>CM027660.1:14922000-16328000 GCA_015731905.1 Salix dunnii
AAATGAGCGTCCGCATGTTAAGGCATGGTGGGAGGATATTTCTTCCAGGCCAGCTTTTAAGAAATTAACCGAGGGCATGAACTATGTTAAGAAATGAAAGACTTGAAGAGTGTAGTTCTGTTGCTTTATTTCAAGTAGTAATGTTGACGAAATTTTGTTGATTGGGATCTTAATCTAATGAAATTTCGAAAGAATTCCTTATAAAAATTGCGAGCATCTATTGATTGAAAAACGTTTAAGAGAAAATTTCAAAAATCACTTTTTTCTTTCTTGATACAACACATGTTCCTCCCTTTGCTCTCTTCTTTTGCCCATTCTTGATACAGTGAACTGCTAACCACTGTCAACTTTCATTCGCCTTCTTTACTGAAAATTAATAATATATAACGAGAACAAAAGTTGCAGACGAGGCATGAAAACCCAACATCTGAGAAGCAGTAATTATCAATGTCATCAAACCCTTTTTACTCATTTGAAGACAAAAAAAATCTATCTTCTGATAAAATGATGATGCCCAAACAAGAAGCCTGGACTTTCTAGGCGCAAATCCAATTCTGAATGGTCAGTAGAATGGCAATGTCAGGATTGGGGTACAAAATGACTAGGCTATCTAGAGTGGACGCTCCAAGATTCAATGGTGAAGACTTGGAAGGATGTTAGTTTCGGAAAGTTGGGCTATGAATGATTCTATGGTTGGGCTCATTAATTTGAAGCGAGAAGAGGATATTGTTTATTATTTTAGAAAATTTATATCTGTTTTTAATAGATTGTCCTTGTCCGAGGAACATGTTATAAATTGTTTTCTAGGTCACACGAGTCATAAACCTGCTCTTTGCTATTAGGATTTTTTTTTTATCTAAATTTATCATATAATTTTGTATTTTATATTTTGATTTTGATTTTTTTAATTTAGTTTCAATCCATTGATTTTTTTTTATCCTTTTAAGATAGTTTAAATATTTTTATTTGTATCTATACACTTTTACTCTTTGTTTAGATTTTTAATTTTTATTGTTATTTTTAGTTATATTAAATGCAACTTGCATTAAAAAACATAGTAATTTTAACTATGGTGATGTAAAATAAGAGTGAAATTCTTTTATATGCATGTATAGTTAAACATGAAATGTTTGAAACACTACCACAGGTGACTCTTTTGTTTTGTCTTATTTGAGACTACAAGAGTTATTTTACTATGTGCTAAAAAAGTAAAATTATTGGGACACCCCCACTAACAATTCTTGGTTTTTGTGTTATTTAAAGGTATAATAATTATTGTACTGTGCACAAAAATGAAACAAATTGAAAATACCTCTGCTACTATGATATTATTTTAAACATATTTTACATAATAAAATGAATATACATAAAAAAAAACTATTATATATTTTTAGAAGTTCCACGACGCAGCACGCGCTATCCAAAATGTGCATGAGCTTTGAAATTGACGTCATGCCCTAAGACGTGTCCACAACACTGCTACAGAAAATATAATTAAAAATTGATAAATTATCAATACACCCTTATAGCCAACTTTTGGATTTTGTTTTATAGGGATATATAAGTTTAAGTTGGCTGAGAGACCATGGTTATAAAAAAATATATATAAGTGAAAGAAGAAAAGAAAATATAAGCGTGAAAGCATTGTAGTAATTCATATTATTTTAAAAAAAATTCAGCTTAGGAATTAGTCGTGATGTGCTTAAGCTGGTCTGGAGATTCTGGTTATAAAAAATATATAAGTGAACAAACTAAAAGTATATAAAAAAAAGTATCGGTGGTAAAACACTTTAGAAAAAAAATGGGTTCAAGGATTGTCATGGTACACATAAGTTGGTCTGAACACCCTAGTTATCAAAAACATTGGATATGTGAATTAATCGTAGTGCGCTTAAGATACCCCGGTTAAAAAAAAAAACTATATAAGTGAAAAAAGAAAAAAAAATATATAAAAAAGTATAATGGGCAAAAAAATGTTTTTGGAAAAAAAAAAACATAATAAGATAAAAAAAATGAAAAAATAAACATAATAAGAAAAAAAAAAGTAAAAAGAAAGAAGAAGTAAAAATAAGGGGAAACACATTGTAGCTGGAAAGGACTATTGCAATCAACGATACTATGTGTGGGGAGTTACAATGCTTTTTCCACACCATTTACAATCCATATTGCTTAAAAAAATAAATTCGGTTCAGAAATTAATCATGGTGTGCTTAAGTTGACCCGGGGACACCAATTATATAAAAAAAATTGGTCCGGTGATAAGGAAAAAAAATATATAAGTGAACAAAAAAAGTATAAGGAAAAAAATTTAGAAAAAATAATAAATTGATCTGGGATTAGTCGTGGTGCATGCAAGGTGGCCTAGACACCCGGTTATCAAAAAATCATTGGTTCGGGGATTAGTTATCATGCGCTTAAGGCACAAAGATCTTGTTTATAAAAAAAATATATAAGTAAAAAAAAAAGCATAAACTGACTTAGAGTCCATGATTATAAAAAAAAATATAGAAGTTAAAGAAAACAAAAAACATATATAAGCATGAAAACACTTTAGCAATCTATATTGTTTTAAAAAAAAATTCAGTTTGGGCATTAGTTGTGGTGTGCATTAGCTGACCCGTAAACCCCGGTTATAAAAAAATATATAAGTGAATAAAACAAAAATATAAAAAAAAACACTTTAGCAACAAAAAAAAAGCTATAAAAAAATTAGATCCGATGGTTAATCATGATGCATTTAAGCTACCCGGGATCATATATATATATAAGTTAAATTTTTTTATAAAAATACAACCAGGAAAAAAAATTTCATAGAAAAATGAAAAAAAATATAATCAAGAAAAAAACCAGGAAAAAAAAGCTATAAAAAAAATTTGGATCCAAGAATTAATCATGGTGTGTTTAAACTAGCTAGACACTCTGATTATATATATATATATATATATATATATATATATATATATATATATATATATATATAAGTCAAAAAAAGAAAAAAAAAGTATAACAAAAAAAATAATGGGAAAATATGAAAAAAATAATTAGAAAAAAAACATGATAACATATAAAAAAGGCAAGAAACAAAAAAAATAATTAAAAAAACAAAAACAAAAGTAATAAAACAACCGTAAGAAACGAATAAAAAAAAAAAGATAATCTGGAAGTAAAAAAAAAAAATCCAAAAGAGTAAAAAAAAAAATATACTATTAAAATTCACAGTAAAATATACGGAGAGTTATAGTGATTTCTCTGTACATTTTAAATGTTTGTTATAATAAAACCTGAATTTCTTGGTCTAACGATGATGTTTAACCCCAAAAACTTTGAATCAAGTTGTTTCTTTGTTGACAATTTAATACCAACTTAAACCAAGATCACAAATGTCTTTCAAGAATATTTTTTTCTTACACTACAATAGAAAAAAATTATAAAATTATATGGACAACTTTGAGTTGCTCCATGGCTCTGCATTGCACATATACAGACGGGACGACTCTACTGACTATGCGACCATCATGGATTGCAACATCTCATTTCCAGAAATCATGGGATTTTCTGCTTCGTTGTGTCAACATCAACACAAACTCCCCTGCCTCAGTGGACTCCAAAATAGGTGATTTCAGTGATCCTGTGGATTCTCAAAACCAACCAGCGAAATACAACGCAAGCAGTGAAATGGGCTGTCAGTATCTTAATCCCAATATCACACGAAAAAGCAGATACCGCAAGCAAAGACTACTCTCCAGCACAGGAAGCTCACAGGGGACACGGCAGAGCCATTCGAGCACTCTTCAATGGATTCTGCAATTCGCATGGGAAATAGCACATGCCAACACGATCAACCAGTGACCATTGTAGGTGCACCAAAAACAGACGATGAGATCTGTAATATGATTGCAGCTGGAAATATCTTACAGATTGGTGGGGGCACCACACTGGAACATTTCTTGGAAAAAAATAAGAATCAAATGAAAATGGAGGCCTTAGATTGGCATGCTATACAATAAGCTTTCTTCGGAAGGTAGCTCGTGGGATTTATTTGTTTCTACAAATGAAGGTTTTCTCTTGGAATGCCTGTGCCTAAGGAATGACTGAAAATATAAGGCCATTTCTAAGGTCCTACACACCCATTGTTTTGAGTTTTGTTTTCTGCTTGAAACCAAAAAACCTACCTATGCAGGTAATTTGATATGTAAAATATAGAATGGGAAGGAATTTAAATGGTAGGGTATTCATTCAGAGAGCCGTTCAGGTGGGATGCTTTGTCAACACTGTAGATATGGCTCTGGCTGGATTGCTTTGTATGGACACCATATGGCTACCAAATCTGATTGTGCTGCGGTCGGTGTTTGTGCTCCTTTTGTCAATTCAATAACTGAGTTGTCTCTGGAGGGATTTAGCTATTCTGAAGTCAGCTTTTGATGTTCATATTTCATGATGGGGGACTTTAATGAGACTTCAGAGAGAGGAGAGAGCAAAGTAATCTATTGAACATTGCAGGTTCCACTTCATTCAAAAGGTTCTTAGAAACTTGTGATTTAATTGAGTTTCCTCTTGTTGGTCAACGTTTCACATGGTTTCACGGGGAATCAACGAGTCGCATTGATCGTGCTTTCGCTTCTCCTATCTGTCATCTGATTGTTGGTCTGCTGTTACAGTGTATACCCGCGGGGCTTTCAGATCATTGTCACTTGCTTCTAGAGTGTCAAGAACAAGATACAGGTTGGAAACCATTTCGATTCTTGGATTGTTGGTTATATCATTCGTGGTTTATGGCTACACTGACATTTTTGTGGGAAGCTAGCTACCCTCAGTTTCCTGGACAGTACAAATTGCTTAAGAAATTTAAGTTATCTTCGTCTATGGAACCTGTGAGGTTTTTGGTAACCAAGAGAGCAGGCTCATCCCTTTAAACACCATAATTGCTCGGATGGAAAACAGGCAGGCTGATACTTTTACTCCCAAGAAATATTTTAGCTCTCCAAGTCCTTTCTACGAAACTTGGAATACATAAACAATTTTAGAGAAGAAATTCTTGCACAATCATTTCCTGTAATGACAATGATAATACCATTTACTTACTATTTATCAAAAACCGAATGATCAACTTTGTTTTTACTCATCACAAGCTCTTGAATCATTTCACAATACTAAACCAAGCTCAGGGACTCTGTTTCAATCTATAGAGAGATCTTTTGAGATGACACTCTCCCATACTCTCTCTGAACAATAACTCAGATGGTTGCTCCATATATACTTCTTGTTGGAGATCTCCATGAAGAAATACATTATTGATATCCAGCTAGTGTGGGAGCCAAAATTGAGAGACAACAATTGATATAATTAGATGAACTGAAGCAAATTTGGTTACCGGGAAGAAAATATCATAATAGTTCACCCCATAAGTATGAGCATAGCCTTTAGCTATAAATATGACTTTTAGTCATGCCATTGAGCCATAAGGATTACCTTTGATGGCAAAGACCCATTTATAGCCCATAATTTTCTTTCGTTTTAGTAAATTAACTAGATTCCATGCATGATTGACTATTAAAGCTTGTATCTCTTCAAGTATTGCATTATACTAGCTAAGGTGATTCAGGATCTCCTTTACAATTTTGGAAATTATAACAAAATATAAAAAGGCAGCAAAAGCACTCGAGGAAGGAGACAAATGATCATAAGAAACAAAATTAACAATGGAGTAAATTGACTTGCACTTAAGGTCAAGGTCACAAAGAGGATCAGATAATGAAAGTCTCGCTGTAGAACATGTATTTGTTGTCTCCCATCGCTTGGAATTTACTTAAACAACTGGTGGCTTATCTAGAGAAGACAGTAAGTCAACAATATCATATGGTTGCTTAGAAGAATAAGTGGGAGTACTTGGGATGATTACATGATATATGAGCCAATTTCATCCTCCCACTCACTTTCAAAATTTAGGTTGAAGAATAAAAGAAAGTATCATATGAAAATACTACATTAGTCGATACCACGTACTTGTTGAGATATAAGGAGAAAAGCATTGATAACCTTTGTAAAGACAACCCTAAGAACAAAAATTTCGGGGCTTTGAGATCTAGTTTAGTTATAAATGACCTTACATCTCGAACATAGCAAGTGCTTCCAAAAATATATGGTTCAACTGAAAATAAAGACTTCTTTGGAAACACTATAGTATATAGGATTTGATCATTGAGTACCATAAACATGCATTTAATCAGAAAGCAAGCAGTAGAAATTGTATCGACCCAAAATTGTTTAGGAACCTTTATCTGGAATAGAAGTGCCCTAGTTGTTTCTAATAAATGTATGTTCTTCCTTTTAGCAATGCTATTTTAAGAAGGGGTATCCACATAAATGGACTGATGAAGAATCCCATGTTGAGTCATGTAAGTCTGAAATGAGTTAGACATATATTCTTTGTCATTATTACTTCTCAATATTCATACACAAACATTAAATTGTGTTTTAATCTCAACATAAAATGTATAAAAACGAGAGAAAACTTACAAACTATTCTTCATTAAATAAATCTAAGTCATCCAAGAAAATCATCCACAAAGGTAACATAATATTAAAATCTAGTTTTAGAAGTAACAATACAAGGTCTCCAAACATCATAATATACTAACTCAAAAATAGATTCAATCCTCTTATTAATTCTTGATCTTAATGAACTATGGTGATACTTTGCAAAATGACATGATTCATAATTAAACAAAGATAAACTATGATACTGAGGATATAACTTCTTTAACATTGATAAAAAGGGATGTCCCAAACAACAATGAGCTTTAACTGAGGAGGTGATGTTGAAATAAACAACCAATCAAGGTATCCATGCATTAAGAATGTAAAGACCATCAAATACAATCCTTTACCAATAATATGCTTTGTCATAAGATCCTAAAACATGCAATGGTCAAGAAAGAATAAAATACAACAATTTATATATTTGGTATGTTTACTAAAAGATATCAAGTTAAAGACAAGCTGAGGTAAACTTAAAACATATGACAAAGTGATAGAGGATGTTGGTTTTACAGACCTAGAACCCATAACATTAGAGGTTGACCCATCAATAATGGTAACAGGAAAATAAAGCTAAATGTGATAAAAACTAAAGAATGTTTTAGGGTTAACTGTCATATGATCAATGACACTTGAATCAATTACCTATTTGTTTGAGGAGGAGATAGGACATGTTTTACCTGTCTGGATAAAAGCAGTAACCGAAGAAGAAATCTTCAATGATTCTTGATATTGAGAGAATTTTATAAAGTCATCAGCTGAGACCATGATCGTCTTATCAGAAGACCTTGAAGAGGTTCTAGAGGCATGGAACATTAGCTAAAAGATTTCTTTTATTATGATTTTGTAATTTATTGCATTATTTTTTGGTATGGCCTAGCTCTGATAATAGTAGCAAATAAGGTTGCTTGAATCATTGTTATGACTTTCAAAAGTCTACTTCCTCCTCTATTGTTTGATTTCCTCCTATTATCATGGTTTCCTCGTTTGGCAACAAGAACATTATTAGTCTGCTAGATAGATGATGTATCTTTAGTATGCAAAATTCTACCAAATACTTCTTGAAGTGAGGCAATCTCAGGAATTGAAAGAATTTATGATTTAACAGTCTCAAGTTCAAATGGAAGACCAGCTAAAAAACTCATTACCACTATTTTCTCTCTATAAGTTTGTTGCACCCTAATATCAGTACTGAAAGGTAAGAGTACATTCAACTCCTCATATGTCTTCTTAAAATTCATAAAATAAGTAGGTAAATATTTGGCCTCTTTTTCATCACAATAAAAGGCTTTGCATACATCATATATTTGGGACAAATTCCCTTTGCCAGAATATTTAGAACTCTAAATAATCCATTAATTCTTTAACAAACTCACAATTATGAAGTAGTCCAACAATTTCACTATCAATAGAATTCCTTATTTGTAGGAATAAACATGTGTCATCCCTTATCCAAGTCTTTATAGTTTCATCATCAAGGGGATGCATGGTTAGGTTGTCATCTTTTTCAACACTATGCAAATAAATTCTAATTATTTTGTTTCATTCCGAATAATCAGTGCCATTTAATTTATGATTAGTTATTTTGGATATTGATGGAACTATTTCAGTTATAGAAGCTTTGTTGTCAATCATTTGAATTGATATTCAATCACCGTGATATAATTCCAGTAGCAAATCAGAAACAACTCATACCCAAAATGAGTTTCCATAAAAAATTAGAAAACAAGTTAAAAGGATAGAACCTGCCAATGAGATATTCCTTTCAACAAACCCAATTGATCTTAAAAGTTAATCTACACTCTGGAGTACATCCTGAGAATGGTTAGAAAGAGAGGGAGATGTCGGGAAGTCAGATCGATGAAGAAACAGTGGCCTTACATGCGTCCACGTCCCAGTGAGTGAAGGATGCTCCCGAAGCTTTGATCGACGCGTGAGACTGACGCATAGCTCGTCTGACCACTGAACTTTGTGTACAGAAACAAGAGCGTGCTCCTCCCTGGTTTGGTGATGAGGCAATCCAGATTAAAAACTGCAATAGGTTACTGTTCCATAATTTTAGAAACAAAACCCAAAAAAAACCAAAAGGCAAGTTATTTTTCTAGATTGTTAGGAACAAAACCCAAACACACAAAATTTTTGGTTTTTTATTTTATTTTTCATAATTTCTTGAAGTTTGCAGAAGTGAAGGATTTGGGTGAATTTGTTATCAAGTGGTGTTGAAACTAATCCAATGAAAATAGATGCTGTGATGTACCTACCCAAATTGGTTTAAATTACTTTTTTTTTAACTTATTTTATTGGAAAAATTAGTATTCATAGTTTAATAGAGATGATGGTAATTATAACACTAGGATTTTTTTTGTGTGTGTGGCTCAATGTGTGGAGAATGAAGGGTTATTTAGAATATTTTATAAAAAATAAATTGAATTTTAAATTTTTATTTTTAACATCATTTAAATTTAAAAAAATGGTATAAAAATACCTAGATTCTCCCATTTCATTTACTATAAATTAACATTAAAAAAAATTATTTAAAATATATATATTTATTCAGTTTTAAGATAAATTTAAAAGAATAAAAATGAAAATAATATGGGTGATAAAAAAAACAAATGAATTGAGTTCAATCTTTTCCAAACATATGAATTCAATTTATTTATCAATTAAATTTAAATTATGCACTATAATATTTAATCACTTTAAAGAATTGATTCTGAATAATAGATAAGAGACATGTTCTTTTATCTAAATTTATATATATATATATATATATATATATATATATATTTAGAAAAGCTTTTTGTCGTTTGTGATATGAAAATATCATCCTAACATTTCAAGATGTGTGTTGATACACTGAACTTGATGCAACTATACAAATAAAAATGGATTTGAAAAGTATAACATGTCACTCTCTTGTGTTGCTTGTAAGGAGACAAAATCAAATGAAGTTTTAGCCAAAACTCATTTCTATTTAAAAAAAAAAAAAAATCACCAACAATTTATTTCAGTGACTACATTTTATTTTTATAACATTTTAGTTTTTATCAGAAGTTTTTGATCCTCTAACTTTATGGCATGTACAATTTCGTCCCTAAATAAAAACTACAGCTAAAACCCTATATGTAACTATAAAATTAATCAGATTTCAGTTGAAAAAGAATTAAAAATAAATGAAAGAATGGTAAATAAATAGTAGATAGTATAAGAAAGTAATTTTGTCTTGGAAACAAAACCAATAATAATTATTTTTAAAATAGGCATCAAATACTTTACAATTTATTATATCATGTTGAATAAATAAATTAAAAACAAAACTACTTATCATATTCATATTCACCCTAAAAATTCAATAAATATAAGGGAAATCTCTATCATACAAAAATAATATCTTTTTTTATTTGCGTTCTCAAGCAAAAGAATGGAAGGTTATTCAAGGGACCAAAATGCAACACTGTGGAATGTAGGGATCAACTTATCTTATAACCAAAATCCAAAAGCACAGAAATAGCAAGCATATTCTTTCTGCGTTCCACTGCTCACCGTTTTTTCTCACTGCTTCTGATATTTTATCCTGATTTAAAATGTTTTTTTTAGAAATATACTATTTTTATTTTTAAAAATTTATTTTTATACAATAATTTATAAATATTAATTTTAAATATAATAAAAAAATTATTTTTTATAAAAATTTGACGCCGGCAAGATTTTACTTAATTTTTATTTCACAAAATACATTTTAAATATTGTTTTCTCGAATTTTTGAAAATAATATTGTTTTTAATTGAAATGAATTGTTTTTTACGTAGTTTTCTCTGTCAAGCAAATCAAGCCAGAAGATTCGTCGTGCTATATGTCAAAGTCAACTCAGCACCAATAATGGGTCTTGTGGGCGTGGTGCTTCTACCGGCCTGCAGAAATCTTTTTCACATCCCACTTGCTGAAATAAAATGGACGTGCTGTCTAATCAGACTGCCATTTGGTACATTATTTTGGACTATATAATAGTGAGAAATTAATATAATAACATATATTTTAAAAGTTTCCGATTGCAGATCACCGGTCACAAATAACAACTCTTTTAAATTATAAAATTATTTAATATAAGATTTCATAAAAAGTATATATATAAAAAAAAAACTATGGAAACGCACGTATTATTAATATTATTGAAATAAAATTAATAATTTATATAAAAAAATAGCCACACAATGACTGAAAATTAATAATAGCAGTTGACTTAAACTCAAGTAAACCCCAAAATCTTTAAACGACTCTTGTAGTCTACTTTATTTATTGATTATGATTTTATTTTATGTTTTGGAATTTATTTTGTAAATATTTTTTTAATGATATTTTCTCTTGCTCCTCTCTACTAATAATTTATGAACAGATAAGAAAGAAAAACTTGTTTAAGGCAATTTGTGTTGATATTGTCATAATTAATTAAAAATTATTAAAATAATTTTTTATTATTTTTAACATCATGGCTATAAAAAAATATGTAAAGAAGCATAAAAAACATTTTAAAAAAATACCATAAAAATAAACACTTTGGGGTATATTAGGTACAAATATTTAGGAAAATAGCATTTTTGGCACTAGCAAATAAAAATTACTTATTTGGTTGCTGCTTTAATTTTAATCTCATCCCCTTGAATTTATAATTAATTAAAACAATTGAGCATAAAAGTATTTCATTGCAATAGACATACATGTACATGATGTGTGTTTCCAATAGTGTTGATAAATGGATAAGATTAAGAATTTATTATTTAGATTTCTTTTTTAAAAAATGTCATTATATTTTATAAAGATTAAATAATTTATTGAATAATATATCGTAGATGGAATAATAAGAGGCTTGCGGAATTTCTTGTTAAAGTGTCATGTCTTAAATTTTTCTAAGCACAATTAGGGTCTAATTATATTTTTAACTGCATAGACTTCCATAAGCGGTGGGCTACTGAATTTTTTTATGAGAGAAAATTTCAGCTCTCAAAAAGTATATTTTGTGAGTTTAATTGGACGAAAAAAACTTTAATTACTTTATATTTTTACAAGTAATTCATGTTATTATTCAAACTTGAAATCTGCTGTGCAAATCGTAAAGTCTCTATCATCACATCATGTCATTTGAAGATTATTGTAATGACCCTTTTAACTTTAAAACATTTGAGTTTTCTTTGTTTTTTAACTTTAAGATCACGCCATGTCAATCGATGACTACCGTAATATTCTTTAATAAAATAATCCCCACTAATTTAGATTATCATAATATTTGTTTAAAATAAATCATTTTAGGTTTTGAAAAAATCATGGTTGTTGACTTGGTCAAGTTGACGAAATCAACTCCCAAGTCACTCAAATTTTGTCACATAAATATTAAAATCAATTCAAATTGAACTTTAATCTATTCCAAGTTTGTGGTCATATATTTATCGAGTCAATCCACTAAGCTTGACTAGACTTAATAATTAATGAGTGAAAAATATACTTCCTTATGGATGAAGATAAGCTTTCTTAATTGCACTATCGTTCTTTGAAGTTACTTTGAGCTTCATATTTTCCTTTTTTATATTTCTTTCAATTTGCATGATTTTTAAAAATATATATTTAATTTATCTTTAAAAATTTTCACCATAAATTTTAGATAGATAAAAAGTATTTGTATATTTATTTATAAGGTGGAAAATAATATTTGCTTGCTCAATTAGAATTAACTGTGAAGAAAAATAAAAATAGAAATTAAATTGAAAAGCATAAGCGAGCTAAAATATTTTGGATATGCATTTTTTTTATATTTTATAAGAAAATATCAGTTGCTGTTTTAAGTTTTAATTATTGTCAATAATGGCTATTAACAAATAAGCTAAATTAATCATGAACATACTACAGCGAAAATAATATAGCAATAGATATGTAATGTAATAGTAAAATTATTATTTTATCTCTAAGTGCTCCTTAATTTTAGCTTGGAAATGCACCTTAATTTTAGCTTCGGATTCAGGAGTATCTTTTATTTTTTATATTTTTATATACAGTAAAATAATTTAATACTTTCAAATAAGATAGATATCAAGAATTTTTAACGAGAAGTGACTAGAATTTCATATTTTTTAAATTGTATATATATAAATATATCATTAAAAAAAATAAAATATAAGAGTTAGTCATAGAAATATTTAGGTAATGTGACATTTTCTTTAATTATTTTTTCAGCAAAATACTGTGTCAAAAGCCAAAAATGACGGTGATCAATGGTACACGTGTCGGTCATCAACAACATCTTCTGTTTATGTTGACGGATGTGTTGCGTCCCTCTTGTTTAATCTACCAGCCTTTATATATTATATTTAAATCTATTTGATGCAATATATATAGATCATTTGGATAGCTTGCCGAGATGAAAGTTCAAACCTTTTGCAGGGATTTCAGATTCGAAGGGTTAAAGGATAATTTTGTCTTTTCAGAAAATGGATGTGTTAAATGCTAATTGGATCATCTAAAGGGTAAAAGAAGGAGAAATGGTAGGGTCTCTGGAAGAGTCTAGAAAGCTCGTATGGGGTCAAATATCGCGGAGCGGGCTTCACATTTCTCGTCATTTTCCCTCGTGCTCGTCACCCCACCGGGGGGGGCAGTACCACCCATATACCTCATTCTTGGTTATTAAGTATTTTGAAATAATTTATTCCCTCCCTCTTATAATTAGATATGTTCCCACGTATACTATTTTTTTTTTAAAATTAACGTATATTGAATATTATAGTATTTATTTTATCTGTGAATACCACAATATTTTCATCTTGTATGAATAATTATCATTTCAAAATATAAATAAAATATATATATATATATTTTATAAATCATGCCCCAGAACATGAACGCATTTCATTGTGGGATGAAGTCATCACCTAGCTGAGAGTCACTAGAAAAACACAGATTTACTTGATTTAAAAGATATTTAAAGATAGAAAATTAGTTGTCATTAAAGAAGATATTAACACCCCTAATGCACTCTATCATAGATAAATTGTATTGTGTGGTTTCAAATATGGTTTAAAAGTATTGATGGGTGAAATATATTAGTATGAACGTGTCACGACCCGATTCCCGGATCCGTGACCGGCACATAGGCATGGTCTCCCTCCAAGATTCAAAACACTACAGAATGAATCAAGTTTTTCGAATTTTATTATGGGCTTGTGTGCCCACATAAAAAATGATCCATGTAGTTACTCTAACATGGTTCACCTATTCTAGAAAACAAATGATTTTTTTGCAACTAGTGTGTTGTAGACTTGTAGTAAGAAAAATATTCTAATTAAAATTAGTGAAAATAAAAATAATTCTGAGAATTTTTTTCAATTCTAGATATTTAAAATATTAAACTACTTGTAAGTTTAATATTTATATAAAATTTATACCATTAATTCTTATGAATTAAAAATTATTAAAGTGTTGATCTAAATTCTCATGGATTGAGTAAACTAGTTATTAAATCATGAAGTGCATGCCATTATATATATATAAATTTTGTATGAAAATATAAATGATATGATTTTTGTATTTTTAAAAGAGTTGGGTGTATTCAATTAAAATAATTTTTTGTGTTAATTTTGTTTATCCTTTTATTATTATTCTTGTTTTTTATCATCTAATTGAAATGAAATAAATAAATAAAACAAAACGGAAACACACACATTCATTTTTTTACTATATTTTACTCACATAAGCAAGAGCCCCATATTTTCCTCAACTTAAGAACTTTGATAATAAAAAAAGAAAATGCCATCTATTTAATTTTAGTGGAGACATTTATCATTTTAAATATCATTTGGCTTGAGCTTGAAATGATATTGAGTTATGCCAACAAGTATCAGAAGATGTGAAGAAGATGATTTTGGGTGTTTTGGTGAAAAATCAAGAAACATCTAAAAAAAAGAAAGACTTTCCAATATATTAAAAGAGATAAAGATACAGATGGAGGGAATGAAATTACCTTAGTTGACAAAGGAAAAAAAGTAGCAAATGGAAGTGGAAGTACACAAACAACCATCAATTAGTTGCTAAAAAAGGATTTTAGAAAAAAAACATGTTGATAAATTACAAAGTTTTTTTATACTAATGTGATTCCATTTAATTATGTGAAAAACCATGAGTTTGGTAAAGCGCTTGAATTGGTTACAAAGCATGAGCTAGGTTTTAAGTCTTTATTTTACCATGGTATTAGAGAGAAGTATTTAAAGCAAGAAGTAAATACACACAATAAAATTGCTTGAAGATTATAAGCTTAAATGGAAGAAAAAAAACAAGTTGTTCAATAATATCTGATGGATAGACTAATAAAAGTAGATGCTTTATTTGCAACTTTCTAGTTCATAGTTCGAAAGGAATATTTTTTTTTATCATTTATAGACACATTTAATATATCTAAGATTACTAACAAAATATCTTAGATGTCAGATGCTATTGTGGATAGGATTGGAGAGAAAAATATGATGAAAATAATCATTAATAATGCTGCGAATTATAAGGCAATGAGGCAATTATTGGTGCGAAAAAGAAAAAGATTATTTTGAACACCATGCACTATTTATTGTATTGATTTAATATTGAAAGATTTTGAGAAAAAGCTAGAAGTCCATCAAGTAACTATTGCTAAAGAGAAGAGAATCACCTCATAAATATATTCAAAACCTATTCTTATTTCCATGCTAAAACACTTTACAAAAGGAAAAGATTTGTTGAGGTGTGCTACCACTCGATTTGCTACTACATACTTGACTTTTGGATGTTTGAACGATTATAAATTCAATTGATGACAATGTTTACTTCCATCCAATGGAGATCATGTAGGTTTTCAAAAATTAAAGAAAGGAAACAAATTCAACGTTGTGTTTTAGGCATCAAGTTTTGGCATGATGTAACTATATATATATTAAGGCAACATATCCTATGATTAAAGTTCTTCAATTCGTTGATTCAGATGAGAAACAAATCATGGGCTTTATATATGAAGCAATGGATCAAGTGAGAAAGAAGATACAAGTGAATTTGTTTTTTATGAAAAAATGGTGTAAATCATCTATCTTGCTAATTATATATTTAATAGAATAACTTGATGCATAATGGTTATTTCATTTTTATATTATATTATTAAATGTTGATGTTAATATTCTTATTTTTTTTTTGTAGTTATATATCTATATGGAATATTATTGATGCAATATGAGAACTTAAATTTATAGACGTTTACATGCAACAACTTATTATTTGAATCCTCATTATCATTATAATCCTAATTTTAAAGTTAATGCCAATATTAAAATTGAATTATATCAATACTTATAAAGAATGTTGTTTAATGTAATTGAAAGGCGTAAAATTTATTACAACTTGATTCATTCAAGGATACAAAGGGGTTGTTTGGTATTGAGACTTTCAAAATAACAAGGGATAAAAAAATCCAACTAAATGGTGGGATTATTATGAGGATGAATGTTCAAAGCTATAAAAATTAACAATTCGACTTCTAAACATGAAAAGTAATTCATCTGAATATGAGCGTAACCGGATTGTATTTGAGATGATAAGTTTTTTTTTTAAAAATAATATTTTGATATTCGATAAGAATCTTATATGTTATCAATTTGAACTGTTATCATATGTATAATATTATCAAAATTTTCTCCACGATAATGCTTGGGAAAACTAACCTGTACATTCTAAGGGTCTATTTAAAAGTGTGGTTGAAGTTGATTTTCAAAGTGTTTTTCGTTTAACAAAGTATCAAAATGATACATTTTTTATTTTTTAAAAATTATTTTTGATATCAGAACATCAAAATGATTTAAAAACATCAATTTTTTTAATTTAAATTTAAAATAAAAAAATTATTATTATTTTCTTAAAACATAATGCCAAATAGAGTTTAAGTCATGAGAATCCAACTATCTAAAAGTCATTTTTGAATTCCAACCTTGCTTTTTTTTTTCAATTATTAAGGAAATTTTCAAAAGTTTCAACCAATTGATTAACACTTTAGCAACGTGGTGTATGATATTTTTTAAAACTATTTTTCAATCGAAAATATACTAATATTTTCTTTTTTATATTTGTAATTTATTTTTTGGTACTAACAAATCAAAATCATAAAAAAAATAATTAAATATATTTTTAAAAAAAGTAAAAAGCATATTAAAAAGCATAGATTGCAAACACACCTTTCGTAACATCCTCGTAGTTACCAATTATAAAAAATGTGTATATTTGAGATCTCATATAAGAAAAAGGTATTTTAGCCACGTCAACCCATTAGCAAGACCTCACTACAAGTTACCACTTATTATTAACTTTTCACTCCCTCCGTCTAATTTGTTTTTCATTTATTTTTTATTTATAGATTATCCAATATTTATCTCTTTTTAAAATGAATATATGGCAATATTGTAATTTCTTATTTTCTCTTCATTTTTTAAAAAAATCTTATCCATAATTTTTTGTTTAATTATGATTTTATTTCAAAAGAATGCATTTTAATTTTTTAAAATAAATATTTTTAGCATATATACACAAACAAAGTTTAATAGAAGAGAGACAAATAAAGTGGCTGCTAAAGTCACAACATCTCGGTCAAAAACGATGTGATTAAGGAGACAAGGAAGACTATTTAAAAAAAAAAAACTAGTATTATTTTTTTTAATAAATAAAATAATAAATTTTATATGTTTTTATAGAATAAGTTGACATATATTTTAAGAAAGAAAAAGAGAGGAGAGTAAAAAAGAATAAATAAAAAATTATATTGAAGCTTTAATTATAACACATTGGCATTATACCTATTTTAATGAGATAAATAGTATAATGGCATAAAAGAAAATCAATTGTAATGATTATAATAGCTATTCCCAAAAACCACCTCTTACAAAGTTATTTCCAATATATATATATATATATATATATATATATATATATATCAAATTGTGATTATTCATTCAATTTTTTTCTAATTATATTATTTGGCCAATTGTTTTCTTATCGAATGGCCTGTTTCGGATAAAATGGTCTCGAGATTGAGGCAGCGTATGGGTCCATAAATTCCACTCGTCCAGCCGCGGGAAATTCATCGTCATCCATTGGAAATGCTTCACATAGAGTTGAAAAATACGTAATTAACGAAAAAAGAAGGAGATATGGACTGTTTGGATTGTGAAGGAAACAAATGGTCACGTGATTTACGCGGCTTATTGGTCCATAAATTCCACTCGTCCACCCGAAAGAAATTCATCGTCACCCAAGCCAGCAAGAACCAAATTCTCTCTCTTTCTCTGCTTTACTCACTGAAGAAGTCATGGCCCCTTTCAAACTCCATGGAAGCGTTTTATCAACCAACACACAGCGAGTTCTTGCAACCCTTTACGAAAAAGACGTAGAATTTGAGCTTGTTAATGTCAATTTGGGAGCTGGGGAACACAAGCAAGAGCCCCATATTTCCCTCAATGTAAGCACTTTACCAATATTGAAAGAAAAGGCATCTATTTATTTTCCATCACAAATGATCATTGTTTCTATCGATATCGTAATCTAACATAATATTATTTATTCTCTGAATGAAATAGCCATTTGGTCAAGTTCCAGCTGCTGTTATTGGAGATCTTAAGCTCTTTGGTAAATGATTTTCCAGTGCCTCGTTACTATAGAAGTACTATTTTATACGATCTGTCGGGGGTTATTGTTTATTTATTATTTTGGGTATTTGCAGAATCCAGGGCAATTTCCCAGTACGTAGCCCACCAATATTCTAGCAAGGGGACTCACTTGGGCGCTGCGGGCAACGGGTATGCAACAATTTTGGTATGGCAGGAAGTGGAGTCTCACCAGTTCGACCCATCAGCTTCAAAACTGGTGTGGGAGCAAGTTTTTAAACCAATTTTTGGGTTACCAACAGATGCTGCTCTAGTTGCCGAGACCGAGGTTACTCTCGGCAAGGTTCTAGATGTGTACGAGGCAAGACTGTCTCAGTCTAAGTACTTAGCCGGTGACAGCTTCACCTTGGCCGATCTGCACCACCTCCCTAACATCCAGGCCTTGTTGGGGACTCCATCCAAGAACTTGTTCGATTCACGCCCCCGTGTTTGCGCATGGGTTGCCAGCATCACTGGAAGGCCAGCTTGGGGCAAGGTCCTCGCTTTGTGTCCCAAATAATTAGAAAGGAGCCATGTAGGGTCTCTTGTCCTGAATGAATAATACAAAAGCTGTGTTTGGTGTTTACAGAAACAGCTGGGAGGCAAGGTCCCTGTTTGCTTCTCAAGTACTTATATTTTGATCTTGTGTATGGGCTTTAGCCATCAATCTTCTATGAGAAGGATGGCTAAACCTAGAATAAAATTTCTCTTTCTGCGTGTTGTTCGTTTCATTTCCTGCATCGAATGAGAAGGATGAGCCTTGAGATTCTCTAGTTTTTGAATCCCCCCCCAGTTTGTTAACTCTATTTTTTACGACTGCGTAGCGATCATTCTAGCTCTGGAAACACATGAACGACCACAACTCCTCGGAGCTCATTATTTCCCATTTGGTGCTGGTCCGACAACATTGTCGCCGTTGACTAGGTATCAAAAACGCTTCTTTCATCTGGGCCTCTGTTCTTCTGGTTTGGTCCAAATATGGCAAAAGCATTTGGTTCTATGCTAGCCGTCCTCGTTGCAGGAGTGAAGCGGGAACAAGTTGTGCAGACAAGAAGGTAGTGAAGTGAGAATTCATCTTGCACTTGATAAAGACAGTTTTTAAAGTTAAAAAAATGAAGTGACCTTCTTCGCCGGTGACGGAGATAGAGTCAAATAAATGGGGAGAAAAATTACCATGGATGAACATAAATTTGAAGTCAGAAGAATGAGGAATTTAACATGGTCAAATTTTGGGAAGCCGTCATTCACAGAGCAAGCCAATGCCTTGTAATCTGTCTGGAAGTTGTTTTTGAAAGACTTTTTATCTTGAAATATATTAAAATTATTTTTATATTTAATAACTCAATAACATGAAGAAAATCATGATTTTTTAAACACCGCTTTCAATACAGAATTTTGTGTTTCCCCCCCTAAATTACAACAAAACATATTTATTCTTTGAAAATAAAATCACCAAGTGAAGATATGAATTTATAAAACAAGTCCTACTCATGATGATTTTAATATTTTCTATTTAGTTTTGGAAAATATATATTTTTTTATGTTTTTATTGAAAAAATCAAATATTGCATTTAGTGATTTTATTTTTTCTACTTAGTTTATAAATTTCTATTATAATTCTTTAATTATTTTCTTTTCAAGATGATAAATAGAGTTCCTATACAAGCATTTTAATATATTATTTTAAAAAAAGTTCAATAAAAGAATTATAAGTTAGGATTTTCGATATACTAATGTAATTCTTCTATATATTGTGTGAGTTGAAATTCTTAATCATGTAAATAAACAAAAACAAAAAGTTAAAAATACCTGTGGTCCTCCAATTGTTTGATTTTGATCAATTTAACCCCTAGTTTGATTGTAAATCCTATGGTATTTTTTTCATTATATTAAAAACTTGCAATATATATATAGAAACACATTCAATCATTTAATATAAAGTAAATGGGTAGAAAAATAACATCCATAAATAATCTAAAAGTCAAGGATGAATAATATATTTCTAGGAATATGTAGGCTTTCATCCATCCCCTTCCAATCCCTAGACAATAAATTGTAATTACATTTATTCGTTAGGCCTACCTATGTAAAGAGATTTACTTGAACAAACAGTATCGAGTAGAAGCTATGTCAACTTGTCAAGTCGTTCCTCAAACGTCTGTAAGTGTCTCTAATCTCATAGATAGCTCCTATCCTCTCCTCTGTTCTGTAATGTAAAACTACATATTTAAGTCTATCACTGTGTTTTAATAAATAAATAAAAAATACAAATCACGACTTGACACTATAATTTAAAAAAAAAAATAAAAAAAAAAATTATGATGGTCAAACCTCAAGAATTCAGACATATAAGAATAAAATTAGAAGGAAATCAGCTAATAAAAAAAGTTAAATAACAAAGACCGAACAATCACCGAAACTCCCTAGTGGGATCATGCAAACGAGATGACTTAGTGTCTGTTTAGCTGGCGGCCAAACCGGCGTTTCAGTTAAAATTTATTTTTTTTATTTTAAATAAATATGTTTTCGTATTTTTAGATTATTTTAATGTGTTGATGTCAAAAATAATTTTTTAAAAATAAAAAAAAATATTACTTTGATACATTTCAATATGAAAAACACTTTCAAAAGTTACCGCAACTGCACTCCCAAACAGACACTAATAGAAAGCGCGGTTGGGGGGGGGGTGTCTGGTTTCAAAAGAAATTTGAGGAAAACTAAACTGGATTGGGTAAACTCATGGTAAATCTAGTCAAAATCATACTAAAACTCGTTGTTACTATTATTATTACCACTATTATCATTATCATTATTATTAGTGGTATTATTACTATTATCATCATAATTATTACTAATATTATCACAATTATTATTACCATTGTTACTATTATTGTCGCGACTGTGTTTTTTTCATACATTACATCCCACCATCCTTAGTGGGGGAGAACAATGCATAGTGAAAGGGAGGGGTATTTATAGTGGTAAAATCATGACTATAATTTTTAAAAATCATCATCTAGTATTAAGATCATTGAAAAACTTAATAGTTTGCGAGAATATAGGTAAAGAGATTTGTTATGAAAAGAGAAAACATATCACCCCAGTACACAGGCACCACTTTAGCCTCATTCCTCAACACCAATAGCCTCTCTCTTCACCACAATCGAAGATAGCAACAACAAAGCCACAACCAGCATCGAGCCACAACCAACAACTAGCCCTTGTCTCCTTTAATAGTGTGCAAGCCTTTTGTCACCAATCACCAGCCTTGTCTCCCTCGATATTGACAGTCTTTCCATGACCTCTATTAGTAGCAATAAGTCTTTGACTACACATAATAATATTCTCTCTCTTCCTTCTCTATTGCAACAATTTTTTAGCGTCTCTCCCGACCACTATAGGCCACCACTTCCAATGCCACCACCGCTAGAGAAACTAGCACTATCATGGTTGTCAAAATCACGATTTTAACAAGACACGGAAGACACTTCTGAAACTCGGATCGTAAGATCGAATCGTAAAATCATAAAATCGTACCTGAATTTTTCCGTATAAAAATCATAAAATCATAGTTAAAATCGTGTGGGTAGAAAAATCATAAAATCATAAGTAATTAATTATAAACATAAAACTTAATTAGTTAAGATTCATATATGATTTAAAATATCTTAAAAATACATTACAAAATAATTATGTCTATAGAATTTTATTATGTAAAAACTAACAAATTTAAAACAAAAATTGAGTTGGTATGCTATGTAATTAAAATCAGCTTCATTACCATGCTCTTCCTCACTATTTCTATTACACTCATCATAAATATTACTATTGAAAGAATTATTAGTACTACTATTGGTATCAATAAATTCAATATCGATATTGCTAGTACTAACTCCAACTTCAACAAATTATTTCAACATGAGCATATAAAAATGATCAAAAAGTATTATTATTTTTTCAAAAATTTCAAATATAAATTTTGAAGTTAATATTTAAATTAATACATGGTAATCAAGAAATATTTTTTTCTCTAATAAATCGTTTGTGTGAAATGATTTCTTAATTTGTTTTTTTATTAAGAGAGAATTAAGAAAATTAGTATGATTTTCTTAATTTATTTTTAATTGAGGGTGGGCTAGAGGAAGGCCTAGCTAGCTCGGGGGGAGGCCTAGCTTGGGGGGGGGGGGGCTAGGGTAGGCAGCATTTAGTGGGTTTGCTTTGCAAAAAAGATTGGGGGCAGCTGCGGCTTTTGCAATACAAATTGGTCTAATTTTAGCATTTTTTTCCCCGAGTTTAAAGAAATTTGATTTTTTAGCCCCATTTGACAAGTTTTGTTGACTTGACTAGTAAAATCATATAATTTTACGAGTCAACTCGAGAATTTAAAAACCATGAGCACGATGATAGTAACATGCGACCCTCATCCTCCTCTGTCAACCACCATTGATAATGTTCATAATAAGTGAATAGTTAAAGGTGCCCGAGTTGGACTTAGTGCCCATCCGAGCCACCTGAAGAGAGGTGAGTCGCCCGACTCACTTGGGTGGGATAGCCTAACCTAAAAGGAGATAAGTTGTCAGTCCACCTAAGGCGAGTTACCTTACTGGTGGTGATATATTTTTTTTCTTACACAATAAGTTGAAGGAGCTAACACACACACACACACACAAATTAGAATTGAAAGATTAAATCTACAATAAATAAAGCTCAAATAAAAGAGAAAAAACTAAAATAAGAAAATCAAAACTAAAAATGAATTCTTAAATACCAATAACAAATAGTTCAATAAAATTTAAAAAAATTATAACCAAATCTAATAGATAAAAGATTTAAAAAGGATGCAATTGATTTTTTTTTAACATGATAGGCTAATATAAAAACATGCAGGGGCATACATGATTTTCTAGGAGGAAAGATAAAAAAATATATATATAAAAATTATATTTTGACTAATCTATGCAGCCGCACATGCTTTTAGGTGTAGCTTTTAATTATTAATTTTTTAAAAGCACCAACCTACTCTTGGAACCTAAACATTATTACAAAAAATAATTATTTTGTAATTATAAACTAGCCTTTTAAGTCTTTTTTAAATGAATCAGGGATAATAGAATCATTACATATTAGTTAAGAGCATGAAATATATAAAAAATTATAACCTAGGTTAATTGATTAATTATTTTTATTTGAAAGGGTAATAAAATTATTTAACTAAGTAAAAGAGTAATGGGAAGAACAACCAATTCACACATGTCAAAGGAATCAAATTAAAAGACTGTTTTACCCTTAAAAATCAATCGATGAGAGTTTTTCAAAGGGGAAAACGTCAATTTACAATTAGAATCCGTACCAAACACAACCTTGTCGTGGGAAAGGAGTGGTCTTTAAAGAATTTGTTCCGGGTCAGTGGTCCCCAACAGCGCATGCCACTATGCTGCAGGGGGTCTGTACACAGATGGAAAAAGGAAGACAATTGATACCCTATTTTCTTTTTTTATTAACCGTAATATCTTAATTAGCTTATACAAATCTTAATTAATTTTATAAATTTTAAAATTAATAATAATATAATAATTAATTTTACAAGTTTTAAAATTAATAATCATACGAATTTTTAGTATTTATAATATTAATAATTAAAAAGAACAGATAAGAGATTACAAGAAACAAACCCTTTAATTTAAAATTTCAACCAGATTATCTACTATATAATTTAATAGTTTTTTTAATTTTTTATTATGTGGTGGGAAGACTTTAAGGTTGTGTGACGTAAGAGCGTAGGTAATGGGTGGGTGGGTGGTTTGAACTACTTTTAATTAAGTTTGTACAGCCACAGAATTTCAAGAGTTGAAAGTCATAGAAAAGCCCCCCATAGCTAATGGTATACTTTTATTGTTTACGAGTGATGCTAGGAAAATGTAGATATTTTATCAAATGTCGTCGTATGGAACCTTCTGGAGAAGGAACCATGTTATATAGACCTTGCCCTACTCCACTTGGGTATCACAGAATCTCTCTCGTGTATTCAATTGATACTTCATCGTAATCCGGTAAAAAAGATGGCAGAAATCATGAAAGTCCACGGAAGCGTCATCTCAACAGCTACACAACGAGTTTTGGCTTGCCTTAATGAGAAGGAGCTTGAGTTTGAGTTTGTTCCTATCAACATGGCGGCAGGGGAGCACAAGAAAGATTCATTCCTTGCCATCAATGTAAGCGTGCGATTTCCATGTCTAACAAGTACAAAATGAAAACATTTCCCTTGCCTCCTTTCAGAATCTAATGATTCTTGGTGTGGATTTTTCAGCCATTTGGTCAAGTCCCAGCTTTTGAACAGGGAGATCTCAAGCTCTTTGGTACGTATACTGTTTGTTTTTCCTATCATTTTACTTGACTAACTGGAGAACATGTGTTCGGATGCGTGTTTATATGACAAATTGATCGTTTTGGCGTGCAGAATCGAGGGCAATCACTCAGTACATTGCCCACGGGTATGCAGACAAGGGGACTGCGCTTGTTATCCCAGGTAGGGAGATGGCGACATTATCGGTGTGGATGGAGGTGGAGGCTCACCAATTTGACCCGGTAGCTTCAAAGCTGAACTGGGAGCTCATTTACAAGCCAATGTTTAAAATTCCCACTGATAATGCCGCGGTGGAGGAAAACGAGGCTAAGCTCGCTAAGGTTCTCGATGTCTACGAGTCAAGGCTGGCCCAGTCCAAGTACTTGGGAGGCCATATCTTCACCTTGGCTGACCTGCATCACCTCCCCAACATTTCTTGCGCGATGAAGACCCAGGTGAAGAAACTGTTTGATTGCCGACCCCATGTCAGCGCATGGGTTGCAGATATCACCTCTAGGCCAGCCTGGTCCAAGGTCGTTGCCATGGGCAAGTAAAATTAAAGCAGCTGTTGTTAAACATTGTGCCCCTGAATAAGGTCTTTCTCTGTACCTGCTGATCTTTTTATCTTGCTGATTTTTTGAGGCTTCAATCCTCTAGCGAGGATTGATTATCCTGTCGCTGTTGAATTTGTGGGGCTCAATGGCTTTGTATTTCGTCGGTGGCTTTTCTAATTCAGTACTATTCAGGTTTATTTTGTTTTTTCTGAGATGGATTTGGAAGCATGAGTTTTTAAGTTGGAATATAGTAGCTAGAATAAAACATAAAAGTTTTGTTATGAAAAATGAACTGGAAAATAATTTATTAATAAATTAATTTTTTTTAAAGTTTATTAAAATAATAAGGAACAAATCTTACAAATTAAAAAGTTGAATAAGAATGAAATTGAAAAAAAATATAATTTCATAAATTATCTCAAATAAAATAAATAATAATCAAAATAATAGAGATCAAATCTGATAATAAAAAAGCAAATAGCAATTATAAAAATAAGGATCAAAATTAATATAAAAATTAAATTTTAAGAGATGAAATTGAAAAATAAATATTCAAAATAAATTATATATAGCAATCAAAAGTTTGATGATCAAATTTGATATAATCAACAAATAATGACATTTTAAAATTTTTCACAACTTTCGGAAAGTGTTTTCCGCCCAACTTCAGCTGGAGACTGTCAGCACTCGTTACTCAATGTAGCCGAAAGGCAGCCTGGTTCCAACTCCATCTGACAATATTCTGTCAAGAGGGAGAGTGGCAGTGCGTTTTTCACAATACCCAAGTTCTTTAAAAGGGTAACATATGTTTCTCAGGGGAGATTCAGCGATTCAGTCTAAGTCATTGAAATGGATGAATTGGAAACAAGATACCATGGATAAGCTGATCCTTCATTTAAGCCTTTAACATCATAACCTTTAGACAGATTCCCTGCAGCAACCAGCTTAAAATGAAGAAATTCTTTCCCATCTTATCCGAAAAGATAAAAAATTTGAGGAATTTAAGCAACCATGACAACAAAATATGGAATTATCATTTCCCTGTAAGGAATTCTGAATACCTGTGGCAGGTGGAGAGTTAAATAACGTTCATAGATTGCATAAAAATGTTGTGGACTTCAGTGTCGTATGACTATTGACAGTAAAAGCTCAGTATTTGTCAATGATAATGCCATCCCTCAGTCCATCACGATCGCATTTGATATGACCTGGTTAGGCACAATACAAACACGGGTCTTCTACCAAACCACCACGGTTTGGTAAAAGTTGAGTAAATAGCATGTCAGGGAGATATTTTTGACAAAATAACACTTTTCTGATAGATATTTATGTAAATTACTATTTATACACAGTTAGGTAAAAGTTGAGTAAATTGCGAATTCTGTATAAATGCAGGGAATTGAAGGATTCAGGTCAGAAGTAGTGAAAAAATGCCTCATCAATGGCTAGAAAGAGAATCTCTCAAAGATCGATTAAAACAGTGATTTGGAATAACAGTTTTATTTAAATCCGTGATTAGAAATTATACTATTTTCCAAATACTTTTTCAACATGTATCTTTCCTCTAAAATTTTATACTAATCGTGTTGTTTTTCAAAACAATTCTACATACATCTACAGTAAAAAGAAGTGAACAACTATTTCTGTGCATGAAATGACAAAGAAGTTCACCATCAGGTTCCAGGCGTCCAGATTCAACAGAACTACTATGCAGCTCCTCAAGTCCACTGTCTTCCCACTTCAGCATGTAATTAAGACAGAAGACACATAATAAGTACATTATCTGATTCCAGTTCCGCAAGCTTCTTAGCTGCAATGTCACTTAATTCTAAGTTGCCATACGCCCTACAACAGGCCATAAATGATCCCCAGATAGACTTTGAGGGTTTAAAGGACATTTCTTTGATTAGTTTGAAAGCTTCATCAAGACAACCGGCACATGCCAAGAGTTCGATCAAACGTGCATAATGCATGACACTAGGCGAGAATCCATAATTTCCATTGATCAAAGAGCTAAATACCTGTCGACCAATATCAACCGGCCCCGAGTGGCTACAAGAATTAAGCACGGTAGCCAAAGTGACATGATCTGCCCCTAACCCTTCTTGCTCCATTCTGTTGAACCACCAAACAGCTTCTCGCCCGCTTATAGCAAAACCCAGCCCTTGTATAAGCGCAATTCCAAGTATAAACATCTCTTCTCTTCCATACTTCCCTTGTTAAGGAGTATAGTGTATGAAGCATGGGATTCACCACTCCTATATATCGATTGTCTACCTTGCCCATGACCGGCACCCTTTTTCCTTCCTCACCCTTGACTTTCTCTTTCTGGGACTCTCTATTTTCGCTTTCGACTAATTCGGGAACCAGTCTTACACGCCACCTGTGGTTTCCGGGCATGGTCGTTCTGCTTGGGACATTTCTGCTTGTTCTTCTGTACGGCCATATGACAAGTCATTTGCGAACATTTCGGGAACCTTTGGTTGTCTTTTTGTTCCAAACATCTTTTTTTCCTTATTTACAGAGAAATTTCATTTGCTCATTTTCAAATAGATCAACGATTGGAAGATCGGATATGCCCCATCGCCTTAGTCGACTTGTTCCTGAGATGAGAAAGCTTGACTCGCTTATCAGAGCTTGGAAACAGACTACGCACTTAGAAGCCCTACTCCATTGTGGTTGCTTGCCTTCATAACAGTAGGTTCGGTCAGCAGAGGGCTCTCCGGAGAGAGACTGATGTTGCAAATCAAAGATCTCGTACTACTTGATATAGGGATACCTGGAGATTCTTTTTCAACCCTTCATCAATTAAAGTTCCCATAATCACATCCAACTCCCACTCATTCCTCCTTAGAAAATGATGTGTCCAAACACCCATTTCCATCGCTCCAAAACCCGCACACGCACCCAAAGCATTCACCATAGTAACACGATTAGGCACTATTCCCGCATCATATATTTTATCAAAAGCAATCAAAGCATCAACCATAGTTCTTAGCATTCTTACACCCCATAATTAAAAGCCCACGATACAACATCTCTATCAGACATTTCATCGAGCACTTTAAGACACAACCCCATGTGACCAAATTAGAAAGGATAGGGAAAGTATAGGTGTTAGAAAGAATATAGATGTGGAGCATGTGGGTGTAAATTGAAGAAGGAATGTGAGGATCATGGATGCAAGATAAAGGCTTTGATTAGATTGTCGCAAATGAAAACATGATGAAGTTTGGTAAAGATTATAATTTATAAAGTTTTGGGAGGCAGTTATAAAGTGAAGGCAAGTGTGGTGTTGGAATGAAGGTAATGGAGGATTTGTTGGTGAAGGGTATCTCTCTAGGTGATGTTTAATTGTCAATGTGGTTGTATTTTTTTTTTTTTTGTGTGTGTGGTTTTTATTTGAAAATATATTAAAATAATATATTTTATTTTTTAAAAGTTATTTATAAATTTATTTAGAGTAAAATACAATAAAATAAAAATTATTTTTAAAAATATATTTTTAGAGTGTTTTCAAACACCGTTTACTGTTAGAGAAGAGGGATTGTCAATGTGAATTATTTTTGATATCAAAATATTAAAATTAACTTTTGGCAAATTACTTACTAAGTTTAAGTTCAAGCTTGTTTATAAGGATTTATACTCTGCTATATAATTAAAGGATTAGAATTCTAAGTGGATTTAATACTAAAAAACTTATCCTTTAGAGCTAGTCAACACAAGTCCAACTTTACTCTTATTCAAGTTTTATACACCACCAATATGTAACTCCTAAGGTTCAATGAGATCATTTATTGCTTCAATTTTAACCTCTAGTATAAATGGCTTAGTGAAGAAACATTCTACAATGAAATAAGCTAAAACTTGGCATTTAATAATAGTTTAGGTTGATATTGGACTATATAGTTTCCCAACTCATTAGCCTTTGGAGCAAACAACTTGATAGGTTAGGTTGGTGGAAGATTTGTCTCAAAGGTAGATTAATCAATATAATAACTTGAGATAGCTCAAATAAGTATATTTATTCATATTGATGTTTTATGTAGTTTGTACAACATGAGATCCTCCTCGACATATAAGCAGTCGATATAAATAATAAAAAGAAATAAAAGGAGAAAACAAGGAGAAGATTAAGTAGTACAATTAAATCAAGTCTAAAACATTTAAACTGAGCCTTTGCTTAGTCGATTTTGGCTTGGCTAGGGTCAAATCAAACCTAACATTGAACAATATTTGACTATGATCAAACCAAGCCTAAAAAAGGTCAAATTAAGGCTAAGGTTCCATGTTGGGCCATGTCTCACCATGATCAAATCAAGCTTAATACACGCTCTGTCGAGTTTGGTTTGACCATGGTCACATCAAGCTCAATATGAGAGAGAAAAGAGAGGGAAAAGAAAAAAATCGACCACTACCAAACAACCTAGAACCACCATCCGCACAAGAGCTCTACAGAAGCACCACCACTTGTTGATCTGGTGACATGATGACCTTGTGTTTTTAGCGACCATAGCATGCTGCTAACAACTTGAATGCGATGACCCCCCCTCTCTACCCATTTAGCGACCATAGCATGCTGCTAACAACTTGAATGCGATGATTCCCTTCTTTACTCACATATGTATTCTCTCAAGGTATTTGGTAATTTTTTTATATTATTAATTTTATATCCTTAAAAAATCAATTTAACGTTCATTCGCATTGTTTATATTGTAAGAACTAAGATACCCCCCCCCCAAAAAAAAAATCCTTGAATGATAGCCATTCACATTGTTTAAAGCGCAAAATCCAAGCTTAAAAGTCCAAAAAACCAGTGTATAAAATTTTGTATTATTTAAAGGTATATAAATAATAAAACTATATATTTAAAATAAATTAATAGAAAATCCCTTCTATGGTAATCTTATAATTACATTGTGCATCCATATACAAAATAACCATTAAAGCTCTTCAATGCAAGTTATTTACAGTGTTTATATTCGTTTCATTTGGAAAGTCTAATCTAACCAACAAAAACTAATAATGACTACTGAATTTCTAAGAATAAGACTATTTATTTAGGTAAATAGTCAAAATAATTGTTTTATTATAGCAATCCTATCATATCAGTGCATGTCTATTACTAAAGCTATTATTAAAGTGTAATGTTCACGGCTTGTAATGCTTCTGTTAATGTGACTTAGTGACATAACATCCTTGGCATCCTCTGTCTAGCTGGGTCCAGTGCTTTACTTTAATTCGCTGAAACTGAAAATCCTGTTTCCTGTCGCAGCAGCTGCTGTGGTGGCAACATTTTCCTTCTGCTAAAAAGTATTGCTAGCAAGTGTTTATTTTTTTGGATGCTAGAAATCTTTATTGTAAAGTTTATTATATGAGTTTGGATTAACGATTAAAATCTTGATTATTCTAAATAATATATATCGTAACTCGAAATCAAGATTATCACACCATTCTTTTTGGAGACAAGTGTATTGTTATTACTGTCATTATATCTTACATCCATTTAAAGGGTTCTGGATGTAGATCTTAATCCTTGTAAAAAAGAATGTTCAGGCTGATAAAATGGAGTGAATAGTTTACAAGGAATTAAGATCCCATATGTAGATCTTCATTCCTTGTAAACATCCCTCATGGGGTGGTTGAGAGTTTCTTTGAGAGGTGTTTATGAACAAAAAATAAAAAATAAAAATATTTTTATTTTTTATTAATTTTTTTATGTTTTCAGATTATTTTTATATAAATATAAAAATAATTTTTTTAAAATAAAAAAATACTATTTTAATATTTTTTTAAACGATAAATATTTTAAAAAACAACTTTATTCACATTTATAGACATACACTAAAGAGTATTTAGAAGTGTTTATGAATAAAATTATTTTTTATTTATTTTAAATTAATTGTTTTAGTATTTTTGAATTATTTTAATATGTTGATATTAAAAATAAATTTTTAAAAAATAAATTTTTAAATAAAAAAATATTTTAAAAAACAACCGTAATCTCAACAAATGATTAAATGATGAGAGTCGAAGGAGAATAGACAAAAAAAAAAAAAAAAAAATGAAAAGGGGTTGTGAAACTCTAGACATGAAAAGAAAATGATTTTGAGTAATAATTTGCCAAAAGTTAAACTACAACTATATGCTCGAATGATTTATGCTGAAAAGAAAAGAAAACTGAAAGCCACTGCCTTCAGTCCGGTAGTGACGTGGCATCCACACCTAATGCTTCCTTCCTTTCTCCCTTGCTTTATTATTAACACCAGTCCTTCCTCTCAGGAGTTCTTGAGCCTCTGCCTTTGCACCCGAAAGCTCTCCTTTCCTTCCTCCCAGCAGGGCCATCACTTCACATTTCTATGAGATGGCCACACGACCAGCTGAAGACCAGCTGAAATTCCAGGTAAAGAAAGCTAGCACCTCCTATTCCTTTCACTTCTTTCATCATTAAAGACCGTTTCCTATCCTTTTCCTGAATCCATTTCTGAATTGATTTTGCAGACATGGGTCTTGAAAGTTTCCATCCACTGTGAAGGATGCAAAAAGAAAGTTAAGAAAGTTCTTCAAAGTATTGATGGTATATGCTGTGTAAAACACGCAGATTTAAAGCTCATTTCATTATCTATCAGCTTATACTAGCTAGTATGCATGTATTCATTATACATGTTTTGTTTTATTCTCTACTAGGTGTTTATAAAACAGAGGTTGATTCTCATCAGCATAAGGTTACAGTAACGGGCAATGTGGACGCGCAGATTCTTATCAAGAGGCTGATGAGATCAGGGAAACACGCTGAGCTTTGGCCTAAAAGCTCTGAGAATAAGGAGAAAAAGTCTGGAGAATCACAGAGCAATGACAAGAAGAAGAGTCCTAAAGATGTCCAAGAAGTTGGTTGCGATGATGATCATCAGAAGAATACACCAGCAGAAAAGCCTGGGACGGACGCTAAAATTAGTGGTGGACATGGCGGTGATGATCAAAACTCAGGTGCGGAAAGTGATGATTCCGGCTTAGGAAGTGCTGTTCCAGTTGCTGCGGCTGCCAGTGGTAAAAAGAAGAAGAAGAAGAAGAAAAAGCCAAGTATCGATTCTAACAATGGTGCCAGTGGTGATAATTCCGGTGGTGTACCGGCTGAGAATTCTGGTGGTGTAATCAATATACAAGCTCCATCTATGCCCTTGATGAGTCATAGCCCCCCACATCAGCATGTATACCCGTATCCACCAATGTACCAGCAACTTCCAGTTTCTGGAGTAAACTACAACACGGCATATCGTAGCGCTAGTGAGTCCTGTTATGCATATCCCATGTATGCTCCGGTTCACTATCACCGGCATCAGAGGTACCAGCCACCAGCTCCGCCACCCGATCTCATCAATGAGTATGGCGATGATGATAACGAGACCGGATGCTCAGTCATGTGAAATATTTGTAATGAGTGATGTCATAATGTGGGGCACGTTCCTATATGAAATGCTCAAGTCTATCTTTTTCAAAGCATTCCCTTTCTTTGGCTAAAACATTTCTGTGCATGTACATCTTTTGCTCTCTCAAAGCTGAGTGATATAAAGTATGCTTCTCCCTTCACTTGGAAGATAGCTTGTATGGTCGGTTTTAGCTTTTTCTCTTCTTTTTAGATTGCCTACCGGCAATTGGGACCATCAAAGTTATAAATTAAATCGGATATTTAATTTTTGTTTGATAATGTGGTAATTTTTATATAGAATAATATATTTTAAAAAGTTAATTTTAATTATGGTTGATAAAGATCAAATATTTGTTTGTTTCATATAACTCTAATCTCTCTCTCTCTTTTTACACTTTTTTATTTACATTATTGAAAGGCTTTTCTCTTCCCACTATTATTAGGGTTGCTGCTACTATTAGCAACATGAACACTAGCAACCATCAATAAAATATGAATTCTCCATTGCCTTTCTCTAGATTTATATCCTCATTAGTAGCATTCCTTATCCCATCACCCACCTCATAATCATCGGGAATCATTCTTTCATCGGGATCCCAAGCAAATTGACCGGTGGCCATAATGTTTGTAAATATAGTATCTTATTTACAGCACAACACAAGCTTAATGCTAGAATGCCTAAACTTTCTAGCTCCTTTAATTACAAAATATGTAATATAATCATTAGAACCAACAATATGCAAGCTCGATATGAGAATTTATAGTAAAATAACATGTAAATGGGTTTATGTTGTTGATAGACAGTGATGGCAAAATACAGAATATACATGTCACATTGTGAAACAATGTTGCACGAATAAAGAATGAAATTGATTTAAGTGTTGTAAAATTAGCTTCGATTTTCATGCAATCAAAACTTCATCAACATAATTTAGAGAGAGAGAGAGCTCTAGAGGCTGCCTTCTGATCCAAAATCTGGTTAACAAGTAGAGGTTGAAAAGCAGCTTTCAACAGCAACTACTTCATAATGAAGTTGCTCTAATCATACGACATGAGGAACCTTAAATCTCCACCTTGAATTTGCGTTTTATTCGTTTGTAGAATATTCACGGAGGATTATACTTGCTTCCGTGAATATCCTGAAAGGAAAAAGGGCATATACTACGTGAAATTAAATTCAAGATTTATTTCATCCAATATTTGGATTCCAAAGTTTGTACATATTATAAGAAAAAGCAATTAAATTCTTTAATATAATAACAGAAACATACATTTATGAACAGTATTAAGAGCCCAAATTAAACAATCAATTGAGTCCCGATCTATGTTTGCAACGCTGGTCTGCATATATCTAACTGCAAGTCGATGCAGCCACTTGCTATCGAACTTTGAAAAACCCAATTCAACATAGAATCAAAATGATTTCTATAACCTAGAAATTGAATAATTTAAATGAATTACAATCGCAGCTAGTCAAAAGTCATCTAGTGATTTAGTAGTTACTAGCCTCCATGTCTAAATACTTATATTTTTGGATTCAAGGGAACGTTTGTAATTTATTTGTTGATAAGAAAATCAAAATACCCTTGATTTTAAATGCTCATTGTTCAAATGTATATTGATGACATTATGTGTGGAGCTATTCATGATTTACTTTCTTATGCGTTACTAACGAGATAAAATATGAGTTTAAGATGAGTATGATTGATATGTTAATATTATTTCTTGGCATACAAGTTGAGCAATATGATAATAGAGTTTTTATGATAAAAAGATTATTTTTGTTTCCAAAAGCATTCTTTTTCTCTGTCTCACGGGTAAATAGGTTGCTAACACTAAAACAAACAAAGAAACCTGTAAATATACCAATCATATGCCTTTGAACTCCATAAATATCATTTTAAATTGAGGTGACTTTTACTTGGAATGTCTTCTTTTTTGAAATTATACTCCTTTGAAAGATCAAATAAAATGTATTTTGTTATGCACTATGAGATGTCATTATTCTAACTATTAGCAAAGAAAAAAAAAGTTTTTGGAATGTAAATATGTTGACAATAAAGAGGATCATGTTCCTTGAATTTACTAAACTAGTTAAACCTAATATAGATTTTATTATAGATCTCTAAAGAGTTGATTGTTCACATATTTATGGAAATAAGACAAGTATCTCATAATGAATATATTTTCTGTTCAAATGCTTGAAGAAAAAGTTGATTTCTTATATAATTGTGGTAATATTATTATCAAAATAGACGAGCAAAATGATAATTGATCATCTTTCTCTTTATTCAACTCCTTCAAGAAAAAGTCTATGCTCACTTCATTGTGAAAATAGATAAATAATTTTATAATAGAGTTGTTAAGTTAATTAAATTTTATGTTGAAAATAATAAATGTCTATTTACTTCGGTCCTAATATAAAATTTGACTTTCAGGAATAACATATTTATCTCACTCACACAATAATGTTTCTATTTGGTCAAAGAAAGGGATATGCTTTTTTGAATTAAAATTGATCATTGAGATATGCATTTTTTTTATATTGTTAATTGTGAGTGTTTTTAGTCTGAAAATTAGCTTACCTTTTGAAGATCTATATGTTTGAATGACATAACTATTTTTTTAAAAAAATAATTAGAGGTTAAAAAAAGGTTTTTGGGATACAAAAAGTTTTTCAAACAACCAAATACATGTTTTAATGGGAAAAGCTATTGAGACTTATCAATCTAATAGACACATGATTTGATATGATAAAAGTCTTTGTCAAATATTGCATTATTAGATATGTTTTTACAACAAGCTTTAGTCAAATTAGTTTATTTTTCTATCTTGACTTTAATTCATTGAATTTTTTCCACGTATGTTAGTCCATTTGTATGAATATATATTTATCATCATCATCATCATCATCATCATCATCATATCTTTCTTCATATAATACTTATCAACACTAGAGTTGAAAATAATTTAAGTTGAATATTTTCTGCCTCGATATAATAAAAAAAACTTTGTTTTTCATGAAAAAGTTTTAAAAAATATGATATTTTAATACATGTTTTTTATTTTATAAAATTTTTACAAAGTCCATTAGGACTTTGCTAAATTTAAATGACCATTTGAGTTGATATTTCTAAATTTCCAATAAATGTTTTTTTACAATGTTAGAGTCGTAAATATTATATTCATCAATACTAGTATTGAATATATACATGATAGTCATTGACATCAAAACTACGAGTATTAACATTAGAATAAGAAATTGATTGCACCCCAAATATCCAATGATACCAGAGTAAAAAAATATCATATCTTTCTTCATATAATACTTATCAACAATAGAGTTGAAAATAATTATATTTGAATATTTTTTTTATGTTAAAGTCAGAGGTATCATATCTTTCTTTATATAATTCTTATCAATGCTAAAGTGGAAAGTATTTATAGTTTAATATTTATTAGCACTAGAGTTATAAATATTATAGTTGGATCATCGATTGCATAAGAACAATAACCCTTGGCAATTTAAAGCAAGAAGTTTACCCAGGTAGGACGTTTAAGAAGTGATAATATCTTTTCTTTTGCGTAATTAGTCTCGTACCTTAAAATCTTTTCCCTCTAAAAACATGATGTCATATATCTGTTCTTTGAAAAAAAAATACATTGTAGAGCATTGTGATATCAGGTAGGACATAAATTATGAAATTAAATGAGCAAGTATATATAAAATTTGATATACTCCATTTTTTTGAGTTACTTAGTAAATATTGGTATTTATCACAAATGCTAACTTTTATATTAAATGACATCTTGAAATATAAATATGCAAAACACTTTAAATTTGTGACCTATTAAGTAATTGGGTACATTCATCACAAATGTTTATATTCAAGTCAAAACAAAAATGATAACTTTAACAAAACATGAAAAAAAATAATAATTTATCTCTTTAGTTTGTTATCTTGTTTGTTGTAGTAAAATGACTAGTTGCAAGATTAATGTTGCATGATTCAATTATATTGGTTGTATGATACACATGATTGAGTTTGAAAGTTTGTACAAAGGTTTGAATTAAAGGAAATAAGCATACTTTGTTTTCTATTATTTGATATTGCCTATGAATTAAGTGAAGGTGTTAATGTTTGCATGATAGGTTTATTGTGTGTTAAAATTTAAACCTATATAAAATTATTGTCCTCTATTTTTATGGGTTTTTTTTCCTTCTAAACAAGAAAACATTCATGTTTGTGTGTTTGATAAGGGAATATATTTCACACCGAGCTTTATTCATTTCTATTTTATTATAAATAATCTCACGTGATTCTTTGTAAGTGGTTCAGAGTCTTAGGTATCTTTGAGAATTGTTTACATCTAGAGGATTTAATGTATTTCTTCAAGCATTTCAAGTACTGTGATTTTTGAATCATATGAGGAGGCAAGTAATAAGTTGAGCTTAGAGTTCAAATACTTGTTAGTCTGTTAGCATGCCCCAGACAATCTTAAACATTGATTGGTTTTTAAGATATATTATTGTTATAAGACTTTGTTTCATGCATTCTATACCTTTATGAAAGTTTGAGACATAGACCTAAAATTCTAATGTAGATAGTAGAACCTGTTTTTACTGTTTTGAATCCTATAAAGAGAGTTGAAAAATAATGTCAGAATTAGATCTATAATCTCTATGACCTAGATACAATCTTGGTTTGTAGCCTTTATATCAAGTTTTAAAAGCCTAAAAATGTCACAATTAGTTTATTTGGAAAGGAATTTTGGTTTTATAAAAAAATTTCAGAAAAAAAATCATAATTCCCATGTTTTTAGCCCCAAACTCTCTTACAAAATAAGGATAAAAATAAAGTTAGAATGCGTAACAAAGTAGGAAAATGATTTTCTTTTCTTTAAAGGATAAAGGTTGACTATAAAAAACTCTTTAAGAGGAAGTAAGAGATGTTTTCTAGATACCCTAAACACACCACAAGAGAGGAGACAACATCTAGGAGCGGAAACAATTAAAACTGACAAGAAAAAAGCCAAAGACAACAACCATTTATTTTAGAGGATGTTCTAAGTGTGTTGTTTTGAAATGATATATATAAGGGAGGCACAAGAATGTTTACACTTGTAATGAGTGAACTTGCTTACCTCATGTTTCATGGTGGTTTTTATACCTATGAAACATACCAAATTGCATGGAGAAAAAGAGAAAATGGTTAAACATTGTCTAGCCTAATTTAAAGGCAACTATATAAGACATTAACCTTTAATGGATGGTGATTTTATGCTTGATATAAAAAGACTTTGTCATGTTAACTTCTCATTAAGCTCAAATGTGTCTAACATGATAGGCATAATTGCATATACTCATCTATGGCAAGATGATGTATAGGAAATAAAGATAAATGGGCTTATATGGGGTCAAAACAAGTTAACCTAGACACAAGTATTCATAGATAAAAACAACAACACTCTAAGTCTAGGAGAAGGCCATTGAAGGCACTTGGATAGGTTGGATCTTTTAGTGAATGGTACATGATGGGCTTCTTATACCGTATTAGAAGTTCTGCCTCTCTTTTAAGCTAAAAAAATAGGATGATCCAATTCAATTTTGGGATTCTCAGATGGGATGGGTAAACATCCTACTCTCAAGCTAAATCTTAGACTTGTTGCCAAGCTTATAAAAAAAACTAATGCTAAAGGAAAAAAGCATTATGCACTAATTTATTTTGTTATCCACTACAATAGTGAAATGATGCTCTTACCCTTTTTAAAAAAACTGAGTGCCTTTGTGTTAGGGTATTTTGACCTTTATACATGGTGCTTATTCATTAAAGTATTGTCTAGGGATATAATTATATTTTATACTTTTTGAGCATAGTAAAATGACTTAATTATTTTTGTAATAAAAATAATAATATAGAACTAGAAAAGGTTGTAAATATTTTTATTATTTATTTATGTATAATAAATTGATAGGTATACCATTGGAATAAAAAGAAAAATAAGTTAGGGCCTTTTCATTTTTATTTTTTTTGTAATTACCATTGAAATTAGGAATTCTTGGTCTTTCAATTTGATTAAATATTGATGAATAAAAAAACATTATTTGCAAATGCAAGTGCATGGTAGGTGCCCATACACTTTGGGTGTCGAATGTAACACCTCACGATACCATAAGATGCCCATTTACCATGTCTTTTTCTTCTGGAAACAACACATATTTGTGATAATAGAATAGTTTGTTATCGATTGTCTTTTTTCTTCTCTCTTTCTTTTTTACCATGAAAAGTGCATGTTGGTCCTCTATGATATTGATATTTCAACATTAATCTATATTATTTTTCCCTAATCGTTTTGTTAAAGTTTCATTTGTTTTCAATTAATCCTTGAATTCTAATTTGTCATAAATATTTTTCCGAATTTGTTTTTGATAGTTGAGGTGTCCGAGCTAGTTTGCGAACACCTCGACTAAGTCCTCGAGCTCTTGTGCATGTGCCCACATAAGTTTTCCATACAAGAATAAGCTAAGTCACTAGTTTTCTATACTAGTGGGCACAACCCGAAGAAAAATATAACTAGTGAGATTCAAACCTTAACTCTAAAAGGAAACATATCTCTTAGACCCAAGACTTTTACCACTAAGCTAAGTCCTTTTATTTTTAAATTTTCTTTATAGGTATTTTTGTAAATGTTTTGATGGTTTTAAATTTCATACTTCCATCCAAGTGTATGGTGTATTGTTTTTTTTCTTTCCAAAGTTGGTTCTCATTCTTTTTTTATCTTTTCAATTTAACCCTCCAATGAAAAATTTATTCTTGCACTTTAATTTATCTTTTATTTTGATTTTCACTCCCATTATTTTAATTTCTATTTCTTATTTTAATTATTTTTATATTATGGAATGTTTTTCCAAAATTATCATTTGACATTTGATTTGTTAGGAATTGGGTTTAATGACCTAGTTTATGAGTACCCCTAATTTTTCCATGTATTTATGGTTTAATGACTAAATTAATAGGTTTAAAAAGTTAATTCATGACTCTTTTTTTACATATTTTTTTTATCTCATCATTCGACACTATTTTAAAAAAATTGGCTTCATGATTTTTCTCAATTTCTCTTCTATCAGGTTATCTTGATTTTATAACTTGAACAGCATATTTTCTGGGTTAATTTAAGTTGTCTCGCCTCTCATTATCCATATTACATATCTATCATGCAATCTCAAGTTAACTAGAATTGTTTTTTTATCTTTTTTTTATCGAGTTGTGTTAATTCAAATTTTCTTTTTCAAGTTATGGTATTTTGTTTTAAATTTTTTATCCATTTGTCATCATCATCAACTTTTTATTATTATTTAATTAAAAAATAATTTTAGTGGGGGTTATCATTGAATTGTTTACTTTTGATTGATTAAAAACACTCTTGTAAATCTCGATATTATTTTTCACCTAAAAAAAATACATACAGGCTCTTATCTATTTTTTATTTATTAAAAACACACTCGCAACCTATTTGTCATGATCTTCAACTGGGCTTGCATGTAAGCACAAATGGCGTCATGGTTCACAACTCACACACGAGCATAATGTAGGGTTCTCCCTATCGATGCATTCCACTACAAGGAACAATTGGAATCCCAGCTTCCTCTACAACACAAAATTCGATTCGAGAAGGAAAATCCCAGGCGAATGAGAAAAGAATAAAGCATGTTACATCTATATTCGAACCAAGATTGCAAGCATATATTCGAACCAAGGTTTTAATGTATGCCGTGATAATTAAAATAAATATTAATAAAACTTTTAATGATTTATATTATGTTGAAAAAAATATAATGTTCCTGTCAAAATTATTTTTTTTTTATAGAATGTATATCTCTAGCTGAAATTCCTTATGTCATGACTTGTTAATTTCCTTTTAATTCCAGAAGAAATGACTTTTTTTATTATAAGTTTTGTTAATTTTAAAATATTTATGGTTATTAACTACGAAATAAAAATGATTGAAGTTATTTAATTTATTTGTATCTTTTAAATATAAAAAGTATATCATCTCTAAAAACATAGAATACACATTTAAAATATTTTTATAGAAATTAATCTTCATTCTATAAAGTTAAATTATTAATTTTCAAAGTCTTAAATAATCATTTATATATATATATATATAAATATAAATATTATTTTAAAACAAAACAATAAAAACTGTTGAAAAGAAAGAAGAAGAAGATAGACGAGCTGTTGCCACGATGTGTGTATGCTGCTTATCCTCAAGAGAGAATATAGGGAAACCTTATCTTCCAAGGATATTGTGCCAATAAAAAAAAAAGAAAAAAAAAAGGTCCAGTCGCATCAATATTCCCTTTCCATCCTTAGAGCAATTCAAAAAAGGTGAATAACAAAACAAAGCTAAAGTAAAAAAAAATATATATATATATATATATATATTTTAATAACTTCAAGGAAAAAGATATATTAAAGAGCATACGAGCAAAAAATTATTTAATATATCTTTATATAAAAAAATAGTTTTAATGGTATTTGTATTAGTTATTTATTATTAATAAATAGTTATATTACTATTATATATATATATATATATATATTAAAATAGAATTGACTTTTCTAAATAACTTTTTTCTATTGGAATGAAAATATAAAAAATATTTATATTATTAATTTGATTTTTCTCTCTTCAATGTAAAATTAGTCCTAATTTTCTTTTAAGGTTTAATGTTTCCCCCTTTTACTCCATAAATAGGAAAAGCTAACCTTTTTTTTCCAAATCGCTTTTTAATTTCTCTAATCCCCCCTCATCTCCATGTAAGTTATAATATAAAAAAAAAATTATATTTTCTATTCAAATCGATTTTTTAGAAGTGTTTTTTATTCAAAAAAATATTAAAATTATTTTATTATTATTTTTAAAGGTTATTTGTAATATTAATATATCAAAATGATATAAAACACTAAATTTTTTAAAATAAAATAAATAATAATATAAAAAGTTAGGTCATATCTACTACTAAGCTAATCTGTCATCCACTACAACCATGAATAGGATATGACAAGACCCCATTTACTCTCTATACCCCTCTCACTCTTCTATATATACATGCGCAATGTCCCTGCCTTCTTCTAATATCTTACCCTAAATAATTAGCATAAAATATCACAAAAAAACATCCTTTCTTCTTCTGTAATTACCCAGATGAAGCCCCATAATCTCTCCAGCGATGGTTCTCTTCCTCGTGATTCGAAGAGAACAATCGGAGGGAGGCTCAAGCAGGCTATTGATGCGGCTTCTGTCTCCATGAACATGGCTAAGAACGGTGCTGGTAAGGGAAACAGCACTCTTTTGTACTCAAAAGAAATGGAAAAACGAAGTTGGAGCTATCAGGCTGAGGACCCTATAAGAACCATGATGTTCTTATGTTCATGGGGCCATACATGAACAGGCTCTCCTGCTTGACTTTGGTCAAACCAGATATTGTCAAGTTAGATCGCCATGGATGATTGAATATTGGTTTACCAGATGAACAAGCCATTTAACTAATGGAATATGTATGTATGTAAATAATTCTGTGCATGATATGGCTGATGGCTTGGGAAAGAGCAAGTGGAAAGCTTGCGACTGTAATCCTTAAAGAGCACCTTCATGATCTGCTGCTCCTGTAAAATGAAATATGTGACAATTGCTACGATGAAGCTGCTGCTGCTGCTGCTGCATCTTCTGTGGCCAATATTGAAGCATGAACAGCTGAAATTCTCTTCTGTTTTTCTTTTTCTTCTTGTGTGATTGTGAGTAAGATTCGGTTGAAAGGGTTTGGATCATCTTTTGAATCCCACAATTGGTTTCGCCAAAGACTTGTTTATTTCGATCATTTTATTTTTTCATTAAATTAATTTTTTTAATAATTTTAGATTGATAATATCAAAAAATATTTTTTTTTTAAATATCACTTTAATAAATTTTTAAAATAAAAAAATATTAAAATATAAACTCAATTAAACTTTCAATGAAACTATAAGCGAGGTAGAAAATTTTCTTTCCACCATGTTGTTTGCCTTTCAACATGTGGGCCCTATTATATAAGAGAGGAAGCGTGTCGAATCATCTCGGTATAAAAAAACAAAAAAGATGTTATCAATGAATAGGGCAACAATACAACTGTCATAAACTGTTTTTACCATCAATTTATTTTTTAATACTTTCATAAACAAGAAAATACAAAATTATATTTTAAATTGAGGCTTTAATTGGACGGGATAAACTTCTCACGTGTGTAATTGAATTGGACCTGATTGTAATATAACTGATGAAAGGACTAAGAATAAAAAATTATGAATTTGAAAGGTCTTATTAATTTAATTAGGGGCTTGATTGAATACATTATGAATGCTATAACTGATTTCCATCTCAATTACAAATATTTTAAAATCCTAAGGGCCATTTTAGGAAAGGTAAAGAAATTGAAGGGTTAATCTGAGCTCGGTCAGGGGCCTAATTGAATGAATTTAATTATATGGTTTGATTTCTGGCCATATTGTGAGATCAAATCTTGGGGGTACTAGAGTTGAAAACACGATAACATTGGATTTTTATCACACGTGGCATAATTGTATTGAAGCTCCTATCACTTTTCGTCTTCTTCCTCAAGAGAGGACAGTAACTACCAAACATCGACCCCACCACGTTTTCAAAGATCTTTGGTATCATATTTGCTTGAACTCTAGTGTCGCCTCTTTCGAAGTGGTTGTCACGTCATTATAAAAGTGATTTTATAAAAAAATTAATTTAAAATTAATTTTTTAATATTTTTATATTATTTTGATATGATGATGTTAAAATAATTTTTAAAAAATAAAAAAATATATATTATTTTGATGTATTTTTAAATAAAAATATTTTTAAAAATAACAGTAACCATAATTTTAATCAGACATTTCATAATTTTAATATTAATCATGTATAAATAACCTTCTCCATTGATTGATAGGTGATCATGCTCTTGCCCTTTACTTTTTTTGTTTTTTGTTTTTTTGTTATGGTTTAGTGATTGATTTACGTTGTTTCAATTGTGCTTTTGCTTTGCCCTTATGTTACTTCAAGCTACACTTATATATTGATGTTAATATGTATTCAAATAGCATTTTGAATGATAATGTTGTCCATTGTTAAAACTTGTGATATTAATATGGCATTACCATTGCAAGAATGTTTAAAATGACATTTTTTTTTTATTATTAGTTGTTATGTGTTTTAAAGTCTAAATCTGATTTGTTAAATGTTACAACCATATTATACAATATTCTTATCCATATTTACTTTGTTTTTTGCCCATGTGTTTATATATAAAAATATGTTGATATTTTTTTTTTATAATTTGAAGATATTTTAGATATTGATTTCAAAACAAAACAAATCAGAATTGAAATTCAGATCAAGGGGGAGACAAAGCTAATTGGACAATTTCAATACAATTTTGTAACTCTTTCATACAAACTCCAATCGAGTTGAATTCAAAATGACATGGAATCCTAAGAGACAATTATACAACTTTTATATTTTGTATTCTTATATATAGCGAATACATTGAGGTTAAAATTACTTTTAAAGTTGTTTTATTTCTATTAGAATGGTTTTGACATGTGACATGATTTAATTTTGTAATTTTTCACCTTTGTTGCATAACTTATAGCTGAAGACACTACTTTCCTTGTTTTATCAGGACTCTATTTTATTATTTAAGAACTTCATTAAGTATTCATATTTTTAAAAGGGTAATATTTCTTATTTTAGGAAAAAATTTAGGTTATTATGTAGGTTTCAAAATAAGGAGAAGAAAACTTGTAAAAGAGAGAGGCATGTTAGAGCTCTCTCTCTCTCTCTCTCCCTCTCTCCATTCTCCCTAGCTTTTGAGTCTATTTCATTAATTTCCTGGAGTACTAAATTATTTTCTTGATTGAAAGGATAAAGGAACCTTCCAATATTAAGAATTGTGAGATCTATTATATTTTTTTTAGTTTCAATAATTAATATAAATATTTTTCTATACTTATTTCTTATGATTTTTAGAGCGAAACTCTAACATTATTTTAAGCAATCTATTAGTAAGTTTGCTATTAAAACCAGAATTGTGATACTGAATTTGTGAAGAGATTGAGTTTAATAATTATGAGGAATCCATGTCGTTAATTTGTGAAAAGATTGGGTTTGTTAAAATGCAGATTGATTATCTGATTACTATGAAGGAAATATAGATAATCATAATATAAATTGATGTATTGTTTAAATTATTAGGTTTGATTATTATCAATGGATGTTACTTAGGACTAAGGTTTTCTCTTCATTAGTTTTGATTTTTATTTAATTTTGTTGATTAACTTTTTTTTATTTTTCATAACATGGCTTAAATTATCGCAACCGCCTCTAATTTTGAATTATTTAGCACAAAAACCTAGATTAGACTTTCTTTTTGGGATCTAGCTTTTGTTTGATCTATATTATCTTGTTTGTTTAAATTAGAACAATTAATTTATATGATTATGGCATCACAACATTAAAATACTTAGGTTTATGATTTGGTTTATTATGGTTGTGTTATGCCATCAATGTATTAAAATGAAGTATTTTGAAGTTGTGATAAGATGTCATAACCATTAAATAAGAGATTTAGATGTTATTTTCTTTCAATATTTCAATACTGACATTTGATAACCTAAGTGTGTTGTATTGAATTTGCTTTGTAAAGGTTGTCTTATAGATAGTAAAACATGTATTTTTGATATTTATTGTTCATAATGATATAATATTGAAACCATATATAGTTTTTATACCTGTTGTGTGTTCTATTTGATGGTGTTGATGTGTTTGGATTGCATTAATATACTTTAGTTTTTTCTTTTTCAAGTCAATCCTATGACCAATCACAATAGGTCATCTAAAAATCTTATCTTTCATAAAGTTGTATATTTTTCAAAATAGTTCCCATCTTGCATTTTAATGTGTGATTGATCACTACTAATGTTGTTTCAGCCTGACAATATTTTATCTTCTTTTTATTTTGTTTTTCACCTATAAATTTGTCAAGGTTATGAGAGTTTTACTATTTGGGTTTCAATAAAATAATTGAAACCATAACATAAATGCATTTTAGGGTTTTGAAATGAGTTTGTAAAGTTCAATGGTTTCGACCCACATATAAAAAGGTTCATTGGGCTAATATTCCAAATATTTCAAAACCCATTACTTTTTTTCTTTACATGTAATAAAAACCATTTGTTTTAACCTAATTATTTATTTCCCATATTTTTTATTTTTTTCAAAAATAAAAAAAAAACATATATAACAATAATATATATGTAACTTACCTTAAATATTTAAATATAAAAAGATATGACACTATTAGCATCTAACATTGTTATTAGTTTAGAGCTGAGAGTTTCAAGGGATGTGATGTGATGATGATAGAGAACTTATAATTTATTTAATAGGTTTTGAGTTCAAGTCAGGATATATATTTCTTACAAGAATCTGAGACACTCAGAATTTTATTTGCTTATTTGGATTCATAAAATATACTTTATAAGGAATGAGGTTTCGTCGTATAAAAAAAGTTGTTATTAGTTGAGAGATTAGTAAATATAAATAAATGATGATCTAGTTGCATAACAAAATAGTTTGTGTCTGCATTGTTTTTCATTAGCTAAAAAACACACATGGGAACTTTATTATATGCATAAGCAGTGAACAATGCTGTATTTTAAAAAAAATAAAAAAATAAAATGAACTGGAACTTATTGGAGAAAAAATAAAAAAGAAATGGGGTGCGGTCCGTTTACGCTGACCCAAACAGCATGGGTGTAGCAATCTTTTTTTAGGTCAGCAAAAGATTGTTGACGTTTGGGTGACACGGTCCAAACAAGGACAAAAGATTATCGTCGTGTGAGCTTCATGCCCAACCGACAACAAATTAATAATCATGCTACGTTTGGGTGACAGTGTAAAATTATTTTTTTTTGTTTTAAATTAAATATTTTAAATGTTTTTAGATTACATGTTTATATCAAAATTATTTTTAAAAAAATAAAAAAACATTCATCGATCCTTCATTTTCTCCATTGAAGCCGTGAGCAGCAGCAGTAGAGGCTGCTCTTTATCAGTAACTCCTCTTTCCAAACCTTCATTGAAGCACTAGGAGCTTACAGTAGAATCCTCAGCCTTCATTTGATTTTCCAAGTGTTGTAGAAGTCTTCCTCTCAGCCACAGTCATCTCTCTCGCAGCTTATCAGCGGCAACGCCGTGAGTAATGGACCAAAGTCTCCTCAGCAGTAATGGAAGATTTTTTCCCTTAGCAGTATCACACATCATCTTCTCCATACCATGAACAAGCAGTAATAGGAGAAACAACTCTATCCTTAGCCGTCCAAAAATAGATTATACTTCATATACTCTGCATCCCACTTAGCGTCGCCGTGAGCAGCAGGGACCTCCTTCTCATCCACGCCAACCTCCACCTCGAGCCGCCAAGAGCACCACCACCAGCGACACCCTACGCCAGGTTAGTTGATGTATGCCTGTTGCCACTAACTTGGTAAGAGGGCTGGCCTAGTGACCAGGTTGTTTAGCGTTGATCAAGCCCATCTTGTGGTTGGGCTACACCGAGCTCACTAAAAAACTATAAAATTATTGAGCTTGACTAGGTTGGGCTTAGGCCTCCAGCCCATCCAGTCCAACCATCGAGCTAAAAGTGTGTTTGTTATTTTAATATCTAGTTAAATAGATTCTTAAATTTTCAGAAGATTTCCAAAAAATTCAAGGATCATTTTGAATTTATATATGGGTTCCCTACGTGTTTTTTTTTTTTTTTTCCAATATTTTGTTTAGTACTGGGTCATAAATTTTATATTGTAATATAAAGTTTCAGTATTAAAAAATACATGCCCCCCCCCTGCAATTTCAATAAAATTCCATAAAAAAAAACTCTCATTTAAAAAAAAATATATGATTTATCTTCATGCGTATTTCCAAGTCTTTTAAAAATATATTTTACATGCATATTTCCTTATATAAAAATAATTAATGTTTTGTTTTTTGCATGCATTGATTGAATTCAATAGCTAGTTTGTTAAAGCCATGATAATTTTGCCTATATTTAAAAAAAAATTCTTTTAATATCTAGATTTATGAATACATAAGATGTATTTTTGATTTTAAATAAAAGAGTTTTTTTTATCATTTATTTATATTATCTAAATCTTTTTTCCAAAATTTATTTTGTTTAATATTTGGGATTACAAACTTATACATAAGATATATACTTTATATTAATTACAAGGTTAGTTCCTTTTTATTTTTATATTCTTGGACTTTAAATCGACTAAGTTTATGATAAAGATCTTTATACTAGTAGGACTCTTCTTACATTTGAGGCAGATCAACAATTAAAAAATATATCAATATCCTAATTTATTTTAAATAAATAGCAATGCGACTTATCTGAGGTAAAATATTTAAGAAGTAATATGTCTATTTTATTCATAATATGTCCCTTTTTTAAGACTCACTAACTAATAGGTTTTCTAGTGACTATAATATTAGGTAGTGACTCTTATTCTTTTAGTTTCTTTGACAAAGGACAAGAATTCCTCAAACCAACATCAACAAAATTATTTATGGCGACATGAAAATTTATGAAAATTTAAATTTTCTTATAAGTAATTAGTTGAAGTAATTTGACATAGATCAACCATCTCATTAAGTTAAAAAAAAATTATCTTCTATAATTAATTTGTTGTTACTATCCTGAACCTATACATGATCTTTGAGTTCATTTTTCACTGTGGATAACTAATAAACTTATTAAGAGAAAAAACTGTATGTCTAATAAACTTATAACATTGATTAGCATAAACAAAGACATCACAACATTACAAAGTCTAGATATTATATTACTTTTGACCAAACCATGTTGAGGATTCACTCTAATTCCTTTGTCAGAGGTATCATATGAAAAATATTGCAATAAAAAGGCTCTAATTTTCTCTCTAAGATATTAAAATTCAATGAACTCTTCTAACTTCATTTAATAGTCAACTTCAAACTCATCACAAATTGATACCTTAAAACAAACTTCATTATTATATGTCTTTTTACCCTCACTATACTCTTTAGTATGAAACACATGTCTATTGAATATCTATTACAGCACTACATCATTCTTTTAGTACCTACACTTTGTAAATTCAAAGTAACAATAACATTCCCTCCCAATTGATAAAATTGATACATAAATTACATCTCCATAACAATTAACAAGAAATATATAATGAAATTAATTATCTTGAGAGATGAAAATAATTAAATAATCCTTGCATATTTTCTAAACCACGTGGAATAGTTCATCTTGTAATAAAAAGACTTGGAATTCAATCAGCTGAGATATTTGGAATAATAAGAATAAATGATGTTACCTACAAAAAAATCAATAATCATTCAACATAATATAGTATAATTGAACATCTTTTTGAACGTAACATGTTAGGTATCACATTTACTAAATAAAATATCTCAATTCATTAGAGTTAAATGACATGTAATTGTATGCTTGCCTGAATTTTAATTTTGTTAAATATCTTCCCTTTATAATATGTTTTGGTACTAGTCATCCAAGATGAAAGAATATTGACAAATTCCCACTCGAAGGCACTTCCACGCCATCATCATGCCTTAGAACGCAATTGATTCTAGTTTTCAAATGAGGATTAAAATAGTATGTGATAAATGTTGAGATTATTCAACATTATAAGCCTCACATATTGAAGCCTCAATATGAGCATTGTTTTTTTCTTTTCCTTTCTTTTCTTTTAATTTTGAACAAGTACCTGAATGAAATTAAATAATGTTTGATTATTTTTTAAAAAAGACAATAGATTTTCAATAACGATACATGTGTAATCCTTAACCTTTCGAATTGATACATGAATCTATATTGGACTAGACCTCTAAATTTTACCTCATACAGTAGATTTGTGGTAAGTGCTCCATTAAGATGAAAAACAAAATAGAGAATATCAACTAAAATTTGTAAATTGTTTAGATGATAGTTGTTTCAAGCCTCTTCATGTCTTGTGTCTGCAACTTGTTGGAGCATATATCTTTAAAGAAATGAATGTTCTATGTGAGTGCATCCTATATGCTATTTGGCAATAAATTCTAATAAGTTATTGGAATGAGTGTTTATATAATCATGTGATAGATATGACTCTTCATTTAATCAAACCTATATATAATATTGATGACAACATGCATAAATTAATTACATAAACTAAATAAATTTACAAACATTTATTTAATTCAAATTTATTTAATCTATTTTAATGGTTCTCTTAACTCATTATTAATTATCTATATAAATTTAATTTTTTATACATTTACCAAAATTTTCAACTCAATAATAAAACTTATAAAATATACATCGAACATGTTAAATAAGTTATTATTTGTGTCCATAACAAATATGTAAGTCACATTTGGATTTATTGCTATTTGTTGTAGAGAAAAATGGAGAAAAAAGAAAGAAAAAAAAAAGGAGAGACACAGAGAGAGGAGGGTTGCGCATCATGTTTTAAAGTAAATATTATAGATGGATTTATCAATAAATTTAATCAATATATTTAAATTCATCAATATTTTTTTAAATGACACGTCAATATATTCTTTGGGTTTTATTTAATTTATTTCCATTTTTATTCTCTCCATATATATCGAGAAAAATATTTATGTTAGAGTTACCGATGGATACAATGAGGGCATATTAAAATTCACCACAATCTTCCCACACAAATATTCCATCTCTGTTTTCGTTTGTATTTGCAAATTTTCTGGTTGTGTAAATTAATTAATCAATTTCTAAAAGAAAACCATAATAAAACAAAATTATTTAATTTAATAAATCAATAATTTTTTAAGAATTTTCATTTTTTTTATTTAAATTTTCCCTCACTTACATTCCTTTCAAAATGATTTATTAAATTTTAATATGTTTTTGATAATTTTATTTTTAGAATGAATTATATTGTTATATTAATCATACTCATTTCAAATTTTGAATTATTCTGATATTTTTTTCATCACCTTTCAAACCAATTTTATTAGAAAATGTAGGTTAAAATGGATCAACTAAGACACATGTCAATCATTCAAAATATAGAATATTCCTTAATAACGTCATGTCAAAGGGAAGGCTCCGATTATGAATGGAATAGATAGTAGAGGGACTCAATTGACTACAGTAATATATTACAAGGACTACATGTGTTATTAACCTTATCTTTGTCACTAAAGAATCCACAAAAGAATGGTTTGCCTTAAAACGACATCCACTATTTACTGAGTTTCTTGTCGTTGCTTGAACATATATATTTAAGAAAGATAGATAAGTAATGTTTGAAGGTATGTTTTAAAAGTATTTTTTTAATTTTTTTATGTAATTTTAGATATTTTATGTCAAAAATAATTTGTAAAAAATAATAAAATTATATTTTCAATTTAAAAACATTTTAAAAAAATAACAAAAACTATTATAATAAATAATCACAAAATCCAATCTTCGAAACAAACACAAAATCTGCTAAGAAACGGGACCTCACAACTTTACGATGTAATGATTCTTAATATATTCTTTCTTTCACCACGTCCCCCACCCCTCCCTTTTATGCTCCCAGCCACAAAGAGTGCCCGTACTATAATTTCATTACTGAAAGTTATCATATATATATATATATATAAACCTATTAACTTGTGTGGCTATTGAAAAGCAATACGAGCCAATGACATACAATATGCATGATTTCAAAAACCCATGATGAATATATTCCATCGATGATATATGATGTTGTCCCGCATTGATAGCCGTGGAAGTGTCTCGACTGATTCTTTTCTTTTGGTTCAATGGTTATAGCTACTTCTTTATTTATTTTTTTAATATAGATGTTTGGATTAATTTATGTATACATCAATTAATTTTACAGATTTTAAAATTAATGATTATATAAATTTTTAATAATTATCATATTAATAATTACAAGCTTGAATTTAATACCATAAAAAAAATCTTTTAATTTCAAGCTTTTATTACTAAATTAACTACTAGATAGATAGTTATATTTACTTTTGATTAGATTGCATGTAGTAAAAATGATTTTTTTTTCCTGGCCAATGATATGAAAAAGATGAAAACGAGGACTTAATTGATGATATACAATATCATGCCACACCATGATCGACGATGATCGATTTGCATTAACTTTTATTTTTTTTAGTCCAATGATTATAGCTATTTTTGTTTAGAATACACATCGTCAAGATAAATTCTTTTTGATACCATATTAAATAACTCTCTTATCTAACAATTTAAATTTATATTTAAGATTTTAAAATATAATTTATATTATTTTCTTACAAGCATATTAATAAAAAAACAAAAAAAAACTACCATGTCTCTAACATGTCTTGACGACAAAAATTGTAACGATGCCTCTGCATCATCGTTCCATTGAAAGGGTTGTAACGTCGATGAACCTTTTGTGGAAATTCATTGCATCAGTGATGATGAACATGTTGTCAAACATGAGGGATGATGTGATTTTGGAGCGTATTATTTATGGACCCATGGTTTCAATTCGTCAGAGTTTGGAGTACAACTGTCTTCAAGAAAAGCATCGAAGTCATTCCCAGAATGATTTCTGTAAAAAAAACAGTGAAATTAAACGGAGTTGACAGAAAGTCTGAGAAGTAATTCGTTCAGCAGTGTAAAAAGGTGGTGGGAGACAGCAGAAGAAGAAGAAGAAGACAAGGTAATGGTTTCATTGGGCTACAGTAATGACTTGGAATAAATAAAAATACCAGTAGTTATTTTTCATTATTTTAAATTAATTTTAATTCTTAAGTTGTTTAGAAATTTGGGTTTTCGTTTTCATGCAATAAAAGAGATATTAGAGAAAAAAGAGTTAATCAAATTAAAAGCCCTGAATGAAGAAGGAACGGAGATATTAGAGGGACTTCACGTGTGAAATTAGTAGTATAGGGACTCAATTGATCATGCTAACATAATACAGTGACCACATTAACCCCGAAGATATTTGGTTAGATGAAGACATCAAGGCAGCACTACACATATAAAATCCTACTTTAACATAGAGTGCCTCCTGACTCGACACCTTTTGTGGTGGTCTGTCTTTGTTCCTTGAATCTCCCATGTTTACACAATTTTCCACCAAGTTTTTATGCCGTGTGTTTATTATGCTCAAAATGTTCCCTTCTTTTATATATATATATATATATATATATAGAAATACAGAAATTGAGTTTTGAGCTTTTTCATATCTATTTGTAGACATGATTGGGGTTGTTTTTTATTCAGAAATAAATTAAAATAATATTTTTTATTTATTAAAAGTTATTTTTTACTTTAATATATGAAAATAATCAAGGAACATAAAAAAATTAAAGTACAAATTAAAAATTATGTTTGAAATACAGTACCAAACACGGTCTCCGAATAATCTTACCTCGACTTCATCTCAGAGAGAAAGAGAGTGTTACTTCCTATAGAAAAAAGAAATTTTTTAAAATTAATTATATAATTGTAAACTAAAAAATATTTACATTTACAATCATCATCTTTTTTTTTTATATACAACACATAGTTTAGTGGTTGTATATTCTATAATTTTATTTAATGAAGCCGATTCAATTTTTAGTGATTACAGTTTATAGATTATTATATAATGGAAAAGAAGAAGAATAACAATTATTTACATCTCATTCTATATTTAACAAAATAATGTTAAATTGAGAGATAGAGCACAAACCCTAAAAACAAAAAATCCATCCCTTTCCCATTTTCTTTATTTATTTTGCATTTAAGCTTAAGAACTTGAATTTTTGGATTATTCTTTTCAATTTAAAGTTTATTCTTTTTGTATAAATATCGTCTTTGATTGAACTTGTACACAGAAAATGCATGCGCATGTTGGGGCACGCTCAAATATGTTGTCGAGTGGAAGGATGCTTTTGCTTCCTCTTTACAAAAAGATCAAGTTGATGATCCCATTTCCAAGCTGGTGGGTCACTGTAAAAGCTTGTGGATAAGAAAACACACAATTCTTCAAGAAAAAAGAAAAGTACCCTTTGATTCTTGATTGGACTGTCTCACAGAAAGAAGCAAATGGCGTGCTGATTTTGCAGATTCACACCCAGCGGTGCTACCCTGCACTGCACTCGGTTGTGTTATTGATGCAGACGGCGGGTTTAAAGCAGCAACAAAGTAAGAATACTTAGATTTTTGACAAGTGAAATGAGCTGAGATGTGAGTCTAAAATTTACTTGTTTATTTTTTAAAAAATAATAGCATTGAGTTAGAAAATAAAAACAAAATTACAAAGGAAAGAAGCATAAAACCTGAAAGTAGAAAACTCATAAATAACAACAAAAAATGTCAAAACCAATGGTATAAGCAATATTTTTTATATCGAAATATCTGACGGTTCATGTAGTACTGCACGGGCTATCCGATGTAAAATAGTCTTTGGAAACTTCTATAAAAAAAAAATATGATTCAACAATCAAATCAAAAGTTATAGCCTTTTCTAGCTATTATTATAGTATGATACATTCAGATCTTCTTTTGAGTTTAGACTTATTCTATTGATCCATAAATATATTTAATAGACTATCCATATGATTAAATATAGTACCGGTGGGGCTACCCTATGTAAAATAGTCTTTGGAAACTTCTATAAAAAAATAAATGTGATTCAACAATCAAATCAAAAGTTATAGTCTTTTTGAGTTATTATTGTAGTATGACACAATCAGATCTTTTTTTGAGTTTAGATTTATTCTACTGATCTATAAATATATTTAATAGGCTATCCATGTGATTTGTCGACGATATATTCTCATGTAAAATTGACAAATTCATACCTAACTTTTCACAATTACCCCTTGCAAAAGTAAGTCTTGACTAAATAAGGGATGTAGTGTACTTGTTGGAGCACCACAACATCATTACCAGGGGGGAAATGATGAGCCAAATATCCTTGAAGCACCAATTATATATGTATAATGCTTCAATAATAATTCATTTATATGTAATATGTTATGAGTTACGAATGATTCTGGACGATTACTGAGTCTTGTAAATAGCTAATGAAACTATGATGACAGGATCTAGTCTTCTCTATCATTTTTGGGCAGCTTCTGTTTGCATAAATCCTCTTGTTATACCTATATTGTATCTAGTTTTATACAAATAGGATAAATTCTCACAAGATTTTATTAAAACATTGCATTATTGCTTAAACATGGCTAGACCATAATAATCGAGGATTAAAATTCCCAGAAAACCAGAAAGGACCACACGTTCACAAGCAGCACATTTTATATATATAGATATAATGGTTCAGGCACCCCACATTTCTGTTGATCAGCCCATTAGATCTGCGTTGACTGGTAGTGGAAGTATTGACGAATGAACAAGAAAAAAAGTTCCGGGTTTGATCAGCTAAATCAAGGGATCCAAGCAGGATCTCTTGGACTAAAAGCTGATGCCTTAACATGGGAATTAAGCAACTTAAGAGCAGCATTCGACTTGATGCACCTTGGTGTTTTATACTGATTGATTGATGCCCCTTGGCCGATGAAAAAATCCATCACCGCCTCAAATGTGCCAGACTCCACCACACGTATCTCCAGTGGCCCTACAGACTTGTCGTGAGCACGGCATCGCCTGTACACATAATCAAGTTCTTCTTCGACACTAATACAACATTCCTGGAGTACTTTGAAATCAAGTTCGGCTGAAGAGTCTAGGAATGACGAATCATGGAGAATTTCCCAATACAGCACGTAGTGCCCTGGTACAGACGATGTGTCTGCATAGCTAGTGTATTCCACGAGGAGGGCACCATAGGGTTCTAGTAATTTCTTCGCAGTTGTGATGCTCTTTTGAAGATCTTCCTCGTTAGTCTTGTCATTGTCAATGCTGAGAACCACATTTATCCTACAAATGAATTGGAATTGCGGGGCTTTATTGTGGAATCCAGTCACTCGGAGCACATCGCCTATACGATAACGATTTAGCCCTGAATCATTCATCAAAAGATTAATTTTTGTGGAGCTTAACTTGTAAGGAAACATATAAGCTATCCAAAGAGAGAATAAAATATTTATATGATCAAGAGCAGGTTGAATCAAGAAAGCTACTGCTGCTTCATTCAAATTACCCTCTCCACAGCCTCCTTCCTAGAATCCCATTTCCTGTGGCGTATAATTGAATAATGGATCTTTCAGACAGAGAGACAAAATAATAATTATATGCAGCACTAGCATCAGCAACGGTATACGTTTTCTCCATGTTTGTACAGAAAAATTGTCCAGTTCATGTACTTCACAAAAGTGACATGTTGGAGGATAATATTAGAGATCGAGGAACCATAATAGATGAGCTAAAAAAGGCGTTTTCAGAAATGACTTCCATGGGGCCTAGATGACTTTGCAAACACTAAAAAACTGGAAAAGCAAAACCAATTAAGAGATGCTTCTTACCAGCAAAGGTAGTAACCACCAACTCATAGTAGGAGCCGAGTCTAACATTCACCAAATTGACAAGCTTATCATTGGGCACTTCTCCTTCTTCATCTACGTTCACTAACCAGGTCCCATTATCTCCCAGATGTATAAACTCGAAATAACACATGTTAGGCAGAAGGGTAAAGGCCACGTCTGCAGGGTCACATAAAGGTTTCAAATTGACACCGAAATAACACTCTGAGGAAGCATACATTGTACACACCAAAGGCAACTTCCCTTCGCTATAATATTCAAGCGCTGGTATATATTGTGCCATAGACCCAGTCACCACTGCCTCAATGTACTTAGCTCTAGGCCAAAGGTGACATAAGATTCCCTTCCATGATGTATTGCTACAAATATCCTCAATTTCATCCGCGAGACAAGGATTCGGTGATGTCAGAACCATTGACATGCATGAACGACATTCAGGATCGGTGATGGTAGGATCTAACTCGCCACTGCGTATATCATTGCATAGGCGACCCCAGTTGCGCTCAAGAAATGAAATGGCTCGAAGAAAAGCTGACGCAAACACAGCTCCAAGCCTTAGGACTTGATGACGCTGAACCAGACCAGATAGCAACTGGCAATACATGCTCTGGTTGCTATCCTTGCATAAGATGGCTTGGTCTGGGCTGGTGAAGTCATTGAATGCATCACGGGTTCGGCACTTGAAGTGTTTGCTTTTGTAGTAACTCGTTAGCACAGTTCGAGCTGGTAAGCCACAAGGAGTAGACATTTCCGCCTTGATGAAGTACAGGAACATTGCTTTGCCCTCATCCAGACCAGGGATGTACCTGAAATGATAGCTAGTGTTAACCTAACGTATACTGCTGGGTTTAAATCTTAATACCAAAATTTTTTTTGAAAGACAATAACATGGTGACGGTAAAAAAATTAATATTCACTTATTCATTTGCAGCTGCAGATACTCACAATAAAACTAAAGAAATACCCCTCATCATGGCTCGTTGCTCAACAAAATGGACAAGGCTACTTGCTTAAGTTCACCTTTTTGTGGAAGGTATATGTTGGCTTCTAAGCTAATGGAGCATTTTATGCACATACAAGACTGTGATTATTGAAGGGAGAGAGACTTCAGAATTTCAAACAACTGATGCACAGCATCATGTCTTATCGATTCCAGTTCAGCATGCCCTTAATCAGTGAGTACTACCCTTCATGCTCAGAATTAATGAAGGGTCCACTGCTCGGGGGAACTTGGCGAGTAACAAGAAAAAGACAGCTTTTTTGTCTGAAATTAACAGGTGGTGATAAAAAGAGGGAAAGGACTAGTATTGCTTCTAGCTAGCTTACTCTTGTAAAAATAATTCGAAGCATGCTCAGAAGATTAGTAATGTTTTAGTACAACTGCTCTATATCAAGACATTAAGCACTATATAGAAACAGTAATTAATAGACTGATCATAACTATATGGTGTAGTTATGATAAAATGTAGAGAAGATGTAAATAACTGGTTCATTATCGGCATGATGAGGTTATATACAAAGGTTCGGCGATCTAGATCTTCTGCTATTGTAGGCATTAGCTTGGGCTCTCCTGCAGAAGTCCCTGAACTGCAAATGCAGAATGACCATTTAAATCAAAACCTTGAAAAAATCAAATAAGGAAAGCATTTATGTGCAGAAGCACAAGAAAAGTTATGGTAAAAGAGAGAAAGACCTGCATAACATCTCAGTAACACGATGACCGGTAACAAGAGAAGAGTTTTCTCCATTAGCAATCCTTTGGATATAAGGACAGACATCCTTGTAAGTAATGACAGGGACATGGAACTTAAACTTGTCTACGTCCTTTGAACCCTTCATGTGCTTACTCAAATACTCAGTTTCCCCATTTTGCATTAAGATTGCTTTCAGTATCGTTTCCTGAACCTCATCAGCCTTCTCTGTGAGCTTCTCAATTTCTTTCAACGCAGCCCAACCTTTGTACTCCAACTTCTTTCCATCCATGATAAAAATAGAAGACGAGCACTCGATACAAGGACTAGAGACGCTATAGTTATGGTTGAATAGGTGCTGAAACCAATGGGTCTATATATAATAAGAAATTAAGGAGCTCTAGAATTAATGTTTATGTTTTCAGCATCGCTACAGTTAATGATGATGCTTAAGAGCACTAATGACATTTTTTTCTCTCTTTTCCTTTCTTAGAACATCATTTCAAGCTGATTGGAAAACATTGTCACATATTCCATTTGTAAGGCGGACCTCACTTGCATTTTAAGATTCTTTTTTCTTGAAAAACAAAAGCGTACAGGATCATGTTGGATAAAATAAACTCTGTAACACACCCTTTTGTTCAAATCAATAGCAGGTTCCTGCACATCTTATGCACGTATGTGATGCGACAGCAAGAACTGCAGATCTTCATCTTGATAACTTACAAACTTGCAGAAAAATCTAAAGTCATTGCATCGGTAAATTTCAATCTACTATAAGAATATTTTTGGTAATTCTGTCAATTAATTGAACAACATGGGAAAATATGTTAGCCAGATTTATGTCATCAAAACTCGTAAGCCTCCATATTCTAGTAATATTGCCAATTAGAATATTCAGCTAGCACATGCATGTGACATCTATATACTATATGTCTGACGCGAATGAATGTATGATGCACGTGCCCACACATATCTGTATGTAAATGCATGTGTATGCACACATCCATGTAATCACATCCACATCATGAGCGCATAACATATCTATTTACATAAATTTCTGGCTGGCTACAAGGAAGTGCTAACACATTATTTGCGGTTACTGTTCTGTGACAATGCCATCAAAACACAAGAAGGAACCTTACTTCATCTCTTTTATAATAGCCCCAGCATCTTCATTAATTTCCCAACACAAGAAAGATCATATGTGACAGTTTAAGGTGAGAGTATCAAACGTCATTCAAGGGCTCCCCTTAAAATAAAGTTAATATTCCTACATACCACATGCATGAAAACATATTGAATTAGAAAGAATGGCAGCCTCTTTTCGTAGATGGCATTTTATCAAAGCTTGTGATGGAAAAAGGACGAAACAATCTCAACCTTACAAGTTAAAGATGCTTGATCTAAAAAGTATGCATGTCTGAATATATCCTTATCCAACTAAATATAATGAAAATTAAGTTGAGACCCTTTATAATACGTAGAATAAATAATGTCGGTTCTTTTCTGTGATTTCTTATTTTCTCAATGCACTCTGAAAGACATGGTTGAGGTCTGCCGACACTCTTCTCCACCACAGAACAAGTCTAGCTAGGCAGTAGTGCTAGCTAGTGCAATATAAATCTTTATCCACACCTGGAAATTTTGTGATAATGCATGAGAAAGTGAACTTTTCCTAGGCCTTGTTTTTTCCATGAGTAGATGGAGAACAGCGCATGTCATCACTCAAATCATGATGTCCTCCATACCCGTTGCAGATATTCTTCGTACATATATATGAAGTTAAAACACTCATCGACCGTAGAATCCTCATTTTTCTTGTAAGCTGCGAAAGCATTGAAATTCTTGCCACTCTTGAATAATTATCTGTCCCTATTACGTATTGACAGGCTAATACCATATCATCTGAAGCAGTAGAAAAAGTTAACCAAAGAAATGGTAACAGGAGCGTATAGGAAGCTCCGGAAGAATAAAAAAGCTGATGGCTAAGAAATATGAGGAAAAGGAAAGCAACAAGAGTTGATAACTTAATTTGTCAGGAATATGTGATTTTTTGATGACGTCTAGGATCATATTCGAAGAAGCATATATGGTTTCCTCAAATAAAGTTGTATAACTTGGCAAAAATGTATCACGTACAGATTTCATATTAAAACACTCCTACTGAGCTTCTTTCTTTGCAAATAGAATTTTACATGGCTCCATCTGGCTAGGCTCCATTTCTTTTTTATGTAAGCCACGTAAAAGATTAGCTGGGGAACAACCCCGGGACAAAATAAAGAGTAAAGACAAATGCTTCCTGTAAAGAATGCTAACATGATCATCTTTCTAGAGAACAGAATAACGAGGGCAGCTTTTGAACACAGTGGGCTGGAGAGAAAAGAAAGAATCTAAAAATATATGAAACCACCTTTCACATGAAAAGTAGGTTGGCTTTCTTTCGGAAGTGAGGATGCGAGGACACCAATGGGCATGTACCACTCATTTTGAAACCTCAATCTGGAAGAGAATACTGAGAGATGGTCGAGATATGTAAACTTTACAAGCTTTAAATTCTTATTTAGTTTATAACTATTTTATTGTTTTTCTAGTTTTGCTTAGGATATTTTCCCTGGTGTATAAGCATCTTAGAGGAGCTCTGATATTAATTTTGAATTAGTGTTCTTGTGGTTAATATTTCTTAGAAGAATTATGTCTTTGTTTATGCTTGTTGTCCTAAGAGCTACATTTGTTAATGATGTGGATGGAAACAACACGAGAAAGATAGCAAGTACAAATGAAAACATAATTTTGACATAAAAGTCTTAACCATAAAAACCCTAATTTGATTATTTATTTCTTAATAGTTTTTATAATCAAAACTAAATATGAAAACTACTTATATATTAAGGAAAGATCATGACAAAGCTAAAAAAAATTGTAAAAGAGTTACAAACTAAAATACAAAAAGGAATCATAAATCAACTAAAAAATATCACAAATCTCGAAAAATAATTTGTCATATTTGATCCATAGTTGTAAAATCCGTTCCGAGTACTGTTCCGGTTTTTTGTTTGGAACGGAACGTTCCGGTTTCGGTGCATTCCGGCGTTCCGTTCCGGTTTTGTACTGTTCATATTTATTTAATTATATATATGAAAAAAATAAAATATTAATTTAACAAGTATAATTTAAATTCAAGATAAATGAAATTTAAATTATACAATACAAACATAATCTCAAAATTAGAAACATTGTAAAATTCGAAAATATTATGAAAGTAAAATGTTCTAAAATAAAAGAAATATAAATCAAACATCTTCTACATTATTAATATTAAAATATTAAAATTTCTTATTATGCATCCCAAAAAAATAGTAAATACCATAGTAAGATAATTACAAAGAGAATAGTACTGAAAATCATATGTTCAAAAAGAAAAGAAAAAAACAGATTTTGAAAAAAATAAATAAGTAAAATTCGGACACAATATGATATAAATAAAAAATCATAAATCGTAAGTAAAATATTTCTGAATATAATACAACATAATTATGGCTATAAAACTTCATTAGTTAAGGTTCATATATAATTCAAAATAATTTAAAAATACATTACAAAACAATTATGTTCATAGAATTTCATTAGGTAAAAACTAACAAATTTAAAATAAATATTTTGATGATATGCTATATAAATTAAAATCAGTCCCATGCCCGTCATTTTCCTCATTATTTTTAATACATTTATCAAAAGTATTATTATTGAAAGGATTATCAATACTAATACTGGTGTCAACACTCAACATCGATATTACTAGTACTAGCTCCAACTCTAACAAATTATTTCGACATCAGGATATGAAAATGATTTAAAAACATCAAAAAAATTTAATTTAAAGTAAAAAAAAATTAAATATAAATTTTAAAGTTAATATTACTGATTTTCAAGAGTGATTCCATGATATATATATATATATATATATATATATATATATATATATATATATATATATATATATATATATATATATATATATATATTTTATAAAATCAACACAACAATTTTATTTGTTTATAATATATATTTTTTATAATTTTTTTTAATATATATTAAAAAAATTATATATATAGAATTTGTCCAGCAGAATGCTGGACAAATTCAATTTGAATTTGTCCGATGTGGGACAATGTCCCACATCAGACAAACAAAATTGTTTGTCAATTCTTCTCCTTTAAATATTTTCCCTCCAATCTGCACTCTCCTCGTCCCACATCGGTGAAATACATTCTTTTCTCAACTTTTCTCTATTAAATACTCTTCAGTCTCCACGCCAATCTCCACTCTTCAGACTTCAGAGTCCAGTCTCCGGAACGGAACATCCGGAACGGAACCGGGGCGTTCCGGCTGGAATTGGGCCGAAATTTCCGGATCGAACCGGAATTAAAACCGGAATAAAAATATCGCCGTTTTGTTTCGTTTTTATGAATAGAACGGTATGTTCCGTCCGTTCCGGCTGGAACGGAACGGATTTAATAACTTTGATTTGATCGTCTTTCTAAGCTCACATAGTTATAAATTTTTAATCTTATAGAAAATAGGGCTTTTAGAATCTTCTAGAAAAATGTTATTAGTATTATTCAATGATTAAATCAAAAGGTATACCTATTAACAAAAGGTTGCATGTAAGAAAAGAAAATCTCTGGCATTAGTTTCTTTATGTTGAAAAGAGCTTATATGCATGTTCAAATTATTCTTCTCTTAATCTTCTAAATTTCCAGCCATTTATTTATTTCATTTCCAATTTATAATAATTTTAGATACCACCCTCAATCCTTTCATGTTAAAATTTATAAAAAAAATAATGGACAAATTATTCCTCTTTTATTGGTTTCTAGAGTAAATAATTACATATCTCGAACATAATAATATCAAGGTTTATAACAAGTCAAAACGCTAAAAAAACAAAAGCATCATAATTATGGAGAGACTTGGAAAAACTAAGAAATAAAATACTTAATTTTTATACATCCAAGTACTACTTTCCGAAAAGTTATTGCATTCTTTTTTATATAAAAAAAAGTTAGATAACCATGAATATGAAACACTAAATAGGAAAACAATTCCTTTTAAATATGAAATACCTAGAGAAACAAAATAATATTGAATAAAAATTAGAAATATCTAAATAGGAAAAAAAACACCTAATTAAAAAAAATATTTTTCAATGGATGAATTTACTTAAATATACTGAGTGATCTTACCTCATGTGATCGGAACCACCACTTATAAAGAAAAACACATACATGAGAGATTGTATTTTGTTTCTTAAAATTAGTTGTAACAGTAACAAAAAGAGAAATGAGAGAGAATAAATTTGGCAACTTTAGAATAGTTTGTTCAATATATTATTTGTAGCTCATTCAATGTTAGATCAAACTAAATTTTTAATGGTATATTCCAGACATATAACATCTCATTCTATATGGTTAGATTGAAGATTGGAAGTGTCTACTTTTTTGTCTTTAAATCATAAAATAAGTTTGTGAGTTTTATGAGAATTTCTCAACTCTTTCTTTTTAATCTTAATGTATTCCAATAATAAGTTATTCTTAATGATTTATATATTATTAAAATTAATTTTAACTAAGGAATAACACTTTTTTATTGTATTATTTGTTGATAATTGAAGTATTTTGATAGGCTATGTCTCGTGGTTCCCACGTCAAGTTTTCCATTTAAAAGATTTGGGTGTTGATTTATTATGATAGGTCACTTAATTTTATTGATCCTATTTTAATATCTTAAAAAGATAAAATAATTAGGACTTGAAAATTATAAATTTGGTTATATTGGTTCTTTTTTCCCAACTAAGTGGTATTGAGCATTAGTTGTGTAAATTCATTTTCTTGAATTGTTAAAATGAAAAAAATCAAGCAAGATAAAGTTCACTTCCTCCAATTATTTTCAATTAAAGACATTAATAGAGGAGTTAAAATTATTTCAGTTTTCAATTAAAATACAAATGAAAGAAGTTGATTAATATGGAGGATGGAAAATATATGAACTTAATATAAAAGTGATTGCTAATGTTAGAAAATATGTATCTGTTAGTACCATTGAGCATATATATTAGGAACATGACTACTAAAATTTCAAAAAATGGAAGAGATTTTTCGTTAAAAAAGTACATAAACAAAGGCTTTTGTAATCAGAAATCTTATGAATTTGAAGTAAAAAGATGATAAAGATAGTTCAATACATATAAATGAATTCCAAAGGTTCTTCAATTAGTTGTCGTTAATGAATCTTACGTTGGCCAATTGATATAACCATTAATCCTATTAAGTTCTTAGTTGGATAGTTAGGACATTTTTAATGAAATCACTTAGTAATTCTACTCCAATTGGAAAACTCATTTTGAAGAAATTAAAAGACATCATTCTCAATGAAAAGAAAATAAGGAAAGAGATGCATTTTTAAGTCTCATATACTAGTTCTAAAAGGCCAAGGGCAAAGCCAAAGTAGAACTTTTTTATGGCAAATAAGATAGACAATTTAGTTATATAAAAGGTAAATGGAAGCCTAATGACGAATCTTAATCAAATGAAGAATAGTATTAAAGGTATCGGAGATATTTGGTTATGAAACAACATCGAGTGCAACTTACAACTCATAATTATTAGACATGTACCGATATATGCTTACACCTAATATCTATAGGTACACTTGATGTGAATAAAAGATTTCGAAAATTTATTTGATTATTATTAAAAGAACAAGTATGGATCTTTAAATATAACAAGTAATGTAATGAAAGGGGAGGTGAATATAATTGAAGATACCTATATGGATTTATAACAGAAATAGCTTGGACACTTAAGTGAGAAAAGCCTTTGAATCCTTGCTAAAAAGATCTATATTTGCTTAAAAAGTATGAACTTAAATATTTGGACTCATTATTTATCTAGTAAACAATATAAAGTTACATTTTAAATATCATCTTAACAAAGAAGATTGAGAGTTCTTAATTTGGTTTGTACTAATGTTTATTCTATGACTAATAAGTCTTTTAGAGGTGTTTTGTAGTTTATTAGTTTTATTGATGATCATTCCATGAAACTTCAAGTCACTTATTTTAAATCTAAAAATCAAATGCTTGATGTCCTTAAAGATTTTCATGCTAGAACTGAAATTAAAACTTGTATAATATTAAAATATATTTGAGATGAGAATGGTGGTGAATATAATGTTTTTTTTTTAAAAAAAAGTATTAGATAAAACATGGTATTGAGTTAGAAATAATAGTTCCAAAGACTCAGCAACATAGGGGGTGTTTAGAGTATGGTTGCGGTTGTTTTTCAAAGTGTTTTTCGTGTCGAAATACATCAAAATAATATTTTTTTTATTTTAAAAAAATCATTTTTGACATCAGCACATCAAAATAATCTAAAACACCAAAACATATTCATTTAAAATGAAGAAAAAAAAACAGAGACAACAGTAGCCAAACGCCGATTTGGCCATAGTGCCAAACAGGCAAATAATAGAGTAGTTGAGAGAATTAAAAAAACCACTTTTGAATGAATTAAAAATATATTATCTCATACAAAGTTGCCTAAATCCTTTTAGGGAAGAAATAAAGATTGTAGTTATCATGATCAACCTTTTTTCATTAGTTCCTCTTGAATTTGATATTATAAAAAAAGTATGGAAAGCAAATAATGTTTTTTATGCATATTTAAAAGTGTTTAGTTACGAGGTATTTGTACATGCTCCTAGATTTGAAAGTGTAAACTTAACAACAAGATAAAATAGTGTGTTTTCTAGGTTCTTAAGATGATGATTCTTTGTATAAGTTATAAGATCGAAAAGAAAATAAAGTTGCTATAAGTAAAAATGTAGCCTTCTTTAAAGATCAAACTATTAAAGAATTTGAACAAAAAGAGAAAATAAAGTCTACAAATTTTGTTCCTTCTAATTCATATATAAGACCCACTTCATGGGTTAACTTTGATGCTTTTTAATTATAAGAGAGATTTATAAAGTGATGATAATATTAGTATGTTTTTTTCTTCCATTAGTTAATGGTCATGAGCTAGCTAATAATGGTGTTATTCCTTATTATATTATTTGAGATGCTCTAGATGAGCCATGATTGAAGAGGTTTATTATACATCACTAAGAATCCTTATATATTCTCTTCATGAGTATGTGTTGGTTACTAATACAGGAGAGCCAAGATACTTTAATAGAGCTATGTCATATAAAAAGAGAAATGAGTGGTTGAAATCAATGCAAGAAAAGATAATATTTACATGAAAATAATATTTTCAAGTTAGTAAAGCTTTATAAAGTTAATAAAGAACTCAAGAAGAAGAAAAAGGTTTACAATATACAAGGTATAAGGTAAGATTGGTTGTGAAAGGTTTAGGTTAGAAAAAGGGTATTAACTTTAAAGAAATCTTTTCACCAATGATAGAGCTTGATTTAGTTGTTAGTTTAAATCTTGAAGTTGAACAACTTGATATGAAAAAAAATTCCTCCGTTGTGATTTAGATTGGGATGTCTATATAAATAAACTGAGAGGGTTTGATGTGAAAAGCAAAGAGCAGGTAGCTTGCAGGTCAAGAAAAAAAAGTTTGTATGGGTTAAATTAAGGTTTAATGCCATGGTATAATAAGAGTTTTAATTTTTCATGGTGGGGAATGGTTATGATAAGACCACTTTTAATCATTATGTGTTTATTTTGATTTCATAATGCTAATTGTATTATTCTCTTTATATAAATGGATGATATGTCTATTATTGGCCATGATGATAAGAAGATTTAGAGTTTAAATAGGGAGATGAATAAGTTTTTTGTAGTGAAATACCTAAGACTAACAAAAAGCAATATTTATATGATGATTATGCGTGATAGGAAGAATGGAAGACTTTGTCTATCTCAAGAAATATATGTTCAAAATATATTTAAGAGATTCAACATGAGCAAATCTAAATTTGTTAGTTCTACAATTGCAAGCCATTTTAAGTTACATTTTTATAGTGATTTTTAAGTGATAAAGAAAAAAATATGATATAAACGGTTCCTTATGAATTAGTAGTTGATAGCTTGATGTATGCTATGGTTTGCAAAAGATTTGATATAGCTCATGTTATTGGTATGGTCAATCCATTGATTTTCAATCCTATAAATAAACTAGTCCAGGATAAAAGGGACAGTTAGGTATGTCAAAGGTAATTTTAGTTTTAATTTATGTTTTTGTAATGTTAAACATATGTTAGATGGATACGCAAATGCATTTATGACTTGTGATGTTGATTCTAGAATGCAAATGTCAGGATACTTAATAACTTTTATAGAAGGAGCAATTTCATAGCAATCAAGGTTATAAAATTTCAGTACATTACCCACTACAAAGGCTAAACACATTGCTCTTACTAAAAAGGGCAAGGAGTTATTATGTATGAAGATTTTCTTACATGAACTTATCTTAATGCAATAAAACTTTATATTGTACTATGACAATTAATGTGTAATTCATCTCAATGAGCATCTTACTTTTCAGTACATTACCCACTACAAAGGCTAAACACATTGCTCTTACTAAAAAGGGCAAGAAGTTGTTATGTATGAAGATTTTCTTACATGAACTTATCTTAATGCAATAAAACTTTATATTGTACTAAGACAATTAATGTGTAATTCATCTCAATGAGCATCTTACTTTTCATTATCGATCAAAGCATAGTAAGGTTAGTTATTAATGAATTCAATATGTTAGATGAATTTATTTGTTGTTGAGAAGATTCATATCAATGCAATGTATCAGATATGATGATCAAGCCTTTACCAAATGATTAGTTTGAATATTTTAAAAAGACAAGTGAGCTTAGTAAAGCCCTTCTAAATGAGTCAAGAGGTGGCAAATTTCCCATATTGTACATGAAAGGGAGATTTATTATGTAGTCCTATTTTATATGAAAGGGACCACCAATTATAAAGAAAATCACATAAGCAAAAGGTTGTCTTTTATATTATTTTTTAGTGTCAACTGTAACAATAACAAAATGAGAGAAAAGATAGAGTAGAAATTCAGTTGCTTAAGCATAGTATTTGTAACTCGTTGACTATTTGATCAAGTTGAGATTTTAATAATAGGTTTTAGACACATAGCTCTTGATCATATATGGTTTGGTTGAAGATTGAAGGTGTTTAAGCTGGTCATTTCATCATATAACAAAGCTGTTAGTTTTGTGAGAGTTTCTTAATTATTTATTTCTCTTTAATCTTGTTATATTACAAAAATAAGTTGTTTTTGATGATATATATGTTATAGCTAGTAGTTTTAACAAATAAAGAATACTTTTTTGTTCTATTATTTGTTGAAAGCATCCTTGGATCATAAAGCAAGGGAGCGATTTTGAAATAGGCAAAGAATCTTTAAACTGCTATTAGTATAATCATATCTCTCTCGTTACCAGACCTCAAACTCCTTCTCCTGCTGCTGAAAATTAAAGGCAGCATCTTCTGCCATAAAATAAGTCGAAGCAAGAGAAATGGACTAGATTGCAGCAATACTACATTACACGCAATTACTGCATTGCACAATACTTCAAGATGGTGCCTCCATTTGATTGCATGATTAAAATAGCTAACCCATCTCGAATAAAGAATTTATTTATTTATTCCACTATTCTGATGATAAACCATGAAATACAGGGCAAGGATCCAATAATACCTAAGCTCCAACAACCTTCCCTTTTGTGTCGCAGTCCGATTCATGCATATATAGTAATAGCACAGAGTAGGCTTCATAACAAGTGGTAGAAATTTTGCAAGAAATAAAAGTTAAATCAGTAAAGTTTCCTTTTACCCTCATATTTGATTTGCATGGTACACACCATCTCTTGAAAACTGCTATTATTCATGAATCCACATTAACAAAAAGGAGAGTGACTATATATACGTGTGTGTTGCAATGTTGCAGTGGCAACCAACAAAAATATTTCTCTTTTCTTTTCAACAACATAAATAACAATCATAGCAAACAAAAATCACAACACAAAAATCACAGGACAAGAATCAGTTAAAATCACTTTCTCGGCAATGACCTAAACTTTGTTGTGATTTCATGGTTGCACAAATTAACTATCCTATCTTAAAACACACAAGATAGTATAGAGCAAACAGAGGATCAATCCCATGAAGAAAGTTTAGTTCTGATTTTTATGCAATTGGAGGGTTTTGGTTAATGATTATCTAGACTAAGGTTAGATTAAATAGTTAAATAAAACTAAAATTTATCAATAAAACAAATCTTGGTTGCAAGTAAACACTCACTTACAGAAATCAAAGGTGATCCTTGAAACGAAACTTCAACTTATATTCTAAATTTTTATTTTTTTTATGTTAATTAACTAGTTAACATTCACTTACAGCATGACTTCAACTAGTTAACTAATTGTAACCAATAAACAATCACAGTATTCACACTAATTATTTGATTCAATGATAGACTTAAGAACTAGATAAATTGATTAATTCTTACAACATAATTGACTACAATTCATGTTGATTGGTTTGAATGTTTTTCTTAAGATTAATAACATAGATCCAGTATAATTATTAAAATTAGTTGTTTCACAAGTTTATATACCGCAATTTTGGTTTTGATAGCAAACTTAACAATATATTGTTCACAATAACATCTTAGAGACTACTCTAGCAATTAAGATAAACAATCATAGAAAATATGCATAGGAAAATAAACATATTCATTCATCATATAAACTAAAAATAAATGGAAGAATAAATCTCACAGTTCTTGAAATCTAAAGGTTTTTATGTCCTAACAGCCAAGAAAAATAGTTTAGTCTTGCATATTTATGGAAAAAACACTACAAAAGATGGAAGAATGCTTGAATTTAGGAATTTAGGAGAGAATATTAATGTTTCTCTATTCTGACCGCCTCTCTCTCTCTTATTCTTTCCTTTCTCCCTTTCTTCTATAGCTTAGGAAGCTCTAATCCCTACTTTATGAAATAATCCTCCATTAAATAAACAATGTTACATTTAAATACTATTTTTCTAAAAATGACAAATTTATTTGTTGGCAGAATTCATAAGTCATCTTAGAAAAATCATACATCTCTCATACAAGCCTTTTTTATGATGTAATTTGGTTCTCTTATAGGTCGTTAAGTCAAGAATCCAAAAAAAATGAGTTTGTATCAAATAAACTTTTATAACTCAAGATATTCACGTCAGAAGAGTCAAAGATCAATATTGGCATAATGCAATATTTGACTTTGAAGGCTATGATTTCCAAGCACTTTATTTATTTATTTATTCATTTTTCTTGCCATATATTTCCAGAAAGACATGGATATTACCTTTCTAATGCCACTATAATCACTTTATTTCAACCTCTATAGCTTAAGCTTTACATAAAATATTGATTGATGGTCAAAGCTTTTAATTTCCTCCAATTTACTCTTTTTTTTTAATATTTCAGCCAAAAATATCTTTAACAAATAAAATAAAGAAAATAAAGTATTTTATTATAAAACATTGTTAAAACACTAAATAAATATGGGGAAAACTATCAAATATTATAGTTGCATCAATATACACACGCACACAATTCAAGAGCCTTATAGTGACTTTGTAAGGTCATTATATTTTCATGAACTTTTTTTATTCATTATATGCACTTTAATTTTGGGAAAATATTCACATATTTCATGCAATTTAGACACTCGCTTTGATTCTATGGTTTAAATGTTTTTTTTAAATGCATTTGGATAAAAAAAAACATTAAAATTATGATTTTTAAATGTTTTATGATAGCTTTCATAACACATTTCTGGGTTATTCCCTAAAAGATAACAAAATAATAAAATAAAATAAAAAAGGATGACGTTGTGAAAAAAATAAAGTAAAAATTTGAATGGATTCGAGAGACCGATCGTACATCTTTTGTGCCCAAAAATGAAGGAAAATGCATATTCAAGGCTAAAATAATATATTATTGGATAAATTTGCATAAAAATAAGTTGAAAAGCATAATTATATTTTTATAGGCCAATTTTATTTATTCATAAGCCAATCTAAGGTATTATTATGTTTATGAATTAATTTAGGATTCAATTGAAGGGTTTAATTAAGTTTAAAGATTTAATTTTACTTTAAATTGGTCAAATTAATTTTATTAGGGGTTTAATTAATGAAAAATCAAGTTTGAGAGCCTAATTTGGATTTAATTTTGAGGATTAGAATTTTTAGATACCAAATTCAATTTTGGGCTAAATTATTTCTTTTTATTAATTTGAATTATTTTAATGTTTTATTTGTTGTGTTTATTTCATTATTTGGATATTTACATTAAGTTTGGAGTTTCTGTAGGACAATGTGTTGTTTTCTTTACTGCAAATTCAGAAGCTATGATTTTTTTAAGAAACTTGTGTTTTGCATAATGCGAAACTTGTGTTTTGCATAATGCAAAACTTTTTTTTTATAGGACAAAGATCAAATTTGACCTATCAAGGTATCACTGACCTTATGGTGTCTTTGCATGCTTCAGGTTCTTAATTCTCTATAATCGACGAGTTCAAGCTTAATTTTCAATACCTTTGATTTTTAAATACAAGTTTATCTTTGGTTTAATGTTTATCTGCCACAAACTTAATATTTAGCTTTTTGGGTTTGTCATTTGCTTTATTATGGGTTTTGGGATTGTTATTCTAAAGGTTTGTATCATTAAAGATATTAAGTTTGGCCTTTTTTGTTATCGGAATGTAGTTAACAAAAAAAAATTCATAATTTTCCAATAACTTTCTCATTTCTCTCTTAAATTCAAAAAATAAAAAATAAACAAAATAAATTTTTAGACCGAAATCAAAACCCAAAATACTAAAGGGATTGCAAAAAAAAAATAGATAGATAGACTAAAAGCACTTTCTTGCACAAATTTGTTAGTTACCATGTTTTTTTTATCTTAAAATTGGGTTCTCTTTTTTTTAATCGAATGTATCCGCTATAAATTAAAATTAAACGCATTAAATTGGACTCCAATCAAGTTTATATATATATATATATATATATATATATATATATATATATATATATATAAACCTAAAATACTATTAACTTATAAAACACTCAGGATATCTTGTTGTTAAATAATGTACTTGAAAGAAAAATGGACTATTATAATATGAGTATTATAATATGAGAGTGGACCTAATGTTTCTGGACCCAATGAAAACATTAATGAATTCATGTTTGAAGTCTTTTGAATTAAATTTGATTAAGAAACTTTAATGAAATTTCATGTTTAGAATCTTATTGAGTATTAAAAATAAATGAAATTCAGTTTTAAAAAACACTACAAAAATAAATCAGAGTTAACCACTTTAATTTGTAATTTCAACTAAAAAATAGTGTTAAAATTATTATTTTTCTAAAATTTTCTTCTATCCTTCTTTAAAAGACTTTTGAAGAAATAATAATGATAATATAAAAAATAAAATTAATTGAATTTTTTTTTCTTTTCTATACCTATAAATTTAACTTATTTATTACTTGAATTGAAATCAAAAATATTTTCTGTTTTATTTTATTTTTAATAACTAATGACCATGCCTTTGCAGATACGAACGTGGAAGATAGCTTGGCTACGCCCGGAGGGTATGGTCGGGACATATTAGTATCGGGCACGTAGGCAAATCTAATCTGACGAGAGAAAATACAGTACACAAAGCAAGAGGTCTAGAGAGAAGACAGATGATTTATCCAAAACGTTGTCTGAATGAGCTTATGTCTTGAAATAAAATGGCTGCTTGTGCACTGAATCAGCGACTGCTTTGCTTCTCAAATTCATATTCCAGGACAGCAACAAAACCATGCAGTCCATGGTTACCCTGCAGCAAAACAATCGTGTTCAGTATTCCTCGAAACAAGGGTCGTCTCTCTCTAACTTCTTGGACTTCTCAGTCTTCCTCTGAAGCCAATACTCAGACTGCAGAGTCCTGTGTCAGTTTGGGTCTCTCCCTCTTCTCTAAAGGACGGGTAATGGATTCTTCTGGGTTTCTTGAATTTTGCTGATTCTTGTCAATCTCTGTCTGCTGCATGTTTTCTTCCTCTTCTTTCTTATTTAGTTAGTTCATATTTATGGATAATTATTTAGCTTTTGGTGATTTAGATTTTGGGTTTGTTGCTTAATGAGTTTTTCAAGCGTTCTTTCTTAATTAAGGACTTAGCTTTATTAATCTCCCTTCTAAATTGAAGTTAACGCTACCATTTTTCACAACATTTAGTCACATTATCTCATATGTTTTATTTCTCTTTAATCTTATTGTGATTTTCCACTTAGTTTGTCAAAACATTTTTCCTTTCCAACTACATTCATGACATCTGTTTTCCGAGGCATATTACAAAACCTATTCAGGCCAGTTAATCTGTTGATTATTCATCATGATCATGATGGCATTTATTAATATGTCTACGGAGTTGAACAATCTAACCACAATGATAACATTTTCAGGTTAAAGATGCTTTAGTTAAGTTTGAAACAGCACTTGATTTAGATCCCACCCCAAGGGAGGCCCAAGCTGCACTCTATAATAAAGCCTGCTGCCATGCCTACCTGTAGGCTTCTATATACCTTACTCTTTTCCTGAATGGAATTTAATCATAACATGTTTTATTTCACTTTCATCTATTTGCTTAGTTATTTTGATTATGATGTTTTTTAACCGAATATAAATGCTCCATGTAATGAATGATAGGGTTTCATAGCATTCTAATGAATGACTACTTTGCAAGTTATAAACTCATATACAGTATGTACGTCAGTCTAAATTTTGTGAGATTTGCTTCTTCCTTGAAGTTGTTGTAGTCTTTGACTTTGTAAAACTCAGACTCAGGAGGATTGATCAGGTGAAGCCTTTAATCTGTCTGTGCCACAAGTTAAACAACAACTTCTTTTCTTTCACATCTAAGCTGGTCACATCTGATTTCAATGTACCTTTTCTTTGTAGCGTGAAAAGTAGTTCTGGCTTGTGTCTTTAATGAAGCTCGTATTTTTCTCTATGAACCATGAGATTTTACACATGATGCTATCTCTGCATTGTTTTTTTTTTTTTTGTTTTTGTGGAAGTCGGGAAGGGAAGAAAGCCGCTGATTGCCTGCGCATTGCTTTAGCGGAATATAACCTCAAGTTTGGCACCATTTTGAATGATCCTGACTTGGCCTCCTTTAGAGCATTGCCTGAGTTCAAGGAATTGCAAGAAGAGGTCTCCACTTCTCAGCTTTCTTTTACATATGAAGCTTATCTGATCACTTTTTCTGGGTTAAGATTTGTACATTCAGCTCAGGTGGTTCTTAATAGTACCACCTCATGTGGGCAGATTGTGAAAATAAACATGTATACTGCATATCAGTATGATTTGAACCTAAACTTTATCAAAATCATCCCACCATTCTTCATTCAGCATGAGCTTAGCCTCAAGGTTACTTGATTAAGATAATATATAATTGAAGTTTTGCTAACTCTTCACTTTTACAATTGAAGTTTTAAACTTTAAATCCTTAAACATCATCTCATAAATTCTTGACATTTTTTCAGGCAAGGTTAGGTGGAGAAGACATAGGCTATGGTTTTCGTCGAGATCTCAAACTTATTAGTGAGGTCCAAGCTCCATTTCGTGGTGTTAGGAGATTCTTCTATGTAGCATTCTCGGCAGCTGCAGGGATTTCACTGTTGTTTACCATCCCAAGGCTTTTTCGTGCTATTAAAGGTGGAGGTGATGCCCCTGACCTCTGGGAAACTGCTGGAAATGCTGCGATCAATCTTGGAGGTACATTTTTCCTTCATAAGTTTGAGAACCTTTAAATTTGTTCTTTTCTTCTATTCACTTGTGTAAATGATTAGTGCACTGAATATGATTATTGACTGACCCTTATAGATTGGTTCTAAAATGACTAATGTTTTGAATCAGCAATCTACAGGCATCATCATTCTTGTGGCATTATTTTTATGGGACAATAAGAAAGAGGAAGAGCAACTTGCACAGATTACAAGAGATGAAACACTGTCAAGGTTGCCTTTGCGCCTTTCCACAAATCGGGTTGTTGAACTTGTCCAGCTTCGAGACACTGTTAGGCCAGTTAGTATTAATACTCCTTTGTTTTATACCCATCAAATTATACACAATGTGGCCTTGTAATTGCAAATAAAATCTCTAGTACTTAGCTGCATTTGCTAACTAATCTTTGTTTTAAATTAATGGATGCTAGCAATGAGAATTAAAAATAGCTTTGTCCTTCATTTCCAAATTATTAAAACACCATATGATGATCCACCATCAGATTGTATTGTGATACTTTCTGCTGAGTTGAAGTGATTGAAACAGTTAAAAAATTTTATAGTTTCACTTTTACTAGCCAGCTACATATTTCACTTCCATAGGCTACATATCTCACTTCCATAGCTTTTTGAAGCATCTTATGTTTAGCATCCAAAATTTTGTTTGTTCAGTGCCCTAAATTATGTGGTTTGGGTTTAAGGTAATTTTAGCAGGAGAAAAGGAGATTGTTTCCCTGGCCATGCAGAAGGCTGAGAGGTTCCGCACCGAGCTCCTCCGACGAGGTGTTCTCTTAGTTCCTGTCATTTGGGGTGAAAGCAAGGTCCCAGATGTAGAGAAGAAAGGGTTTGGTGCTCGTCAAAAGGCAGCTGCTTCTCTTCCTTCTATTGGGGTAAGATATAAAGGTTCATGGAGTGCTTCTTCATTTTGCTCCTAAGGATTTTTGGAGCATAATACAACCTTTCTTCCATTATTATGCTGTCAATGCCAGGTTCATTTTCTAGGGGTTTCTTTCTTGCTATACCCAGTCTTATCATGTTTGGGATTGAATAGATTTGTAGCATTTTCTTATATTAGCTGTGATGACACCATGGTAGGAAGATTTCGAGAAACGAACTCAGTCTGTGATTGCAAAATCAAAGTTGAAAGCTGAAATTCGATTTAGAGCCAAGGTTGTATCTCCAGCAGAATGGGAAAGGTCAGATGCTGCTGAAATTGTATGCATTTTTCTGTGGTTGCGAAAGAACCATCATAAAAGTTAGACTGGTGCATTTGTGAGAAAAAAATGGATATTTGACTTCTTGTACTTGCTGTCATTTTTAAGTTTCATACTCAAGCATTATCCCAATTTACTTATTCTAGGATCATACAACTTTGTATCTTTCATGGATGAATGAATAATGGGCATAAAAATTTTCATCTCACATTATAGTTTTTCAACCCTGTTTAACTTGTGGATCCTTGTTTTCATTTGGTTAATGATATTTCCAAATTCATTTAGATGGATAAGGGATCAGCAAAAGTCTGAAGGAGTTACTCCGGGTGAGGATGTCTATATAATACTGCGCCTTGATGGTCGAGTTCGGAGATCAGGGAAAGTAAGTGCTTTTAGTATCAATTGGCATGCTCAGTGGGTATTATATAACAAGGAAACTTGAGATGTTTTAATAGCGCATCATAGAGATAAAAAAAAATTAATACTTGATATGGTCACTTAAGGCAGTAAGGTTTGAAAGTCTAGAACTCCTCAACACAATTCCTGTCTTTCGACAGCTATCCTGTATCAGCATTTGTTTTATAAAGCATTTAGCTGCTGAGTCCATGTTTTATACTGATTTTGTTATCCTCGGGGTCTATTGAGATTGTGAAATGATTTTAACTAACGGTAACTTGAGACTTATTTGCAATTCTTGAGCTACCATCTGACTGGTGCGAGTCAGAGTAGCATTTGTTGAACTGTGTTAGGGATTTAAATTTTCTCATGCTATCAGTATGCGGTAGTGACTCCTGTTTCTCTGCAGGGCATGCCCGACTGGCCACAAATTGTAAACGAGTTGCCACCAATGGAAGCATTCTTAAGCAAGCTGGAAAGATAGAAGTCAGCGGTTCTGGCATCGCCTACTCAAAAGGATTTTTACGGCAAGAAAAAAAGCGATCACCTTCTTTCCACCTCTTGTATGATTGTTGTTGCTGACCTTTATATATCTCATTGTGTCATCTCTGTTATACAACTGCAAGTGATTTTTCCAGAAGAAAGTCTGCTGCTTTACTTCTTTGACATCTCAGAAAACCCATCATTCATTTATTTATTTCTTACTAATGTTAATTTTACCATGCAATTATTGAAGAGAAAGGGGATAAAGATATCAGTAACTAGAAAGTGCCGTGGTCCATTCAATTCTTCTCGGTTTAATTCATTTATAATCAACTTCCATTCAGATCATGATCTCCATGACCATTCCTTCATTTATCCATGGTTTTCTGGAATCTTGAAAACAATGTTGTTAGGGAATTGAACTGCTCATTCGCTTCCAGGATTTGAGCGCAAGTTCTCCATCAGAAATATTGTTATTTCGTTGTTAGAAATATCGATCCTTGCAAATCCGGTTACCTCTGATTTCTTTGGGTGATGTAGAAAGATTTCAAGTTAAAAACCCACCAAGCATGTGATTGTTGAATAGGAAAAGGTAAATCCACACCACATCATAACTGGGACACTGCACATAATTTGATATTGACCGGTCTTGAAGTACAAATTAGAACCAGTTTGAACTCGATCCAGGAAAGGAAAGAGCTTGATCAAAGATTCGACTGCCCAGATTATAAAAAGGATTTGCTTTCTTGGGTTAGGTTTTGCTTTGTTTTAGTAATACTAGATGGATGCACGGACTCCGTTGCGGGCTCCTCCGTAATGAAATGAAATGAAATGGTTTTAAACATTCAAAAAGTATAATTAAACAAACTTGAATAACTAAGCTTAGGAAGTAAAAGCCTGCAAAAATATAGCATCAACACAGAAGGAAGAGCAGATCTATAAATTTGTTACATCTTGCAAAAAGATTAAAGCAAAGGATCGTGACAACATTGACTGCAAATAGACAATGGTTGCCAATAAACAGAAAGCAAGCTTCGATATTCTTCGCAGCGCCAAAAAAGAGGAAGATAAACCAGGAGGCGTCTTCCACACAGACTCCCATAAATCACAGAAAGAAAAGGTCCCGAATGTGGTTCTGTAAGTTGTGCAAAAAACTCCAGCAGCCCCCCAGTCGATTTTGAGCAGTCTCTGGTGGATTATTGAAATCATCAAGGCTAGATATGGAAAGGTAGAGCTGAAAAGGAACGAGTCATCCTGAACAATAGGCTTCCTGAGACAACGAGGTGAACAGAGTCACACGAATCACCCACAGAAGAAGAAAACATTATCTGTGAGCAACGATGAAGAATTGAAACATGTAAAAGCAATCAAGCATGACATAACCGAAGATCAGCAATAAAACAATAGCTGAGTAAGAGGAGGAGAAAACGTCGACTAATTTTTCAAGTGGAAGCAAACAAACCAAGAGTCTTTTCACAAAGAATCAATGCTCTTATTTGGTTGGAAAAGATCAGAACTCTTACTCCTTAGTAAAAAATAAAATCAGTAAGCTCGAACGGAGTTCATACGCATGCCAAAAGTGCAGAGTTAGAGTTAATTAACTTTTGTGGGTTGTTACCTGTGAGACTATTGTAACCCATAAACTGCTTAGTTGTACTGTTGTTGTTAATTAATTTTTGTGGCAGTGTAACCTGTCGACTCAAAAATCGTGTTGTTCATCTGCCATTATTTATTGTGCACTGCGAATTGCTATTGTTATGCAGTTATGCTCATTGCTCTCTATTTTGACAATGTTAGTTTTCTAACATTTTTTTAATTCTTAAATTTCTCTTGTACGGTTGTTCCAGTTCTTCTCTGTTTTATATAAGCTTTGTTGTATGCTTTCAAGTCTGAACAATTAACCAGTCTCATATCCTGCAGATTGTCATTGCTTGAACATAGACTGCTAGATCCCATTTTACCTTAAAATCAGCTGATAAGTATTTGTGTATTTGTCTCACAAGTTGCTGTGTTATGATTCCTTTGAGCTCGAACCCTTCCTAAACGGTGCCCTTTGGTCCCAAGAGTTAATGTTTTGAATGAATACATTAATCAGGAATCTTACAGGAAACAGCCGTGGGACTTAACAAATAAGTGTATGTGATGTCAGCATTTGAAGGACCTGTCTTCGTCATTCCTTGTACAAAACACAACACTGAAGCATGCTGGAAGAGTAATTAAAAGGGTTAATCAATTAATCTGTAATATCTACATTGCTAAAGTATTGTAGATTAGATGTATGGTTAATTATTAAGCTATCATAAGATGTTCCTCGTTCCTTCTTTCTGAAAATTATCTAAGAATGATATCAATACTGCTGTGTTCAAAACAAGATGCATACATCTCACACGGATATTCTGCTCAGCGAATTCGTCAAATTGCTGCTAACTTTAGGCCTGCAGAAAGAAGGCAATGTCTTGTCAACAGATTACCAGTCTTTGAACCTTTAGTTACTTGAGTTCAAGGCACCACGTGGTTGAGGCTTGAACAGTTTTTTCTTAATTTAAACTTGTGAAAATCATGACAGCAATTTGGTAAAACAAAGCCATAATCAGTAAGCATAGCGGCCTACTTCAGTGTAGCATTGCATTGACGGGAAATAAGCAAATTAAAATGCATCAAGAGAGTGATTTTGAAGATAATAATCGAATGGTTACTTGAAGTGGTGGGGGGTTGCATTGCATTCAGGAAGGGTTCAAGAGCTCAAAGGAATGCAACTTGTGAGTTTATATTACATTTTCGTGTCTAGTTAAAAAAAGCAATTTTAACAAACATGCCTGGATCCCAAACCGGGCATACCAAGGCCATTCAATATCTTTCAGCCAAAACCTTGTTTTATCTGCAATTGCTGTACGCATTCTCACCTGGATAGGGGGATTCAATACAGCACATAGAAGCGACCAAGCATTAGTCGAAATAGAATGAACATGCAGCTTTAAATTTATACTTCTGTTTTAATTATTTTTTGGGATATAGTGATTTTACATTCGTGGTATTGCGCTAACCATAACTATCCATGATAAATAACGACACAATATGGGAACCTATAATAAGAAAATGAAAAAAATATAAATTATCATAGAAAAGAAAGAAAGAAAGATATCTATATAAAAAATAATTCTATTCTAAACAAACCTGAGTTTATTTAACTGTAAGAAAAATTCAACTTTTATTGCAAGAAGGCCTGGGAGACTATCTGAAAATTAAACAAAGGCATATAGTTTTATTAACCACTAGCTTGAACCAATTTTTTTACATGGAAATTATCACCACACAAGCGCAGGGGAATGAACCTAATCATGCAACATGAAAGCATTAACAATACCAAATGATAATTAGTCTTTTTTATTTATTTATATATATATATAACTCACAAGCATGCCAAATTTGCAAATCTAACAGCCAATTTGACTGCTTTTCTACATCCGTGGTGATTAAAAAAAGCAAAGCTTGCTTTTTTATAACCAACACTACTGAGGATAGTAACCTGGGCGGTATATAGGCGGCAAAGCATGTCCACCATAAGCAGCTGCTCTATCATAATGGTCAGATGGAACATGTGATTCTGGAAAATATTGATGGGCCAAAGCAGTCCCTGGATTCCCTGGGAATCCCGTACCAGCTCTTGCCAAACCATAAGGGCCAGCTAGTGGACCTGCATAAAGAATGGCAGGAGAAATAGAACCCACCGACCCATACGGCCCAGCTGCAAGCAACAAACTTGCTGGCTGTAAGTGAGATTGTTGGAATGGAGAAATGAGTGGATTTGAGCCATTGCTACTGTTCTGGACTGTTGTTGCTGAAGTTCGAGGACGCTTGCTTCCAGCCTGCTGCTGCTTCTTTGGCTGATGCTTTTGTTGACAAGAAGGTTCATTGTCAGCAGATGCAGCAGGACTTTTAGTCATTGCCTTCTGCTTCTCTAGCATCTCAATACGCTTTTGGAGGTCCATCTGTGGGTACTCGGATCCGAGCTTATACTCATCAATGAGTACAAGTGCTGCTTTCAATGTATTAACTTCTCTGGATCTGGCCTCATTCTGCATTAGAACTTGGTTATGTACAGGGAAACGATGGTTTTGAACTCTAAAAGCTAGCCCAAAAATGAAGGGATGCAAAACTACCTGTTGATTTATAGAGTTCTTTCCATCCTGGCAAATTTTCTTGGTGAACGTTTTGGACTCCTTCAGGTGAGCCTTCAAGAGAGGAACTGGTTGGAACTTGTCAACCAGTCCAAATTCAAAGATAAATTTGACAGCCAAAAACAGTTTGCCACTGTTTATAAGTTTTTGAATGAGATCTGTAGTGAACAAGGCAAGTAAAAAAGCTTTTATCAAACTGTATTCCAAGGAGACAGCACTTGAATAAGTGCTCTTGAATGCTTGCTTTCCAAAAACAAACAAATAAATAAAACCATTATCCAACATACATTTTGCTGATAACAGATATCTTTGTTGAATTAAGCCACTCGCCAATGAGCAACTGTGGTTGTTAAATGAATTAAGCCAACTCATGGTTTAAGCAATGATCAGGAATAGGTTGGCCAGACACCAAAAGCAAAAGGTGAGCTTTATCCATTACAAGTTTGCTATAAAACTGTGACCATATGATCAGAATTCAAAGGGTTTTCTTTTTCCAATTTCTCTAGATTCTTTGGAAAGTATTAAGCACAAGACATTAAAGAAATTCAGCTAGCCAGTTGCTTTGTCCACATAGCTCCAGCAAAAGAAATTGACAAGTAGAAGGCCTATGGTTCTTGTAGCTTAGAAGCATCAAACACATGCTTCTTATAATGGTCAAGGAACTTCAAGAGTGCAAATACCAAAACTAAAACCTCGCTGTAGTCTATACTCATAATCGATCCTATAGTGTAATTTTGTCAACCTAACTAAAATCTGAACTTAACTCTGCAATCTATGCTCAAGCTCCACCCCACAATAACATTTTGTTAACGCTGCTGTCCAGACAATCGCAAAAGAATTCAACAAAAAAGACAAACAACTCAGAGACACCACCGATGTCTATCAATGCATCACCATAGACACTGAATACAATCATAACCATCAAACATAGACGAAATAAACTCCAACGTGCATATAAACAACTCAATCGATAATCTAAAAAGCCAACACAATCTTACCAGCAGTTTTCTCTCCCAAGTCAATAGCTCGACACAGAACTATAGCCTGCCTGAACCTAGCAACAATAACAAAGTAATCCACAAGTTCACCCACATCGAATTCATTCTTCAAATTGTAAGCTACTAGCAGATGCAAGAACCCCAGTGCCTCTAAAGGGCTCTCCCCATTCAAGCTCGCCTTTCTTTTCCACTCCAAAGCTAGCTTTTTAGCTCTTTCCTTCACTTCCATGCTCAAGGTTGGCTTATTTTTTGCCAAGGCCTCTAATAAATCCAAACAAGTCCTCCTTAAACGACACAATTCAGGATCCTTGTCCCCTTTCGGGGTAGCTTTTGATGAATAAAAACCCTCCATTGCATCCATAACAAATGATCCAGGGTCCGGGGCAACCGACATTGCATCCGAGAGCCTGTCCCGGATCTCACCCCATTTACTAGCGTTCTGCTTCATATACTTCCTCAATCCTTTCACATCCATCCTCTCACACAGAGACATCAAATCAGACCTGGCAGGGTCCACCGCGTTAGAAGTCCGAGTTGTTGATTGTTTCAACTCGGAGCGACTCGCCTCAGGCTCGACTCCTCCCAGACACCGAGAGATAGAAGAAGATGGTGATTCTTGCTCAGAAGCACCCAACAACGAATGACAAGGCGCAACTGGGTCGAGAGCCTCAGGGGTCGATTGGAGGAGGTGGAAGCGGGCAGTGAGGTTGTCTTGGACGGAGGAGAAGTGAGAATCGAGGTCGGCCCAAGAGAGAGGATAGGAAGAGGAGAGGAGACGAGAAGAGTGGGATAGGAGATCATCGTAGGCTTTTTTAAGGTTTTCCTTTTTGGTGTCTACAAGTCTTAAGGCTGCGTCTATTGTTTCAAGAGTTGTAATTTGAGGGTCTTTCGTAGCTGCCATTGTTGCTACAGATGTTGCAGACTCTGGTGTTTTGAGGTAATATCCAATTACGGGTGCATATAGTGGCGATGGCCGTAACGGGGCGGGCAAAGGACTTGGAGAACGATTAAACGACGTTAACGATGGTGGTGCCACAGATTTGCGTGAATATACTTACTGTTTATGTGACTTGTCGCTTTTGAGTGGCATGTCGTCTGAGATCGATTCCTGTACAAGAGAGACCCTGTTTCTTTTTATAAAAATACTAGCTACAGCGCCTGTGTGTTGCCGCGGGTATTTTTGTATATATAATTTAACATAATTAAATCAAAAATAATAAATTTATATGATATAATTAAATTAAAATTATAGATTAGAAAATAAAATGTGTAAATTTTTAAGTAGATTTTGTTGCGCAAGCAATATTACATCTTTTAGAATGTAGATACTGCGTCATAAAAAATTACAAAAAAACGCGAACTATATAACTTGTGAATTATTTCAAAAAAGATGCATGTTGACATGAAGAACAAAGTCAAAACTTTTTTTTAAAATGAGACATTTAATCTCCCTGCTAATTCTCTTATTTAAAAAAATATCATAAGTTATTAAATGAAATGAATAAAAATTGATGTGAATCAATTAAAAATGTAGCAAATATTTAAAAAAAGATTGGTGAAAATGATTCATGGCGCGAATTGTAAATTTATGCAAAATAATAAATTTATTTGAATAAATTTTTCATAAAATATATGGATTTTAAATCGTTATAAATTTATTTGTTTAGCAGTTTTTAATGAAATAACTAACTTTAATTTATTATCATCATAAAAAAAAGCAAGAAGATTCAGATGTTTGAATTATTAAATTTACTGCATCAATATCAGTTTATTTTATAATTTAATTTCAGCCAAAAAAATATTTGAATAGTTAATTTTCTATCTGCAAAAAGTCAAAAATATAAATTGAAAATTTATCCCAACATTATTTTCATTAACATTGCTATAATAATTAAAATTATTATCAATATTATTATTAAAACAATTAAAATAAATAAATTCCTTTGAAAAACATTAAAAAAACAAACAAAAGTTTTTTATAAAAAAAATAATTAAAAAAATCACAAAAATTATCATTATCATGGCGCAAATAGTAAAATAAAAAAAATCATTTAATCCAAACAACAAATAAAAATAAGAGAAAACAGAGGAAAAAAAACCATGAATAAAGAGAAACAGGGAGTAATATTAATTTTAAAATGATTACCAATATATATATGAATTTAAAGGTTGAAACAATTAAAATAAAATTCCAACAAAAAAAAATAAAAATTATAAGTATAGATACATATAGACGAATAAAGAATAAACATTATCCAAGAATTTAAAAAAAAACTAAATGAATTAATACCAAATAAAAACCTGCAATAATCAAATAACAAATATAAATAGTTATTTTTTTACCGATGAAAAACATGAAAACATAAATTGAAAATACATTCTCATGTTATTGTCATTATCATTGTTATAGCAATTAAAATTATTATTAACATTATTGTTAAAACCATAAAAAATATTAACAATAGAGTATGCAAGAAAAACAATTATATTATTATTATTATTATTATTATTATATCTGTGCTAATAATGAAGGAAAAAAATAAAAGATTAAAAAAATCCTAAAAACTTTAACAAAAGATCAAACAAAAAAATCAAATAAAAATAAAAATTATTACTGTCATAACAATAAAAATTATCAAATTATTTTGAAAGAAAAAAAACTTAAAAAATATTAACAAAAGAGTAAGCAAGAAAAATAATTAAATTATTATTATTATTATTATTATATTTGTGCTAATAATGAAAGAAAAAAATAAAATTTTATTATTACTGTTACAACAATAAAAACTATCAAATTATTCTGAGAAAAAAAAACCTAAAAAACATTAACAAAAGAATAAGAAAAAAAACAATTAAATTACTACTACTACTACTACTAGTATCATTATTATTATTATGTTAATAATAAAAAAATAAAATAAATAAAAGACTAAAAAAATCTTAAAAACTTTAACAAAAGATCAAATAAAAAAATAAAATAAAAATTATTTGGTAGAAAAAAGTCATTTGACTTGAAACTAAAAATAAAGAAACAAATGAAAAAAGTAAAAGAAAGAACAAAGGGAGAAAAAAAATTGAAATATTAATTTTCCAATCATAAATACAAAATAAAATTTAAGAACTAATTTTTTTGAAAAAAATATCAACTCAAAAAATAAGAAAGTAACAAAAATTATAAGTCAAAGCTAAAAGCACACTTATATATACATGGACAAAAGTAAGGATTATTCTATAAATATAATGAAATAAAAGGATTAAAATTAAAAAATTAAAAATATAAGGACTAAAATAAAAATCAAATATAAAGGGATTAAAATAAAAAAACTAAAAGTATAAGGGCGAAAATGAAAAGTAAATATATTATCAATTTCAATCAAATGATAAAATTAAAAAAAGTTAAACTGCTGTACCAAATTGAATTAATCTTTTTAAACTATATCCGGAAATTAAAAGAAGGAGGACCGCAGTGTAACATTGACATTGAATTAATTTCAATCGAAGGGCCCAATCGAACTAAATCAAAACTTATATATCAAAAATCAGAACCATAAACAAAATTCAAAGTACAGGGACTGAAGTGAAAAAGCTTTAAAACCGGGGGACTCTCCTGCACTTTGACGTGCAGGAGAGAGAGAAACAGCTACAACGGCTTTAACCGGTCACCGCCTCGTCCACGTCGGTCGGAGGACAAAACGCGCCGCACCGGGAGGAAGACCAAGCGGAGGCGCATCGATGGAGACGCCGATAGCCCATCTCTAGCAACCCTATCACCCCGCACGCGCTTCTTAAAAAGAACGTGAGGCGGAATACTGTCGGTCGCGTGTGACACACCCGCCGACAGTATAAAGAAAAAAATAAATAACAAAATGGTCAATTACCAGTATAGCCATGTGCCTAAGTTAGCAATTTTGTCTTATTAGGGGTTACATCCATAATTAGCCATTTTCAAAAAAATATAAAATAATTAAAAGGTGACCAGTCCAGTCCGAAATTGTACAATTACCGCGGAGCCCCTCCACCCAATACCGGTTTTTTATCTTTTTCGATGGCTAAAAACGTTATTTTACTGTGCAAATAATAAAAAAAGAATCGAAAACCAACAAACCGACCGAACCGAACGAACCGAGAACCAAACTGACCCAAAAAATACACTGTAGCAATCCACAGTATTTACACTCACAATCCACAGTGCAGCACAGTGAAAACACCACGGCAATTATATTATAGGTAATTTGGATTGTTGTCCTTCCTAATTCCTTTTTTTTTGTGTGTGATGTAATTAAAAATATTTTTTATTTGAAAATATATTAAAATAATATTTTTTTAATTTTTAAAAAAATATTTTTAATATCAGCATATAAAAAATTTAAAAATATTAAAAAATAATTTAAAATAAAAGACAAAAATAAAAATAAAAAAACTTAAAAAAAATAAACATAATATCAAATAGGGTCATAGGCCACATTTATAAATGATTAGTTTTTTTATATATATAGTTCACTATTCTATTTTTACTTAAAAACTCATATTGAAATGCAAAGACATATTTCAATAAAAAAATTTATTTGATGATAAATAATATTTTTAAATCAAATTTGTGTGACAACAAATTCAAATTCTTTCTTGAAATAATCTAAGGATTAACTCTCATATCCGCTAAAGTACAGTATAATTTTTTGAGCAAGTTAATCATTTTTCAATAAATAGATATTTTGGCTATATTATCAAAACAAACATATTATTTGAGCATAACAACTCTCCATCATATTAAACCAAAATCAACCAAGATTCTTGCAAATACATTGCTAAAATTCTCGGTAAGCACTACCAACATTCCCAGCAAAAACAAATATGATAATTTATATCATAGATACAACGACCTATAAGCGTACTTTGTTCAGTTTTATATCAATAAAAATGATAAATTTATTTTTTTACGTAATCAAAAGAATCTCGTTAAATAATATAAGGTTGTGTAGGGTTTGATTTAAGATTAGTTGAAGATCAAATCTTCTTTTCAATGTGTGATAACTTCTTCTAAAGTAGTTTATCGTAAATCACGAGTCATCAAAGTATCTAGTCTTTAACAATAATTCAATTGAATGATTAATAAGAAATCTTCTAAAAGTTTTTTAAAAGAGATGGATTGTTATGTCTATGAGTGCTAACCACTTTGTTTTGGTTAAAAAAAATTTCTTTACTTTTTCTATCAAGAAAATATAAAGCGCAACATTCTATTTATATGGAAATCCTATTGCCCTGTAAATGAGAGAATATCAATTTGCCTCCAAACAATACCACTTGTATTATTTTTCAATAATTTTTGAAATCATTAAATCAAGTCCTTACTTAATTTCTCTAAATCTAGAATTGTAATCATTGTATTAATTGCATTTTAGTCCCTAATTTCTATAACTTATTTTTTATCAAGTCATGTTTGATTAATTTCTCAAATTTAATTTCTAACTAATGGTTCTTTTCACATGTGACTTATTAGGTTCATAATAAGTTAGGTTAGATAAAAAAAAAAAAATTATAGGATAAGATTAAATAAATTTAAAATATTAATTTATTAAAACTTCAATAATTAATTGATTTATATAGTTCATATTATATAAAATATATGTCTATTTGTTATCCTTGATTGGAATGTATGGTTAAGATCAAATCATAACATCCCGTGTATAAGATAATTTAATGATGTTAAGTTTAATGATCAATTGCACAACTATCATGTGAATTTTTACGTGGACATATGTGACCAGTTCATATAGAATCCTTATATATGTCAATTTAATGTACATGTTGTCCCAATAACGAGGGTTTTTTCTCACCCAGAAAAGAGGGGAGATGCATGGAAAGAGGTTTCTTTATAACCATAAAATTATGATTATAATTTTTAGGAATTGTCACCTAATATTAAAGCACTGCATAATGGTTTGCGAGAGTTTGAGTAAGATGACTTGTTATGTAAGGGAAAGATGCATCACCCCTAAATGCATCCTACCTAAGGTAAAATGCATTGTTGTTTGATTGTTTTTCTAGGTTAGATTTTTATTTGTTGGTATTTTTTAAATTTTGAAGTAGATCTCTCTTCGTGAGGGATTCTCAATTGTATTGTATCGAAAACCTAATTACTCTAAAGTCTACATTTTTGCATTGTATTTATTGTCTTTTTAATATTTAAGGGCGTACTTCACAATGTGATTTTACACTACAATAATTAATGCACTCTTTATTTTTCACTTTCACTGAATAGTTGCAGGAAAAGGAGGGAAGTAGACTCACTTGTTGTTGCCACCATGTAGATGAGGTCAAACCAGTGCTGCAAGAGGTGCTGATGGAGAGAATGGAGGTTGGTGGCATTTGTAAAAAGAAGAAGAGTCTTTTCTCTTTTATTTCTCTCATCTATCTTGTTTTCTATTCCTTTTTGTTTTTGGTTCTTTCATCATTCTTTCCATTCTCCCTCTTTTTTGTTCTTTATTTTTTTTTCTCTATGCTCTTCTCGTTTTGTTCTTTGTTCTCTCATCTCTCTATTCTCTCGCTTGTGTTGTTCTTCCCATATATATAGAGTCTGTGTGTTGGTTAGAGGACATAGGAAGTTGTTGTGCATGAAATGGTGAGTTACAATGCAAGAAATGGTGTGTTGTTTATAAGGTAATGGTGCGTTGCAAGGCATGGTTAAAGGCAAAGTCTTGGCAGAGCAGGGGTTTTTTTTTAAATCAAAATTTTGAGATGATGTTTTAAATACAAAAAAAAAATGATGCAAAAGTATTAAAAAAAATATAGGATAAAAAATCAGGTTATGACAATAAGGAGTTTTCCAGGTTGGAAATTGAGAAAAAAATTAATGTTTCTTTAATTTTTGCCTCGGACCATAGATTTTGTCTTTATTTATAGTTGGAGAAAGAGGTTAATTTAGTCTATACTAGAGTAAATTTTAACTTGTTGGTAATTATCTCAATTGTTGGCTTAAAGTAGGTATCATGAACTGTCAAATTTGACATTTCTAGTAGGCTACCTAAATCGTCATTTTTGTGGTTGAACTAACATGTGTGTGGTATTAATCAAATAGAACTGATGATACGTTAGTATAGTCAAGAATTAGGGGATCATTTTCGTGCAAGTTTTGTCAAATTCTTAAAGGATGAAGATATTAAATACGCCTGCAAAGTTGGTATCAAAATAGGATTTTTTGGCAAAAATTTGGGGAAGAAAATTATTTCTCTTAAAAAAATTTTGGCTTCTGATTTCTTCCCCCTCCCTCTTATGCCATATATTTCACCTTTATTTTATAGCTGAAGAATAAGGGTAATCTAACTTGTACTAGAGTAAAATTTCAATAGTTGATTCAAACTATAATCATCCCAACTGTTGGCTCAAAGTAAGTGTCATGAACTATCAAATTTAACAGTTATAGTAGAGTGCCTAAATTATTACTTTTGGGGTTGAAACCGTGTGTGTAGTGTCAATATCATACACTGGTATAGTCAAGAATTAGGGGACCATTTGTGCCCAAGTTTTTTTTATCAAATTTCATGAAGAATAAAGGCATTAAATTCGCCTACAAAGTTAGTTCCAAAGAAAGATTTTTTGGCAAAAATTTCGAGGGAAAAAAAATAGTGACTAGATGACACATCATCTGACCCTCTTTTTTTCTATCAAAGTTTATTTTGGTCCTTTATCTTATATAACTCTAATTTTATTCCAATTTCCCCCTAATTTCAATCAATTGACTTGGTAATAAATTAATTTTTATCTGAAAATTCTAACCTTCTCAAGTTAACCTAAATTAGGTTTTCAAACTTAATTTTCCACCAATTATACCTTTGAAAAAATTAATTTGACTCATTTAAAGTATAATTAATTCCTTGTATGATTAAATCCTTCAATTGGACCCTAACTTAATTATTAAACTTTAATTTGTCCCATGATTAAATCAAATTGATTTAATAAAAAATTAATTATGTATTTTGACTTAATTTTATGCAGATTTATCTAATAATCTTTTATTTTAGACTTGAATCTATGTTTTCCTTTATTTTTGGGAATGATTGAGGTACAATCAACATTTGAAATTTCTCCAAAATCTCTAACTTAATTTTTTCACCACATCAATGTTTTTTTTTTTTGTTTTTTTATTTCAAGTAAATTTTAGGTTTAACCTAGAAATAGGTTATGTTTCGTACCTAATATGAACAAAATCAACATTAGTTCCAAGTATGTTTCGTACCTCATCTAATAATTAGTTATTTCTTTTTAAAAAAGAACATAATATATGGTGTGGTGTGCATGATGTTTAAGGATGGATTTGCCTTTTAGATTGAAGAGTTTAGGGTTGAGTCATAAGATTATGGTTTAATTGAGTTACCATCTATTATCATTTTCACTAAAAAACCTATGATTTGTGAAAGGCTAGGTAAGGTATTCATTGTACAAGGAAAACACACATCACCCCCCAATGCACCGTGCATTATTGGTTGGTTGTTATTTGAAGTCATGTTTCTACTTATTGATCTAATCTAAATTCAATGCAGATCTTCTTTCGTAGGGAAGTTTCTACTTTATTAGCTTAAATCATAATCATTTTAAGCTCTAAATTTTAGCGTTGCATTTATTTTCTAATTTGTATCTTTAATACCTGATAATATATTTTACAATGTAATTTTATATCCTCAAATAATATACTTTATAGCTAACTTGTTTTTAATATTTATTGTTATTAATTCATTTAATTTAATATCAATAATATGCATTACATTGTAAAACTCAAACCACAAATATTAATTCAACAAATTGATTTATGCGGTATTTTTTAAAATCTTGGTTAAATTCTAATAGATAATTATAAATTGGTTGCAAAATAGAATTTAGTTTTTTTTTTTTAAACATGATAAAAATATATTTTTTGTATTCTGACAAATATGGATAAAAACAAACTTTACAATTTGCTTGTAAGCATGAAAACAAAACATACTTTTATGTTTTTTAATTATTGTTTTTATGTTTTTAGATTTTTCAAAATCTCAAAGAAAAATAAGGTATTTTAAATAATTAGTCTATATATTACAGCATAAGTTTACAACCCAAAAACCAAAATTAATTGAAATTATTAAGGAAAAACATGCTTTTATTTTATTTCATTAATTAATGGAATAGTTATTTATGAATTTGCTATTTTAAAAAAAATAAATTAGACAACCCAATATCAAGTGGAATTATCGGGGGCTTACTTTCAATTTTATTAATCAGGGGAATTTTTAAATTTCTAATTTTTAATTTTAAGAAGAAAATGAATATTTTTAACATCGAGTTTGTATTTTAAAATGTAAATTTAAAATTTAAAATTATTGAAAAAAATACGAGGTACCCTAAATAATTTCTAACAATAATAAATTTCTCTAGCAACACTTTTTGACACCGGATTTGATAATTTTTATGGTCATAATATAGTCAGCCAATCACTTTCTCTCTTCTACCCATTTTCTAGCAACTCTCTCCCCCTCCTCTATTAAATTAAATGGATGAAAATGTAAAAAAGTTCAAGTTATGTACTAAAATGCAAAAGCCACTAAAATAAAGACTATAAATGAAAAGGTAAAAATATAAAGATCAAAATATTGTTTTTCATGATCATAACAAGGGAAAAAAGGCTGCAACGTTTTGCCCTTGATTTTTTGTTTTATAATTATTTTAAAATTAATAAAATCCAACTTTACTTTGCAAAATTGAGTATCAAATTTAGTGCAAAAATAAAATGTAACACATAACTGAAATAAATAAAAAAATAAAATCATTTAACATAATAAAAGATGGTGAATTCGAGAAGAAGAAAAATTAATGACTAAAACGAATAATTGTTATAGGACTAATATGTACAACACTAATATGACAAATTTGGATGGAGAAATTGAAGGAAATGTACTAATATGAACAACTTATAAAATTGAGGGACCATGCTTGATAACAGAAGATGAAAGTTAACGAAGATGTTCCAAGCAAGTCAAAAAGCCATGGGCACGTGTTACCACTCTAAGCTTACCAAGAAGACGACCACTCCCCGCCTCCAACATCATCGGCAAGGAGCTGTCTAATCTTAATCCATGCATGGAAGACCAAATCTCTCGGTTGCCTTCTGTCACCCACGTGTGACCCTTCTTGTCCACTTCTTTCCATCTCCTTCGCCCACGTGTGACTACTCATCTTCCTCGCCTCTCCAAAACACAAATTCTGACGCTACCCTAACCCAAAACACATCAAGCCGCGGCTTCTTCTTAAAAACAGACAGCCTCACCTTACATTCCTCCCCCAACATCTCTCTCTCGTACCTGTCTAGATTTTCTCTCTTTCTAATCAAATATGAACTCCCAGAACGTGAAACGGCTTACAAGAGAGACAGTCGACGAACCCAGCACCATCCTGGGCAAAAACAATAGCAAAAATGTGAGATTCAGACGTGAAAAAAGAGTGGCTATGGCTCAACGCGGTATTAGATCTTTAGTCATAGCTGTCGCGATCCCTCTTTCCTTGGCTCTCTGTAACGTGTTTTTCTTCGGCTCAGCTGAAGGCTACGGTGCTGTTAGCACCAGGAGAATATCAAAGCCCTTCTGGTTCCCACCTTGGTGGGCACTACACATGACCTGTGTGACTTCGAGTTTCTTGATGGCTCTCTCGGCTTGGCTTGTTTGGGCTGACGGTGGATTCCATCGGAACCCGACTGCTCTCTATCTTTACTTGGCTCAGCTTTGCTTGAGTTTGGCTTGGGATCCGGTTGTGTTTCGGATGGCAGCGCCGTGGGTTGGGCTGCTTGTTTGTTCAGCTACGTTTGGGGCTCTTGTTGGATGTTCTCGACAGTTCAAAGAGGTGAATCCCATTGCAGGCAATCTGGTTATGCCCTGTTTGGCATGGGCTTCGTTTTTAGCCATTGTTAATCTTAAGCTCCTTTTTCTTTGAAGAGTTACAGGACACGTGTTCACACGTGTTTGTAGTTTAGTACTGGAGAGCTTTTTGCTAGTAATCGTCCTTCTTTCTTTTTAATTTGGTTTGCATTTCTTTCTTATGTTGGCTGATTGGCTCAGTACTTGATCATCCTGCCTTATATTAGTATAAATGTCTCTCTCTGTGTTTTTTCATTCCCGGAGAGAATAACAATACAACGGATTTTATTTTTTTCTCAAGTATGGGATGAAGAAAGGGGAGAGACGAGCATATCCTAATGTATATATACTTCAATTTATATATATATATATATATATATATATATATATATATATATATATATATATATATATAATTTTTTTAATATTGCTGTGGATGCTGGATGCAAAGACTTTGGGTTTACAAGTTGTTACATAGTTACTTAGTTTATGGTTCTTAGTTTATGGTTGTTAGTAAACCTGAATATACTAATCTAGTTATTTAGTTTATGGTTGTTAGGAAATTAGTATATACTAGTTTCATCATAGGTTTGAAAAGTATATGACTAATTGTGATCAGAAAAAAAAATATTAGCACTCATAGCGTACTATATCCAAGATAAATTGTTTTAAGTTGATTTTAATATAATTTAAAAATTAATGGTTTTCTAGATTTTTTCTTACTTAGAATTTATTCATATAAATAAATTCAATCTTTTGAATTTGTTTCGGATCTATGTACCCATACAAATTTTTATCACGAAAAATCCTTACAAGTATTTTGACATGGTTCATCTATATTGATATTTTTGTTGTATATTATAATAAAATACTTTCAATTAAAATTTATGAATATTAAGAGTAATTCTTAGATATTTTAGGTGAATTATTGATAATTTAATTATTAGCCTACTTGTAAACAAATAGATTAAACTTGGCAAAACACAAAAAACTAGAAATTTCAAAAGAAAATGGTTCAAACACTTAGAAATGAAAAAAAAAAAAAGAATAACCTTCATAAAACTCAACAATATGGATGCTATTTTCAAGCAAAGAAAAACATGAGTATATTTGTAATCAAGCATACATTAAGAATTATAGGCTTATTTTTCTTGATTAAGATTCAAGTTTCTTACACCTTGTTTGGTTCTGCGATTCAAGTTGCGTTTGTGTTGAACCGCAAAGTCAAACTAAAATGTAATCTAACGAAATCCCAGCTATTAGTTGTGGGTCCCACTAAAAAAATATATTTTTGTCACTACTGCAAAAGCAACAATGCTACTTTTGCAACCGCGACATAAAAATTTGGCATACATTGCATAAAAGTCAACCCCTGCATGTTTTCAAAATAGCCCCTTTTTTCTTTCTTTCAAATACGGTTTTTATTCTTTTTATTTTATTTGTTTTGTTTTAGTTTATCAATGCAATTAATTATTTTTTCTCAATTATCATATTTTTGGTTTTTTTAGCTCTTAATTTTTTTCCTTATTTTTTTAATTATTCTTTCAATTTAAATATATTCTTCATTACACCCCTCAATATTTTATATTATTTTTTATTTTTTCAATTACATCCTTCAATATTTCATATCATTTTCTAAATTAAATCATCTATTCAATTGCATCCCTTGATATCCTAGTCCTTTTTATTTAATGTCAAATTCAATCTTTATTTATTTGACTTTTATATTTTATATTTTTAATCATTTTTTAAATTCTATCAATTTATATTTTGTTTATTGATTAAGATTCTATTAGGTCACAAGTCTAGAAGACGTTAGTAGCTAATTTGGATTTGTTAGGTACCTGTGATGGTACCATCCTTTTATTATTCTATATCTATTTCAAGTGACAAGCTGCGAGTTTTATGTGCTAACCCAACTTGTTTGATAATATTTGTTTACTTGTTATTTTTTTATTATATTATCAAATTAATCAGTATATAATTTGGTTATCAAATTTTTTTTATTTTAAAAAAATATATTGTGTGTTGAACAAAATTAACCAAAAGATTTGTATTTGAATTGTTATCAAAGTTTATATTTGAATTTGAATTGAATTGTTATCAAAGTTTGAATTTTAATTCCTTCGTTAGTATTTTGGGATACATAAATCGATTGTATTGTTGTATTAATGCATGAGTGAGATTATTTTTTTATTAGTAATTTTTTTTATCCTGTTAATAATTTTTATCGATAATTTTAGAATAATATGTGTGGAAAATTGTGTAATTCTCGTTATGTTTTTGCATAGAACATAGGATATATACAACATCTACATATCTAATTTAGGATAGCAATTAATTATACATAAATGGATATTAATTCTAGATCCTAACTTATAGGAGAGTATATTTGGCTTTCCTTTTATATTTCCTAAGAATTTGCCCTTGTTTAATTCATTCAATACTTCCCCTCAGGTTGGATGAAAGAGGTCTTTCATTCCAAGCTTGCCTGGTGTGTTGTGTTCTTAAATGTAGGATTATGAACTCCTTTAGTGAGTATATCTGCAAGTTGTTCTGCTGTAGGCACATAAGGGGTACATATCAGTCCACTTTCTATTTTTTCCTTGATGAAATATATGTCAACCTCCACATGCTTAGTTCTGTCATGCTGTACTGGATTGTGTTCTATTGACATAACAGACTTGTTGTCGCAGTATAGCTTCATTGGTCCTTCCTACCTGATTTTTAAGTCTTAGAATGATCTTTATCCATAATAACTCATAAATTCCAAATGCCATTGACCGAAATTCTGCCTCTACACTTGATCTTGAAATAACATTTTGGTTTTTACTCTTCCATTTCACAAGATTGCCCCCTAGAAGTGTACAATAACCTTAGGTTGACCTTTTGTCTGTTATGGCTCCTACATAGTCTGCATTTGTGTAGCATTTCAACTCTAGCTTGTCATGTTTTTTTATACAAAATTCCTTTTCCAGGAGTAGTCTTCAAATATCTGAGAAGTCTGTATACTGCTTAAAGGTGTGAGTCCTTTGGATTGTGCATAAACTGGCTCACTACACTCACAACATACGCAATTCCAGGTCTAGTGTGTGCTAAGTAGATTAGCTTACCAATTATCCTTTGGTATTGACCCTTGTTAGTCGTGGCTCCTTCTTCATCATTGTCCAGTTTATGCTTTAGGTCAATAGGTGTCTCACATGGTCTATAATCCACCATCCCTGTTTCTTTTAGAAGATCCAGGATGTACTTTTGCTGAGATATAAAAATCCCCTTATCTGAATGAGTAACCTCTATCCCAATGAAGTATTTTAACCTCCCTAATTCTTTGATTTCAAACTCTTCTAAGAGCCTCTTTCTTAGCATATCCCTTTCCATAAAATCATCTCTTGTTATTATAATGTCATCAATATAGATAATTAAAATAGTTACTTCCCTTGAATTAAAGTGCTTGATGAACAAAGTATGATCTCCTTGACTCTACCGATATCCCATAAGAATCATGGCTTTAGTAAACCTTCCAAACCATGTTCTAGGAGACTGTTTCAAGCTATAGAGTGTCTTCTTTAGCCTGCAAACTTGATTAGGTAGTAAGGAGTGACTGAATCCTGGTGGTGGATCCATGTACATTTCTTCTTCCAACACTCCATGTAAAAAGGCATTCTTAACATCATATTGCTGCATACACCATCTAAGATTAGCAGATAAAGAAAACAGAATTTGTATGGTGTTCATTTTAGCAACAGGAGCAAATGTCTCCTCATAGTCTATCCCAAATGCTTGTATAAACCCCTTTGCAACCAGCCTGACTTTATACCTTTCTAGGTTACCATATGTTTTGTATTTCAAGGTATACACCCATTTATAACCTACTGCCTTCTTTACTTTCGATAGATCAACTATGTCCCATGTTTGATTCCTCTCTAGTGCATTTATCTCTTCTCTCATGGTAATTTTCCAATTCTCATTATTTAGGGACTCATGTAGGGTTTTTGGGATGGAGATTATGTTTATTTTTTAGAGGAATGCTTTATATGAAGGTGAGAATTTCTAAAATGACATATAATTAGCTATAGGGTATAAAGGTTTCTTAGTGCACTCTCTTTTCTCTTTTCTAATAGCAATTGGCTGATAGATATTTGGAGAGAGTTCATAAAGAGTAGGAGAGATTTCATTATCTTGTTTAGGTTCAGATTCTTGGGCTTGCAGAGAGGTCAATTCAGGCTGTACTCTTCTTTTATACACCTGCGATGGTTTGTTAGCATTAATAGTTTCTCCTTGTGGATTTGTAGTGGTTGGGGACTCACATGTTTATGAAATTGATGTTGGAGACTCATATGTTTATAACATAAGAGATGATGATTGCTGTCTAGATGAAATAGGAAATGAAAACATGTTATCCATAGAAAAAAACAGTAGCATTTTCTATATTTTCCTCCCCTTGAAGAGAAGAGGTGTTAAAATAAGACTGATTTTCATTAAAAAATTTGTAACCCTTTTATGTGATAGAATTCCCTATAAAAATACATTAAGAGCCCTAGCATCCAACTTATCCCTTTGATGTTTGTGGATATGGACATAGGAGACACATCCAAAGATCTTAGGATGGAGTTTTGAATAAAACATATTTGTTGGAAAGAATTATGACAAATATTTTAAAGGACTTTTAAAGCCAATCATTCTTGAAGGTATTCTATTTATTAAATAGGTGGTTGTTAACACAACTTCTCCCTAATAATTCTTTGGGATTTTATGTTGAAAAAGTAAAGCCCTAGCAGTTTCAAGTAAATGTCTATTTTTCCTTTCAGCCAAACTATTCTGTTGGGGAGTGTTTACTAAGATGATTGATGGATAATTCCTTCTTTATCAAAGATTCTGGTTAAAGTAGTCTCTAGCATTATCAGTCTTAAACCCTTTAATGTTAACCCTATAAAGTTTAGCAAAATATGGCTTACATCAGATTTCCTTTTAATTAAATAAACCCAAGTCATTATAATGCAATCATCAATAAATGTTACAAAACATTTTGCTCCTAAAATATTTGGGATGTTATATGGTCCCCATATATCATAATGGATTATGGAAAATGGAGACATAGATTCACCTGAAGGAAAAGGCACTCTATGGTGCTTTGCAAACTCACAAATTTCACAATGAAAGGTTTGAACATCAAGGTTTTCAAATAGAGATGGGAACACGTTCCTAAGAGTCTTAAAAGGTACATGTCCTAGACAACGACGATTCCAAACATCAATTTTATTTGAATATATTGAAATAAATGATAGGAAAAAAGAGTTACTATTGCTGCCTTTACTACTATTGCCTTGTATTTCAAGCATGTACAACCCATCATTGACCTTCGCATGCCCAATCATCCTCCCTGCAGCTAGGTCCTAAAATATACAATAATCAAAGAAGAAAGTTACACTGCAGTTTATGTCTTTAATGAGTTTTCGAATAAACAATAGATTTGTTGTGAGACTAGGAACATGTAGTACTCTTTTAAATATAAAAGAGGAATTAAAAGAAAGTGTTCCTTGGCCTACATCTGAGGCCACAGACACATTTACCACTATAATTTTCTTGTTGTCATGACAAGGTTGATAGGATTTGAGGGCATCTACAGAGGGGGTCATGTGATCTGTTGCACCTGCGTCAATGACCCAGGTGCTGGAATGGCTTTTTAAGGCACAAAATGTATGAGAATTTAGAATTTTACCATTTTAAGTAAGAGAGCATGAACCAGATGGTTTCCCCCATCGTGTTGAGTGAGGATCTTAGGCTCTCAATCTCCTACTTATTGACCTTTGGGATATTAGTTTTTGAGGCTGTCTTTTCAGCATTGGCTAAGTGTGCATGCCCTCTTGGTTGATTCAATTTAAATCCTCCATTACACACCATCCTTGTTGAGGTTATGTGGTTTCTTGATAGTGCTCTTCAATGTAATTTCTAGCATATCTTCTTTGTATTGTTTATTTTCTTGCAGTAGTTACAAAATTACTCTTCTTTAGGTATTTTTCTTCTTTTAGTTTTTATTCCCTCTGAATTATGCATTATTTCATTTATGTTATGAGTGGCCACCATCATCACTGTCCTCCTTCCTTCTTCTGCCCTTATCAATGATAAGACTTCATTGAGTGATGGCATGGATTCTTTTCCAAGTATTTGGACTCTCACTTAATCAAACTACATGTTAAGTCCTGCAAGGAATTCAAAAATCCTTTCCCTCTCCACATAATTATTTAAAATTACAGCATCATCATTGCACTTCATTTTAAAATCTTGATAGTAATCTAATTCCAACCAAAAGCTTTTCATAATGTTGTAATATTCAATAACCATCATATTACCTTGTTTGGTCATTAAAAGCTTGGTTTTAATCTTATCGATTAAAGCAGCATCCTTTATCTTAGAATAGGTTTGTCTAATTGTATCCCATACATCTTTTGTTGTATTTAAGAACATATAAGGGCCATATACTTCTGGCATTATAGAATTCCATGACCATGACATAATCATGGAGTCTTCCTCATCCTGCTGGGTGAACTTTGGGTCTTGTAGACTTAGGGGATTGTTCAACAAATGGCTAATCTTTCCTCTTCCTTTGAGGAAGGTTTTTACTATCTGTGACAATTTCAGATAGTTTCTCCCATTCAGTCTATAGGAGGATTGTAGATTCTGGAACTCTCCTGCTATTTGGGCTATTTGAGTTTCTTTTGTAGTGTTTTCCAACATGATTTTTGGTTTCAAGGTGGAAGGGAAGGTTCTGGATCTAGGGTTTTATGAGGTAGGCTCTAATACCACGTGGAAAATTATGTAATTCTCATTATGTTTCTATATAAAACATAAGATATATTCAACATCTACATATCTAATTTAGGATAGTAATTAACTATACATAAATGGCTATTAATTCTAGATCCTAACTTATATGAGAGTATATTTGACTTCCTTTTTATATTTCCTAAGAATCTACCCTTGTTTAATTCATTAAATAATATGTCTAATTTACTTGAATTATTTTAAATATTTTATTATTATAATTATTAATAAATCTATGAAATTATTCCAACAAAATATTTATATATATGTGCGTATGTATATGTTTGTATGTGTATTTTAAAGTAATTTCATAAGTTGACAACAATATGAAAAGCATGATAACCAAATACACAAAATTATTTTTTATTAAACTCAACCTCAACTATAATTTTAACCAAACACTTAAATTTTAGTTACGAACCGCAGCTAAAAGCGCTTTTCATAAAACTGTTTTTTTTAATTTCAACCACAACAGCAACAACTATGCCAAACAGACTCTTAATTTAGCAAAAATGAGTTTTGTTTCTTCACTCAAACAATAAAATTAATGCACCAAAATAATATTTTCAATACACCAAAATCCAATATTATCCACTAATAATGATATATGAGCATGCGTGAACTAGAATTAAGTCAAAACAAAACCTAAAACAATGCTCTTCGAATGAATACTAAGAACATTACTCATATTTGCTTAAAAACCTAAAAGTGCTATCAAACCTATGAAATGTCTTTTAAGCCTTAAACTCATACATTTTCAGCTCCTCCAAACCATGTTACAATTATCAACATGGTTATAACAACTTGCATTAAACAAGAAAAAAGAAAACCAAAAATCATGCTTAGGCAAATTGCAATATGAAATCTTTATTTTACTACTTAAAGTTAAATATAATTCAAAGGATGACAACATGCATGCATTAATAATCAAAGCATTAACAACTATATGTTATAATAGATAAAATTTTAATCTAAACAATTATAGCATGCTAAAATAAAAATTCAAAAAGGTTAACACTTTTGCATTTAAACAAAGACGAGAATCAATTAGGCAGGCCACATGAACTCCATCTTTAATATTTGTAGAAATTTACCTTCTCAGTTTTTACAACTTTCACTCAAAAGTTGAATCCCAATGTCTTCTCTTCTAAAATCAACAACCCTTTAATTCTTTCTTTTTCCCCTACCTAGTCAATTGTTTCTCCCTTTATATGTTAGAAATAAAGCTTGAAATAGGTTTATTAGATTTTTGTTAACCAAAACTTGGATTGTTTTACTAGTTTATGAATCCAAATTGTCTGTAACCAATTAAGAGGTTGGAATATGAATTTTTGGCCTTTTGATCTTTAAGGAATGATTTTTAACTCTTTATAAGAGTTATTTAAATGAGTTTTAAATGTGAACACGAGCGAAGGTTTAGTGATTATGGTTGTCTTAGCTAAGACAAACTGGATTGGTCATTTATGTGGCTTCATCAGAACAACTCTAGCATTATGACCACTTGAAAATTCAGGTTTTTATTTTTATTTTTATTTTATCATTAATATTAAATTATATCATTTTGAGTTGATTATAAATAGATTTTTATATTTTTGTTGTATTATAAATTAAAAAAAAAAAGAGTAGATCAACTTGGTGGAGTCTATAATTAAGGCTATACGTTTAGTGGCTAACTAAAATAAACCTGACTTGTTTTTTTCATTTTTCCTTTGATTTTTCCTTTTGAATTGCCTAGTTTAAAAGGTCATTTTTGGACAAGCCCTTCAAACTCTTAACATTATTTTTTTACATTGTTAAAAAATGGACTTGATCATAGTGAGACATGAGCCAATAAACTAGTTAATTTTTATTTGATGAACCTAAAAAACTTTAGTTTGCTTTTTTTTCATTGAATTAAGTATTTTGACACCATACCACTTTAATTTACATGAGGTAGTCTAATAGTTAGATTTTTTTTCTTGCCTTTTATGAACTTTAAAACTTGCTTTATAAATTTTAACATATATAAGATTAATGAGGATGATGAGTCTTTAAGATTGCTCAATGAAAAGATTTAGTCTTTGTTGGCTCGAAATACAATTTAATTATGCTTCTTTTTCTTTTATAAAATCGATTTGCCTATATCTTGACCACAAAAATATAATAATTTTTTTTTTCAATTATACAAATAAAAATGCATATGAGAGAAATATATGTAAACACAAAGATCCAAGTGAAGATTTATCATACATTGTATGAGACAATACTCCAAAATTTATAAAGATACCACTATATTAAGTGATATAAAATTGTATCTTTGAATAAATATTTCAAAAAGAAAAAATAACATAATTTATATTCAATTAACAAGTTATACAAAATCACAATTTCCAAAAAAAATCCTATTATAAAACATAATTTCAAAAAAAGTATTTTACATGTATCTCTTCAAAAATCTTTTTTCAGCATAATAAAACCCTCATACATAAAAAAAAACCTTATTGTAAAACATAATTGAAAAGAAAAACTAATTTACATGTATATTTGTATATATATATAGAGATATCTATATTGTGAAGCCATTTCAACATGTATCAAGGTTGTCTGATTTTTTAAACCAAAAACTTAGACTTTTTAATTAAAATGATTTAGAAGCAAGCATGGTTGTTAAATCCAACTCAGTCTGATAAATTATCCTGAAAAAACTTAATACATAAAGCTTGATATAAATTAGGTTTTAAGCTCAACTGAAAAGGGCATTAGCTTGATAAAACCTAATTATTATTTGTAGTTTTTGATGTTAATATGTATATTTAAATTATTATTAGAGTTAAGAATTTTTAGTGTTTTATATATGTAATTCATAGGAGTGCAAGTAAAATAAAATAAAATAGAGAATGTGTATGCGTGTTACTTTTTTATTTTGTTTCAAATACTTGGTAAAAATATATATAAAAAGTTCTCATTAACACAAAATATTCTTTATTGAATATGGACAAGCCTATAAAACGAATATAAAAATCATATTATTTAGTATTTTCATACAAAAAAGACACATTTGCATGCAATTCAGGATTCAATAACAACTAAATCCATGAGAATTTGGTCAATATCTCAATAATTTTTAATTCATTAGAATTAATGATTAATATTCTCATATAAATATTGGACCTACAAACAAGTTGGTATTTAAATATCAGTAAATTGACAAAAAAAAAACCTTATAATTATTTTGAATGTTCACCAAATATTAAATTGGAATATTTTTTACTAGACATACGAGTTGCGAAAAACTCATCTACCTTTTAGGATAGATGAATCCTATTAAGGCATTTACATGAATCTTATCTTCTTAAAATTTAAAAATTAAAAGGTTAAATTTATTCACACACACAAATCATATCTATCAAAACATTTAAACATCAAATCTCATAATGCAACTTGCCACAAGTAAGGCGTGCTAGAGGAGCTATTATTTTTTCGTTTTACAACTTATCACTTACCCTTGAATTTATGATAAAACCAACACACCTGGGGTTTTAGTGATCCTGAACCAAACAATCAGGTATTTACTTTATTGTCTTTTTAACGCCACGTGTCTATATCCATATCATAGAAGATGATGTTTGATTATGGTACAATGCCATACACATCACCGAAAATTGTTTTAAAATAACAATAATAATTGTTAAAAAACCAAATCTCCGAAATAAAACTTTTTAATCACCAAAAAATCAATTCGAAAAATACAAGAAGAAGAAGAAAACTTTGGCTGCAAAAACACAAGGATAATATAATTTTACACTGTGTTTCAAAAATATAAAAAAAACTCGATCCTGCAAGCCTTTTTAATAATTTTGTTTTAAAAGGTAATAAAATCTTGAAATTGTTAATAAGAAAGATACAATTTATTAAAAATTTTTGTTTTTAAAGGTAATATAGTCTTTATATTATGTATTTTTTTTTAAAAATCAGATTGTTCTCTATTCATTCTTCAGATTAATGAATATTGATAAAAATAATCAAATTATTTCCAGCACCAAGCTTATTGTCTTTTTGTTGAAATGGCAACCTTCTCATCCACAGCAGTGCAGTGCAGAGTGTCTAGGTGTACATTGGATTCACCACCCAACCAATTATTTTCTTAACTAGGTAAGGATTCAAGGGTGCTGGTAAACTAAAGGGGTTTATTAATAAACTCACTAAAACAACAGGGACTAAATTGTATTTACTATATTTTATTTTATAGATTTCACCAACCGATTGTTCTTTTCCTTTTTTTTATTTGACCAAAACCTCTGTTTTTCAATCGAACGTAGAATATTTTTCTTATTTAACAGCCACCAAAAATTGGAAATATAAAAACAAAACTTTTCATAAAATCTCTCTTAAAACATAGAGCCTCGCTCTCCGTCGATTCTCTCCATCAAGGCGATCAGCCAAAACGACCTAGCAGCAGGAAGCTAAACGACAGCAATAATATGGTCGAAACCAGACGCAGCTCCTCCTCGTCCAAACGCTCTCTTCCTACCTCTTCCCCTCCTTCCTCTTCTAAAAGATGCAAAGTATCCCCTCCCTCCATGTCTCTATGTCTGTTTTAGGTTTTTCATTTAAAAATAAAAAATAAAAACTGGTGATATGCAATTTAATTTTTGAATTGTTGGTTGCCGATTGAAACATAGGTTGCTATTGCTGCTGCATCGGAGGTATCATCGTCGACCAGCGATGTACCGCTGTCACCGGTACTTCCGGTAGAAAATACAAGTCCGGAAAAGGTTTCCGTGTCTGAATTAGATTTGCAGGCTACTAAGTCTGGAGAGGACACGCTAGCCGAGGAAGTGGTATCTTTTGGTGCGATCTTGTTTCTACTCTATTTTTTCCTTGAAAACAGATTGGTGTTATTTTGTTATGTTTAATAGCTGTTGTGATTTTAGATGAAGTCACTGCCAATGGAGAGAAATCCAAGGTTGCAGTAGCGCTGAACAAGTCAAAGAAGCGAGTAACAAAAACAGTAAAATCTAATGCGAAGGTTGCATGGGGCCAATTGCTGTCTCAATGTTCACAGGTGATTGTGGGGTGTTTCATGTTAGTGATCTGTTTATTTATGATTGTGGGGTGTTTCATGTTAGTGATCTGTTTATTTATTACCAAAAGATGATAATTCTAGGCTACTGGATTTCATGTTTATCACTTGGGAGTTCTGTTTTTTATAATTCTAGGCTATTAGCTTCTCACTGGGATTGCATGCTGTGAAAATTTCACTTGCCATGGTTCTATAGACAGTCAAATTGTTCTATAATGTTTAGGGAGCTTATCAGGAGGAAGTTTGTTATAGTATGCGATGGCATCACTATATGAGTATCTTAATATGTTCTTGATGCTAATTTGAACTTGTTGCTTGGCAATTATTTTGTTTGTGAAATATTTTGATTGTTATTGCCAGGCAACTCCCTAACAAGTAAACCTTTGCTTTGGCAGCACTTATCATGTTTTGAGTCTTTGGATTTCTTAGGGTAGCATTTTGTGAATCTAGTTGAGATGATTAAGACTCATTTATATTCTTGTGAATTTAAGAGCAATTTATTTTTTGAGTTGGTGGCTGTTGTGGTTGCTTGCATTTTGTGCAGTTTGTGAGTGAGTGTTTGATTAAGGCATGATATTGCTGTTAATGTCAAACTTTAAGGTACTTGGACCATGTCTCACAGGGTATTTAAGTGTTCGACAACAATGTCCTGTTCATTTCTGTGTGTGTTGCTGCCTGGAAAAATATGTGGGGAATTTTATTGGAGCTTTGTCTTGTGAGGCTTCAAGTGTTGTCCAGTGAGGGTCTCAAATTGCTTTTTTTTTTTTAGCTTGTTAATATGGAAAAATTGGGTACAATTTCAAGAGGGGAGGGAATGGAATATCAGGATTATTTCTTTTTGCTTATTTCAGTCATGTGGTTCATCTCTCTGTTTGACAAGGTTTGTCATATTTACTTGTTATCCTGGAGATAATATAGGTCATTTGGTTGCTTTTCTAGTATATAAGCTGCTGTTGAAACAAAAATTCATGTTGAGCAAGCAAATAAATGTCGTTTAATCTTTTTAATTCCCCTATTCCAGGATTGTTGATTTGGTGTTAAAAAATGGAAACAAGGTTCGAAGATTTGTCATCACCCCCAAAAAAAATTTTATACCTTTGTTTATGTTGCAACTTTTTTTCCCTCGGGAAAATGGGATCATTTCATTTACTTTTCAGAAATTGATGCCTAGAGCCTTTGTTTCTTGATTTTCATTCTCCAAGTCATAACAGTAACTGGAAAGCTAGTGCAGAATTTTGTTTACTTCTTTTGTGTGAAAGGCAGATTTCTGAAAATTGCTCTAGATGTTTTACCACATTTTGTGGATCTGAGGTGAATGTTTCTGATGCTTGGAAGTGTGTTATTCATTGCAGAACCCTCACATGCAGATATATAGCACTCTTTTCACTGTTGGTCAAAGCCGACATTGCAATTTATGGCTTAATGATTCATCTATCAGTACTGTTTTATGCAAACTGAGGCACATAGAGGTAGTACTCTTTGCACTGTCTAATTTTATTTTTTCCACTTGTTAATTAAAAAAAAATGTATTCATCAAGGCAAGACACTACATCATTTTACATCATCATGTAATCCAACCTTGGTCTCCTCTTTGGTAATCTGTTTATAATCACCCTGCAGCGTGAAGGTGCACCTATTGCCTTATTGGAAATCACTGGGGGAAAAGGAGCAGTCCTAGTAAATGGTAAACTTTATCAAAAGAATGAAAATTTAGCATTAAATGGAGGTGATGAAGTGATTTTCACTACTTCTGGAAAACATGCATATGTATCCTTTTCCTTTAGAAAAATTATGTGGCTTTATGTATTATTATTTTTGTTGTTTGCATTACTGTTCTGTTTCTGTGAAAGCATAGAAGGAAAATTCCTATATAGATTTTGCATGTTTATATTATTTGACTTAAATGTCCATTATCTCCTCTAAGGATCATTGAATTCCTTAATAGGTATTTTAGATATTTCAGCAGCTAGCAAGCAATAGCTTAGGTACTCCAGGCATGCCTTCTGTGAGCATCTTAGAAGCCCAGAGTGCTCCTGTAAATGGGATTCACATTGAGGCAAGGTCTAGAGACCCCTCAGATTATGCAGGCGCATCAATATTGGCTTCTTTGTCACATCTTCTTCCACCTGCTGCCAAAACTGGGGAGGATGGACCACAAAATACAGATTTGCCCACCTTGCCTTCTGGCTGTGAAGAGTCTGAAGATCGTATTCCAGATGTTGAGATGAAGGATGGCACAAGCAATAATGATCCCAGTGATGTTTACCCAAGCGAGAAAGCCGTTGTTCCCTCCTCTAATGCTACCGATGAAAATGCTAATGCTGATAGGATGGGATTGGGTGCTTGTACAAATGCTGTTATTGGAAGGATTCCAAACTCAACTTATGAGTTAAAGCCATTGTTGCGGATGCTTGCAGGTTCATCTTCTGAATTTGATAAAATATTTGATGAGAGGGAAAGGAGGGAACTCCTCAAGGATCTTGATCCTCCACCAGTCCTGATTTCCACTAGACGGCAATTGTTTAAGGATAGTTTACAAAAAGGAATTCTAAACCCTGAAGAGATTGAAGTTTCATTTGACAATTTCCCATATTATCTAAGGTGCGCATTCATTTGTCAAGTAGTAGTATAAAATATCTATTGTCGAATGCTACTCATTTCAGTGTAGAAATTATTCATGCTATACATGTGTATCATTTATGACTTAAAAATAAGGACAAAACTGTGCTAACCATTCTAAAAACAGTTTGATATTACTGTTTCTTGGCTTGATCTAACTTATCAGATTTGTGAGGATGTGATAATCTAAGAAAATCTGACCTTTTTAGGCTATAGAGAGGCAGGATTAGCACATCTATGGAATTCACCTTTTCAATTCAATTATGCTCTGATTGACTAATGAATAAAGGCAACAAATTGAATTGAATTCCACAAAAGCCACCAATTCAATCATGCTCATAATAACTGATTCATCAATTTTTATGTTATCTCATGTCTTACTGTGCTGGACCAAATTGGTACTTTTACTGACCCTGAGCCCTCTTACAGTGATACAACTAAGAAAGTTTTGGTAGGTGCTGCATTCATTCATCTGAAGTGTGGCAACAAATTTGCAAAGTTTGCTTGTGATCTACCTACTGTGTCCCCGCGCTTGTTACTCTCTGGTCCTGCAGGTAGCCCCTCTCTTTTTGCTTTATGATGTATATTTGTGTTTTGTTTTGTACGTCCATCTTTATTAGGTCCTGCTCTTGTGAATGTTTTCTGTAGGCTCTGAAATATATCAGGAGACTCTGACAAAGGCACTTGCCAAAGATGCTGGTGCTAGACTACTAATTGTGGATTCACTTCAATTGCCCGGTGTAAGCTTTTTAAATATTTCCAGATTTTTTTTTTTTTTTTGTTCATGTGTGAGCATGTTTCACTACTCCTCAAAGCCAAGTCTCATACAGATTTTCATCCATATTAGGCTATTTTGCTTTTTTGGAGCACCAAATATGCATGTTTTGAGGTGTTCTAATTGCTTCTCATACTGCTTTCTAATAATTCCAGGGATCAATACACAAAGAAGCTGATTCTTCTAGAGAAAGTTCAAAATCTGAAAGAGTCTCTGCATTGGCCAAAAGAGCAGTGCAGGTGGCATTACAAACTAAGAAACCTACTTCTAGTGTGGAGGCTGACATAACTGGCTGCTCTGCATTTGGTTCTCATGCTCGGCCAAAGCAGGAAACTTCTACTGCGTCGTCCAAAAACTACACGTTTAAAACAGGCATTTTTGCTTTTATAACAGCTGCAGTATTTTTTTTTTTTTTAAATTGTCCCTTAGCTTCTGTTTCATATACTACCTTAAGAGTTAATTACATAAATTGCTATCTGACTTCCAGTTCATTAAATTGCAGGTGACAGAGTAAAGTTTGTGGGTACGTCCTTGGCATCTACAATTTCTTCTTTGCAGCCTCCTTTAAAGTATTTTTCTTTCTTTTCTTAAGGTGTCTTATTTTCATATTATTTGTTGGGTTCCTTTCAATTTAATGGCTGTAGCTCTGCTAAGCACACAGGACTTTAATTTTCTCTACAATCCAAGCTTCTTGATTATATGCTATAAGTGCCTGAACTGTATTAAAAAAATCCCAACCTTCCTAAATACCATACACTCAACCAGATGCATAGTTTTTGTAAATAAAAATTAATTATGTTTTGTTTTGAACTTTTTCTCTCGATAGGGGACCGGCAATTGGTTTACGAGGGAAGGTGGTCCATGCTTTTGAAGGAAATGATTCCTCTAAAATTGGCGTTAGATTTGATCGGTCCATCCCAGAAGGCAATGACCTCGGTGGTCATTGTAAAGAGGGTCATGGTTTCTTTTGTACAGGTGTGTTCCTGAACCATCTAGATGCTGCACTGATTTATAAGACAATTAGATAATGGTGATTGTTGGCAGCAGAACATCATTCAATATCACTAATGCCTTATTTGCTTTGCAGCTAATTCACTTCGTTTGGATAGTTCTGGAGGAGAAGATGTTGACAGGCTTGCTATTAATGAGCTCTTTGAGGTTGTTGCTTGACTAGAGTGATGTTTGTTGTTGCTTTCTTCTTTATCTTCTCATATAAGGCTCCAAGCTGATTTGCTCTATGTTTCATAGGTTGCTTTAAATGAAAGTAAAAACGCCCCCCTAATTGTGTTTTTGAAAGACTTAGAGAAGTCAGTGTTGGGAAATCAAGATGCATACACTTCCCTAAAGACTAAGCTTGAGAATTTACCAGATAAAGTTATCGTGATGGGCTCCCATACCCAGATTGACAATCGTAAGGAGAAGGTAATCCATTGGCAGATATTCTGGTACCTGTATTGGTATATTTGCTATTTGATACTTAAAAGTTTTTCTATTACCTGACTATATATTTACATTTTCTATGACTTGTTATGTTACAGTCCCATGCTGGTGGTCTTCTATTTACGAAGTTTGGTGGCAACCACACTGCATTACTTGATCTTGCATTTCCGGTATGCAAAGCGTTGCCATAATGGTTATGATTTTTTTCTTTCTATTCTATGTTTGTGTTCTCATAAGCATTATGGTTGATGGCTGATATGCCATTAGTCCTTCTCTCCCTTTTTCACGGGGCATGTGTGCATATAGAGATAAGATTCTACTAAATTAACATGTATTATTGTAATAGCTGTCTGTTTAATTGGATACACATTAATTTGCACCGACTAGTATGGGAATCTTTGTTGTCATTGTATGTGATGGGCTGTATTTAAACAAATATAGCTTGATCATAGTTATGAATATTAATCATATTATCATCCAGGCTTGTGTTAGGCATATCATTCTGGTGTAAATTTTACAATTATGCTTTTAACGATTTTATGGATCAGAAAGGGCCTAAATTAGGAAGCGTGCACTAGTGAATTATTTGGATTATTCTCATATATGCTGTTTGTTGCCACCTTTTATTGCTTCGTTGATCAATTCAAGCATGTTTTAATGTTATGTTTATATATATATATATATATATATATATATATATATATATTTGATAGTTTTGGCAGAGGATAGACTGGTGCAGATCCTCCCTTTTAGGAGATGTAGACATGACTAATTTTTATGCCTTGGTTAAATTAGGAATTAGATCGGGACTGAGAGGATTTAATCGGTGATGATATGATGGCTGAATTTTGTGGATTTCTGCAAGAATTCTTCTGAATGCAGAAAAAAAGGGAGGGTTCCCTTTAAGACCTAAATAACAGTAACAGATTGCACAGGAATATATATAAATGCTTTGAATTCAAACAATTACATCTGAACTTCTAGTAAACACAATATCTATGATTTGACTTAAAAACTTTAAATGCTATACAAGTCAAGCTAGTGATTTTGACTTTGCATGTTAAATCAAGCCAGTAGCTTTCATGATCAGAATCTACTGCAAAAAAAGATTCGTTTCCATAAAGTATCCATAGAAGTTGACATGCGATAAGCTTTAAGACATGGAAAACTTAAATAAAACTCATATTGACAAGAAAAGAACCCATGCCAACCTCCTACATGTCTCTTTGGTATGGATGGATTACTCACTCTTTGGTATCCTCGCATGGATGCAATTTTTCCTTAAATCTTTTTAAGTGAAAAATTTGTTATGCATGATTCTCTTGACATGTGATGCAGTTTTTTACATGGTATAAAGCTTAACTTCTACCCATAGCATGGTCAGACCTAGAGTTTCATGGTGAGGTGTCAAAGATCTGAGTGCTTGACACAGCTCTTATATAGACAATTCTCATTTGCTTTTTTTTTTGGCTGGCCACAATAAAATTAAAGTTTCAATACCTCTTATATGCAATTAGAGTCAAAAGCTTCCACACTGGTTTTTCTGTGTTATTTACATTAGTTTCACATCACTGAAGAATTAAAATGATGCAAGTATAGCCTCTCATTCAGGATAGCTTTGGTAGACCGAGTGACAGGAGCAAAGAAACACCCAAAGCAATGAAGCAGCTCTCACGACTTTTCCCAAATAAAGTAACAGTACAGTTGCCTCAGGTATTGTTCCTGCATTTAGTTTATAATCTAGTCATGCTTGTTTCATTTTATCCAACCCTTGAATTCCTTAGCCAACATTTTTGAGCATCCTGGCAGGATGAAGCGCTGCTTGTGGACTGGAAACAGCAGTTGGAGCGTGATATTGAAACTCTGAAAGCACAAGCCAACATTTTCAGCTTTCGTTCAGTAAGTATAATTGTTTCTGTATTGTGAACTGTTTTGTCCATTTTCATATTGATTTTCCTACATCCTAAATGGCGGTTGCCTTTTCTTGCAAGGGTTTCCTCTAATGTATTTATGGTAGCCAACCCTAATGCTGTTGAAATAGCATTATTCTTGCCCATGGCATCCAAAACACACATTCAGATGTCTCCATGTTTGGAATCAAACATTTTTTGCTCTAGTTTGATCCCCTGATAATTTTCAATTTTATTGCTTTTGATGTGCCCCTGCAAGTGGTCAAATGATGATTCATTTTATACTTGTGTGTGGCATCCAAACACGCATACAGATTTGTAATTGCTCAGAAAAAGAAATAATTTTTTTCTAGCTAGGTTCTCATGATGCTTAAGCTGTAACTACCAACACTTGCAGCATATGAGAGAGAGACACAAGGAGAGATAATCACATCCGGGTTCACCATAATTGATAAGAAAAACTCTCTCAAAAATTATTTTTTTTAATTCCCTCTCATTTTTCTTTCTCCTCCCTTTGTCTCTCTCTCGCATATGTAGTAAGTGTTGGTAGTTATAGCTTGAGCATCATAGAATTTCCCGGTTGGAATTTGTGCTTTAGATTTGCCATGAAGAATGACTTTTTTTTTTTGGCTGAGTTCCATAAGTTCTCTCCAAGCTAGTATTATTCCATGTCATTCTATATGGATCAGGATGAAGATCTAAACTTAACTTTGCTTTATTTCTAAATTTGAGAAATTTGAAAATATTTTTGTTGGGGTTTGTTATTTGGTTATTTACGTTGTACATGCTGTGTGTAGGTTCTTTGCCGAGTTGGTTTGTGTTGCCCTGACCTAGAAACTGTGTGCCTTAAAGATCAAGCCCTTACAACTGAGAGTAAGAGTCCTTGACTCTAGTCTTGCATATCTTCATCTTCTTTTTTTGGTAATGATATTAACTTTATACTTCAACATTTCACTAATGCTATTGTTTTACTTAAATAGGTGTGGAAAAAATAGTGGGATGGGCTTTGAGTCACCACTTAATGCATTGTTCTGAAGCCCCTGTCAATGATTCCCAAATTCTTTTATCTTCTGAAAGGTTCTCTCTCTCCACATTTTCTTCCCTCATTAACTACAAAATGTCACTATTTTCTTGATTTAACATTTCCTTTGATGTGTATGCTGCAGCATTTTGTATGGTTTGAGCATTTTACATGGTGTACAAAATGAAAGCAAGAGCTTGAAGAAGTCACTTAAGGTAAAATTGATGGCCATTTCTGTCCAGATGTTTATCTGCCCCCCATCATGATATTAACATAAAAGATCATCTTTCAGGATGTGGTCACTGAGAATGAATTTGAGAAGAAACTTCTAGCAGATGTTATGCCTCCTAGTGACATTGGAGTTTCCTTTGATGACATTGGAGCCTTAGAAAATGTGAAGGATACTGTGAAGGAACTGGTTATGCTCCCTCTTCAGAGACCTGAATTGTTTTGCAAAGGACAGCTGACTAAGGTTAATTGCAAAATATGGACTTTTTTCCTCCTATAAGTATTTATATTTTTATGTTTACAAGATGTTATTCCTTGTACAGCCTTGTAAGGGAATATTGTTGTTTGGGCCTCCTGGTACTGGGAAAAATATGGAGGCCTTTTTTCCTCCTATAAGTATTTATATTTGTATGTTTACAAGATGTTATTCCTTGTACAGCCTTGTAAGGGAATATTGTTGTTTGGGCCTCCTGGTACTGGGAAAACAATGTTGGCAAAGGCTGTAGCAACTGAGGCTGGTGCAAACTTTATAAATATATCTATGTCGAGCATTACTTCAAAGGTATGTATGAGTACATATATGCTGTGCTATTTGATGTTCTGTGAGCTTTCACTTTAGCATTGCTATTGTTTATTGAAATATTAACATCAATATTTATTGCAGTGGTTCGGAGAAGGCGAAAAGTATGTCAAGGCAGTGTTCTCTTTAGCTAGTAAAATCGCTCCAAGTGTTATTTTCGTTGATGAGGTTTGTGCAAAATATATCTTCTTGTTACTCATTCTGATAGCTGATTTTCAAACCCGGACCCTTTTCTGCATGTCTTGTGGAATCTCTGTCTGATAATGCAAAGCAATTGCTGATCATACAACTGAAACTTAATAATTAATTTTGAATGATGAGAGTTAAAATCTGAATCTATATCATATATGAACAGCATAAAAATGTTAAGATGACTTTTTATCGCAAGGCCTGCAACCAGCATTGCTTAGAAAGAGCATTTCTTTTTTGCCTTCACCAGCTTGTTGCCCACCATTTCTTTTTTCTGCTTAGTAGTCTTTCAAAGCTCCCAACTTCCCAAACATGTCTTTCTCGATATTTAAGGAAATACGTGTGAAACCACAATGAAAAGCAATTAAAAATACATATTGGCTATATTCTATACCATCATTGTCATAATGATAATAAGAGCAACAACATCAACTGCATTTGAGTCGGTTTGAAATGACTGTTCGCTCACTTGGCTTTTATGTTCTTACAGGTAGATAGCATGTTGGGAAGACGAGAGAATCCAGGGGAGCATGAGGCTATGCGTAAGATGAAGAATGAGTTCATGGTGAATTGGGATGGTCTGCGAACAAAAGATAAAGAACGAGTCTTGGTACTTGCAGCCACAAATAGACCTTTTGACCTTGATGAGGCTGTTATCCGGAGACTTCCCCGGAGGTGCTCTATCTTATGTTTATCTTGCCCTGTTCTTTAAAGTGGCAGAATAGCATCATTGACTTTCTTCTGCAACTATTTGGCAGATTAATGGTTAACTTGCCAGATGCACCTAATAGAGAAAAAATCCTGAGGGTTATCTTGGCTAAAGAAGATTTGGCACCTGATGTTGATTTAGAAGCGGTTGCAAACATGACTGATGGCTATTCTGGGAGTGATATAAAGGTTCTTTCACACAATTTTTCTAGCATGTGATTTTTCTCTCACTACTTGTCTAATTTTGTTCCCCTTTCTTTTCAGAATCTTTGCGTTACTGCTGCACATTGTCCTATTCGAGAAATATTAGAGAAGGAAAAGAAGGTTTGCTTGACATTGCTATTTATGTAATGTGAATTATTCAGATGTTCTCTATTCTAGAACATATGTAATTGAAAGCTACATTAGTTCTTTAATTGCAATGATGTGTGTGTGTGTGCATGTATTATTGAAACCTCACATTGGATATTTATTCTATGAAACATTTCATGCCTAGAAATCATCTTAGACTACATTTTTATTATACAAGTATTGTTCACAAGTACCCCGACATAGCCTTCTTGGTGCTTGTGCTAAGGGCTCCTTGGACTTGGTCATGTTGGAATCATTTCATGCGTAGAAGTCATTTTAGTCCTCACTGTTCTGATGTAAGTATTGCTCATAAGCATCTTCATGTTTATTCCTGTTAAGTTGTTAGTGAGCCTAGGAGACTACATTCCTGGAACTGTCACAGAGAGGGGCTGCTAGATATGACTGCCATGTGGTTTATGTTAATGAATAAATTCTTGAAACTTTTAGCATGGGTGCTGCAAATATGGCATGTAATAACATTAGCACCGGAGTCATATATAGCAGCCCCTCTCTGTGACAGGTGGTCCCAGAATGTAATTTGAGCACTTGTTACACTCTCAGTAGACATTTTAGTTAATGAATCAAGGGTTTTCTTTGAAGTCCAAATATACACGTGTATTGACTTGTAAATTCTGGAAGCACTGATTTGACTTTTGGCCACATGCTTATCATCTTTATTTGGCTGTATTGATGTTCTTAAACAAATTTTAGGAGGAAACCTGGCATGATAAACTTCTAAATTGTTATCTTGCATGCTTTTTTAAATGCTATGCATGTGGTGATTTGACTTTTGTACATAATTTTGTACACTTATTGGCTATGCAATTGACTTTTGAGGGGCACAAATTTCAGGAAAGAACCTTGGCATTGGCTGAGAATAGTCCATTGCCCACATTGTACAGCAGTTCTGACATCCGTCCTCTTAAGATGGAGGATTTTAGATATGCACATGAACAGGTATGATGATTTTGAACTTTTTCATTAATTGTTTGGGGAGTTGCTGAGTAGCATATTGTACTTGTTTCAAGTTTGTTTGTTAATTCACCTTTTGGCCCAAATATATCATCCTTTGGGTGTTTGGTCTGGGAATCTGGGTTGGTCAACTCTAATCATCAACCGCAGCATTTTTTTTTTCCAAGTTCCCTAGCAAGCCATCTGTTAAAATTTTATCTTTGATAATTCCTTTTTGTGTTGGAGAAAATGATGAAAAAGAAGAGCTGTAAATAGGGAGGATAAGATAATAATTGACTTGGAAATGGCCATACTGTTACAGAGAGAACAGTCAGATAATAGAGCCCCCTCTAGTCTAAAAACGTCAGAATAGTAGACCCACGTGGAAAACCCACAGATGCATTTTGCCATGGAGAGGCAAGAAAACCCACAGATGCTATATGTTTATTGGTTGGTAATCATAGTATTTTTTCCTTTAGATGACGCTTAATAAAATCATCTCAAGGCCACAGGGATTAATGTGTAATATTTCTTACTTCAAAAAGTAATGATTGATTTCGTTCTTTCCTCGGCGTTTGTAGTTTATATGAGAAACTGTTGCCCAATGTGGGGATGCATTTAGAATTTTACTGAAAAGGAAATGCCATCCCTGCCCTGCAAGCATAAACAACCTTGGCATTGTCGTTTAGGTCATCTAGTCTGCAGTAAATAAATTTTAATTTATTTATAGAAGATGGGAGAAGTCATGAATATCAGTGATAAACTGGACCCTGGAAGTCATCAATACTCTAATTGCAGGTGTGTGCAAGTGTGTCATCAGAGTCCACAAATATGAACGAACTCCTCCAATGGAATGATCTATATGGAGAAGGTGGATCGAGAAAGAAGAAGTCGCTCAGCTATTTCATGTAGAGAAAAATGCGTGTTTATGTATAGGCATTTCTTGTTTAACTTATTCGTCGTCTGATTGGCGGCCTAGATTTGGGACCTGTATTTTGTGGAGATTTCATTGCAGGTCCTGGCCCATTGTACCGTAGAATAGGTTTTTAATATCGACCGCTTTCGGGAATTTTACAATATTTATTGGCTGGTAATTTGGCAGAAGCTGCTCTTTTTTTTCCTTTTCAGATTCATTTGCCCCCTTCGTTCTAGTATATGGAAATACTAGATGACGAATGAATAAGTCATTTTTGCATTGCTAGCCTCGTAACTTCTCTGCATCTCAATTCTGATGGTATCAATTTTGTGCTTATATGTAAACGATCATGATCATGGCATATGCCTTTGGTGAGTGATTCCTAGTCCAAGATCGCCAAAGCTGATTACAGAATAGCATAGCACACCACGGAAATATTCCAAGTCCAAGATCTCTGGTGCGAATGCCTTGCTTGCAATGAGTGACATTTCCGGTAAAGTAGATTTTCGTTTTTCTCAATATTCCCTTTTTTGGCTCTGGCCTGCACAAAAAGAAAGCAACGCTTCACAGAAGAATCCACTTAAACGGTTCAGTTTGCAGCCATTCCCTCAACCTTAGTGAACTCTGGTAGTATCATTAAAATATATGCAGCAACTCACTATCAAACTGCTTTCTTCAATAAGCAATGATTCTACTAAACGTAAATTATAGGGTGGTAAAATTTAAGACGCTTCTAACCGCTGTAGTTTCTAACAAATTGCCTAATTAGAGATGATTTTCCCAAGGTATGCCAAAGAAAACCTCTCCAGTCTAACAAATCCTGGCGTTTCATGACCACCAAGTTCACATCCAGCCTGATGTATGCGGGCTGATAATGTATACTCCCGATACAATACAAAGTTGATTACATACAAATTGATGATGATATGGAAAACATGCGGACTTGAAATTTAAATACCTTGTGAATGTGCATCTAGCCACCACGGGATAAAGTGAGACGGGGATCAATGTAAACCAAACATCAGCAAATGCCTTCCAATTACTTCCTCCTTGTCATCATATGATGCAGACAGCTGAAGGAAGAGTTCAGAGTAGGAGAAGCCTAATTGGGCTTGAGGCAGGATTTCCAATTAATAGCAAAGGAATGCTAATAACGCCTGAAATATGACATTCCCTCTCGATAATAATCATCTACAACTCCATAGTTCTTTATTTGAAGAGGGCTAGCAATCACATCTTCTTAATGGATATCGTCCAAAGAAGATCAGAACTAGACTGCACTGTTATTTTTTCACCTTGGACCAGGTTTGATGTGCTTACCAGATCACCAAACCTCATTTCCGTGTTAGCTGGAAAACAGAAAATACAAAATTCAGTCAATCAGACTCCTGGGGCAAGCTTCATAATAGCCGAGAAAGAGGATGAAAGAGATCCATCAGACATTAAGCATCTGTAAAAGTTTATTCAATGAGGAAAGGAAGTTGGAGAAGAAATGAATCATTGCAAAACCCTGGCATTTTTTCCCACGGTTGTTTCACACATCATTCTGCACCCCAGAGTAGAAAAGCTGTGGTGTCAAGTGCCCAAAACTATCTAGGGGCTACCCCTCCATATGTCAAATGACAATATTAATGGTGATGTATGATTTAATGAAAAATTTGACTCAGGATTGGAGACCTATATGTTTCTGCTTATTATCTCAGCAAACAAAAACACCCACCAGAATAATTTCAAATCGATACTTACTCAGATCCCATTGAAGCCCTGTTGTTGTAGTGCTCACAGATGTCATCCCTATGGGAATGAGTCCACAATGTGGACCCTCAACAGACGATTGAATATGAATCTCATGATGGTGAGTCCTTGGAAGTAAGTAGATTAGGCAATCGTCTGATAAAAGAATTATTCGCATGGTTGAGAAACGATATAGCACATTAATGTTTCCAGCCTCATGGTCAAATCGTCCACCAAGTGCTCCAGCCACAAGAATGCAGAGCTGCAAATTACAACAAAAGCAAAAAAACCTGTCATTATTGCCAATCTGAGCAGGGAAACAGTCACAATGAGCAGTTTATTTTTTTCACTGACAAGCTCCCGAGCAAAAACTACCCAGGATTCTCATGAAAAATACGGACATCATGATTCTGGTAATTTATTTTCAATTCCCAGAAGTCAAAATTTTGTTCTTTGAGCTTTTCTATAAGCAACATAATAATCTTTATAGGTACATATTTAAGCAGGTAAATGAAGTACAAAAGACTGAAGAATCATAAAATGTCAGAAACTATAGTGCTGGCTTTGAAAGGAGCAAAAGTTTAGCTACACTAAGACTCAAACATATACTGTCCTAAAATTTCCATATAAGACATGACACTAACCAAACTGCAGGGACTCGAAAAATAAATCAATCAAAATACTTTACATAAGTGTCTAGGTAGATGATAAATGCATGGGATCAGGTGGGTGCACTTTAAAAAGGGAACCTTTGGATGTGAATATGTTTATCTTACATTCGATTTATCCAAGTTTGGAGCGAAGTCCCGAACATAGGCTACACACTTGCGTAGATCTGTGGTGTCCTGATCATGAGATTCATCAACTACCTTGGTCCCCTGCATTTTGGAAGCAAGTACACGTGTCTGAGAAAGGTTTGACTGATCACACTAAGAGAAAAGAAAACCCATGTAAAAGCATGGCCCATAAAACAATTGAAAAGATTCAAAAAGAGCTTCAATCATAAATGCCAACTCCAAAATGATAATTTAGCAAATGGCAGGGCATGAATAGAGGAAACTTTGGACAAATAAATGGAAAACGCCTACTGATAATACAGTGATATAAGTGGGACCAAGAAAGAACTACCAAGTTGGTATAAAAGTCCTGTACTTCTGTCCGAATGGAGTCCATGTCCCCTTTGATTATGTCTGGCTTGTACCTGGTTGAAATATACTGATCAGTATCACGATGCGTCTACTACATATGACAAGCAGTGATTTAAGAACCATGGCGACAAGAAACACCGCACATAATTCATGTCTCTGCAGTGTAAAATCGCTAATTTATATTTCATTTCATCTAAAGCTCTATGGTGTTCACTTTTCTCTGCTCTGACAGCATCCACCATGAATTCCCTTGCTGAAATCATATGCTCAGTAGATGTCAATCAGAAAAGCGCAAAGGTGTTTGCACAACAAATATGTAGATTTTAGCAACTTTCAAGAAATCTAAATTTGCCTAACAATTTTTGTTTTGTCTAATTATTATTTTTTTAGATTTATTCAGCCGTGAATCCACCACCCCCCGTCCAAAAAGATTCGTTTTTGTTTCAATGAATTTCATTTTAAGATTCAATCCAAGTAGTAAAATCACTACAAATGCAAAATCTTAAAATAATAGATCGGGGGGGGGGGGGGACCTGTGTCGAACATCAACAGCGTCGTCGCGGGGGAACAAGAGAGGCATTTCGTCGAATAACCGATTGGCACCTCCATCAGCACACACCCGCACCTGTGCTGTTCTACACAAACACACCGCCAAAAAACCAAAAGAACAAATTTTGTCACGCTCACGCATGCAAGGAGGCAGGCAAAGAAAGAGAAAAACACGAGGGATACTGAACCGTGGTTCCAGATAATAGGAGTAAAACTGGGAAGGCGCTGGTTAAGCACGACGAGTGCGTAGGTGACAGAGGAGCTGTGGTCGTTGCCGGGCAGAAGGAACGTGGAAGAATGAGTCATCACGTCCATTTTCAGCTTATTCAATTAAAAAAACTCGGTTTTTTGTTTTGCGGTTTTGTAAGATTGAAATTGATAGAGAAAATGACGATGAGAAAATTGGTATACCAGGCATGTTTTTAATCTGGTGTTTTAAAGTAATTATTGTTTTTTATGATTTTGATGTAATAATATTAAAATTATAAAATATAATATTTTAATATATTTATGGACTGCGCACCAAACACTGCTCGTCAGCAGCCCGCCTCCATATAGGCGTGGGAAATTCCTGTAGCGTCACACAACAATAAGAATGTAATTGTATATTTTTAAAAATTTTATTATAGTACTCAAAGTTTTATTCTATCTAATTTTATTTTTAATTAAATATTAATTACTTCTAATTTTTTAGTCAATGATAAAATTAAAAAAAAATAGAATGAGAATTCCATCAAATATAAGTGGTGTACCAAATATTATATGAACATAATACTAGGTCCTTAATATTTAGAAATAATAATAATTTTTAAATTTATATTCCAATTAATATCTCTCGTGTTATTTTTATTGTTTATTTAATCTTTTTAATAGAGATTGTTTATTGATGACGCTGTGTCTATTTAATTATTCAATAAATTTAATGCTTTTATTTAAATTATAAATTAATTACATAAGAAAATATCTAAAGAAATAAATTTTAGCAAACACAAGGTGAATATCTTAATTTATAATTTTTTTAAATTTTTTCAGTTTTATTTTTAGTTATTATCAATTATTTTTTATTTATCTATTAACACATATAATTCTTAAGCTATTTAATTATATATAATTAAATTTATACTTATAATATTTTTAATTACAGAAATACGTGGGAAAAAATTGTTTAAAGAGAAAGACCGACGCGGGAGGCACATAGAAGAGAGAGATCGAAGTTGCTCGCTCGTCTGCTCCATTGAATCGGTAAAATTACAATCTCCTCTCATTTTCTTTCCTTTACACCCTCTCTTTTGCGTAAACCCCGTCATCTTCCTCGATAATTCTCTTCAGAAACCAGGGTTTTTAACGACTAAAAAGGGTTTTAGCTTTAATTTTCTCTAACCCTAGCATCTTCGATCTGTATTAGATTCCATGATTTTCTACCCCTTTTAACGCGTTCATTTTAAGTTCTTAACCCTTTCTTTTCTTGCAGGTTGCTTGATTTATTTTTTTTGCTCAAAAAAACATGGTAACCATCTCAACTGTCTGTGATTAGGAAATTTTCATTCTTTCTCTTGTTTTCATCGACACACTTATACTTTGTTTGTGTGTTAACCGCAGCTTCCTCTTTCTTTACTCAAGACTGCTCAAGGCCACCCAATGGTAAGAAAGTGATGTCTGTTTTTCTTGTCGTGTCAGATAACCATATGAATTCATAATTTTCTGCAAATTTTGTAGTCTTTGTTTTATGGACTTTTTCATGGTGATTGTATGTTGTGACAGTTGGTGGAATTGAAAAATGGAGAGACTTACAATGGGCATTTGGTCAATTGCGATACCTGGATGAACATTCATCTCCGTGAAGTTATCTGTACCTCTAAGGTGCCCGTGTTTTTATTTATTTATTTGTTTTTCGGTGTTTTGTTTTGAAAAAAAGGGTATTTTTTTTGAGGTTGACACGTTGGGTTTGGCTGGAATTTGATGCAGGATGGAGATAGGTTTTGGCGGATGCCTGAATGCTACATTCGTGGGAATACTATTAAGTATCTTCGAGTTCCTGATGAGGTTACCTCTTATGTTTGCCATGTTTTTTCTTCTTACCCAGTTGTCAAGAATAGTTAACCTGAAACTTCTGTACAACATCCAAAGTGGTGTCAAATATGTAGCTTTTATCTGCTTTGCAAGATTTCCATGATAGCATTGTCACTTCATAGTATTCTGATTACAATACATTTGTGAAATATGAAACTGGAAGCGATTATGATAATAAATTGATGCTTTGAAAAACTGTCAAGCCTGTATTGCTATATGGTTCATTCCTTCTTGCTTATTGATGTTTTGATGGCTATTTTGCTCATCAAATGCTCTTGTTTGTCTTTTAGGTAATTGATAAAGTTCAGGAAGAAATCAAGAGTCGCTCAGGTATGCTTTACCTTTTCTAAATCATGGTCTGTTACTGTACTCTGTCAAGAATAAGTAGATAATGATCTTCAAATTCAATATTTTGAAAGAAACATACTGTATTCAGAATTTGGTCTGTTGAAAACCAGTGGAACTGTTTTTTTTTAAAAAAAAAAATGGATGAAAGTTAGCTTAATATGTGAAGGTTCTTGTTCTGTGTAATGTTGTGTTTATTTTGTAGTAATTTATACAGCTTTATGCTCTGTATCAAGTTCTGTGTTCTTTTGTGTCCTACAAATTCAGAAAAGCTGAAATTTGCAATTTTGTTGGTTAATTGATTGATTTATTTTTCTGCTGTCTGCTGTGCATGTTGAGAAATGCAGAACCTTACAAATTTATCTGATTTGACTTTTTTTGCACAGATCGGAAGCCACCTGGAGTAGGGCGTGGAAGAGGAAGAGGTAGAGAAGATGGTCCTGGTGGAAGATCGGCAAAAGGGATTGGGCGCAGCCTTGATGATGGATCTGCTAAGGGCATGGGTGGAGGTCGTGGCAGAGGTGGTCCAGGCGGAAAAATTGGTGGGAGCAGAGGTAAGACTCAATTAGAGTAATGGAATAGAAAAAAATTCCATGGTTATGTTCTTTAGCTAGAAGCACGCATTATCATATGTAAACCATCATATTGTATTGCCACAGGTTACAAGCTGTTGGTATTCAAAGTGACAACAGCTTTGTGATTCAACAAACTATTTTTTCTTGCATCATGAATGGTTGGAACTGTGGCTTTGTTGGGCAGCACATGCATCATTTTGTCAGAAGTGTAATTCGATCCAATGTCAACATGTCATTTTACTTTTTGGTGACAGGTGCAGGGAGAGGCCGGGGCTAAATCAGGTGATGGGTACCTACCACTGGGGCAAGTTTGCTATTTTTAGAGGCATTTTTTGCCCCATTTTCCATGTGAAATGTTCTCTCTACAGCATATTTTTGTTTAAAGGTTGATTTCCAGGCCTCATATAGGTATTGGAAGCATTGCATAGAAACAGAATTGAAGAGCTTGTATTCTGATTTGCCTTGTATGAATTTGCCTTGCATTACTGGTTTAATCATTCTCCAGCTAATTCTCTGGTTTATCTTTTGATTTATTTATTTTTTTTGATAAATTGCATGGTTCTTTTTATCAAAAAAATAGAAAAATAACATGGTATGAAAGTTATTTGCCAAATAGCATTGTTTGTACATGTCACAATTGAAAATGTGACATTTAATCTTGTGATTTAGAAAAAAGCAACATTTCAAAGATTATGAAATTGATTGCATAAATTATGACGAGGAGAGAGGAATATAATGACACCATGAAAGATCATCAATGGTGATCGGAGTGGTCAGCACTTGCCTTTCAAAAATAGTGTGACTCACTTGTTTTTACAGTAAATGTGGTCCACTCTAGCTATCATTGATGATTGATGGTATTGTAATTGTAATTGTAATTTTGGTGTCTTAAAGACTGTAATCGGAGAACAAGTATTTATTCAAAATGATGATTTTTCTTTATATTTAAAAATTTATATTGTCAAGATCTGTTTGTCAATACTAAATAATAGTAATAGTGCTGTGATTGGAACCCGTGTTTGTTGTAATTGGAACTTGATTGTGCGCTTCCAATATCATTTATCTCATGTAATTTAAGCAACTCACTCGTTTTATAGTCTGAATCCTGACAAGTTTGCATGTTATATTTTTTTAACCCTGACATGTTTTGTGAATCTGCTAAATTAATTGTCTGGTTTTTTTAATTGTTTTTTATTTATAAATATATTAAATTGATTTTTTTTATTTTTAAAAATTATTTTTGAAATCACAATCTAAAAAAAAAAAATATACTTTTGAAAGACTGCCAGACAGTAATTAAATAAGCTGGATCCTTGGCTGCTTGCTGGTTTTTGATACAGTTGGTTGTCCCGCGCCAGAGCCGCGTGGTGTCTGTTTCGACCTGTGATACTTGTAGATGAAGGTCAAATAGTTTTGTGCCGTGGGGTGCTATAAAGGGAAACTTGCCTTTACAATGTTGCCACGTTGCCTAAGGGGCACTATCCAAATTTACCTGCTAAAATAGCAATTATTTAAAGAAAACTTGCCCCAATGAGAAACAAGGCATTGCAACTGAGAAACAAGAAATACATCATAGCAAGATCAAGTAGACGAAATGAGCATGGGATAAAAAGGGAGGGCTGGCTCGCTGGCTGGCATTTCAATTTCCATTGCTCTGCATTGGAATTCACAGATGATACATATAACTCACATCATACGCCATGGTGTTCTTGAACTACAAAACTGAAAATACAATGCCCAAAAAAATGAGAAAAAGAAAGAAGCTAGGGAAAACAGGGCGTAGAAATTTGGGGAGATACCGCATGAATAGCATGCAGGCTCTCTAGTACGGATTATGCCTTTTTTTCTTGCGAGCTTTAGATGGTTTCATAACCAATGCACTTGAAATCCAGGATCGATTTATCTCCGAAGAATCATCAGACAACCAGCAACATAATCGACCATCCTCGCCACCTGTCCATCCAAATATGCCCTGGCTTTGGGCACCTCCCCCCTTCATGCTTGACATGGGCAATACACTCCTGACAACACCCGTGTGGCCACCTCCAAGAATTGCTTCTGGTGACCCAATTGTCCCCACTCCTGTATGATTTACAGGAAAATAACCTAAAGCACCAGCATTAGTGCCACCAATTACCCATAAACTGTCACCTTCTCCTGGGTAGTGGCAATCAACAAAATAATCAACCTGCCAAGACAACATAACAATTTAAATTGGGAATATGAATTCAGCAGTATAATTGAAAAAAAAAAAAAACCACAAATGGTAGTCCATCTATTCATACATTAGAAGATATCCATTTGTTCAGTCTTCTGATTTATGTATTCAATTCGACATGGCATTGGATGACAAAGAAATGTTGCTAAAGATGGAAGCCTAAGGACTTTTCAAACAGCAACCAGAATTCTCAGGATGTTTTATTTGTCTACAACATTGTTCATATGAGGGCGAGTAGCTAAGACTTGAGTATAGTCATTTACAATGCTATTAAGGACGAGTAACTTGAGCTTTTCTCTACATGACAATTGTTAAACATGGAAGCCTTGGAACTCAAAAAAAAAAAATCAGAAATATCAAAACTTTTATCAGCGAGCATGATTTCTGTGACTATGAGGACAAGCAAACTAAACTTGGGTATAGTTAATTAGATGCTTAATAGTGGGGAGGGCAGTTGTCAATACAAGCACCATCATATATCTTGTATCTTGGACAGATTCATAAACCATGAGTGAGTTTTGGCCTCCAAAATTGATGCTTACAGCTCAAGTGCAGTTGTGCCAGATTTGAGCCATTTGTCTTTGAAAATTTCAGATATGATTGGAAGAATAAGCTAGAAAACGATAACTAGTTCTAAACCATTTTTTGCTCTCTCTTAGAAGAGCTGCTTGTTCTAATACATCATCTAAATACAATAGTTTATGATATTACAGAAAAGATAAATTTGCATGAGAAGACAAAAAATACAGTTGTTTTTGGTAATCCATTTTCTAAAAGTGGATTCCATCACAAGGGAAAAACATACATGGTCTAGTGTCTAAAAGTTGTTTTTGGTAATCCATTGTCTAAAAGTGGATTCCATCACAAGGGAAAAACTTACATGGTCTAATGTCCAGCTGTCAGAGGCTAATGAACGGGCTTCCAGCAAGTTTGCTTCATTTCTTGCATCCTTCCAATCCCAAATACTGTAGTTTCATTTTTAAGAAGAAAAGTTAATACACGTCAAAAAGATCATTTTTAAATGTAAAATGCAGGTTACAAGAACTCTCTTTCCTTTCTTTTTTTCTCTTTTATGATTTTACAAACCCCTATTAGTCTGCTGCCTTCCAATTTTCACTGACAGACATAATAAAACCATCTTCCACTGTGTCATGAAGAACCAATAGAGATCAACAGTACCTTAAACTTTCAATATGTGTCAAACACCAGAGCTTCTTATACTTCTCTCCAAAAAACCCCACTTTCCCGATTGAAGTGCCAACATTAATCACCTGCAAGATTGTAACAGTTACATCTGAAATATGCACGGGAAAGACAGTATTTATGGGCAGGGGCAGAGCTAGGAACTTTAGTTTGGGGAGGCCAAATTAAAAAAAAACTTCAGGGTATCAATATTTAAATTTTACTAGTTTTAGAGACTACTTAAATTGACAAGGGGGAGGCAGCAAAAAAGCCAGGGGCCTGCCAGGTCCCCTTTCTCCACTCCTGGTTATGGGATTAGTTGAACTTTCATTAAACAAGACATGTTGAACAGTATTCAAACAGTCTGAAATGGTATTCTTGGATCAAAAGATTAATTATATACTTATTTTTGGGAGAAAACATACAGTACAAAATTAACATATCAGAGATCAGAAATTATTATCTTTGTAAAAGACTGTAAAAGATAATATTCTGGAAGAAGTGATCCATGTGACAGAAATATCAGTAGCAGACTGATTGAATGTGTTAAGATATACATATTTATAATGAAAAATGGACACAAACATTGCACAAAAAATTCGAAAATCAGTTGCATATGCAACCACATCCCTCTCAGAATATTTAAAAAAAAAAATTCAAGCATACAACCTTTACTGCAGCTGCAGGCTAAATAATAAATTGAAAAACTGTCCCAACTATACTCTCAAAAACATGCTCCATACACAAAAAAAAGTGATGCTTTTCTTTTTTTTCATTTCCAAAGAAAAAGATAAGATAAGTTATCAAACCTTCTGACAGCATGTCTTTGTTTTCCTTTTCTAGTATACACAAAACCCATAACATATTTACTGCATTTTCAATAGTATTGATCTTCCAATGAATATAGTACATAAGGGAATGTTAATCATGGTCGCATTTGTCAGCAATTGTAACTTGAAAGGCCAAACAACTGCTTTGATAAGTATGCCACTTGGCATCATACAATACCTACCAATTTGTTTTATCTTTACATGAACTCATGCATGTAAGACTAGAAATGAGTTAAGCAGTAATGAGAATTGCCTTCACTTACTTACCGATTCTAGATTATCATCATCATTGATATCTCCATCAGTATTAAATATGCACATCAATCCATCAACAGATGCTGAAAGAAGCTTGTTTCGGTTATCAGGGACAAAGTGGACCTGTTAAAAGTCAGCGAGTCATGACAGAATAAAAAAAAATCATGAATGGAATATAAAAATAAACTGAACCATTACTCTAGTTAGTATACAGGAACACTAGCAGTCCAGAAAATATGAACTTGGCAAATCTTTATAGACAGCTCACTGATAGTTACAGAGTGTTTCAAGCTCAAGGTCAACTGGCAATATAATGCATACCAGAAAAAGAAAAAGAAAAGAAAAAACATAGAAGCCATTTTGAACAACACCATCTCAGTGCCAAAATGTTGACTGTATACTCAAGTGCCTGTGCTGCAGATATGTTTTGTAAATGCTACATAACTAAGCCATGATAAATGGCTCCATGTATGGATGTTTTTCCCCTATAAATCCTGGCATGACTGTATTTTTAAGTCTAATTTTCTAACTTTTTGTAAGGCATTTTACTTTAAACCTTTTGATTTGTCTGGCTAAACTAAACTATCTAATTGGGCATCTCGGGCAGTCAAAAGAGCATCACGGTTTGGGTAAAAAAAGCTACATTCAGGTCACGAATGACAACAAGGAAATGATGATCCAATCACAGCCACAACCACAAACACCTTAGGATTAAGAAGAAAATAGTGCATTACATGCTGAGTGAAGGCCACTATTATCGGAGCAGCCTCCCACATGATCACATATTCTTCAACTTCAACCATAGACATTGCAAAACCAAACCTAGGTTAACATTCTACTGGAAATTCGTATATGAACTTTCTAACTAAATAGAAAATAGACATGTGAAATTTGAGCAACAAGAAACGAAACAAACTTCCTATCAAGTTAAAGAAAGAAAGAAACCTGAGTAACATCTTCAATGTGAGATTCCTCCAGACATGCAACTTGCTTCCCATTCCTCCAATCCCAGAAAAGTATCTGAATTTCCAAAATTCCCATATCTAAATCATCAAAAAGTACATAAAAAAAATCTATTTAATTAGGATTACATGTACTCATATGAAGTTTTTAGAACCTGAGACTTAGCCCCAGCTGCAAGAAGATAATCATTAGACCCTCCAAATGAAAAGCTGAAGATCTCTTGAGAAGAGCCAGCGCTAATACACGAAACCTGCAAACCATCAACAATCAAAGCATTGAAAAAATACGTACATAAGTACAGAGAAAGAAAAGAAAAGGCAAAGGGAAAGTACCTGTTGGAAAGTTCTGGTGTCCCAAGCTCTGACAGTACCATCAGAAGAGCAGGAATGCAAAACATGCGGAGACGAAGAAGATGATGATACAGAGAATGATATTTGATTGATAGTATCAGAGTGACCTTTACACTCTCCTTGGAACTGGCCTGTCGCCGGAGAATAGAGCTTCACTGCTTTCGTCGATAGAGAAACCGCCATTGATGACCAGTCATCCTTTGGGACAATTTGGAAGACGTAGTCGTTGCCGAAATTCGTTTGAATCGAGTTTTTTAGTCCGAATTTCTTTGATTTTGGTTCCTCGACCTCCATCGCTGTCGCTTCTTCCATGTTTCTGTGCAGTGCTTAGTTGGGTTGGGAAACCTAGTCCAAGGAGTTGTGGGTTTTAGGGTCTTGATTGTCTGTGGTCAAGGCACACCAGAACACCCGTCTGATGAAGGACTAATGTGTAACATCGGATTTTAGGGCATATTTGGAACTGTGAATAAAGTAATTTTTTAAAGTAATTTTTGTTTATAAATATATTAAAATAATATTTTTTATTTTATTTTTAAAAAATTATTTTTTATATCATCACATTAAAATATCTATAAATATCAAAAAAATTAATAAAAAATATTTAATTTTTTAAAATATTTTTTAAACATATTCCTAAATACCCTTAATTATCCCAAATCAAAAACCCTTTCCAAAACGAATCATCATCTCTAAGTTAGGCAAAGAATTAATTTATCGGACAATTCATTGGATTGGGAATTTAAACTCAAGATGAGATAGGAAAAAAAAAAAAAAAAAAGGATTGCCCTGAACTCATGTCTCATTTGCCTCATTTTATCTCCAACACTTGACACCTAATCTATATGATTATAGATAGACCATAAAATTTGTAAAAGTGATCCACAAATAATTGAATAACATCATATGCTGTGTTTTAAAAATAATTTTTTAAAAAATCATTTCTTTTATTTTTCACATTAAAATATATAAAAAATAATATTTTTAAATTATTTTCATGTGCTGATATTAAAAATAATTTTTTAAAAAATATATATTATTTTGATGTATTTTTTAACGAAAAATACTTTCTAAAGCAACCTCAACTACACTCCTAAACATGCACTAAATGACATCAACACATAAAAATCATCTAAAAACACACAAAAAATAATCTATGTAAGAAAAAAATTATTTTTTTATTTTTTTCAAAAATATTTTTGAAAAACAGTACTGAACACCTTCTAAAAATAGGTGAGCTAGTATTATAAAATGTGTGTGTTTTGTAAATTTATCAACATGGTATCTTTTCCCTCTAATTTTGGCAATAAAAAACTCACAATGATATCCTCTTAAATTCCCTTGGAAGTTTGTAATGGTTGTAATTGGATAAACTATTTTTTTCTGTATTAGTTTGCTTACACATGTTACTATCTTCTTCACTAATTTCTTAATAGATAGGAAATAAAAATTAATTTTTTTAGAAGACTAGAATTCAAGCATGACCTTTAATATAAGAGTCATGTGTATTTTTAACTAATTTCTCCCCTGATATCTCCGATTACAATCCTTACTTAGACCATATATTAGCTTCAATCATTTTGCTAGTAACAATATCTTACAACAAATGATCATTTATGTAAGAATCTTACACTTTTTCATAGCATATTGATACCATCCTAGCCATCATTCCAAAATTGCTAACCTTTTGTTTTGTTTTTTCTCTTGATTATATTTTCTATTAAGAGCATTTGTAATCATATTTTTCTTTTCCCTCCTATAAAAAAAATCTAGTGTCTTGGTCCTAATAACTTAATTAACCTTTTTTAATTGTTTTATGAATTGTTTAGATTCATAAGATACCATATATTTTTATGTTCAATTTAAATTATAAATTATTCATGCATTTAAGTAATGTTTCTATTTCTGTATTGTCATTAGAATGTCTAAATACTCATTCTCATAAATCAATGGTTCAAGGTGTCTTAGACCTAAAGCCTTGCTTAGAAATGATAGAGGTTGTCTTTATTGACTAGGTAATACTCTTAATGCTATATCACATGATATTTCTAATACAAATATTTTATGATGCTTTTTTGATGATCAGATGCTTTTTATACTCTTTTATGTCATCCAAAGTTATTTTCTTTGGAAAATATTTTAATGGATTGCTAATACCCTTATTCATCTAATCCTGAAACCAATTATTGCCACATGACTAATTCTTTTAATTGTTATTAATAAAATTTGTCATGTGATTAATTGTCTTCTTGACCATTTCTTATAACTATTTCTATCATGAATTTACTTCTTACTTTCTTCAATTTTATTTGTGCCACTCTTTCATTTTGTGTGTGTGAATTTTAGCAATTTTTTAAAAATGAATGCATAATATATCTATATTTTGTTTAATGAAATCATATATTTTTTAAATACTCTACAATCTATTTGTTTGGTTGGAAAATGAGGGATTGAAAAGATCACTCAAACTCTTTCAATTTACTTGGATAGGTGGAATATACTTATATTTTTCTCAATATTTTAGTTAAGTGATTGCTCACCTCTTCCCTTTTTTATAAGTTCTATTCATCCTTATTCCACTCTATTTTTCATGACAAACAAACCCTTGTTTTCCTCCATTCATGGAGTACATGTGCACACAACAACTACTAGATGAATAAGAATTAAGCAAAAAAGCAGGTGGGGTCTTGGCCTGGAAGAGGAAGGGAATTGTTCCTTTTCTCTTCACTAGGGTTCAAGTTCTATTATGTATGCTTGTCATTCTTGTAATGTCTTATTTGCTCACTAGACTTGCAAGATATTCAGTGAGTTCAGGAATTAGATGTAGTGTATGTAAATTGATCCGGATATCCCAATTATAAAAAAAAAATTAGGTGTAAAAACTTAATCTGATATAAATGAGATGCAGGAGGTTCAATTTTATCTGGATTAATGTAAAAGAACAAAGCATTTGTTGAAATTTCTACTTAACCTCTCGCTAATAATAAAACACTAAAGAGCTGATTTCAAAATAAAATTTTATTTTTTGTTTGTAAAAATATATTTTTAGAATTAAAAAACAAATATTAATCAATAAAAATTATTAACGCAACTTCAAGCCCGGCAACATTTGCTTTAAGTTTCGTTAACATTAGGCTTCCAATTGGGCATGTAGCGTGGCCCGAATATGTTGATGGGCCATGGCCATTAGCAGCGAGAGAATGGATGGGGTAGTAGATTTGTTTTTTCATACAAAACAATTTTTATTTTATTTTCATCTTAGCTATTAATAGGGTCTGTTGATTGATATTGTTTTTTTTATTTATTTTTTATTTATAAATATATCAAAATGTTATTATTATATTTAAAATTATTTTTAATTTTTTATGACAGAAGGGGCAAAAGGCAAATAAATCTTAAGGGAAAATCCTCCGTTTCTTGCTCCTAGAAATTGTTGATTTTTATTTTAATATCAATTAATAAACAACTCACTCGCAAGTATCCTGACCGTCTAGAAAACCGTATACAAAAATCACGTGTGTTTCACCTTTTTGTAGGAATCTGATACACCAACAAGCTGTTAGCATTGATGAGGATGCAAGTGCGCCGCCACCTCCATTGAATTAGCTCATTCAAAGAAAGTGTGACTGCGGCTGAGGTATGCCCTTCATCTTTTTGTCGGTTTAAAATGGTTATCGGTTTAATTTTATATTTTAGAGTGAATAAACATATATTAGGTTTAGATATTAAGGGATTTAGTTCTTATTATAAGTGAGATTTATATAAATTTATATATTTTGAGTATTTTAGGATTTAGTTTATATTAAAAATATGCGTATAACCTAAATTATTTTAATATATTTTTGAACAAAAAATACTTTTAAAAATAACCTAAATCACATTTCCAAACATGAAAAAAAAAAAAATGGTAGGTAGAAATGATGAGTGTTTAAAATAGTTATAGCTTAGACTAAGTTATTGCAATTTAATGGTATAGTTGAAATTATTTTTTAAAGCGTTTGAAATAATAAGTGTGGGAGGTAGAAATGTTATATCTCAAACTAAATTCTTGCTACATCAATATGGTTAATATTATTTTTGAAATTATTTTTCATTCAAAAATACATAAAATAATATTTTTTGAAAAATTGTTTTTGACACCCCATATAAAAATAATCTAAAAATATAAAATATTTTTAATTTAAAATAAAAAATTAAATAAAAATATTTTTGAGTACAATGTGAAACAAGTCATTGATATGAAACTAGAATAAGAAAAGTAAAATAAAAAAGCTGAGGACCCATGAGGGTGACAGAGCAAAGAATTCTTCTTATGAAAACAGGAGATCCAATTCACCTTTGAAAAGCATTGTATTTCTGTTCATCGGAGACAACTTCCCTGAACCTGATAGAATTTTCAAAATTACTGGAGAAGGAAAAATCTTCTAAATACCAAAAGATTAGATCGGGGGTGGAAAGTGGCTGCCAGCGAGCACAACAGTTGTCAACAAAGCCGAAAGATGGCAACAATCATATCATAGAGATGTCCAAAAATAATTGCCTATTATTTCTAAAAGTGTGTATCTAATTAATAAATATTGTGCTTTTTTTAAAGCTTTTGTGATTTTTTAACTTGCAAGGAAGAAAATCAGACGTGGCATAACTTTTTATTTGGGAAATTGATGAAGAAGATGTTTGGGATAGCTGTTGTTGTAGCTTTTCAAAGTGTGTTTCGTGCCGAAATATATTAAAATGATATTTTTTTATTTTTTAAAAATCATTTTTGATATCAGCACATCAAAATGATCTAAAACATCATACCGTGGGTTTTTAAAATGCAAAAAAAATAAATTGAAAAGCTGCAAAACACAGCCGCTGACGCATGCCAAACAGGCTCGAAGTTGTTTTTTATTTTATTTTTCTCATAAATATTTTAAAGCAATATTTTTTTTATTTTTTTAAATTATTTTTGATATTAATATATAAAAATATCTAAAAACCCCAGATTTTTTTTTTAAATAAAAAAAAATATTTTTTTAAAATATTTTTAAAATACATTGTAAACCCCAGTATTCTATCAGGAGTTTGCTTGTCCACCACTCAAAATCACAGGACAAATTCAAAAAACAGTTGTAATTATGGAAAGAAAGTTATTCTTCGATGTGACTGGCTTTGAAGTCAATTCTGCACCCAGCGCCAGCCATGACGAACTCCGCGGCCATTATTTTGCTACTTGTCCATGCATGTAGTGACAAGATTAGAAGAGTCAAAACTCACAACTCGCACGTTGAATTTTCTGCAACTAATAAACAATAGTATATTGCTGGCCTCTGCCACCAAGAATAATTTTGATTATTTTTTATTTTATTTTATACAAGATAATAAATTATTATCCTGGTACTAACCTTACAGTTGATGCAATGAATTTTTTTTATAATACATACTAAACTTGTTCGTATGATAATTAGTTGAAGTATATATAAATTGATTCAGATGACTATGTTAATAAAAAAATTAAAAATAATATCTTGATCATACCATTGTTTTTGTTTATAATACGTCTAAATTATATCACCTTTTAGTTTACAAACATATTCATGCCCATTTGACTTTCAAAGTGTTTAGTATATTCGAATCAAGCACTCATGTTGTTGTATTTTACAGCATCTTTTACTCTTTTCTAGAGAAATGTAAAGCTTGTCGTGTATCTCGATTTATTATATCAAAAACACATTTTCATTGCATGTTTTAGTATTCCTTCGATTCTGCATTGACTCGCGTGTTCATCATTTCAAACATCACCCAATGTTTTATCAAAAGTTATTCTTACAAAACTCAAACTATAATTTCTGCTATGAACTCCAATCGAGAGAATGAGGACTGAACAATAATGTTATCTCAGAGAAACCCGAGGAAAAGAAAGAACGCAAAAATGGGTTGTGGTCACCCCATTAGAGCTCCACCGTAACCATGCGTTGCAAAATAGGAAACCTCCCGCCAAGAGGATCGCAACGATGCCAAGAAAGATTCCTTTCAGAGCCCGGAGAAAGCCACAAGCACCTCCATAACACGACAATCCGCAGTGGATAGGCTGCTTCACCACAAAATCAACAGATCTCTTTAGTCTTCTTTGTAAAGCTAATTGGAATAAAAGAGAGGTTATTTTCATATATAAAAGATAAGCAGGAAACACTTTTTTTTTGTCAAAATCCGAGGTCGAATTCGTGTGGTCGACAGTTATGGAACGGAGGAGTCCTTGGATTATGAAATAAGTATTCATACTTTATTCACACGTGCGTGTCTGTGATCACAGTTCATTGTAGGCTCCTCACCACGAACATCGACGCAGGATCCATCGGAGGGCGTCGCTGTTTTGTATTTTATGCCGTCTTGCGTCTTCCACTTAGCTTTTGCGCCAGTGGTACGGTTTTAGAATTATATAATTTTTTTTCCCTGTAATTTTAAATTTAAATTATACGGATGGTAATATAATAATTATTAAAAATTTATGTAATTATTAATTTTAAAATTTATAAAATTAATTAAAATATGTATAAATTAATTTAGATTATATTAATGAAAAAATAATACAGAAACTCATATCAGCGAAAAAGGCTAGGTGTCGTCACTCTTTTGTTATTTTACGGACATAAAATTATATTCTTCTATCGATCAATTTTCCCGCAACATGATGCCCGTCCTTTTCTTTCTTGATTTTTTCTCTCTTTGGACCAGATACTCGCACCAACTCTTCTAAAAATTTGTTTTGTTCTTAAAGCCTTGTGAAATTTATTTGTTATTTATTTTTATATCTCATCATTTTATTTTATTTTATTTTATTCTCATATCCAATTTTGATCTTCATTATTATTGCTATTTTTATCATTTTCTTAATTTTATTTTAATTTTCAATTTAGTCTTTCGTTATTTTCTTTTATTTTTTATATAACATATTTAGTCTTTATTATTTTGATTTATATTTTTTTTATTATTATTAGGGATTTTGTTTAGTGATTTTTTAGTATGTATCTTCTATTAGCTTTACGTGCGCGCCTTGTTTGGCTATTCGCTCTTATGCGTGTGGTGACAAAATTATGACAGTGATTATTCACCTGCTGAGTTTTCTATAATTATGTAAACTACATCATGTAATAACTACTCTGGCGACAGTCATTCATTTATTTGGCTTGATACAGTTGAAGTTGTGCGCCCACAGTGGCTTACGTCACTCGTATTTATTCGTTTCTTATATATATATATATATATATATATATATATATATAAGACTTCAAATGATTTCATTGATTATAAATTATATTTAAATGTGGTAGCGGGTTATTTTTTAAAATATATTCAAATATTTTTTTGATATAGCTGATCATGATCTGAAAATAAAAAAATCAATTTGAGGAAAAAAAATATTTATAGAAAGGATTTTAAAACAAAAAATATCACATTTGACTCGAATTGCATGTTATGAATATACCCGTGCTTGTTTGTTAATGCAAAGTTTTTATTTTTATTTTTATTAATATATGTGTCTAAATTAATTTATGTATATCTTGACTAATTTTATGGATTCTGAAACTAATAATTATATAAACATTCTAAAACCATTATATTAATAATCCTAAAACTTGAAATTAAAATCATAAAAAAAATTAATGCAAAATTTTTATCACTAGATACGTGCCATGACTATACAAAGTTATTTTCTAGAACTGGTTTGACTGGACTTTTCTCGGTATATGAAGTGCAAAAATAATATTTATTTTGGCACTAAGAATAATTGCAGCAGGAATGCTATTTTCGAATATAAAAATAAAAAAATAATTGTTTAGTTTTTTTTGTAAGTTTTTTATAGGGTGCCATTTGTAGAGTTTAAAATGACACCCCCTATATGAGTTGCTATTTGTAGTCGTTCATGCGGAGAAGGTAAATTTTTGGCCCCAACTTCTATCTATCTATCTATATATTAGAAAATAACGTAACTATATCAAAAATATTTATTTTTATTTTTATTTAAAAATACCTTAACAAAAGAGTAAAAAATTATATATAAAATTAATAATTATATTGTTAGAGGGTTTTATAAAAGCAATTATTTAATTATATAACATATTCCTATTAATTGTATAATTAATGACATAATTAAACTACATACAAAATAATTACACTACATTTAAAATAATATAAAAATAAATGGCTTTTCAAAATGTCTTTTATCATTGGAGTACATATCAACAAAAAAAATCATATATACACTATTCAAAAAACTATTTTAAAAATTTAGCTCTGTAAAATAACTACTCCCAATATAATTGCTCTAACAGGCTTGCATGATGGTTTTATGCACGTACAAGTGTTTGTTTTTCTGGATTGATTCATTTTTTTAAATAATTTTTATTTGAGAAAATATTAAACCAATATCTTTTTTTTTCAGTGAGTTGATAATAAAAATAAAATAAAATAATTTTATTATATTTTCATTTAAAACATGCTTTTATCAAAAATACTATAATTGCATTACCAAAAACACAATAAAGAAATAACTGACTCTGGCAAAACACGTGCCTATATTGATTTTTAATATAAATATATTTGCAAACACAGTTATACTGTGAGATATTTATCTAAAATGGAGGAACACACATGCGCGAGGATTATTAAAAACATGAACCGTTTAATAAAATCTCAACACTGTTGATGTTGGCACGCAAGGATATTAACTGTCGGAATAATATTACTATAAAATTGTTCTGAAAATAGCTTATATTTGTTTGAATAGACAACAAGCTAGCTCGAGTAGCAATTTTTTTATAAACAAATAATAAAATAGGTAAGGAAAAGAATAAATATATAGGAATATGAAAAAAAAGTCAAGAACAACATCTTCTTAATCTAATTTAGACATAAAATTAGCTCTGCTCTTAGACAATAGAGTTTATAAGATATGTTTTCTTTATTGTTTTAAAAATATTTTTTTTAAAACAATTTTTTTTAAAATATTTTTTCAGATCATTAGAAATAGATTTAAAAAAATAAAAAATATTATTTTAATATATTTTTAAATATAAAACACTTTTGAAAAAGCATAATAACTTCTTTTTAAAAAATCAATTATCTTTTGATATTTCATATCATTTTAATATAATAATATTAAAAATAATATTTTATATATTTTCAAATTTAAATACTTTAAAAAACATTCTCCATTAATATCACTAAAACTCACTTCATAGAGTTAATGATTGGAGGTACGAAAATGTCGGTGGGCACAAAGCCCTAGGAATGCATTAATTTTCGAGATTAACAGCGGGATCATCACCGTGGCATAGCAGAAACATTGACGTGTCGTTCACGCAGCGAAATGAAGTGGTGGTAGGTGTTTTCTGTGGTGATCTGGAGACTGGCTACTGTTTCGCCACGTACGCATTTTATGCAATTTACATAACCTGTCCATTGGACACACCACTGCCTCTAAATATTCAAACCATGTGCAAAGACCCATGATGTGGTTTCCTCCCTCCCTCGCTCGCTCGCTCTCTCTAGTCCCAGGCGTAGCTTTTTTCATCCATCTCACATCACAGTCCACTCCAGCAGCATAAATTCTTCGAGTGGAGTCGGGCTCTGCTGTTTTCAAGTGAGTAATATTATTTTGCGTGCTTTAATTACATGCCATCGTTGTTAGCATGGAATTTTAATGCCCTCTTAACTCTCCTAGAAAAACCAGCCCATCGTCATCACCATTCTTTTTCCTTGTTAATTTGCATGGTCTTGGTTGACGCACCCGTTTCATCTTACTTACCGTGTAGCATCACTTTGCTTGTCGTGATTGGTTGATTTCGCTGTCACGGGACGACTTGTTGTAGTCTATAAAATGCACGAGGTCCATGTTCATCCACTATTTGGAGGTATACTTTTTCTTGGCAACTTCAGAAGTAGCAATTATTTATAGGCGGAGTAGCCTGCTCGTCTCTCCATCTTTGTGTTGTTTCTTGTTTTCTTTATTCATAATGCAAACGATCCGTCACCGGCGAAATCTACGGTCTGATACCTACTCCATAAATTAATTTCTACATCTTGATTTTATATATGTATCTATAGTATGCCTCTCTCTCTCTCTCTCTCTCTCAAACTCCAATAGATTGCGCATATCTTTTTTGTGTATTGAATATCTTATTTTCCGAGATCCCAGTTGACATTTTCAAAGTTGCAGAGGCCCCATATGAGAGCTTGAAAGGAAGAAAAAAAAACTGTTATTGATTTTTTGCTGTTAAATAGGCCATGTGAAAAGTAGTATAGAGTCACCTTTCCGTGCCGAACTTTTCTGTGGAGTTCTAAAGTTGGGCAGCTTTTCACAATCGATTCAAGGAGGTTACTGCCAATTCACCTTTCTGAGAAAATCGCTTTTCTGATTTTGCCTTTTCTCTTTTCCTTATCTATATCATTTTTTTAATCACTTGCTTCTTGGGACGATTGTTACCATTTTTGTTTTTCTTTCGGTCTGGGGCCCTGTCATGGCACACGATTCCATGTTAATTTCTTCTTTTTTGGTGAGCCATTTATGCGGAAACCTTATTTACCATTGTAGTGCACTGTAAATTATGCAGGGAGCAGGAGGGAGGGGATTGATCAGTGTCAAGTGATTTTTCTGTGATTTTATTTTTCCTTCACTTGAAGCTTGGGAAGCATGAGTTCCTTACCATGGATCACCTCTCTTTCATGCTCAAGCTCTGTTGTCGTTCAGTCTTCAGGGGACACATCCATTCCAATGATATTTCAATGGCTAAGATTCGTTTTCTTCTCTCCATGTCCTCAAAGAGCTCTTTTATCTTCAGTTGACCTTTTGTTCCTGCTTGCCCTCCTCGGATTTGCGGCTCAGAAGCTGTACTCCAGATTCACACCCAGTGGACACTCCAGGTCTGACATGAACAAGCCCCTTATAGGAAATGGAAACAGCAGGGTTCATATCACGACTTCTATTTGGTTCAAGCTCTCTTTGGTTGTATCAGTCTTGTTAGCTTCATGCAACATTGCTGCTTCCATTCTCGCATTCAGTCAAAGCGGTTGGTTACCATATTGGAAGGTGCTTGATGGAGTCTTCTGGGTAGTTCAAGCAATAACTCATGTAGTGGTTGCAATCTTGATCATTCATGAAAAGAGATTTCAAGCTACCACTCATCCACTATCTCTTCGAATTTATTGGGTTGCAAATTTCATAATCACTGGATTGTTTATGTTATCAGGGATCATTCGTTTGGTAGCTCTGGATCACAACTTGATATTTGATGACATATTTTCTGTAATAGCTTTCACACTTTCAACTGTTCTTTTTGCTGTCGCCATTAGAGGATCGACTGGGATTACTGTAATCAGGGAATCTGAAGCAGTAATGCACGATGGAACCAAATTATACGAGCCTCTTCTGGGAAAATCCAATGTGACTGGCTTTGCTACCGCCTCTATAATATCCAAGGCCCTTTGGCTTTGGATGAATCCCCTTCTGCGTAAGGGTTACAAATCTCCACTCAAGATAGATGATGTGCCAACCCTTTCAATGGAGCATCGAGCTGAAAAAATGTCGCAGCTCTATGAATCCAATTGGCCTAAACCACATGAAAAATCAAACCACCCTGTTCGGACCACGTTGTTGAGAAGCTTTTGGAAGGAAATTGCCTTCACTGCGTTCCTTGCAATCTTGCGGCTCTGTGTCATGTATGTGGGGCCACTGCTCATCCAAAGTTTCGTCGATTACACAGCTGGGAAAAGAACCTCGCCCTTTGAAGGATATTACCTTGTACTGACTCTTCTTGTCGCAAAATTTCTGGAGGTTTTGACTGTCCACCAATTTAATTTCAATTCCCAGAAACTTGGGATGCTCATAAGATGTGCTCTCATCACTTCTTTATATAAGAAAGGGCTCAGGTTATCTTGTTCTGCTCGTCAAGCTCATGGAGTTGGGCAGATTGTGAATTACATGGCTGTTGATGCCCAGCAACTCTCTGATATGATGTTACAGTTGCACTCTATATGGTTAATGCCGTTGCAACTTGGTGTTGGCTTAGTGCTCCTCTATAATGTTCTTGGTGCCTCAACAATAATGGCTTTTCTTGGAATTTTTGGCGTTATTTTGTTTGCTATTTTTGGAACCCGAAGGAATAATAGGTTCCAGAGAAATGTGATGGTAAATCGTGATTCAAGGATGAAGGCAACAAATGAGATGCTGAATTACATGCGTGTGATCAAGTTCCAAGCATGGGAAGAACACTTCAACAAGAGAATCCAAAACTTTCGCGAATCAGAATTTGGATGGATTTCCAAGTTTTTGTACTCAATCTCCGGTAACATAATTGTGATGTGGAGCGCACCGTTGCTAGTATCAACTCTTACATTTGGTACTGCACTGCTATTGGGAGTACCACTTGATGCAGGAACAGTGTTCACAACTACATCCGTCTTTAAAATCTTGCAGGAGCCTATTAGGACATTCCCTCAATCTATGATATCACTTTCACAAGCGATGGTGTCTCTTTCTAGACTGGATCGTTACATGCTAAGCAAGGAATTGGTGGAAGAGTCAGTTGAAAGAGATGATGGTTGTAATGGCAGAATTGCTGTGGAGATTAAGGATGGGGTATTTAGCTGGGATGATGAGGCTGAAGAGAATGTTTTGAAAAACATAAATTTGGAGATCAAGAAAGGGGAGCTCACTGCTATTGTTGGGACTGTGGGATCTGGGAAATCTTCTCTCCTCGCCTCTATTCTCGGTGAGATGCACAAAATATCAGGAAAGGTACGGATCCATTACTTTTTTCTTGTATTTACGTGTTCTGAATCAGCCCCACACATCTCTCTCTCCTTTTGTTTTTGGACGATCATCATTTTGTTAGCTGGTCACACCAGGTATAGATCGGGAATCATAACAAATAATTCCACATAAAGGCATCACTGTTAATGTAAGCACTGAGTCTCTTGACTGATACTTTTTTCTCACACGCTGCAATTAGATGTGCAGTTCATGCTTCTATGAGTGAAGTTTATGCTTTCGGTTCTCATGAAACAGTTCTGAAATGCTAGTTAGCTCTACTTTTAACAGCTAGAGTTTTTTCTATCAACTCCGAGACTTCTCAATATCCAGTATGTTTTTGGTTTGTTTGGTCCTTGTCAATCTCGTACGGTTGGCATGCATTCATACATGACACTGAACTCATATTTATTGAAGTTCAGAATTTGGTTACTCAAAGTCATCAATGAGACTTCTCTTTTTCCATCCTGCTCAATTTGGGGTCATGTTATACCATAGTAATTGAAGGCTATCTTGGTCATCATTCTTACTATCTCTTCCGTGTTTTCTTTCAAATATTATTGTTTTTTGATCAACTTTTGTTGAACTAGATTTCCCTCCTTGGTTTACACTTGTGCAATTGTTACTTTTGTTGCTAATGCAATCCATTTAACACAAATTTCCTCATTTGGTTGTTAAATTGCAAATGATAAACTTGAAATGTTTTACTGAAATAGTTTAGTTTTCCTTCAACAGGTCAGGGTTTGTGGAACAACTGCCTACGTTGCTCAAACATCATGGATTCAAAACGGCACCATTGAGGAGAACATTTTATTTGGATTGCCAATGAATAGGGAGAAATACAAGGAAGTTATCAGGGTTTGTTGCTTGGAGAAGGACATGGAAATGATGGAGTTTGGGGATCAGACTGAGATTGGAGAGCGTGGCATCAACCTCAGTGGTGGACAGAAGCAGCGAATACAACTTGCAAGGGCTGTTTATCAGGACTGTGATATATATCTTCTTGATGATGTTTTTAGTGCTGTTGATGCGCATACTGGGACTGATATATTTAAGGTGACACTAAAGTTACTTGCTTTAAAGCTTAAACATGTAGTGGAAGTGAAATTATTTACTCTTCATGCCATTTTGATCATAGGTGATTTAATTTGTTATGGAAATTCAGAGCCAGCTAGTAGCAAAACACAAAAAATCACTTATGCTGGAGAATTTAGATAATTGATGCCATCTCTATAATCTCCCGTAAAAAGGCACGCAAATTTTTCTTGGTAAAAGTTGCATTTTCTAGTAAGTGATTCAATATTTTTACATGATGGATTGTGATTCTGAGTGACATCAATGCCTTCTGCAGGAATGTGTTAGGGGAGCACTGAAGGGAAAGACCATCTTACTTGTGACCCACCAAGTTGATTTCTTGCACAACGTGGATCTTATCTCGGTAAGCGACAAAATCACTTTGTATCATTCTCACACACAAATATAAGAGTTTATGATGGATGATATCCTTAAAAAATGGCATCTCTCAATACCAGGTTATGCGAGATGGACAGATAGTACAATCAGGAAAGTACAATGATCTAGTAGTGTCTGGATTGGATTTTGGAGCATTAGTTGCTGCTCATGATACTTCAATGGAACTCGTAGAAGTAAGCACCGAAATTTCTTGTGAACACTCGCCCAGACCACCAAAGTCCCCTCAAGGTCCCTCCAAACTCGGGGAAGCCAATGGTGAAAATAAGCTTCTAGATCAACCAAAGTCAGATAAGGGAACTTCGAAGCTCATTGAAGATGAGGAAAGAGCAACTGGTAATATAGGCCTGCATGTGTATAAAAAATACTGCACCGAGGCTTTTGGATGGTGGGGTATAGTAGTGGCATTGCTATTGTCCGTAGTATGGCAAGCATCTCAAATGGCTGGAGATTATTGGCTGGCATATGAAACTGCAGAAGAGCGTGCTGCAATGTTCAAGCCTTCACTATTTATATCTGTGTACGGAATCATTGCATCTATATCAGTGGTGTTTTTAACAATGAGAGCCCTTTTTGTCACGCTTATGGGGCTTAAAACTGCCCAAAAGTTGTTTGATGGTATCCTTCATAGTATCTTGCACGCACCCATGTCATTTTTTGACACCACACCTTCAGGAAGAATATTAAGTCGAGTAAGGATTCAAAACCTGATCATTATAATTATTCCCAGTCTGTGCTTTCAAATATGAATGTATTCCTTTCTATAACTATAGCGGCGGCCATATTGGCTCAAGATATTGAAATTGTTGCAATTTTTTTATTTTCCCTCTATTTTTCTCTTTCAGGCCTCATCAGATCAAACCAATGTCGATATCTTCCTTCCATTTATGTTGGCCCTTACAATTGCAATGTACATCTCAGTTCTCGGCATCGTCATAATTATATGTCAATATACTTGGCCAACTGTGTTCCTAGTAATTCCTCTTGGTTGGCTGAACTTCTGGTATCGGGTAAGAGCTCACATTTTATCTTGCTGGTAACTTTTCAGTTTTGCAAGCTCACACACTCGCAAATGAAATCACATTACAGATATGTATGTGTTGCTCGCTTAAATATATCTCAATCAGCTTCAAAGTTTCTGATGTGATTTTCATCCTAATTTGTAAATCTTCATTGTAATATGCGTTTATGACTGCCTTGCCTCTTGGATTTTTTTAGTAGATTTTCATCCTAATTGGTACGCAAATTTATAATGATGATTTATCTTTCTTGGTTGCAGGGGTATTTTCTTGCAACATCTCGGGAATTAACTCGACTTGACTCGATTACTAAAGCTCCTGTTATTCATCACTTTTCAGAAAGTATTTCTGGAGTTATGACGATCCGGTCTTTCAGAAAACAGGATAGTTTCTGTCAGGAAAATGTTAACAGAGTGAATGCCAATTTACGCATGGACTTTCACAACAATGGATCGAATGAGTGGTTGGGTTTGCGTTTGGAAATGATTGGGAGTCTCATTCTCTGCGCTTCTGCTATGTTCTTGATTCTACTACCAAGCAGTATTGTTAGGCCAGGTAATTGCATGCTTACATGTTACTGTCATGAGGCAACATCTCTCAAGGATTTGGTTGATAAAAAAATGATATAATTTATGTTCATACATATACAAGATTTCTGGACCAAGTGATTCAAAGTGCTCTTGGCAAAATAGTCTCATTCTTCCTTCAGTGCAAAATCAACTGCATATCATGTTGTGTTCCTGTTTACATATGATCAGGCATATTTTTTATTTATTAAAATCATGGGATTAAAGCATCCAAAGCATAAGTTATTCCGCTGGGGTATCAAACTGCAGATACTCAGATTTCTTAAAAGCCATCAGAATTTGAAATGTCTGTATTCCAGAAAACTAACCAAATTCTGCATGATGCAGAGAATGTTGGTTTATCTCTCTCCTATGGGCTATCCCTCAATTCTGTGCTGTTCTGGAGCATATATTTTAGTTGCTTTGTGGAAAATAGAATGGTCTCTGTTGAGAGGATCAAGCAATTCACAAATATTCCATCAGAGGCAGCATGGAAGATAAAGGATAGGGTTCTTCCTCCAAACTGGCCAGCCAATGGCAATGTTGATCTGAAGGACTTGCAGGTAAAAGGCGTTACAATAGATCTTTATTGATAAATAAATCAGTTTATGTTTTAATTTTTTCTAGAGGTGCAATTCACACCCCTATCCTAATAGCTCTTTTAGGCTGAGGAAGTGAAAAGCAAATGAAAATGTCTGGTATGAGGACAGAGTAAAGCACATTATGCATGCATTGCGTATATGTGAACTTGGAATCTTTGCTAATAAATGCACGTTTTATCTGTTGTACTTTTTGGCTAACAGGTAAGATATCGTCCAAACACTCCTCTGGTTCTCAAGGGCATTACTCTCAGCATTCCCGGGGGAGATAAGATTGGTGTTGTTGGGCGTACAGGGAGTGGAAAGTCAACTATGATCCAAGTCTTCTTCAGGCTAGTCGAACCAACAGGAGGAAAAATAATTATTGATGGCATTGACATTTGTATGTTAGGACTCCACGATCTCAGGTCTCGTTTTGGCATAATTCCTCAAGAACCTGTTCTATTTGAAGGAACAGTGAGAAGCAACGTGGATCCTGTTGGACAGTATACAGATGAGGATATATGGAGGGTAATCATTCCGTTCCCATTTCTTGATTCACTCCACTTAATTATCAGTGTTATTTTTTTTTCCAGAGTTTGCAAGCTGAAAAGTCGATGTTTTTGTAGAGTCTTGAACGCTGTCAACTGAAAGATGTTGTGGCTACAAAACCTGAAAAACTTGATTCTCCTGGTAAGATTTGACTGTCACGTGTTTCGCAATTTCACTTTTCCAAACTTCTCAAGTTGAACGTTTTACCGGACCAAAAATTTAAGGAAACTTTTGACTCCATAGTGATTGACAACGGAGACAACTGGAGCGTGGGGCAAAGGCAGCTTCTTTGTTTGGGGAGAGTTATGCTAAAGCACAGTCGTCTGTTGTTCATGGATGAAGCAACTGCTTCAGTTGATTCACAAACTGATGCTGTGATTCAAAAGATTATCAGAGAGGAATTTGCCGAATGTACGATTATCAGCATTGCTCACAGAATACCTACAGTAATGGACTGTGACAGGGTTTTAGTTATCGATGCTGGTATGCTCTTCTTTCTACTATTTTCTTCTTCATATTGAACTCACCTCCAGGAAAGAGTTTTTGAAATCTCGCACAACAGTGGATTGATGAGTTTATATTACAAAACTGAAGGCGTAGTTCATTTGTAAAAACAATTTCTTTACTTGCAAACTGAGAGTTCTGATTCTCCGAATACCTGCTGAATTCAAGACAATATAGGCTGGATATTCTGACTGGCTTTGCTTCTTGTTTGTAACAGGTCGAGCTAAAGAATATGATAAACCATCTCGGTTGCTTGAGAGGCCGTCGCTTTTTGGGGCACTAGTTCAGGAGTATGCCAATCGCTCAGCTGGATTGTAAGCAAACAGTCCGCACTGATCACTAGCATAATCCTGCTATTGATCCTGGTAAAAACCTTCGGAGGAGCATAACCTTTACCAAAAATGAGAGAACACAATTCGCACAATGTTGCTAGAAACTTTTTCAAAGAATTTGGTAACCAAATTATACAAAATGTCTTCCTTAGCAATATTAGCATAACCGAGTAAGCTTCCCTGTCATTTTGGTAGAGGATGACATGATAGGGAAGAAGAACAATTGTTTAAAATGCTTTGGATGAGCAAGAAATAATTGTAGCATTATTTCTTTTGGATATCCCTTCTTGTTTTATGTTTGGAAGAATTAGCTCAACTGAACTAAGATTTAACTTAAATACGAAGAAAGAAATCCATGAACGAATTCCTACCTCCTGTGTTTCTTGGGGTGGCCATAGTATACTAACGAAATTGTTAGCTAATAAAATGAGTAACAGAAACATGTAAAAAAAGGATGGTGAGCGTGGTGTTGAGTTATTGTAGATGCAGATTCATCTGTAAGTTAGATGGGATCTGCGTTTTTTTTATTTTATTTTATTTAATATTTAATCCATTGAAGGGGAGAGAGCGTTGATGATTTGCATTCATTACTGTAATATCAAATATTTTGGTAGTGTCCGTCACCCACCTTTTTTTTTAATTTAGTTGCACCATTCGTATTAGCACAGGTCATACGCAGATCTTGGCCTTATTTTTTTATATATATATATATACAAGTTCTTCTAAACTCAATTGAAAGAAATCAAGGATACAAATTTAGAATATCAAAATTTAGGATCAATTAAGGGTTAAATTGAAAAGAAAAAAAAACATAGATTTTTTTTGCACAAAACACAATTGCAGAGGCCAAATTCAATTGGAAACAAGGGTAAAATTGAAGAAATCAAAAGCTTTAAGGTCAATTAGGGTTGAAATTAAAAATATCCAAGACCATGAACAAAGTTGAAAAGATATTGAATTTAGGGGACCATTTTAAAACTCGACAGGGGCAAAATTGAATTGGTTCTTGATATTAAAATTCAATTAAGGGCCTAATTGAACAAGTCAAGGTTTTAAGGGATGGAATTAGAAAGATGATTAATGACCTAAGTCAACACACCAAAACAATGACATTTCATTTAAATAAAATGATATGTTTTGGTCCGTGTTTGGTTCACATTAGTGTCTTTTTGAGTAGGAACAACAGGGGGGGTTGGGCCATTGTTTCTTTTCCATTTTATCCCCATGACAAAGAAAGCTTGCCTTTTCTACTCTTCTAATGCAAAAGGATCCTACCAACCTTGTTTAAGTCTTCTCTATACTTTGATACATCTGCAGGGCTGATCCAAAAATGTATGCAAAACAAGCTTTTCTAATAAAGTTTTGGACCTTGGTCACGTAGGAGAAGAAAACACGAAGTGGGGTATGTTGCTGTCTCTGCTGTGATCGATGTTTTTTTATTGTTTAGTTTAGTTATTCATCGGGTCTCATGCTGTTTTTTATGTTCTTTATGCTAATTTCTTACTGGGGTATCGATCCAAGTCTTAGACTAGAGGTTTGGCCATTTCTCCTTGGAATGTAAGTTATCGTTTATATGCCTTTTTACATTTGATTTTCTTAGCATCTAAATGCCACAGATACTTGGTTGAGTGAGGTTTCTTATCTGCTTAATTTTTCCTTCTGCTTTTATAAATGGTTATGGATTTATCAGTGCACATATTTTATGCCATTTAGCCAGGGAGTTGCTAATAACAGAGTTGGCTTAAATTTAGCAAATGACTCATAATTAATTATTTAAAAAACTTTATTATCTTTTTAGTCTCTTCCACGTGGATTAAGCTGAATCTTGGAATAAATTTTTTTCTTTATTTGGTCCATACGTTATTTTCTCCTTTTCCCCCGAAAATATGATCCGGAATAATGGAATTCAAACCTCGTTGAAATTTAGATGACAGCATTCATTGTCCTTAACTGTCACCATGCTAGCTCATTAGAATTCCATCTGCACATATTCATCTTTGTTTACTTAAATACATGGTGGTGATCATCATATGAAAAGCCATGAACACATAATTCTGCAGGGAATTCGATTAGCCAGGAGGGGTTTAACCAAGAACAAAATTAAGCCCATGATTTTGGATAGCAATATAAACAATAATCAACTTATTTGCAATCTAACATTTCTATTTTTTTTTTTTTTGTAGATTTTGGTGGAAAGTTAAATCTAGCGACAGATGATAATTAGTTCAAAACCGACTGTATTTCTTGAAGTTTTTTATGTTAATGTTGCTTGTTTTTTTTTAAGCCCTTTGAAGGCATTTTCTGTAATTTAAATTTAAATTTGTTCACTTGTGTAGTTTTAATTATTTCTCATCATGCTAAATTACACAAAACAAAAGTATTAGAAAGGTTAAAAAAATTTAATAAACACTATATTAACAATTTAATACATTAATATTTGTATTTGTTGCAAAAAAATTAAAAATACTTTGAGTTCTGGTATGAAAATAGTTTTTTTCAAGCCCATCAGAAAATTTATTAGAAAACCCATCAAAAAGCCCATCAGAAGGCCCATAAGATGGATCCAAAAATGTATGCAAAACAAGCTTTTCTAATAAAGTTTTGGGTTTTGGTTCCTTATCAATTGATGAAGAGTTTCAAGAGGGATGAACGACCACAATGTATTTCCATGTGTTGTTATTTATCCTCTATAAAATCAACCCTCTCACAACCATGAAAAAAGAGAAGGAAAACTACATAAAAAGAGGGGAATAATAAAAAAAATAAAAATTAAGGATCTTTTTTAAATTATTAATGGGTTCCTCGCTTGACTTTCCAATATTTTTGTCTAATATCAAGTTGTAGATTTACATTGTAAGATACAAACCCGACATTAAAAATACATTATTTTTTTATAAAAAAAAAATTCCTTGTTTTAGAAAGAACAGAAATATGATTTCCTTGAATATATGTATAGGAACAATAGTCACTGACCTCAAGAAAATGTAAACTCCTTCCTTTTGATTAATGTTGTAAGATAAAGTTGAAAAATATATTTTAAAAAAAAAGATGAAAAAACAACCCAAGTAAATTTAGGTTAACTTGCTAAACTCATAACCTAAGTTATGAGACCAAAATAACTCAATAAAAAATAAATTAAACAAATTCTATATTTTAATTTTCAATCAACCTAATATTGAAAAATAAATATTTAATAAAAGAAATGACATAAAATTATGAAATGGGGATAACCCTATAAAAAAACAAATTGAAATAAATCATGAAGTCCAATTCTCAATTAATCTGATATTAAATGATGAATTTGATAGAAACAAAGAAAAAACAACTCAAGTTAAATGAGTCAACCCATCAAATCTATTGTCAAAGTCATAAGATTAAGATAAATTTATAAAAAATAAATTGAGAAAAATAATGAATCCCAATTCCCAATTAATCTAATGTTAAATATGTAATTAAAATGTTCTTAAAAAATAACTTAGTTTCAAAAATAAAACCAAAGTAATGAAAAAAAATTATTTTAATAAATAATATTTTGTGAAAAGAGGTACAATAAAATGCTCTCATCTTTTTTTTTTCTCTTTATATATCTATGCCTTTTTTTTATCTTGACACAATTTTATTCAATGCTTGAATCTTTAGACTTCCAAATGTGTAATAGTATTTTAAGGTTTAGAATTTTTTTAAGAGTTTGGTGAATATCATTTTTTAAAAATATTTTTTATTTAAAAATATTATTTTGATATAATCACATCAAAATAACTAAAAAACATAAAAATATTAATTAAAAATAACCCAAGTCTCAAAGTTCTCTTGTTTTTTTTTAAAAAAAACACCAAAGTCACTTGAATATCTTTTTTATAATAACATAATATGCAAGATAATGATTGAGAAAAGAAAACAAACAACCTCAATTTTTTATAAAATCAAAAATAGTTTTCTAGTTCCCATTGATGTTGTTTGAAACCAATTTGTTATGCAATACTTGAGGTAATAATTTGTTATTACTTGGAGTTTACCTTATTCAACCTGATTATTAAGCATGTAAGTCAGCCTAGAACATGATAGATTAACTCATGATGATCTAATTGAACAAATTAGATTATTTTCTTAATAAACACACACACACTTTTATATGCATAACCGATATAATCTATTTCATTATTATTTTTAATATTAACGTAGATGTTCGGAGTAGTTTATGTGTATGATTAATCTTATAGATCTTGAAATTAATGACTATATAAATCATCAGTGGTTATTATATTAACAATCACAGTATTCAAACCTCTAAAAATCACAGTAAAAACAAATCTTTTAATCCTAAATTCTTAAAACTGCGACTAGAATATAGTTTTCTACTGCATGACTTCTTTCAAGAGGTGGGGAAAATTACTAAAGCGTGTTAGCAGTCTCTGAGGTTGTATATCAGCACATGCAACGTAATCATGTTCGTCAACGCAAACCTATCCAAAACTTGAAAGTTGAGGTTCCTTGCAGCAGCTTTTGTACATCAAAAACTTTTGCTGTAATGATGAAGTCAAAAACGTAATCATGAAGGAAACTTTTGCTTAATGCGTCGAACAGAAAAACGCAATCCTGGCGGAAGGGACGGCGGACATTTAACACAATGATATATTATGGGAGTTGGGGAAATATTCATAGCATATTATCTAGGCCTACATCAGATGACTGCTATGAGAAGAAGCGCCTCGCTGTCTAGACACCCATGAATGCTCTGTTGTAATTTAAAGAAAAGAGAACTGAAAATTCAGTGTAATTTACGAAAGAACTGGAAAATTTGTAAAGAACAGGTACTGTACAAATCAATACCGAGAACACTGTTCACAATCCTGAAGAACAGTCACTGTAGAAATTAAGAACTGAGAATGTAATTTTCAGTAAAACTAAGAACTCGAGAATTGGATTGTTTTGAGCAGAAAGAACGTACACACATGGGCAGAATTTTTCTACTGGTTACTGCCATCCCATTATCTTTATTTATATGAATCAACACGTTACAACGGATAGATTCTTCAAGAATCTGTTACATTTGACTTTTTCATAATTTTGACTATTAACTGAATTTAACTAACTCTTTGACTAATTAACTAAGAACATTACGGATATTAACAATCCAAAATACACTATGATTTTAAAACTAAAACACTTAAACTTGAGCTTTAATTCTTCAGTTCTTCACCTTGCATGCTTCGCAGACCTGGAATCACATTTCCAGTTTTCAACACTCCCCCTTGATTCCTGAGCTGCGCATTCCTACCATGCTCCTTAGTTCCTCAAACCTTTCCTTTGCAAGAGACTTTGTGAATAAATCAGCTAATTGTTCATTAGTGCTGCAGTACTTCATCACTAGTTCTCCTTCTTGTTGAAATTGCCTAAGAGCATGAAACTTTATCTTCATGTGTTTTGTTCTATCATGAAACACAGAATTTTTTGAGATAGCTATTGCTGACTGGTTATCACAGAATAGATTAGTAGGTTCTTCTTGTTCACAATTCAAATCTTTCAACACCTTTCTCAGCCAAACCAACTGATTAGCAGCCACATATGCAGAGATGTACTCTGCCTCTGCTGTTGAATGAGCAACAACAGGTTGCTTTTTCGAATTCCAGCAAAAAATTCCTTCTCCTATTGAAAAACAATACCCAGATGTGCTTGCCATTTCCTCATCACTACCAGCCCAATCACTATCACAGAACCCTTTCAATTTAATGGTGTTCATCCTGCTGAAATAAACTCCAAAGTCCACGGTTCCTTTCAAGTATCTTAACACTCTCTTTGCAGCTGTGTAGTGTATTTGACTTGGATTCTGCATGAATCTAGACAGGTAATTGACTGTAAAAACTATGTCTGGCCTAGTGGAAGATAAGTACAACAAACTTCCAATTAGACTCCTATATACTCTGCCATCTGCACAAGGGGATCCATCTTGTTTTGTCAATTTCATTCCCAGCACCAATGGTGTGCTGACAGGTTTGCAATTCTCCATTGCAAATCTGTCAAGCAATTTAGTTATAAATTGCTTTTGACCTATAAAGTTTCCTTCCTTAGTTTGTGAGATTTCCATACCCAAAAAATGTGCTAATAGTCCTAGATCATTCATCTCAAACTTGCTCTTCATATTTCTCTTAAATTCATCAATCAGCTGGTCATTGTTACCCGTAATCAATAAGTCATCCACATACACTGATATTATTATCATTTGATTACCAACCTTTTTGACGTAAAGTGTGGCTTCATTCAGACTTTTTTCAAATCCAAGACTTGATAAATATTCATCTAGCTTGCTATACCAAGCTCTAGGAGCTTGTTTCAACCCATACAAAGCTTTCTTTAGCAAGTAGACTTTGTTCAAGCTTGATTCATTCTCAAAGCCTTCTGGTTGTTCCACATATATTTCCTCAGCTAGGGTGCCATTTAAAAAGGCAGACTTGACATCCATTTGCCAAACTAACCACCCTTTTTGAGATGCCAACAGCAGCAGCAACTTAATTGTATCCATCCTTGAGACTGGTGCAAAAGTATCTTGATAGTCAATTCCTTGTTCTTGTGCATAGCCTTTGACTACCAATCTTGCCTTGTTTTTATTTATGCTTCCATCAGAATTTAGCTTGGTCTTATATATCCATCTAACACCTATTACTTTTCTGTGTTTAGGTCTGTCCACTAAAGTCCAAGTGTCATTCTTCTCAATCATATTTATCTCTTCCTTCATTGCTGCCACCCAAGTTTTTGATCCCATTGCTTCTTCAACATTGGTTGGTTCAGTAGCAGCTAAGTTACATCTACTATAAATGTTGCTTAGCAGCCTAGTTCCCCTCACAGGGTGGTCTTCTTCTTCTTCAGCTGACTGATCTTCTTCTTCAATTTCAGTTGATTCTTCCATTTCGACTGGTCTGTCCAGTCTGTTTTCAGCAATATTTTCAGTTTCCCAATTCCAAGTTTGATCCTCAGCAACTTTTACATTTCTTGCTATTACTGCTTGGTTTGATTTCAGATCATATACCTTATAGCCACTTGATTTTGAGTTATACCCTATTAGGATTCCAATCTCAGCCTTCTGATCTAATTTTCTTCTTTTCATTTCTGGTTGCAGTACATAGCATGGGCTACCAAATATTTTTACATGATCTAGTTTAGGTTTGAGTCCAAACCATTCTTCAAAAGGAGTTGTATCTCCTATTGATTTTGAACTCAATCTATTTAAAGTATAAGAGGCTGTACTCACAGCCTCTGCCCAGAATTTTAAGGGCAACTTCTTCTCATAGAGGAGGCACCTTGCCATCTCCATGAGTGTCCTATTTCTTCTCTCACTTACCCCATTTTGTTGTGGGGGTGTAGGGAATAGTTAATTGGTGTTTTATACCTTCTTTAGCAAGGTATTCTTCAAATTTATGAGAGGTGAATTCCCCCCCACTGTCAGTCCTTAAGGTTTTTATGTGGCAGCTTGATTCATTTTCAGCTGTAACTTTAAACCTTAGGAATGTATCAAAGGCTTCACTTTTGGCTTTAAGGAAATATACCCAACAATATCTACTAAAATCATCTATGAACAGCACAAAGTACCTTGCACCACTCAAGGACTCATTGTGCATAGGGCCACAAATATCAGAATGCACAATCTACAATTTAGTGTTTGATCTAGTTGAAGAATTGTTGAATTTAATTCTAGCTTGTTTTCCTAACTGACATGCTTCACATACATCTTTTAGTTCATGTATGTTAGGTAATCCCTCTACTACTTTCAGTTTTGCCATTTTCTTTAGGGATGCATAATTGAAGTGTCCCAATCATTTATGCCATATGGTAGAGATTTCAGTTGTATTTGTGTTCATGTTTAGGTGTTCTAGTTGCCTTTCTATGCTAAAACATCTATTATTCATTTTTGCAGTGAATAGGGAAACACCTTGATCATCTTTGATCGTGCATATGCCATTAATAAATAGTAGTGAATATCCATCCTCAAGTAGCTGACCAACACTTATGAGGTTTTGGTCAATTTCTAGTACATACAAAATGTTTTCAAATTTCTTTATACCAGTTAAAGTGTTAATTTTAACTTCCCCTCTACCCTCAACACCTACATACTGTCCATTTGCAACTTTGACTTTTGATTTGTAACTTAAGTCAAGGTTTTCAAGCATGCTTAATTCGGCAGACATGTGGTTAGAACAGCCACTATCAATTAACCAAGTTAGGTTACTTACCTCTATTTTGCTGCAACTTTGAGTTGTAGTGACTGTAAATAGTACTTCATCTTTAGTCTCCTCCACTTCAGCAACATGAGTTTGATTTGCATTGTCCTTTTTGCAGAATTTCTCAATGTGACCAAACTGCTTACATTTTCTGCATTGGGCATTTTTGAGCCAACACCATGACTCTAAGTGATTTGTCTTTTGACAGTATCTGCAGGTAGGGAATTGATCTCTTTTCTCTTTTCCTTTTGTGTTGAATCTGTTGGGTTGGTTTTGATTATTCTGCCAAATTTTCCTTTGCCCTGGTTTTCCAGGTTTTGGCCTGTTTTCTGGATTTCTGAAGAACACCTGGGAATTCTGATATCTTGTTCTTCCTTTAACCCCTGCAGTGAATGCTTCCTCACTCGTGTGTTCTTGTCTAAATGCCTGCCTTTGCTCCACAGCTTGCAGGGCATTGATGAGATCTTGAAGGCTCATTGTAGTGAAATCCTTTGACTCTTCCAATGAGCATATCTTGTTTTCAAATTTTTCTGGTAAGCTGACCAGAACTTTTTCCACTACCCTCGATTCTTGGACTTCTTCTCCAAGTAGGGTCATCTGGTTTACAATCTTGGACACATTTGAAGAGAATTCCTTGATTGTTTCTGAGTCTTTCATTTTCAATCCTTTAAATTGTCCTTTTAAATTCAAAATCTGCATCCTCCTGGATTTCTGGTCACCTTGAACCTCTGCCTTCAATTTATCCCAGGATTCCTTTGCTGTTTCACAAGCCATGATTCTTGTGAAGATTTCCTCATTTACTGCGTTGTGAATGCAGGTGCGAGCTTTGTATCTCTTAGCTCTTTCTTCGTTAAAGAACTTTATCTGGGCAATGGTTGGGTTTGCATTCAGGGGTGTAGGCTGCCTATTATTTTCTACTATCTCCCATAGGTCAAATGCCCTGAGGTAAGTAGCCATCTTCACAGCCCAGATTCCATAATTAGAACCTGTGAATATTGGTGATTTTGATGTGAAAGATGATGAGTCCATCCTTGTTGATTTGGTTCTTGACAACACTTGGTTTCACTTTCTTGAAACTTCTCAGGTTAATGTACCCTGGTAGCTTACTCGAAGATTTCTTCAATGTTGATCTTTTCTTCAAGAGTCAATCAAGATTGTGTTCTTGACTGAATTTCTGGGTTTTCAACAGCCTCTGTTTTCTCTTTTCAAAATTTTGATTTTCCTTAAAAGTTTATCAACCCTTCTTGAGTCTCTTCTGCAGGTCCCTCACAAAGACCTATATATGCTCTGATACCATGTTGTAATTTAAAGAAAAGAGAACTGAAAATTCAGAAAATTTGTAAAGAACAGGTACTGTACAAATCAATACCGAGAACACTGTTCACAATCCTGAAGAACAGTCACTGTAGAAATTAAGAACTGAGAATGTAATTTTCAGTAAAACTAAGAACTCGAGAATTGGATTGTTTTGAGCAGAAAGAACGTACACACATGGGCAGAATTTTTCTACTGGTTACTGCCATCCCATTATCTTTATTTATATGAATCAACACGTTACAACGGATAGATTCTTCAAGAATCTGTTACATTTGACTTTTTCATAATTTTGACTATTAACTGAATTTAACTAACTCTTTGACTAATTAACTAAGAACATTACGGATATTAACAATCCAAAATACACTATGATTTTAAAACTAAAACACTTAAACTTGAGCTTTAATTCTTCAGTTCTTCACCTTGCATGCTTCGCAGACCTGGAATCACATTTCCAGTTTTCAACATGCTCGACACTGAGATTCCCAGTGCTCCTTCACCTGCTGAATCCTCTCTGTTCTTTCTGTCTGAAGTCTCTGCTCCCAATACTCATGGCAACTGTTCCAACACGCCAATGAAAGCAAGAAATCAGTTAGAGGTACAGAATGTCAGTCCCTCTTTTTTCTCTTCCCTTCCCGTTTCTCTGAAGTCCTCTCCCAGCCCCTCTTCATCCTCCTCCATGTGAGGAAGTACATGAGATTGCATGAGTCTTAAATATATTATAAAAAAACTAATTTGTCATGAAGAGAGAAGGGTACCTTCTGCTTAATAAAATATTAAGCTCTTCCAAGTGGAGGGAACCTTCATAAACTCCAGTCTACAATATTGCAGAAGACGGTTAGAAAATCAGGAGCAACCAAAAAAAGGCAATGGAAATCGATGTAGCATACTATTACTGTAATTGACTGCTACATGAATCTTCCAGCAGTACTCGCAATTCGACTTATTTTCCTACTTTCTATGAAAGATGTCGACCTTGCTACAAAATTATACAAACATGATGTCATGTAACTTCTTTCAATTGTAAATTGAGGACCAGACCATAATATACGATGAGCTTGACAATGAAAAGGGAGGCAAAATATAATCCTCCTCATCAAGAATATTGTAGATGATGCCAACTCAAGAAACTGGGGAAGGAAATAGTTTCAACCAGAATGGATAGCCTGGGTTTCCATATCCATCACAATGTCAGTGACAAAAACTAAGGACCGAATTCAGGCGATGAATTGTCCAAGTGCTAGGCCAACCTTCAAGAACCTGTCTACTAGCACCAGTTTTCATTTTCTGAGCCTAATTTCCAAAGGGTCATTTAAAACCCTCTGAAAGCAAAGTTGCAGAAGTCATTGACGGGCTTGATGCTTCACAGGAAATAATAGAGTGAAGATAATAGTTAACTAACCTTCCGGCAAAGGGGGCATTTTTCTTTAGGCTCTGCTGCCTTTAGTCCGACAACAATGGTCACTGAAGCAGCAGAGCAAGCACACGTATGGCAGAAGATATGGCCACATGTCAGAGAAACTGCATCAAATACTGTATCCTGACATCAATAGACGTATCAAACAATCTAAATCGGATACCGGTAATAAAGTCATGATGACAATAAAGCCAATGTGCATGCTGCAGATTCACTGTCAGAGGCTGGGCTCAAATAGGCCATATCTCCAAATTGACCATAGATTCACTGTGAAGTCAAAAGTAAGATTGTTCTACGATATAACTTGTTCTAAGTGATACAAAGAGCTAGAAAAGGAGCTGCTGCAGTTAGTATATCAATCCATAAGGTAATTTATGAACAAATGATGTTTTTCAAAAACTGTCAATAAATTATATAAGCTTCCCTGACGTCATTGTATATTACAATTTTAGGCCTTTGAATCCAGTAGTGAATTTTCTGTCATTCGCTTCATCAAAATTTGGGAGAGACATCGAATTTTAAGCAACTAATTACTGGATATCACGTAGAACATGTTATATAGGAAAATGAAATCAAGGAACTTACCAAGCATATAGAACATGTCAAGTCAATATCAATCTTGATGGAGTCAAAAAGCTCACAAGAGAGTGATGGATTTTCATCATCAAAATTTAGTGAGCACCCCTCGAGTAAGGCAGGGGCCTTGTTTGACTTGACCTTTTCCTCCCTCAGATTGATGTGGAAAGCCATAAGCTCATAAAGCCATGGGGACTGGAGGATCTCAATGCGCATACTTTGAGCTTTTGACTTGAAAGCCTGTCCTTGCTTGGAGTAATGGATCTGTAACAATAGGTAGCAGACCTGGTAAGCCGAAATAGAGAATATTTCACATCATCAGAATTAAGCACTGGTATCCCATTCATCTTATTTTGAGATAAAGATACCTTGTCGTATTTCTTTAGTATTTTTCGAACCGCAATAGAATTGATCAGTGCATAGGTAACCAGATCCTTGCCTTCTTGAATCAAGGCAACATGGTTTTTTTGCAACTTCCCTTTCAACCACATGAAGTATTTTCGAAATCCAGAAGCCAGGTGCAGCTCAAGCAATTTCTGGGCTCGTTCATTGAAGCAACCAACTACTGCTGACATATCCTTGAGGAGGGAAGGGAAAAAGGTACCATCGCACACTACAAGTGAATTTAAGTTAGAGAAGGATTAATAGATAGCAAGAACCAACCTATCAAAAGAAAAAAAGAAAAGGAAAGTCACTGTAACAAATAACATAAGACTCCACTTCATGAAGAGGTTTAAAGAAATTTTCTTTTCGTCATGCATCTAACTGCAATGACTATAACATGTCAGAATTCTGGTATTAGTCATCATATTCTGTGTGTTTAAAGATTGATCATCAGAAATTTGAGAAAAGAGTTTTTACCATGTGAAAAGCTTCAAGACTAACTCACTTCTTGTGCAGAGCACAATCAATAACTCAGATAAGGCAAATTTGACAATATAACAAGAAGTTGGAAAGTAAACAGAGTTATAAATCTGCTTCCATTGGAGTAGAAAAAAGCTGGTTGATTTAGTCTCTGACAACACCATCTCAGTCCTAATTCCTAATCCTTAGCAAAATCAGCAACTGAGAAGTGATTTTCTCCAACCTACGGTTAAGTAGGTAACCATGCAACAAAACTGTAAACATGAAAACTCACTGGAGGTTTCTCCAACTCTTGAAGAAGAAAACAAAATCAATGAGAACAGCACTCTGACAAGTAACAAATACTGGAAAACCATACAAATAGAACCTCACTTTCGTCTGTAAATTCAGACAGACCAAGCCGTCATAAGATACCATCGTACAATAAAAAGAACTAGCACGAGAACCAAGAACCATGAAACTAACTACATCCCCTTAGATTAGATAAAAAATAAAAACCATTGAGTACCAGAACAATGGTGAGGACAGGATTGGCCATCATGCTCCTGGTTGGATTCAAAGTCTTCCCTACACTTCTTCAATATCTTTTTGAGCTTTTTGAAATCAACCGCGTGTAGTTGATTCTCCTGGCCTTGCATGTAATCCTTATATATCTTGCAAAACTTCATGTTTTTTCTTTGTCATGAACACTGTAAAGCCATCCTGTCGTTTTGATCTTTCTAATAATCAGTCCTCATGTCACAAAAACACTAGCAGAAGGGAATTAAGAATGTTCTCTGTTACTTTGTTTTCTATCCGCCGAGCAGAAGACTTTACTGTCTCTATCCCTGTCTCTGGGTGTTCACCGGTTTGAGTGCTAGAGACGTCAATACAGGACACCCTGAGGAGATGACAGCGAAAGAGTCAATTTCTTGGATATTACGAGTCTTTTCCTCCATATCCATTTTCTAGTTATTTTTCACCTCCTTTTCCTTCTTTTTTTTACAATTTTTAGCATTGATAAATACAAATTCAAGTTCAATCATGCAGTGCAAGTGGCAAAATGAAATTAGGAAAATAGAAATTGCAAAGAAATTTAAATTAAAGGGACTGAAATTGACAATAAAAAGGATTAAATGTTGTGAGGGAAAAAGAAACAAATCAAATAGCAGAATTCGAAAGGCAAAGAGAAAGAAAGAAAGCAACAGCATCAGGGTCATGTCATGTAGACTTATGTTGCACATGCATCTTACATGGACGACAAAGCCAAGATGATTCCATGAACAATTGTCTTTTAAGGCAGAAGGAGACCACACATCTTGCTCCAATACAGCGATACTTCTTGCAATTTAATAATAATTCTTCAATTAAACCTCAAATCTCATTTACTCTATTTAGTTTAATTCTTAAGCAACATATTACAATAATTTTTTTGCAAAAATACATAATCTTTCCATCCTAATTTCTCCATTTATTTTGTTATTTATATCTCATTTCATTCCATTTCATAACACGTTAATCAGCTACACACAATTCTATATTCCCCCGGATATTTTTCAAGAACCCTAATCTCATAAAGAGAATCATGCAATTTAACAATAAAATAAAGAATTTTTATGTGAATATAAAAAATATCATATCAAATAAGATTTAAATCATAATTGCTTATGAAATCAAAATCTCCTCCCTCATTTTCTTCTTCTTGTTGCCCGCCACTCACTCAATTTCTCTTATTTGCATTTAAGCTCTATTTCCTTTAAATATTTTATTTTCCCCTATATCTTTTCCTATTATAATTAACTCCTAAACTTTTTACTTTTCTTTCAATTACACCCCTCAACTTATTATATATATATATATATATATATATATATATATATATATATATATATATATATATATATTATTCTTTTACTTCATTTTTTTCAATTTAAATCTAACCCCACTTAATTCAAAGTTAAAAAAACATGATATCTCAAAAAAAAAAAATCCGGATATTATATTTGAAATTCTTGAATTCTCTTTTTATTTAAATTCATACATGAATTCCTCCATTTTTATTTTTTTCATTTATTTAGTTTATGATTTACATCTACATTTACATCCCACGGTTTACAAATTTTATCCCTTACTATCTTATATCTAACAGACCCTCTAGAACATTCTTGGAACTCTCTAAAAGAATTCTTTAAAGCCTTAAACCATACTTATGAGATTTACACTTGTTTCCTAACAATAAAGAACTCACCTTTCACACCATCTAGAGTGTTCTTCATCTCCCTTATTCCAGGGCATCAATTTCATTATAAACTTCCCAAAGTTATTTTTGAATAAAGGTTAATTGAAGGACAACACTTTGAAGGTTATCCCTCAATGAGACATGGGCCACCTTGAGATGCATCTATAACAATTTTTTCTTTTCTTAACTTTTGAAAGACAATTTGGTCTGCCTTATGTTTGATAATAACATCTTTTACATGACTTATCTCATTTATTTAACTCCTCTTAAAATGGAAACATATCATAAAAGCTTGTTAAATACAAGATTGTTATAAAAATTTATCATAAAACCAAAACAAAAAGGTTAAATGAGAAAGTTTCTCATATTAAAAGTCATGTATCGTGTATTGGTGAGATAATGGTTATAACTTTTAGAAGACATCATTAAGATATCTAAAAAGATGGTGAGAGTATTTTCTAATTGTCTCACCACTTTAAGGCCAACCTCCTAAAAGTCAAATCTCCCACAAAAATGATTTGTCTTTCCTCTTTAGTAAAGGTGAAGGGGAAAAGAGCTCAACAAATTAGGAAACTAGCAATAACATCATTACACCTCTGTTCAATTTCCCTAGAAATATCCTAGAAAAGATTCCAATAGTTATAACCGAAGTTAAGGGTGGAGGCAAAGAGATTGACATTAAAAAAGCTTTGATTATTGAGGTTAACACACTATTATCCATAAGAGTGAAAACCTTCTTTTTATTAAAGTAGGAAATAACACATAATTATTTTGGGAGTGTCAGATCTCTTGGATCCCTAGTAAAGGAAGTGCAATCACCCCTAGCTTCTATATATATAGGAATTTTGACTCCCACTAATATTTTATCTAGAATAAATTTCTTAAAAATAAAGAGCACATCTATATTAATATGTCATAATTCATCTTTTTTCCTATAATAGTTCCACTAACATCAAAATATGAAACCCTCTTAATGATATAGATAAGCTTCCTTATGTAAATATAGTTGAAATCTCTCATTTAGTTGATTGACCTAGTATACCTTATTATAAGCCACCTTATTTTTCATTTCTTAACATGTGTTGTCTTTACCCGCTAAAGTTCCATTCTTTGATCTTATGAGTTTATTGGCAAAGGTAAAGAACCACAACACATCATTATCATAATTGGTTCAATGATCAAATGGTAACAAGTCTTAAAGACATTGACTATAGGCTCAATTCTGATGGGCCTAAGAAACTTACCAAAGACAAATAATATTATCCGCCTAATATGGTGCCATTGGCCTAGACCTAATATATAATATCTTATTATTTCCACCTAGTGGAGAGAGAAGGTGTGTCATGGCTCGTACATACAAATAGAGGTTATAATTTCAATTGACTTTCAGGAAGAACCCAAGCTCGATCAGCTAATATGCCCAACCCTGAAAAATAGTTGTACTCTTTTAGCCATTAAACATTGATGAATACAACCTCTTATACACTCAAGGGAATTTTCCTCATGAGCTCAAGGCAAAATTCCTCTCCCTTAAGGTCTTTAATAATGGTAAAGCGAAAATAGATGTGATATGGGGAACAACTTTCCCCAACTAGGAGTGGACATTGGGGTTTTAACCCTTCTAATTTTAGGGCCTAGTTTGATGAACTCTTATTATCTGTTATTTCCTCCAAATTGAGGTTGGAACTTGAACTCCTCATCATATGCGGCAAAATTATCATTATTCATGGCCTCAAATCTAACTCTTTTTTAGTTTGTTTTTTTATTAAAAAAATAAATAAATAAGTTTTGGATGGGAAATACCTAGAAATATGTTTTCTTCTAAATTTAAAGCAAATTTGGCCCCTGGATTCCTCAACAAAATTGTTTTCCAAAAGTTAAGAAAGTAAAAATAAAAGAAAACATGAATCAAGAACAAATATATCATCTCATATCTCTAAAAATATACTCCATTAATGTATTGAATACACATTGTTATTTTGTTTCCTAACGGTCACCACTTTGATGAAGATAACCATCTAGACACAATGAATCTCAACAATTCTATATAGGAGAGATAAATCCTATAAGAAAGGTAAAAGGTCTTTCCATTCATCAATAAAGACAAGTCATCACGTTATAAGAAAATCCTAACAATTCAATATGGGACAAACAAATATTATAAGGAAAATAAAAATTATTTTATCAAAGTTAATAAGACTTTAAGGGTTATTGATGGATTAGTATCTCTTTGATAAATTTACTTAAAAGCCCAAGATTCAAAAGGCCAAGAGTAGTGTAATAGGCTAATGTATCTAGGCTTGATAGGATGCCAAGCCTAGATGACATGGGTTTGACATTGCTTTTAGGCTCAACATCTTTGAAGCCAACTATGAATTGAATTAAATACATGTTTGTTCAATAAGATATCAAGCTCAATATCTTTGGATAAAGTTACGTGTTAAGCTCAAATGCATGTTGGTCTCATAAGATGTAAGACCCAATACTATTACTTTCAATTAAATGTAAACCCAAATGCAATTGAGTTTGATAAGATGGTAACCCAACATCATTGGATTTGTAATCTTTCTAAACCCAATATATATATAGTTGATTATATTTTAGGATCAATGTTGGGTTGCATGTATTTGTTTATTTATTCTCATATCTTTTAACATGAAATGTTAAACATTAAGAATAATCATCCTTTGACGTTCCTATATGCATAAAAGTTTGCAAATAGCTTATTATATTTGTATCAATATTAATATTGTGTAAGAAATATTTATGTTCTATAAATATTTTATTAGGGATATTTATCTCTAATTGATATTATAATAATGTTTCAACTCTTCGACTCAATTAACATGGCAATATGTAAACTCTTTGAATTATACATGTAAAGAGTTCATATTTTTCTCATTTCTCTGTTAATTAAAGGGTCAGCACTTGCTATAATTATTGATTTTATGACCGAAAGGTCCCTAAATCCCATCAAAAAATTATTATTCGACAAGTGTTTGAATTTTTTTTTCTATCATTAATCATCAACTTTTAAAATTATAAAGAAAAGAACATTGATGTGAACGTGATCATTCTCTGTCAGAAAACTTGAGAAATAAAACTCTCATTCCTAAAGACAATGGGGAAATAAACTCACCAATTCTCAGAAGCAGCAGGAGAGGGTATCCATTTTAGTTTTTCACTTGGAAAAAGCTTCTGGTTGGCAGGTCTGCATGAATGTTCTTCCCTTTTCTGCATCACAGCTAAGCCAACAGATAGACACGCGTGGAAAAAGATGAAAGATGAGATGGTTGTCGTTAACGAAAATTCAACACACGACGCCTTTCCAGGTTACGGAAGAAAACACAGCAGACGACGGCTGACTTTCCTGGCTTCCGTCTCTGCTGGGTGATAACGATATATCAATGGAGTGAGCATCAGCTGTCTTCCAATTGACAGGTATGGCCCCATGACATATATCACTAGCAGTCGGAGAGTGGTGGAAAAACCATTCCGAAGGACTTCGCTTTATTTTCAAGCATTTGTTGAGCGGCCTCGTCACTATGAATCGTTGGCCGGAACTTAAATTACACTACGAAGCATTCATGCAATTTACACTCTATTCTTGTCATTGAGAGGGTATTCCATATTATTTTTTAAAATATTTTATATTTAAAAATATATTAAAATAATATTTTTATTTTTATATCCATACATTAAAATGATTCAAAAACACAAATAGGGTATATTTCATGTTTCGTAAAACTTTTCAAAAATGTATTTGGATTGCAATGTCATATATGATGTGTTTCGTATTGTATTAGCTCCTGTACATTTCTGCATGAGAAACAAGAAGGATCAAGAATCAGTTTCAAAGTAATAAGCCTAAAGCTATCAAGTTATTCATCCAAAACATTAATAATAAAAAAAATATTATTGTTAGCTTGAAATGAGATATATATTTTGGATTCATCACAATTATATATGGTGTATTTACAGATTCAGGGTCATCTGGTTTTATAATGGGGGTGTTTAAGATTGCTGCTGTGGTTGCTTTTCAAAAAGTTTTTCGTGTCAAAATACATCAAAATGATATTTTTTTATTTTTTAAAAATTATTTTTGACATCAGCACATCAAAATGATCCAAAACACTAAAAAAAATATTTTTTATTGCAAAAAAAAAAAAAATACACCACGGCGAAACACATGTTTGGCCGCAGTGCAGGCACAATACCCATTATGAGTGAACAAATATCTTAACTTTATTAAAATATATACTCACAATTTCTCCAGAATATTGAGATCTTTCCTGAACTTCTGTACTTAAAGCACCTAATGCTAATGTATATAAAAAGATGTCAATCTTTTCAATAACAATCATCTTTCTTGATGTTTTTAACCCGTATTAGTTTTCTAAAAATAAAGACTTTTAAAGGTCATTGCATCCATCTAAATATGTTTGCATATAGTTTTCAATATCCAAGTAAAGTTTTATTCAACCATGCATAATACTACTTTACAATAATCAAATTCTCTTCTTTAAAAGAGCTCACATTTCTCGTCAAAATTATTTTTATCATCATCATTTATATTATTATTATTACTAAAATCATTATCGTTATCCCTGCCACCATAATAAATATAATCAACATATTAATTAAATTATTATTATTATTATCAAAGATGATTTCATTATAATAGATGATCTATCTTTATTGATTTAATCAAAGATTTTTTTTTTTCCGTATAGGTTACCTATACAAGATGAAATCGTTCTTACGAGTGACTTCATTTTTTCTTTCTGATATGAAGTAATAGCCAAGTATAGTTTTATTTTTCTACGGCTTTCGCTACAAGGTTAATTGGGAAATCATTATTCGAGTTTTTAATGGCAAAAATCTTTGATTTCTCTTTTAAATTATTGGATAATATCTCCTTCGAGATTTTATTATGGTCGTTGCGTGTTTCAAACGACATCATCTTCTCGATCGATCCAGCATCCGGGATTGGATGATCATCACCCATTGCAATAATGGTTTTATTTAAATATGTACATGTATATCCCGAGGGTGTACCCACCAGCCAATCATAATCCAGTGTTCCCCGACCGAACTCTCTGCAGATTATCATACTGGTCTGCAGTAGCATCTCCATTTGGAATTTTCTAACCAACTTGGATATATCTAAAATATTTTTCTATTTTTTAAAAAAAAAATTGAAATAAAAAAGAAAAAAGGCCTCATAGTAAATCACTCATTGCATCCGCTCCGGGAGAAGTCAACTATAGTTTTGCAACGTAATTCTCGATAGAAACAGAGAAGAGGGAGCGCTACAAGCAGTATCAGAAATGGCAGCCGTTGAAGGGAAGCAGGTGATGGTTATTGGGATCGATGATAGCCCGCATAGCACATACGCTTTGGAGTGGACATTTGATCACTTCTTCACTCCCCAACTGGGTTCCGATTCACCTTTCAAGGTCGTTGTCGTCCATGCCAAACCTTCTGCTACCTCCGTCGTCAGCCTTGCTGGACCTGGTACCTATAAGCTCCATCCTCATCCCCTTCCACTTCTATAAAAGTGTAGCAAATGACTGCTTTTTACGTTTACAGCTGTTATTTTCTTCCTTGTTTTCAGGGGTTGCTGAAGTTTTGCCGATAGTGGACTCGGACTTGAAGAAGGCGGCTGCAAGAATAATCGGAAAGGCTAAGGAAATCTGCATTAGTAAATCGGTACTCACAACCTCTTGTAATCAATTGATTCCATAATTACTTGAAATCAATCATGCAAATATTCATCGTTCTGTCTGATATAATCCAATGGGGGCAATGCGTGTTTTATTATTGTTATTTCCTCTATCGTTCCTCTTATAATAACTGTTAAGATTTTGAAAGAAATTTAGCGTGAAAAAACCTTGTGTTTAGATAAGCCCCAGTGCCAAAAAGAAAGAGCGAAATGGGGGCTAATTTGTTCTTTACGTTGCCTTCGCTCTCAATGATGAATTGACCGGATAGTTTATCTGACATCTAGCAAATGAGCATTGAATTAAATGAGGCGCTGGCTGTTTTCTTGATCATTTCAGCTTCTCTGCAGGTGAGTGATGTGATCTTTGAAGTGGTGGAAGGTGATGCTAGAAATGTCCTTTGCGAGGCTGTAGAAAAGCACCATGCTTCTGTGCTGGTTGTAGGAAGCCATGGCTATGGAGCTATTAAAAGGTGTTTTTTCCTTTCTAATTATTCTGTTTTCAGATCCAGTGCATTAATATAGTTAGATTCATTGAAATCCCACCACGGCTACTTTACAGTTAACACATTTCTGTAGAAAGTTTGTGCTCACAGGTTTTCACATTTCTCTTGCAGGGCAGTTTTAGGTAGTGTGAGTGACTACTGCGCTCATCAAGCTCACTGCACTGTGATGATAGTGAAGAGGCCTAAGATAAAAACCTGAGATGCCTTGACTGCTTCTAAACTAACAACAATATTATTGAAAACTATGTAATATATTCCTGTCTTCGTCAAAAAAACATGATGGAATCTACAGTCAGTTCCTGATACGTGCAATTCTCAGGCTACTGATAGGAGTATTTTGTGTATACTAGTGTGCTGGTACTTGCTATTTATCCATGTTTTGTGTTTGGTAATCTGGTTTACTTGTAGAAAACAAACCCGCACCACCATTTTCTGGTACAATTGATTCTTGGATTGATGACAACGTCTGTATGATGATTCTTAACAGTGCTGCCCTTTATCGATAGATTGATGAACGCACATGTGGTTTTGCTGAAAATTTAGACATTCTAGTCACCTCAGATTGGAATCAGGCCATAGCTTGATTCATAGCTATCCCATACCTCGAATCCATCTAAAATGTAACCTCTTGTTGCTTACAGCTTGTTTAGTTTAAACACCTGGTCGATAAAACATTAAACATTAAATATTTTCAAGTATAATAATCTTAATTTAATTAATCATTATTTTTTTGCTTTCTAAATTTGGTTTTACTCCTAAAAGTCTTCATCAATCAGCCATGTAGAAACAAGTGGTGATAAACGGGATTGATCAGATATTTAACAAGGATGAAAAAGATAAGTTACGGAACGAAGAGTTGTTAATTACTTTTTATCAAATACAAAAAATAAATTAAACTTAACAAGTGTTTTATTAGTTCTAAATACTAGGTTGCTTTCAGCAGCCTTACATGACTAGAAAAGATCACGCTCCAAAAGAAAAAAAACAGTTGATGTTGATTTCTTACAGAAGAGAACAGCAGAAAGCCACTTCCGATTATCATTATTATTGTTTTATTTTATTTTTTTCAGAAATCAAATACACAAGAGAAAACAGCAGCCTTTGCATTCACATAAAGATCATCCTGCTGAAACTAGTGTCCTTGGATACACCTGATAAATTTTTCTCAAGCTCTATGATTCCATCCGAGCTGACGCCTCTTCCCTTGAGAAAATGGGAGTACCAATGTGCAGAAAGCTTGGGGTATCTTTTCAAGTCTGGGTCGTCCAAATCCACGTAATATAGGCCATAGCTTGATTCATAGCCATCCAATAACTCGAGTCCATCCCACAAGGACCATACAAAGTACCCTCTGGTATTTGATCCATTCCTTTAATGTCATGATTTTCCAGCACGGATGAAAGGTAGAGAGATGTTAGATTACAATACTTGTGAAATGTCAAGCACTTGCATTGCATCATGCCAGCAAATCATCAGAAAGATTCCTCTAGTGAAGCGATTATGAACTGAAGGGCCTTAAATGAACAGTTGTATAAAATCAAGGTTGATGTGAACAGACCTTATTGCATCAAGCACACTCCCAATGTAAGCATGCAAGTATTTCACCCTTGATGGGTCTTCCATTGATGATCCCCGCCGGGTCCTTTGGCCTGCCAAAAATCGGCGTATGGAGCTCAATTATATGACAAGACATGCATGCTCAAAAGGCTAAATTAATTGTATTTTGGACATCAAACGAAGCTATTTCCTACACATATGTACTCCTAATACCTCGGGGGGATCATGAAAACGTGATTTCCTATATCAGCAGACGACTAATGGAGCATCTGAAAATGTGCACATATTCTTTCACAAGTTCAGGTGTCTGTGATAAGGGAGCAATTAACAATGATTGGACCATCTTGAAGTTTCATTCATGTTTCAATAGTGAGGATCCAATATTTTGGAACCCAAAGCACAAACACTCAAAAAGTAGTTTGTATAGTGCAACTTTAGATAGAGGGTGAGACCGTTTTCTTGGACATAAATAGGAGGGTTGCCATAAGCACTCTTGAAGTTCTCCAGTATTTGTTGCAGATCCCAAGGCCTTATTGCAAACTATGTCAGAAAAAATTAGTAAGTCACAAGATGAATTACAAAAAACTAACACCCTAATTTTATATTTTGATACCCTCTACATCACCTTGCAAAGAAACAAAAAAAAGAAAGGAGGATCCTCACCTCAGATGCTGACCAGTTATCTAGGTGCATTGCCAGAAAAGAAAATCAATTAGTTACCAGAGTTCCATAGATTGAAGCCCCTAACAAGTCTAGTAAATGTAATCAACAACATACAGTATAGCTTTACTCCCATGTCTCTATTGAAATCTCTATTTTTCTCTTTCAGGCTGACAGAGTTGTCTTCGACATACAGGGAGTTATAATGTATCAGTCCTATGAAGTCAAATGAACCCTTAACCAGTTTGGATTCATGATTGGTGAATTCTGGAAGTCTAGAGCCTACAATTCTCTTCATTGTGCTGGGATAGTCTCCAAACATCAAGGGATCAGCAATCCTGTAACAAGATAAAAAGATAACTACAGCTAAGGGTTTTAATAAATTTCCAAACTGAGTCCTAAAAAGACTTGCAATTCTTCTAACTATGCTTCTTTAACTTCACTTACCAACCAGTAAGGAAGTCTTGGGCTCTCTGATTTGCAGCTACATCCGCTGTCAGGTTAGTTAGAGGGATGGACCAAAAGATATAGAGGCTGATCCCTACAACTCCAAGTTGCTTTCCCTGCATTACCGTAATTTTTAAATGACCAAGAACATTTTATAGACTGTAATGATTCAGAAGAAGAGACCATGCCTGATACTTTTCTCGGTATAATCTTGCAGTTGATGCGTGTGCCAACAACATATGGTGAGCTGCCAAGTAGGGCTCAGATGAAGAGTTGCCTTTCGAGCAGTTAAATACAAATGGAGGAGAACATCGTTTAGGAGGTGCCATTCCCGTGTCATAGCCTCCTATCGCGAAGACATTGGGCTCATTAACAGTGGTCCAATGTGAAACTCTATCACCAAATTCTCTGAAGCACACATCTGCATAAGCTGTGAAATCTTTCCTGCATCCACATACATATATTTGCTCATATTTTCCACATTCCTTTTGTATTTGAGTCAGAAAAGTACTAGGAATGGAGAAGCAACTTAAGACTAATATGATTCAAGTACTATACACAATCTTTCGGCTAATCCACCCTCCATATTCATCTTCAAGTGCCTGTGGATGATCGTAATTGCATAATAAAGCATGTGGTTGGATTCCTGATTCATAGAATATAGATGTTGGTTAAAGAAAAGGAATAGAAGAGAACTTACTTTTGCTGTCTCCAGGAATGGAAAGTTCTACCAATTACCTAAACACCAAGAAAACTTCAATAATTCAGAAAATGGTGCACTGACCATGTGCAATGAGTTCATTGACGAGATTGTTGTAATACTGTAAGCCCTTTGGGTTGACAGGTCCTCTTCCACCTGACAAAGAGAAAAATTAAAGCTTCTACCTACATGAATAAAATAAGAAAAAAAATCGCTGGTTCTGCCCACTTGAGTAAATTACTGTTAGCAAACCATACTTGGGATAAGTCTTGACCATGAGATGGAAAACCTATAGGCATCTAATCCAGTTTGAGCCATAATTTGGACATCTTCCTACACAAAATAAAAGAAACATGATCACAAACTGACGATCCTTGCCCAAAAGAAATGGCTTCTTCGCAATGATCGAAAAGTGCAGCTGCAAAGAACTAATTGTCGATTGAAGGCATTATCGCACTCCACCACCTTGTATTTGTGATACTCATCAATTGCCACATCTCCAGTGTCGCCGTGCACATTGCCTGTATATTTACTTAGAAAATCAGCCATCTACTCACACGTTGATAATGATACCCACCAGAGTGTAATCCGGCTGGCTTTGAATAAATTTCAATCCAAAATTGATACGGTGGTTGACGAGAGGGAAGACTCGATTGTGAACTAAAATTGCAGCTAAATCACAAGCAAAACACAGGGACTCAAAGCATATATGAAACAAGATAATCATTGTGATTTAAGACAGATCTTAGTAAGCAGAAGCTCAAACTAACATGGGAATAACAATAAGAAACTGACCCTCATGAGCAAAGGTATCCCAAATGCTAGAACTCCTACCATCCTCGTATGCTGCTCCTTCCACCTTTCAAATAATTACAAGGGAGGGTTAAACAATCATTTGAACTCCATTTCCTCCCCCAGAAGGAATAGTACTATAAACCAGGTCTAGTATCCTTGATTAACAAGTGAACAGGTCTAGTATGCTGTCCATGTACCAAAATAGAAAGCATGCAAAAACTTGATGAACTGACCTGATATGCAGAGGACCCAGCACCGAATATAAAGCCTGGTGGGAAATCCCCCCTCCTATATCTATCAGCACTAAAGACTGGAAATGCGACAGTACTGATAAGTAAAATAATTAGCAAGAAAGAAAGCTTCTGCATCCTCAGCTGTAATGGTTTAGCCTCCCAGTCGCAGAAGTAGCAGGTTTCTGTCCCAGATACACTCTTCGCTTCCAAGTTGACTTAAGAACATAGGGACAATTGTAGTAATGACATCCGAATTTCATTACATGCCATCGCAGCTTCAATTCGAGCCATTGGATTATTATCTTAATTTTGGCTTCAATTCTATTTTGTTTTTATTCAGAACAAGAGTTTCTCTCAAAATGATAATAAAAAATATTTTCAAAATCTTTGTCAATAAAAAAAACACAAGGGGTGGATATTCATTCTTTATTGTAACAATATTTTTCTTAAAAAAACATAGGCTTGCTGAAAAGTAGTTTTTTTTGGAGAGTAAATTTCTAAAAAAATAAAATTTTCAGTATTTGGTCATGAATTTAAAAATAAATTAAAAATGTGTTTATTTATTTTAAATTTATTTAATATATATATATATATAGAGAGAGAGAGAGAGAGAGAGAGAGAGAGAGAGCATTGAATGTAACTATTTGACCACTTACAATAAAAAAAATAGGCTTGCTGAAAAGTATTTTTTTTTGGAGAGTAAATTTCTAAAAAAATAAAATTTTCAGTATTTGGTCATGAATTTAAAAATAAATTAAAAATGTGTTTATTTATTTTAAATTTATTTAATATATATATATATATATATATATATATATATATATATAGAGAGAGAGAGAGAGAGAGAGAGAGAGAGAGAGAGAAAGTATAATTTTGGAGGGAAAAAATTATTATATCATACAGTAATATATAGTTTATTTTATAAAATATAAATATACATAGAATATAAATAATTTAAATATACTATTTAGTAAATTTCGTATTTAAAACCTTAGAATATATATTTTTAAATTAATGAAAAAGTCAAATTAGTTAATGGTATTACTTGAGAGTTAGATATTTGGATTTTTTTGTATGAAAATTTTGTAATGAGGATAAATATATACAGATATTTTTATGGGTTTTTGGAATAAATATTTTTTTAACAACATGGTTAAAGTATGAATGATAAACTATTAATAGTTTTGTTGTTTAGTTTTTTCAATCGATACCACACATTGATTAGAGCAGTTTTAAGAGAAAAAGCTAGTTAAAAAAGTCAAATTAGTAATATACTTTCATGAATAGTATAAATATAATATATTTTATCTATGCACTCCACTGAAAAAAAAAAAACATTTAGAAAAGTCAATTGTATTTTAATATATATAATTTTATTATAATTATTTATTAATAATAACTAATCAATACAAATCTAGTCAAAACTATTTTTTATATATAGAAACATATTAAATAAATTTTTTATTCTTTTGATCAATATATAAAAAAAAACTCTTCAACTTATAAATATTATTTTAAACAGTTCTTTTCTTGAAAATATGAAAATAAAAAATAAAAATTATAAAATTATTTTTTCTTTTAGCTTTTTCGATCAAACACTAAACACGAATAAATTGTTATAATTGACATGAAAGTCAACAACTACAAGCCAATTTTAGTGCCTGTTTGGCCGAGCAGTTATACTGTCGTTTAGTTAAATTTTGAAAAAAAAATTCATTTTAAATGAAATTTTTTTGATGCTTTTAGATTATTTTGATGTGCTGATGTCAAAAATAATTTTTAAAAAATAAATAAAAAATATCATTTTAATATATTGCTAAACAAAAAACACTTTAAAAAATAATTACAATATCACTCCCACTCACAATCTTAAAATGATTGGCTCCAAATTGAGCCGAATGAAAACAAAAACCTGGCTGTTAGTGTTCCAAAGGATAACGATCATTTGTGAAGTATCAAAAGTGTGCGCTCCAGTAGAGGACGGATTTCCCCGCATCGAGATCATGATGTAACAAGCCATATGTTCAAGTGTTTCCATGCTTGTTCAAAACTTACAACTCAAGTAAGTGCACTTCCTTCTCCTGCAGGTCTGTATCACCAAGACCCTTCCCTCGTTAATTTCTAGGTTTAATTTTACTTCTGAGCAGAGAATTACCTACCAAAACCCCAATTCTTCTTAGCTGGAACGATTAAGATCGCAGTATCTGTTAAACCCAAATATTTGCATTTATCACATCTAGCTATCCAAGCAATGCATTCTTCCACCATGAAAAGAGCACAAACCTTCGAACCAAGTTCACCGATTCTCACTTGATTGACCTTTGGGTGTGAAGAGTTCAACAATTCTGCGCAAGAAACATTTTCATTCAAACTGTATATGCCAACAATTTAGGAACCTCAAACATTACTCTCAAGATGAACTCCAGAAGTGATGTTTTACTGTGGATGATCAAATGCCCAAATATATATCAAACACAAGGTCTCTACAATTTCATGAACTTCTCATTGTTCCTAACTGAGTTGCTAGATTTCCTTCCGTAAATGGAGACTGCAAAAATATAGCAAATACTGAAGTGCACTGATTGCGGAATTTCAAGCTCCACCACTACTTTAATGGAACGCCTACAAGCTCGTTCCACAAGCCTTGCGTTTAATGGCACAATTAAGACAGCACAAGTAAACATAAACAAATGTTGATTAACTTGTGGATCCCAAACGAACCAGGAAAACCCCAAACACCATATTCAAAATACACAAATCTTATATTAAAACTGAACATTGCATCAACAAATGAGACAGCAATAGCATTGGTAGATCGGAAAACACAGGACAGAAATATTAAAAAGATATAACAGATTAAAATCAGCGTTAATCCCTATAATCATAGAAACATAAAACAAGAAGCAAGTTCTTACGGTGTCCCAGATAGCACCCATCAAGTGTACAGTGGCCAATCTGTCCAAGCACCGGAGACATGGCCCTTTTCACAAACATATGCTCGAACAACAGGTTCACCGTCATCATGATACCCAAAACCCCTCTTCAAACAAAAAGCAGAATTCAAATCCCAACTCTCCTTGCACCCGCAAAACGCGCAGCTCAAATCAATCTTGCTCCTGCCCTCGTCATTTAGCGTCCTCCAGACCCTCGATTTCTTAAAATTCTTAAAAATCCCTCGAAACAGCATATAGTTCCGCTTCTCTGTGACGTGAACACAACCAGGCCAGTCACAGATGTACAAACAATCCCCTCGAAACCGACTCGCTAGTAACTTGTTCCCTTGCTCTCTGCTCAAATTCCAAACACTAGATGCCAAATGAGAACTCAAGGATCTACAAGTCTTCCTTCTCTTGCTAACAGAAAATATGCCGCGGGCCTTAACAAAGATGCCGGCACTTTTATCATCATCACCACCGATTACCTCTTCATTCGCTTCACAACTAACAGTGACCGCATCCTGCGACTCCAGCACGTTGCAGACGGTGTCGTAATATAAATCATCAAATAAGGACCAAGACGAGTCGCGCTTGTCTAAATTAGAACCACCGGAATGAGACGCTTGCTGTGGCTGCTGGGACGGGGTGGTTTCGGATTTGTGGAAATAATCGTCGGGGCCGAGCTCGCGTTCGAGGCCGAAATCGGAGTGCTGGAGGAGGACACCAGCGTGGAGGAGGCCAGGGCAGCAGACGGCGAGCTTGTGGAGGGCAGACCAGGCTCCAGGGAAGGAAGAGCCAGGGGAGGAGAGGAGATCGGAGACGACGGAAGGGATGGTTTTGTTGCATTTGGATTTCCAGCAGGTGTCGCGTATGAGAGAGGAGAATTTGGTGCAGACACAAGCGAGGCGGGCCCAGTTGCGTGGATCGTCTTCTAGTTTGGAGAAGATGGTGAGTACGACGTCGTCAGAGAGTTTAGAGAAACCCGTGGTTTCTGTCATTTCTTCCTCTTTAGAGGAGAAGTGAAAACAGAGGAGGAAGTATGGGATATGTTTGTTTGGTTATTCTCTTTTTGGGTTAGTCTGATGAAGATGATTTCCTTGCGGGGGAGACTGGGAGAAGGGGGATGGTTTTCCTCTTCCTTCTATTATTTTTATTATTTTTTTCAGCCTGGGAAATCTGGTGGCGATCTGAAAAAAGTTATTTTAAATTAATATTTTTTTTGTGTTATCCTAATACGGGGTTATCAAAAATAAAAAAATATATTATTTTAATATATTTTTTTTAAAACAATCATTAATATAATATCAACTAAACAGGTTATCCTACCTTGCTATTATTTTATTATTTATGACCATGTTCTCGTGCAAGTGCTTGTTTGAAAATGCATGGTTGAAATCATGCTTTTTTTAAAATATCTATGATTCTTAGGGCTGGTTAAAAAGGAAAAAAATGATTATAGAGAGAGGATGGTGCGCACCATAGCAGAAATTAGAGACGTGAAACCATGTTCCTGCCTTTTGTTTTCTCTATCCGGGGTGATGTTCGTGCTCCACAGGTGGCGGTAGAGTTGTGTAATCTTCTATTTCCCTGCTCCACTCCGCCCAATCCAGCAAGGCTTGCAAATTCCCTGAGCTAAATTACCTATCCCCATGAATACATTTTAGCTTGGTTGGGAGTGTGAATATGATGATTACTTTCAAAATAAATTTTTTATTTAAAATTATTTAAAAAAACATCAAAATAATATTTTCTTATTTTTAAAAAATTATTTTTAAAATCAACACATAAAAATTATTTAAAATCATTAAAATAATTAATCAAAAAAAATAAAACATTTTTTTCAAAAATAATTTCCCCCTTTAACTATTCCATCCCACCATGCAACCGGGGGGGAGGGTAAGGCGTACAAGAATCAAATATGTTATGGACAACGAAATCCATCATGGAAAATGATACCAATTAAAAAAAGACTATCCAAATCAGGCAACGAAACATGATAATCTGAACACAATACAGTCAGAAAAATTAAAACACATTGTTCATGACTCTAATTCAATTTAATAGTGCATTGTTCACTTGATAATTCTCCATTCAAAAGTTCAAACCACGTGCTTTCAGCTTTCGTCATCCACGTCCATGGTTAGGCCAGTACCATCACTTCACCTGCCAATAAATTTGCAATTACCAGGTCAATAATATAGGTTTCACATATCAGCAACTAAGAATAAATTAGCAGTCAAGAATGAGACTTTGATAAACTCCTGCTTCTGCTCCTGCTTCCACTGGGGCTCCTGCTAACACTGGGCTTTTTTGGGCTTTTGCTACCTCGCTTCTGAAGCTGCAGAACATCAATGTTAACAAAAAAAAAAATGATATAATTTGCATTGCAGGCAGAGCCTAACTATAATTTTAGGATCTTTAAGGGTTCATCAACTCATTTCATGAGTGATAGAGAAGCGAAGCTGCTGCCTCTACTACAGGTGAAGATGGTTACTGTCGAACAAATTTTCTTTCTTTCTGGCTTGACTCAGCATGACATTGTTGACTCAGCAGCTAAAGGTGCATTTTTTCAGCCCAGGACCCAAGTCTTTGCAGTTTCTAAAACCATGGGCTGGTCATTAACAAGCGAGAGCGAGTCCATCCAGGTGGCTCATGGACAGCCTACTTTTATTACAATGCAACTAGGAAAAACCACTGGCCAAGGATGATCCAATAAGAAGCAGGTTTCATTATATCGGCCGAAACCTCAAGAGAAATAACTTACAGATGGTGGTGGAGATCTTGATCTTGAACGGGATCTGCAAAAGTTCCAGAAACAAGCCAAATTTAAAATCCACACGTTCCTTTTAACAACTCTCATCCAAGAGCCTTGATGCCTCTTCCACGTCAGAGTTACCACACTCATAAAGGATCATATGAAAAGCCATAAACATGGGTTGAAGAAAACAAAAGGAAAAGAAGAATAAAATCAGGCACCATTTCATAAAACCAAACCTAAATATAATACCTAATAATAAATATAAATTAACAAAAGAGTGATAATGTGTTTGAAGCCACCATCCGACAGGACAGAAGCATATGCTTCCCTGCTGTACAGGAAATCCATAATGAGTTCAGCCAGCAGGTACTAATAGCTTGGCAATAGTTGGAGTAGAAAAAGATAATGACAGTTTCTACCGCTCAATGCTGACCAGACTTCCAAATCCACTGGCAGTTAGTTCACTGAATCCAGCCTTAATATTGCAATCCATAATCTCCTTTGTTCCCAATCCAGCACCCATATACATTATGATACTACATAAATCAGAACAGTGACACTATGAAGGTTTCCAAAGCTGCCATCTGAAAAACAGCATACCTCTACAACCAAAAAAAGAAGATCCAGGAACTGAACCATATCCCATCAAGATCCTAATATCCAATTCCCATGTCACTGCAATATATCAAACAAGGCAATTTTCATCCAGTAAAGAGAAATAAAATGATGATGGTCTGAAAATCCAAATTGTTTCTCCAATTACCGCACATCCACTGAATGAAACAAATAATTCAAGCGAAGCGGTTCCAGACAACTATATTGCAGGAAGGAAATGACTCCAGGGACATTAATTTTTCAGTTAAAATCAAATTTAGGAGTCCTCTCTCAAACTCATTTTGACCACTAAGACCCAAAATTCAACCTGTACAAAAAGCCCACAGATAAAATGGTCATGGGCATTAGTAACTGTGATCTGGTAACTGCAAAGCACAATTTTTTTTTTCACTGGTAGCAAATAAAATTTGTATGCAGTCAGATATTTAACATAAAAAAGAAAGGCAAAAAACATGGCAAGGTCAGGTGAGCAGACCAGCTGAGTAAGTACAATATTTGCAGACACTTGTTACATCAAAAGGCAATTTAACACATATATGGCATAACTTCATCTCAAATCAGAAGCTTTCAAGAAATGAAGAATAACACGCATCTTTATGTATATTATTCCCCCCCTCACCCTCACATACACCAAAAATAAAAAGTAAATTAACAGAATAGTAAGAGTCAAAACACAACATTAATCAAACAAGTATTAATACCTTGATAGAGAGCGTCGCCTTGATCCAGAGGGAGACCGAGAAACAGACCTAGGTCGAGACCTTGCAGGTGACCGATGTAAAGATTTGTTTTTCGGAGACTTGCTGCATATCAATGACAAGGTTGAGAAATAAATACAGACCAACTAATCACCAAACTGGTATTTCACAATGCAAACAAACCTGCGGCTCCTGCTCCGACTTAAACTGCGACTGCGACTATCACTGCGGCCTCTAGAATGAGATCGATCACGGATAGGGCTCCTAGATGAGTCCCGTTTGGAATCATATTCCCTCACCTAAAAGTAAAAATTAAGTACAAATAACAGGACAACAAATAGACATGCACATGTGTGGACAATGAACAGGGGAAGATGAATTTGAAGCCTACACGAACATATGCCCGAGAAAATGCATTTCGAAACTCAGAGTCATCAAGCTTCTTCATCTGCAGAGGAAAACAAACCAAAGAATTCAAATTGATGGAAAGCATTCAACCTGTTGGGAAGTTCCAGGATCACTCATTATGTCAATGGAAAATAGGAGGGATAACTCACCGCATATTTCATGTCTTCATAGTTTGTATAATCAACAATTCCCGTGGTGCCTAAAAACAACAGCAACAGCACCAACATGCATAATGTTAATCCAGCCTTACTCACACTTCTCTAAAGTCAAAGCCCAAAAACAAAAGTTTAAAGCAATCAAAATAATAAACATCAACAAATTGAAGTCAAGTATGAAAGCAAATTAATGAGATTTGGACAGGATCATTGTAGTACAGTATAAATCAATCTGGTAAAGGAATTACAGAATCCAATTCAATTTAATCCAGCAAATACTTGAAATTCTGGTCTATATCCAAGTCCTAGAGAATTTAGATATATCCACCAGAATTTTTTGTTTTTCAATGTATTGTCCTTACAAAAACTTGAAAGAGAGAACTACAAGTATAGCATGCACTCATGTAATTTTGAAAAAACACGAGGAAATAAAAAAGATGATACCATAAAAAGTGTAAGTATAGACTACCCATATTTCAAAAGTACGTATCAGATCAGATAGCTACAAACATATACCAGAATTCTGAATAAATGGGGTGCTGGTTTCAAATTAGAATGGACTGATAGATTAAAAGACTGTTTGTTTACAAGGTTTGCACTGTGTAGACAAACATGGCCTAAAACTTCTCTAGAGTGCATAGCCAACCAATTAATTTGAATCATATTGTATTTATATATTCCAGTACAGTGACGGCCATAACATTAATAATTTCAACGAACAGGACCAAAAAGACAGTCCACAGGAAACTATTTTAGATGTCCTAACCCTCAAGACACTCAAGTCAATTTTCTCAGAACTAAGAGCATGAATTAAAAAGTGAGCAAGAGAGAAAGAAAGAAAGAAAACAAAGTACACAAAATCTGTATTGAGTAGAAAACCATAGAGCAGACGCTAGCTCCACAAGAGCCATTCCAAGTAAATTAAAATAAGAATATCATCAAAAAACTGGCAGAATGCCAGTGCCACAGATACAAGCCAAGACTCAAGTGTCTTTAAGTATCTTACCACTACCATCACGGAACACTTGGGAGAAACAGACATCTCCTGCTCGGCGCATATGATCCTAAACATGAAATGAGACATCACAGTTAACCCCATGTAGGAAACAACCCTGGGAAATGACAATGCCATATATTCAGCTCATATGCAGATGGAAAGGGAAGTAGGTGTGACCATGGAAAAGTTTGCCAAAAAAGTAGACTTAGAAAGAAAGAAGGAATTTTGACCCACCTTAAGGTCTTGCCATGAAGCAGAAGAAGGTAACCCAGTGACCACAACTGCATGATGAAGCCAATATCATATTGAAGACATGATGCACTGACTAGTTCATTCACTTTTGTTATAGAGCATGGTAAAAAAAATGTGATAGATGTACTACGCACCACGATACTCAGAGCGCCTGGATACTCCACCACGTCCACGACCACCACTATGACTACTATGTCGATCTGAGGATGAATTTCCACGCCCACCATGTGCAAGTTCCACCTAATTGGATACAAGTGAGAGCATAAGGTCCAAAATGAATCTCACCTCACAACTAACAGCAAATCAGCAGTTACAGCAGTTACAGGAAATAGATAAATAACTAACCCTTAATCGATGCCCATCAAAATCATAGCCATCACGGCCACGAATTGCATCCTCAGCATCTCGAGCCTCTTCAAACTGTGTAAGAAAATAAAAGAAAGTTGAAACACCACATGAGAATGAAAAGTGAGTATAAAGCGCATTCTCAATACTCACCTCAACGAAGGCATAACCAGGGGGTCTTGGTGGGATCTTCAAATCAATGTGTGCAACAGGTCCATACTGCATTGAAAGGAAAACCATTGTAAGATTCCAAAGATAGAATAAATAAAATGTACAGGCTTCTCAGCCGTCACTCATAAGAACTTTTATCACAACTCATCATCCTCTTCCCCAGCTGAAATTAAGCCTTCTAAGGAATTAAAGAGGTTATATTCATGAAGAATTAACATCATACATCGACCATCTCTATTTTTTGTTACTCCTATTTTCATCTTGTCAGCAGTTGCACAATCAAGAGAGCTACAAGTTTCTCCCTGCATATCGACTTGACAAATGAAAATTTCAACTTCCTGGGAGGGGAAAGTATTTTTTTCTTTTTATTGGTTACGCTCAACTTCAATAATAACTTGATAGTTCCATTCAAGTACGTGTTGAATTTTGGGGATAATAGGATAAGATCGCCAATATAAACCAAATGTGGATGAAACTGCTCTAATCTCAATAGACAAAAATGCTGCAGAAGGAGACTCGCACGTAATCGTCCAAGATAAAACAAAACCCTAACCAAAACGAATTTCGACAATTCCAATCAGTGAGATTCAGAAGCGGAGATATACAGTCAAATTCCAAGCAAGGAGGAGTGTTGAATGTTACCTTATAGAATAAATCTTCAACTTCTTTTTCGCGAATATCGCCAGGCAGGTTCCCAACATATAGAGTCCTGCTCGCTCGGCTGCTCATTTTCCCCCCTGAAATCTTCAATCAATCGCAATTATGAGATCGAAAAAACTTACAATATTTCTGAAAGCTTGACAGGCCACCGAGTTTTTTTCAAAAAAAATTATAGTTTTTAAGAAGAATCTGCAGAGTTCTTACCTTCCGATGATTTTAAAGATCAGAGCAACGACTTGGAAGACTAGGGTTTTGAGAGATTGGGTAAGCAACGAAGCGCGAGTAAAATAGATATAGTGCTGTTATGGCAGTAATGATAGTGTGTTACGCAAACACCTTTCATCCTGTGCGCTCCCGTTCTTTATTTCAATCCTCTGGTGGAAGTACGGTCGACGTATCCTTGTCGTCATTTAAGGGGCCCTTATTTGCAGTTTTTTTCTCCGATATATATTTTACAACACAACTTGAGATATACTAGGACATTATATATGCCGTGAGGCTTTTCCAATGTATTTTTATATATAAAAAATATAAATTACAAAATTTATACATATACTAGCCAATGCTAAAAATTTTCATGTGTTAATGTTAAAAATATTAAAAAAAAAACAATTATCATTTTAACATATTTCGAAACAAAAAATATTTAAAAAAAAAAAATCAATCACATTTCCAAGCAAAATTAAAAATATTTCATGAAAAAAATGAGAGAAAAAAACATAATCAGAAAAAAAAATTGAATTTAAAGATTAATATCAATGCATTTAAGTTTCATCAACACAACTCATATGGGCAAAAAAAAAATCCTTTTTTTCCACTCTATTTCTTTACCTAATCCCTTAATTTTTCTATTTAGTTAACTTTAGTTTTATTATTATTATTATTATTATTTCATTTATTATTATAGGCATAAAAGAAGTTTGATTGGTAACGGAGATGCTCAATGATTTTGAATTACCTTAAAAGTATGTAAACATTTTTGTTTGAATTACCTTCTGATGTGTTTGAGAGTGTGATTCCAAAACGCTTATAAAAAATTTTAAAAAAATTATTTTTATTTTTTACTTTATATTAAAAAATTTTAGTATTTTTATATTATCTTGGTATGCTGATGTCAAAAATAATTTTTAAAAAATAAAAAAAATATCATTTTGATGTATTTCTAAAGAAAAAATATTTTTAAAAACAATCACAACAATACTCCCAAATAGGCACAATACTATTATTGTGTTGAGTATTGCTACCAGTAATGAAAAAAGCTAAAAAAAATATATGTTAAAGTATTTTGGATGATGTCGAGGTATAAAATATTAAAAAACAAACTAAAAGAGAACGGTGATTCACTGTTCACTGTGACTCATTGGCACTGTTCACTTGCAATCTGATCCGGTGTGTCACGCAAGTTCGTCCACCTTTTTTTTTTGTTTTATCCGGCTGTGCATAGTGTTTTAACGATTTTAACCGCCGAAAACGATAAAAAAACACCGCCAGAATCAGGGACTCCATCGTCATTGCACATTCCAGACCGGTCCGGTCTAGTTCGCCGCAGTTTTTGTTTTTTGTTTTTTCTGAAATTGGCTAAATATAAATTTAACCCCTAATAAGATAAAATTGATGACTTGGCATCAGGGCATACCTGTAATTGACCTTTCTTTTTTAATATTATTTTCGATTTATGGTTTGCTCGTGCACCACGCGCGTCCCACGATTTTCAGCCTCACGCCCTGTTGAGGTGGCGCTTGAGATGTCTTCCAGTCACCTGAGAGGAGCTACCTCCATCTCATCCGGTGCGACGCGTTTCCTCAAAAGATGGCAGAGGACGCGGCGATGGGCAGTTAAACATGTTGGCCCCCTTTCTCTCTCTTCTGCACATACAAGTGCAGAAGAGGCCCCCGAGTTGTTGTATTTTTCACTTCGGTCCCTCAAATTTAAATTTTCTATTTAATCCTGATTTCTGTTATATAAGTTTTAATTTAATTCGATTGGATCCTTTGATCGAAATCAATTAAATGTGAATGTTTCACTTCGGTCCTCCTTCTTTTAATTTCTGAATTAGGTTGAAATAAATCAAGAAATTCGGTACACCAGTTTCAATTTTTTCAATTTTATCCTTAGATTAAAATTGATAATATATTTGATTTTTATTTCAGCCCTTATACTTTGAATTTTTAATTTTAATCCCTTGACATTTGATTTTCATATCGGCCCTTATACTTTTAATTTTTTTTAATCCTTTTATTTTTTTTTATGGAATAATCCCCACTTTTGTCCATGTATATATAAGTGTGCTTTATTTTGTATTTTTAATTTTTGTTATTTTCTTATTTGTTAAGGTGATATTTTTTCTTTTAAATTAATTCTTAAATTTTATGTTTATCATTTAAAAATTAATATTTCTTTTTTTCCTCCCTATATTTTTTGTTTTAGTTCTTTATTGGGTTTTTTTTCTATCTTCAAGCCAGGTTAATTTTTGTTCCCTGATATATATTTTTTTTAATCTTTTGTTAAAGCTTTGAAGATTTTTTTAACCCTTTATTTATTTTTGTTTTTTTCATCATTAAAACAGTAATAATGGTAGTGGTAGTGGTAGTAATTTTAGTTATTTTTCTTACTTATGTTTTTTTAAATGTTTTTGATTTTTTTTCTCTAAGAATAATTGGATAAATTATATTGTTTTGACAATGATAACAATAATAATTTTAGATGTTAAAACTTCGATGTGTTGTTTTTATAATAGGTTGTGATGATCTGTTTTGTTATATCAAGTCTTACATGTAAAAATATTGTATTTTAATTTGGAGCTAACGAATCCTATTAATTTCTCTAATCCCAACAATTATAGAAATTGTTTGCTTAGCTCACAATGTAATGTGGTAAAAAATTTTAATTTTCAAGTGAAATTATTTTTTTACATTTAATCATTTTTTTTACAGTTAATAATTTTTTTAATTTTCAATTTTGATTTTATTTTTAATTTTCTCTTCCTGTTATTTTTTTATTAGTTGTTTTTTCCCAGTCAAATGAAATTTTTTTACCTTATAATTTTTTTTTCTTTTGTTAAAGTTATTTAGAATTTTTTAATCTTTTATTTTTTTTCTTTTCATTATTAACACACTAATAATAATAATAATAATAATAAGAAGAAGAAGAAGAAGAAGAAGAAAAACAGTAAGAAGAAGAAGAAGAAGAAGAATAGGAATTATTTTAATTATTTTTCTTTCTTGCTTTTTTTTAATTGTTTTTTCAGTTTTTGTCCTTGATATAATTTGATAATTTTTATTATTTTAACAGTAATAAAAATTATAATTTTAGATGTTAAGATTTCGATATTACTATTTTTATAATAGAGTATGATGATATGTTTTATTATATTTAATTTTGTATATATAAATATTATATTTTAATCTTGAATTGGCAAATCCTATTGATTTCTTTAATCCAAACAATTATAAAAATTATTTACTTAGCCCACAACATAGTGTGATATATTTTTAAAATTTTCAAGCCAAATAATAATTTTAAAGAAATGTTTTCCCCTTGCATTTTGTTTTTTATGACTAGCTTCCTTTTTTTTTTTTTTAATAAACAAGAACCTTTTTTTTTATATTTTAAATTTTTTTTATTAACCAGGGTGTCAAAGTCAGCTTTTTTTTTTTACCATATTTCTTTTTTTTTATGTTTTTTTAACTAGCGTATATGAGCAGCAAATTTCTAATAAATCATGGTATCTTCTTTGTAAATTTTGTAACAAATTTTATCAAAAATATTTTAACGATAGGAACATTCAATCACTTTTTTATAGAAAAAATGTATTTAATAGATTTTAACAATTATAATTTTACTATTTAAATATTAAAATAATTAAATACAATACATATAAAATCAATCAGTTTTCTACTTAAATAAAAAAACCCAGCACATTGCGCAAGCAATACCGCTCGTTAGAATTAAACTAACATAGCATATTACAAATATTATATTATTAAAATTAAACAAATATTATATTATAATTTAACGTAAGCAGAGAGAGAGAGAGAGAGAATAATTAAAATGATGATATGGAATATTAGTTAATATGGTGTTGGTAGCTATTATTTGAAGACCATAGATTTATTATGATAATTCATTTAGCTAAATTAAAATGGCGTCATTTTATAAAGTTATTCAATTAGATGAACAATATACAAATTTGATACCTATTCAGAGTAATTTTGAAATTCAATAAGATCATATTAATTCCAGTGCCGAGGCAGAGGTGGATTTTGCTTATTATTTAAACTTTGGGATGTAATTGAACTTATTCATACAGTAATGGTGCTAACTTGTAGTTGTTCAAAAAGAAAAAAGAAAAGGATGGGAGAGAAGAAACGACGCCGTATACTGCCGCTGTCAACAAAGTTACAACGGTATTTTCGCTACCGCGAGTGGTGCAAGCGACGGCATCAGGGAGCCTTCGACATTGGAAAGAGAGATGGTGAGAGGTGAAGTATTGAGTGCGTACAGGGCGCTGCTAAGAGCGACTCGAAAATCATTCGCCGGCGACTCACTGATGCTGAAGGGGTCAGCGTCCGAGGTTAGGAAAAAATTCGAGGAGAATCGTGATGTAAGCTCCGAGCCTGAGATCCAGAAGCTCCTTGAAGAAGCACGCGAAGCTTCCCATTTCATATCTAACATGATCGTTCAAGCTAAACTCAACGATCGAGGTGGCTACGGTAATGAACCAATCACATTTCCTTTTTCTCATGTATTGTTAGATTCATTCTCTATTATGCCCCCCTCCTGTTCGTTAAATTGCCCGTGTCTTATGCTTCCCGCCTGTTCGTTAAATCGCCCATTAAATATTGCAGAAGTGAAACCTGACAAGGACCATGCTGGAGCAACACTTGAGATTCCATCCGAAGAGATTATTCGGAAATCTGTATAAATAGAGGAAGAGGAAGAAGAAGAAGAGACATGGAATACAAAAAAAACAAAGATATGTATCGGTTCCAGTTTTTTCTTCTATACTTAACTTTAAAGACATTCTCTTTGGAGTTCGATTAGCAAGATTTGCTGTTTTACTAGTAGAGGTTCATCCATTGCTGATTTTTTTCCTCTTCCTGCACTCCATTTTGTTACCAACTTCTGCAACTGGTAAATTGAAATTACTGGATGACTGGATATAAAGCTGTTGCTTGGTTTTTGTTTTTTACGTTTTTTCTCTTTTTCTCTATTTTTTTTTTACTGATGAGGTTATAAGATATGTTCAAGAAGCAAATCTCAATTTCAATAAAACCTTATTGCCGAGATGCAGGATCTGCAAACTAGACTTGAAAAGCGTTCAATTACAGCAGCACTGTATGAACATTTAGGCAGCTCCCTTCTTACCCTCTACTTGATTTGAGCTGCTTCTCAAGCTCGACAATATTTGGGATTCTTGCTTCACTTTCCACAAGAAAGCCTGCTGATTCTACAGGTCGATTTGCTGAGAACGTGCTGTTGTTTTAGCTTCATCTACCATTCTCTTTTCCTCATACAGTCTCTCTTGCCTGGCTAAAAATGACCACTTCTTTATTTTTTAGAACTACAAATATTTTCTAAGTTTTTATGTTTTGGACACCCTTAAGAAGTTTGATTTGGGTATACTATATAGGCTACACAATCACCTACTACAGGATACTGCCCTGATTTGATATGAGCTGCCCTTGATGCTGATTAACAGCTTGCCTGTGCCTATTTGAAAGTTCAAAACTCAGGCCTCCTGCTTACTTATGTACCTGTCTGCATTTAAGTGAAGCAGTCTGGTTATATCAATCTGTCCGGGAACCAACTCACTTGAACGTTTAAGCTATTAGGTAAAGCCTCGGGAAATAATTTATATTATTTTTTAACACCCCCCTCAAGTGAAGCCTTTTGGGTTTGAAACTTGCACTGACCCACACTACCTTGTGCTTTATTTTTATCAAATAGAATGGAGGTGGTGAGATTCAAATTCGTGACCGCTGGGTCAATAAGCCTATGATACCATGTCAAGGAATCAACTCACCTAAAAGATTAAGCTATTAGGTAAAACTCCATAATATGATTTATATTATTCTCTAACACAGTCATGTCATGACTCTGTTTTTTGAGAATTGTTATGTTGCATATTAAATCCTTACACTTATATAGGATACACTTGAGATTTCATTTCATGAGATTGTTTGGAAATCTGTCTTAAGGATAGAAAGAAAAAATGTATAATATAAAGAAAGAAGATAAAAGTAGTTTCATATTCTTCTGCTTCTGTATTGGGTGGAAAGAAGGTTGATTTCAGTGACATTCTGTCCTGGATGCTTTTTGCATCATTGTTTAGTGTAGAGTGCCCGTCCAACATTGAAGCAGTATTTTTTTTGTGTACATTTCCTTGCCAACAGCTTCTGCACTGATTATTACTATAATGTAACGTCAATAGCATATAAAGGGTTTTGTTACTTATCATTCACGTGTATCCTCTCTAGTGTTTGCTTTCCCTCAGATTCTCTTTTATTTCATGCTTCTCACTGGTGGGACAAATTTCAATCTGCAATTGTTATTTTCCACAACGTTGCTGTAGTTCTGGGCCTAAATTGGGCAGCTCTGCTCTGTTACCTCCTTGGCTGGAATTAAATTCCCTCACAAGCTCGACGTTTTATGGAGGTGTCGTAAATTAATTTTGACTTCATTTCTTTTTAATTTGATTTATATTTTAAGGGGTTCAAATTAGAAATTAAAAGATCAGACTGCTTTTGATTGAGGGTGAGATTTGTTAATTTGTGGAAACTAGAAGCTGTATGTTTCTTTTTGAAACAAACTAATCAAAATAGATTTAGCTAATCCTTTTTCAAATTTTAATTTTAGATTTAAAGAAAAGGAGAAGTTTATTTTTGTGTGGATTTTGAATTCTCTGCTTTAGGACCCTTGTTTTAGAAATATAATGTGCAGAAAAAGGCTAGACCTACACAGGAGCAGATGTAAATCGGAAATCAACAACAGCTCTCTCTCTCATTTTCAGCAGCTACTCTCCTCGCCATACCATCACCATTGGCCACCAACTAAAAAAAAACCATCTCCCTCATATCTCCACTGTCAAAAAATCAGCCACCACCACTGCCAAACTCCACCCTCGAGCCATGCTCAAGAATTCTAAAAACTTCGAGGAAGAGATGTTGCAGGTCCAATCCTTCTAATTTCAAGGCTGCAAGCCTCTCACGTTTGCTCACTTGTTCAAGCATTGGTTTCACAAGGGAGGGTGGATCGTAGATTGTCTTTCTGGACGAAAAAGGAAACCACCATGATAGGTATAAAGTTTTTTGTTTTGCAAAGAAAGGGTTGGTGTTCGGAAGTCTTGAACTGGGATTCCTTTTCATTTTGTTCTCTTTGGTTTGATAAAAATCACGTTTTTTTTCTTTAACATCCTTTGCATCCTTTTGATTAGGGTATGATAAGCTCCCTTGTTACACTCGTTTCAGTGTTGTTGACAAGGACTAACCTAACATCAAGTGTAATCACATAAATAATCTATTGGTGGTGTCAATTGAATTTATTACAAGAGCTAGGACAAAAAGACTTACAGAAGCATTGAATGGGCTAGTTTAGAGCACAGAGTAAGATGTACCTAGAGAGACAAATGACACCTATGGAACTTAAAGGGCAACTTTTGATTCATCTAATCTAAGTCCAAGAAGAGTCTTATCAAATTCTAAAAAGGGTTGATGTGTTAGGTCTTATGACAATCTTGATTTAAGCTTATTTTTTCTAATACAACTTGGAGTTCAAGTCCAAATTATTTTGTAGAGAAAGGAGGATTTTTAACATTCAAAAGAAAAGGTTTCCTAATCTAGGAAGGCAACTTAAAAGTTATTAACATTCAAGACCAAATAAATTTTCTTTTACTTTATTTTTCTTTTACTTTATTTTTATGTGGCTTCAAGTTAAACTTTTTATTTTAAATTCATATTTTATATTTTAGGGGTAATAAACATCAATTGGGCTTAGATACTTAAGGATTTGAGTATAATTACAAATGGGTTGTATACAAATCCATATTTTTAGGTATTCTAGGGTTTTGCTTAGGTTAAAAACACTTATGTTCAGTTCATGTTTTTTACTTAATGATATTCAAATTATAGCTGTAACTTTATGTGCTTATGAGGTGAGAATTCTCTCTTTCTTGGTTCTCTAAAGGATCGAAAACGACTTGTCGAGGTTCAATTGTCTTTGTGGTGTCAATCCATTTTTTTTTTCGTTCACGAATTGCTGTTCGTTGGGTGGGGGTTTGAATCTAATATTTCTAGTGCCTAGGTACAAGTTATTTTTATATTATACTCATATCAATCCTGATTTACTTGGTTTTCTGAAAATTATTGTATTTACATATGAGTTGTTTGATCATGTGATCAAGAGTTTCATATTAGCTGTGTCTAGAACTAAAAATGTGTAATGTAGAAATGTTGACGCTCATGAAAGTATTAGTATTTTTTTTTAAGCAAAGCTTCGAGGACACTGATTCTTGATTAGTTTTGTGGTAAAGATCTCTCTCCCTCTCGCGTCCTGATTTGATGTCATTCTTGTTCATTGAGGGGCTTGTCAAAACGGAGAGTCCCGTGTTGAAGGAGGTTTGTATTTCTTGAATTAAAGATTTGGAGCAAGTTTCGTTTTATATACTCATTAGGTGTCCCTAACCTGCTTTTAAGGCATTGCCAAATGCATGTTTGCACAATCTAAGTCTGCTAAGAAGTTTTCTGTGTATGCTACTTGCTATTTTAAATAGCCAAATTAATACAATAACATTTTAATTGGTATAAAGATGGTGTTTTTTTTTCTATGTATAATGAAAAAAAACCATTCGGAAAGCCAATTATATTAGGGTGTAAGAATTAAATGCTTTGTTTTTTCTTCAATGAGTTTGATGTTAATTTTTTTCCACAAGCATTTAATTGGGTTTTTTTTTTATTAGTCTCACCTTGTTAATTTTTTATTTCTTGGGAGATATATAAGAATAACATTTTTTTTAAAAGAGAAAACCAAAACAATATATATTTTTATTTTATTTTTGCTTTCCTTGCTCTGAGAATGAAAGGAAGTAGGTGTGATCATTTTTGGTTCGGTTTGATTTTTATCTATCTATAAAAACAATCAAATAAAAATTATGAAAAAACCTGAAACCAAACCGAATCCAGTGTAAACTGCCTAGTTTCGGTTTGATTTTTTAGGCTTTTGTTTACCTTAACCAAGTATTTTCCTTCTTCCATTTCATCAAAATGGAATCAGGACAAAAAGTTTTGAACTAAACTGGATGAGTATATAGTTTTTTATATAATTTTTTTTTTAATTTGAGTCGGTTCAGTTTTGGTTTATCGGTTTTATTCTTGAAAAAACAAAACTGAGTCGAAAGTTTTTAAAAATATTCTAATTAGCGTAATTAATTTTGTAATATTTCAGTTTTTCTCAATTATTTTGTTTAGCTTTCTTAGTTTAATTGGTTTTTTGATATTCTTACTCACTCGTAGAAGGAAGGCCTCCCCTTTTAAGCCTAGACGACAACCATATGCTTGGACCGACAGACCTTGTAAGAGACATCGTGGGTTCATTGGCTATGTTTAATTTGCAGGGTTTGTGAGTGGTGAGAGAATGCTGGCATGTGGAGAGACCTTATTTTGCCCCTTCCCATTTGTTTGCCTTTGCGATGTAGTTTAGGTCAAGATTATCATTTCTATTTCGGTTAATGTTTTATTTTTTAATTAAAATCAAATATTTTAATTTTAGAATATCTTGGTACACTATTTTGAGGTAGTACTATATATATATATATATATATATTAATTCAAAAAATTATTCAAATTTAAAAATAAAATTATTTAGAATGGTGCAATTTAATATAAAAAAATAATTTTTTTGAATAAAATTATGGACATATATAATATTATAATAATATCATCATCAATCTCGCAAGGTCATTATATTCTCTAATTGCTCTAAAATTTTAACATAATATGCATAAATATATCAAGATATTTCTCGTAAAATTTTATTTCTCCAATTGCTCTAAAAAAAATATGATTGATATTATAAAATTATTTATTATTTAAAAATACTATTTGACCAAAACAAAATCAAAACATTTCGGTCAATATTTGACTAAAAAATCCAAAATAGACTAATATTTAAACAGAAATAAAAATAACATTATTTTATTTTATTTTTTTAACTAGTAGAAAACATTTCGATCAAAAACTAACAACGTGGTTTAGGTTTACCGTGATTTTCCTTCACATTAATTATTTCCCCATGCTTCTCTCTCTCTCTTCTTTATTTTTTTTTTCCAGGGCGTTTAGGTTAAAGTATATGAACTTTCTTCGTCCATGGAAATGGGAAATGGAAGCAACACCATTCACAACTTTCTTTGAAGCGAGTAAAAAAAAAAATCACCTGTTATAACTTAAACAAAAAAAAAAAGCGGTGAGCAACTGCCACAAAACTAGCAAAAAATGTCCAAATTAGCATCCTCTCATTCAGGCACCTTCAAGTTAAGCCCCCCCTCCTCATAATCACCACCAAGTGACATTAAGTGTTTACTCCATTCACTCAATTTGCTGACTTGACTAGTCGCTATCATCCTCCTCATCTTCCTCATTGTTTTGACTCTTTTCCTGCCTTTGCTCACTTGCAGTTCCTGTATAAATGAACATTAAGATGTGAATCTAATTATCCAGCGTTTTCAAAAGGGGCTGAATGGAGTAAGGAAAAGAAAAATTTCACAGCAGAGGACAAAACATAATTCAAAGAAACCAGCGCCTAACAGCGCCTTGGGTCTACCCATGAATTTTGTTTTATTTTAATCGTCTGCTGCATGCGGAATGACTAACATGTCTCAGTTCTGGGGGTTATAAGTTGCTAAAAGAGCTCCAGGCACTTTGATAGCCAAACACATACACACAGACACAAACACACCGAGGGCATGTTTGGCATTCTGTTTCATTTTTTAAAAAAAATGAATTTTTTTTATTTTTTACTTTAAATTTAAAAAAAATGGTGCTTTTAGATCATTTTCATGTATCTAAAATAATTTAAAAAAAATCATTTTGATGCAATTCTGAACAAAAAACATTTTTAAAAACATCCTCAACTACACTCTCAAACAAACACTCAATTAAAGATGTAACTTCATGAAAAAGGCAATACCAAACTGTTTGGGTCATGCATATTCCAAGAAAATCAGGGTCGCAATCTATACAATAAACATACCATATTCACTAAAGATGATACCACCAGAACATAATCCTTCCTCAATCTTAATAAGTTGAAGAGTCATTCTGGGTCCAATCTCTTGGAGCTTCACAGCGCTTTTTGTAGAAGCTTTATTAACTCTACCAAGATCATTAGCCAAAGTTACTGTTGCCGCTTCATCATCGCCTTCACTTTCTGATCCATAACCAACCCTTCACAGATCACGCAAAATGAAACAAAATGAAAAGACCGCTGCCAATAATAACTACAACATATTATAAAATTGAGTTTCTTATCCTATTTTTATGTTAATTTCCCTTTTTATTCAATTTGATGACGACTTTATGACATGGATAAGCTTAGACTGGGGGTAGGTTGGGTTTATTTAGCACAAATAAAGCGTGGTGCCATAAGAGTGATTTCCCCTCAAAACCAGTCCTACAGTATCCTGTATCCTGTGATGCACATTGTCTTCATTATTTAGCAAACACACTTTCTAAGCAGATTCGAATGCCAACTCCAGGTAAGTTCTCTATAAATATCATAATTGACCTAGAATTGGAGACCAGAAAGCCCCACAGAATACTGAAATTAAAGATTGAAATAAAAAAGTAATTACTGTAGCCTAACTATGACAGTCCACACAATCCTAGCTACCAACAAATTTGCTTTGCACCTTCAAAACATGACAAATTATTGGAACAAACTCTTATTTTCTTTTTCACATGTTGACTTATTATGTTTGATGTAAAAAATAAAAACAAAAATAAGTAAAGATTCTTACTTAGTGACAAAGTCGCTCACATCTTGGAGATTTCTAAGATCAGGAACTTCACGGTTCTGCACAAACTTTCTGAGTCTACGGGAGACACCTACAGGCTGGAGTCTGATGGAATAATGCCGGAAATCAATAAGTTGTGTGTCTTTGTTGTAATTAAGTAACACTATTCTCTGGCAAGAAGAAAGTTTGACCTGAAACACCCCGCAAGAGTGTATTAGGAGGGGAAATAGTCTTGGCTGATTCTAAAATTTAAATAGTATTGCTTAAGCACTTACAGTATTAATATCAATGGCTGGAAAGATATTCTGAAACATTACAGTTGTGAGTTTTAAATGTTGTTCTCCGGACCCAAAACCAGAAAGAACAATCTGTCAAAACTACACAAATCAATACTTGAAGGTACAAGTCAAAGAGGTGTAAATTGAGAATTCAACCACCCATTTAAAACAAGTCCATAATATGTTTTAGACTCAAGTGTGAAAAAGTAAACGCAGGGGGGGGCTTCAGCCACAATCAAAGAGTTGCAACAATGAGATGTGGTGTGTTGAAACCTTATCAGTATCTCATGTAGTTAAGATTCAAAACCAGTAATATTATATATAAATGAAGAATGGAACAGCACATAGAGTCTAGAAGAAAAATCATGTAGATGGCATTCAAATTTCATTAGGAGTCATGTAGTATACATCTGTCAACAGATAACAGTGCTGAGAAACCCCACACTCTAGGACGCAATACTTAAAGCTTGATTGGAACTCGACACACCTGCTACCAGCCATTCAAAATGCTGGTGATATCCAGTAAACAAGACATGAATCAAAATGAGCAATCAGTTCCAAAAGTGAAATGAATGACAGAGAGCAGGTGTCATGAGAGAATAAGAAAGATTACCAAGGGGGCATTTTTGAAAAGATCCTGCGGACATCTAGGGCGCAATTGAGACTGAGCGACATCAGCTGCCAATGAATACTCATGTATCTTAAACGTAAGAGTTGGGCCTTGTGGGGTCCTTGCAACCCTCAGATATGGTGCAGTTTCAGTTTTCGACAATATAAGGAAATGGGAAACACCCATAGGCCCAGCAACATTCAAGAAGTCCTTGAGACTATTCCGTTTCTTCTCCTGAAACAAAAATGAGAAATGTCAGAAACAAGTCAATATATTCAACAATTAAAATAAAACCATGCGAGAGTTAAACACTATCATATAAGAAGAAAAAAATGTCAGAGAAGCTGCTAGGAGAGACCAATTCGGCACTTATTTCTCAACACAAATAATTGACATACTTAGAAAAGGAGCTTGAAAAAAACAAATCACCTTAAGCTTTAGAGCAGTGTAGGGAAGCATTAACTTCCTCAAGTCCATCTGAAGTTGCCTGAGAGAGCTAGGCAATTTCCCTCTCGCAAAAACAAAGCTCTTAGGTATCTTATCACCAGTGATATGATCCACGTTGGCCTGCTTCTTTTTCACTATTGGCTTCACAAACATCTTCTTTTTCTATATTAACTCCAACAGCAAAAATAATAATCATGGACCCATTAGGCAAAACCAGACAAGAAAATCGAAACTCGGTTCAGTTTTGAATTCCTCAGTATCATTAACTTACATTTCGTATACGAGCCATTGCTTTATCAGACAATGACAATCTGAATTTCAACCAAAGCTTCAAATCTTTCTAAAGAATAGCTACAGCACCTTGAATGAAGGGATAATAGGGTAAGAGTAATTATCAAAAAGTAATGATAAAAAATAATAGAGCGATTTTAACAACAAACCCTAGGGTTTTTTTTTAACACAATAATTCAAATTGAATAAGACAGATTGAGGAGCTATATGATTTCCAGCGAATTCGACAGAGTAATAGGAAACATTTTTTTCTACTCCTAATAGAAGCTTGTCTTTCTTACACAAATTCGAGACCCCAAACAGCAAGTACTAGCCTGAACAAGAGTGAATGATGAAGAAAGAGACATAAAAAAGTTATGAAGAAAAAGAGAAATTCACCTGTTGAAATCGATCTTATAGCTGTAATCCTTCGAAATTCCTACGGGCAGCGAGAGAGGGAGAGGCTTAGGAAGGAGGACCTCAAAGGAGCAAGAGAGGCGAAGCAGGCGCTGATGGCGGCAGAGAGCGAAAGAACCACTAAACCCACGCTAAAACCCAGTTTGCCTTTTTCTTTTTCTTACCAAAAAACGAGCTGGCTTTATTTATTTATATTTTCGAAAAAGAACGAAGGGATTAATATTTATTTATTAAGGGAAAAAGGACCTATCTAATTTAAGTTTTTAGCGTGCAAACAGAAGCAAAAACGACAAGCTTACTCAGCGAGTAATGCCGGTAAATTTCATTCAGGTCCCTCAAGTTTGAATAAACTCGATAATCATTTGGTTTTCAAGACTATACTTCATTTTCGAAAATTGTTTTTGCACTTGGAAAAATTGAATCTCAGAAAACGTTTGCTATCAAGTATTTTTTCTAAGGAATTTATTATTACCTCCAAATAAATTCATTAGCGAATTCACCTCCAAATATATTTTCTACCAAAGAGAGAATAGTGAGAACAGTGTAATGATAAAAAGTTGGAGATTTATATAGTAGATCTCGAGTTCAACTCAAAATATATATTTTTTATAAAAGTTTGAAACATTTAAGATTTTACTCGCTTTTAGCCCATAAAATATGTTTTCTGGAAGATAGAGTTTTCTCATATAAAAAAAAAAATTAAATAAGACTTGCACATGGTTTTATTATGTTTATGATTTTTTTTAGTTTTCAATCACATATAGAATATGAAGATAATATTATTATTTTTTGTCAATTTGATATAACAATTATAAAATATTTTTTTGATAGAAACAATGTTTTCAATAAAAAAAAATGTTGTGTTTGCTAAAAGAAATAAAAATAATATATTGAAAAAATATCCTGGTAAAAAATATATAATAATTGTATTTTCAAGTTTAATAACAACAAATTATTTAATACCTGAATATTTTATTTTAGATTTAAAAAATCCTGATCTTTCTCGATATTGCGAGGTCATACAAATTAGTTAATTATGTATGAATTAGAGTTTTCAAAATACACTGGATAGTAAAAAAGAAAATTCTTATTCAACCTAAAGAGTTTAATAATGAGAGTTAGCTTAGAATTGTGGTTGTATTTTTTATTTATAAATATATCAAACAGTATATTTTTATTTTTTAAAAAATATTATTAATATCGGTACAGAAATGCTCCTTTACAAAACAAAGCACCAATTTTCGACCTATATCTCCATTTAGGGATAAAAAGAAAAGTCACTTTAAACAATATTTAAATACCAGATGACAAAAAAAAAATACAGCATCATCACAATAATTTTATTGCCTAAACTCTGAAAGATGATCAAATATGGCTAATCATGATGGCTGTCTTTGCGTCTCCACCATCTACTTTCTTTAAAGCTGCTTTTAATTTGCGCTCCTCCTCCTTGTAAATTCGATTTCTTCTTTGAAACTGCAATGAAATTCAAATGAACCATGGTTGGAGTCAATATAACCAGCAAAAACTAAGACCCACACGACAGCATCCATAAGACATAAGTCAAAGGATGGAGGCTGAGATACAACATAACATGAGACAGAAAACAAAACAAGGCCATTAAAACCAATCCCATGTGACTGTTAGACTGAGTGCTAATTACACAACCATTTTACAGTTTATAAAGACATTCAGAAAGAAGTCACAATTTAAGAATTCTCAAAAAGAGGGGGGGAAGAAGTAGCCATATGGGTTTGTTAAAATTACAATCCTTCAGCATAATTCTAGACATTGCATATAAAGATCCAATCATTTTCCACCCAGTTCCCTGGTAAAAATGAGATTTTAAAACTACAGCATACGTATTTCCAGCTTTGAAACAGGTTATTTCAAAGCCTTTTTTCATATGAATTCTGGGATGTGTGAATATTGCATCTTAAACAGTAGTTATCACCTTCACTAGTTGTGCAATTTATTATTGCTCCACAAATACCTGATTGATCCAAAGCATGAATCCTAACTTAGATAAGTAAGACATTCATATTTCAAAAGTCACATATTTTCCAATAAACAATAAAAATTCATGCAAAAGAGGTAAAATAAAAATAAAAATAAAGCATTCTTATAAGATATGAATAGTATCATCTTGGATGGCCTGGTATTTGCAACTAAAGAAGAGGTAAAGCTGAAAATTCCAGCAAATTTTTTTTATAGTTTTGAAGTTTTTGCTTAAAGTAAGGGGAAAACCATTGGACATGGTTAGTTGTAAGCCTAAGCAAGATGAGATCAACTTAAGCCAGAAGCTAATTTCAAGGCAAGAGATATCCAATGATGTGCCTGATAAAACTCCATTCTGAAAGATAAATGTACGGAATATGATTGTTAGCAGAAACTCAAGTTATTGTGAAAACAATAGAAATATGTTTGTTGGGTTTGCTCGTCATTATAAAAATCTAGTGCTTCATCAGGAAAATGATTATATGAGTACGAAGAGCTATTGCCCTAATGTTTACAGTAAAAATTCTCATCAACGTGCCACGGAAAAGCATAAGTTTCAAATGATATTTTATTCATTTATCAAGCATTTTTTGTACAAGTGTTGGAGAACGGTCTCTCCAAGTTCAATTTATGGCATAAAGTACTTGCAGATGGCGAGGTATAAATTAGAAATAAAACAGTGCCCAAAGGATACACTTGATGAAAATAAACTAACAAACAAGTCCAAGGCCCAACTAAGGAGCTCACGACCTCACCCCTGTTCTTCCCCTGTTCTTAAGTTGCTACTCTAGGAAGTAAAAACAAAGATATGGCAATTTCAATAATTTTGTGAGTTATGTCTTCTAAGCGTGCATTCCATAGTGTGCTGGCTTTTAAGCCACCCAAGTACTAGTGAACTGATGCCACCAATTGGAGTAAAGAATAGGTACCTCTTACTATAGTTGTGGTGGCTTTTAAGCCACCACACTACCAAACACATACAAGTTTCATGTCTTCAATAATTTATGGATGGTTGGTTGATGGAAGCATATAACTACTCATAGCTTTTGAAATGTTCATGATGTGCACGTACATGACACTTATCTCATGCATTTCAATTGTGTAATATATGTCAAAAAACCAACCTCTCCTATTTTATTCTAAAGACCTGGCAATCAATAAAACAACAGAAGCTACGTTACTTTGCAAGTTTAATGGTCATTTGCTTTCTAGACTAGGCAAGTAACATTTCATAAAAGCAACATTGCTAATGTCATCTAAAATGCCAACTGAGAAGCAGCTTCTTTATGGAATTGCTCGATACCTAATAGATTATATTTTTGAGATATGCCAAGAGTTAATGAGCAATATTTACTCTGCATCATTGCTAGGCAGATTAAGCCATTTAGCACCCATAAGAAATACTATGGCATTATCCCTTAGCTTGGTTTTCTTCTTTCTTCCTCGTCTTGGACATTGGTAAATCCATCCCACGTCGAGTTACACACTGATCGGTAAGTCTATCTTTACTTGTTAATTTCTCAAGGTTACTAAGCCAACCCTTAGGCCCAACCCACACCCTTGTTTCCATTACAATGTTTCATCTAACAAAAAAGCTCCAATAGAGGAAATGCCTCATCAACCAGCTTGCCAATTTGATCAACTGAAACTGATCAGATCATTTACTAGTAAGCCAACTAGAGGACCAAATATCCAACAAGCCTCTATACACTAGTTGCCAACACAAATAGTATTCAACTAATTGGAAAAACAATGTGGCAACAAGGGTGTGCCATAATCTAGAAAGCTCTAAGAGAACATGTCAGAAAGTAATCAAGAAAAAATATAGCATTACAAGAAGAAGATCACAGTAAAAATGATGAGAGCTTATAAATCATCATACAGCAAGAAGCAGAAGGAGATTTTGAAAATCCATAAATAGATTAAGATTTCGACAAAAACCTAACAATGAGTAAGTCTCAGATGAATGTAATTAACTTACATAACATAAGTCTATGGATTCAATAAAAAAAATAATAGAGAGAGACACCTCTTTAGAGTGGTGGAGGCACTCGAGGTAATCTTCACGGAGGAAGGCGCAGTCCTTGGGCTCTTTGCATTTAGAAATGCACTCGCTGAAATCAATCCAGAAATAGTAGCATCAGCCTTTGTTTCCTGTGATTCCCCACCCTAATACCATTTCTTCCTTCCCTCTACCTCACTCTATTAGATGATGATCTATCTGATGACTGATGGGGCAATATTTTGTCTCCCCTAGATCACCAGACCATGAAATCCAGTTCCATAAGTGGAGTTATCCAACTCGCAGTGGTGACTTGTTTTAAGCGTGTCTAGGCTCTTTTTATAATAATCATATCCATGGTTGTCAAATTCGCTAGGTTTCAATCAAAACAGTCAAAATATTTTATACTAATTAAAAAAATAAAATAAAATGATATTATTTTTTATTTCAGTTTAAATTCTGGTTTATTCTATATTTTTCAGTTAAATACCTACTGAAACATACCGATATCATTTCACCTATACCGTTTTGAATTAAAAAAAAATTAAAATGAAAAGTGAAAAGTCCCTGGCATCCCAACCCCGTTCCATTCTCCAAATTGTTATGTCTCAAATCCCTAACTTCTCTTCCTCAATCCTCGCTCCTTATGACTCCTCGCCTCATAGGCTCTCCAAGCTTTTGGGTGTGTTTAATATTGTTTTTGTTGTTGAAGTTTTAAAAAAATAGTTTCATGAAAATTATTTTTAGCTACAGTTCATAATTTAAATTGAAGTGTTTGGTTAAAACTATGGTTGAGTTTGAGGTTGATGAAAAACAGTTTCATGTGTTTGGTTATTATACTTTTAATATTGCTGTCAATTTGTGAAATTATTTTAAAGGGCATATACACACACACATATTTTTTTTTATCAATTTTTATTTTTTGATTTTATCAATTATTTTTTATCCCATTTTTTATGTCAATTAATAAGTACATTTTTTTATGTTATTTATTCAAGATTCTATTTTTTATTTTTATTAATTATTGTTGATCCCATTTTTTCTTAAATATTTTCAATTTTATTGTTATCCTTTTTCATCCATTATTTTGATATTTCTTCCGTTTATTCAAGTATAAGAGCGAGAGGGCGAGTGTCTTTCAAAAAAAAAAGAATTGAAATTCCAAAACCCTAGCATTCACAATAAACGACATGGCGCTCCACCTCCTCCACCTCCATCGAACCCTAACTTTACTCTCTTCCACATAACAACACCCTCTCTTCTGCATTATCCATCTTCCACACAATCACCCTTAGCTTACAACCTTAAAACTGAAAACCTTTACTTTTTCGACGAACATACCTCTTCTGCGCTACTAAATATAACTTGAAGAATTAAAGCCAAAGAGAGACAGAGAGAGAGCAATTGGTTTTTCATACTAAGTGTCACTGCGTTGCTTCTTTGTAGCCCAATGGAAGAGCAATTGATATGGATGGTGTGGGTCTAAAGGAGGCTAGAAAAGCAATATTGAATAGAAAAGGGTTTGATAGAAATCCACCATTTATGACATCGAGGGAAAAGGGTGGTTGTTCAATAAATACGACTTTCCTTTATGTTTGATCTCACTAGCTGCTTCTTTGAAAAGGAAAAGCTATAAAAGAAATGCAAAATGCTGCCGATGTATTTTTGGTAATAGATAAAAAAAATCTTGAAATGAAAATATGATAAATATTGCATGAAATTATTTTTTTAAAAAAAGTTGAATATGAAAAAAATATTAAAAGAGGGGATCAAAATAATTTAGAATCAATACTGTTATTGAATAACCAAATTGAAAAATGAAAAAATAATAAAAAAGCAACCCAAGTCGTACGAGTTCAATCTGTGAAATTTTCAACTCGAGTTATAAGAACAGAATAACTTTATAAAAAGTAAATAAAAAAATATAAAATGTAATTCCTAGCAAATTGAATGTTGAATGATGAAATAAAAAGAGATGAGGTTTTTTTTTTTTAAAAAAAAAAAAATCAAGTCAATTCACTTTTAATATTTCAAATTCACAATCCAAATTACAAAAACAAAATCATCTCATAAAAAAACATATCAAAAAAATGACGAAGGTCAATCCCTAACCAACTCAATATTGAATAGTGATTTTAAAAAACAAACCTATAAAAAATTACAAACAACAATCAAATGAATGTAGATTAAAATTAATACGAGAGAAATGCATGGAAAACAAGGTTATGAGAGAAAATAGAAAGGGAGAAGAAGGAACATTAGAGACAATACAATTTTTAATGTGCCACAATACCTCCTCTGGATGTCAGAGGAGGTTATGTGTATCACCAAAGATATGCGTCTCTCCCCACACATTGGCACGTGCAACATTCTTCTCTACCTATTTAGTTTCATCAGGACTCTTGGTTTAGTTTTAGATTTGGTCTATAAATCCTTAATTATTTTAAATTAGTAAAATTATGTTTTATTTTATGAAATCAAACATTAATTATGTGTCATATTTTTTTTCATTGATATTACAATATCTTCATATCTAGATAACACAAACAAACTATCAAATCCAAATCCAAATAAACTCAATAAAAAAGGATTAAATTGAAAAAAAAAAGGAAAAGGAAAACAACAATATTTTTTTTTATGCATGTTATGCTAACAAAACAAAAATATATTACTGGAATTTTAGCCTTGAACCCAGGAATATTTTTTATTTTTATATTTCTGTGCAAAGTAAAATAACCATAACACACGAAAATGAAATAAAAACCAAGAGTTGTCATCGGGGTGTTACTAGATTTTCACATTTCGTGTACACAGTAAAATAAGCAGAATACCTTCAAATAAGACAAAAACCAAGAGTTGTCGTCGGGGTCTTACTAGATTTTCACATTTCCTATACACAGTAAAATAAACATAATACCTTCAAATAAGACAAAAACCAAGAGTTATCGTCGAGGGTGTTACTGGAATTTCACTTTTTTTAAAAAAAAATGTATGAATATGGAAGAGCCCTTATATAAGACAAAATTCAAAAGTTGATTGTATGACTGTTTAGGTAATTCTACCTTTTCTAATTATTATTTTTTTCATGCAGATGCTGTAGGCGTATTAGACTGCCGTGCCAATGGTTCTTGGCCTCACTCCCTTCGAGTAGCGCTTACGAGGATGTTCAGTGGTGAAAAAGATTCATTCGACGTCTCACTGGAGGTGCCGTGAATATCCTCTCCCTCATGGTGGTGCGCGTGAGGTCCCACAATGACCAGATATGTGGTGATGGTCAGTTGCTCTTTCCCCCATCGTTTCTCTCTTCTACATGCTAAATTACATAGAAATCTCTATTGTTTATGACATTTTCATTTAAGTACCTGATCTTTTGATTGTTTGGTATGATCCTTGTTTTTGTAATAAAAGTTTTGATTTTGTTTAATTTTATTCTTTAATTGAAATTGATTATGTATTTTGATTTCATTTCAATCCATATTCTTTTAATTTTAGGATTGATTTTAAGTCCCTCAATATTTATAGTATAAAAGTTTGGATTTTTTTTTTCAATTTTGTACTTCGATTGAAATTAATGATATATATTATTTTTATTTTGGTTTTTATACTTTGAATTTTTTATTTTATATTAATTCTTTTATTTTTTATATATTTATGAAATAGTGTCTTTTTTTTTCTATATTTATATGTATATGCTCTTATTTTTTTTTAATTTATATTATTTTCTATTTAGTTGAGGTTGTATTTTTTTTTTTGAATTTAGTCCTTAAATTTTAATTTGTGTCCATAATCATTTGAAAATTTATATTTTTTATTTTTTCCCCTTTGTTCTATTTTTTAGTCCTTATACTTTGAATTTTTGATTTTATTTTAATTCCTTTCTCTTAACTGAATTGAGTCCTTATGCTTTGAATTTTTTATTTTATTTTAATTTCTTTATTTTTTATATATATTTATGAAAGAGTCCCTATTTTTTTCCATATTTATATGTATATACTCTTAATTTTTGTTTTTTTTTATTTTCTATTTTATTGAGGTTATATGTTTTTTTTTTAATTTAGTTTTTAAGTTTTAATTTGTGTTTATGATCATTTGTAAATTGATACTTCTTATTTTGTTCCCTTTGTTCCATTTTTTTTGTTTTTATTTTTCAAGTCAAATGAGTTTTTTTATAAGCTAATAATTTTTTTTTTTGCTTTGTCATTTATTTTTTGTTGTTTTTGTTAAAAATTAAATTTCATTATTTTTTATGTGTGATATTTTAGATCTAATATAACATAAATAAAAAATATACGAAGTCATACATAGACAAAATGGGTGGAGAAATTGGGTCAAATTATCTACACTGAAAAAATATTTGAGTGACTTATCCTGCGTTTCACCACAGATATAACCAAATTTTTTAACATGTGAAAAACAATTAATGATTCTAGATTTTTTTATGATGCTATATATTGAAAGAAATAATCAACCTACAAATATTTCAATTATTTAGTTTTTTTATATATTAATTTTATTATGGATAATACATTTAAAATAATGATACCAATTATTTCAAAGGTATTTTTTAAAAAACATATGTGAGGTTAATTATATATTTTGATATTTATTTAATATTAAGGCCTTAAAAAAATATAAAAAATGAACTAAGTTTTTTTAAAATCTCAAATTAATTCAATCTCAGTGTTTTGAAATACTTATAATATAATAATATGAAGAATAAATTTTAAAAATAGAAATAATTTAATTTTTTTTATAACAATAATGATAGTAACAATGATAATATTGCCAATAATAATTATAATATTAATTATTTACAATAATATTTATAATAATAGTTATAATAATTGTGATAATTTAACAATTATGATAATAACAATGAGAATAATAATGGAAATAATTTATTAGTCGATATTATTTTTGTTAAAAATTGTTTTCTATTACTTTTTTATGTATAATATTTCATATCTAATATCAAGTGAGCAGAAAATATATGAAGTCACATGTTGACAAAATGAGTGGATAAATTTGGCCAAATTATCTACAATAAAAAAAATATACGAGCTATTGACATGTGTTTTGCTACAACCAAAACCAAATTTTTTAACAAGTAAAAAAAATATTAATAGTTATAGATTTTTTTTTATAATGTTATACATCTGAGCGAATAATTAAACTACAAACCTTTCAATTATTTAGTTTTTTTTATATTCATTTTATTTTGGACAAGACAATTAAAATAATGATAACAATTATTTTAAAGGTATTTTTTCTTAAGAATATGTGAAGCTAGTTATATATTTTAATATTTGTTTGATATTAACACCTTAATATATATATATATATATATATATATATATATATATATATATATATATATATATATATATATATATTGAAAAAATATCAAATTAATTTAATCCTAGTGTTTTGAAATACTTTTAAATAATAATATGAAGAATAAATCTTAAAAATTAAAAACAATTAAATTTTTTATTGTAACGATAATGATGGTGACAACAATAATATTATCAATAATAATTATAATATTAATAATTTATTATAATAATTATAATGACATCTATAGTGATTATGATAATTTAACAATCATTATAATAATAATCAATATAATTTATAAATCGATGTTGTTTTGTTAAAAACTGACTTTTACGGATATTTTATGTATGATATTTTAGATCTATTATCACGCAAACAAAAAATATATGAAACTACATTTAGACAAAACAAGTAAAAAAATTGAGCCAAATTATCTATAGTGAAAAAATATACAAGCGACTTGCCCTGCACTTCGCTTTAGTTAGAACCAAATTTTTTAACATGTAAAAAAATATTAATGGTTATAGATTTTTTTATGATGCTATACATCTGAGCGAAATAATTAGCCTACAAATTTTTTTTATATATATTCATTTTGTTATACATAAGACTTTTAAAGTTTAAAATAATGATAACAATTATTTTTAAGGTTTTTCTTCTTAAAAATAATTATATATTTTGATATTTATTTAATATGAGCACCTTCAAATACACACACACTAAGTTTTTTTAAATATAAAATTATTTTAATCTTAGTTTTCTTAAATAATTTGAATATAATAATATGAAGAATAAATCATAAAAAATAATTTAACTTATTTTTAAATAGAAATCATTTTAAACTAAAATTATATCAAATCACATATAGATGAACACAAATGCAAAAATACATAAAGATAATAAATCACTAACAACAAATATATTCACTATACATGTATGAAAGAGAGTTTTACTCTCATTTAATGTCATTAAAACTAAACTTATTTTTTTTAATTTTTTAATGCAAGCTGAATTTAATATAAAGTTAAATTATAATAAAAATTAAAAATTAAAATTAAATTTATAAATACATAAATATAAAAAAATTAATAACTATCTAAAAAAATAAAAAAAATAAAACTGAGTAATAAAATAAAAAAATCAAAAAATAAAATTATATACATTAAAAAAGAAATCTCTCTTGGCGTAGCGCATTACAATGTGCCTGTTTGGCTAAGTAAAAATATTGTTTAGCTAAAATTTTTTTTATATATATATTTTAAATAAAAAAATTTTAATATATTTAAATTAGTTTGTTGTATTGATATCAAAAATAATTTTTAAAAAATAAAAAAAAAATCATTTTAATATATTTTTAAACAAAAAATACTTTAAAAAACAAACACTAACACACTCTTAACATCTCATAGTATGCATTGCAAAAAGTTAAAACAGTAAAAAGCATTAGCCCAAACGGTCTCGAAGAACGAGAGGAGACTACTTTCTTTTTTATTTTCCTTCCCTTCCTTGTTTGTCAGTGCAGAAACAGGGATTGCAATACAGTGCCGAGCCTGTGAGCGAGGGTTTAGAAAATAGAGGAATCGCCATCATCTCCTACGTCGTGTAGCTCTTCATGTTCTGCACGATATCCACAATCGAACTTCGCGTCCCTTTCAGTAACGGCTCTTAAGGACAAAATTGTCGCGAAAATCTTGTAAAATCGCGTCACTCTCATCGTCGGCGAGACTGGCTGTGGTACGACTCCTTTCCATATTCTCATTTTTTTTTTCATTTTCGCTTTTAATTTTTGGCTGATAAAAAAAGCAAAAGGATAAAACTAGGCAAAAATGTGTTTGGTTGTGAAATGATCAAGCTGAAAAAAATAGTTATAATGGATTATATCAAATGTTATGGTTTTTTACTTGATAATATGTAATATTTACTAATTTTATTTTTGTAATAAAAGAGAAAATTACAGTGCTCGTAAGTCGTAACCTGCTGTTATGGGCTGACTGGGGTTTCATTCTTCGGAAAAAAAAATAAAAGGAAGATTTTTATTTTATTTTATTTTAATTTAAATGTGAGATGAGTCTAAGTATATTGGATTGGGAGGGCTTATGAATTTATAATAATTTGCATGGTGTTTGTTTAGCTATAATTTTAGCATTTCGTGGTGTTGATAGATTTTCCCGTTTTATTTTGAAGGAAAGAACTCTCAAGCACCACAGTTTTTGTTGGAAATGTTGCTACACTCGCGTGGAGTCGTAAAATCGTATGATTTGATGAGACTACATGCATATACCTTGCAAAATCAGGTTAAAATTTAAAAACTAGTAAAACCAGTCAAACTCGTTGACTCGGTAAAACCAGTCAAACTTATTGACTCATAAAACTCGTACCGAGTTTACAAGTCTGCCTCCCCATTTACCAAGTAAATAACTTTAGTGTCTCATCATAACTGGTATTCCCACAGGCAACAATCCCACTTCCCCGTTTCCTCAACTCTCCCTGTTTCCTCAACTCTCACTCTCATACTTTCAGCTCAGTGTCTCATCGTGTTGTTCATCTGGCATTTTACTGCACAAGGGTTATTTTTTTTTAATTATATGAACCTTCCTTGCAAGTTTAAACCCAAAAAGGGACTCTTGGAAATAAGGAAATCACGATTCCATTTTTTAGTTTTTGAATTTCACGGGAAGCTGCTTTCTTTACTCTTGAATTATCCCTTTTCAATTATATGACCATCGATTGCTTTCTCACCGGATGTGATTGGATGTAATTGTTAAGATTTTCTCTCGAACAAATCTGTCTTCTTCTCTGTAGTTTGCTGGGATCCCGTTGTGGATTCAGTAATTGGTTTCATCATTGGTTCTTTCTCTTTAGCATCAGATTCTGTTGCTGCCTTCATGCTCGTGATTTGTGACTCTTTCTCTTTATTGGGATCTTGAATCATCTTTTTAAGCTCAGCATTCTCATGCTGAATAGACATCAAATCTATTTACAAAACAAAGAAGTGTTAGCTAGTTTATGCCTTATGTAGAAGGTTGATGGAATCTGTTGATGTTGCTTTCTTATAGAATTTTGGTGGTGTGTTTTGACTTCAATTGTATGGTCAGTTTTGACTCCAAAGCAAAATCTTTTGAGCGCCATTTCTCCATTTTTCATTACTCAAAAGAAACTCTAAAAAAATGATTGTTCTTTCCACTTCTCTTCTTTCAATCAAAACTCCTCAAGCTTGATTCTTATGTTTTGGTAATTTTGTTTTCTCTAAATTGCCCTTCTCAATTCTTGTTCAGTTATGTGGATATTGATTGCTGATTTAGTTTTTGCATGCGGATTTAAGCTTTATTTGATTGTGGTAAAGATTTAGAGAAATGAATAGGAGATGCTTTCTTAGTGATGTTATTTTTCTGTAGCGACTAGGTTTCATTTTTACTGTCATATATTGATAGGAGTTGCATTATAAAATTGAAGAAAGGATTTTTAAGCACCAAGTTATGGTCCTTGAGAACTGGGTTTTAAAGTAGAATGTCAAAGAATCAAAAGTATGGTGTTAATCTTGGAATAACTGGTAATACAAGTTCAATTGGTGTCCATTTTAATGAATTCATAATTTATAATACTCATGCCTGGAGAATGATCATGTTGCACACAGTTTATCATTAAGATAATATATTCAGTTCATCATGATATTCCACCAATTAAATGTCTATAATATTAAGGACAATAATCTTCTTTTCCAAACTAGCCTACTGCTCTTTTCCACATGTCAGAGTTGAAAATACAGTGGGATAGAGAAACTCTACAATGCTTCTGCAGACAGCTCCCCCTAACACTGCTGGATACAGTGTTGCATTACCAAATTACAGCAGAAGTTAGCTTCTGGTGCAGGACCTGTAATCTTTAAAAAAAAAATAGAGAATTAGTTTATGCTTATCACGAGCTTAGAAGATTATCTTTGCAGATTTTTTTAGTGCTTTTTTTTACGCACAGCAGCTTATCACAACCAATTTTCTGTTTACACTCACGCATGCACACTATCACTTTTTTAAGATGAGGAAAGCCCAAGATTGATTCCATTTCTTCTTGATGAGTTGTCAATCCAGATTTTTGCTGTGTAATGATTGTATTTCTGCTGTGTTTTTTGATAGTGTTTTTTGCAGCAGTTAATTGACTTTAGTTAAAACAAGTGCAAAACTGTTTTTTGCTGTGTTTTTTGTGTATTGATTGTATTTCTGATGTGTTTTGCTGTGTCCATAAATGTATTTCTGATTTGCGTATTGATTATTTGTTTCTTTTCTAATATATTATATTGAATTTTGAATTGCAGATTACATGGCATCTAAAAAAACTACCAGTGAGAATAGACTTGATGTAGGATGGCAATATGATATAAATATTGATAAGAATTCAGGAAAAGTTCAATGCAAGTATTGTCAAAAAATTATTAGTGGAGGCATTTATCGTTTTAAACATCATTTGACTTGCACTCGAAAGGATTCTGAGCCATGTCACCATATACCAGAAGATGTGAAGAAGACGATTTTGAGTGTTATGGTGAAAAATCAAAAAGCATCCGAGAAGAAAAGAAAGACTTTTCAGTATATTAGAAGAGATGAAGATACAAATGAAGGGAATGAAATTGCCTCAATTGACAAAGGAAAGAGAATAGCAAGTGGAAATGGAAGTACACAAACTACCATCAATCAACTGCTAAAAAAGGATCTCAGAGAAGAAGCATGTCGACAAATTGCGAGGTTTTTCTACACTAGTGCAATTCCATTCAATTGTGTGAAAAACCCTGAGTTTGTTAAAGCACTTGAGTTGGTTGCAAAACATGGGCCAGGTTTTAAGCCTCCATCTTACTATGATATTAGAGAGAAGTATTTGAAGCAAGAAGTAGATCACACAATGAATTTGCTTGAGCAGTACAAACTTGAATGGAAAAAAACAGGTTGCTCAATAATGTTTGATGGATGGACTGATAAGAAAAGACATTCTATTTGCAACCTTTTGGTTAATAGTCCTAAAGGAACAATTTTTTTATCATCTGTAGACACCTCTAATATATCCATGACTGCTGATAAAATTTTTGAGATGTTGGATGCTATTGTGGATAGGATCGGAGAGGAAAATGTGGTGCAAGTAATCACTGATAATGCTGCGAATTATAAGGCAGCAGGGCAATTATTGATGGGAAAAAGAAAAGGATTGTTTTGGACACCATGCGCTGCTCATTGTATTGATTTGATATTGGAAGATTTTGAGAAGAAACTAGAGGTGCATCAAGTAACAATTGCTAAGGGGAGGAGAATCACCTCGTATATATATTCAAGAACTCTTCTTATTTCCATGCTAAGACACTTTACAAAAGGAAAAGATTTGATTAGGCCTGCTGCCACTCGATTTGCTATTGCATACTTGACTCTTGGATGTTTGAACGATTGTAAGATTCAATTGATGACAATGTTTACTTCCATCCAATGGAGGTCATGTAGGTTTTCAAAAATTGAAGAAGGGCAACAGATTCAAAGCTGTGTTTTGGACAATAAGTTTTGGCATGATGTCACTATATGTATTAAGGCAGCATATCCTCTTATTAAAGTTCTTCGATTACTTGATTCAAATGAGACACCAGCCATGGGTTTTATATATGAAGCAATGAATCAAGCGAAAAAGAAGATACAAGTGAATTTTGGTTCTGTGAAAAAAAGGTGCAAATTATCTATTTTGCTAATTATTTATTTAATAGAATAAGTTAATGCATAATAGTTATTTCACTTTTAAATTATGTTATTTAATGTTGATGTTAATATTCTTATTTTTTATTTTGTTTTGTAGGTATATACCTATATGGAATATTATTGATGCAAGATGGGAATTTCAACTTCACAGACCTTTACATGCAGCAGCTTATTATTTGAATCCTCATTATCATTATAATCCTAATTTTAAAGTTAATGCCAACATTAAAATTGGATTTTATCAATGCTTAGAAAGGATGGTGCCTGATGTTGTTGAAAGGTGTAAAATTGATTTACAACTAGATTCATTCAAGGATGCAAAGGGGTTGTTTGGTCTTGAGTTTGCCAAAGTAGCAAGGGATAAAAAAACTCCAGCTAGATGGTGGGCTTCTTATGGGGATGAATGTCTAGAGCTACAAACATTTGCAATTCGAGTTTTAAGCTTAACCTGTAATTCATCTGGATATGAGCATAACTGGAGTGCATTTGAGATGGTATGCTTTTTTTTTTTCTTAAAAAAATAATGTTTTGATATTTGATAAGAATCTTATATGTTATATTTGAATTGTTTTCATAGGTTCATACAAAACGAAGAAATCGTTTGCAACAGAAAAAAATGAATGACTTGGTTTTTGTGATGTGTAACTTGAAATTGAATGATAACCAAGTCAAAAGGCAAGTTAATGCTTTTGATGAAGGTTTACATGATCTCTCATCTGATGATGATTGGATCACTGAAAGAGAAGAACATGGTGGTTCATCGAACATTGATTTACTTGATGTTATTGATAGTGCAACACGAAGAAAAAATGGAAAAGAAGACGAAGGTGATGAAGAAACTTTTAATGATGTTGAAATGGGTACTCATGGTATTGAAGATGATTTTGAGATTCAAAAAGATGTTAATCCAGATAACTCAAGGAGTTTGGAGTTAAATATTATTGACAATACTAATGTTGGAGTTGAAGCTAGCAGTAACAATATCGGTGTTGATACTTGTAATAGTAGTAATAATCCTTTTTATAGTAATGATTTTGATGAATGTTTTAGAAATAATGAGAAAGATGAGAGCAATGAAGCTGGTTTTAGTTTACATGGCACTCCAGCAGAGTGTTTGTTTTAAATTTGTTAGTTTTTACCTTCTAAAATGCTATGGACATAAATGTTTTGTATTGTATTTTTAAGTTATTTTAAATCATGTATGAACCTTAACTAGTGAAGTTTTATGGACATAATTGTATTGTATTTTTAAATATTTTACTTATTATTTTCTATTTTTCTATGGAAATATTTTACTTATGAATTTCTGAGTTTTCTATAGAATTATTTTACTTATGATTTTGCAATATGAGTTTATATTACATTTCCATGTTGTGTAGAAAAAATGATTCTAACAACCTTGGCTGGAAGAAAACATGAAACCCATTTTATGCACACAACTAAGGAGATTTGTTGTTGTTGTTATTGTTGCTAAAATGGTTGCTAAAGCTCGTAACTGTGAACTTGGAACACAAGCTGGATATCACATAGGCCATTCAAAGCTTATATCATCAAGGTATTGTCTAGCCTGTGCGGTGATGTACTTGCTTTTCCATCTCTTTTTAGTTATTTGTATCACCTCTACTCAAGTGCTGTGCTGTATCCTCTCCTTCTCTCTGCTTGACACCTAAAGTGAGGTCTTGGGATTGTGCTGCACTGATTACTTTTATTTGCTTGAGCAGATCAGAAATTGTCTTCAAAACAGCTGGTGTTTCGTTGGATGAAATGCGAGAGAAAGGGTTGAATGCTCTCAACTACAAGGCCATTATTCTTGATGAAGTTCATGAAAGATCTGTTGAATCTGATCTTGTTCTTGTTCGTGTCAAGCAGTTTCTGTTAAAAACAATGACCTAAGGTGCCTCTTTGGCTTTTATCATGTATAGCAATGTTTTCTGTATTATTAAATTTTGTTTTCTTCCATCCTATATTACTTGGTTGAAGCCTTTATTTGTTGACTTGTTGCTATTTTCATGCATTTTGTTTTCTTCCTCTCCTGCTCTCAGCTTCCCAGTTGATTTCTACAAGAGTGGGATATTTGTCTCTTTACATTTTCTATGTTACATTGCAGTTGAGTTGGCTGAGTCATGCTATTTGGAAGTCTGATAGATGTTTGATTTCTTCATGGTGGTATTGATGTCAGCAACTGCTGATACTACAAGATACCCAGATTACTTCAAAGACCTCGGCAGGGGTGAAAGAGTTGAGGTGTTTGCAATCTCTATCTCCAACCAGCCGACCTTTTTCCAGCGAAGAGTGTCATATCTTGAATAGGCAAGTATCTGTATCTAGGGACTTTTCTTGATGGAATTCTTACTCTTCATCAAAGACCTTGAATTGATGAAGAACTCTGTTGGTTTTAATTCTAGAGTTTCCAAGCAACATGCCTCTCTTTGAGCATTCTATAAATATTAAATATCAGTGTTTATAACAGATGTCTTCTCTTGGCACTATTTAATGATATTTTGGCCTGGATACAATGAAGTAGAGGGAGTGGGGTGCCTAAATTGATTATTTTATGACTGCCATATTTATACTAGATTTCCATTAGGAAGCCTTTGGCATTCTAGACTAGCAAATTTGAGCTAAATAATTACCATGTTCCTTTAAGAATGAAGAAGCTGGTCAGTGAGTGTGAATCAGTTCAATATGTGGTTGAAAATAATTGGGTGTGGTTAGTCAGTCGGCATAGGAATCTGACGGCATAAATAATAGATGATGCAATTGATATATAAGTTGTTTAGAAATATACCCACATAACTAGGTTTTGAAGGGATAATATGGTTAAAGATTTTGCAGTTAAAAAGCATGCAATGTAAATTCTCTATAGTTAATCATGATGTACAAAAAGATAACGTGTCAGGTATTTCACTGCATAGACAATTATGATGAAAAACATCACCATGCAAGTATGCACTGGTGTGTGGGAATTGTATATATCTGAATGAAAGGGGCCATAATTGCATTAATGATCGAGGCAGTTTCAAATTCTTTTATGTCATTCGATCTTGTGACAGAAAAGCCATTTCTTTAGTATAATTAATGATTCTGTAACCCTTCTATGACTGCTGCTGATATCAAACCAGAAGTGCATAGACTTATTTTTGATTTTGCACATTCATGAAAATGAACCAGACATTGAAAAGGGCATTTTGGTTTTCCTTCCAACATACCATGACTTGGAGCAGCAGTGGCATCATCTGAAGCCAAGCATTTCATCATTTAAAGTTCACATTTTACATTGAAGCATTGACATTCAGCAAGCTCTTATGGCTATGAAAATCTTGAAATCTCATCATAAGGTATGCATCTAATTGGTTTGGACATCAATAATGTGATCTGCGCGCCACTTGAACAAAGGTTAGTGGGAGACAATAGGGAAGTAAATCTGCATTTGACATTCAAAAATCAACCAAAATGCTGGCATCTTATTATGCACCCACTTCTTTTGATGCTTGAACATGGTTAAAAGCTTAATATATGTCCTCTTTGTTCTAGTGTTGGTTAAGTTTTGGTGCATATTTTCCATTAGACATGAATGTACACACTGGACACAGTAAAATTTATAAATAGAGTTTGATTCTTTAATTCTTTCACCTACAAATGTTTACTACACTGATGCTTTTAGCCAATTTTAGGTTCAGTTCTAATACTTATTGTGGTTGAAGTTGTTTCCTTTTCATAGGTAATATTGGCCACAAATATTGCTGAATCATCTGTAACCATACGCAAAGTAGCCTATGTCATTGATTCATGCTGATCTTTACTAGTTTACTGGGATGCTACTAGGAAAAAGGACTCTACAGAGCCTGTTTGGGTTTCTAAGTCTCAGGTATCGTGAGCATCGTAAAGGTTGGTCTTGGATTTGCGTAATCTCACTCTCTTATTAGTGCAAATTATGGTTTGGGCTAATCAGTGGGAAGGGAGATCTGGTCGAACTTGTGATGGCCAGATATATCGGTTGGTCACATGATCATTTTTCAAAAATCTGGAGGATCATGATTGTCCATCCATATTGAGGTTGTCACTGCAGCAACAAGTTCTTCTGATGTGTTTTGCTGAATCCAGAGCCATTAATGATCCCAAGGGTATGAGTCTGATACTGTTGTGAACTGCACTTCACAATTAATGGTTGAGGTAGAATATCCTTTTCAATTCTCAAGCAACCACTTATCTTGCATAGATGCATGAACAGAAAAATGCATTTTCTTCCCTATGCTGGAGTTACTTTTCTGTACACTTAAATGAGCTGGTGCTTAAAAATTGCATTCAACTCAAATTAGGTCTGTTATTTCACAGCATTCATCAGAGAACTTCCTTTGTATGCTATTCTGCTGTTTACTTGCACATATGCGTGATGCAACAAAGTGAACCTTTTTTGCCGGTGTTGAGTGGATGCCATGATCAAAATATTAAATTGTCAAGAAAGTCAAACTGCACACTGCATGTACTTGAAACCTTGAAGATTTGCCTATCCTGCATGAACCACATTCTAAGGCATAACATTCTCCTGAAACCTGAGATGGGCTCTTTATTTTTATTTTTATCTTGTTGCATTTGCAATTTTTAGCACGAAAATAACTGTCAAGTGGTTTAGCTGTTAGCTGTTGGTATTAATTTTAGAGATAGGTGTCAAAGATCATGCTGAAATATCTGAACCAAACTCCTTAATTTCAGTGTGTGTATGCTGAAATTTGAGCATCCTAGTTTCTGTAAATTTATTCCAGTCTTGTGCAGAAGGCTTTGGATCCCCCAGATCCTGAATTTATTGAAGATGCATTAAATTTGCTTGCTCGCACAAAGGCATTGGATGGACCATCTCCAAGGGGGCGGTATTAGCCCACCTTTTATGGATGGTTGCTTGCCAGTTTCTCATTGTCCTTTGATGCTTCTGTGCTTGTACTTAAGTTTGCAGAGGCTGGATTGCTCCAGCAAGGTATTCTACTGGGCAGATTGATGATTCCCAGCCTCAACCGATTCTGTGTCCTTTTGGAGAGGAACATTTGGTACTGTCTTATAAGTTGCATGTGCTTGCTTGTGGGAACAATTCCCCCTCTGATTTTTTTTTTATCAATCTTCAGTATACAGAGTATGCTTATCGATACTATGGTGGAGACTGCAACTATACTGTCCAAATTGGTCAAAAGGAGATGATACTAATTGGAAACTTGGGTGCATATCAATTATGGCAACGTATATTTAAGGTACAATTGGTCGCTAGCTCACACCTTTTGAAGAATTCTTTTTATAGCAGATATTCTTATATGATTTTAAACATCCTGCCTTGTTCTGAAGGATGAGCACCGCCTTCAGTGCTTGAACACCTTTTAAAGATTGATTAAATAAAAGCTACCACTGTATTGCTGCCAAAGATTGAAGAAGAATGGTGCACATAATGTCTTGTCCAACCATTCTTGTCCAACCATCACTACATAATGTCTCTGAGATATGTATGTATTTAAACACTATAGCATCTATACTTTGTTACATGCAATCATTACCTTGTCTTGTACGGTAAACCTCTTTGGTTTTTCAATTTGATTATATTATTACTCTCATTTTCTTTTCTTTTCTGTTTTATTTTCTCTTCCAAGCTTATCTCTAGTTGGGTGATCTTTTCTTTCAGATGAAGATATGCTAAATTCACTGCATCGGTTTCAGCCAAAATTTCTGGGTACTTGTAATGATTTACTGACTTATTATGATTCTTATGAATTTAAGCACACTTGTCTTCTAAAATGTCAGCCAAAAGGAGATTTTGATACTGTCGCAGTGGATGATGAGCATGATGAGCCATCTCATGAAATAAGGAAATGTTTTGCTGTACCATTTGTTGCTCCAAGTCACTTTCAGACCATTTAAGTGGCTGAAACTTTGTTAAATATCATCAAATAGGTAGAGGCCCATTTTGTTTTTGCATTTCAAAAGCTTTATATATATATAAAAAAAAAAATTGAGTTTTATTTTCTTTGCTTCAAATATTTTTTCCCGTGTTTTCAAATCGTTTTACCATGCTGATGTCAAAAATAAATTTTAAAAAACAAAAAAACAGTATTTCAATGTATTTCAAGCTAAAATCACTTTGAAAAACAATTGCTACCATAATACCAAACAAGATCGTAATATGCCTTAAACCCGTAGCTTACTTTGTTGTCATGTCAATTATCATTTCACTTGTTTCCATTGTTCAACAGATAAGAGTTCAGCATAAAGACAGCACGTCTGGTGAGCAGCAGGAGTATATTGTTAATGGGTCTCATGGCAATGAAGAAACTTCTGTGTATATATTTTATGAAGGGATCCTGCAACAGAGGCAGTCATTGTTTGTTTTCTCATTCTGCTCAAGCGAAAAGAGATCCATGCAAATTCTTTTTCACTTTACAAGTATTTCACTTCTGTAGCTCGAGTGTTCTCTTTTTATTCCATGCTGCTTTCTTTTTGGTCATTACTGCAATCATACTATGTTTAGATGGAAAAGCTTTGAATTAGGACCATTCTAGCTCTATCATTCCTAGCTACCATTCAAAGGATGGGCCTATAATGTTAGTGTTATTTTGTACTAGAATCTGAAAGAGAAACTGATTGATAAAGTTGAACTGGTGGTAATGCCTCTTGTCATACCATGTCTTCATAGTGAAGAGTGAAGCAAACTCCTTGATCAAACAGAAGAGAAAAATTGGACAAAGCTTAGTTTTAGGCGAGGAAGGAAAAAAAAAAAGTTGATACACATGAACCCAATTAATCCAGAATTAATGCATGTTGTTTTTGATGTAGCGTGGGAAGGGTAATTCTAAAGTTTTTGAGTTTATCTTCAACTTTGTATTTTATTGATTCCTTTTCTACATTTGAATTTATTTTCTAGCAGTGTGTGACAGGTAGAACATTTTTCCTTCATCCAGTGAAACATTTAAGATTATAGCCAGATGTGCTTGTAGTTAGGAATGAACTAAAGTTGCAATTGCAAATGAGGTTTTGACTTCTGTAATCTAACACATAGCATTGGCACACAAGTTCTTTTATCCCTATGTAATGTATGAACATAGAAAAATTATCTAAAGGAGGTCCCTGTCATGGCTGCAAACCTTCTTATTTAGGAATCAACTACAGTTAATTCCCTTTTGCAAGTAACACTACAGGCTGCTGAAGATGCAGCTGGGAATTGCAATCACAATTGCAACTGAGGTTTTGACTGCTTTTATCAGATATATTACTGGAAATACAGAAAATCGCCTGGAAGCCCCAGTGCAATAGCTGCAGTTCTCCTTACTTAGCATTTTAACATAATTAGTCTCTGAAGCCATCATATGATTTTTAAGTCATTGATTATATGCTTTCAGGTGTCTGAATTCTTATGTCCCTCCATTCAAATTCTGTTTAAACCTGCTCTTACTTCCAAGGCAATATGTGTTTAACCCTATCTTCGTCGTCATTTTTTTTACTTTTTTGATATGTTTTGAAATTAACATTTGCCAGCCTGCAGTTTTAGATGCCAGAATAACCTCACTTTGTTTATCTAAATGGTTTTGTAAGCATAGTTAGTTGATTAATTTGCCTGGTTTTGACAGTGAAGAATAACATGTGCCAACCCACAGTTTTAGATGCCAGAATAACCTCACTTTGTTTATCTAAATGGTTTTGTAAGCATAGTTAGTTGATTAATTTGCCTGGTTTTGACAGTGAAGAATATGGTTTTCTAAGTGTTTGTAAAAGCTCGTTTAAAGCCCCAATTGTGGATCTCATGCATTCCTCAGCTACTTGTTAGGGCCCTGTCTGAGAACGTGTTTGTGGATAAGATTCCTCTTGAAAAACTTGACACAGGTTTCTGATTCTGATGATATCCTCGCCACTTGTATGTATCTTGTAATGGTTAGTAAATTTTCAGGGATGTCCAAATGGAGAGACTCGTCCCTTTTCTCATGTTCTGGGTCCATCATTGTCATCATTTATCTCAACTGAATGCATGCCAGAAGATGGTGGTGTCAATGCAGCATCCCTGCTATGTTTTCTTCCGACATCTTCTGATGGATGTGCTCTGTTATTGGACGACACTGATTTGTGTTTCTCCTCAAATCTTGCTCGTCACTACGATCCTTGCAGAATAATCTCTACAACATGTATGTCAGACACTTTCATGTGCGACAGATCATTGATGGATATCAGAATTATGTGGGGTCTCCATCACCCATACCAAACCATAATTCCACTCCCAGGGGTAGTCCCATTCCATGGAGTGAAGTTAATTGCATATTGTGGTCGCCTAATTTAGATAGCTACAGTGAAAATGTGGAGAGGCAAAAAACTTTAGTGCAGAATTTCTTTAAGTACTTGGCCATCTGAATGTTAGCTGATGCCTTGTATGAGGTGCCAGTTATCCTCACCATGAACAATATCAAATTTTCACTGCTACAGGTAATTGCTTTTCCTCTTTGCCTTTATTTTCTGCTCCATGCATCATTTAAAATGTCATTTCCTATTTGCGATGAGCTTCTGCGTGACACACCTTTTTCCTTTTTATTGTCATTTGCTAGCATGATTTACCTTATACATGTATGGCCAAAACCAGCTATGATTCTGACAGTGCAGCGTACAGCTGGTGATATTTGCAAAACGATTAGATAGTCTGAACATGTATGGTGGTTATTTCAGGTGGAGAAGTTGGGGAGAGACAGCTTCTTTTTCCTTGGAGAGTCTTTTCCATTCGATGAAGAAAGCTTTGGTCAGATGTCAATTACAGTCACTACTAGAAAGCCAATGATGGAATCAAAGCCCATCTCATATGTATTTACACTGCAACCGCCCACCGACGTTCAGTTTGGCAACTATGCTGCCGTACTTCAAAAACATCTGCTCGATGTCAATGTAGAGGGTTTTCAGGGTTTGCATTCGTAATCTCGTAATTTGTAAGTTTATGATTTTATATTGTAGATAGATAGATATCAGTTACTTGTTTGTTTGCTTGGGATATTGTGGTTTTTTCATTTCACGAGTTGCTGCCGCCACCCCTTTGAATTGAATTAGTTCAGGCCGGGCCAAAGTAAATGCTTATATATATATATATTATTTAAATTTGGATTAGCTGGTTAATTAAACTTTTTGCCTCCTAACATTTTTTTGCATGGGATTTGTTGAAGGATATTATAATGAATGAAATCGTCTATCATTGCTTCCTCACTCCTGCAGTCTGATTTCCTCAGCTTGTTCAACAGAACTGAAGTCCTGCGAACTTTGTGACAGGGAGATAGTCTACGGAATTTGGAGGATTGGATTGGAATTTAAATTTAAGGTAATGTTGCTGTTTAACTATATATTTTTTATTTTTTAAAAATAAAGATAATATAATTATAATATATTTTAAATTAAATATTTTAAAAACATTTATTTTTTCAACTCCATTCATTATATCTCAGGTTTTGGTTCATTAAGAAATATTAGTAAAACTAAAGGCAAGTACCCCGACATCCACAAGGGCGGCCACAAGTGTGAGGCGATGATTTCACGACTGAGGGTGGGCCAACCAACTGAAAACTCTCTTTATTTTCTTTTATAAATAAATAAATAAATTATGTAGTTTCTGTATGTTATTTTATTTTAAAAAAAATATTTTATTTTTTATATTTTAAAATAAAAAACATTTTTAAAATCAATTTCTTCGACTACAAGCACAAATTCTCTACCTCAAACCAAACCCTCATAAATCCCCCACCCCCAAAAAAATAAAAATAAAAATCAACAATGTCTCACCATTCTCGGCAACCAATAGACTCGTGCACTCTCCAGCTCCTTTCATGGAGACCATTTCACGATTCCGACCCCCCCAGCTATAAAACCCACGCCTCTCCCCCCTCTCTCACTAAACGCCCTTGCCTTTCCGATCGCTCCACTTTCCCTTCCAACGTCGATTCCATCGACCTTTCCAAGCTCTCTCTCCTTGAAGATGACCACCACCACCACTACGACCACAACAACAATAAACCCGTCCCCGCTCTTACCAGCGGACCCTACAAGCGAGGCACCATACGCCTTATCCAGCGCAAGAGGCGGCGGAGAGGATCCCGTTCTGTTTCCGGCCGGAGCTCTGATAGAAGCGGGACCAGGCGGTGCTGCTCGGTTGGCGCGGCTTCTGTTGCTCATGGGACTTGCTCGGATTTCCCTGTTGCGGTGGGGACGGACTCGAGTGGGGAGCTGTTTGTGAATGGGGACGCGAATTGGGCGTCGGATGTCAGTGAAGCAAAGAATTTGATAAGAGAAAGGGAGGAGAAAGAGAACTTGTTGGGAGTGGGTAATGTTATTGGGAATTTGGATAGTGAGTCTGGATATGGGAGTGAGCCTGGGTATAGAGGGGATGCTGAGTTTGGTTACGGAGATGAGATTGATGAGGAAGAGGATGACGCCAGGTTGTTATTTTGGGGACACCACTTTCAAGGTACGCGCACGCACACAGCTTTTTTAACTCACCTTTCTTTTGTCAAAAGACTGTAATTGAACCTTTCTTTGCTTCTCCTGATGCAGATTCTAAGATGGAAATGGTTGGAGAAAACACATTTGATCCTAAAACCCATCACAGATGTCGTCGCAAGAAGCATGATTGTAGTAGAATGGTTGATTCTGTGAGATAACTCGCCCGGTTGTTTGTAAATAGGAGGAAGCAACCTTCTTTTGCCACTGGTGTTTGATAATATCTACATTTACTTGAGAACATACATTTATTTCTTGAAGCCCTCTGCTTTCAACTCCTCCCCAATTTTGTGACATGTTTTAGAGTCTCATTTCTGCTGCCGAGGCTGGATTTTCACCTTGCATTCATGCACCTGGTCTATGCGGACTAGTCCCGCAAGCTTTCTATAGATTAAAAGTCAGCGACACGTCCAAGTAGTGCATTTGCTTATTTCTTGGATGTGGCGTTACATTCAAACCATTCTTGTAAGAGTTCTTGTTAATCCGTATCTTATTCAATTATTTTGTTTTTCCCCTCAACAAGAACGCTTGTTGCCTAAAATCTAAATGCTTTCATTGCTAAGCTATAATTATCTAAACTAGGTCTATCAATGAAAGAGCTGAAAATTACGGGAGGTATTCCACGAGCCAGATTACTCGAGCCTTATTTGCTGAAATTCCCAAGTCACAGTCTACTCAAAAGCACATTTTTTGGAACAACAAGCCTGGTGTTCTTGTTTCTACTTGGGTTTTTTATTTCATAAAATGCCATTACAAGCAGGAACTCTTTTAAGACTTGAAAGCAGCTTCTCATCCCTAATTTGCGATTGACTGCAGCCGTGTCCAAGGGATGACATGCTTGTGTATCGGAAAACATTCAACCAGAATGTTGCCAAGAGAAGTTCAAAAATATTGTGAACTACTGATGCTGAACAAGTTAGCCTCAGAGTTCCAGGAGAGCTGCTACTTGACCGTTGTTACGCTGTAATTGTGATGGGACTCTCGGAATCACAATTACGTCTTTAACAAAAGAAAGGTGACTCCTCTTCGTCACCCAAACCTAAATATCTAAACTCAGCTTACTTCCCCTTGTTGCATTCACCAGCCTCTTGCTTTTCTATCGAACCCACTCTAAAAAGCTCCCATCTTAATGGAACTGACCCCTTGTCCCTCTTTAAAGCTTTCCCTCAAAGCTTATACCTTGGCAACTTCGCTTTCGCGAGGAACATTGTAACATCTCCCTCCCGCTCCAGTATTGTCTACTTGGAATCTGAGGGATCCTGGCACAAGATGCTTTTCTCGATTTTCAATCGCAGGCCCTATCTTTTTCTTCTCTTGAAATCATCATAGATATCATAGAATGAGACCTATCCTGAATCTCATTGATTTCCCGTTCCTTTCATGGATAACAAGTGCTAAGGGCTGGGATTCTAACAACGAGGACACTTGAGTTCGAGATATCACAACCTTTGCATCCGCTCACTAGCATCTTTTTCGCACCCAGCAATTGGGCTGAGGTGGGGTTTCGATGAAAATAGGCGAGGTTAAGAATGCTAGTCATTATCTGCATAAATTGAAGAAATATAGAATCTTGAGAGGCAGAAACAGGAGTGCACTTTCAGATTGTATCCAGTGCTTCTAATATGCGATTGACAATCTTCACATGCTCAGAAAGCTTGAAGCAACTAACTTTGATATGCAGATGGAGGACCTAACTACATGGTTGACTGTTGCACTCACAGATGAAGACACCTGCTGGGATGATTTCGAAGATCAAGATCGTAAACAAGTTAAAAAGCTTCCGTAGTTATGTCATATCAAGCGGGGATTCGGTTATACATAGGAATATAAATGGAATAATCTAGCCTAACAAAGGTAAAATATCTCTTCTCGTTTCCATGTTTGTTTGGTTGTTATCAGGGTTGAACAAAAAAACTGAAAAACTAATTAAATAAAAAAATTGAAGAGAGAATTTCTCAGATCTATTATAAATTTTAAAAAATTATATTGTAAAGTACACCTTTAGATATTAAAAAGATAGTAAATGCAGTGCTAAAATTCGGACCTTTAGAACAGTTTGATTTTTGATCCAAAAAAGTTGAGATTTTCTTCTAAAGAGATATACTTTGAGATTTAGAAAAGACTGACAAATGCAAATCTAACCTAGAAAAAAAAAACAATTAGACAACAATACAACTTGTTTTAGGAAGTTGTACTGGAGGTGATGCATTTTCTCCTTGCACAACAAGTCCCTTCACTTAGACTCTCGCATACCATTAAGTTTTATAGTAATTTTAATATTAAATGACGATTCTTAAAAATTACAACCATAATATTATGATTATAAAAAAACTATTTTTCAACGCACATCATTCTGTCTCTGAGGATGGCAACATGCGAAGCATCGAGAAAAAACGTTATTGCGACAATATATACAATCATTGACAAAATAAAAATAACATGAAATTAAAAATACACATTATTATCTATATCAAAATGATGTACAAGCAGCAATGATCTAGTTATATCATAAACATGTAAAATAAAATACAAATTTAAGATGTAAATACTTGTGTGAAAGTTGAAAATCACAAATAAAGAAATATTATGAAACTTTCATCATCCTTTGCTTCAAAATTATTTGAATTGCTATGTGACTATATATGAAATGTCAATAATATATCTAGAATGACATGTTGAATGACTCCAATTAGATAAATCAAAACCAATGAAAACAAATATAATAATCTATTAAAATTACTAAGTTCACTAATCCAATAAATTGCAAGTTTTGCCTACTTCCAGATTAAAAATAATTTCTCTTTCAATTATTAGTCTATAGAGGGAAAAAGATAGTCAAATGGTTCTAATTGCCCTAAAGTTGAAACCATGAATGAGGCTGTAATATGGAATAATGCTAAGGCTATCAAAAGTTCAAATTTTGATAGGAGTTATAGGTTAAACCACAATCATGTTATCGATAACTTCATCTATGATAGTTAAATCTCTTACAATAATTAAAAAAAAAATATCACTAGAATACTAACCTTGATCTTATTAAGGTACAAAGATACGAAAAGATGAGATTTTTATTGCAAGGTTCTAATATCACTATATTGCTGAATTTAGAAGTTCTAAAAAGTGTTTGTGCTGATAAAATCATGACTTAACAAGGAGTTCAATTTAAAAAAGATACTAATTTTGTCTAAGCTATAAGGGTAGTTACAACATCTCTACATTTGATGTGTTAGGATTAAATTGTAAATATCTAAAATTAAAGGGATTAATAATGAGGAATATGTATATTTTAGATTTCAAATTGAATTTCTTTTTAAAAAACTTAAGAGTATCAAAATGAGAATTTATAAATTTTATTGTTGATATATAGTGCAACCCACAATAATACTATAATAAAAGTAGTTGTTGTTGGAATCCTTAGTATTAGTTAGTTTATCATGTATTGTCGTTATGAACATTATGATAATGTTATTAAACCTAGCTCATCTTGAATGATTATTACCCACTGACCTGGTCTTAGCCCTAGATAAATTTCAAATTAAATCATATAAAAGTTAAAATTTTATTATTTGTCTTGTCAATCCACTACTTAGTCAACTCGATCAAAATTTGATTCAATTTTTTACTCATTTTTTCACAAAATTACATTGTTTTATTGTGTTTTATTTTAAAAAACATAGATTTTTTTTCCATTAAGTTGAGTTAACCTATTCAACCGGTGACCCAATTTAGAGACCTGAATGGGTTTAATAATCTTGTTTTGAATTTATTTCTTATTTAATCAACAATAATAAAAATAGTCATTTGCAAGAAAGACTACAATTAAAATTATAGAAAAGACATCTTATTTCTTTGTCAAGCTTTTTCTTATGATTAATATTTTTAATTTATTTTGAAAATGAAAATATTTTTTATATTAGCATCATAATTCAATTAATAAAAAACAAAAAGATAGAAAAACATATTCACAAAAATTATATTAGTTTAAACTAAAAAGACAGTAACATATATATTTTAACTAGAAACCTAATTTTTTTTTTTTGAAAAACATGTTTTGTTTGAGAAATTTTGTTTTTCAAGCAAAAATATATTTTGATTATGAACACAAGTTTCAATTAAAAATATTGAAAAAAAATTATTAAATGATTAATCTTACATATCTCTATTAAGAAATTGAAAATCGATACATTTTATAAAATTGTTAGAAAACCATAATAAAAAATAAAAAATTGTTTTTTTTAAATAATAATAATTATCAAATCATTATACAAATTCTGCATGCCGGACAAATATATAAATTTATTCATAAAGAAATCAATAATGCTATCATAAAACAACTCTAATCTCTTACAAAATAACAAAATAATTGGGTAATCACATTAATATATTTAATTAAATTATTTCTATGAGTTTTTTTTTATATATATATATAAAAAAAACATTTAAAAGAATAATCTAGAAAAAGGCCAATCACGCATAGGCCTACCGTCTCAACTCATGCACACTTAGCCCGATAAAGATAGAAAATATGTATGGGCTTGGAAGGCTTTACCATATTTTTTAACTGGTTTTATTTTTTTTTTAAAAAGTTATTTACATATATACCCTCACCAAAAGCAAACTTGAGTGCCAAAAATGGTGGGGCCTAGTTCTACGACTTGAAGAATCCACTGGCAACTATTATTCATCTAAAACACCAAAAACAACGCTGCCTTGTTAAAAAACCTAAAAGAGATTGAGATTTTAACAACAATGTATAGTAAAAATTATTGTTACTGTAAATTTAGATTTTTATAGAATATAATAGTTAAATTATTATTTTATTTCTCAATGTACATTGATTTTAACTTTGGAATTAGGGATATTTTTTATATTTTATATTTTTGTGTATAATAAAATAACTATTATACTTTCTGATAAAAAGAAAAAAATGTCGAAGGGGTATCTAGGTAATTACAGATTTTTATTGCACAGTAAAATAACAATTTCTCCCTTCAATAAGACAAAACTAAAGTTTTTCTTGCAAGGGTAGTTCAGACATTATATTTTTTTTTTAAAATATGTAACTATAATTTTACCCTCATATAAGACAAAATGTAAGAATTAGACGCAGGGGTGTGGAGGTAATTTTAGGTCATTTATATTTTTTATTAATATTTACTGCTAATTACTATTGATGCGTCCAAAGAACACCCCAACGACTTTCAGTCGCACATCCCTTTTGGGTGGCGTGTATGACATTTGTAAGTGATGAAAAATGATTGCCCGACGTCTTCATGGATACACCTCCATGTCCTCCACCTCGCAATGGTGCATGTGACTTGTAACGTTGGTTAGAGTCGTGATGGTGGCCGAGTCAATTTTTTTCTCCTTTTCTCTCTTTTGCAAGCCAAATTGCAAGGAAGTCCTCGTAGTGTATGGTTGTTTCATGTCAGTCCCTAAATTTTTAATTGATCGATATGGTCCTGATTTCTATTATGAAAGTTTTAATTTATTTAAATTTTATCCCTCAATGAAAATTAATTATATATGGAGTTCTCAATTCGGTCCTTATTCTTTTAATTTTGGTTTCGTATTGAATCTCTTAATAATTTTGGAATGATAGTTTTGTATTTTTTAATTCTGTCATTCTATTGAAATTAAGAACATATTTTGTTTTCATTTTAGCCATTAGACTTTTAATTTTTTATTTTAATTCCTTTATTCTTTACAACACTTTTTATTTTTCTTAATTTTATCCTTTGATTAAAATTATTTATATATTTTATTTTTATTTTGGCCCATAAACTTTTTATTCTTTATCTTAATTATTTTATATTTTTATATATTTCTAAATAATATCTATTTTTATCCATGTTATATATATATATATATATATATATATATATATATATATATATATATATATATATATATATATACACTCTTAATTTTGGTTTTTAATTTTAATCATTTTCTCTTTTCTTTAAGTTATATTTCTTAGAAAAAATTAATTCTTAGATTTTAGTTTGTGTTTGTGATCATTTGAAATTTGATATTTTTTTTCTTTGTTTTTTTTTAGTTTTTAGATTTTTTTTTCTTCAAGTAAAAAAAAAAAAAGCTAACATTTTTTTTTGTTTTATGATTTCTTTCATTTTTTTTCTGTTTGCTCTTCTATCACTTTGTTTTTTTATTCTTTGATATAATTTAGTTCTTTCAATTATTTATGCAGCAATACTAATAGTTTAATTTATTTCCTTAATTACTCTTTTGTTAGAATTTTATAGTGTTTTATATTCTTTAAAATAATTTGATATTTTTTTTAGCTATTTATTACAATCATCATAATAATAATAATAGTGACATTATTAATCACAATAATGATAGCAATTGTTATTTATTATAATGATGATTGTGTTTATGGTATTAATAATATAATTTTAATTATATTAATAAAAATAAGGGTGTTAAGTATCATGATAATAATTATAATGATTATAACAATAATGATGGTGACAAGGACAATGCTGCTAATAATAATTAGACTAATTTTTATTTATCATAATAGTGATAATGACAACTATAATAATTGTGACAATTTAACAGCAATATAACAATTATGATAATAATAATGAAAATAACAATCCAAGTAATTCATTAAGCGATGTTATTTTCGTTAAAAAATAACTTTTATAATATTTTTATGTATAATATTTCAAATATAATATCACGTAAATAAAAATAAAAATACGAGGCAACACGTAAACAAAATGGGTAGATAGATTTGCCCAAGTTATATACAATAGAAAAATATTTGAGTCATTTCCCTTGTGTTTTGCCGTAGCTAGAACCAAATTTTTAACATGTGAAAAAATATTAACGATCCAATAATTATTATTAATAATACTATACATCTTAACGAAATAATCAACCTAGAAAAATTTTGATTATTGCCATTGATAATTAGAATATTACTTATTTGCAATAATATTCATAATAGCAGTTATAATAATTATGACAATTTAGCAATTATAATAGTAATAATGAGAATAATAATTAAAATAATTCATTGGTTGATATTATTTTTGTTAAAAATTGACTTATGTGGTTTTTTATATATGATATTTCAGATCTAATATCATGTAAATAAAAAACTATATGACGTCACATGTAGACAAAATAAATAGAAAAATTATGTTAGATTATCTACAGGAAAAAAAATATCCTGCGTTCCATTGCAGCCAACACCAATTTTTTTAACATGAAACAAAAATTTTAATGGTCCTATATTATTTTTATAATGCTATACATCTGAACTAAATATTTAACTTACAAAAATTTATGATTATGTAGTTTTTATATATATTTATTTTACTATAGATAAGAAATTTAGAATAATAACTATTATCATTTTGAGGACTTTTTTCATGTAAAAATATGTGAGACTAATTATATAATATAATACTTTTTTGATATTAACGTCTTAAATATATATATAAAAAATCAACTATTTTTTTTAATAAATCTTACATTAATTGAATCTCAATGTTCTGAAATATTTTAAATATAATAATATGAAAAAAAAATCTAAAAAACTAATATTTAATAAATTTTAGCAGTTGTATTTTTGTTATATGTCAAATAAATTATTCGTCAAATAGTTAAAACATGCCCAACAAATAATTAGGTTGTTGCAGACAACAAATAACTCATCTACAGTCAATTTGATCAATTGCAGTTTTGCTATCTACCAATTAAATTATTACTCAAGTAATTAAAACAAAACCACAAATAAATTATTTGTTGTGTAAAACACATCTGTACTAAAATTTATCAATTACAATTTGACTCTTTGTTAATGAAATGATTCATCAAACAAATAAAACATACATAACAATCAATCAATGTGTTACAAGAAACACATGACTCATTTTCAATGAATTTTATAGATTCCAATTGTACAATCTACTGATAAAATAATTATCAAAACAGTTTTAACTATAGAAGCATTCAATCACTTTTAGGAGAGAAAATAAAAAACCCATTTATGTCATATTTTATCTATTATAATTTTTATAATTAAATACCTAGATAATCAATTACAACTCGTACAAAATCAACCAGTTTTCTGTATAAAAAAACCCAACATAGTGCGCAGGCAAGTAACCTCGTTAAATCTATTATAATGCCTAAAAACAACTCTAAATTTGTTCAAAAACTCAAAATTAAAATCCAACAAAACATTTGGAGCTCATATATATTTTTTTTATGATATGAACTATATATAAGGATTTCGAGTTCCCCCAGAAACGAGTCGTTGCTCATCCAGAAGCTAGAAATTTTCTCCACTAATTCCCATGCATTTGGAGTATTTCATAAAGTGTAGTCGAGGCATTTCGGGATGGCTAAGCACCAAACCCGATGGCGGGTGCGTAGCTAGCAATTTCTCCACGGTAATAATTAGCACACAGTTAGTTCGCTCTCGATGGATGTTCACCCAACGCCATATCCGTCTCCACTACGATCTTTTTGACTCTTAATAAAGCGTATGCTTGAGAATATGCGAATAAAGTGTTTTTTTTTAATATTTTTTAAATTAATATTTTTTTTTATATTATTTTGGTGTGTTGATATAAAAAATATTTTTAAAAAATATTATTTTAATATATTTATAAATAAAAAATACTTTAAAAAACAACCAGAAAAATAAACGAATTAATTATAAATCTCGCAGGCGTGATAAAAGAAAAGTGTGATGTTTGATGTGCGGAGGAGATGCAATGTCGATCCAGTCCTGGTTTCTTCTTCATGGTCCTTGCAAGTCGTTTACTGGGGGAGAAATAAAGACACCACTTATATTTATACAAGTTTGATATTCCCATCATATATAGACTCTAAATTATTTTATTAAATATCCTTTATTTATTTTTTTTATCTTCAAATAAGAGTATAATAATATTTGCAGTTTTTTTTTTCAGCCCATCATTATTTTTTAAAAAACTTTTTTGGTTTTAGAAATTAACTAGATTAACTTGGTTTGATGAAAAATGTTAATATATGATATTTCTTTCTAAATATTACTTTATATATATATGTTATATTTATTTATTTATAATTATCATTTTGTTTATAAAAAAAACATTGTATTCTTTTTATACAACCATCAAAGAAGCACTTGCCGACTAGTCTAATAAAATCCAGTAAATATATACCAATACCAGATGCATGAATGGAGCGCACCCAACTCATCAATGGTATGACTAATCAGCATGCCTTTGAATTTGAATTCTCTAATATATACACAGAGAGAGGTAGCTTACAAACCACTTACAACTTAGTTGAAAAATTGATGGAAATTGTTTTTTAAAGTGTTTTTGTTTAAAAATATATTAAAATAGTAATTTATACTTTTTTAGATATTTAAAAACATACATAAAAAAATTAATTTTAATTTTTTTAAAAACATTTGTAAACGCTGGCAAACGCACAGTTAAAGCCTCATCGAATTTGTAACTTGCACTCTCATTCCACTGGAAAAGGAAAAAGAAATTACTTTTGGCTAAATTTTAAAAGAATATTATTAATATTAGGCTCCTCACTATGTTAAAATTAATTTATTCTGATCTGAGCCGCACCGCATTTCCCGGACAAATCCCAAGCACAGTTAAGTAGAGCGAGGGGACAAATCCCGCCTACTGTACAGCATCCGTGCCGTGATGGATGCCCGGACCAGCCTCGCCGCTTGACCTATCCAGATCCACGTTTTCAGGCGAACCTCCTTCTCGACTTTTTTATTATTATTATTATTATTATTAATGTTGGTTTTTGAGTAAATATCTCAATTAATTTTAAAAAATTTTAAATTAATAAATATATAAATCTCTAATAATTATTATATTAAAATTATATAGTTCAAACCATATTAAAAAAAAACAAAAACAGATCAAGCTCTTAGCTTGCCATATAAATGTTTTCTTTTTCACCCTTCTAAGCCGTGGATTTCATGTAATACTCAGTCAACGATTGACATGACAAGGTATTTTACCTTAAGAGAACAATGCTATCATTAGGATTTCAAAAGTCAAATGATTGTTATTTTCCTGGGGATCTCATATTCCTTCTCATCATGAAAATGGACGTGATCCATGAACATAAAGCATAAAGCATGGGTGATCTGTGTGTCTGTGTCTGTATATATATATATGTTAAATAATTAGTTAATATTTTAGTTCTAATCGTTTTGTACCTGTACAGAACAATATCTTAATAGATATAGAGACTTTTAATACTTAAATAAATATATTTGATATGAAAAAATGAAATAATATTTTAAAGATAGATACTCTTAAATATATATAATGTTGAGAATGAATATAATGAACTTTTTACCTCGTTAGTTAAAAGGTATTTTTAGACCCTAAATCTTGTCTTGTTGCTGGAATAAAAGGGTTGAAGAGTTATTTTTTCTTGATAAAATTAATGAAGAATAAATACTTTTTATATGATATTAAATAATAAACAAATATCTTTTATACCATATTAATGAGTAATAAATATCTCTCAATGACAATAAAAATATGATAAGTTTTTAGAAGATTTTATATATACTTAAGGGTGTAAAAAGATAGATATTTTTTATTTTACAAGTCACGAGAATAATAATAAAAACTCTATAGTCTAATATAGAGTCTATAGTGATCATTAAACTTATATTCACTCATGCTTAACACGATGTCAAGACCACAAGTGGTGGGGCTGATAGCTCCATGTTTGCTTCAATTCAGTGCATAATAATTGCATTGAAAGATATTAAGTCTGATTGTGTGCATACCTATATATATTTGAGCTCAACGCGTAGTTAAATCTAAAAATGTTAGGTTTGACAACAACATTTTTTATTATAAAATAATTAAAAATATGAAAATACTCTCTAAGTTTGTCTTGATAAAGAAACAAATCCCTATAAAATACCAAAATATCTGGAAGGTAGAGTTTTTTTTTGTCTTTTCTACGGGTAAATTGATTTATTTACAATTCATAAAACTGAAAACACCTAAAATATCTTTGCCGTGCAATTCTTATTTTTATCCTTTTCAAGTGAAAATTTGTCTTTCACTATCCATAAAAAGTAAAACATCTAAAATATTTTTGTCCAACAATTCAATTTTTTTTTATTTTACGTGTAAACTTATATTTTTATTGTTACAAAAACTTGGAAAAGGCAAACCATAAAACCTCCAAACAAAGATTTAATTTCTATAAATCAAAAGGTAGAAGAGTAATTACACTGTAACAATCCATGGTAAGCCATGTGTACTATAATGAATTCTTGATACAATATAATTTTTTTTAATTAATCTTAATGAAAATAAACTTAAAATTTTATAAAAATACAATAAAATAGCTCAAAGATAAGGTTTAAAATCTAATGATTAAAAAAAGAAAAGAAGATAAGATGATTGGGAAAGAAAAGAAAGTTTATCATGGACACACTAGAGATATGCTTTATTGTTAACAAAATCTTGAAAAACTATAAAACAAAGTTATAATTAACTTTAAAACCCCTGATTAATGGTTATAATTATCTTAATAAAATATTTTTAGTATATAAAAATCAAAATTTATAATGAATTTTTTTTATTTATCCATGTCTCATGTAACCCCCACTTCTTTATCAAGCCTTTGGATCTTAAATTTCTAAACATGCTAATTAATTTGAAAAAGATATTAAAACAACCGGTCACGTATAACTACTGCTCTCCAAACAAATAGTCGTGTTCCATGTGTACTACTTTTCTAATATTGTTTAACACGTGTTGTTATTTTAAACTTTTTTACAGGAAGACAGAGATTCAAGTCGGAGGAACGTGGGAAATAGGAAGGTTCCTGCGCCACGTGGCTGGAACTGAGTGAACGTTGTGGGAAGGTCCACGTGGCTGGAAGAGAGTCAGCGTTGCTTAGAAACAAAGAGCCCCCTCCCCCCTCCAGATTCCCCTGTTCTGTTCTCGTTGGGCTTGCCGTTTTAAATACAGGTTATTTTTAAAAAATAAAATATTTTTTTAATTTAATTTCTTAAATTTTAAATAGTTTTGATATACTGAACGAGGATTTAAAAAATATATTATTTTAATATATTTATATATAAAAAAAACAGTTAAAAAACAACCGCTATTGATCCGTTGTCAAAAGTATATACAATGAATATTGTTATAATAATAATAATTATTATTATTATAATATGATGTTGGTGTTGATTTCATGACTTTTTTTTTTAATTGCATGTTATTATGTATTGGATTTTCTTTTGCTTTATATTTTAATGTATATGTGCTATAAAAAATATATTTTTATATTGCATAAATATTGTATTACAAAATAAAAAACATATACTGAAATTAATATCTTAAAGAAAGATTGTTTTCTAAATTCTCATAATAATCAACTTCAAGCTTGTTAAAAGTTAATCCTTTAATATAAATTTCATTGTTATATATTTTTCTATCCTAACCATACTTTTAATATGAAAAATATGTTTATTGATTAAATATCCAATATAACATTTAACCCTTTTTTTTTGAGGACTTAAATATAGTAAATTCAAAGTAATACTATCATTTCCTTCCAACTGATAAACCTAACGTAAAATTACAACCATTAACAATTACTAAGAAATTTATAGTGAAATTAAGTATTATGAGAAATAAAAAAAAGAGCATTTTATCATAGTATCGTAAGAAACATACAATTCTCTGTATGCAAACTAATATACTTTTTTTTTTTTGTCTTATGAACCTTTTTTTATAGAAAATGTATCATTACAATATCTGAATCAAGAAATTTTTTATTTTTATATATTTTATTGGAATATCTAATACTTATCCACTAATATTTTTTGGATCAAATAGTATATATAATTAATAAAATCTTCAATGTCATTGAAATAATCCATCATGTGCAACATTTCAAGTGAAACTCGATACATTAAAGAACAATAATTCATAAATTATATCAAACTTATATAAAATATTGATGACAGCATGTATTAATTAATTGTGTGAATTAAATAAATTATATAACATTGATTTAACTTATCCTTATTCAATATATTTTAATAGTAATCTTAAATCATTACTAATCATCTACATGAATTTAAATTCCTCCAAATTTATCAAAATCTTCAACCCAATAATAAAATACAAAACATACCCATTAAATAACTTATAATTCATTTCATTAAATAAAACCCTAATTCTTAAAATCCAAATTGATTTCATCAAATTGCAAACAAATATAATTTTTTAAAAATTTCAAACAAGCCCTAATATGTACAAATGATATATTTGTACAATAAATTTCTATGAAAAAAACTATGTATAATATACAATAAAAATGAACATTGTAAAATTAAGTTCAAATGAGTATGGGGATGATCGAATTTGTGATGATATGAGTCTTGTTTATGATAAAATAGAAGAGGGCTCACTTGTAAGGTCACAACCTAAATATCATCTTTATATTTACAAATAGGTTTTATTGACGAGTTTATTGTGGTGGTAATTCCCTCTGTAAGTATGCCATATTATTTTTATTCTTTTATTTATTTATTGTTTTCTGACTGTAATTCTTTTTGTATACTCAGGGACAATGAGGGACTTAATTTACCAATAAAATTTTGTCGTCATTATTTACATTTGCTAATTTTTTTTAATTAATAAAATCTTGTTGTTGAGATCGGAGAAGACATTTCGCAACACGAGGCTGGTGAAGTTGAGATTATTACTCCATGACAGAATGTAGCGGTTGAGATCCTCCGACGTCCAGGGTGGCCGGATGCCCCCACAACACTTTATTAGATGTTACGAGGTCTTCATCATCATCTAACGAAATAAACAAATATTCCCTGCTGCTTTATGCAAAACATAATTTCTTGCTCACAGTCTCTCAAAATAATCGATTAATTTCAACACCCATTGCCCGCAATGATAACGACACCGACCATCGGCAACGGAGATCGATGTAAGTGTATATTTTGATGGCCGAAGAGCATGAAATCTGGGAATTCCTCCTCAAAACCAGACCGGCACTCTTTGCATCGAATGAAATGCATGTGTCTCACCCCCCTCTCCCGGTCCCCATTTTTTTTCCGACGCGAAAACCTCATGCAGACGAACATATCCATGCAGTTCCGATGCTTACAGTTTTACTTGTGTTGTGCGAAAATATCTGTTTTAAAAATATATTTGAATTTTTTTTTTATTAATATTTTTAAGTGATATTAAAAAGAGGAGATGTCCCATGTTAGAAAGAGATTTACTGGTGAACGTGAAGTGTTTTTTTTACTTGAGAGAATTAAAGCAGTAATATTAATGCTATAAGTTAAAGGAATATTATTATAAGTAACTGCATGTTAGGTTAGGTTAGCCATAAAACGGGCGTTTAAAACACTCCAAGAGAGTGCCTTTGAGTGCTACCTTGGAAAGCCATGAATGGAGCTACCAACATCACGCCAAGTGTTCAACAAAATCACAATTAAGCCTATAACTTCTCCTTAAAGCGACTAGCTCATATTTGAACATCTCTAGCTAGCCACCTATTATTATTATTATTATTATTACTTTTTTTTAAATTAAAAAAAATGAGAAAAGGCATTGCAAAACCAGAGAAGACTTTGTACAACCGAAACACATTTATAAAGTGGAAACAACGGTGAATTATAAAACCTCTAAATCATTATGCTTCAACAAGTCAAGCAATTAAAAGAAAGAAAAGAAGAAGAAGAGGAATTTCACAGTTAAAACTATGTGATTGTGAAATTTTGACTATATAATTAGCACAAGACATGGCTTAAATCGTGTTAATTTTGACTATTTGAACCGTTTCCATTCAATTTATAATCCTCTAAACTCATTAAAATTTTAATCATGTTAATTTAATTTGTTAACACACTTTGTATTTGTTTTGTTTGAGCATTTATTATTGGACCATTTGAATACGTGTAAATATTAGAATCAACCATTTTCATATTAGAGTCATGATGTTTATCATTAAAAATTCTTGTAGAACTATAATTTTTTTAAAGCGAGTAGTTATATTCTTGAAGAAAAAAGGTCTTTGTCAAATAATAAATCCATAAGTCAAAAAAAGAAAATCAAATATTCTAACAGCTTGTTCCAACCTATAACGCAAGCCTTTTTCAAACTATAATTGACCTGAAATTTAATTGTGATTCTAGAATCTTATAGTGAAGTTTCAAATACTTCTAGAATCTTATAGTGAAGTTTCAACTTAATTCAATGATAATGTTGAAAATTTAAGATTGACATTCATAAGATAAGACAATAGAAAATCTTATGTCAAAACTTGAATTTCATGGTGGGATTATATCATTATATATATAAGCTTTTTATTTATTTTCATTTATTTTTTTGCAATAAACAAGTTAATAGGGGTGACTTGATCTTTTTAATAATAAAAATATTATTTTGAAAAAAGTCATCAGCGCGTGCAATGTCGTTCCATATCTAAACATTACCTTTTAGAGTGGCGTTGAAAGCATCTACCCATGTTTTTTTTATTGTTGTTATATGTGTACATAATGGAACAATTATTAGGCTCCAATAACAACTTCTTCTTCTTCTTCTTCTCTTTGTCAAAATTTAAAGGTTTTTTTTTTCTTGTTTCCAATTTGATCTTTATATTTTTATTGTTATTTTTTTTTATCTAATTCATATTTATTTTTTTCTTCAAATGTGCACCTCATCATATAGTTTCATATGGTTTCTATATCTATTTTTTTTCCTCACTCTTTTGATTATCTTTTCTTTTTATCTTTTTTATAATTATATTTTGTTTTCAGCTCCATCCCTTAGCATTGGACTTCGAATTATTTTTATATGAAATTTAGTCGCTATTATTTCAATTGTTATTTCTTTTGTTTTGGACTTTTTATTGCATTGCTTATTATTTTTTTTATAAAAATTATCCCTTAATCTTTTGATGATTAAGAATTTTGCCTTTTATAGTGCTAATCTCAGGTTCACAGGTCATGAGTTTGAAAGTTAACATGACTTGACTTTAGTCTCTTTTAATTTTAATATTTTTTACAAATAATTTTTTCTACTTTTATCATTCCATTTTTGAATTATTGAGAATTAGTTTCGTGTTTTTTTTTCTAAAAACACTCTTTATACGGTTGTCTCAACCATATGTTTAAGGATGCAAGGTTAATAAGTTAATCTTTTTCCCATTATTTTTAATTATTACTTTTTATTTTTATCTTTCAACATTAAGTTATTTGATAATTTAGCTTTGTAATTTTATTTAGTATGCTTTCAAAAGGGTTACACTAGCATCATAATCATATCACAAATGTAGCATGCCAACCTAGATGGAATTGACTAAGTTTTATGTACCCTTTTTTTATCTTTTTGTGAGTATATTTATTGTATTTTTCTTTTTTATGTATTAATTAAATTATTTGAGTTTATTAAACACTATAAAATCTTTGACCCAAGTCTCATATTTTTGTAATGGTTGTTTTCTAAACCTTTCATCATTTTAATATTTTTTTCTATGTTGGAAAAGATTTGAACCATCCATGACATAGCTACGCCCTTATCTAGTAAAGTATAAACTTTATTGTCAAACGAATAAACAAACAAATAAGGGAAAAAAAGGTTTTTCAGTACAACTCAATTTGTGATATATATATATATATATATATATATATATATATATATATATATATATATATATATATATATATATATATATATATATATATATATATATAAAGAAATAATAGACACAATTGTTCTCTTGATGATGCTCCAAAATCTAGATGCTTAAAATAATATTTTTTAGTGGTTGATTATGAGAAAATCAAGTGTTTGTTCAATTAAAACCAATTTCCACTAAAAGAAAGTTGATCTCTTAACGAAACAATCTTGATACCTACAAAAAAAAGTCCCATTTAGATGGATTTGGAGACCATCATATGTTTAAGCTATGATCTTTATTAGGGAAAAAATATAATAAATATGCTAAAAAGAATTAAGTTTTATGAACATAGTTGTTTGTTTTTGTTTTGGTATCAAATGAATGCCCTGTAAAAAAAATATGTACAGGGAGAATAAAGATTGTATACCCTTTGATACTCTATGAACCTTGTTTTTATTTTTTTAAAGAGAGTGGTGGAGAGTCATGGAGTAAGATTAAGCAATATGATTGGGCTTGATAAAAAAATTCTAAAAAGAATAAGTGATAGGTCTAGGTTGCTAAGTTAAAAAACAACTTTTATGAACTTCATTGATAAGTTAATCCCCTATATATATAACTTTTTCTTTAATATATATTAAAGAAAAAGTTATAACATATGGGATAAATAATATAGTATAAGACGCAAATTATTATGGAATGTAATGGTAGAATTACCATTTTACCTCTTAATACATTAAAAACAACTATTGGTATCGAGGTTATTTTTTACTTTTCCACGGGACTGACTGACATTATCTGAATCTTTGGGGCTAATTGTATCTTTTTCGGATTGTTTGCAAAGACTATAGTTCTACCCCTGTCAACACACAATAAACACTTGACTTTTTAGAGACATTTTCGAGTTTTTACAATGTTATGAGCAGTAAAATAACCATATTGCCCTCTAATAAGATAAAAACCAAGAGTTGTCGGTGGAGTGTTTATGGTAATTCAAGTTTTTCTAAATAGTAAAACTGTGGATATGCCTCCGATAAGACAAAATCCAAGTGTTGGTTGTAGGGCTGTTTATATAATTTTATATTTTTTTTTAATTTTTTCTACAAAAAACAATAGATGTGTTTGCCTAACTTGCCAACAATTTTCTTTTCTACACTCCCTTCAGGCAGCGTGTGTGGCATCGTTTGATGCTTAAAACATAAAAATATTCATCTTGCGTCTCACCGGATGTGCCACCATGTCTTCTTCCACATGGTGCACGTGTCATCTTATAGTGGCTAGAAAAGTGACGTTGGTCACTTAATCGTTCTTGTTGTGTTTTCTCTCTCCTACAATTGTAAAATGCAGTTTGGTCCTCTTTTTTCAAGTTGTTTCCTTTTAGTTCTTGGTTTTTTACTCTTGATTTTTGTTATAAAAGTTATGGTTTATTTCAATTTTGTTCTTCAGTTGAATTAATCATAAATGTTATGTTTCATTTCGGCCTTAATTTGATTATTATTTTTATTCATCTTATATTTTTTATTAATATTTTAATATTTTTAATTTTTTTATTTGATTAAAATTGATCATATATTGTGTTATTCATCTTGTCCTTTATTCTTTTATATATATATATATATATATATATATATATATATATATATATATATATATATATATATATATATATTAATTTTATTATGTATAAGATGTTGAAAATAATGATTGCAATTGTTTTTACAGTATCTTCCCTAAAAGAATATGTTAGGCTAATTATATATTTTAATATTTTTTTAATATTAACACATTAAAATAATACAAAAAACAAACAAAAAAAATATTCTTTATAAACTCTATTTAAAATTCCACAAACACCACAACTAATTAATAAAAAAATCAGTTTTTATGTTTCATTTTGGGCTTATTCTTCTAATTTTTTTTCATTCTTGTTATTTTTTCGGTGATGAGGTTTTAATTTTTTTAATGTTGTCATTCAATTGAAATTGCCCATATATTGTGTTATTCATTTCAGCTATTGTTATTTTAATTTTTTAATTCTTTCAATTATTTAGTTTTTTTATATATTAATTTTATTACGGATAAGGTGTTGAAAATAATGATAGAGATTTATTTATAGTATTTTTTCTAAAAAATATATTAGACTAATTATATATTTTGATTTTTGTCTAATAGTAAAAAATAAAAAAATAAACATTATTTAAAACACCACAACTAATTAAAAATATTTCTTTTATAATACAATGTTGATATAAGCAGCGCTAATAGAAAAAATTTAAGAGTTTTTTTTCCTTAGTTTTTTTAATCACATGGTAATTTAATTTCAGTGTTCTTAAGCCGCACATGGACAAAACAAGTGAAAATATACACAAAGATAATAGATCATTAACAATAAAACATTAATTATACATTCATAAGAGGGAGTTTCGATCTCCTTTCACGCCGCTAAAGCTAAACTTAATATGTCTTTTGACATAAATTGCATTTATTACAAAGATGAATAGCAATAAAAAATAAAAAAAACCAAAAATAAGATTAAAAAAATAAAGACAATATTAAGCCATAGAATATTTCTAAATCATTAATCCAGGTATTGGATTTGAAATATTATATATAAAGAAGTTGCAAAACTTAATGTTTAATAAATACAACTTCAAATGATAAATTACTTAAATTATTATTTTTATTGTTATTATTATGATTGAAGATAAAAAAAAATTTATTAGTAGCATTAAAAAAACATTATTTCATCTAAAGAACACATGAATATATTTAAATTATAAAATTAAAAGATTAAAGTAAAATTACTATTATTATCATTATAAATATAATTATTCTAATCGTTTGAATTATAATAAAATTTATTATGATTGATATTATAAATATTATTTAATGAGTTATTGTTACTATTAGCACAATAACCATAAGCACCATAGCCATAATAAATTTTATCATTTTATGAGTTGCTATAATTGATATTTTTAATATTATTTTATGAGTTATTGTAACTATTAGTACAATAGTCATAATTATTAATATCATAATAAATTATTGTTGTTGTCATTATTACCATTACTATTATTGTTTAAACAAAAAAAATTATTAAATTATCCCTAAGAAAAAAACTATAACAATAATTTGTTGCGTGATATTTAATAAATACAACATCGAATGATGAATCACTTTGTTTTTTAGTCTTATTTTTGTTATTATGTTTGAACGTAAAGAATGAAAATAATTATATTATATATTTTATTTTTCATTTTAGTCTTTATACTTTTAATTTTTTATTTAGTTTCAATACTTTGATTTTTTCGATCCTTCTTAGATGTTTTTTTATTTTTTATCTTTATTTATGCATTCGTGCTTTTAATATTATTTTTTTTTATCATTTTATTTTTTCTTTGGGTTTTGTTTTTATTTAGTTTAATCTTAAAATCTTAATTATATTGGTGATCATTTTAAAATTGATATTTATTGTTTTTCTTTTGTTATTTTTGTTTAGTATTTTCTATTATTTTTAGTTTTTCTTCGGATTAGATAAGTTTTTTTTTTTCTCATGAGATTTATTTTGGTTTTAATTTTGTTGTTTTTGTTTGCTCTTTTATAAAAATTGATATTTCTTTTTTTTTTGCTCTGACCCCTTTTTTTCTTTTTTATTTTAATTTATTTTTTATATCAGATGATTTTTTAGAATGCTAATAATATTTATTTTGGCTTTGTAATTTATTTTACTTGTTTATATATGCTTTTCTGTAAGAGTTTTTTTTTATTTTTTTGTTTTGCTCTTCAATATAATTTTATTATATGAATTGCTTAGACAATGATAATAATCTTTGTTATTGATTTTTTATAAATATTTTCTTACTTACTTTTCTATTACAAGTTTTTCTATTATATATCGAGATAATTTAATAATTTTATTATAATTCAAATAACTTTAATAATTATATTCATAATAATAATAATAATAATACGAATTATACTTTTATCCTTTAATTTAAGCCTTTAATTATTTTTATTCTTCTTCAAAGTCAATTATTTTGGTCAAATGTAGCATCGTATAAAAAACACATTCTTACCATTTATTTTTTATATTTTAAAAAATTCGCAATATATATATATATATAAAAACAGGTCAACAGGTTAATCATGATTTTGTTATATATAAAAGGCTGTAGTTTCCGTTTCCGTAAAAGGCGACGTAGCCCATTGTCCATTGTATTTCTTCTTCCTCTTAAGGAGTAGGGGAAAAGTCGTACCAATTGAAAAAGTCGTCTTTTTCCTTGGGCTGGTTATATTAATATACGTGGCAACTCAAGGATGGTATCTTGGAACCATGATAATACTGATTGCGCCATGAGTCTGGGTGTAATAGAAGATTATCTTGTATTCCCCAGCACTCGGACTCAGTGATTTAATTAATTGAAACCGGGCAAGTTTAGGTTTTAAAACAATATTATTTTAATATATATTTTTAAATTAAAAAATTATGTTAAGAAAATCGAAAAATATAAATATTTTGACTGTTGTTAAAAAAGCAATTCCAGGAATGTATCATTTTTTATATTTCTTTTTTCTTTTTACCATCCCAAGAGGTATTTAAGTTAAATCACCATCTTTATCCTTCTCATATACGAAAATGCCATTATTATAAATAAAAATGTGATTATAAAATGTTAAAAAGTACTAAAAAAAACAATCATATAGAGTGTTATAATAAAATATTTATATAAAATAATAAATCACTAAACATATATTTTCTCAGTTGGAGTATCAATTAAAACTAAGTTCTTGTTCAGTCAATAATATATAGTTGGTTATATAAAACTAATGAAGCAAATTAGCATATAAAATTAATAATTAAAATCACAAGAACTCTCTCAAAATTGATAAATAAAAAAAAAACCTACCATGTAGCAAACCCTAATAATAAATAAATAAATAATGCACTCGTTAATTTTGTGGAACCGGTTTTTTCTTTGTTAAGAAAAAGAAAATAGTATTTTATTTCGATTTTCAAGACCCGACATAACTGAAAATAACATAATATAATAGATTATCTTTATAAATATCTTTTTATGATTTTGATGTGATTATATTAATTAAAAATAATTAGAATTACTTTAATGTATTTTAAACATTTCAATTTTTTATTCATTTATTTATGTGTCTATCCTCTTAGATTTGAATTTTATTCTTTTCTCGTTTATTGAGTTTATTTTTCAATTAGTTATTTAATTTTAATTTATATAGATGATCATTTTAAAATTGATGTTTCTAATTTTTTTTAAATTTTTAATTTTTCTTCAAATCAAATGGTTTTTTATACTAATAATATTTATTTTAGTTTTATCTTTTTTTTTTAAATGCTTGCTCTTTTGTTAAGATTTTTGTATTTTTTATTTTATTATTCTGAATAATAATATTATGATTCATATTATTTTGACAACAACAATAATAATCTTAACAATTGTAATCATGATAATAATAGTAACATTACTAATGATAATGATGATAATAATAATAATAATTTATTATAATGATTATAGTGCTTATGATATTAATAATTATGACAATGACAATAATAAGAAAAAATAATTCATAAAATAATATTAAGAATATCAATAATAAAAATAATAATTACAATAATGATATTAATAATGATAATAATACCAATGATTATTTTAATGATATTAATATTAATAACAATAGTAATATTAATATTTATAACAATAATTATAATCGTGGTCACAATAATAGCGTTGTTTATACTACTTCTACTATTAATAATTAAATGACTGTACTAATAATAAGAATAAAAATAATGATAAGATTATTAATAGTTGTGACGATAATAACTATAATGATATTTTAAACAATACTAATTATATTGAAAATGATGGTGACAATAATAATGATATCAATATTAATTAGGATAGTAATTATTTATAGTAGTAGTAATAGTTATAACTATAATAATAATGACAATTTAACAATCATAATCATAATAATGAGAGTAATAGCTGTAAAATATATCATTTGATGTCATATTTGTTAAGAATTTAGTTTTGAAACTTCTCCAATTTCAAATCTTATATTCCAGATTAATGGTTTGAAAATTTTTTATGGTTCAATATTATATTTTATTTTATTATCTTATTTTTTAAAAATTGTATTTCTTAACATAATATTTTTTTGTAAAAAAAACATTTATTTTTTGTTTACATCTATGAAACAAATAAATTCATATCAATTTAAAATTTATATATTTTATTAGAAACTTGTGCTTGACAAAAATTCAGCATAAAAAAAATAAAAAATTATTATTTTATCCAAATTTATCCCATCATAAAAAAAAAATTCACATTCTTTATATTTGTTTTGTATTTTAAAAAATATGTTGCAGAGCACAGGACAATTGAACCATATACTAAATAACCTGTTTTTGAAAATAAAAAACAAATTTAATCTAATCTAATTTTTTATTTTAAATTAATTTATTTTTATGTTTTATATTATTTTAATATATTGATATTTAAAATAAATCTTTAAAAATAAAAAAATATTAATTTTATGATAAAATACAATTCTGTTGTTTTTTAGCCTCAACTGTTCTGTCAATTATTTTCTGTGTTGTTTTTTTGTCTTCATGTGTGTATATAATTTTTAGTCCATTAAATTAAATGATGAAGCTTTTAAGATGAGCTCGGAGCTTGTCCCTGTCAGGTCTCAGATGAAACGCTCATTTTTATGATTTTTTTACTGTACCGAAATATGTCAAATTAGCCAGCGGAGACATCCCCCCTCCCCAGGTAATAGCAAAAAGGCTTGATTTAATTAATTATAAATTAAATTTCCTCTGCCACCTCACCTAGTGACAACCGTTTACTTTTCAAAACCAATGCAGAGCGATGGCAATTCTCAGTAATTCCATACACTTCCAAGCCTTGTTTAACACGCCCTTCCTCCTTAAATAATCGAAACCGAACACGCAACCCAGACCCACACCTTCACCACCTTCGTGAATCGAAGGAGAGAGAGAGAGAGCTTCTCTCCCGGCGAGCCTGTCTCTCGTTTTGAATTGACCTAAACACTCCCCACTCGGAAACGCTTTTTTTTTTTTGTTTCTTTGTTGGTTCTTGTGATCTCATACAAAAGATGGGATCCTCAGAGCTGATTTTTAGAGGTCATGACGAGACTCTGCCAACAGCTGATGCTTACTCACCAAAACCGCCGAAGCCATGGCTTGCCGTCACCCGACCCATTCGTTACCTGCTTCTCGAGCAGCGACTCGTCTTTATCCTCGTCGGCATTGCTATTGCTACTCTTTTCTTCACTCTCCTTCCCCCCTCTTCCTCATCTCCTCACAAATACGATCCAATCCCAGTCTCTTTCTCTCACTTCTCTCATGAGTTAACAACCCCTGTGCGTTACAAGTACTACGAGCCCTATCAGGTAGGATTCCAATCGGCCAATTCCGGCGGCAAGATTCCGCTGGGACTCAAAAGAAAAAGTCTCCGAATCGTTGTTACAGGTGGGGCTGGGTTTGTTGGGTCTCACCTAGTGGACCGTCTGATCGCTAGAGGAGATAGCGTGATTGTGGTGGATAATTTTTTCACGGGAAGGAAAGAGAACGTGATGCACCATTTTAAGAACCCAAGATTTGAGTTAATCAGACACGATGTTGTCGAGCCACTGTTGTTAGAAGTGGACCAGATCTACCATCTTGCTTGTCCTGCATCTCCTGTTCATTACAAGCACAACCCGGTCAAGACAATAAAAACTAACGTTGTGGGGACATTGAATATGCTGGGTTTGGCTAAGAGAGTTGGTGCTAGGTTTTTGCTTACCAGTACCAGCGAGGTTTATGGTGATCCTTTACAGCATCCTCAGGTCGAGACATACTGGGGCAACGTTAATCCCATCGGTGCGTTTTTGCCTTTCTTTTTCTTAAATTTAATTAATTGATTGATAGCCGGTGATCGATAGCTTGTATCAGGAGTTGTGGTTAGGTGCAAGATAGCATTGCGTGTGGCTAACATGAGCTGCCTAGGTTACAAATAAAAAGACAAAGCAGACCCGCTGTCTTAATTATTTTTATTTATTTAATTTTAGATAAAATTAAAAAGGGTGCATCGCGGGGTGGGTGTTTTATATGGTCAAGGACTAGCCCGTGGCAGACGAGGCAACTAATCGGACGGTTAATAGCTGACTAAAAAACATGAAGAAAAGAGAAAAGTATTGATCAACTTGAGTTTTGAATTTTCAGACAGAGAAAGATCCTGACAACTGAGATGTTTGTCGCTTTTAACAGGTGTCAGGAGTTGTTACGATGAAGGAAAGAGAACAGCTGAGACATTGACTATGGACTATCACCGAGGCGCTGGTGTACAGGTGGGTGTAATCTGATAGTGACCCAACAGCTTTGTTTACCAGGTAAATTCAACTTATCTAACAGACGACGAATGTTTGCTTGTATTCTATTTTTTTTCAGGTTAGGATTGCTAGGATTTTCAATACTTATGGACCTCGAATGTGCATAGATGATGGCCGTGTTGTTAGTAATTTTGTTGCCCAGGTATTTTTCTTATAACAATCTTCTAATTGTACTCAAAGACATGAATGTTAATCTTCCATTAAAAAAATGATTGTTTAATAGCAATTAGCGGGTATTTTGCAGGCACTAAGGAAGGAGCCTATGACTGTTTATGGTGATGGGAAACAGACAAGGAGTTTTCAATATGTTTCTGATTTGGTAAGCCTTTTAAAGCATAGAAATATTTTAAGAAACTGTAGTATTCTTTGTTTGTTGGTGCATAGAGTCTTTACTGCCTTTTCATTTGATTTCGCTGCTTTTGTTGCCCAATGCAAATTTGAAAATGGGCTGAAAACATTTTATTCTGCATCGCTCATTTAAAAGGAAAAATGATTTCTGCATTGGGGCATTGGGTGTGGTACTTTGGTAACTCAACTCTGAAATCAGGGTTGGGTTCTGGGTCTTTAGTTTTGGACTTTCGCATGTAAATATGTTGCTCAATCACCCAAATGTTTGCTAGCCTCTCCAGTCTCGAGTTTTTAGCAAAATAGATGCCACATGAAATCAGTCGTATTAAATGCTGAGTGGACTGCCTTTATGATTTTGTCCTGAATGGGGTCTAGCATGGGATAGTTTTCATTATTGTTTCCAAAAGCAAGACAAGTTCTCGGAAACCATGTAGCAAACAGTTCATATGCTCATTAGAGAGGTGGGAAAGCTTTTAAAAAAATAATGGGCTATTTTATTTATGAAAGGGAAAGCTTTTTTTGATGGATTGAGAATGGGAATTGCATCGATAGTTTGTGTTTTTCAGTCTTACAGAGCAGAACATTATTTCTCCATCAAGTTAACATAAACTCATTGCTAGTTTATGCATGTTTAAGCATCTAGCGTGTTCTTTAGTAGCAGCTGCTGCTCAGGATTTACTCAGACAACTTGTTGCATGTGTGTTGAATTAGGTTGAGGGTCTGATGCGCCTTATGGAAGGAGAACATGTAGGGCCTTTCAATCTTGGAAATCCGGGTGAATTCACCATGCTTGAGCTTGCCCAGGTGAGCGTGTTTCTATTGAGGAAATCCGTATTGCTGTTCCATGTTTCAGGGTCTTAGTCATATTTTCTTCCGCTGAAAATTTCTCAATGGATGAACTGTTTTTGCGCCATCTTACTGTACATATCTTCTAAATTACCTTGTCAGCATTTTGTTTGGTAATCATGCAAATAGTAGCTAGCAACTTGTATTTTTATTATTAATTGCATTAGATCTGAAAATGTTACTTTATATTAATTTCAACTATAGACTCGCTTCAGCTATAGCACTGTTGTACTTCCTAAAAAGAACAAAAAAGAGGGGTCGTGCAGTGCTAGTAGTCACATGCTTCTGTTTCCAGCAAACTTAGAAGTCCTCGTATGTTTGTTCAGGTGGTCCAGGAAACCATAGACCCAAATGCAAGGATAGAATTCAGGCCTAACACAGAAGATGACCCACACAAGAGAAAACCTGATATTACCAAGGCTAAGAATCTCCTTGGCTGGGAACCTAAGATATCCCTTCGTAAAGGTCTACCAATGATGGTCTCAGACTTCAGGCAACGCGTCTTTGGTGACCACAAGGAAGGTGGTTCGACCACATCTTAAGCTGGAATATATGCAGAGACAGCTCGAGAGCCAACAAGATGGTAATTTCTCCAGCGGACAACCGATTTATCCCCCCCCCCACCTCAAACAATATAGGTAATGGTCGTAGCAGCAACAGCAGCAGATGAGCCTTGTTCTCTGAGGAATAGATTTGGAGCTGTTCTTTTGGCTTTTGTTTGAGCCATCCTTGTAATTTCAATGCTACTGTCTCCTTTAAAGAATGTCAGGCAGTGAGCCCTGCAATTAAAGTTACCTAGTTTTTAATGCAATTGATATGTCTAGCAACATTAGAAATAAGCTTACATCCTGTTTTCTTACATCCTGTTTTCTTCTTGAAGTTAACAATCTTATAAGATTTTTAGTGATTATTATATTAGTAATTATAAAGCCTTAATTAATTTTACAAACTCTGAAGTTAATCATCATATAAACTTCTTATGATTATTATATTAATAATTATAAGTTTTTAATTTGAAATCATAGGAAAATAAACATTCTAGTCTTAAATTTCTATACCATTGCACAAATACTCTCTTTGTTTTCTCTTCGTCTAAAAACGAGCATGCTTCTTATTTGAGCATCAAATTAATTTTTTAATAACTAAATGAATTAATCTCGTATAAACAAAAAAAAGAAAAAAGGAAGGAATTAATCTCATATATATATATATAAGGGAAACCAAAATATTTTTTGTATAGAATTCAAACAGCCATCTATTTTACTTGTCCTTATTATTTTTGCATTCGTCTTTCATTTCAATTCTCTCTTAAAAAAATGTAATTAAATACTAATTTGTGCTTAAAATAACTCAAATATGTATAAGAAAACAATTGTAAACTTAAAAGAAAGAAAGAAAATAGTCCACAGTGATGTGCAACATTAGAAGCGCCAAACGGTCATGAAAAGATGACGTGCCCGGATTGATGCCCCCCCCCCAACAAGGGAAAATCCTCGCGAACTAACCTTAATAAAAATAGGCATTAATGATGTTTTTTTTAATAAAAACTCTTCTAATTGACTTGCTCAATTCAAAAGCTATATAAATAATTGGTAAAATCAAGATTTGACTAAACGCATTTCTAGATGAAATTCTTTAAAAATATTGGATGATATTGAGTTAGCCCCATCTAACTTGTTAAATTCATAATCAAATTTATAGGACCGTAATATTATCATAAGAAAATCAAAGTAAACTATAAAGCATAATCTTATTTAACACATCATTGAATGATAAATTAAAAAATAAAAAACTCAATCTAAAAAATTAATGCAAAAAACCCGAGTCAACCTGATAAACTCACATGTTTCAATTTTTATTTTTTTGATGTAATTACATATATAAACCCTTGGAAAGAGAATTATTCTGTTCCTCGCAATTAACTATAGATGACACTCTTTATTCCACAAAGGGTTTTTATATACATTGATTTTTTTTATTTGTTGTTCCATCCTCACTATTGATTTTGACAATATTTTATGTGTTGGGATTTACATCTTTTAATATTTTTAACTTTGAATGAAAGATCAATTTTTCAAAACAGAGTTTTAATTTACAGTAAAAGAAAATAAAAGATCATGGGCTAAAATAGGAGTGAAAAAAACAGAGCCTTATTCATTACAACTGCAAAAAGAGGCACGGAAAAAACCATTTTAAGCCATGGAGGTGTAATCAACACATTATTTGGTCCATTTAGTTTTATAATCTTATGTTTCACTCCTAAACTTTATTTCTTTTACATTTCAGTCCTTGAATATCATGATAAGTTAGAGGGATGTTATTGGAAAAAAGAATAGGAGATAATATAAATCATGGCATGCTTTTTTTATTTTGGGATAGGCATGCAGCCTATGCGTCTTTACTCTTCTTAACCCATTCTTTATTCATTTAAAACATGTTCTTCATTAATACTAAAATCCAAAATAAACAAAATTATTGGAATATTATTTAAAAAATCATCCAACCATGCCATTGTTTTCATATTATTTTCACATTAGATTATAACTTTTTAATATAATTTTGCAAAGTATGATGTGTTAGTTTCACGAGACCCTTGGAGAGACTGGTTGTAAAACATGGTTTATTTACACAGGTCATGGTGGTCAGCAGTGCAGCAATCAAGACAAATCTATCTTAACCCAGGCGTCTGGGTGAGGCTAGCCTCTTGAAAACTCAGAAAAGTCATTGTTCAATACCGTATGAAACCTGAGCCAGCTTAACTAGGCTATAGGAAAGAAGAGGGAGCTAGCCTTACCATAAAAATAACCTCTTAAGCAAACAAACTTTAAAGTAATGGTACCACAGCAAAAACTTACGCAAGGTGTGTTAGCTCTACACGGGCAGATGGTTCTCATCCATTTCCTAATAGATATTATATGAAACAGGAAGGCCTATTAGTTTGTTTGGCAAAAAGATTAGGATTATCACATTTCACTTCGGATTCCTGAGGACAATGATAACAGAATCACCACGGAGAAACATTTTGCTGATGAACCTATCTTTGTTGACTGGCTGAGCTTTCTTCTTGCCTTTCCCGGTTTTTGGCACCTGAACCAGAAAAGGTATGAGCATTTAATTAAATATAAAGGTTATTAAAAAGGAAAATATAGTATATGACTGAAAACTTTGACACCTGAACCAGAAAAGTAAGATCATTTAATTGATGACAGCAGTTATTAGAAGGAAAAATTAGTATATGACTGAAAAGTTGTAGGTACAGAGTGTCAGTGAGTAACCAACCTCAGTCCACATTTCCCTGACATTCTCAAGAACCATGTTGCAATGCCGATCAAATGCCCTCACACGTCCAAGAAGCTTCTTGTTGTTGCGGCAGTTAATTAATACCTGAATGGCTATCAATAATCAGAATATAACACCAAAGATTCCAACAGTATATAAGCAAAATCATACCCATTCCATAAACAGTCAATGTTTTATCAGCCAATATCACATCTGATAGCTCCAATTCCAATAAAATGCATCAATTAATTCGGGAACTTTGTTTGGAACCCAGCATGCATGTACAAACTGGTTGTGTTGGGAAAAAAAAATCATCAAAACAGTGATTTAAAAGTCTCTTTATGCCTAGAAAACAAGGCTATATTATCACAACTTGCCATAACAAAGTTTTCTCCAAGCAGCCTCATTAGCTAAAATCCCACACATTAGAAATATTAACAAACTCAACCTTAACTTTAAAACTAGTAAGCCCTTGTGGCTCTATACTATATCCCTTAATGTTATACCAGGTCTGAAAACATCACCTGGGTATTGTTTTTGACACTCATCATCAAAACAGAGAGTGGCCCAGTGCTGAATTCCTCCTCCTCGTTCTTGCTCTGTAAACAGTTCCAAGCAACCAAAAAAGTAATATGATGAAATTAGTGAAGAGGCATGTCACTAATTACTAGGATTTTCCTTGCAGACAAAAGTAAATTTGTACATGAACTGATAGTTATAGCTCAATTTTTAAATGAATTGGGAAACAAGCATCACCTTTCATTTGGATTCAATTCTTTCTTTAATTACAAAATATTTAACCACGTTTTCACATGCACAGAAAAAGTCTTTAGAATCAGGAAGGAAGCATGATGCAAAAACTTGAGTAAAGGGCATGAAAGAAAATCAATCAAGCCTGTAGCCAAATGGAGCACACGTTTTACAATAAAGTTGGAGTAGAATGACATGTATCTAATCCAATCTAATTCTCTCTCATGTCAAGTTTCAATATTCAACAAAATAAAACACAAAACTTGTATTTTCTAAAAGTAACATACCGGGGCATCCTCTTCCATTGGCCTACTGCAAAAGATAACAAGGCGGGGGGAAAATGTTAGTATATCTATGCCATGTTCATTATAATATAAAAAAAAAATGTATCCATATCAGAAGTTAATTGTCAGTACGACTGCTAACAGATAATAGACAAATCACAGTAATTGCATCACCTGCTTGCCTTGGAAATTTTCATGCAAAGATATACCACGCATAGCATGGTCTACTTATTACTGAAATTGCAATACCTTGACCGTGCAAGTAAAGAAAGATACCAACCCAGTTAGATAAATTTACAATGCATGATTTTGGTCGCTATGAAAAGAAAAATTACAGATTTCCCAGCAGTCCTGATGTAACATAATGGGTTATAAAAACTGTTTTCAATGCAGAGAAATTAATTAAATACAGCATAGACAAACAACATATATATTGAACCACAACCTTCTTTCTTTTCCAGCAAGTATTTACATCAGATTAAGATTCAAATGAAATAAAAGAAATAAAGGCATCCAGATATTATTGTATTAAGTTAATGGTAGTATCAGAGCTTGGAGTTTCAAAATGACGCTCAAATTTGTAGCAAAACTATTACTAAGAACAAGCTATACTTTGGTAAAACAGTGGAATCAAATAAATCGATCCATATCAAAAACAAAAGAAAGGACAAAAAGAAATAGGATTCAATGAAGTTACCTCATGCTGAGTTACGAATTTTAATCTCTACAAACAAGCAAAACCTTCTGCAGATAAAGAAAGACATAATTAGGGATTTCAGTTTAGTAAATTTTCTCCAGAAGAAAATACGAGCATGATCAAGAGATGAAGCTAAATCAAAAGGACCTGCAGGTAAGAGTTAGGGTTTAGAGCGTCAGGGTTAGGGTTTTGGGACTTCTTTTTCTTTCGACACTCTGAAGTCTGACCTCCACGAGTGGGAAACAAAGGGGTTCGATCCAAGACGGTGAAGAATGCCGCTACATAGTAATCAAACCCGGTTTGTACGACCCGGTAAGTAGCCAGAACCAGGGGCGACTCGCTGGGTAATATTTTTGCACACAGCTGTTACAATCGTTAATAATAAAAAAAACAAAAATTGTGTCTGCCAGAAAAATAATTGAATGAGTTAAAAGAAGTGCTTTCTGCTGTGATTTCAAAGTATTTTTTTATTTAAAAATATATTAAAATAATATTTTTTTAATTTTTAAAAATTATTTATGATATTAATATATAAAAAAATCTAAAAAAAAATAAATTTTTTAATTTAAAATAAAAATAAAATAAAATTTTAAATTTTTTAAAAAAGACTTTTAGAATGCAATACTACACAGGATTTAAGTTCTTATTTGAGAGTCTGATTGAGATTGTTTTTAAAAATAATTTTTTTAAAAATATATTAAAATAATATTTTTAAAAAAATTATTTTTAACATCACTAAATAAAAATGATTAATATTTTTTAATTTAATATATAAAATATTTTTAAAATACAATATAAAAAGATAAAAACAAGTTATTATTGAAAAAACAAATCCACAGTGTATAAGTGTATAAGCGTTGATACACAAGAAACGTTTTTCTCTTGATCAATTTAATTTTGCATGCTCAAATTTACTATTATTTTTTTTATTAATAATTAGCTCCTATTAATTTTCACTAAAAACTATATAAAAATTAATGCAGGGTTAAAAGTTCATAAGAGGAAAAATGTTTTTTTTTCAGTGCATATAATTAATATTTTTATTTCAATATTTGAATTTAGAAAGAGAAGATATTATCTTTATAATGTGACACTAAAAAAAAAGTATATTTTTAAAAATTATTATATATCCTATATTTTTTATTAAAACTTTAAATAGTTTTTTTAATTTTTTCAAATTAACCTAAATCCATTCATATAACTATAAGTTTAATATCTATGACACTATAAATATAGTTGGCGCTTAATTATAATATTAGGCCAAAGAGATTGATCCATCGAACACCATTTTTAAGATTCCATGGCCTAATTACTATTGTTATTATAATATATCATTATTAAAAAACAAAACAAAAACTGAAGGATGTGGTTATGGTATTATTACACAAAGCACTCAAATTAATGGTTAATTAAAAAAATATTTATTGATGATTTTTATGAAGGGCAAGATTCAAATACATAAGACCAAAGAGATGTTCATTTTAAACGCGGGGCAAAACATTCACTTTTGTCCTCAAACTTTTCAAATTATATACTTTCAATCCCTCAAAACTTATACAAACCAATCTTAGTCACAAACTTCTTCTTTTTTTATTTCTAAGACGTAAGGTTGTTTTTTCCTTCTTTTTTTTTTATTGGTTTCCCCTCTAATTTATTCCATTACAATTGAGTCCTTACTGATTTTTTTTCTTCATTCTTTTTTTTTCTTTTAATTGTTTAATATTTTATTGATTATTAATTAAGCAGTGCAATTTTTTTGTAGCTTGAACGGAAACAATTACTTTATTTATTTTTCCTCTTTCAACTATGAACATGATTTTCACATCTGAGAACATCAAGCTCTTGAACAGCAGTCAGGAGAGGAGCTACATAGCTGAATGAAGCGTGCGTGGTTCCATAAATCCACAGAGATAGCTTCGATGTGAATGTTTCTCAGCTGCAGGTGGAGGAGATGGAAGTTTCTCTATCCCAACATTGAAAGTTTCATGCAGTGGTTCGACGACAAGAGTTCCCTCGGCGGCGTGCTCGTCAAGCCAAGCTATGATATCGGAAAAAACGACTCCGACGTTTTCATCAGTTTCTCCCGCCGTCAAAGCATGCCACATTCCGGGGTACAATTTCATGGTCTTGTCTTTGCTTCTTGCTCCGTCGTACAAGGCCTTGCTTATTTCAGGGTCCGTCACAGTATCTGCGTCACCATGCAGCACTACGAATGGCAGTGTCACCTGCCAGTTCAGCGATCCAATTAGCCAAATCTATCGTGTCCTGGCATTGAAACTTCGGAGTAAATAAAGGGAGAGTTAGTCACTAACCAGCTTTAAACTTTCCTCCACCCTCATGCTAGTCCTGAGCATTTCCAGGGCTGTTTTAAGCCTCGGCTTGTCTTGGTATATCAGCTTGTTGTTCCTTATCTAAACCATCACATTAAATATATCAAATCAAGTTATAAAATTTAATTCATAATAAATTAAATAATAAAATTAAAAATAATTTAATCTAAAAAAACATAATAAAATAATTTTTTTTAACAAACTTTTAAACATATATAATATTAAGAGAATATTATCATCAATCTCGCAAGTTCATTATATTCTCTAATTATTTTAAAATTTTAACATAATATATATAAATATATTAAAAGACTCCTCGTAAAATTTCATCTCAATCTAATGATCAAATTAAAAGATAAAATATTGTAAAATTATTCATTATTTTAAAAAAAATATTATTTGACCGAAACAGAATAATTGAAACGAAATCGAAACAGAACAACAGGAATTTAAATGAAATTTCTAGAACAGACTAAAATTTTAAACAAGATAAAAACTGTATTGTTTTATCTTGTTCTGTGACTAATACAGAACAATATTTTGGTCAAAACAAAATCAGATTAACAGCACTGCTCTCAATATATATATATATATATATATATATATATATATATATATATATATATAGATCAAAAAACTCATCGTAAAAATTTCATCTCAATCTAACCATCAGATTAAGAAATATAATTGGTATTTTAAAATGATTTATTATTTAAAAAAAATATTATTTGATCGAAACAGAACAAACAAAACAAAACGGCAAGAATTTAGATAAAATTTCTAAAACGAATTAAAATTTTAAACGAGATAAAAACTATATTATTTTATTTTATTTTTTAACTGCACAGAACATTTTGATGAAAACAAAATCAGATTAACAGCACTGCTCTCAACAACGAAAAGAAAAACACAAGCAGCTGCTTGCTTACCTCTTCTCTTTTAAAAGGGTCCTTAAAGGCCGAGTCAATGACATCTTTTGTGGGGACAATCTTCCACTTGGGTACAAGGTTTTCAAAACCAGTCAATATATTAATAACTGCCGGGTGTGGCTTCAATTTCTCCGATATCTAACAAATTTTGCACCCCCAAACATATGCGTCATGCCTCTTATCTGCTACCCAGAATAATGATATAAAAGATGAAATTAGTGCACTATTTACCTTGCACATAGGGGCAACAAGAACAGCCCCATGATAAAACAAAGGTTCCTTTCTGTGGAGTAACAGGGCAACTGCCCCTCCCATGGACTCTCCATACAGGAACCTGCCCTTGTACCTGTAATCTTTCTCAGCTGAAAATCAATACAAACTAATTGATTAAGCACCATCATATTTGGGAATGAATCATGATCAATTGCGAGCTATCTTACCACAGACTGACTTGAAAAAATCATGGCAATCGTTCACTATATTTTCAAACTTCTTGATGTAGCAACGGGAACCAGTCGACCGTCCATGCCCCTCGTAGTCAATTCCAAACACAGCATATCTAGCACGAGCTAGCCGGATTCCACATTCTATTCAAATCAAAAACTGCTTCATTAAACCAGTTTACCACCATTACACAGCATGTCTACTGTCTATATATAGATCTTGCTGCTCAAAATTTTTTACGGGTCAAGTCTTTGGCCGAGTAAAATCCACGTCGAATCTTGTTTTTAGAATGAAACCCACATCATAAATTTGTAATCCAGTAAACAAAACGTTATGTCCGCATCTTAAAATGTCAATCTCTACTTCCTGTAGCTTTGTGCTGCTGGGCACTGGTTGCCAAAACTAACTAAACTTTGAGACTGTATGACATTATGATACATTATGATTGCTACCATGGTTGGAAAAAAAAATTATGAAAAATATTTTTAATTATGGTTCAAAATTAAAATTAAAATATTTGGTTAAAATTATAGTCGAGTTTAATGAAAAATAGTTATGTGTGTATTAGTTACCATGTTTTTCATATTACTGTCAACTTGTAAAATTACTTTAAAAGATACATGTACACACACATATATCTAAATATATATATATATTTTTTTAATTTCATATATTTAATAATTATAATAATAAAATGTTTGAAATAATTCAAGTAAATTAGATACTTTTTTTTATTCTCCTATTAAACCGCTTGTAATTTTACCACAAACTAAATTCATATATGAACACGTCTATAATCCCTCATTATTTGATCGAGAAACAATATCTGATAAAATATCTTCATGAATAAAATTAGGATTACGATTATATTCGGTAAAAATCATATTATTATGTAATCTTCTTCTAATATAGTTATGTAATGTCGTTGATACAATCTCAATTTTCATTTGTGTTTTGTAAGGATAAACAAATATGTTTTCTAAACTTAAATTTTCATACACTAAATGAACATTGTATATCGTTACGCAGTGATAAGTCTAAGTCTGCACAAAATCACATTACATTCTATCATGTTTTGTAAAGGAGGAGCCCCATGGTCATGTTCGTGTTCATGTTCCTTCTCACAGTCAAGACCATCATTCACTGAGACATGCACAAAACACATCCTTACATCTAATCTGCACTTTCATCTTCAACTCCCCTTTACTCAACCACATTAATAATAATAATAATAAAAAAAAAAACTGAACGTCATTTGATTTTCACTATTTCTCTCCACTTAGATCTAACACTCCTAAAAGATTATAACTTGTCAAGAACCCATTTCATTTTTCTTTCTCAAATTTAAGAATCCCATTCACCAAACACTTACTGGTCCTATAAATGCAATGCCGCTCATTATCAGATCTGAATGAAGATTTTAAGCATCTGTGATGTAATATGGGCATCATTTTGTGTGGAGTGATATTCCGGGGAGATGGCTGTGTGGAAATGACACTCTTGGCTAGTGTTTCTGAGGAAGGTGTGGCTGAGAGGGAAAGGACGGTGGATTGGCTGGTCTGTGAGGGAGATGGTTGAGGGAGAGTTCTGTGAGGAGGAGAGGGAGAAGGCTGAGGGAGAGTTCCGTGAGGTGAGGGAGATGGAGACTGTCGGTGTGTTTGTTGGTGTTGAAGCGAGAAATGCAGCGTGTTGTGGCCCGCAGCTGCAAAAGCATCTTAGACCGGACCGCTGTTTAGATGGTGAGATTCACATTAAAAAACAGGGTCCTGTTTGATAATTATTGTATTTAGCTGTGTTTTAACATAACCACATGTTGACGCCAAAATACCCATGCCTTTCTAGCTGTGCCACGTTTCCATTTCGGGGTCAGATACCATGGCTGATCATGGGATCAAGTTGCAGAAAGAAAAAAGCTTCACACTAAGCCATATCCACAAATTTCGAGAAAAAATGTGATGGGGATAAGATAAACAATGTCCTTTCTTTTTTAGTGGTCCGACTGTATTGTGAGGTCACAGAAAGATGGGGACAAGTGTATCAGAAGGTTTGGGTTGTGAATAAGCTGTCCAGAGATGGCCAGCTTTAAGTTTTGTACTTGAGGCTGAGTTGGGGTGTCTTTTAAAAACTATTTTAGTTTGTACATTTTTGTCTGATCTTTGGCAACAATTTATCATTTGGTCTAGAGCTTAGCCACTCAGCTGAGAAATTCCACTTCCAAAATTGAAAAATAGACTGGTGCAAGTTATGGACAAACATTATCGCATAGAATTCCACAAAAACTAAAATGCTCGCGTTCTCGCAGGTAATTATTACTGCCACTGCCTGCAGATGCCAGTTATAGATGATGAACGATGAGATTTGTGTGCGCATACGGCAAACAGAGTGTTCGGAAGAAATTATGAAAAGTATTTAAAAAAAATATATTTTTTATTTTTTAAAATATTTTGATAGGTTGATATCAAAAAATAATTTAAAAAAATAAAAAAAATATTATTCATGCATTTCTAAAAGAAAATTATTTCAAAAAACTGAGAGTTGTTTTTTTTATTTTTATTTTAGCTTTCATTAATTTTTAGTATAATAATTGAGTTTGACCACTTAATATTTATTGAATAGAAATAAAATTAAGGCGTGTAGGGGAATGACTGTATGAGCAATGATCAGAGTAAACGTTCCATGTTAGGTTTCATCAGAAGAAGAAACTGGGCAAGCGATCAAATTAGCTAGCATGAACATTTATGGCACTGCAACCAACCACATAAAACAAACAATTAGTCAATAATGGGAATTTATTACCTTTCATGTAACCACTGCACTCCATGCCATACCCTGCAAACTCCATTAATGAATTCAATAATTCACACCAAACGTCCGGCTAACAATCACAATCACAATCACAAATAAGCAACAATGAGATCGAGAGGGCTAGAAGGAAGGGGAAAAAATACCATGACAAATGAAAACAAGTGCTTTTGGAGAGCAAGAATTCGAAGGCAACCATCTACATGTGAAGAGCTGCACTCCTCTTGAACTTTTGACATACTCCTGCCGAAACACAGTCATATATCGTCATCCAAAATGAAAAGCAAAAGGCGCTAGCTAGCTAGCCCAGAAAAGAAAATCAGCAGATGGGTTCAAAACCTTGGCTAAATCATTACCTCCTGGTATTCAAACTCCATCTTCATGCAAATAAGCTAAGAAGAAAACTCGGCCATGAACTATCGAAGGAGGATGATCGATGTGCGGGTTCGAGGCAGACAGGGAGAACTCTTCTATGCTGGGGTAAATAATAGTGCCAGTGGAAATATTTGGGGAGAGAGATCAGTAAGATTTGTTTACGTACGATCCCTATTCCTTGTATTACAGTTAGGATGCCTTAGTGTTATGTTTATTTATAGGAGTTTGAAACTGTTTCAAAGGTTAAGAGGTGGCATGTGTCAAAAAGTCCATGCGCAAATAAATACAGGATGAGACCTGATACCTCCCAACTCCACTTGAACTTCATTTAAATATATTATTTTTGGCCTAAATTAAAGCTAATATATATATTAGTAGATATATGCAAGGTTGGTAATCTTATTTTGTTTTGGCTAAATATTTTGTATTAGTTAAAAAAATAAGATAAAATTTGTTTTATTCTAAAAATTTTGTTCAAATTCCAACTAGAATATTCCGGTTTTATTTTGTCTGTTTATGAAAAATAGTATTTTTTTTAAATAATAAATAATTTTATAATATCTCTTAATTTAATTATTAGATTGAGATGAAATTTTACGAGGGATCTCTTAAAATATTTATATATTATGTTAAAATTTCAAATCAATCAGATAATATAATGACCTTATGAAATTGATTATTGTATTCTCGTAATATTATACATGCTTATAATTTTATTCAGAAAAATCATTTTATAATGTCTTTTTTTGGATTAATTTTTTCTCAATTTTATCATTCAACAATGATATTTTTAAGGTGTTTTTTATTAATTAGATATATTGATATCAAAAATATTTTTTTTAAAAAAATATTATTTTGATGAATTTTTAAATTTTTTGATTTTATTTTTTAAGTAAAAATAAATAAATAAAGATTTATAATATCTCATTGAAAAATAATCCTACGACCGTAACAATTTGAATTATTATTTTGTTACTACTTTAATGCCTAAGACCTGACTACTTTAATGCCTAAGACCTGAAAGCACCACCATTCTTATTTTCACGAAAATAGTAGAGTTGACCAAACAATTTTTTCATTGACATATATCTATGGACTCTCTCTTCTTTTTTTATTGGCCTTACATAAAATTCACCCCTTACAAGTGCATAATATTTTATTAGATCATATCAATGTATAACAAAGTTTGTATTAGGAGCAAGCAAAAAACTGGCTAATCAATTAAATCGAGAAAATAAAAAAAAATCGAGAAATCGAACAAATTAAAATAAGTGTAAAACTCTTGAAAAATTTCTAGTTCGGTTTGATATCAGTTTTGTAAGGTAAGAACTGAACCAGCCGAACTGTTTCAATATAAACAATGGAGAATGCACTATAAATAGAAAAATAGCTTTCTTATTCTTTCCTAAACATCTAACCCTGGTCGCCCCCTCATTCCCTTCATTACCTTCTCTCTTGTTATTTTAGTCGCGAATACTACTCCTCCTTTTGGTAACTCTCTATTTAAGCACTCATTCTTGAAAGACACATCCTCCTCTCTCTGTATCTCTATGGGCGGTAATTCTGAAAGTTATTCTTTGATGCTATCTGGGATAAAAGCGGGATATATTAGATTATGAGACAAATTGTTTGAGTTATCTCCTCCCTCTACGATTGATTTTATATTATAGTAGTTTCATCTAAGTATGTAGAGGTTGATTCTTACAACCATAAATAAATGAGTTTTTATGTTTGCTAACAAGCATTTTAATGATACATTTTGTTAATTGACTGCGAGATTCAAACAATATTGTCAATTAGTTAGATGCTTCATGCTTCTATTGCCATCAACATCAATCGTGTTTTTTCCTTGCTCTGGCTAGAGAAATGATATTGTATTTATTAATATTAATAGCAAGCTCATTAAAGGGTCTAAAAAATAATTTCGATTTACTCTATTTTTTTAACAAATAAACCGCATCGAACTGAAAATGATTGCTTTTTACTATGTTCGGTTCAGTTTATTTAAAAATAAATAAATAATTTTTTATTTGATTGTTTTTATTGATAAAAATCAAACCAAACCGAAAACACTCACTTCTAGTTTGTATGATAACCCTCGGTCTTTCGGCATAGTTAAGAAACCAATTTCTTGATTCAAAATATAAAAAAAAGTTTTACAAGTAAAAGAAAAACAATGATGAGTATATTATAAAAAATAATAATATACACTATAGAGAAAAAAATATAGTATTAATATGAATATAATGTAAATAACTATGTATAGTTGCATCGACATTTGATGAATCATTTTCCAGGAAGAGCATCACCGTTGGATGTACTTAATATAAAATTAATTCGAGTGCATTTAGTCAACCGTTAAGGTGAGATGGGAAAGTCTTGGGAAATAAAAAGCTTTATATGTGGCATTTGCTGGTATTGACCACTTTACCATTAAGTGTTTTTTTCACCAACAAACTATTGGGACTAATAAATTTAATAAACTACTGGGACTAGTTAAAATTAAGTCTTGATTAAAATATTTTTCACGTAAATAAAAAATTATTTAAAATTAAAGAAAACTCATAAATAAAAGATAAATATAGATTATAGGTAAAAAAAGTTTAATCAATAGATATTTTAAATTAAAATGCATACTTTATCAGCTATTTTATTAGTTTAATATATATATATAAATATAGATTATAGGTAAAAAAGTTTAATCAATAGATATTTTATATTAAAATGCATACTTTATCAGCTATATATATATGTGTGTGTGTGTGTGAACATGGATACTTTATTAGATAAATTAAATTAAAATGGATGTTTTGCGGATAGAACAAAATAAATATAAACTTTATGCAAATGCTTGTTTAATTATGTTTTTGCCCTTTTAAAAATCAAAGAACTTGTTTGGGGAGGTAATTTGGTCTTTGTCCATGAGTCATTAATTAAAATAAAATTGTATAGTGACAAGTCAAACTTTTTGCACAATTAATGTAATTAATGAATGCTTGATAATGTGGTTGACATTAATTTTGAAAGTTTTTTTTTGTTAAAAATATATTAAAATAATATTTTTTAAAAAATTATTTTTAATATCAGCATATGAAAATAATTTAAAAATATTATTTTATTAATTTTAAGTAAAAATAAAATTAATAAATAATAAATAATAAATAATAAATAATAAACAGACTAAAACACCACTTGCATTAGATTACTGAACCACCTTAAAAGGAAAAGACGACGGGTGTCAAAAGAGGTCATTTTCAACGTCTCCTTTTTATTTGAGCAATGAAATGGAACTTGTGTCCTTCAGAAGCAAAAATAGATAATTTGTTGCTCATGAATTGTTTTGTGGTTGTATTCATGTTGATTTATAAGCAATTTGGTTTTTTTATTCGATATAAAATATTAGATTTTTTTGTGGCGATGAGTAGAGTACACTTTTCTATCTTCGAGTGACAAATGCTAATAATTTTAGTGGTAGATGGAGGTTTTTTTCGGTTGGATTTGTTTTAATTATTAAAAAATAATATAAATTATATTTTGAGTCTAATTTTTTAAGTGAGATGGTTTCTTGATACAGTAACAGAGTTTTATTGACTTATCAGCTACGAGTTTGAATCTCACTATATTTATTTTATTTGAAAAAAATAAAGCACAAAATAATATAAACCTATACAAATATTAAACTCAAATTATTTGAAAAAAATAAAGCACAAAATAATATAGACCTATCCAAATATTAAACTCAAAAGACTTTTACTTGAAAAAATATATTATAAAATAATATAAATTGTATTATAAAATTTTATCTAAAAACTCAACTTTTTAGCTGATATGATTTTTAATATTAATAACCTTTTTATATTCATGGTGGCGTGCTAGCAACTACTTTGCTATCATGGAACTTCTTTTTTATTATTATTATCTTTACTACCTTAATTTATGCATGTAACATCTCGAAATTTTAAATCAATTCGTCATTTTGTTTTTAATATAGATTTGATTTATGGTTTTTTTTACTTATTATTTGAAACGATTTATAGTATTGGAATTGTTTCTAAATTTCAACCACTTGATTTTTTTATCCTCTTTGAGATCTATTGCTTATTCCTTTTATTTTGTTTCAGATATTATTTTTAATTGAAGTATTTTTACAATTTTATTTTTTTATTTTTTTCAATATTAAATTGATGAATAATTGAATGTCTTGATTAAATTTAAGTCTATGATTTTATTGGTTGCAAGTATAGAAGATTGACCTAAATTAAGAGATTTACATTGCTTTGCTTGTTTCCTCTCTTTTTCTAATTTTATTATTCTTTTTTTTCTTTTTTTTTAATATTTTATCCTTTAATATTTTTTTATATCTTAAATTTCATTTTCATTTTTTATTTAGACTTGAAGTCCACCGAGACGTGATTATGACCCGACTAGGAGAAGACTAAGGGTGTGTTTGATATTATTTTTCCTTTTAGAATGTGTTTATTAAAATTAAAAAAAGGAAGGGCATTTGAGGCTACACAAGAACACAACCAAAAGCAAAGCTTGGCATGAAAGTAGTGCCATATAGGTACCGGCTCGGAATCAGAAGATGAAAAGCAGCAGGAAGAGATGCAGGCAAAGCAACTATTAGCTTCATTGTGTGAAATACAATTTAATTGATTTTTTAAGATGGAACCCACACAACTTTTACATCTTATCTACATTAACCAAATACCCAAAATAATAATTTTTTTCAGTCTCTGACCCATACTTCATTCCCAAACACCTTCTAAGCGATGGAAAAAGAAAAAGATAGGTTATTCAACCATGTTAATTCATTATTTTTGTTTCAATTACCCATGTTATTGACTTTGCAAATTAGCATTTGTCAATATAATGTAGAGTTACCTTTTCGGTTCACTTCCTAGATATTTTTGCTATTTAGTTCTTTGAAATTCTATTGTTTCATATTTATTTGAAAGTTATGTACGATAACACTGTTTATTTATTTATATTCACCGGATTATTATTTAAATAAGTTGATCAATTCACTCTTAACCCGTTACATTAAAAAAGACACATGAATAATTTATTTATTTACTTAAATATTTAAATAATAAATTAATTTTACCTTGCTAAAATTTCTTATTGGCATTTCAAATGTTTATATCATAAAAAAACACGATTAAAATAAGAACGACGTAGTTTGCAGCTATTACTTGTATCTTACGGTGACGTTATTACTTTAGCAAAGCGCTGGTGTGTGAAATCACTAAATGGGCACTTAAACGACGTCGGGAGAAGGAGTCCTCCTTAGAAACCCTAGGGCCCTTTTTCATCCCATCCCAATATATTCAGTCTATCACCCTCGCGGCGTTCTTTTATCGGCCGAGAGAGACGACTCCGTTTTTGTGTAAATCCAGAACGTCTTTGCGAGAGTAATATTGCAAAAATGAGCAGGGCAGCAGCAGCAGGTGGAGCTAAGGGGAAGAAGAAGGGAGCGTCCTTCGTCATTGATTGCGCTAAGCCAGTGGAGGACAAGATCATGGATATCGCCTCTCTCGAGAAGTTCCTCCAGGAGAGGATCAAGGTTGGTGGAAAGGCCGGTGCTCTCGGTGACACTGTTGCCGTCACTCGTGAGAAGAGCAAGATCACCGTTACTTCAGACAGCAACTTCTCTAAGCGGTACTTTCTCATCAAACTATCTTTCTGGCCATAGCTTGAATCTTTCCTGTCATCTGTGAGTGGGTTGTGGGCCTTGAATGAAATCGTCCTTTAATTTTTGCCAAATATTAGATTTTTATCAACAAATGTAAGGTTTTTTAAAAATTATTTCCTTAGAAAAAATAAAATCAGCAAAGTATGCTCTTAGCCTTCAATGCAGCTGCACATAGGGAGCATAACGAAAATCAATGCAATTGCTGGACTTGTTCCGGATAGTTGAAACTGGGGAACATGGCATTATTATTTTTAGGTAGCAGTATCGTAGTCATTTTGCAGTGTGGAAAGACATAAAATGTTGTGTTGTGCAATGTAAACGGGATATCTGAAACAAAGTTGTTATCCCTTTTATGCAAATGACTCAAGAGCAACCAGAGGGGGAAGCAGGTTCTTTATCTTTGCATTGTAGAGTATGTTTATTGGTATTCGTTTTAAGATCTCTGAATCATGGTGTTGTTTTCTCGTATCATTCTTATACTGGATATATAACCTAAATATTATTTCATATTATTTGTGTTCTTTTTCCAGGTATCTTAAGTACTTGACCAAAAAGTATTTGAAGAAACACAATGTGAGAGATTGGCTTCGAGTTATTTCTTCCAACAAAGACAGGAATGTTTATGAATTGCGCTACTTTAACATTGCTGAGAATGAGGGAGAGGAGGAAGACTGAAGACTCGGTTCACTATTTCTTCAGATTAGCTGTTTTTTCCTTAAAAAACTTATTTTAGGTCCTCCTTTATCTATATCAGCTGTCTACAGGATTTCTTATGGGGGTATTTTTCCTTGATCCTTGTTCTTTGAAATTTTGGCTACTTAATAGTGGATTTCTATTTTCAACTTTCATGTATTTGATGTTATTAATACCATCTAAATTTCTTGCTAGATTTTGTCTACAGAGATTGACATGGCTAGATTTTTATCTAGGCCTTGTCTTTCACATCATTATAGCTGTTGCCACCCTTGTTTTGAATCAATGCTTGCTCATGGTTGCTGCTCCTTTACCTCTATTGCATTGGTGTTTGTCATGAGTTTCTTGTTTCCAAATGAGAGGATTGCAGCTTTTTCTTTGAGGTAAAATAAACAAAACAATAGCAAAAAGTCTTCATAAATGAGCATTCGAATACTAACTAGAAAAGTGCTTCAAAAAAAGCTTAATGCATTGTGCCTAAAAGAAACAGGAATTTCCATCCTCTTTCCAACTGCCTTGATGAAAAGTAATTTTTGAGATTTAACATTTTAACCATTCAGATGGACTAAAGATTCTCTCTTTCAATCATTATCACAGTGATGAATCAATGTATTTTATAATAAAATCCATTTGCTCAAAAGGCTAGGAGAAATGGGAAAGATAACCAAATTATAAAAGCTTAACAAAGGTCAAAATCCATAAAAAAAAAAGTTTGCAATATGCTAAGATCAATTGTTTAATCACATGCTAAGATCAATTGTTTAATCACATGCTAAGATCAAGATATTTAACTCTCTTTTGCTTAACAAAAATGTTTATAAGTTTGATAATATGTGAAACTTGATATTTTTAAACTTAACTACGTGTCTAGTTTAAATACTTGTGGAATTGGCAAGAAGCTAAACTCAACACCTATGGGTTTGATAAAAAGCTTATCTAAATTCTTTGGACTCAATTACATGCCAAGCTTAAGTGTTTATAAGTCTAACAAGATGTTAGACTTGACTTTCTTAGGCTTAGTTATTTGTTAAGCATAAGCATTTATGAGTCTAGTAAGATTTTGGGTTAAGCTATATTAGGCTTGATTATGTTTAAGATTTAAATGTTATATGTTTGATAGGATGTTATATCTAATTTTTTTATGTTGACTAAATATTAGGGCTACACGCTTGTGAATCTAGTAAGATGTCAAAACACTTGGTTATGCGTTATATCTAAACACTTGTAGGGTTGACAAGATGTCAAATCCAACTTTCTTGTAAATGGTATATATTAGACCAAAATTCTTGTGAATCTAAAAAGGTGTCAGACTCAGCTCTTTGGGGATTAACTACGGGCCAAATCTAAATGACTTTGAACCTATAGTGATGTTAGACTCGATATCTCTGGGTCTCAAATCATCTCATACCCAAATATATAATAGAGAAACCTAAGATTATCATTTTCTTACACTATCATTATTTACAAGTATAAGAGTTAGCTATTTGTAAATCAACATTAATAATGATTATAAAGGTGGATCCTATCAATATTAATATTGTATATGAAATGATATAAGATAACTTTCTATAGACTTATGATATTCTTATCAATATTGATTTCATATAAAATACATTTACATCGACTTAATATTGATGCAAGACTCTCTTGTTACTTGGTATTGATAAAAGAAAAAACTTTTGACTCCTTAAAGAAAAAAAAAAATTCAAGTTGCGAAGGTTATAAATAATATCTAAACAACCCAAGTAAAAGGTTCAAAATCTTTACTATCTTATAATATATTCTCAACATTTATCACATACAAACTAAAACAAACATTCTTGTTCTTATAATTTAATGCATATTTACTATAACTCGTTATAAAGTCTACTAACTTGATTATCAAATAGTCTTTGAATCCCACCAATAGGGTTGCTTGATTTACATGAATCTAGGTTTTTATCACCAACCATTTAGGCCCTTGGTTATCAAGACTAGAAGATTGACATAAACTTGTGATAATTCACTATCCAAACGCTAAAAAACTCAAGTTCCATAGTATATTGTATTTTAAAACATCATTAATTGATGATATCTCTGATATTTTTTTTTATAAAATCCATCAACTAATTTTTCAAAAAGAGTTTTAAATACCTTTAATTACTATAAACAAATTACTATAAATAATTGATAATTAAGAAACTCCTGGGTTGAGACGTCATAAACCTCTCCGATAAAACTGACAAATCTACCTCATTAACTCCTTTAGATTTTCAACAACTCATTAATCATATGCAAACCCTCACTCGAGCTGTCTTAGCATCCCAAGGGCAACACCAAACCATGCCACCCTAATAGGCTATATTGAAAAAGACACCTCCTCCAGGGCAACTCATTTTGTCAGAGCCCCATAACCATAAGATGCCCCTTCCGAAAGATAATTGTCTTCTCCTAAGAAAGGGAGACAACAATATGAAGAACTACCTACTCGAGAGACCTTTTAGTCCTTCAAGGGATTGCTCTCATTGACAATATAATATTTTTTTTTAAATATCATTTTAATATATTTTTAAACAAAAAAATACTTTAAAAAAAAACTATACTATAATTGAGGAATTGCGGAACTGGGACAGACTAGGCCTATGTAACCAAGGATGTAATGAAAATGGTAGAAAAACTAATCTTGGCGATTTTCTAGGGCTGAAATCTAACAAACCATAGGATCTGGACTGTGCAACTGATGATGAAAAATGATCTAGCAAGCCAAAATTGATCCAAAACGAAAGGTAGAACAAAGAAATACAAATACTTAAAGCATATGTATCAAACTGAGCAGAACCAGGAGCCATACTATATTACTATTCACAAGGGGGGGAGTGCATGTTAAATTCTCAAAGGCAGAAATCCGAATTCAAGTATCTGCCAATTTATTGCAGCAAGCACCACAGTTTAAACAATATCCTACTAAAAATAGCAGCTCCATTTGGAAAATTAATCAGTGATAGGAAAAAAAATCCCTTTTCAGGGAAATTTTCCTTCCCACCATCATTACAACGCGTTGCCTAAGCAAATGCACCAGTACAAGCTGTGGCTGGAGTTGCTTCCAGCTGTTTCCTTGGAACACTGTACTTCTTGGTAATAAATCTGCAAAGGAACAGTAATATAAGATGTTAACATAGCATTTTTAAAAATATTAAAATGGTTCACTCTGATGAAGCCCCTCTACACTTCTCCATAAGAGAAACAAAAATACGACAACCTCACAGAAATTGAAGCAACACCTGCTTCTCCCTATAATCTCTCATTTTTATGCTATATTCACACCGTAATATGCCAGGGGGGGGGGGGGGGGGGGTTGATATCAACAAAATATGGAGTAACAAATGAAGGCATACAACTAGTATGTTTTTCAAGTTACCTGAAGAAATCCCGCCACAACAACTCAAACACCAACCAGTTCATTCCAGTTCCAGGTGAACTGCTACCACCACTATTGTGATTTGAGGCAGCAGAAATTGTTCTATCAATAAAATAATATCATTCATGAGAGCGTGCTTTCTAAATGATATTGCAACAACATTAAAGAGGAGAGGAAATTAAGAGAGAATTTTATGGTGCACCTTGAAGCAGCCTTTTTAAGCTCATCAAATATGGAACGGGGAGAGACACATCCAACTGTGAGCCATGGAGAAATTTTGCAAGAGAAGTTTGCCCCATATATGCTTTCATGGCTGCCACCCTTGGGAGGTTGTGCTTGACACTGAGCTGCAAATTTGTTGAGCCTCTGTAGTGCTTCAGTCTCACCTCCCAGCATAGAAGCATTTACAGCTGCCTTTCCATCCTGCATTTTTATTAAAGGACAGCATTATGAGTGCAATCAAAAGTAATGATAATAAGATCGCAAAGCATTCTGTTTTGGATAGATGGATTCTGGAATATGCAAGACGAGCAGGATCGGAAATCACAGCTTACATGAGGAATGGAAACCAAACAAGCAATGCAAACACACAAACCAGTTTAAAGTCTAACCATTTTTAAAAATGAGAGCCTGGGAGTATTCAGGCTAACGATGCAACAAGTACCCTGCTGTCAACAATTCAGATCACATAAATATAGCATTAAAAGGCCAGATTGTTCTACTATATAAACGGTGTTTCCATCCATCAGTCATAATTGAACATCATATTGTTAAAACATAAAACCTTTTCATTTCAAGTTAAATACTGGCCATCTAGTCAACGTCTAATTTCTATTCACATTCTTCCTACGAGTAACCCGTCATCATAACTACAGTTTTCAGAGCAGAAGATTGACTAATCATAAAAAAAACAGCGAACAATAATTACCATAACAACATTTACAACATATTCAAAGCACACAAAAGCAAAGCAAAAGGGCAGTTTTAGAAACGCTGAACCTGAGCTGGGCTGAGACCCAAATCCAATAAATTTGGGACATCCCCAGGCTCCACATCTCCTCTTGAAGGCAAACCCTTTAATTGATCCAAAGTCTCAATGGTCTTCCTAATCTCCAAACCCTGCACTTTCTCCTTGAACGCACCATGATTCGATGGCATATCTTCCAACTTGAAAGGCAAATCATCCAAATGATACAAGGTACTTCCCCAAAAGTACTTAACCTCAACCCCCTCATCTTTCATAAGCTCTTCGATCTTCTCCTCTGCCTTAACCTCATCATGAGACACCTCTCTATGTGCATACACAGCATCAGCTCCAATAGCCTTAGCCAACTCAACCAATACAGTCTCTGGTCTCCCGACTCTCACCACAAGATCAGACCCTCTAGCCTGCAAGTTCTTGCGGAGGTCAGAGACCGATTCAATCAAGAAACTGGCACGATAAGGCCCAGTTTTGTCAAATCCAGAAGAGGATTTTCCATAGTCTCTCGGGTCAAAACAATAAACAGGCAAAACAGACATAGAGTCATTGTTGGCAGAGTTGAGGCACTCATTGTCATGGACTCGCAAGTCATTTCGAAACCAAACGATGCAAGCTCGACGAGTTCCGGCAGCATTGGAGGGGTCGGAGGGGCGGCGCGGGCCAAGCGTGAGCGGGGTATGGAGAGGGTTGGCAGAGATGGTAGACTTGAAGGAGAGTTTAGGAGAAGAAGTGGAAGAAGTGAGAGAGAGATGAGTTAGCGAGGTGGCTTGAGTAGGTATCCTAGCCTTGGTTGGTGGAGATGAAAACAGAGTAGAGATTTTGGGTTGAGTGAAAAAATGGGTGGGTAAGAGGGTGGAAAGAGAAAGAGAAGCAGTGGCAAATGGGGATGAAGAGACAATGGCAAGTTGCTGTTTTTCTTGCTGCTGTTGGTTTAGGTCTTCTGAAATGGATTCTGGGGTGGTGGTTTCCAGGTTTTGAAGATGGGGATCCATTTTAGATGGTCCGGAGAAAGAAGATAGGCTGTTGCTGTTGCTGGTTGTGTTCTTGTGACCTTAAAAAATGGATTCAGAAAGTTATTATTCTACGGCTGATCCAGGAACCCTCTCTCTCTCCAACTCTGTCCTCACCTAACATTTTACACCCTCGTTCATATATTGGGACTGGAGGGTTTTATCTTCATGTGATTTTAATTCGAGTATTTTGTTATTAATATAATAATTATTATAAAATTATATAATTATTAATTTTAAAATAATAAAATTAATTAAAATTACCTATATATATAAATGGCGTGCCACATTTACTGTGGCTTTTTTTACTGTAGCCTGTGACTCAGGTGCACTGTGGACTCGCAATTTGTCCCGGTGCTTCACGGGTGTATGTCTACCTCTTTTTTTTTGTCTTTTCTGCCTGTGCACAGTGCCTTGCCGATTATAGCCCCCGCAAAAGACAAAATAGTGCACAGTGGCAGGGGCTCTCTCGGTTTTTCCATCTTTTTTTGCACAGTGTGAAGACGAAAAAGGGCGCATAAAATGACAAAATAGCTAACAGGAGACGGGGGCAGGTCCGTCCTTTCCCATCTGGTATTTTCGTAATTATGGGTAGGGTCAAGGGCGTATTGGTCATTGTCCCATTATTTTATTATATTTACGCGCGGCGGCTTGTGCGTCGCCGGTCCGCGCTAGCGGGGTTCAACGCTGACGTGCCTTTCAGGCGGCGCGTCCACCTTCTTCCCGGCGTCCAAAATTTCCTCCCGCCATGCTAGAAGCTGCGCCTGACGGTCCTCTATCCTCCGTCGCGGCGCGTTCCGACCACAGATGTCCGGTTAAGGCGCCTCGGGCGGTTTTCTCTCCGACGTCCCTTTTCTCTCTCCTGCCGCCCCCAAATTCAGATTAGGCCCTGATGTTTGTGTGAAGTTCCAATCGGTCCCTGAGGTTTTGATTCTGTTTTTATTACTGATTTATTCAAATTAAAATTTTATTGTTTTTAATTGTGCCCTTCAATTAAAACTGATTATATAAGAAAGTTTTATTTAAGTCCTTATACTTTTGATTTTGTTTTTATTTTTTATTCCTTCAATTATTCCGGTACGGAAGTTTTGATTTCTTTGATTTGGTCCTCCAAATGAAATTGGTAATATATACAAAGTTTGATTTCAGTCCCTCTTCTTCTGATTTTTTATAAAATAGCAGCAGTTTGCATTATTTATTTTTGGTCCTCCAATTTTTATTTTATTTAATTTTATCCTTTAATTGGAATTAATTTAATATATTTTATTTTTCATTTAGGCCCCTATTCTTTTAATTTTTTATTTTATATTAATTCATTTTTTCCCTTTTTTTTATTAATTGATTTTTTTATTGTTTTTTATACAAATATTTTGTTTTTTTGTAATAATTTTTCATGGCAATTTAATTATTTGAATTGTTTTTTTATTAATATTGCTCATTTTTTCTCTTTGTTCATTTCTTTTGTTTTTTGCTTCTTTTTTTTTCTTCTTCGAATTGGGTGATTTTTATGATGTGACTATTTATGCAATGATTATGATAATTTCAATTGTTGTTTTTTTAATGGTTTTTCCATATCGTTTTATTATTGAGATTGTTTTGACAGTAAAGTTGATAATAATTTTAACTGTTATTGTAATGATAATAACAATCACATAAGGACAAATTTTCAATTTATGTATTCATCTTTTTGTGATAGAAAATTACAACTCATTTTATACTGGTTATTTCATTGAAACCTACTAAACAAATAAATTTATATTCATTTAAAATTTATATCTTTTATACAAAACTTGCTCTTCATAAAAATTATATACAGATTTATTATTTTTTCTAAATTTATACTATGATAAAAAAAAATCACACATAATAAATATTTTTTTACATTCAAAAAAATATGATTTCGCCCGTTACAAGATGCAGGTGCCATGACTAGATGTTTTCTTTTATTTTTATTTGTTCTTTAGATTAGATGATTTTTATAATTTTACTATTTGCCTAATAATAATTATAATTTTAGTGATTATTTTTTTATTAAAATCTTTTTATTTTTTTTTAAATTTTACTTAAATTTAAATTTATATCGGTTATCATTTTAGAAGCAATATTACTCTATTTTTCCCTTTATTCTTTTTTTTTCTCTTTCTTCAGTTGTTCTTTAGATTATATGATTGTTATGATTTTATTATGTATGCAGTGATGATGATAATTTTAGTTATTGTTTTTTTATTGTTTTTTTTTATAAAAATCTTTTGCTTTTTTTATTTTATTTTTCAGAGCAATTTGATTATTTTGATTGTTTTGTCAGTAATGTTAGTAACAATTTTAGCTTTTATAGCAATGATAATGACAATAATGTCATGATGAATTTTCAATCTATTCTTTCGTCTTTTTACTGATAGAAAATTAACAACTTATTTTTTTAAATTTTATTATTGTAGGTATTTTCACAATTCATATTTGATTTTTGTTTTATTTAAATTGAATTATAAATTGAACTAATCTTAATACAGTGAATTGAATAATTCAGATATCCAACTTCTCTTGTTTTTTTAATGATGATAATAAATTTATGCTTCTTTATTTAAATTTATATCGATTTTAAATTCATATATTTTATATAAAATTTGCACTTTACATGAATTCTGCACAGATTTATTATTTTAGCTAAAATTATGTTATAATAAAAAAAATAAACACAATAAACACAATTATTTTTTGTCCTTTATTTATTTATTTTTACTCGACTCAATGCTGAAATTTTAATTTGTGTTGGTAATTATTTTTAAATTGATATTGCACATTTGTTCCCTTCATTTTTTTTCCCTATTATTTTAATTTGTTCTTTCTATTAAATGATTTTTATGATTTTGTTATTTACGCAACAATAATGACAGTTTTAATGATTATTTTTTAATTTTTTTTTATAAATCTTTTGTTTTTTTGTAATGATTTTCCAGGGAAATTTAATTATTTTTATTGTTCTGATAGTAATAATGGTAATAATTTTAACTATTATAATAATCATTTATTTATTTTGGTCCCAAGAGTTTTTTTTTTCTCAATTTTATATATTTTATTTTTCATTTCAGCCCTTATTCTTTTGATTTTTTATTTTATATTAATTCATTTGGTTTTTTGAAATTGTTTAATAATTTTTATTTTTTATTCATATTTATGCATCTATGCTTTTATTTTTTTATTTTTGTATTTTTTTTAATTGTTTCAATTTGGAAATTTTAATTTTTATTTGTAATCATTTTAAAATTAATATTGCTTCATTTTTCCCTTTATTCAAGTTTTTTTTGTTTTTTGTTATTTTAATTTATTTTTTGGATTAAATGATTTTTATGATTTTATTATTTACGCAATGATAATAATAATTTTAGTGTTAGTTTTTTTATTGTTTTCCTATAAATCCTTTGTTTTTTTTTAGTAATTTTTCTCCTTTTGTTCTCTCTTTTATTTTTTATTCCTTTTTTCATTTTTCTTATCAAAATATTTTGATTTTTTTTAATGATTCTTCATATCAATTTAATTATTTTAATTGTTTTGACAATAATATTAATAATAATTTTGACTGTTGTAATAATATTTTACTACTTTTGTTTTTTACATCATATAACTTTTTACGTTAGAATTTTTTTTTATATCTTTTGTTAAAGTTTTAATTATTTTTTTAGTTTTTCATTTATTTTTTTTATTATTAACACAATAATAATAATAATAATAACAACAACAATAATAATAATGGTTTTTCTTGCTTACTCTGTTGTTAATATTTTTTTGTTTTTTTCCTTAGGATAATTTGATAATTTTTATTGTGTTTGACATTAATAACAATGATATTTTTTTTCATTTTTTTTTTAAATTTTTCTAAAATTTTATTTTATATCGGTGATCATTTTAAAAGTAATATTACTCTATTTTTCCCTTTATTCGTTTTTCTTTTGTTCTCTATTTCTTTATTTGTTCTCTAGATTATATGATTTTTATGATTTTATTATTTATGCATTTCTATTTGTTATTTGGATTAGATCATTGTTATAATTTTATTATTTTAAGATTTTCCTGAAATTTTATTTTATATCGGTGATCATTTTAAAAGTAATACTCTACTCTATTTTTTCCTTTATTCGTTTTTCTTTTGTTCTCTATTTCTTGATTTGTTCTTTAGATTATATGATTTTTATGATTTTATTATTTATGCAATAATAATGATAATTTTAGTTATTATTTTTTTATTATTTTCTTTGTAAAAATCTTTCGCTTTGTTTTTTTTATTTTTCAGGGCAATTTAATTATTTCAATTCTTTTGACAGTAATGTTAGTAATAATTTTAGCTTTTATAGCAATGATAATGGCAATAACGTCAGGATGAATTTTCAATCTATGTTGTCGTCTTTTTATTGATCGAAAATTAACAACTTATTTTTTAAAATTTTATTATTATGGGTATTTTCATAATTTATATTTTATTTTTGTTTTATTTAAATTGAATTGTAAATTGAACTAATCTTAATACAGTGAACTGAATAATTCAGATATCCGAGTTTTCTTGCTTTTTTTTATTATGATGATAAATTCATGCTGGTTATTTCATTTAAAACTACTAAACAGATAAATTTATATCGATTTTAAATTCATATATTTTATAGAAAACTTGCACTTGACATGAATTCTGTACAGATTTATTATTTTAGCTAAATTTATATTATAATAAAAAAATACATATAATTAATATTTTTTACATTGAAAAAAAAATTATGCCGCCCGCGGCGAAGCGCGGGGGCATTGTCTAGTATAAACAAATACTCGTACTAGTAAAAAAAATATTTGACACCCGCCCTTCACCGAATGTTATATTCGATTCCAGTGGGAAGGATGTTTTGGTAATTATGCTCAGCTTGAAGCCTTGCAGCAGCCAGATTCGATCAGCTTACTGTTCCCTATTCCATGTCTACTTCCCTGCGCTACCACATAGTTACTAGAGGAACGGAAGTATAATTACAGTTAAATCCCTTGGCTACTACGGGAATTTCAGTTCCATTATAAATTCTTGCAACTATACCCTTACCTCAACGATCCAACAAAAAGACCCCCTTTTTCATGTTCGCGTTTGGTAATGCACTTGGTATAGAGTTGGGAGAGAGAGAGAAGGGAGGGAGCAATATATGAGTTTTTAAAATGATTTGGTAGAATATTATAAATCAAGTATATTTATGGTACAAATTATAATTATAAAAAGTGAATAAGTTTAACTCTTTTGCTTGTGGGCCAAAGAGCAAGGATGAATATTTATGGATAATATTTTTGTTTTTATTTGTATTTTTTAAGAAAAATAACTAATAAGTTGATAATATATTATTTTTAGGCTCAACTAAATATTGAACCCAAACATAATTGAGTTTGGTGGACTACTAAATCTATTATTTATGGATTCAATCAAATGTTAAGGTCATATATTTTTTAGTTTTTAAGAATTTTAGGCTTCATAATTACTCTAATAAAATAAAGATATTTTATAATGATGAGTCAAATATATCTTATTTATACTTTAGTCATTTCTCTCCATAAAAAAATGGATGAGCTATAAAAATAGAGGGATCTTTAAAACTAGGAAGTTTAAAATATGAATTTTCACTATATATTTATTTTCAGTATTTTCTTAAAATATGATTGTATTTTTCTCTAAAAAAGATACTGAAGCATTAGAAAGTCCCCAGATTCACCAACAAAGATCTCTTACAGGTACCAGTTACCTTGGTTAAGGAAAACAAGTCAAATTGTCATAATCAAGAGAATTAACTGATTATCTAAGAGATAAACCATCTCCCCAAGATACTTGGATTTTTAGGACTATATTAATGGTGTTGTCTGTGGATAATTGATTTAAAAACCATTGATTATTATTTTAAGAGTTGAGTTATTGACATCCCTAATCACCATTAAAGATAAATCATCAAAACATTATTGAAACAAGACATGTCATGGACTTTCCTACAACTATTAGCACACTTACTTCGTCAATACATCATTAATTATCGCATATAGAAATCCATTTAATAATTTGATTGCTCCAAATCTAAAATGGATTTCCTTCTATGTGCCCATAAGTTTAGTAAGGCAAGAAAACTAAGTTATACACATGTCCACTCCATGAGCACAATTAGAGCCTTAAGGTTTTGAAAAGCTTTTAATAAAATACAAGTAAAATATAAGTGGAATGTTAGTTCAATCTATATTATCAAATAAATTTATTTACCAATATTTTGAAAGACATCACTTAAGAAACTTTATCCTCTCTCCTTTTATAACTAAGATTAGGATCTCAGTTGAAGAGTGATATAATTGATTGATTGTACCCAATGATTTACTAAGAATGGTTATTGACTAAGAATGTAAGTTTCTTATACATGAATCAAATTATCTAAAGTAACAATGTTTTATATTCTCTAAGCACTTCTCATGAACACAAACCCCTCAATCTTTCACGAATGAGATGAGTTTACTCTCTTTAATGTGAATACACAATTACTTTGAAAAGAAACAATGTCTCTCTAGTGCCACAACATATTTTACCTTGGAATAAATTGACATGATCCCTATAGTTCGATTACATTTATAATCCAAGATATATAATAAATATTGCCTCAATAACAGGGATGAATATGGTTTCCTTAAGGAACAAGCCCCTCAATATTTTCAAGAATGATATGAATTCACTGTTTTGTGATTTCACGGTAACTTTGAAAGGAATCAACGCCTCTTTAGTACCATAACAATGTTTACCTTAAATAATATTGACATGGTCTTTCTAATACGATTACATTCAGGAATATGATACACGCTACAAGTATAAACTTTGTTTACCCAATACATGTATTCTCTCTAAAGACAGACATGACAAACAAAGTTTTTCAATAATATATTCTTAAACACATCTAGACTAATAAGAGGAAAACTAAAAGAGAGAACTCTTCTTAATTATGGGAAGGAGGCATAACCCTTTTAAACCCCATTAAATTAGATAATCCAAAAATTAAAAATGAAAAATATTCAACTAAGTATGGGCATTAGACCAAGGTTGTTAATACCGTTTCGGTTGATACTTTGTTTTTTTCTATTGGTATGGAATGTTTCGGTTTCGGAGTGTTTTGATGCGTATTGGTACGCCGTTTCAGAGTTGTACTATTCATATATAATTAATTAATTATATATATGAAAAAAATAAAAAATAAAAAATATATATACTTTATTTTTTATAAAATCAGTTGACACAATAATTTTTTTTTATCTTTATTATTTTGGTTTATATATATATAACTTTGAAAAGCGGGAGATGACAAGTTGTTACGCGGCGGGAGATGAAAAGCAAGGCAGGCAGGAGATAATTTTTTTCCTGTAGCCGAAACAGGACAGATGAAGTAATACCAGCACGTTTTGGCTGGTATTTAGCTAAAAAATCCAAATCAGACTAAAATTTAAACCGAGATAAAAATGATGCCGTTTTGTCTTTTTTTAACTGGTATGAAATATTTCGGTCATTTCAGCCGAAACAAAACGGTATTGGCAACTATGCATTACACGTAAACATATTTGAATAAGTATGAGCGTTGGACCTAAAAATATTGAACCAAGTATGAGTGTTAGACTTAGATAAGATTTTTACATAATTAATTTATATTATAAAAGAGGTTAATAATTTAGTCCAAACAGCTCATCAGGTACTTCCCATGTTGGGTAACAACAACTATGGTTGAAACATGTCTAAAAGTTAAGTAACATGATAGAATGAAAGGTTGCACTAAAATCCCCTTTGAGGGATTGACCAAATTCAAGTTGAACATGACAAGAAATATCTTATCTCATACCATCACGGTTAAAGTTACTAATCCTCTAAAACATTATTTGAGCTCCCTAAAAGAGACACCTAAATATTCCAAATTAGCTTTAGAATGCTAGGATTTCGTATTGGCAACAACAACCTCAATATGAAAACTAGCTTAGGAGGTCCTCTCTTTAACAAGTTCTTGTCTTAAAAGGGTTGTTTCATGATAAGAAGTTAAATTTATCTATTTTCTAGCTTAGGGAAGATCACTACCTTTAACTTTTACAAGGGATATGACCCTCACCATTATCCTTTTAAAAACAAAACCCTTAATAACAGGGGGTTCACTAATAATAATAGGAGATTATGTTATCACCTCTCTACCTTTCTTAGGGTAAACTCTTTTTAATAGGCTTTTATCAAAATTTCTCTTTGTCCTTTAAGGATTAGTCTTGTACAGAAAATGAATAAAACAAAGGTTAATAGCAACATACTTTATAAAACAACTTGGCAATATACTTTAGCTACCATATTGACTTTATATTCATTTGAAGTCGAGGTCAACATGATATAATATTTTTTTCTTGTCTAAGCTTAATTGAGGCTTGTTATTTACTTAATAAAAAGAGACCCTCTAATAGTGGGAACAATCCTATATTATTCATAGGCCTTTTCTAGGATTGACTATCACAACAAATTCTTATAACTTGTTATCTCCTCTTTCTACTTTTTGACAAGTATTAACTTTCTAGCCAACATGCTCTTTAAATGCCATTATTTCTATTAGAAAAGGTTAAGAAACACCACATGTCATTTCCATTATCAATGTCAGCAACTAATTGGTAATAACTTCTAAAATTATTAACCATAGGTTCAAGCTTAATGATCCTACAAAAGAGTTCAAATAAGAATAGAATTGTCTAACCATTAAGATATGGTTGGTCTACACCTAACTAAGGGTAACTTAACAACTTTCTCGCAAACCTTTAAAGAAGGAACTAATACCCCATCACATATATATATGTAGATGAAGGGGATACTTTTATAATAACCGTAGGTGGAGCCTATGGTTTGTTTGAAAATACACTTAACAAGTTTGAGCATTTATGCCATATAATCCTCCAGGTTAGTAGTGAGCTATAATTTACATCCCTAATACTAACATTATTGAGGATGTCACCCTGAAAAGTATGACGCAACCTCTCTTTTTCTAGAGTATCTCTAACAAAATAAAGAAAAAATCTTTTGCAAGACCCTTTCTCATTGGTATCTCTAGCGGGGGCATGAGAACTTATAAGAGAAGGTTTTCTCACATCTCTACTAGAAAATGATGTCAATGTAGCACCCCATGTTAATTTGGGACTTAGTCTGATGGATCTTTATCCCCTTTTGGTTCTTTTGAACTCGAGTTAAAACTTGAACATCTCATTATGAACAAAATATATATATATATATAATAGACTTGATATTTCTATAGTCCATTTGTCATATCTCAAAATCATTATTAACATCAAAATTACACCAAAAAGATTAAGATTGAGCAAAAAAATATAGGGTAATGACCTTGTAATATATCAAAGAAAAGCAAAAACACAAGTTAAAGCTTACAATATATTAGTATTATGTAAAGATTAAAAAAACATAAATATAATGAAAAATAGATGATAAGTTTTTAGACGACAAAAAAATAAAATCAATTCAATGTTGTAATTTTAGATATTAAAGTTGTTCAATTGTGTAACAAATCTTTTTTTTTAACTTTGAGTGGTACATGTAATTAGTAGTTAACATGAGGAATTAAGATTTTCTCATGAAAACCTAATAATTTTAGGTTATTTTTTATTGGCATGATTGTTTTTTTAAATAAATAAAATAATATTTTTTTTAAAAAAAGAGTAAAATAACATAATTTACATGTCACAATTCAAAAATGTAACATTCAAACATTATTAAATGAGGAGCACAAATTATAATGAGAAAAGAGGAGGAAAAAGCAAAAAACAAATTGAAGAGACATGCTGAAATTCTAATTAAGATATAAGTGATATTATTAAAAAAAATCTAAATAAAAAACATTCAATGTAAAAAAAAAGTCATTAATAATAACTAGAGTAGGTCACACTTGTCATCAAAAGACGACGGTGATTTACTTGCTTTTGACCATAACTATGACCATTATAGTTATTATTGATGAATTTTTTTGTAGTGTTAAATCTGTTTCATTAATATTTTTTATAATATCAGTGATATATTTTTTTTATTTATTATTCTCTACTCATAATTTGTGTAGCTCATTTTATAATTCCTTGAAATATCACTAAAAAATGAATGTCATGAGTTTTCTTTTAAAGCGTTTTTTTTTTTTTTTATGGAAAGTATAAAATAAAATAGAACGTGAAAAATCGTAGCCGTTTCGTGTAATTTGTGAGGAATTAGGATAACATCCGGGATATTCGGAATCTTTTTCGATCATTTCCTCTAAAATGTCGTTTGACGAGGTTACAATCTACAAACTCAAACGCAGCATCTAATTCCATACGGGTCGTATCATCTGTCCTGCTCTAGGCACGGAATCTACCCTTAACCCGTTGGGTTTCTTTGCTTTCAGGGAGATATGAAACCTCTTCTTTTTGCTGGGCAATCCTATCTCTGAGCATCTAAATATTCTCTTACATATGGAAGGGTTGATGGGCTTTGTGCGCTCGCCTGCGGCTACTCCTATCGTGCGTCGTTCTCTGCTCTACGCTTCAAAATCAAAGAAAAATACCTGGTTGAGAGCCAAACTCAACGCTGAAAATGACCCGTTACTTCAAGCCGCCACTTCTGCTGCTTCACTTCGTTTCCAGGAAATGCATCGACCAGGCAAACCTCTTCTCTTTATTTGTTATCTGACCCTGGGTTCTGTTTCTGTCGGCCATTTTGTCGAACAGTTAGATAAAAAATTGAGCTAATGGCTTCAAGTAGTCAAATCCTTGTTAACAAGCTCATAAGGTCTTTTTTCTAATACTATATATCATAATGTTATATGTTGAAACCTGTCTAATGCAGGATTTGGGTACCTGTTTTTTTTTGTTGCATGGAGAATTACAAGCGGTATTTTAATCCTCAGTTATTGGAATTATGATTGATTACACATGAGTGGTTTTCTGTGATTGGGGGGGGCGGGGGGGGCGGGGGGGCGTTTGGAAAATGGTCCCGGTGGAAACTTGAACGTTAAAACATGAAAGCATTAGGCATGAGTATTTGTCCGTGTGCTAACCGTTGATGATAGTTAAATTAGCATTACCTGCAAATGGCTTCTTTGGGCCTGTCAGTTGGTAGTTGCTAAATTAAAACCTTTCAAAATGTGTTTCTGTCTTATAAAACTTTACTTTGATTTTTTCTTTGTTCTGAAATAAGTAAACTTAGGTTGTCCCATTCACTCATCTGATGAGTGAAGATAAAAAGAGCTTCTTGTTGCTTTTTCAGGTTAAAATTTTAATCTTCCGTGTCATTTTGATGTTGTGCAAGGTTTGTGTATTAGCTGGTTGGAATTTAATTTGCTCTGATTCTTGCATTGTAGAGCCTCTTTTTGTGGATCCATATGCTGGTTGCTTTGTTCATCCCGATGTGCAGATGGATTTGAAGAAGTGCTCACATCAGTATTGCCTTGCGACTAAATTCATTGATGATAAGTTACTTCGTACAGTGAATCATATCGATGGACTCAAGCAGGTGCTTTGCCTACCAAATTCAGGCTACATTGAACGTTTTGCACCATTTTGAAGTAATTCATTGTTTTCCATCTGTATCCTGCAGGTTGTTTTGTTAACAGATGGGATGGATACTCGGCCATATAGGCTTAACTGGCCAACTTCAACTGTAATATTTGACATATCCTTAGAAAGGATATTTAAAAAATCAGCTGAAAAGCTTCAAGGTGATTGGTATATCAACTAATTCAATAAATTTACAACCATGCCAGTGTTTTGATACATCACTCGACAGTGTAGTTTCCTGCTAGGGATGATTATTCGAAATGTTAATCAAGCCAGTGTTTTGAGTGTTGGATTCCCAAATAAATTTATTTTTCTAATATGACAATTAGGTTACATTAATTTGAGTGAAAAGGTTTTCATGTTTCTGTATTTCATAAGTTTGAGGAGTAATGACATTAACTCCATCCGCAAATCTATACTAGTCAAAATTAAAATGTAGTTCTTCTACATGGATTTATAAATTTGAATTAGTTAGGTAAGCAGTACAATTGCTTGACACTATCTTCTTGAAGATGCTAGGTGTTGGGGCCAAAGTCCCAAGAAATTGCTTGTTCCTGCATGTTCCTTTGGAGTCCTCTGATATACAACACAGTCTGTATGCTAAAGGCTTTAATGGTAATCAGCCTAGTATATGGGTTATCCAGGTGATTGAGGCTTCTATTTTATTACAAGGCTTCCATTGTTGCATAAAACCATTTGACTTTGTTATTTTCTGAGGAAGTTGGTATAGCATGTAACTTTGTTTCCTTAACAAGGGAAATACTGTTTTTTTTTTTTTTTTACTACAGGGACTGCCTGTTATGACTTTGGCAAATTTCAATGAAATTTTGTTGGTTGCCAGTAGTTTGGCCATGAGTGGATGTTTGTTCTTGGGAGAACTGCCTGCGTGGTTAGCAGAAACTGAAATTGGCATCAAGGTCAGATTCAGACTTCAAAACTGCCGTTTCTTTTCTTTTGCCTTCTCTCTCGATATGCAAGGCTCTATCCTGTTGTCTGGCCTCTTGCACAGCCCAGCACGGAGAAATGGATGAACAAGCTCTTCATGAGCAATGGCTTCCGGGTGGACTTGGTTGGCTATGATGAAGTTGCTAAGAGTTTAGGCAAGGAAGAATCACCTGGAGAATACAAGAATATATTATTTGTCGCGGAACAATTGCAATTTTCAGATGATCAGGTGTGAATATTAGGCACTTACTGTTTGATTTGTGGGTTGCTTGATAAGGGAGGGGGGGTAATTGTATAGAAAAAGTCTTCTCCTACTGTTTTACCTGTTGATGTGAAATTCATGTGAACTAAGAGTGACCGTTATATGGAGTTACAGGTATATATCATTGTTAAGCATCTCTAACTGTGACTTGATATTTTGAGGCCTAGCAATTGTCAAATTATTTGATCTCAAATATTTCGTATATAGTTCTTTAATCTGTTGTTAAATGTTCTTATTGCATGGAGTTGTTTAAATATTTCTCATACCATGAGTGTTATTCTTATCATGGGAAATTGATGACTACATCATAAATGCCGGAACTATCAAGCTTCTGTAAAGATGATTGCAGATGCCATTATCTAATGCGTTTGCCCTTTTTTTCCTGCCAGATGGAAACTTGGAGGAGAGAATTACAAAGGGTTGAGGAGGAAGGGGATGAAGAAGGGTTTGAGGAGCTCTAAATTTAAACAAAGAACTGCATTACATATACAACCTTCCTCTTCTTTTTTTTTCTTCTTCGTCGCTATTTTTTTAGCAGCTCTTCAGAACGTGTTAAAACTCAAAATAGAAGGTTTATGTAATAAAGTGTTCCCAAGTTTCTTTGGACCGCCAGTCCAAGTCGTACGTCTCCCTTTGTATATAGAGAGGTCTTGGATTTGAACCACATGAAATTATTTTGGGTTGGAGAGAGATCCAGGGAGACGCAGCATTGCACTGTCCTGCAACTGAATAAAAGTAAAGAGCACTTGTGTGGCAATGTGATTTCCGGGACCCGGGAAGGTGAAGATGAAAAGATCGTATCCGGTGTATGGTTAGTGCAGTCTTAGGTGTACTTGAAAGAAGAACAACTCAATAAACTTCAGCTGTCATTTCACGTTGAGGTTTCTTTGGTTTTTCAGCATTGGAGCCATGAGAGGAAATCTGGAAATGAATTGAGTTTTGGTAAAGCGATGTCCTCATTGCCCTGTATGCATGCATGAAATTAGTTTTATTATTGAATGTTATAAAATTTAAGTTATAAAGCAATAATAGTAAACCCATTTGAATTCCTTGCATAATATTACACATTAAAAGCATATTAATAAAAAATTTCATTTTCAATCAAACACAATTATATTCATATCTAAAAACCTTATGCCAAATACTCCATAATATTTTTAACATTTTTCACCATATATATATGAACAACCGAATATCAGCTTGAGCCGTGATCATGCCTAGTGGATGTGAATATAACTGTAGTAGTTTGCCATTCCGGAAGAGAAAAACTGAGCGTGATATTCTATAAAATGAAATTACAGTAAGAGATAAAATTTCATCTTCAAATGGGATACCTATTTTTTCAAAGGACAGAGAGAAAAACAGTCAGACTAGAACTTCCAAGATTTGTTTTTTTTTTTCTTGTTTTTTTTTTCATGGTTCGAACCCAAAAAAATCTACTAAGCAACGCCGCGCAGGAGGGTGGATTGACGCGCTGCTGGATAACGGGGCTCATGCTACAAACATTACCCCTCCATTCATGACCTCCCTGATCTCTTAATTGAATGCCCCAATAAAGAGCAACCTCGAGCTGTCTCAAATTTAAAAATATCCAAAATTTCCAAAAAATGGCAAATACAGGAACTCTACCCGAAATCCAGGACTGCGGAAGCGCAAGAATTTTAGCCTGTAGATTTATAGCATCGTAAAGCTGAAAATGCGGCCAGTCTTCTTCCCCTTGTCATGACTTTGCCACTACTGCCTTTACTCTGCCTTTGTTCCGATTTATCCTTCGCTTCTGTCCACTTTGTCTACGCTCCTCCCCCCCTCTTTCATGTGAGTCCACATCTTCATATCTGATTGGTTTGATAATCAGCCCTTGTTTTTTCACCACCTGTATGGGGGATGTCTTCCGGATTAGAAGATAGTTGTGGCAAAATAATAATCGAGCATCCAGGAGGTATAGAAAGCATAGCAAATATAAATGCATTTTAGCCAGACTCGGCTAGTTTTTCACAGCACCAAAGTCATCCACATCCAAAAATAAAAAATCAAAGTTAATCACAAAAATATAGGAAAGTGAATTTGTGAGAAAATCACTCACTTCAGGCCGAATAAGAGCTTTGACAGCTGTTGCAGGATTGAATTCAGGCCCAATAGGCATGCGGATGCTCTGTTCAAAAACTTCCTTCGATGTGAAGGGGTAAGGCAGTGTTCCCGTAAGCAATTTTTCTGCCTGCAAAATCCAAACAGGGGTACGGATTATTTAACAGCAAATACCAAAATCTTTCGACCTACAAGATAAAAAAACATTTTGAAATTGCTAAATCAAGTATTCATGCTCGATGTTTCACAAAAGGGCACAACCCAGACCCGAGCTACCAAACAATCACTTTGATACAAGAACAAGAAAACACTCTTACATCTTCAGCAGCATCTCACAAAAAATAATTTTTTACTAAACAAGTAGCATTTCAAAATTACAATCTCAAAATAATACTCTCATTCAATTGAAAGCTTCTTAGCCAGAACTTTAAGGGCACTAATTTTAATATTCATTATCACGATGTGAAATTCAACAGGAGACTGCAGAGAAAGATGCCTGGTGAATTATACAACAAATGTCACTAACCTTTTTATCCAACTTCTCGGAGATGATAACATGTTTAAGATGTGCATCCTTCCTTTTCCTAAGAGTCTCTTCCCTATTTCTCTTTGCATTTTCATGCTCTTCCAAAACCCATGAAGGCAAACCTTTCTTTTTCTGTACACGAGTCCATTGGCCCCAGCCAGGAAGTTGAACAGGTTTTTCAGGTTCAGGATTTTCCAAATTCATAATTTCCTCTTTGTCTTTGTTAAATTCTTCTTGAACATCATCCCCTGCAAAAGCTTCACGTATAAGCTCTGCTTGGGAAGGAAGCTTGTAGGATGATTTGTGCTCTGAAGACAAAATCCCATCCAGCATCTGTCCTTCACTATCTGCATCACTATCCTCCCCTACCCCCTTCAAAATTCCAGATAGAAGAATAAACAAATGTAAGAAACAGGCAATTATAAAAAGAAAAAGCAGAGTGCAACAAATGGGATCATACCTCTAATTCTATATCTTGATTATGTGTAACTGGTTCAACAACTTTCTGAGACCTTTTTCCATTGGTGTCAACTTCATTTCGGCTGCTGCTCATCTGCTAATTATGTGCTATTCTCAGGTTACCCCAATCCATCCATATGGAAGAACAGATACGAGTTCTAAAAAAAACAGCAAACATTACCTTTTTCCATTTGTTTGATTTAAGCATAGAAACTTCATATGTCATCTTGGGACCTAGGTCTTTAACAAGTTCAGAATTCTGCAAAGAATTATGTTTTTCAGGTTTGCAGCCAAGCAAAAGAGATACAATTTGAATATAGGCTGGAAGGAAACCAAATCCATTACCTTCAAAACAGAGTCCTGAGCAATGTCAGCATCTACATAGAGCGACACAGAGTTGACATTAATATTATTTTCCATATCATCAGTTCTGCCTAAACTGACATCAATGTCTTCTTGAGCCTCCAACTCAGCTTCACTATCACTGGAATAACTGCTTGATCTGATCTTATTTTTAGGTTCTATAACCTGTGTTTTAGACGCACCAAACACCCTTCTACCACTCACAGTGCCTGTTTTTGTAATTTTTGCCCCATCTGTATCCTCCAGCTCCTTCAATGATGATTCAAACTCTTGAATAGCTAGCCTGCCTTCTTCATCAGCTGCTTCCTTCCTTTTCTTCATTGCCCTTTTCTATACCAAAGCAAATTAAAAAGAAAAAAAAAATGAGAATAGATAGAAAATCTATTGAACAGGATCCATAGAAAAATCTAAGGGAAGAAAGAAAATGACCGGAAGAGTATCATTTTCAAGCAAGGTGCCTAAGTTTCTTCCAGGGAGGAGAGGATAAAGAGGGGTGGGGGTAGTAATGAGGCAATTATCAGTTTAAAGAAAAGCAGCATATAAAAAACAGGCATTACCATGAAAGGTAAGGAAAGTACTCCCGAATCAGGCACTCCATCATCTTCTTCTAATACTCGTCTTGTCTTCTCTTGTGCTTGTGCTAGCAACTTAGATGCCTTGTCCTCATCTGAACCATCTGATTTTTCACTATCTTCTTCATCGCTGCTGTCATCACTGCTGCTACTGTCCTTCATAGAGTTCATTTTCCTAGTCAAAAGAGCATGCTGATGGAGTTGTTCAGCCATAGCTGCTCGAGTACCTTCATCTTGGGCATCCATACCACGCTTAACAATTCGTTGTGCCCATTTTGATTGGTTTTTGTGCCTTAAGGTCATGCGCTCCTGCATCACATGCGTAAGGATAAGAGTAAACAATTGAGTTTCATTAATTATCTTTCAAATTTTAGGGACATGTGGAATTCGTTTTTTATAATATTTTTGAAAACTATAGAAATTGATATTTTTAATTATGTCAATGGTAACTATAAATCATGAAAAGACTTACAGGGACATTAACAGTTTGATTTTCCAAGTGTTTTTATTAAATATATAGAAAATGATCAATCACCTCTGCACGTTTGAACTCTTGCTTCATTGCCAGTTCTTTGGCTTCTTCTGCATCCATCGGCATTCCTACAGATCCTTTCAATCTATCTTTCTTCAACAACCGATGGTATGTTTTTGATTTTATCTTCTTGACACGTTTCATCTTCACCTCATGGCGGAAAAGAAGGCTCCGCATTTTTGCAATATGATTTCGACTGTTTATGTAATCTTCAAGGGATATCTTCCAAGCATCATGAAAAAAATCAGATTTGCAATAAAATAAAGAAAAACTGCAAATCATGCATCAATATGTATACAATTAAGCCTAATGAGACAAACAATTCAGGCACCAAAACTATGACAACCAATTTCTCAAAGCTAAGAATTAAACAACATATCGCCCAACCCCTTCTCTGAGCATCACCTCTTTTTTCCCCCTACTGTTCTCCAATACAGCTATTATCTGGAGAATATCTTTGCTGATTAAGAAAAAATATTCAACCAAAAAAATAAAATATCTAAAGTATTGAATCATTGCTTTTAAGGACATAGAGAAGATCAACCCGGGTCAAAAATGTGTGAACTAAAACATTGGTTACCTACCATTTTTTTCATCAGACTCTTTCATTTATTTTTTTTTACAAAAAAAAAAGCATTATAGAATCTTTTTAAAAGTTCAAAACAGTAAAACATTAAGGGAACATGAATTACAAAAAAATTCAAATCACGTCTTGAAGATAAGGGCACATTTTTCTTAAACAATAAAGAGACTGGAGTATGGCAAGAAAACTGCAAAAATATGGGTAACAGAAACAGCACAGGAGGCATAGATGAACTGCATTTGGAAAATATTAAGATACTAAATTGAATCAAATAAAGAATATTTATGGCCTCCATACCTTATTTAATTCAAGAAGTCTTGAGCCATCTTCTTTATGAGCTGCCATAACATCGTCATCATTAACTAATGAAGACATTTTCTTCTCAAACTCAGTTCTAGGCTCAAATTCAGACGCTATTGCCCCTATAGTTGAAAACCCTGAATCTGTATCTTTATCAAAAATAATGGTAGGTGCCTCCCTATTCCTCTTGACCAAAGGCTCCCATCTTGTAATATCTTTCTTTGATTGTTTATAAGCTGCAATCCTTTCTAACCTGTCTCGATCCTCCTTGGGAAGTGGAGCTTGAAGAAGCTTTCCTTTTTTCTCCACTTGACGAGTTATTTTTCGAAGCTCTCTATAACCAGGTTTTCCTTGAATACTTTCCAGAAGGTCTTCAATAGCAATGCGGCCATCACCATCCAGAACATCACGAGTAGGATTATATTCAGACTCTGGATATCCCTCGGATACAACAACTTTGTTTTTCTTCCGGTCTGGGAACAACAAAAGACTCAGGGCCAATTCAAACAACTAATTACAGAACAACAAAAGTGGCAGACAAACATTTTATGAAGGCAGATATACGAGGTGAAAATAGCCATGCCCTAAGCTTCACTAAGTTCATATTCCAAATATACAGCACAATAAGAATCCATAAATGGATGTGAAAACAAGACATAACACAACTGGAACCCAGAAAATAACTGCATGAGCAAGAAGAATGTTTTCCTCTCAAATGGTATCCCCTGTACACAATTCATGTCTGCATCTCTGAACATGTCTACATGTGAAAGATGATTACACACATTTGAGCTTCAAGTACCCAAACTTCAATGTCAAGCAAGTAAGCCTGCATGTACATGAAAAAGAATATCATGTACCCTACTAATCTTGAGAAATGGAAGTGATACCTTGAAAGGCCTGGCTTGGCATTCCAGTGATTCCTTGCAACATCCTCAAATGTCGTTCATCATCTTCATCTTCAACATCATCATCAAGTTGATCTAGGTCTCCCTTTTTACCCTTATGGTGAGCAATCTCATTTTCACCACCATCAAAGTCGTCGTCTTCATCCGAATCAACATTCTCATCCTACATTAATTGAAAAAATATTTGAGATACGATCTAAAAAAACCAGTGCTGGTAGATAAAAAAAGAAGAAGATGAGCAAATCAGAATAGCAAATTCCGATGCCATCAAGAAATAGAAGAGCATCTAATAACAAACGAAATCTACTCTTTTAGAGAAAAATCCAGCAGTCAAACTATCTGTTAAATTAAACAAAAATTAAGTTCTAGACAAGCTATGCTATGAATAAATACGTAAAGGGAAAGAGAGCTAGAAACCTTAAAATCCTTAGGTAACTCATACTCGTAATTCTCAACGGAATCAAAGCGGCGGTTCTTCTTTGATTCCTCTTCAGGCACTCCTTCCTCGTATTCATAAACGTCGCCGTTAACATCTTCTTCATCTTCTTCACTGCAGGACTGATCATTAGGGTTGACTCGATCGAGCTCTTTCCTAAGAGATTGAGGTAAGCGCGGACCGGTCCGCCTTTTCTCGTCCTCATTCTTGCCTTTTTTTTTGCTGAATTTGGACTTTTTGGTAAACTTTTGTGGCCTATCATGTTTCTTACCGTCTCTCGATTTTCTCTTCTTCTCTATCATTTTATGGCTTTGCATTTCCAAATGCTAGATTAGTTCGGGTAACAGCGGCGGTGCTTGTAAAATCTCCGCTCAAAGTTGTACACCCCTGCCTAGTTGAGAACAGGGATGGATGCTGTGCTGACAGAGACGCCGTTTTGTAGAGGAGGAAGGTTAGGTTTCTTAAGCGAGAGTGACTCCGAGGGTTTGGCCAAATGGGTTTTATATAAACTACGTCGTTTATCTAAATAAAACTATTTATATCAATCGCGCTAAATTACAAATAGAAACTCATATTGATTGTACAGGTGTTTGTTCGAATATTTTAAAAATATTTTTGAAAATAATTAAAAAAATATTTTTATTGTATATTATTTTTTCTGATGTTATTTGATTATTTTTATATATTGATATTAAAAATAATTTTTTTTTAAAAAAAATATTATTTTGATATATTATTCAATAAAAAACACTTTAAAAAATAATCGCAACTGCAACTATAATCACATTCCTAAACAGGCACTAATATAAAAAAAACTGATATCCACACTACAATGATTTTTTTTTCTAGTTAAGAAATAAAAAGAAATGTCTATTCTGACTAAAATATATATGAACTAATAAAAAAAAGTTATTTACATAGTTATAAAATAAAATTGATGAATATATTTTCTACCAAAGTTCTCTAAAACTCTTTTAACACAATCAACTTCATCAGGAATCCATCAACATCTCTTAACACTCTTGTTTTTCACCCAAACTCTCTCTAGAAATCTTTTATTTTTTATTCCTTTTAATTTGAGCATGCCCATTAAAAATATTAAAAAACAACAATGCATTAACTTAAAACATTAACAAATATGTTTACTTACCTATATGTAGAGATAATTATATCAAAACAATGGTATTAACACCATAAAATATTAGGTTACTGAAATTTATTATGACAGGACTTAGATTTATGCCAAAATAAAAAGAGGCTATTGTTTTGATATGAAGAAAACAAAAAGAAGAAGGGGATAAAAGGTATTTAATCAGTTATAAAAAGAAGGGGAGAAATGATATCTAATTGGTTAAAATAATGTTATATTTATTAATGGAATATCATGTGGGTAATTCTATCACTTATAAATGATGTGTAATTTTGGTGACAAAGTCATCAATAAAAAATATTTTTTTAATTATTTGATTGTATCGATGTACTATTATTTACCAGCATAAATGATGCCATCATGATTATAATTGATAATTTTTTACCAAAACATTTCATTGCTATAATAAATAATAAAAATACATATGGGATTTTTTCTATTGGTAACTCTATTAGTATTAGACAATTTGATGGTATTGTATGAGTTATAAATGTTGTTGTTTTATTTGAGAATATTGAAAGGCTGAATTCTTAAAATGAACATAAACATAAGATTTAAAATAAACTTCACAAAGAGAAATATCTTAGTATTATTGTCTTGATTTATATATAAAAAAAACTTATTAATTCAAGACATTGTATTCGTTAATTTGTTGAATAAATATGATAATACTTCATTGATAAAGATTCAAAGTCAAAAACTACAAAATTTGATGTTGTGATCTACCGATTCATTCCTTCTACAAATCCTTACGCCTTCATGTAATGATCAAAAAATAATGTTTATATAGGTGAAGCATTATTGAAAATATGATCAATAAACATACCGAAGAATAAATTAAAAGTGGGATATACTTACATTTAAGGTTAAAATGTTATTAAAAAATGCTTTCTAACACAAGTAATTTTAACATGAAACATTAATATAATTAAATAAATTATGGATGGATGAAAAATTATCTCAAAGAATCTTTAATTGACAAATTATCAAACTTAAAAAATCTTGCATTCTATATTGAAAGATTATAAGGCTTTCAAATGGCTTATACAAGAAGTCAAAATTAAACTTATAAGACACCAAAATTTTTAGACTAGAGAGATCCTGTATGGGCTTTAGACTTAAGCCACACAAGCTCTTAGCTCAACTTGGGTTTTGAATTTGGTTAATTGTAAAATATATTTTTTTATCCATGAAAATTATTTTTTTCCATTCTATTTTTTTCCTTACTAATCGATCTCCTTCCAACAATATATACTTGATCGTTTTTGTATAAAAATAAATAGTTATTAAAGGATACAAAACATTAGATACTCATGTTTATATATGATAGGTAATTAAGGGTTTAAAATAATGAAAACTAATTGCCAATTAACATAATTAATTCATACATCAAATTTTAGTTCTGAAAACCTTATATAAACATGGGTTGGGTGTGTTTATAACATAGAACAACAAATTCTTCTAATTTCTTTTCCATGCATTCTTTTATTATCTTTTTTCTTTTCATCATGTGTTTAAATTATAAAGTTTTAAATTATAAAGTTATAGATAAAATTTAAGTATGCTATCTAAGTGGTTTGTCTATGTAAATTTTTCTTTCACCAAGCAATGTGCAATTTAATCTTAAAGATAAAAAATTTAACACAAAAGAGCAAAATTTTCTATTTTTCATTGAAAACTAATCAACAAATAAGCATATGATAAACATTGTTCTAAACTTTGTGGCACTTCATTTCAAATAATTGCATGCAATTTAGACTAGATAATTCTGTAATTTTTAGGGGGTGTTTGAGAGTGCTTTTCGAAAGTATTTTTGAAAAAAATTAAATTTTTTTATTTTTTATTTTTTATTTTAAATTATTTTTTTGGTATTTTTAGATCATTTTGATATACTGATGTCAAAAATAATTTTTAAAAACTAAAAAAAATATTATTTTGATATATTTCTAAACAATTTTTTTTTTAAAATAACCGCATTCACTCTACCGAACCTTACTTCCTTACTTTTGCTTTTAGCACCTGTTTGGATGTGCGGTGCTAACCGCGTTTCATCAAAAAAATTTATTTTTTTAATTGAAATGAATTTTTTTTTAATGATTTTATATCATTTTAATGTGCTGATATCATAAATAATTTTTACAAAATTAAAAAAAACATGGCAGTGCTCTATGATTGTAAACCTAGCTATTATACATATTATACATAAGTCCCAATTAACATGGCAGTGCTCTATGATTGTAAACCTAGCTAGTCAGCTACAGAGGGGTCTTGATGGGTGAGCTTTGGCGCCAGACGTCCACCTGCAGAGCACTATATATCTTGTACCATGGCAATGACGCAACCTATTTCAAAGCCATAGCACTGGCAGAAACATGAAGCAAGAGGGCTCCTAATTCGTATTGTATATGCATGATTTTGCAAGAAGGTTCCGTGCAATAACTCTGGTGAATATATGTATACGTCAGTCCCCGCTGATATAATTAAAAAGATGAGTCTGCATAAGAAACAGTGAGGTGATTATTACCTGCAACATGCATCCACCATTGGTGATTGAAGAGATCAGATAGGGGTGAAGAGCCCATGTTGGAGAAGGGGAGCGCGTGCAAAGTGTAAGTGTTTCATCAGGATTTTGCACGTGCCCTGCTTCTCCAACGAGGAACTGCTCACCCATCAAAATTCCACACAATTGGCTACCTTGCTGAAAGACAAAATGTTAAGCTGGTTTGGTGTTTTGAAATGTCTATAAGAAACTCGAGTATTTATAGGTGCGAGTGCGGGAGAGAGATGGGGAAGAGACACGTACATAAGGAGATTGTTCATTGCTTCATTTAAAGCATAGCAAAAGAGCAGTGCGGGGTAAATTTCAAAGTGCTGTAAGAAAAAAACAGTAGAGGGCTAGATGAGGAGATATCTAAGGAAAGACCAAGAAGGGTCATGTCATGCCTTAATTTCTCAAAAGCCACCAAACCCTTTGTTCTTTGAAGGATCCAATGCACTAGCTATCCTAGTTTAAACAGACAATACTGCACAAGCTTCTGATGATGAGTCGGAGATCTGTATATGAAACAAGATAGAACTCTTTTTGCCTCGCAATATTACTATAGCTAGCCTTTGGATCAAGAATCTCGTGCCATGATTTGGGTCCCACAGTTTTTATGGTGGGGTCACTTTTTTTATTTCTATCTTCTGAGAGGAGAACAACTTTTTTGGTGCAATGCAAGCAGTAAGATCAGAAGAATAATGTAAGAGTGCACGTAGGGTTTGCGTGTTGGTACAGAGTCTTTTGAGTATGTGAGTTTTTAAGACCCAGCTGGGAGGCTCCCTAGGTAGATATGATTCCCTATGTGGAGTAGGCTCCCCAAAATTCATGGCGTGGTTAATTCTTTGGATCCAGTCTTCAAGCAGATTCGCTATATTTTCAGTCTCTAACGTTGATGAGCTTAGTAGTCATAGAGTTGATCCTGCAGGCAGCCGGCGTAGGGTATGGTTACAGCTTGTAATCAGAAAACAGGCCCATACCCTTCCTCTGTGGGATCCGAGCTAATGGTGGAGGAGCATGCGTGTGTTTTTGATGTTGAATTGAAATGTGAAACGAATCAACACTGCCCATTCCTCCAACTTTGAAAATATATCACGCTCGCATTATAATGTTGCTTTAGCATTAATTTTAATTATATGGAGGAGAGATCAACGTAGCATGTGAGTTTTCTGCCAAGAAATTTACACGCGCGACCACCATTTTTAACTTGGCAAAACAAAACTTGTGCCCTTCAACGTTCTATATAACCACCAAAAGCTTCTTGAATTGAATATGTAAATCAAGGTTGATCGATCGATCGAGCAACACTTCACGTGTGTCGATCGACATATAGATTATTTCAACTTGAGATCCAAGTTTGTTTTCTTGGCCATGATGTTTTGTGCATGTTGCTTAGTAAAATGCTAACGATGCTGAACAAGCTTGAGTAGTGTTAAAGTACATGACCAATATCGTTTTACATTGAAGACCTTCTAGCTAGCTAGCTAGGTAAGGTCCCCAAGCAGGCACACATCACTCTTGAATCACCATTTTTGTCTTGTGGAGGAAGAACATAGATTCCGGGATGAGGTCATCAGCAAATCTATGGACATAAATGCTAGCGTCTGCACCCTGCTCTTGTGGTGCTTTAGTAAATGCTCTCGTATGTCTTCAGATGCTTCTGAGACTCAATCGTACTCCCAGCAAGCTAAATTCCACGCTAATTGATGCTTATATTTTGACTCTGCCTCGGGGAAAAAAAAGAAGGAACGCAAACGAAAGCTGGTGACTGGTGACGTCCTTAACAGTAGGCAATGGGAATAAGCTTCTCTTGGGATCATTGAGCGAGTGAAGTAAGCCCGATTAGTTTCAGCATGGGAGGACTGCAAACATGGCCAACAGATTAAAATAAGGAGTGGGTAACGAATACAGCACATTATTATTATATTATAATTATAACATATACTAAAATACATCATAGTGTTATTTTTTATTATTTTTTGTATGGTCAAATAACTATTCTACTTTCGAATAAAACAAAAACCAACAGAGATGTTGTCACAGTAATTTCACATTACGATGCATAATAAAATAACTCTTTTACTCTCAAATAGAACAAAAACCAAAGGTTGCCTAATGTGATGTTTGGAATATTACATGCTTTTTGAAAATGTGTAAATACTTAATACCCGCAATAAGATAAAATAGAAGAGTTGACTATAAAAGTGTTTAGGTAATTTACTATTTTTTATTATTATTCTCAAGCGGGCATTGTTGGCGCGTTTGACACATGCACCGATAGTTTTCTTCATGATGCTCCATTTGAGTGGTGTGTGTGGAGTGTGACGGTGCCAGAAAATGTACAGCCGGCGTCTTAATGGATTCGACATTGTATCCTCTTTTTCATGGTGTGGCACATAGCGGAACAAGGTGGCTGAAGATGTGACGATGATTGGTTGATATTTTTTCTGTTTTTTCTCTCCTAGTCGCTAAATTACATGGCAACCCCCTGATTTTATGGTTGTTTCATTTCAGTCCCTAATCATTTAATTATGTGTATGGTCTTTATTTCTGTTATATAAGTTTTGTTTTGTTTCAATTGTGTCATTTAATTGAAATTGATTATATATTATATTTTCATTCCAGTCCATATTCTTTTAATTTTGGGTTTGGTTATAAATCCCTTAATATTTTCAATACAAAAGATTTTTTTTTTCAATTTTGTCCTATGATTGAAATTGATAATATATTTGGTTTTCATTTCGGCCCTTATATTTTTAATTTTTTTTTAATTCATTTTTTTTTGGAATTATATAAAAGCAGTAATTTTCAGTCAAGAAGCCAACAATTCCACCTTTCACAATAAATAAGTAAATAAATTGTACATTTATATTTTTGTGCAATTTGTGATGTGAATCACATTGAGAATAGGAAAAGAAGAAAAAAGACACCCCTAAACCTTTCTATCGTGATGATAACACATAGATGTGACTATTTTTGTTACATCCAAGAAACTAAAAATACAACAAAATCAAATATGTTATAAAAGATATAATCACAATATAACAAGAAATCATAAAAATCAAATGTATTGGAATCAATTCAGATTGAGAACCTAAATTGAAATTAAGGCACAATTTTGAGACAACAAATTAAGGTACACTCCTAGTTTAATTAACAACGCAAAGAAAATTATGGAGTTTTCAATTAATTGAGAAGTTAGGGTTTTGGCTTAAAAAATTAAAGATTTTTTGTTCTTTTCTCCTCTTGTTCTTGTTTGTTTTTTAAAGAGAATATTATAAGAGTCATTGGAGCAACGACTCCAAGTACTAAAGAAGGAAGAAAAATCAATTAGTTTTTTATGTCAATTGGGTTTTGGCTTCTTTTTTTTCCAATATATGTAGGAATGGATTCTTTGAATGAAAAATGACATTTTGCCTTTTGTATTGCTTCCCTATTACAGTGAGGAAAACATACATAAAAATCCAAAATTAGCATTTTTTTTCCATTTTGGCTTCTCTTTTAGCATGATTGTTGGAGATACCATAACGATAACTTTCTTCTCCATCCTCCCCATCACCACTAGTTTCTAGCGACTAGAGTTAAACTACACCATTGATATATCTCTTTGAAGTTCCCTTGCACAATTGTAGATATCTTGGAAGTTTAAGCTTCTAGTCTCCACTCTTCGATTGCTAGACATATTCAACACACTCTCATATCTATTCCTAACAGCGTGTAAGAAGCCTTAGCTAACCCAAGGTGGAAAGTTGCTATGAACGAGGAGATGAAATCCTTGCAAAAAAACCAAATTCAGGATCTCGTTGATCATCGATTAGGAAGAAATTAGTTTGATGTCAATGGATTTACACCGTGAAATATAAAGTAGATGGTACAATTGAACGCTTTAAAGCAATATTAGTGGAAAAAGGGCACTCCTAAACCTATGGGATTGGTTATACTAGAACATTTGCTCTTATAGCTAAAATCAACACAATTCAAGTCTTGTTGTCTTTAGCTGCAAACTTAGATTGGTCATTGCAACAGTTTAATGTGAAGAATCCTTTTTTACATGGCAAGCTATCTGAGGAAGTTTACATGGATCTTCCACTAGGATGCATGATTAGAAGGCATGCAGATTAAAGAAATTACTAATAAATTTATCCACTAAAAAATTGATGTTGACTGGGCTGGAGTAGGAGATGATAGACGGTCTACTTCATGTTACTTTACCTTTATGGGTGGTGTCGCGACGATGATTTTTCGCGCTTCGCGCCCCGCGGTTTGGGAGACAACGACGCGCGGTGAAAATGAGAGGTTGTTTATAGCCGTAAAATTTACGACTATAATTATAAGGAGTCGCCACCTAGTATTAAGGTTACTAGGAACCTAGTGGTCTGCGAGAGTCTTGGGTAAGGGACTTGTTGTGCAAGGGGAAGACGCGTCACCCCCAGTGCACCCTACCTAAGGTAAGCTGCATTGTTGTTTGATTGTTTTTCTTAAGTTTATTTTTTTTTACTGCATTTAAAAAGGAAAAATATTTTTTTTTGTCCGCGGGTGTACTTTACGATGTAACTTTACACCGCAGTAAAAAACCTTTTTTTTTTACCTACGAATGTACCTTACATTGTAATTTACATCGTAGTTAAAAATTTTTTTATCTGCAAGTGTACTTTACAATGTAAATTTACACCGCGAAAACTAAAACAAAATAATTATTAAATTATTTTTGACATTTTGGCCGAATGCCAATGGATAATCGTAAATTGGTTACGATATCCAAGTTTCGTTCAAAATATGTGAAAGATGCAACATATTTATTTTTCATGAAAAATATGCATGGAAAAACCTTGGAATTCGGCCGTATGCACGAAAACAAACACATTTTTGTTTTTTTTTTTTTTTTTTAAATGTATTTTTTTTGTTTGTTTTTTTTTTTAAAAAAAATTAAAAATAATTGAAATGGTGGGCCAAAGGCCCACCACCGCTGGGCTGGGCCGAGAGCAGCCCAGCCCACAGATTTTCTTTCTTTTCTTCTCTTTTTGTTTTGTTTTTTTTTTAAATGAAAAATGAAAAAAACAAAAAAACGTAAAACACGTGAATAGTGCACTGCACTGTTCTCGTGAACAGTAACCTGGTCGGTCGACCATGACGAGGGGGTCACCTGCCACTTCCGTCGTGTAGAGGAGGTCGAGGTGGTTGTCCCTGTCGTGGCGGCGTCGAAAATGGTGGACCGTAGTGGCCGGAGGAAGCTTCCAAAGTGACTGGTTTGAGGCTGCCGTTCGCTGCTCTTCTTCCCTGCTGCTGCTGATGCTCGCCGGAGCTGGAGAAGAAAGCTGAGCTGGAGCTGCTGGCGACGGAGTTCACGGTGGTGAGGGGAAGAGAGGGATGGCTGCTGTCGTGATTATGCTACTGTTGGAGGAGAGAGAGAGCTTGCTGGTTCACGTGCAGGAGCTGCTGCGTCGTCTCTGTTAGAGCTGCTCGCCGTGGCTAGAGAAGAAGGGTCTGGTCGGTCTTCAGGTGTTGCCTCTGGCGTAGTGGAGGAGCCGCTGGCGTGGTGGTTGACGGCTGGTTGGAGTTGCTGCCGGTTGTGGCCTGCACATGCACTGTCGACGGAGACGAGAGAGAGAGGGGGGGACCGTCGGGGAAGAGAAAGGAAAATTACAGCAAAGAAGAGAGAGGGAGGCCGGAGCTGATGACGATGATGGTGTTGCCGGAGCTAGGGAAGATGGAAAGGTGGCTGTCGAGGAGAGTAGGGGCTGCTGCAAGTTGCTGTTTTCTAGAGGGAGAGGCGTTACTGGAGGAGAGAGAAAGTAGCTGCAACAGGGTTGAGAGAGAGAGGAATTGATGGTGGCTGGGCGCCGGAGATGGAGAAGAAGATGAAGAAACGATGGAGGACCTGTTCTGTCGTTTCCCTCTCTGTGTAAATTTCTGTGGTTTACTTATTATCTCTACGTAAACACTCCCTTCTGTTAGATAAGATTTTGCTCTGTCTCTGCAATTTTCAGTTCTCTCATTGTCAAAAAATTTTTTTTTCCCCGTGACAGTTCCTCATATCAAAATATTTCCTCCTCTGTTTTCAACCCGGTTTTTATCCCTCCATTTCGAAATTTTTCTCCTCTCTTTCATCAGTTTTCAGTCTCCAATTTATAGGCAAAAGAAGGCATGGCACGGCAAGGAGGTGTTGTCCGAGTATGGGCTACTGAGTGTTGCAGGAGGGAAGGGGGTGTGGTTGAGCATGGCTGCAGGCATGGGTGCTGGAATGGCCGGCCATGGCTGTTGGCAGATTTTTTTTTCTTTCTAAAATACACTAAAAAAATGTTTTATCACAGAAAGCATTTTTCAGCGGGAAGAATGATGTTTTTACCTTCAATTTTAGCTTCCAATTCCACCCAAAAAGTTTCGTCGTCGAAAATTCCGATCGTCTCAATTTTAACCCAAATTAGGCTTCCAAATTAATTTTTCAGTACTCAAGCCCTTAATAAAATTAATTCAACCCATTTAAGTATAATTAAGCCCTTGCGCTTAATTAAATCCTTCAATTGGGCTCTCAATTAATTCGGAAGAGTTTCGTCACCGAAAATCCTGATTTTCTCAATTGAACCTAGATTCGGCTTTGAAACTTAATTTCTCACTAATTAGGCCCTTAATAGAATTAATTTGACCCATTTAAAGTATAATTAAGCCCTTGCGCTTAATTAAATCCTTCAATTGGGCTCTCAATTAATTCGGAAGAGTTTCGTCACCGAAAATCCTGATTTTCTCAATTGAACCTAGATTCGGCTTCGAAACTTAATTTCTCACTAATTAGGCCCTTAATAGAATTAATTTGACCCATTTAAAGTATAATTAAGCCCTTGCGCTTAATTAAATCCTTCAATTGGGCTCTCAATTAATTCGGAAGAGTTTCGTCACCGAAAATCCTGATTTTCTCAATTGAACCTAGATTCGGCTTCGAAACTTAATTTCTCACTAATTAGGCCCTTAATAGAATTAATTTGACCCATTTAAAGTATAATTAAGCCCTTGAGCTAAATTAAATCCTTCAATTGGGCTCTCAATTAATTCGGAAGAGTTTCATCACCGAAAATCCTGATTTTCTCAATTGAACCCAGATTCGGCTTCGAAACTTAATTTCTCACTAATTAGGCCCTTCATAAAATTCATTTGACCCATTTAAAGTATAATTAAGCTCTTGCGCTAAATTAAATCCTTCAATTGGGCTCTCAATTAACTCAGAAGAGTTTCGTCACCGAAAATCCTGATTTTCTCAATTGAACCCAGATTTGGCTTCCAAACTTAATTTTTCACTAATTAAGACCTTAATATAATTAATTTGACCCATTTAAAGTATAATTAAGCTCTTGCGCTAAATTAAATCCTTCAATTGGGCTTTCAATTAATTTCGAAGAGTTTCGTCACCGAAAATTCTGATTTTCTCAATTGAACCTAGATCCGGCTTCGAAACTTAATTTTTCACTAATTAGGCCCTTAATAGAATTAATTTGACCCATTTAAAGTATAATTAAGCCCTTGCGCTAAATTAAATCCTTCAATTGGGCTCTCAATTAATTCTGAAGCATAATTATACTTTACATCGGCCAACGATTAAATCAAATTGACCCATAAAAATATAATTATGTCTTCCGACTTAATTTTTATGCAGATTTATCTAATAATAAATTATCTTCGCCTCGAATCTGCATTTTCCTTCATTTTTGGGTAAAAAAAGAAGTACGACCTGGCTTCCGAAAACGTCCAAAATTTTCACATTAATTTTTCAGCCGACACCAACCCCCTTTTATTTTATTTTATTTATTTATTGGTATATTTTGGGGAATCACCCAGAAATAGGGTGATGACAGGTGGTAATCTCGTTACTTGGAGGAGCAAGAAATAAAATGTAGTTGAAGGATCAAATGCAAAAGGTAAATATAGAGGTATGACACTTGAAACTTGTGAGGCATTATGGCTAAGGCTCCTCTTGCAAAATTCGAGCTACTTATCTAGGCTACCAATTCGACTATATTATAACAACAAGCACCATGTGATATAGCTCATTATTTGTTTCATCATGATCGTACAAAACATGTCAAGATAGACAGATTCTTCATCAAGGAGAAGTTGGATGAAAGAAGTGTGGAGTTGTCAAAGATTCGATTAGAATCAGTTGGCCGACATTCTCACCAAAGTAGTCTCAAACCAAGTGTTCTCAAAGTTTTTAGACAAGTTGGGAATGTATGACATTTATGCATCAATTTAAGAGGGCGTGTTGTGATTTTGTCATTGATTGTAATTGATCCTTGTAAATTACTCCCTGTAATTTGTTCTATTTTTAGTAAGAGTATAGGTGTGGAGAGATCATAGAGATTGATTGTCGATCAATCCCATTATTTGTGGGAATTACCTGCTTTATAACAACAAAGGTTAGAGAGCTACAGGTGACGTTGTAATGAAAATGAAAAGGTATAGGGAACTGAAGTAATAAAAGAACCACCATTGAAGCAGTTGAGATCATTAAAAAAAACAAGAAGAGAAAAGGGCAGTAAAATGATTCTATCGTGTTGTTAGGGGTTTACAATAATTGGAGCTGCAATGGCTGGTAGTGTTTGTTGCCTTTCAATTTATTTATGAAGTTGGTAGTGCTGCTTGTTTTAAACATTATGTGTTGAGAGCGTTGCGTATCATGGGATTTTGAATATTCAGGGGGCAACCCTCTCGATGAAGCCTAAGGTCCACCTCTGAATGAACAAAAACTAAGGGTGTGTTTGTCAGGAAGGATAGATATTAAGTTGTTGGGCTAACAAGGGAGGGAAAGGATGGAGGCGGCCAATCCACTCAAATTGGGATGATTAAGTTTTGCAAGTGGGAAAGGATAAAAGAGATTCTTCCAATCACACCCACTAGACCTCATCCACCCTCACTCCCATCCCTCCTAACAAACAGACCCTAAAGCTTTAGCAGACAGTCGAAGATCTGTACATGCTTGCCTGGAGATTCAACTGTTTCATTAATGTCTCTTGGTCCATTGCTCAACCATCACAACTAAAATTGCCTGGCATCCAGTTTGTTTGCTTCTCTCTAGTAATGTGATGGTGGAAACAGCTCAGCTAAAACAAGAAATGGTAGAGATTTTTCGGGGGCTGAGCTTTTGATGCATGTACTGATATTTTAGCATATACTCAAGTTTTTAGGGAATGAATGTTTTTCTTCACTCCTAGTGATCACGCTTTCCATGATATTCCGTCACTGGGTTTGCTACTGTATCAGCAGGGAATGATGAACTTGCACGGTGTGACATGAAGTGTGTACTAATTTAGGCGCAGCACTCATTCATATTACTTGAAGCTGAGAGTACTTGTTAATGTAAAAACAAAAAACTACTATCGTACATGCTGAAGAGATTTTTTCTTTCTACCATTCCAGTTGATGATGTCAGGGATTTCATGGAGGCTGCCAAAAAGCTTTAGCTGTATTTTGTTGGCCTGCAATGTGGAGATCAACCAACCGTTGCGAAAACACAGAGGAAGGTAAATTGTCTATCACTTGGGCATATACTATTTATTGTATTGGTCCACCTTCCCAAATCATCATCGGTACTTGATGAAATGGTGTGGTGGGTGTACCTGTTTCATCTTAACAGGAGATTGCTATGATGGAAGAAGAGTTGAAAGTAAAGGACGAGCTCATGAAGAAGCAAGAGAGACTGGTTCAAGAATGGAGGAAGGAGTTGAAAGATCATTCAGAAAGACACAAAACTGAACCAGAGATAGTAATGAATGAACAAAAAGCCTGTTCATTGAAAATGAATGATCAATAGTAAAAAAAAGTATTCAATTGCAGCTTGTTCAGCATTATTCTATCCATAGATTTTGAGCATGGGCAATTAAGAAGACATCGATGGGCTTCTTGTAACAGTCGTGCCTCAAATATCGACTGAAAATGCCCAGTCTGTTCGGGTGGCTTACCTAACTTAATATGACCGCATAACACTCGCATGAAATTACTGTTGAGTGATTTTCAGAAGCAAAAGAAAATATGACAAAAGTATTTCATAACTACAAATGATACATCAAAAATCTTAATCTCATATTCAAACTAAGAATAAAAGCGGTAAAGGAAACAGTTACAAGAAGTTTAATGTCCTTATGTTAGCTCTCCTACGAGTAGCAAAAACCAATTGCATATTTGTCTATTTCTTCGCATAGGTAATTAACATTGAATTCTGTTGTAACTTGAAACCCTGAAGTCCATGCATAGCAACTGTTGATTGCATCTCATCTCCGTACTCCACAAAGGCAATCCCTGGCTTTGTTTCCACCATCCTGACCTCCTTAAAACCAGGGTACTGCTGGAATAGCATTTGCAGCATCATTGTAGTCGTCTCATTGGGAAGATTTTGAATAAATAGAATGCTATTTGGAGGAGCTGGAGCCTCAGGGGCCATAGATTTCACACCACCAAGATAGGGTATTTGAGAAAGCTGCAAAAAATTGATGGTAAGGATCATACTAAGAGATTTTGGACATTCTTTTCAGAACAGTAGAAAATGACAACAAATTTGCCAGTTTCAGAAAACAGGCTGCATCTTTGTGAACCTCAGAAATGAACTCTTTCACTAATTAATGGACGTGGAACTATTTTCCAGGAGTAGCTTCTCCCTAGACAAGGCAACTAGCAACAGATTGTTCTCCATTATGTGATTCTAACTAGAAGATGTAGTTGGATAAGTTAATCAACATAGTAAATAAAATTACATTCTAGATCGTGCAACTGAAAATGTAATCCTCTTTGCCTACTTCAAGTTCAGTTATAATTGTTGACCTGCATATTTACTTCATAACAACCAAATAAAATAGTTTGTAATTCAATTTAATGGTCAAATCCTAATATAAACTTAACTGACAACAGCTGAATCTCAGGTGAATCATAATCACAAACATGGATCCAACTAATCTACATGCAGAGAAAACCTCATTTAACCTACAAACCACATTTTAAAGAACCCAGTAGTGGTAGTCCTAAGATCGAAGAAAACATGCTTACAGGAGGTGTTGTCCCGTAGGTGCTGCCATAAGCAGGGGTCAGACCAGTTCCCACTTGATTAGCATCATGTTGATCCTTCTTCTTTTTCCCTGCCATTAGAGAAATATAGATCTCAGAGGGAAATACATCAGAGACAATATACACATTCATACATTTATCTAAAATTGGTTTCTTTCCTACTATTTAAAAAGGAAAAGAAAAGAAAAAAATGCACGTTGCACAATTCAATTACTATCAAGCATATGTACACTCTATCATTCCATAACCACATGTTTATATATATATATATATATATATATATATATATATATATATATATATATATATATATATATTTTGATAGATAGATAATTAGATGAACAACTCACTCTTTCTATAATCTATATGTGAAGGCTATGAAATGAAATTGCCCAGTTAGACAATAAACTAATAATTATAGTTACACAAAAATCACTCTATAATCTATATTGGGCAAGGTCATGACATTGAAATTGTGAAATTGCCAGGTCAGACCGTAAATACACACAAAATTACAATTGCTCACTCTATCAATGAGAGATCCAAAATAATGGCAAAAATTTATTTTTTTTAAAAAATAAAATATAAGTGCTACCACTCCGCAAACACGGAAACAAAAGCATGCTATAAGAAAATGCTTGACATTTATCATTGAGCTCCTTTCTATCATTGGCTAACATACAAAAAAGAAGCTGTGTGTGTGTGAGAGAGGGCGAGAGAGAGAGATGTCTTACCTTTCTCCTCATGCCTCCTTCGTTTTTCCCGTGGAACAAAAGTACCATCAGCCTTAGCTACAATATCTGATTTAGTTTTTGCATATTGTATTCTCTGCATTAGAAATATTGTTTGACAACATTAATCCATAGCAGACGAGAAGGATCCATGCTTTACAATAGTTGAAACATATAAGCATAAGCCCAGTTAAGCAAGAAAAGAAGAAGATTCCGAGCCAATAGATCAATCAACAAACTAAAGTTCAAACAGATGAAAAGGTTCTTCAAAACTTCTAGGTATGAAGGGTCAAAGTCCATCCAGAAAATGTCGAAGAACCTCTAGTTTTACTGACTGATGCTGCAACGTATCTTACATGCAAACTAGCATCTAATTATTTTCTAAGTCAAGCTATGGACTAGCGATGCTTACAGAATAAGAAATAAATGAGCAGATAAGCACTAAAAAGAGCAGCTTATCGTTCAGCAATCAGAAGGGGAAAATCTGGGTCCATTTGATCCGTCTCATCCAACCCAAGCAAGACATTTAATCTCCAAGGAAAACAATATGGAACCCTTTTTCATAAGGTTCCCCAAGTTGTTTCCCATCAAAATTCTGCCTAGAAATCTAAAATTAAATCCATAATTTCACATGTGAAAACAAATGGGATAATTTCAAAACTTAAAAAAAAAAAAAAAACTATACTAATAAAAAGAAAACAAAAAACTAGTAATACAAGCATACCATGGGCTTGTCATAAAAGGGGAAAGACTGCATTTGCCTCATAGCATTCGAGGCAGACTGAACATCCTCAAAAATAACCCAAGCTTGCCCTTTGTGTTTCAATGTCTTGAATGCCAATATCTCCAGTATCTTCCCGAATTGCGAGAACACAGCGTGCAGAGCTTTCTTCAACTCTTTTTTTTTTCAAATCAGAAATTACAAAAAGAAACCACATATATAAGACAAAGAGAACGGGATTTGAAATTTACTAAAAAAGGAAGAAGAGGAATTCGGGCATTACCATCGATTTTGATTTTTTCGTTGAGGTTATTGATGTAAATGGTAACGTTCGAAGGGACTTCAGTACCTGTGCTACTATTATTATTGATATTGTTATTCACATCACCCACGTCCTTTCTCTCTAGCAATGCCATGATTCTCCACTCTTGATCTCTTCTTGAGCAAGACTGGGGTTTAATCTGATTTCTCGAGGGTTCTACACCTTTGCCCTAAAAATGATTATTGCGATCAAAAGAGGGAAGGGACGCGCATCTGCATTAGGCCCAATCCACCTACTTGGGCTCATATGGGCCTGTGATAAATTAGATTATTTGTTCGGCCTGTGAGTTACCTTGCCCCATCATAAGATAGAGCCCGTTTTTGGCTTGGCCCATTTTTAAGGCCCTCACTTTGGGATCTCAGATTGGTTCGACCAAGTTGGGCATGTAGAGAAGATCAGGTCTCCTAAACCGCCCACTTGAATTTGACCTCTAAATTCTTGAAGCAGATATGACATGACATGTCTTCGTAAAATACTAGGTTGTTTTTGCGATTGGCTTGGACCAAGATTATTTTGAACCGAAAAAAAGAGACAATTGTTTGAAAAAGAATAGTACAAGATGTAAGCAGCATGTACCTAAGATGTAAAATATTTTAGAAAAGACTTGGACCGTTTGATGAATTTGTATCGAAGAACTCTAAATATGCAAATAATATCACAAAGTGAGTTAATGTTGGATAAGTCAGTGTAAGATCCTTGTCATTACAAAGAAATGTTATTTTACTATAAAAAATAAAAATAAAACTCGTGTTTATTCTTTAACTTCCTACTGGAATTTACAACTCAAAAAAATAAAAAATAATAGTCTTTTTTAACTAACCCCTCATGGATTATTTATGGGTTGTGAGATAATAGGCCTAAACTAGTAATCAACTAATATAAATCCATTAATAAAATGAGCTCTTAAACAATATCTAATGGGTCAAAATAAACTCAAATAAAAAAATAACTAATAAATAAAATAGGATATTAAAAACAAAGTATTCATACTAACTTTACCCTTGAATCTCCAATTTTTTGAAGATTTTAATCCTGAATTCAAACACATCATTCTTTTTTTTGTATAAATATTTGTTGATAATCTTGAAATGTCTAGTTTCCAGACCAACTTGAATCACAATTCTACTAACGGCTCTAAATATATCCTAAAAAATACATAAAGGTTTATTTTGTTAAATTTAACAAGATTCATCTAATAACTCAGACCTTTTAAAATAACACGTTCTCAAATTCCATTAAATCTAAAAATTTATTGCAACATATTTGTATGTGTACAGTATCTCCCTATAAGATTTCAACTTGATATGATGTACGATTTGAGAGATATATTTAGTCTCAAAAAATTAATCAGTGGACATTTTAAGATCAAATTCAGACATGACTTTATTCATATAACTTATTCTTTACTTTGCCCAAATTTAAAGTTAAATCACATTAAAGTTGCTCTAATGTAACCTTATCGAGTGGTAGGTAAAAAAAAAACATGTTATTTTAATTCTAGTTAATTTATCAAATCTACAACCTGATTTTAATAAGATCTCTTTTTTTAATATTATTTCATATCAATGGCTGAAAAAGAAAGTGAGAATCCTTCAAAACTATTATAAAAAAAGGAGTCTTTTTAGGAGAAAAGGGAAACTTTCTATGGTCTATAAAATAAAACACAAAACACAACCTCTTTCCTTTACAAGACTACAACCCACATGTTTTATTCACCCAACCAACACCACAACTAGTTGTATTCCCAGCAACAATCTTCTCTCCTCATAGTAGTATTACACCACCATAAACTTACAATCACTCATCCAACACCATAAAAAGTTATATTTCAAGTAACAACATTCCCTTCTTATAATAGTATCACACCATTCATCACCTGAAAACTACCACCCACCACTATTTTAGTTTTCTAAATTATTAATAGTCAACAACATTCCTCTCTAGTCAAGTAAGCTCCCTTCTCTTCCTTTTTTCTTTTAGCTCCCCTATATATACTTGCAAAATATGAAATACAATTTATGTTCTGCAAGTTTTATCACATTACTTGGTATTTAGATTAGGCCAGTGACCAAGTGTTTTGCCTCTAATTAAAAAAATAATTAATTGGGATATATGTCAACCCAATAAATAAGTTGGGTTGGGCCAATCACAAACCAATATTCTTATAGGCGTGTTTGACATACCTTATTTCCTTTTTAGAATAAGCTCATGTTTGGCTCTTAATAGCGTGTTTGCCAAGCATACCATCAAGATATTTTTAATGTCTTTAATTTTAAGCTAAGGGTGTGTTTGGAAAACACACTCTGAGTTTTTTCTATATAGCTTTAATATGTCTATATTTGTGTCTTTAGCCAAACATGTCTTTAAAAACTCCAAAACAAAATTGAAAAATTCCAGGGACCTTCTTAAAAGTATTTATTGGTCCAAACATTTTGTTTTCTAATATTAGATTGTAGATTTACAGTATAAGATGCATACCTAATATAAAAAAAAAAAGGTTATTTTTTCTATAAAAAAATCCAAAGAAATTTTTAAGATATTTTAATAACGTGTTTGCCAAGCATACCATTAAGATAATTTTTAATGTCTTTAATTTTAAGCTAAGGGTGTGTTTAGAAAACACACCCTGAGTTTTTTCTATTTAGCTTTAATATGTCTATATTTGCGTCTTTAGCCAAACATGTCTTTAAAAACTCCAAAACAAAATTGAAAAATTCCAAGGACCTTTTTAAAAGTATTTATTGGTCCAAACATTTTGTTTTCTAATATCAGGTTGTAGATTTACAGTATAAGATGCATACCTGATATTAAAAAAAAAGTTTTTTTTCTATAAAAAAATCCAAAGAAATTAAAAAACTTAGAACAAAATTTTCTTATTTCAAAAAACGTAAAAAAAAATGTTTTCTTCAACAATTTTATTTTGTATTGGTCTTCAAATTTACATTATAAAGTATGATCACATATTAAAAATACCGAATTTTCTTTGAAATTTAAAAAAAAATCTAAAGATTCAGAAAAATTCCTCATTCAAAAAATTCAAAGAATATGTTTTATTTTCATACATGCGTTTGAATACTAAAGGTTATTTGATGCATATTTTCTAAAAGATAAAATTATAATTTTATCATGTTTTAGGAATATAAAAATATAAAATGTAACTAATTTATGATTATCTATGAGGGTTTGGTGAAAATATATTCATAAAAATTAATTTGTTGTTCAGAGCATTAGGATTTAATTGTAAACTTTAATATTTAAAGTTATAAAGTATATCCTTAGGTATTAAAGAAATAAAATAGAAAATAAATAGGATGTTAAGTCTAGGTCTTAAAACAGTTATGATTTAACCTAATTAGATAAAGACTTCTTTATAAATGGAGATATAATTTGAACCTTAAATTAGACCAACAAATAAAAACATGTCTAAAATTAACAATATATCAATGAATCGGCTTACCATGGGTAAGAAACACTATGAATGATGTGTTTTTATTTAGTATAATTAGTCTCTTTACCTAGACTTTTATAGACCATCAGGTTTTCTAGTAATTATAATATTAGGTGACATTTCATAAACCTTCAAATCATAACTTGATGATTAAACTTATACACCCTTTATTTCTAAGAGGTGGATTTATAATTCACCATTATGCATGTCACGACACAATAATTTACGACTTTAATTGAAACGGATTAAGGATGTAAAAACTTTTAGAATTATATTAAGATGAATGTAGTTGTTAAAAGGCATTAATAACTTTTTAGGACTTTATTGCTCTTTATTTTTATGCAAATTAATCTTATAATAATTTATTTTGATCTTGAATCTGCATTATCTCTTCAGTCTTCCGTATAACAAGGTATAATCATGCTCTTAACTTTATTCAAACTTTTTGACTTGATTTTTTCATATATTTGAGACCTTTGTTTTGCTAAGTTACAAGCAACCTCCTCCTCCTCCTCCTTATTATTATTATTATTTCTTGTTGTTATTCTTTAAAATAAAAGGTAAATTTAAGGAGTGAACCTAGAAATGAGTTTTCATAACAATAAAAACAACAATACATTATACAATTTAATTACCAGTATAATTTTAACAATTATAAAAGCATGCATAAATAATTAAAAAGGTAACAGAGGGCCAATCCCTTTCTTCAACTCTTGCTTTAAATTTATTTCTTAATGCTTTTATTATAGCTCTTAAGTAAACAACCTATACAACTCACACCATAATTAAATTAAATAACTGGCATATCCATACATGCATCCCAATTTTCCATATTTCTTAACACCTACACATTTCAATAATTTTCCTCAATATAGTTTTCTAATAATAAATTACTTTATTATTAGATGACAACATTCAACTAGATTTATTCAACCTATATGATTTTTTATTAGTTTATTTTGTTGGATAGTGTCTTTAGAATTTCGTTAATTTTCCCTATTGGTAGATTAATATATCTACCAAATTCATCAACTTTTTAAGATAATAGTGATTCTAATTGTTCATTTTACCAAATGGCTTACTAGATTGATTTGCAAATCAAATTGGTTGACTAGTTCAAGTAGAATTATACAATTTTTGTTTATTTATCTATTGATTTATTACCAAGTCATCATTAACTTCCATTGCACTACTTGTTTAAAACTTATTTTTAATTTTTTTTTGCTAATGTTAATCAATAATCATTCACTAAAATTTTCATACCAACCACTCAATAATTTATGAATAACCACTTCTCATTAGTGACACCAATTTATCAATCTCTTTATCTCACTAATTTATTAGCTTTTTCTCTCTTTTATTTTTCTTCATTTCCCTCTTTCCTAGTAACTTCTATCAATTTTAGAGAAGAAAAGCTTAATTCTTGGTTAAATGACCATTTTTTCCATCATTTTAGCCTTGTTTTTATTTTTTTATATTTTAGTTCAGCTATCAACATTCTCACAAGGTTTTTATAAACTTATGTTTTCTAGAAATTTTAAATCAAGGTAAAAACATATATTAAAAGATTACATGTAAAACTTCAAGTCAATTCAATAGTTGGATTGATAGCTATACTCAATAGTATAAAATGAAGTAGTATTAAAATTGATATCTACTTTCCAAAACAATTAAAACCAAAGTGAAACTCTCTATTAAGCTTAAGAACTAGACTGAACAATAGCTAAAGGTCTAGTATAATAAATTTACTCTTTTTTAATCTGAACTTTTAAGCTTAACCTTTTACCCTTTTTAATTTAGAAAATAATAGACCCAGATGATGGTGTTGGTTGAAACATATCACTTTCATTTTCATCATCTTTTTTTAGTTTTTTAATTGTTTTTTCCCATCGAAACTCATTACCAATTTCATCAACATTTGGGATTTTAAACTAAAACTCAAAATCCTCATTTTAACTTTAACAATACCTTTGCATTTATTTATATATTTCATCCCATCCATTACATATCATATTTTATATCATCATCATCTATTCATTCTTTTCCATCCCAGGTTTTGCTACTCATCAAGATCCTATTACTTTCACACCTATGTTTACATAAGGATTTACAAAACAATACATAAGTTGATTTGAGTATTTTTATAAATATTTTCACTCTAAATTCATAAAATATCCCTATATGTTTTCAATTTTCAAGCTACAAGTCTATATTGTACCCTTTATATTTGCTAGTTCACATATTCTAGATTCAAACACCTTTGTAATATAGACCTTAAACATACTACATTAAATTTTATACCAAAACATCACCTTCCTTTTTTATCTCTTCCATTTGGTTTTTATATGCATCATATATATTTCCCACCATTTCCATACATTTATTTTTAAGTTAACACAAGAAAATTTTATTTTAAAATTTCAAAAAACAAGGTCACCTTTTTAATCCCAGTACTTGATTTACTCACTTAACACAATATTTTTCATTATTAATTTATAGATTTTATTTGGGGGTTTACACTTATAATTATAATCTCTTTATAATTTTCTCTACAAAATATTTTTGTCTCAAATATTTTATCTTTATTCTAGATCATTAATTAAATATTAGATTCATTAATAAAAGATAAATGAATATTAAAAATAAAAAAAAGCCTTTGTTAATTATAAATATATTTTGCATGAACAAAATTAGGGCAACATGTAACTAACCGAATGGCTATGAGATATAACATTAATACAATGCATCCAAAAATGAATACTATTTTTTTTTAAATCTAGAAGCTTAGTGTTATTTTTTTATTCAACAAAATCATAACACGTTTTTAGCGACACAACAAAAGTAGTTTTTTTCAATTATATTATTATAATTAACTAAAAAAATGTTAGTCATTAAACTAAAATCTTAGCCCATTCAAGAAAAGATTGAAACACATTTGCTTATTTGTGTAAAAGCAAATTATATATAAAAAAACGTTTAAAAGAAAAATATTGATTTTTAGAAAATTTAAAATCTAAAACACATGTCTTAATTATAGCAAGCAAAATTTGACTTTTAAATACATCACTATCAAATAATTTGTAATATCATATTTATATAGGTAAATTAATAACATTGGGAAGGAAGGCAAAATTTCAAATAAAATTGTTTAATTAAGGTCTTGCTTGTTAATGCGGTTCAATTCATCTTTTAAAATATTATTTATTCTAAAATATAATATTTAAAAAAATATTATTTGTTCTAATAAAAAATTATTTTAATACCTTCTTAATTAAAAAGATACCCTTACAAACATATTATGTAACACGTTACTAAACCCACACAGAGTACTGGAGAAGAATCCTCTGAATTAACAAAACGGAAATAGAAAGAGAGGCGAAATTTCAGCCACCAGTCACGTGGATGAATCTTATATCTAGAAGGAAAGGGAAAAATACGAGTCGGGAGCACGAGAAACTTGGGAAAGGAGGTTTTAATTTCCTTGGAGAAGACGACCCGCCGCCCAAGGAATCTCAACGACATGACTTAAGGCTGTACCCACTAGCGTCTCTCGATTATTCAATTCAAAATTGGCCACCTCACGCTTCCTTCTTAAGAGCCAGAATCTGCACACACTGCATGCAATTCAGCTTTAATTATTGACTCTTGACTTGGTTGGAAATCATCTAGACCTTTCACGATGCCATTACCTCGTCCCCGAATCACCTCTTGACACGTGGACACTGTATGACGTTGCTCACCTACCATCGGCTGTAGTCCTTCGCTTTTTCGGACACCGCACTCGCGTCGACCTTTCTTCGGTCAAAACAGTTTGCTTCTTTTGCTCATGCTTGGTGTTCGATACTTCGATGTAAGAAAAGTCCTCCCTCCTCTCTCGACCGTCGCATCATTGATGATTACATCACCACCCTGATTGATTAAAATAATAATAATAATAATTGATTAAAATAACCAAGTCAGATATTTTGCTGTGTTGAAGTAATTAGTGGTTTTTATTAATTATTTCTTAAATTTATTATGAAAAAATACAGGTGGAGATATTTTTGTTTTATTAACGCGTTATAAATTTTATTGTTTTTTATTATTATATTTGTCTTTTTTAATATTAGAGTTTTGTTTTGTTCGTTAAGAGGACACGTAAGTAGTGTTTTTCTTTTTCTTATTTTAAAAAAAGGAAATCCTAAGTGACATTCACCACGTGGCAAGAAAAGAGAGGTTTGCTGCGTGAATCTAGAAGCGTAATTTGACGGGGTCCGGCCGTTTCATCCTCGTGGATGGGATTTTACTCTTCAATTCTCACGCGTTCCGGTTTCCTTCTCTTCTATATAAACCCCTTGACGCTCCATCCTGTAATCACTCGCATATATTCTTACAAGCTCAAAACAGAGAGAGCCGAGAGAAAAAGATAGTCTTTGGGTCCTTCAACTGCTGCAGAAAGTTTCTACGGCAGTTGAATATATAAAGATCCATTATATCTTGTCTTCATAGCTTTTTTCACAAAGTTTGAATCAAATCACACACTGTGTTTGTAGAATGGCTCGTTTTTTCTCAAACGCAAAGGTTATCTCTGGCCTGATCAGCAAGGAAATCAACGGCAGAGGATTCTCAGCTGTTGCATCCCAAGGAGCTGCTGTGTCCACGGCAAGAAGTGGTGCTGCTGTAATGAAGAAAACAGGGGAGGAGGTTAGCAAGACCACCGAGAAGATTTCCTGGGTTCCAGATCCTCGTACTGGATTCTACAGACCAGAGAATGTTGCTCAGGAAATCGATGCGGCTGAATTGCGCGCAACTCTCTTGAAGAAACAATGAAAAAAATTGCTAACCGATGATATGAATAAAATCTGATTACTACTACACCATGCTCTGATACAAAAAAAAGGATCGATGGATATATGTGGGTTGTGGGGGCCTCGTCGGCTATCGACGTGTGCTGTGACATGATTAGCAGATCTTGGTTTGATTTGATTATTTGCATGGCACGCGTCTCTGGCCCTCTCTGTTTAGGGGGGAAAATCACAGATTTCTTATTGATGTAATTTTTGTTCTTAGAAGTTTAATGATTGGTAATTAACATATATTATTACACATAATCCAAGATTATCGATCTTTTTTCTTCTTTCTATGCGAACTGTTCATAATATTACAGATTGTTAATGGTTTTTTGAGGGGGAAAAAGGTAAGGAAAAACGAAAAACCTGAAGGTGGCAAAGCTTAGTCTTTCTTATAGATGACGCTCCCCTCGGCAACCCCTAGCTTTTAGATCAAGCGTGCACGTCTCCATTTTAATTAGCCAGTGACAAAAATAATAAACAACAAAGTACTTAGAAATAAGATTTGCTCCTCATTTCAGGCGAGCCCATCATGAGCAATATTTAATTTTGGACTTACAAAACAGATTATCCCTACAAAACTAATTACATAAAAAATATAATTTCCAATCTCCACTTTATATATTCTTAATTTCTTATTGCATTAGCTACAGTGCACGATTGAAGAAACTTCCATGCCATAAAATAATATTTTCTTAACGATTTAGACCATGTCCTCGTCTCCTAGTTTAAAATAAACTAAAAGGAAACGCCCGTCTAACGCTGTTTCCAAGCGTTATAACGCTGTTTCCAAGCGTTATAGTTGGAATTATATCTCGTCTCAATTATATTTTTAAAAATATTAAATTAATATATACTTTAATTTTAAATAAATCTAACTAAAAACTCTTTTAAAATTTTATTAGAAAAGACAATAAATTATATTTATTTTCTTATTACAACGTGCAGTCTACAGATGGAAGGTTCTCTGGTGTTGATTAATCTAAAAATCAAGAGCTTCTCTGGTCCCCATCCAACGAAAATCGCATAAATCCCTTTTTGGCGGTCTCTGCTTTCCTGATAGTTTTACACGACATTCGGCCGCCGCGGTGGCTCAATGTACACCATTAAATGCTTTAATAATTGAACCCGTGTACGATAATCGGCGACGTTGGAGATTTGTTTTTAATTTATTTTAGTGACCTTATGTTTTTAACATAGTTAAAAATAATTTAATAAAGTAACACCGTGGAGAAAATATTTGAAGGATATAACAAAGTTTTACGAGTTGTAAATGACAATTGCGACTCTTACTTTGTAGTTTCATACACTAGTCATGGGATGGTATCTGCGACTCGGTTTGAATGCAATACTCGAAGAGTCTCTTTCTCTCTTTGCCCACGACAACTCGACCTTCCCCTTTCCTCTTGTCAACGACATTTTCCTCTCCCTTTTTCTCCCCACAACGAAACACTCTCAAAACACCACGAAATCACTCATCTCTCTCCCCGATTGCCACCCCCTCCCTCTCAACCTGCTATAGCTTTGTTATGAGCATGATTATGGACACATGGCAGCTAGAGTTAATCACGAGGAAGGCATCGTGCGGCACATGGCTTGCGGGGTGTTAATCACGAGAACAGGATCAGGTGACACATGGCTTTTGAATGTGCGACAGGATAATCAACACGTGGCAGTTGTAGTCGTGTATTTAATTCAGTATTTTATGTATTTGTTTTATTTGTTTAATTAGGATCATTAAGAGTAATGGGTAGTTTAAAAGGAGAGGTTATGATCATGACCTGGGAGAAGTTAAATTTCCAGTTTGTATTTAAAGAACTGTTTAATAAATGAAAAGATATCTTAAAACCCAAAATATTGCTAAGTGCAAAAGAGGCCCTGGATCCTCTATTTTTTGTGTTGTTCAAAAAAATATCTAGTAATTTAGGAATGTTATGTTTTCATGATAATATTATTGTCAATACTGACAAAGGTATCACTTATAATAGAGGAAACCATGAATCTCTAATTGTTGCATTAGACATGCCCCTTAATGAGTTGTTTAAAATGTTATGTAATCAGCTTGAATGAAAAATATTTGAAATAAAAGTTGAAATTGCTAGGAAGATGCTGTAAATTGGAATCAGTCAAGCTTGTTATGTTGGTGTATCAATCTATAATGATGATAATATGAGCTCAATGCTTAGATTAGTGAGGATTAATGAGATTAATATGTCAAAGTTCTACTTGAATAGTAGACCTCCATGATAAAACTCTTATAATATAGATTTTATTAAGATTCCAAGTAACTCTCAGAGAACCACACATGTATTGTAAGCAAATTGTCCATCTAAGTTAAGTGATAATGAAAGTACACAAATATTGGAGTAAGAAATTGGTAATATAAAACTTTAGTTGGGTATTAAATTTGCTTTATATTTCTATGAATAATCTAAACTAAGTGACGATAAAGATGATAATACATTTATAGATTTACAGTTGAGTAGGAAGACGGAGAAGATAGGAAAGATGGAGAAGATATTGGAGTTTGAGGATGCTAAGTTAATTGATCGTGTTTATCAACATACGGCCTCCAACTTCAAAATTTTAGGTGGATGACCTATATAAATTCAATGGTTAGGCTAATATTTATAGGCATTTAGGTTTATTAGTTTATGAATTGGGGGTTCAGAAAAAATTTAGGGACAAGTTTGAATGTATTAATATAATAAAACAATGACATAAAGAATTTATATTAAAACTTATCTTTAGTTACAATGTGTTTAGGAACAATTTGTAGATGATATTTACATGGAGGATATCACCACTGGTCTACTTGATGGGAGATTACAAAATTGAAAGGACCACGTATATGTCATAATCCTTTTACTTTGCAACATCATCATCAAATTGATATAGATCTAATTATTGAGGTGATATTGAAAATTAGCATGAAGTTTATTTTTGAAAGGTGTGGATGGATGAGTAAATAATATTTGAATGGTTATTTGATATGCACAAAAAATAGTTTCATAACCCATTTTAAATGCCACTGGCCACTAAAAATTCACATCTAGGAACAATTTTTTGGAATCATAAAATAGTTTATGGTAATAAGGCAATATTTAAGATAAAATTTTGGACATTTGATGCTTCAATTATCGGGTTTCAATAATTTCATTATCTAATTAGTATTTATAATACTCATCTTTATGGTAAGCACACAATAAAGTTATTGGGTGCAGTTGCTTATGATATAAATAATAAAGTTTATTCATTATGTTTTGCTTTTGTAAAAGAAGAGACGGATAATAATTGAAGTTGATTTGTATTTTTTGTTCATAAATATATGATTGGTGGTCACACCAAGTTGTATATTATATCAAATAGGCATCTGACAATTAAAAATTATAAGGAACAATTTTTTTCCGAACCTATTATTTATCATCAATGTCAACTTTAACAATAAGTTCAATAATATTGTCTTAAAAAACTTGTTGCATAAGATGTGTATAAATTCTTCTAATTGAAGTTTGATATTTTATATGAGGATTTGGTAAAGACTAATGATATGATCAAAGCTTGATTAGAAATTGAACCTAAATAAAAATAGGAATTTTTATGTCATTTTGATGGTTGATATTATGGCAATATGGCCACGACTTTGTTAGAGGGTTTTAATAATGTCTTACAATTTATTAGTGGCATGCCAATATTGGCTATAATGTTGATAATATATTTAGTCATTTCTAATTATAGATAGGGGGCATGTTTGTATATTGACATGTGTTTGTTATTTATTTAGGTATAATTATTTTAAATGATTTGATTATTAAAATCAATAACATTTTAAATACTAAATTATAATTGTCAATATTGATTAATATAGCTTTGTTTATAATGATACAATATAAATAATTTTAGTCAACATGTTATTTATATAAATTGAATTTGAAAATTATACTAATTTTTTGGATTGTTATGTTAGATGATATAGGGCTAAACAACTCATGATAAATCCCACTCATTTACATCAGTTTTAACATGCTAAGCTGTATGCACAACAACCACATCAAATATGCATTACAAATATATTAGATTTTTTGTTATTTGAATGTTGATTATTTAGTTTTGATTTTTTTATCTGATATAATTGTTTTATATATTCTAATAGGTTATATGAATGCATTAAATAGAGGACATGATACTTTCAACATCACCTATATGTTGTGAGGGATATTATCTTTGATTAGAACATGTCCCATTATACTTCTTTAACATTGTTGAGATGTATTTTCTAAATTATATAATATGATAATTTAGAAAATCTCAGCATATACCAAATTATATTGATATATCTGATGAGCTATATTATATTAGTCACCAAGATAAACATGAGAGGAATTAGTTTGTGAATCATGCATCTTACTTAGATTTCTACATGAGATGGTTGTATCCATTACACATCATTACACTTACCTGGTCATATTTCCCAAGTTGTGTACACAATTTGATGCATTATACAACCCAATACCTGAGACAAGATCAATTGATTCACAATATTGTTTTACGCTTTTTAGTTTTGTCTTTGGATTGTAAATATGTTAACCTCCATTCCTTCTATGCTTATTTAGGAGCCTATTCCCTTTTGTTTCTCCTTTGTTTCTTTTATATTAAATTATACAAGATTGTAAATTTGACTAGCTAGTTGCTCGCTCATGTCTACCTCTAATTTATAATACTTACTTACATTTTGATTAAAAAAAGAATTAATATTAATATGGATGATTAATAATTGATTTTTAATATATGTAAATAGATTCATTACTTGTAATGAGAGGCTTGGAAAGAAGAAATGTTTATATGTATAGGTGTTAATGAAATGTGTTGTGATTCATGTTGCAGGGAGCTTTAAGAGGTTAGGGAGGTTAGTGTCTTGAAATGGAATTAGTGAAAGATGAGATTGGTTATCCTAGTTTGTCCAAGAGTGTCCTAGGTTGAAATGATAATGATCATTCTCACACCAACATGGATATTACAAATCCATCCTCTGGTTAGACTAGTTAGGGTGAAGCTTTGAACTCATCCACGACTACTCTAGAACCTTCTCATAATGAGGGGGTGTTTGGAAGTGTGGTTGCTGTTACTTTTCAAAGTGTTTTTCGTGTCGAAATGCATCAAAATGATGTTTTTTTATTTTTTTTTTAAAAATGAAAAAAAAAAACATTGAAAAGAAGCGAAAAACAGATTGGATCGTAATGCCAAACGGGGCCCGGGTCTTTTATGGAGTCACAAATGATAGAATGATAAGTTATCAGCATACTCTCCTTAATAGTGGATGGTGAAATCTGATATGCGGTGAAAAGTCGAGTCTTGCAAGTAGAAATATAAACCCATCTTATTGGGATTGTTGTGACATAGCTGGGCATGGTTGGTTTCATCACCCCTTGACGAGGTAGTCATTTCAACATTAATTTATTTTTCTAATACAAACAAGATCTAAATGCATGCATTTTGGACTCATCACAGCTCACGTGAGGTTGACCCCATAAACGTGGCTTCCCTGCAAACGGAGACATTCACAGGATCGAAACTCAATTTAAATTAGACTTGATAAGCTTTTTGTGGCCTTCCGTGTGATGAACCAACGAATGATAGCGTGAGAAATTAACATAACTCTGACTTTACGTGCTCTTGGGGGGTCTGAGAAGTGTTATTTGATATATTTATAAGTAAATAATTTTTAAAAAATAAAAAAAATATTATTCTAACATTTTTTTAAGTAAATTTAAGATACGCTGAAAACATAGTTTGTGTTAAAATATATTTAAGTTCTTACACAATGTATCAATGTGAAACCTTTTGTCTATCTTTTCGCTACAAAACACTCACTGCCTTGGAAAACAGCTTTGTCATGTTCTCCAAGCAAGAACAAGCTGGAAAATGTGTTTCACCGCCATTTTTCAGAGGATATTTTCTTCTTCTTTCAAAGTAGCACAGAGAAAAAAAAAACATAATTTAAAACATATTTAGAAAAAAGATAAGGTTTGATTTGTTTTTTTTTTAATTCAAAATTTAAAATAGCTTTCAAAATTCTTTTGGCCAAGTTCTTCAAGAGAGTTGCAGATGATATTCACGACTCTCGTCGAAGATTAGTATTGGTGATGCAAGTAACTTAAATTATATATTTATTATCATGTTGTATAGCCATTCAATCAAGGTTACTATACTTGCTTCAACCCAAGGAACTTAGAATAACATCAGTGAAATTAAATTTTTCAGATGCTTTTGAGCCTTTCTTTCGGGAATTTATCATTGGGCACTGCAGATAGCGAAAACAAATTCTTGACCTCACAGGTTACACGTACTTGTGAACAAGATTCACGGTCAGGATTTCTTTGCATCTAATCAAGCGACAGAAGTTAGAAATGCCACAGCCAAATGCCAGTACTGCAGAACAATTGGCTGTGGCTATGGCTTCAAAAGGGGTACTGTACTGTGAGTTCTCATACTCATGGGCAAAATAACAGTGCTAATATTCAAGTAAGAATAGACAAGGTTCCAGTCACGGAAAGAAAAAACAAGAAGAAGAAGACGACGACGAAGACAAATGAGCATCGACATATTTAGGGAGTGCAAAACCCAACAGTTCATAGTTTCTTGAAATGAAGAGAGGCGGGCTTTCCAGGAGAACCTTCTCTGGAATAGGGAGTTCCAAATAACTTCTTACAAAAGTTATTTTTTCCTTGTAAGAGAAGGAAAAGAGAAACCAGGAAAGGGGTAATTTGTTGCAAAATGTATCTACGCAGCAACTTCTGCCTTGTATCAAGAATGGCTTTCCGTATTGGTTGGAAATTTTGAGTGATTTGGTAGCTTCTGCTATCATTTCTTGAAGTTTACAAATTGTGCCGCCATCTCCAATTTGTTGCTCTGAAACCCGAAGCAAGCCTACGCTATGCTAATTGCTGAATGAACCGTGTTAAATTCGATTTTGTGGATAACATGTTTTGCATGAAACGACATGAAATTTGTGTACACTACTCCCACAGCAGCCAGGCCATCACAGAGTACCTTTCATATAATATGGAGCACAGGCATTCAGCTTATGCAGAACTGGTTCATCGCAACCAGAGCACCACGAGTCATCTAAAATGATATTTCTAAAGTCAGAGACTTGTTGTGGGAGTGTATGTTAGGAGGGATTGAGAGAATAAGGGATAAAAATTGAAGGATTGAGAGAAGGAATTGACAAGAAAGATGAAGACTAAGGAAACATTGAAGGATCCTTCGATCGCCTGTGATTTTCAATTCTTCTAATTACAGGGATTTGACTAAAATCTTCTTCTCTTTTGCAGTTTTCAACTCTCACAATTTTGCTGGATTAACTCTACTCTAGTTAGCAAAAAAACTGGATGGATAGCAACCCATCCATCCATTTTTCTGAAAAGCACGGCCCTAGAGAAGCAATGTACTGCTCAAGCTATGGTGCTTCTCATATATCCACCTAAAACATGCTCCGTCCTACCTTAACTTGCTCCATGAAAACATTTGAAGATGTCCCACGCCATAGCTACCACCAAAGGATATGCCAACGCATCCCAACATTACATTAAGCTGGTGGCATTGCCACTAAGCAGCCACTTCATGGACAATTTGTCAAATATTTATCACTTTTGCTACCAGGTGAAGAGTAACCATATTTCCCTCTTCCACACCACTGAAGAACTATCCTCTAATAAAGTTCAAATTTAGTGCCTACATAGAGCATGTGAACGTAAAAATGATATAAATCCCATACTCGACAACCCCTCGAGCCAGAGTGTAAACATAGCAAATCGCAGGCTCTGATTATTTCTTACAGCCAAGATCCCGTTGGTTGATTTCTTTGATTAAACACGAAGTGCAGTCTAGGCCAAGTATGAAACCACAAGCCACATAGTTACCATTAACATATAACAATCTTTTTCTGTAACCCCAACACACAAATCTGCATAAATACACAGCAATACGTTTCTTTTTTCTTTTTGGAATAATTAACATTTGAATCCCAATCCCAATCCCAATTAAGCAAAAGGAAAAGAAAAGCATTCTATTATTCAATACCCATTTAAGTAACAGATACATTAATCCCTAAAAAGAGGAAACAAAAGGTCCAGAGTCGGATCTAAGAGTGGTTGCTCGCTCAACATTATTGCAATTAAACCCACACCCACACTGTGGACACTCGTAGAAATTATCAATTGAAAAACTGGCAGAAGCGACTCCGACAGAAAATTCAAGATCATCACCGTTTCTAACAACCTCAACTATATTTAACCAAAAAAACAACACCTTTACACTTACTCCGCTCAAATCCGTCAGCCTGTTCTCGCTTATGTAACCACTGATTGTGGACTTGTACTTAAGCTCATACGAACCTTCCAAAGAGAAACTGCACGAACCGTTCAAATAGGCGAGGAATCTGCCAGTGGTTTTGTCGAGCTCGTATCCCGTGACTCCCTTCGGAAGAATACCGATCGGGAAGTTGTATTCGGAGATGACATCGTAAGTAGTTGGGAGATTGTCGGTTAAGGATGAGACGGCGAGCGATGATAGGAGGACAAAGAAGAAGGTGAAAGTGGCGGTGATAGCCATGGGAGGAGGAGGAGGAGGAGGAGGAGGAGTATTTCTTCTTTACTTTGAGATGGATTTGGTTGATTTCTGCTGGGAAGTGGCTAGTTTGACTGGGATTCTTGTATTTGTGTTGGGTGCTATTGCCGATAGCGAGAGAAGGCAGAGATTGAATGGGGGGTACGATGACGTTTGGTTGAGAAGACAGGGAGTCGCGACGCCGTTTTGGAGTTCCTTTTTTACTGTTAGGTTAGTTAGGTGTCCACGTGGCTGTGTGTTTGAGTGAGCACGTTATAGTTTTTGGAAACGTGGTAGGTGAGAGTGTTGATTATGTCACCTGTCGAGTACCTAGTCATGTCACTGTTTTTGTTTTTTCTCGTAACAAGGAGCCACGAGCCAATCGTATTTCCATGCATTTGTAGTTAAATTTCGGTGAAAAATATATTTTTGTCATCTCATCTGATTCTTTTTGTGCTCTTTTCATTTTTGGGTGGCGCACAATAGCTAATTTATCAGCCGTGTGTTTTTCTTTGTCTTTCATTTATCTCTCATATCCTGAAAAATGAGCTTCCGTCCTTATTTTTATTGGAATTTCAAATTTAGTCATTTTAGTTCTGATTTTTTTTTTATCATTTTTTAGGATTTTATTTATTTTTAATTTAATTCTTCAATTTTATTTTTCATATTCTTTTTTGAATAATAATAATTAAGTAACAATAATTATAATGATAGTAACAATAATAAAAATAGCAATAATATTATTACTTAATAATAATAATAATAATAATAATAATAATAATAATTCATCTTTCATCGAGGAAGAATTTGTCGGATCCTAAAAGGATATCTTAATGTTATGGAAATATTCATAAGAATACTGTTAATGCACGCCTCAAGTTTATCCATTCTGGTTTTTGTTCTTTGTATTGGTTTCCCAACAAATATATGTTTTTCAATATGAATATATTAAAAAAAAATTATTTTTAATATTAACACCTAAACATTATATAAAAAAAAACACCTAAAAATCATCAATATTTTTTCAAATATAAAACAATTCAAAAAACATCTTAAAAATAAAAGCTATCACAATCTAAAATGGTTATAAAAGACCACATAGGTGGTGTTATTTTTTAACCATAAAAGAATTAGTTAGTCAAATAGCTTTATTTTTTACATTGAGTTTCACCTTTAATTTTTTAACTTTGATTTTATAAGAACTAAAATAACCTCTCTTTTTTTATTTAATTTACATGCAAAAATACATCTCATAATAATTATAATCTAATATTTTTTTAATACTTTTGATTTTAAATAGCTTTGCATGCAAAAAGAATTTCGAAAAGTTTAAGGACAATAGAAGATCACGTCGTCGTTTCACAAAATTGAAAGTTATTTTTAAAAAATCAAATCATGAAAAATAAAAAAGAAGAAGATAAAGCGTTCATTAATTTATTCCTGGCAGGGTGCTGTGAAACGAAGGGAGTGTCTGGGAGTGTAGTTGTTGTTGTTTTTTAAAATATTTTTCATGCTGAAATACATTAAAATAATTTTTTTTATTTTTTAAAAATTATTTTTTACATTAACATATCAAAATGATTTAAAAATATTAACAGCATGTTTTTAAAATGAAAAAAAAAAAAAAGCAAAAAAAAGGGGTTAAGCGCGATACCAAACGGGGCCGAAGTGATGTCATTGCTTATTACAGACGACACATCACATCCATGTGCATCTCGCTTTTCGATGCCATTATCAGTAAGTGGGATCTAAAGAAGAAGAAGAAGACGATGGACGATTAACCCTAAAGTTGACATCCTCACAATCAAAGCCGCATCCACAGGCCGGGCATTCATCAAAATTACTCGCAGGAAAATCAGCAGAAGAGATCCCCACAGAAAATTCGAGCTCGTCTACATCACGGATCACTTCAGCAATACTTAGCCACAAAATGAGCACCTTGACTTGGATCCCACTTAATTTCGAGAGCTTGTCTTTGGCTATCACGCCCTCAATAGTAGACCTGTACTTGAGCTCATAGGAGTCGATTTTGAATGAGCAGGTGCTATTGAGATGGACTGTGAACTTACCGGTGGATTTGTCCAATTCGTAGCTCGTTGCTCCTGTGGGAAGAAGACCGATTGGAAAGCCGTATTCCTGGAGAACTTCGTATACTGTCGGTGCGTCGTCTGCTGCATTGACGACTGAAGAGGTCGAGAGAGCTAGAAAAAAGAAAGTTGGCCAAAGAACGGCCATGGATCTTGAACGGAAAGGCAATCCCATTCTGTGACCGGTTGCTGGACAACGGAAAATGCCGGAGGAAAGTTTAAGTATGTGTACTGATCAGGCAGCCTGGAAATGGCCTTCGGAGAAGAGATTACAGGTTTGTAGCTCGTGGCGAAAAAGCCCCCCGTGTTTTGGCGGAGGGGTTTGCATCGAGCACCACGTGTTTTGGTTAACGCTAGTTTATTTGCCCTATTAAAAAAACAAATCACGACAAAAATATGTTGACATCCACCACCTCATTAGAAAAATGAAACAATCAATTGCATATTTCCGCATCGTTTGTTTATTGAAATTTATTTTTTGAGAAATTACTTTTTAAATTTTCTTGTATTTATTTGTTTTTTGGAAAGTTGGTCAACGAAAAATATTTTCCGGTTAACAAAAAACACTTTCCAGTTAAAGAAGAATTTGACTTGGTTTTCAGGAAAGTATTTTCCGGAAAATTTAGGCGGAAAACACTTTCCGGAAGTTGTGAAAAATTTAGAAATGTCATTATTTGCTGATTATATCAAATTTGATCCTCAAACTTTTGATTGCTATATATAATTTGTTTTGAATATTTATTCAATTCCATCTCTTAAAATTTAATTTTTATATTAATTTTGATTCTTATTTTTATAATTGTCATTTGCGTTTTTCTTATCATTTTTTTATTGAAATTTTTTATCTATCAAATTTGGTCCTCATTTTTTTTATTGTTACTTATTTTATTTGAAATAATTTATGAAATGTTAATTATTATTATTTTAATTTATTCACCTTTTATTTTTTTTAAAAAAAATTTAGATTTGATCTCTATTATTTTGATTATTATTTATTTTATTTGAGATAATTTATGAAATTATATTTTTTTTCAATTTCATTCTTATTCAACTTTTTAATTTGTAAGATTTGTTCCTCATTATTTTAATAAACTTGAAAAAAAAATTAATTTATTAATAAATTATTTTCCAGATCATTTTCCATAACATAAACAAACACTGGAAAGTGTTTTCCAGTTCATTTTCCCCGGAATTCACTTTCCAAAAAGAAACCACTTTCCAGCAAGGAAACGAGGCCTTAATGTAATGCGATGAAATCTGCTATCCCAAAAGTGTACATTTAGAGATACAAGTCATTAAGTAAAAATATGATTGTTGTATATTTTTATAAGTAATATATATTCTAATTTTAACTAGAGATTTAATATATATATATATATATTATAAGTTCTTTATCATCATATTATATTACATGAGATTATATTTAATAACATGATATATGGATATACGGGTCATCCAAACATTGTATTTTTTTATCATTGCATGCTTTGATTTTTATCTTTTTTAATAGTATAATAGTATTTTTATTGTATTTTGAAGTGTAAAAAAAAATAAAAAAAATCCCTTTGTCAACAACATAGATTTTTTTAACTTCGTAGGTAAAGGAGTATTTTTCATGATTTTGATGGTTTTTAAAAGACTAAAAAACCCTTGGGCAACAACTTAAGAAATCGTTAAATCTAATGTCTATATTATTATTGTGCAAAAAAAATTAAAAATACTAACATATCCCTAAATAATCGACCAATGGATCATTTATAAAAAAACAAAATACCTTTAATACCATTAAAAAAAAAATTCATCTCAAGGGAAAACTTATAATTTGATAAGTTGATTAATTAAGAAACATAATTATCCACACTAGTAATTTAATTAAATGACAATCTTAAGAACTAGATAAGTTGATTAATCAAGGGACATAATTGTTTGCAATCTATGTTTGATTTGGTTGAATGTTATCCCTAATATTAATAACGTAGATCCACCATAATTATTAAACCAGTTGCTTCGCAAGTTCATATACCACAATTGCGGTTTTTATATCAAACTTAGCAATAGATTATCTATTATAATAACTTAGAGTTCGCTCTAACAATTAAATAAACAATCATAGGGAAAATAAACATAGAAGAACAAACATATTTGTCATATAAACTGAAAGAAAAGGTAAAATAGATCTCACAATTTTTGAAATCTGAAAGTTTTGTGTCTTTGCAACCAAGAGAAAGATTTTAGTATTACATGTTTATTGAACAACTAATTAAAAAGATAAAAGAGTATATGATTTAGGTTTTGGAGGAAAAAGATGAATTTGCTAGCTTCTGCTAGTTAGTCGTCTCCTCTTTTTCTTCTTTATATATGTTTAGAAACCCTAGTTTCTTACAAAATAATCATTCATTAAGTTGACAAAATTTTGTTTTCGTATTGTAAAAATCATATCTCATTTATAAAGACATGATTTCGAGCTAAAATGTGGTTCGGTGATAGGTGCTTGAGTCTAAAATCCAAAAAAATTGAATTTGCATCAATCAGACTTCTATAGCTCTGGATATTTATGTTGGAATGACCAAAGGTCAACATTAAAAGATTTCAAGATTTGACTTTGAAGGCTACGATTTCCATGCTCTTTTTTATTTTATTTTTTTTACCTTATTTTACCAAAAAGATAACGTTTTTGAATTGCATTGGAATCATTTCATTTTGATTTTTAGAGCTTTCGCTCTGCACAAAACATCGATTGAAGTTCAAATTTATTAATCACCTTCATTTACCTCATTTTTGTATTTTTCATCCAAAAATACCTTGAAAACATAAAACAAAGAATATCAAGGTATTTTATATACAAAACATATGCAACACACTGGATAAATGTGAGTGAAACTATCAGATAATATGGTTGCATCACTTTCAAAAACGCTTTTGATAAAAATTAAAAATTATTTATTTTTACTTTTTACTTTAAATTAAAAAAATTGGTGTTTTTAGATTATTTTCATGTGTTGATATCAAAAATAATTTTAAAAAAATAATAAAAAAAATATTTTAATACATATCTAAATGAAACACTTTTAAAAGTAATCTCAATAACACTTACAAATAAACATTAAGAAGATTGCCAAGTGCATTGCAACCAACACATTTGCCCACAGTGATGCGAGGATTTTAACCATCTAATAAGTGATATAGTGGTAAAAGTTAAAGTCTAAAAGATTTGCTCTTCTTATGATTTCAGGTTCAAGCTTTGATTTTCTAATATGATAGTCATTGAAGATTTATATAGTTATTAACTTTAAAATCTATAAAATTAATCAAAATTCACGTAAACTAACCAAAATACTCACGTCTATGAAAAAAAAATATATTAAGACTTTGAGTTTTCCCAATACCAACAATAATGGTGACCATGTCCACCTTCTCGATTTTGAAAATCTAAATAACCCTTAAAAATTGATGGTAGCAACCTACCAGAACTTCCAAGACGTGACCTGTCTTGACCCACTACTCAAATTCCTGCTGCCCTGTCTCACAGCCAAGTCTTCATGGTGTGGCGGATGGTTGTGTTGCTGAGCATCGATGTGGAAGATTACCTCACACTAGACGGTCAGCTCAACGATCCCTCCACCAAGCCACTATCGTGCAGCCATCCTTGACCACCAGACAACCCATCTAGCGAGTGTTTCCAGTAATCAACAACATTATCTTACTAATTAAGAGGGCTTTGAAATTGTTTTTTGAGTGAAAACTAGCAACTTCTACAACCGAGTTTAACCTCAAACATCTATGTAATTGCCATGAGGACCACGTCAATCCCAAGTTCAAGGTTTACAATGGCAAGCAAGGGGATGCCAAAGAGCATCTCATGAAATTCGCGGGCAAATATTGGTTGGATGATGATCTGAAGTTGAAGGAATCTCCCATGTTTTGTGTTCATCTCGGGATTGTAGCCAATCACTACATAAAAGAGTTTTTGTTTGATATTTTATATATATTTTAAATCTATCTTATCCTTCAATCAAAAGTAATTGGTGCTTTCATTTTCGCTTTTTTTTTCTTTTTATAATGTTTCTTATTAATTAATGATGTATATAGAGTGTGGTTATGGTTGTTTTTAAAGTATTTTTTGTTTAGAAATATATCAAAATGATATTTTTTTATTTTTAAAAAATTATTTTTAACATCAACACATCAAAATAATTTAAAAACACCAAAAAACTTTATTTAAAATAAAATAAAAATTTAAATTTTGATGAAACAAAAATACAACCACAAAACAAGCAGGCTTGTAATGTGAAATGGTTGGCGAAGTTTCTAAAAGGTCAAAATTGATTGAAAGTCTAACCGAATGGAATAAAGAATGTGAAGTTAAATTAACCCAAAAATAAAATAAAATAAAATTCAGGAGCACTCGACATGATCGCCGTCTGGGGGCTTTTTAAATGTTATCTATGCTCGTTGTCTTAAAAAATTAGAAAAGGAGTAAAAGAAAATTGACATGCGTTTTTACAGTCTGCGGTGTTCCTTTTCAATTTTCTGTTTTCTTTTTTATTATTTGCATGCCTCAATTGTTTCAATATTCAAATGCTTGATTGGATGCATAGTCATGGCTGTTTTTAAAAATATTTTTTATTAAAAAATTTATTAAAATAATATTATTTTAGAAAATATTTTTTATATCATGAAAATATTTAAAATTATAAAAAACAAAAAATAAAATAAAATTTCAATTTATTTTTAAAAATATTTTTAAAACACAATAACAACACAAAAAGTCATTGCTCTCTTACTGGTATGGAAAGTCATTGTTCTCTTACTGGTATGGATAAGTTTAATTTTACATAAATGTTTAAGTTCTTAATTTGACATTTCAAGTTGGTAAATCTATTGCTATTATTGATTCTGAAGAAAATCTTTAAGAAATGATTGAACAAATTAAGTCTAATTTTCATGCAAATGAGTATAGAAAATAGTATCAAGTATGCTCTTTTAAAAATGAATAGCGCTAAGATATTGGCTGAAAATTGCAGTTTGCATACCATAGAAGAACACTACTGTAAAACATATATATACCATTTTCTTGGCCCCTTTCCTCTCTTCCAAATATAATTTATAAGATAGATAATTTTATAGCAAATCTAATATGTGATAAAATCTTTCCTTGTCTTCACCATTCTCCCCAATTCTACTCTGTTGTCCAGAGTTCAAGACGGAGATGGGCAATTAAAGCTTCCCCATCTCGTTTAACTCAGACTTCAAAATTCCTTGCTTTCTGTTGGTCACCCGAAATCTTAGTTTGGAAAATTGGTAATTAGAATAGTTAATGTCCAAGCCTGTCTAAAGTTCTCAGGCACGGCATTGCTGTCAGTCTCATTCTCAGGCCAAAAGGATACTAGTGGCTATTAACAGCTAAGTCAGTTCACCATGAATCTAGTCCAATCCTTGCACAGACTGTAAGCAGATAAAATTGAAACTGGTGGAATAGGGTTGACAAGGAAATGCAAAAAGTCAGAAGCTAGGTTATGAGTGATATATATTAAGCCAACTAAAATCAAGGTTATCCAACAGAAACGGTCTATCGTGGCCATCATAAAGTTAGTGTTAAAGAGGCATCCCAACAGCAAATAGTGGCTCCAACTCCTGTAAGATGCCATCTTGATGCACCAAACAAATTGTTGCAGGCGTGTGCTTTTTGCTGCGCATAAGTTCATATTCCCTCTAGGGGAGAGGATACACTCGATCTAGCTATGTTGGCTAAGGAGCTGGGACTGGTGCTTCCCTTCTTCCTTGATATTAGTGGGGTGGAGGGTGGATTTTTTTTATCTCCTCTTCTTAAACAAGAGGGCAGGAGAAGGGGCTAAGGAGAAGTTTCGCCTTTAGATCTATTCAAGGGTACATGGTACGATGAGTACCAGCCTCATTTTCACAATTCAACTCAAAAGAATTCAATCAAACAATCTGATGCATATCTCTGAGAATGATAAATACAGAAACATAACTTTCACAATTAATAGCAGTGAAAAGAAAAATATCGGAAGCAAATAAATGCAGCAGTGATAACAGAACAGTAAGAAGAAAGGACCATACATACAGTTCTGTATGAAATCAACTGACATCCTTGAGTCTTTTAATCAATGTATCCAGAGATTTCTTCTTTGGGTTCTGCCGGGCTCCCCTGCTCCCAAATGTTCCAAATAGCCGATCTGAAGGATCCCTCAACTTCTCTGATACTGTCATTACTTTCCTATAGTCCAAAGTATTATAACTCCTCTCCCTGATCACAGGATTCAGAAAATTCTCAGGATGATTGCTCAAAAGCAAATTAATCAGTTGCCTTGCCTCAGCAAGAGCTGTTTTAAACTGATTTGCATCCCCTTCAGAGAGCAAGGCAGCTTGATTATCAGCAAAAGATTCCAATAATCGGATATCTACATCAATCCCCATGATAGCATTGACATTAAACCTCTTAACTGCGTCCCCAAGTAAAGCCCCAACAATCATCTCTGAAATGTGAGAAAGAACATCTTGCATAACTCTTTTCAGAACAGGAACAGGCAATATCTGTTGAGCAGTAGAAACCAAAGTTTCCAGATATATCATGACTTCATTCACATATTCATTGCCACTTTGCGTGGGTTCATCAGCCATCCAGTTCACATTCTCAATCAAAGTCATAAAACCATCAACCTTCTGTTTGAGCAGCCCAGATAGCATTTCTTCTGCTGCATCACGAGCATTGTTTAGTGGAAACTGTCGCCTACCCCTCTCTGCCATTCTCAAGGGAATTCCTGAGAGTTGTGCAGCATGGCGAAAGAAGAAATCACAAGCTCGTTCTAACACAGCCATGTTTGCTGCAACCTGCATAGCCTGGGATACCCCATGAACTGATGCATTAATAAGCTTCAATAAAGCTTCATCCAAAACCTCACTCAGAAGCCGGTCCAAATATTTCTTTACAACATCAAAGAATTCCAGCTGTCCACCATACGACATAAAACTCACAGAATCTTCAATAAAAGACCGTACGATTCGGCAACAATCAGGCACAGTGGTTGAAAAAGGTGCAACATAAGGAAACGCAGGTACAATGTCTGACGTCTGTAATTGAAATGAAAGCACATTCATAGAATATTCATACTCTTTCTTCATCAACATCTGCTCAAACTTGTCGGCAGCCAGTGCTTCGGCAATCTGCTTACGACAATCAGACAACAGTAGCTCATGATACTTATCCCTGTGCTTGCTCAGCACATCTAACAAGGCATCAACAGGGTACCCATATCTCCGCAAAGTTACCCCAAGCAAACTCACATAATCCTTAATCAACAAGAGATGATTTGCAGTTTGCATTCTAGAAAACTGATCCTCCAACACCGAACACATCTTACTAACAGCAGTTTCCCACAAATTCTCAACCTCCATTCTAGAAATCAAATCCCCTCCAGTCCTAAGAATTTGATCTTCCACAATAAAGAACCCCGCAATCTGCGCAAAGAAAGTCTGATGCGATTCAAGAAATGGGGTCATCGAGGACACCTGAAAATCTGAAGTCAATTGAAGCTTCCTGTTCTCAAAATAATACTGCTTAAACCGATCTTCAAGTCCTAATGTCTGATGTATATGATAAGCCCTATAAAGGGGTGTCAAATCAAACCCCAACAATCCATTACCACCACCATTACCATACCCATCTTTACCATCATCACCCATTACGCCACTAAGTCCATCTTCCTCCTCCTCTTGCAAAGCATAAACACAATCTCTCAAACTAAGCCTACTCTGTTCCTCAGCTTGCCTCTGCTTAATTCTCAAGTCCTCTTCTCTCTGCCTCGCCGCAGAGGCTTGACCAATAGCCAATTGCCCCAAATTCCGACTCACCACACGAATCTCCACTAACCAATCACCAAACTCTTTACTAACATTTCTCTCTATATGCGATCTAATCTCCGGGATCTTCTTCTCTAACATTCTCTTCAACGTAGACGACGGCGTTTTATCTAAAAACTCAGTCTCAATCGAATCCACACACTTCAACGCCATGTAAAAATTACCGCGAGATAAATGGTAATTACTTCTAGAACAAAGCTCTGATAGCTTGATACAAGAGAAAATCAAACTGAGAGCTAAGTTTACATTATGCGATACCGTTTGAGCTTCGAGGTAGGAGTCGAGGGAGGTTAAGAGGGGCCCAGCGACGGACTGTAGCTTGGAGTTGGAATCGGAGAGTGAGGATTTGAGGGAATCGACATCGGAGAGGAGAGATCGCAGGTCATCAACGGCTAAGATGAAGTCTTGGTAGTGAGCTTTGCAGACTTCTTCGATCTCAGATTCTTTAGAACGAGCGAAGTGGCGAAGATTGTGGAGGAGTGTCTCCGGCTTACCAGAAGCGAAGGCTTTGCGGACGAATGGACCGAGGTCTTCGCCGTTGCAGATGGTAGCGGAAAGGAGGAGCTGTTCTTGTTTGTCGGCAGAGTTGTCAATTTCTCCGTTCGACGGAGCTATTTTACGGCGAACCTTCGTGGAGAGCATCGTAACCAATAATCGGAGAAGGGAATGAGAGGAGGATTTGATTAGAAACGATTATTTGGACAGATTAGAGTTGGTGGGCGTCTTCTGGTTTGACTAATTTGACAGATCGTAAGAATGAAATGAAGAGGGGTACTATGGTCATTTCAACCCGGAATACTTATTTCTGCTTGACCTTTCTGATTGTGGAAATATGACGGCGGCGGTCCGGGTGAGGCGGGTTCTGAAATACGAGCGCTGTCCTGAAATATCTCCTCAGTATTTTAGTGTTATCTCGCGATTTATATAAAAATAACAAGCACATTGAAATTCTTTAATTTATTTTTTAAATATCGAGAAACAAATTTCTAAACGAGCACAGCATGCTCGTTCATGCGTAACGCGTGCAAGAGCTGCTATTAATTTTTTTTTTTTACTGACGGTAACACATGTAAATGAGGTGGTTGGTTGAGATTGTTATTGTTTTTTTAAAATGTTTTTTATTTAAAAATATATTAAAATAATATTTTTTAAAATATTAATACATGAAAATGATATAAAAATATTAAAAAAATTATTTAAAATAAAAAATAAAAATAATTTTTTTCAAAAATATTTTTAAAATACACTATTAAACCGTGCCTAAAAAATAAAAATTTAACTTTGTTTGCATCTGTATTACCTTTAGATATCACTTGTCACTCTTCAAAAGATCTAGAAATAGTGTTTATGTATAAATTTATTTTATCAATATTTTTCAAAAAATATTAGATATGACATTATTAGAATTTTTTTTTTATTTTCTCTCTCTTTTGCTTTAGTTATTGTTCCACCCATTCTTCTACTTTCTTCTCTCACCTAGTCTCCTAAGTTTTATATTTAGTTAGTTTTAGTTCTATTATTATGATTATTTTATTGATTGAAATTCTCTTTATTTTAAGTGGGTGTAACAAATAACTATTTGTTTAAGAATTTTCATTCAAAAATAAATAATAATATTTTTTTTTGCAAAAACAATATAAAAATATCAATGATAATAAAACTAATGATATCTAAATAGAACTGTTGAGGGAATAAAAAAAGAAATGATCTAGAAAAAAGGAAATGATTTTTTTTCTCATGCTAGTTGCATATGTCTTACTTGCTCAACTTATTATCTTAGTAAAAAAAATCTTTTTTTTAGTTATAATATTTTTTAAAAAAATATTTCACTTACTGGTTTGAGAAAAAAAAAGAGAAAAACTTTGATTTTGTATGTAACATCTCTTTTATCAATGACTAGATCATATAATTAGAAGGTTGTAGCATTTTATTTGCTCTTTTATATGTTAAGTTCATCTTTACATTTTATTAAAACAATAATCATCTTAATTCATTATTCTTAATATCAAGATAGGTCCATATGCTTTAGGCTTTTGATCAATCTAAGCTATGTAACATTATAAATGTACTCACATTTGAGTGCTGGTTTAAATTAGAGTTTGTTGGATATGATTTCTAAAAAGTAATTTTTTATTTTGAATAATGATTTAAAAATTCTATTTTTATATTAATAAATCATAATTAGAAAAAATTAAGGTAGAAAAGTGTTTGGGATTGGTTTTTCATACTTCATGAATATGATATATGTGATGTAAAGGTGAATGTTGGAGTGAGGTACTTTGATTTTAATTTTTTATCTCATTTTATGCAATTCTGTTTTGTATAAGTTATAATTAATAAAAACTTTGACTCAATTTTTTTTATTAATATTTTTATTTTAAATCAAATTTTATTTATATTAAACATATTAAGAACGTTAAGTTAAAATTAAATTATAATTCAAATCAATTCACCAAAATAGTTTAAAAAACCTTATCTACCCATTTAATTTTTTTATCAATTCACTGTTATCTTTTGACTTTCATAATTAGTGAATACTAGTTTATTGGTCTGCATTATGTCCCTATAGAAATATTTTATCTCTACAAATCTCTCCCTTAGCCAAAACTCACACATTTTCTTTCTAAATATTTTCTTGAAAATGTTTCGTGCATTCATGTTAGCATGACCCTACCATAAGATCTCCTTTTTATTGTATTCCTTATCCAAATCTCTTTGTTATTTACTATTTTCTAGATTAACATAACTCAGTGAGTGTTTATTTCATTATATTTCAATAAGTGGACACAAATTATTTATTTTCATATCATTTCAAAGCCTTTCTAAGCATTGTTTCAAAGCCTTATTTGTTCATGTCTATTTTATGCAATTAGTTCATTTCAACCTGTTATTATACGTTCTTCATAAACCAACATCAATATCAAACCTTTAATCTAACTATTAATTGTTTAAATATCATGTAATTTAGAATTTAAGGTTTTCTTATTTATTTATCAAAAACCATTAAGCACAAGAAATTAGATGGTAAGAAACATCATAGCCAATGAATTTAGACACCATGAAGGGGTTTCCTTAATAATTCCTCATTTTTATTGTTTTTCATCTTTAAATCTTTCTTGTTTTTTTTTTCCGCTATTGTCAAACTCATTTCTCTCTCCAAACCACTTTTTAAATTGGTTTTCTCCATAAAAATTCCTTTATAATGCCCCTAAAACCCATAAATTTGTAAGTTCTAAAATTAAAAAGAAAATGAGATGGAGAAAAAAATAGTAGAATATCCAACCTTTCTCTCATGAGCCATCTGCACTCTTGGGTTTTATAAGGAGGGATAATAGGTTTTCAATAATTACATTTTTTCCATTAATGATCCAAATGCTAATTTTCTATATTTTTACTCAATTATTTATATTTTTCAAAAGACTAGCTTCACATCCAATTGATATGAAGTTTTAAACCAATATAGAATAACATGTTAGGAGGTCAATCATAAACTTTTAGTCTAATCCAAGGGTTAGATAGAGAGTTATATATAATAATGTAAAATTGGATAACATATAGTTTTTACACCAAAAATCCAAAAATTTGTATTGTTTTATATATTCAAATCATCATGATTTTTAACTAATTCAATGGAAACCTCCACGCCTATTTATAATACAATTTTCCTTTCCAAGTAAAAAAACTCTGTGATAATGCGTTAGGTTATATTTGTTATTCAAGTCATTCACATTCAAAACCATACCTTAAATTATTTGAAAGTTCAAAAATATTTTTCTAAATATTTTCACCCTAAATTTAATAAAATCCCCCTTATTTATCACCCATTTATCAATTTTCTTTATATGAATTTATATTGTACCTTTCATGCTCGTCGAGTTATATTTTTAAACTAAGTACATCAAATTTTATTATATTATATACTAGAATGTTGCTCTCCTCTTTTATCTATTTAATTTGATTTTTATCTTATCTTTTTCCCCTCTATCTTTAACATTTTTATTTTTAAACCAATATATGAACATTTTATTTCAAATTCCCACAATCTAATATCACCTTTTAATTCAAATATTCACATTACTCATTTACCATAGTATTTCCATTATTAATTTTATATATTTTACCCCGGGTTTACATTCTAGCCTAGCTCACGACATGGATTCGACCCATTTTTCACTCATTTATTTTTTAGATAAAATAGAAAATGATGCATCGTTTGCTTTTTTTTTTAAAAAAAAAATCAAGCAACCAAGGATTTGTTATTAAAAAAACAAATATGAAATTAGATGTTAATGTGAAAATATTCAAAATGGCCCAATCATGTAAGAAAAAAAGTTTGAGAATCAAATTATTTTTTTTAAGAAATCTTACTATTTTATCAGATGATAAACTATAAAAAATGCTATAATATTTAACCTGCATGCTTTAGTTTTTATTAATAATTAATAATACACTATATATTATATGGTTTTATTTAGTAGCCAAAGGACAGCACGTCATCAAATTGATTGTACGTTGAAAATTAAAAGGGAATTTCGTATGAACCGGAAATTTATTTCAATTATGTATAAGTACTTACCGTAGGGGATGAAAACTTCAAATATAATTTTGAGCTTCTAGTAGATTTAGTTCTGGCTAGATTATTAAACCATTGTGATGCGGTTCGAATTAATTCTTTTAATATGCTTTTTTCAAATATTAATAATGTGTTTTCTAATAAAAAAAACTTTAATTATATATTAGAAATATAATATTTATTAAACAAAATCATTTTAAGATATTGATATGATGATATAGAATGATATCTTTCTTTTCAAATATTGATATTATGATGTATTGAATTAATCTAAGTTCACATGTTAAATCTATGATTTAAATCATGAGATCGTGATAATTCTATAGAAAAAAAAATTATAAAATCAAATTCCTAATCAAATAATGTTGACATACAAAATTTAAAAAATATATTAAATTAACATAAAAAAAAAAACTACATGAGTTAACCCAAGTTAATTTATCAAACCTGCAACTCAGGTCATAGAATTAGGATAATCTCATATGAAGCAAAAAAAATAAAAAAAATGAACCTCAATTTCAAAACAACTCAATGTTGAAGGACGAAAAATATCAATTAAAAAACAACAACTTAAATCAATCTAAGATAACCTATTAAATCTATGATCTGACTAATGAAATTATAAAGTTTTGTTTTTAATAGATCTAATGTTGAAGGTTGAAATCAAAAGAAAACAAATAAATTCATGAGATCAGAATAGCTTTATAAATATTGAGAAAACATTACGAATCCTAAATCTCAAAAATATAATGTTGAAAGATGAAATAAAAAATAAAAAATTGACTTATTTGTTGGGTGAAATTGAATTTATATATTCAATTAAAAAATAACCCAAAACATTTACAAAGTCAATCCAAGTTAAATTGTCAAACCCATAATCTCGGATCATAAGACCAAGAAAACTTTTTGGAAAGAAAATAGCAAAAAAATTACAATTCTCAATTAAAAAAAAAATAAGCATAGTAAACCCAGGTCAACTCGGCAAAACCATGATCCGGATCATGAGAATAAGATAATCTCATAGAAAATCAATAAAAAAATTATAAGTCTCAATTTTAAATTAACCCAGTATTGAAATATAAAATTAGAAAAAAAATATATAGAATAGTGACCTAAGTGAGAGTCAAACACTTATTAAATTTGTGATTTGGACTATGAGATCAGGATAAATTCATAAAAAATAAAAAAAAATTATGAAGTTCCACTTTCAACAAATCCAGAAGGCTGTAATTGAAAAAAAAAAGCCTAAATTTATGAGTGTAGTAAAATATCGAAATTATATATACATGTAAGTTGATAAGCATCACCTAACAAGATGCCATAATCATATCTAAGTTTCATTCGTGAAATCCTTAAAGATGTGCTGAAAGACATTCTTAACCAGATGTATGGTTCAAATACTAATTTTTTATTAAAATAAATAAATAAAGAAAAGGAGAAGTCCAGTTTGGCAAGCAATTAGGAAAACTAAACGATACGAAATAAACTGGCCCACATATAAACCAGGCATGAACTGATGCATTCTACCAATAAACAAAGAAAAGGTACAGATAATGCTATCAATGTTAGGCGTTTACACGCTCACAATGCCGTAAATCAACTACAGATAATGAAGTTGGCGTATTATGGTCAACTGTGGTTCATCAGCCACAATTATTTTCATCATCCGATCAATTCTAGAATTGGACACATCAGGAAAATGGAAGAAAAAGAAGACAACAGTGAGGCTGCTATGGAACTCGAGCACGGCCAACATTATTTTATAGCTGGGACTTGGCATGCACCACGCCCCCCTGCAACAGTTATAGTCACCATGTCAGTAAAACTTGAATTTATCACCGTGGAATACAACGTTCAGAAGGAAATAAGCACGAAAAAGCCTTGAAATCATCAAGTCAAGCGTCAATCATATGATTTAATTATTTTGTGCAAGGATTTCGAAATCTGGAAACTGAAAGAATAATACAAACACATGTGTAATGATGTGCTAAGTGGAGGATGAACAGCAATAAACGTGCGTTAGATGAAGCAAGCCTCGGTTGCCACTATTTAGAAGTATACCACAATCATTCTATACAAGCAAAATATCCATGACTGCTTCACTGCAGAAAAAAATATGCTGGCTTCTTTCAAAAGATGAGTTCACTGGATAGCAAGGGAATTACAGACATGCAAGATGTCTCGTCCTGGAAAGGATAACATATACTATTTTTTCTTGTGAAATGACCAAAAAGCTTCTATGTTTAAGGATACCATGTTTTTCAAGGCGCTGTTTTTAAAACTTGCTGCCATAAACTATAAATACGACAAAGATCTTAATCCAGCAAGTAAGCGGATAAATTTCTCACCAAAGACAGCCCCTTGGAAGCTCTTTCTGCTAAACACGCACAAGGTTTGAAGAACGCTCCATACACCTTTGACCATTCCTCCAATTTTGAACATACATATTGTGAACCAAGAGAGTCGGCCCAAAAAATAATCCCTCCCCTAATCAAAGTTACTCGTGTAAATTGAATCAAAATGATCAGAATAGAGTATTTTATTACAGGAAACACACTAACCTGTATGCTGGGAACCCCATCCCCATAACAGCAGCAACATCAAGGTCCGATGCCTTGACAACAACTCCTTCTTCAAGGAGGCGGCAAGCTTCATTAACAACAGGAAAAAGCATAATCTCGACCTTGTCTCGATCAGACAACTTCATTATCTGTGTCAAATGTTCAATGCCACAGCATAAAGAAAGATCACAAGTCACAACTAAGATATAAGTGATTAAGCAATTGAGATAAAAGAGCATACTCCAGTGATTTTACTGGTAAGTTAGCAGTGGCAACAACCAAAATAACCTGATATTTTTGTAGTGCACCTTAAAGGAATAAGACAGGGGGGGGGGGGGGAAAGGACCTCAGAGTCAATGGTAACACCAATTATGCTCCTTGCTTTGTCAATATAATTCAAAACCTCAGGGTCAGGGATAGCCTTACCCTTGTTGTCATATATATAGAAACCCTTACTAGTAGTTTCACCTGTAGGATCAATAGTTTGGTTTTAGCCTTTTAAATATCAATCGTTCAATTATCTCAGAAACATTGAAAACACGTGACCTCCTGGATTGTCCTCCAGCTTAACTGAAACCAGCATTGATTTATAGGATCTCTCCGGAAAGTTCTCAATAAACTGGATTCCACCAGCAATTGCAACCTTAAAACCGACAAGATCCATCATCCTGCAATGAAAAAAGGGAAAAAAAAGGAAAAGAAGGGCAAATTGGGAAAAAAAAAAGAAGAATCTGCTACAGCAAACTAGAGATGAGCTCTAGAATCAGGAAGAAACTTGTATGAAAACAAACTGCTCCAGATCTTTTATAATGGAACCCAAAATGTACCATGCTTAATCTTTGTGGGCATTAAAACATCCTTCCTCAAACAACTTAGATCTTTTCCCCAAATGCATCTTGGGCTGCATTGCATCCCTGACATGCAATTAATGGGTAACTATTGGTTTAGTTATGAAATTATGTTCTGCATACATGCTAAATTGAGTAGTGTAACATAGGTTTTATCCCAGAAGCTGTGCTTAGCGCCCAAAACACATCACGGAAACACATGTACTAATCCAGCCTTAGAGAAACTTGTTTGTTTGTTTTTCAGCATAAAAGAAATTCTGTTTGTTCTCACAGTATTACTGAATAGTCAGGAGCATAAAATAACATGGAAGTACCTAAATGGCCCCATTGGCATTCCAAACTTTGTAACTGCCTGATCAATTTGATAGATATCTGCACCATTTTCTACAAGCATCAGTGCTGCCTGTGTGTATGGATAGATCAGGCGGTTGATAGCGAAGCCTGTGCAATTGCCAACTACAATTGGAGTTTTCTTCATCTTCTTCCCAACATTTACCAAGTCAACAATAACTTGGGAAGATGTCCTTTCTGTACGCACTATTTCCAAAAGTTGCATCACATGATCTGGACTGAATCATGATCTCATGTTAGTGCTGGATCCATAATTACATGTTAATGCTGGACCCAGAATTATAATAATAGCAAGCATGAGGCATGCAATTACATTACCTAAAAAAATGGACACCTACGATACGATCATGAGAATTTGTTCCTTCACAGATAAGTTTCAAGTTGATGGTAGAAGTATTGCTGGCAAAAATGCAATGTTGTGGGCAGTATTTTTCAAGGTCTGCAAAAATTTGTTGCTTTAAGGGAATGTCCTCACTCACTGCCTGCCCAAGAATATCAAAGAATATATAGATACTTGGAGAAAACTGAATTCAGAAATATCTTCTTCTATACACAATTGTCTATGTAAGTTTCATGGTTTCTTTAATAAATAAAATAAGATTTCCTCTCTTCTCCACCTTAACTTCTGATAATATAGTTGTGTGCATGCACTCAACTTGCCTTCTATAAGTGGAGGAAAACACTTACATTAGATCTCTTGTGCGCTTTTAGCTTTCAGCTGAAATCTTTCCTCTTCATTTGGTTGCACATATGTACTTGGTTCACAGGCATATTAAGCAGCATCCTTGGTGGCTTTATAGTAGAAGATTTTTAATTAATTTATTTTGCCATGGGTTGTGGATTTTCTGGAGGTCTTGAGTTTTAATTACATTTATTTAGACCAAAATTCAGATAAATATTTGTAATTTACTATTTTTAGTCTTTTACAATTAAACATTCATGTAGGCAATCAAGCTTCCAATAAAAAAATTAACTGTTGAGGAAAAAACAAAATTTTGCTCCCCCACACTAAAATTCTCACCCTGCTTGGAGGCAGAGGGCAGATTTACTAGGGAAAGAGAAGAATCACTTCAAAATAGTGATAGTTAGGGCCAACCTCTATAACCATATCCATATCAGCAAAGCTTTCATAATCAAGGACTCCATTCAGAAGAGAGAGATTTTCACCAAGCTCCTTCAGGGTCATATTTCCTTTCTGGACGCGACTTTGCAAATTTGCTAAAAAGATGAGAATACGTTGCAAAAATATAAGATTTTTAAAAGATAATTCATAAAACAATATTCCAACTTGTGGCCTCACCTTTGATTCTGTCAATCCCAGCTGTTAGAAATTTCTTGTCTACTTCTTTCAAAGTAACTGGGTACTTGCTTAGAATAAGTTCTGTTGCTATTCCAGAGCCCATCAATCATCCTCCAACAACAGCAACCTTATTCACTTTTCTGGGTACCAAGCCCAAGCCAGAAATCCCAGGAATCTGTTAAAATTGAACCCAAGTGTACCTACTGAAAATTGGATAATCCAAGTGTGATACTTTGTACCATGTCAAATCTACAATTTGCTTTTATTTAATAATAAAATAATCTTTTCCATGTGAGACTTGAAATTTGAGAGCTTAATGTAGTCCACTATCTTATTGTGAGACTATGTTCTAACATACTTTCAACCTCACTAGAATATGACCTGAACGCTATACTCTAAGAGAAACACTAATTAATCAAGAGTTGACTCCGTATCTGCTTGAACATGAGTTTAGACTCCTTTATAGGACCTGTCCAAACATAGTCAAACAAAAAAGAGTATTGGAAAAGCATGTGAATTCAACATCATTTCACAGAATTGCACTTGTAGATTGAGATTAAAAGATGCCAAAAAGGTTTTATTACTCTTGGTAATTATGAAGCATTTCTTTTCTTTCCATTTGAGCAGCAAAATATATTTTTATCTTGTTCAAACCTTTGCAGTTCCACGCTGAGCAAAAAAGAAGTGAACCAAACTCTTGCAAGTGTCTGATTGTCGAAGTTCCAGTAGAGCCTCTGACTCCTGCCACAAGAACACAATCATATAATGTGGTATGTCTACGTAATAAATTTGAACGTAAACCAGGAAAAAAAAAGAAAAACTACACCATTATAAATAGTTTTGAAGTCATCAATTGTTATAGAAAACTGGGATATAACAGAAAGAATGAAATAAAAAAAGAACCTTCAAGAGTCCTACTCGGGGACCAGAAACCACACCCTCTTCAATGACATCAACGCAAACCAAAGGGTGCCTGAGGTTTGGAGTCTGTTTTTGGGCCAGAAGTCTGGCAAAATTGAACATCAACTTTGCTTCTCCCAGGGGCTCTAATTTGTCAGTTCTGTATAGACTAGGAACCCAAGGTTTCTTGCAGTTGTATATATCTAATGCCCAGCTGCAAGCAGTATCAACCAACTCTTCTGTAGCAGCTAAGGCATCCACTAGGCCTGAACTCTGTGCACGATACCCATTCACCAATTTTGACATCTAGAGAGAAAGGGAGAAGATTCAGAAACTTTGTGGGTAAAGGAATAAATCAAAGTACCATAATGTGAAATACTGAAAGAAGAAAATGAAGACTTAATTTATATAAAGGTCATTGCTTTTTCATTTAGAGAAAGAATGAGAACAGTCTACCAGCATCATCTCAAGAGCCATAGAAATGCCCACAAGGCGAGGGAGCCGTTGCGTCCCTGAAAAAGGAAGTCGGATAAAGAAATATGAAAATTTTGAATTTTCTATTGAACAAAAAAGATAGCTTCCAAATGCATGTAATGCACACAAAAATGCACCATTTGCATTGAGATAGGTTTACTTCTACTCAATCCCTTGTTCAGTGAAACTCCAGCTCATTCTAATAAAATGGCCTATAAGAATTTTTTTTCATTGTTACATGTAGTCTAAACATCCATTCGATTATAAGCCACACAAGCAGTGTAACAAGCTAATTGGGAATTGATTATCAGTTTAACAAGCAACACGTGACAAAAAGTGAGTATAGTTAGCTGGGTTACTTGGATCAGTTAGAAGGACAGTTATTTTGGCATGAAAAACCATAGGAGGATTAGCTGTCAGTACACCTTTCTAAGTAGCAATTTATAGGAAGAAAAATCAGATTAAAGGAGCTATTTTATCTTGACCATATTGTAACTTCCCTCTCACTGATTTCTTCTCTAGGTTTCTCCCTCTGGATTTTAATTCTGTTTTTCATATTAAGATTCTAGATTTCATCTATATTCTTATGTAACTTTTTTTTTACGATTTGCAATTGAATTTCAATCAATAAATGGCTTCAATTCCATATCAATTGTCACTTTACTGATATCGATTGACACTTTGGGTTGTAGCACTAGATCACAGTTCATCAATTCCCAATAACTGGTTATTTTGTGCAGAAAAAAGATTTACCTCCAAATCCAGGAAGAATTCCATACCGAAGTTCAGGCAAGCCCAATTGAGCAGATGAAGTTGATATGCGTGCATGGCAAGCCTGAAAAAGAATTACATCATCTATAAGAAATCTCAGAAGAATAAGATACGCTAAAGTTTTGTAGATATACCAGTGCAATCTCCAATCCACCACCTAAAGCAGGGCCATTTATAGCAGCTACTAATGGTTTTCTTCCAGCTATGCTCGATCCAAATCATAACAGTGCATCCTCAGCATTATCATAAGAAATATAGGGAAATATATTTATGAGAGAAATTCAGATGAAGTCAAAATGATGAAGTACCTTCAAAGGTGTCTGTAATGATATCTATTGAGAAAAAACCAGGCTTTTCTAGCTTCACTACAACAATATTCAAGCCAATACATGAGAAAACAAATTTATAGCTATATACACTTTCAATCATAGAGACTGGTATTCACCCCCTCATAGTGGTTTCAAGGCTGTTGAAATAAGACAGACAGGAGTGTAGTCCTACCCTTATGTCCAAAAGCTGTGACATCAAAGCCTCCTGAGAACTTGCCATTTGAACCTGCTCAAAAACTCAAGATAATAGTCACACTTATTGGCAATGTCACCCCATGAAAACAGCACACAGCATGATTTATTCGAGTCTACCAGTAATAACTATTGCTTTTACATCATCTCTTTGCAAAGCCTCCTCAGTGTTCTCCTTCAAGCTAAACATAACTGGAATAAAAAGGAAAATAAAAAGTGAGATGCAACCAAAAATACCGAGTGTCATACAGAAAAAGATGCGTGGAACAGATCAAGAAGATCCCATGCCACTAGCATACTGGCTCACGCTATAAACACATAGCTCAAAGTAGCAAGAGTGTACCAGAGTCAAAATTGTCTGATCTCATTTCCGAAAAGTAATTTATGCATTATGGAAAATAGAATCTTAATGGCGTTGTTCTTATCTCTGTCAACCATAATGAGTTGGAGTTGCAACCTTTAACATGCTCACCACTATCTCTGTTTGAAAGTAGCAAACAACTATATCTTTTGGAAAGCTCAGGTTCAGCCTTATCTAATTGGCAAAGGGTTATTTAAATTTGTAGATGGCAAGGCATGATGGGTGCCCAACCGAACCATCATCACTAATAGCACCATAGAAGTCTATCCAGCCTATACCATGTGGTTACAACAGGATCAACTACTCATGAGCACACTACTTGCCTCTCTCTCCGCTCAGGTATTGTATTTAAGTATTGGTTGTACCATATCTCATGTTGATCTAGAGAGAGTAGGAAGTGGCTAGGTGATCCCAACTGCCACATAATTGACACCATGAACATGGTTGCAAGTTGGATTGATTCCAAGGCTGTCGCGATTCAAAATAATGATAAGTATTGTATTTGGACCATTGACATGGTATTGACGACCTCTACCACGATGATTAAACCCCACAATCACCAAAGAAAGTATTACCAGAGTAGGGGTGCTCACTGCCATAGCAAGAGGGGGATTGTCGTAGACCTTGTTGTGGTGCAATGGATCGGCAAGGTAAGCTGCTGGATAGAGAGTCTCAACATCACTATCTTGCCGAATAAATAGGCGCTGAAAAGTGTTGCTATTGATAAACTCATGGCTTAAAAGTAAGGAGTGCAGTTAAGTAAGGGATACCAATTACTTGAACAGATAAAGGTTGAAATCAGGAGGTTTGCCAACAGCTGCGAGCTCATCACTATAGGCCTACAACTATATATATAGGAAAAGATAGCTAGCACTAATGGCTTTGTATAATGGACCACAGCATTATCGATAAAGTAATGTTAATACAAAAGATAACTGGGCCAAGAATTATGTTTAATCATATTGCTTCAACACTTCAAAGAAAAGGATCTGACTGTCTCACAGCAGTTTTACAAAGGAAAGAGCCCCGCAATCTATCTATCTTTAGCAACGGCTTGGTCAATTCTATCAACAACAAACATTTCTTCCCAAAGTAAGTGAAGACAACAAAGACATCACGTGAATCTAAGCAGCACAGAAACAAAATAATCTACATGAGAAACCTGTTAATTCTTTTTGAAACATTATATATTTGGTGAGTGAATGGATTGGATACCACACATACCATCAACAGAAAGCAAATTGAGAGGTGGGTTGTTGATGGTTATAACGGCCACTCCATCAGCTCCAACTTCCATCAATGTTTTTCTCCTCGCTCTGTCACTGCTTTCCATCTTCACTCTTCTGCTCTGCCCTGCTCTCTGATGATGCTGAAGCAAGTTCAACTAATCTACCACATAAGCGGGAGAAAAGAAATAACTGAAGAATCTTTTATCCTATGGTGCTGAGCTCGCAATGACTTTTGTCGTTTAATATGCCACGTGCTAAACGACATCGTGTTTCCAGGGTCATGTTTGTCAAAAAACTAACTTCTGGATTTGATGACGAAAGAGCCCGGCCCAAAAGTGTGCTTAGTGTCTTAAAACCTAGCCTCCCTCTCTCGCTGCTTCTCTTCCCTTAAAGTACATTTGATTTGCCCCTACCCCAGCAGTCGAGCATCAACAGCAATGGTATCTATCTATCTATCTATCTCCTTCACCGGGAACAAAGATGCAAAAAAAGGCAAAGAACCTTATCTTCTCATACACACTCTACTGTGTACGTAATTGCAGGGTATTGATTTGAAGGCCGGTGGAAAGAGTAAGAAGACTAAGAGAACAGCTCCGAAGTCCGATGATATCTACCTCAAGCTCCTCGTTAAGGTAGGGTTTTAATCTCTCCTCTCCTCTATACTTATCTTTCTGTATCTTGTATATATATATGATGATGATGATGATGATGATGAAAAATAAGTGAATGTATCTGTGAACAGTTGTACCGGTTTTTGGTGAGGAGGACTGGCAGCAAGTTCAATGCGGTGGTACTGAAGAGACTCTTCATGAGCAAGATAAACAAGCCTCCTCTTTCTCTCTCTCGTCTGATCACTTTCATGAAGGGCAAGGTCCATCTTTCTCTGTATATACATCTATCGTTCTGGTTTCTGGGCTTCCTTTTTTCTCAATTATATTACTATTGTTACTGGTTAGTGATATTATTGGTTTTGTCAATCAGGAGGACAAGATTGCCGTTGTTGTTGGGACTATAACTGATGATATTAGGGTTTATGAGGTCCCTTCTCTCAAGGTTACTGCCTTGAGGTTCACTGAAACTGCTCGTGCCAGGATTGAGAAGGCAGGTGGGGAATGCTTGACTTTTGACCAACTTGCTCTTCGTGCTCCTCTTGGCCAGAACACGGTATGCCTACTTTTTCCCCTTTTGTCAATTGTGTAATGGGCTGCATTCGGAATTGCAGAGTGGGTTGTCTTTCTTCACAAATATGGTAGCTAAAAAAAATGGTAATTTGAACATGTTGTTGGCATTTATAGGTGAGCATAAATTAGGTTGCAGAGTTAAAAATTGCTGATACAAAGTTCCAATGCAGAGTTTTTTTTTAAAGCTTGAGGGTCCCTAGTGTTTGTTATTCATTAGCACCATCATTGTCTAGCCAAATTATTATCGTCATGTTAGACCGGTATTGTGATTGAAAACTAAGCAAAACAGGTTTGGCATATCTAAGATGCTTCTTATACTGTTTATTGTAATCTGACAAGGGTGATATAGTCTAGAAGTGTTAGAAGTGGTAAGTTTATCCCAGACATGTATTGTGATTTACTAGATAAATACATCCATGATAGTTGTATGTGTAAAGAAGCATCTGCTGCTTTTAAGGGACTACATTCTATAATTTGAAATATGTTTCTCTTGTAATATATCACCTTTATGGAAGCAACGTCTTCAATTCCCTGCAAAACTAACCACCAAATAAATCCTTCTAAATTTTGGGATGAACTTGGATTGTCCTGTAGTGCTTTGATGTTTGGATTATGTGCCTGACATTGTTGGTGGGTTTTGAATCAAGTTACTTTGCAGGTTGTCTAAGTACTTTTAACGCGTTTCTCATGTATATTCAACAATTTCCAAGCACCACCATATGTTACAAGATTTTCTTCCACCTCATTTATCAGCCATATAGTTGTGGGCTGTTCTTGTAAACTTCAAAGTTAAATCCCTAGAGATTCCATTTCCTCTCACCATGCTCATACTGCAGATGGTTCTCTTTTATTTGAGCATTAAGCTCTGGTTGCACTTCTACTCCTCTTGCCTCTATTTTTTTTAGGTTTATATAAGATAATCAAGAACAATGAAGGAACAGGATAGGACATGCTTATTAATCTTGAGCTTTCTTTTGAAACTTGTGTATAGTTTCCATTTTCTTAGACTTGTAGTTTTCAATGCCTTCAGTGGAATGTGTTATTTAGAACAGTAGAAGAAATATGATAGGATATGCTTATTAATCTTGAGCTTTCTTTTGAAGCATGTACATGGTTTCCACTTTCTTAGATTCCTAGTTCAACACCTTCTGTGCTATGCATTATTTAATTAAGCATATTATTTGAGTAACATACCGACGATCAATTTAAACTCCATGGTTCTAATTTGCATTTGCAAATGATTTTGCCTATTCCTTTTTGGTTTGGCAAAAGAATTTGATTTTCTTGGAGCCTTATCATTCGGAGGAATTAAGCATCATGAGTAATTTACAGGTTCTTCTCAGAGGTCCCAAGAATGCACGTGAGGCTGTGAAACACTTTGGACCAGCTCCTGGTGTGCCACACAGCCACACCAAGCCCTATGTACGATCAAAGGGAAGGAAATTTGAGAAGGCTAGGGGTAAAAGGAATAGCAAGGGATTTAGGGTTTGAATGCTGTACCTCATGCAGAAAATACAGATCAGCCTTCGAAATCCAAGCAGGTGCATCTATAAGCCAATATGCAACTGGTTATTTTATCTTTTTTTTCCTTGCCCTCTCACGTTGAACAATTACATTGTCTTTAGAAAGTTACAAAGGTTTCGGTTTCTTTTCAATATTTTGATCTAAGCAAATGATTTTGTTTGTCAGCTGGAAATTAATGGTTTACTTCTGAATTTTAGCAATGCTACTGTGTCCTGATGTCTGTATGTGGTTTAGGTTGTTGAGATGATTCTTTTCATTTTAGATGGCTTATTGAATGCAAACCTAAGGAGCTGATATTGGTACAATAATGGAGTTCTGTTAAATGCACGAATTATGATTTCATAATTGTAGCTTGTTCTTATCGAACGCTGCAGCGGTTTTGGAGTTCTTGTCAAGTTATAATGTTGGCGAATCTGCTTTCTACACGACAATAGTCATTGAACCATTTGGAAGGCAAAACTTGTTTAAGATTGGCTTGTGCTATGGCAGTGCTACCCTGCTGATCCTTAGCAGGAACTTTTATTTTTTTTCTCACTTGGGTTGCTTTTATGGCGGCTGATTCAATCACTTGAAGTTGGCCATTATGATCAACTGCTGTTTTCGCACATCCTCCCATCAGTAGCATCTCATGTCACATGGTTTATGGTTTATATTCCACGGTGAGTCTAGCCCCAGCTTAGCGAGTTCTGTGCTCGGCAAAACGCTGCAAATGTATGGATATGCATTACATTTTAACTCTTCTTGGGTCACCATAATCCTCATCTACTATTAATGGCTCTTGCACACTGCGAAGTTGATGCTAAAAGCTAAAACTACATCAGCACGATCACAAGTTCCATGTGCATACAGAATCCAACAGTGTTATTACATTTTGGGTTTACTGGTCGGAATTTGTAAAGTTCCATGAAAACTTCACTCCAGGGTAAAAGAAAAGAAAGGATGCACCTTCATGGAGATGGATCAAAAGTTATTTTTCAATTAAGAAAAAAACCATGATAATTATCAACTTGTCTTTTAGCTTCCGGAATGTTTTTTTATTATGAGCTTGAAAGTTAATGCACGTGTTTAATAAAATAAATTGTAATCTACATGCAAATAAAATTATATAAGCAAATAAATGTTACAAAGAAATGCTGATATAGACTAATGATTAATTTAAAAAAAATAAGTAATCGATACAGTTTAAAGTATTTAAATCTGTTACAAAGAAAGAAATGTTGATATATAGATTAAAATATTTAAATGTGTTTTGTGAGGAATTATTCAAATTTCTTTATTAAAGTATATATTGATAAAGTTTTCAAAAGTGATAATTTAAGTTCTGTTTTATTAGTCTATTTTTCTCAACTAAAAAACATAGTTTTTTGAGCAATGTAAATATTGAAGGCAATTAATGTAAATATTCAAAATACTCAATTAAAAAACATCTCTTTTCTTCAAAACATCTTGTATCCTATTAATGCAATTTCATTTTTTGGCAATCATTTTATCCAAAATTGATTAATATTTGATGAATCATCATAAAAGAAAAATACATCAAGTCTCTTATAGTTTGGTCATTTCTTCACTTTACCTCAATGATTTAGGAAATTACACTTGACGTTCAACTTAAAAATTAAAATTATTTAAAAAAGATGAATTCACCCTTGTATATAATATAACATAAATGTCAAGTCAATTTCTTTTTCCAATATTTTCCTCTTTTTTCTCTCTTTTTTGTTATAATTTTCAGAAATCTTATGACAAACACATAATATTCACTTTCAAAATCCATGAAAGAGTATATTTGCTTTGAAGTCATTTGTTTAAGGAAGTTATGCTGAGCCCGAGTACATATATATATGATGAGTTTCCAACAATCTCTAAGCTCAACTACATGTTAGGTCTATATAGATATGAATATAACGAGTTATTATACTACCTTTATGGTTTTAAACTATGCATTAAGCTCATGTACATGTGATTATGGTGAGCTACTAAACCCAAAAATCTCGAAGCTCAATTACATGCTCAACCCAAGTACATGTAAGTTTGACAAGACCCAACATCCTTGGGCTCATACTATATGTGGACCATAGGTAGATATAGATATGAGGAGGTATTAAACCTTACATCCTTGAGCTTAACTATGCACCGTGACCAATTACATGAATGGTTTAGAGAGTTGTTAAACTTGATATCCTTAGGTTTAACTATGTTTATGAGACCACAGCCTGTCAAACCTGGCATTCTTGAACTCAGCATCTCATCAAACCCATATATATATATATATATGTAAAACTGATGATCTTTCTAGGCCATCTTTTGGGCTACAAGACTCCATTTTTTTCCTCATAACCCTTACCATAAATATTTCTTATATATTATTAATGATGGATAAATAACCCTTACACATCATTAATACGAGATAAATGATAAGTCCTTTGAAAAATTTTTTATATAACTAGAGGTGTAAATAATTGAGTACCCTTGAATTTATCATTTTTATGTAAAAAAATAAAGAGAAAAATACAACCAAAGTCTTATGGTCTAACAAGGGCTTAAAAAGATAACTATTTTTGCATATATCTAGGCTTGGAGAGATAATAAGCCTAGGAATGCCAGGTTTAGCAGCTCATCAGACCCCACAAGTATATGAGCTAAGCAGGTAGCTAAACCTAGGGATTGTTAGGTTTGACAGCTCACCAGACCCATATGTACATAAGCTTAACGTGAAGTTGAGCCTATACATTATCAGGTTTGATAGCATATCAGACCTACATATATATAGGCCCAACTCATACTAGAGCCTATAAAGGTTAGCTCATCACCTTGACTTTGATCCTCTTCTTAAACATGGATTTTAGGAAAAATTAACATGTATAAACACAATGATCAATTAATAGCCCTCAAGTTCCTTGTATATTTAATATGCAAAGATTTCAAAAGTTTATTAATTTTAATGAAAATATTTTTATCTGAGTTTTATGTCCTATTAATGAGGAAATTTTTACCTTTGTCAAGATATCTATCTTTGTAGAACTGTTGAGATTATTTATGGTCATGTGTCATTTTTTGTTTGTAAGAGATGACTAGGTATCTTACTTTTATTAAAAAAGAATGTCCATATTGAGAAACAAAATGACAACATGAATACAATGTAATAATTGAATAAACTTATTAAGATATAAGATGATATGAAAAATCATTCATATATCCAATGATGATGATGATAAAATATTTCATTTATAATTCTAGCCACTCTTGCTTCTATCTTTTCTTTTACTTTTAATTTCTATAATTACTAAAAGCAATTTTTTTTGAAAAACCCTCAGTTGCTTTTGTTTCAATATAGGAAGAGTAAGTCATTCTAGATATTTCCCACTAAAAGCTTTCTTATTTTCTTTAATCTCAACAAAAATGGATCCTAAATAAATTGAATTATTCCTATAAATAAGAACATTGCCTTTAAAGAGGAGTTCAAGTTTTAACTTGAAACAAAAGGAAGAAAACAAGGGATAAAGGTCCATTAGACTAGCCTCATAACTAAAAAGGATGGAACCCCAACATCTATTTTTGGTAGAGGGTAAATAGTAATCCTTGTAAAAATTCTTTCCTTGTTGCTATTAGAGAACTTTAGATGATAAAAAGACTATATTAGACCCTCGAGGATAATGCCCCTAGTATTATCAGAGTAGAGAACATAAAGTTTGTTAACAATTGATGGGCAAAAGAGTACACAACTCAAAAATCCTTGTTATGACTTAGAGTATAAATGAACTTAATTTAGGCCTTGCCTAAAATCATTTTGAGATCACAACCTATTTTTGCATAAATGTGTTGGGGGTACACCTTTCCTCTTTAAGAATTTATGAATGAAGTCCTTAGGTATTATTAGTTGGGTCTAAGCCAGTTACACCATAAAAAATGGGTAATTTTATCTATTCTCTCTAAAAAATAATAATAGAGATAAAATGATGAAAATCTTGACTAGTTTATTTAATAACCCAAAATGGTCGACCTGTTCATCCTATAAAAATGATGGATCAAATTATAAATAGTAAAAAAAAAATGTTTTAAATGCTTTAATTGACAGTGAGGCTAAAGCGAAAGGCTTAGAAAATTGAGAAATTAGGGTTTTCTTCTCTTCCTATCACTTTATCATAAATAACTTAAAAGAGTAAAGATTTTATAGGGGTGTAGATTGAGGAGAGAAAGGTGAAAGAGAAAAAAATGAAAAGAACTTTGAGTTCTTTTCATAACATTCTCTTATTTTGTATATATTAGAGGTAATTAACCTAACTTACATGATAAAAATTGAATGATTTTAAGTTGACAGAATTATTAAATGCATTAGTTTTTATTTGAATGTGAGATTATGAGTAATTAATTTTTATTGTGTTGATGATAGCAATAATGTTGAAGGGAAAGATTGGGTAACATTCCAATTAAAAAGTTAAAGGGAGAATTCATCCCCTATACATTGTAGTCTTATACAAAAGAGAGATGGACAATGTAAATTTGAATTATTTGAGTACTTCACTTATAAATATGTGAAATTATGCTGAAATAACCTTTAGAAGGGTAAGAGATAAATTAGATTCAATAAAAATGAGAGAAAACATGTTCTTTTCCCCCTTTATAACACAACTTTGGGCTATACTTAAAAAATAGTGAAATTGTCTCGATGTTGCAATAGTGTCATAATATGTTTAATGAGTGAGATTTAATATTTTTGTGATGATAACTAAACTATCATTTAGATTTAGAGTTAAAAGGGAAGAAGAAGTTTTGTATTTCTCTAATCGATGACTTATCAAATTAGCTATAAGGTTTCTATTTTTTCCCTCAAAACTTGACCTCAAATCAAGTTATCATGAAGTGAAGATGCATAAGAAAGAGATAAAGAAGATTGTTTTTAAGACACGTCATTATCATTATGAATTTAAAGTCATGTCATCCAATTTAGCAAATGCCTCCACTATATTCTAGGCATTAATGAATATAGTCTTGGAATCTTTTTTGAGAAAATCTATACTAGTGTTTTTCAATGATATACTAGTTTACAATGCATCATTAGACTCACACCTACAGCACTTGAGAGCTTTATTGAGAGTTCTATTTTTTATTTAAAAAAAAACTAGTATTTGTAAAACAAATGTTTATTTTGTGAGCCGAATATTGACTCTACAAAACCAACCACACACAAATTTCACGCTCTTCACACTTTAGTTAAGTTCTTACTTCATGAATTTACATGTATTTCAATTGTTTACATCCTAATGATAACTTTAACATAAATCCTACAATTGCTTCAATTCATTCACATCAATGCTTTTTTTTCTACTTGAAAATTCCAACCAATTTCATTTAGTATCTATGTTACCTACCAAAATCACAAGGCAACATCTTACCTTAGAAGAATATGAACTTTAGAAATCCTTGAATATACTTTTAAGATTTCCTTTTTTTTTTTTTTTTTTGTCACCCTTCTTCTTTTCTACCTTCCCTCACTTGATTTCTTCTAATATTTTTGGTGTTGATGACTAATTCTATCAATTTACATGTTTTTCTCTCAAATCTTTCAAGATTCCTCACAAATCTCATAGATTTTCTCTCAAATTATCTAAGTTTTTTAGGTGTTTCCTAGATTTTTCTCTCATTCTTATCCTTTCCCTTTTGGCCTTCAATCACTTACACACACCCACCAACTTTTTAATTAAATCCCTTTATATCCCATCTTATTACATATTATTTTCCAAGGTAAATTCTTACATGACATGACCTTGTGACTTATTTCTATTATTTTAAAACTAGGGCTCAAATTTTGTTAAACTTCACATCAAATTAGGTACAAGACCTTCCTTTAGCTACCTATATTCACCTAAAAATATAGGTTTTTATATAGTCATGGTTTAAAAATCATTTTGAAACCTATATAAAATAATAATAAAAAAAAACTATACAAATCCATAAATCTATCTTAAACTACAGACCAATCTCCCAATACCAAAAAAATAAGATAAGAAAAAAATCAATTGAAAATAAAAATAAAAAGTAACCAACTCAGTCTATTTTTTTCAAGCATTGCGTAGGAAAAATCAATCATCATTGAACACATAGGAAAATAAATCACCATTGAACTCATCATGTATAGGACCAATTGACACTAAGACTGGGAAATTCCATCACTAAAATTGGCCACACTAACTATTTTTCTCTTTTCTTGTTATTTTTAGATCACTTTCTCTCTCTTATTTGTAACTATGAGATTAAAATGTTAAGGAAATGGATTTTTAGATCCAATTTGATAATTGAAAAACTATAAAGACTCTAAAAAATGAATATGAAAGTATAATGATAAAAAAAAAGAACTTTGTGCCTAAACTTTACATTGGGTATGGGTTCCTTCCTTCTTGTTTTTCACTTTGGTCCTTTTATTGTGTAGTATCTAATTTTAGCATAGAAGGATACTATTGAAAAAAGAATTAAGAAAAAAACACTACTAAAATACTTTATCAAGGCCTTTTAGTATAATATTTAACTATATCATTGACCCACTCTACACAATGAGTTAAGTCAAAACATTTTAATGTAAAAAAAAAAATATTTAGATGTTTCAAATATTTTTTTACTAGTAAAAAAATTTAAACCATATAGAAATTTGACTCGACATTAATCCTAACAACCCATAAAAATATAGTTTGACTTACAAAAATTACAAAATAACATATTTTTAATATTAAGATAACAACAACAACGTATTAGATTGACATCAGTCAACCCAAGTTATAAGACTTTGATAATCTTATACAAAAACAATTAAAAAAATATTAAAAATCCTAATTCCCAATAAACATAATGTTAAAGGATAACATTAAAAAACAGATCAATTAAAAAATAGACCTAAAAAATGACATGAGTTAACCTGTGAAACCTATAACCTGCATTCATGTGGAAAATTGTTATTATTTGTTTTTATAAAACATGGTTAATATACACATTTGAAGCCAAGTTTAAAGTAGATTTCACTCATTTTTAGACTTAAAACTTTATTGGAATTTATTCTCCAATAAAAACACTTTAACATGGAACATTAGCATGATATAACGAGTTAGAATATTTTATGAGATTCAAAACTTTTTATTCAAAACTCTTTACCCATATAAAAAGAAAACATATATATATATATATATATATATATATATATATATATATAGCTGATATAACGAGAAGTTAAAAAAATAGGAGCATGAGCATGTATGACACCAAAGCATTTAGAGGGGATAAGTCTTAAGTGAAGTGGACTTTAGGCTTAGATTATATGTGCAAGCTCGCTTGGCTTTGATAGGCATAACTTAACACTACATGGGCTCGATCCTCATTCCCTACATCTTAAGTCTTGAGTCTTGGGCCTAGGCTTAAACTTGAACCTTGAACTTCAACTTGGGTTTGCTATAAATAAATTTTTAATCTATATTTTTTTTGCCAACTATTTTAGTTTAATTAGTCCATGAAAAAGAATAAAAAGTACGAACAATTTTATTTTGAAAGTAAAAATGTCCGGGTTTTAAGTCTAAAATTGATTTTTTTTATTTTGTATGGTGGATAATTAAGGTAAAGTAATGGAATTTTGCTTCAATTTTGGTATCAAAAGTCGTTATAATTAAGGTCTTAAAGAGTGTTTTGCACATTTTGTAGTAACTCTTTTGCTTTTTCTATTGTTGCTTTTAATTTCTATTAACTTCTATTGCACAATTATAATATTTTGTATGGTGGTTTTGTTTAGTTTTTTTCCCCTTTCTCTCTCTCTTTTACTCATCTTTAAGTTTTGGTACTTTGTAAAGAGATATTGAATTCAATTATTGATTTGATTTGTAGACTTTTAAAAAATTGGATTTTTTTGTATGAACATGATCTTTTGAAAGTTAAGTTAGTGGAATCTTAGTAGGCTATTTGCAAGAAAATCCCTTGCATCAAGTGATAGACATTTTAGTCTTATGAGTGAAGGGTTTAATTTGACTGCATCTTCCTTCATTGGTCTAAATATTTCCAACAAGTATCTTATATTTGTATTAATTTTATTTTTAAGTATAATAACTTTTTTTCTAGTATGTGTTAGTATATATGTTAGCATCTTGGTTGACTCATTCTGAATATTCAATTACATGTTTCCATTGCAAGTTTAAATACTTAGACATTGATTTATAAAATTGTATGCAATTTGAACCAAACAATTACAAACTTTAAAAATGTTACCAATTTAAAATGAGAGAAAAGAATTAGTGCCAATTTATTGTATCAGGCCACTAGAGAAAGGAACTGCTGTTTGAGGTAGCCAATCATTCCCCAGCAAGAAGCCAGAGACGGTGAAATTAGCAGCATCAGTGGAGTTAATAACGTGGAAACCAGGCCATGTTACCCTGTTTGTAGTATCAGATCCCGCTCCAGTGTTATTATACTCTGCATAATATGATGTATTGAGTGCGAAATCTCCACTCCATATTTGCCAACCAGCAGGATTTATCAATGTATCCATGAAACTTTGCATGTAAACAGTTCTTGAATACTCCTTCCATGGCCTCCCAAGATATGTTTGGACCGTACTGCTGCTCGAAGCCAAGTCGTCAGCAGCTCTAATATTACAATTGTGTATAGAAGTTCCTGTGTTTTGATTCGGGTCTTTTCTACCTTGGGCAGTGATTGCATTGAATTGGCCGCTCATAGGTAGCCGAGGATACAGGTTACAATTCTGGAAAACAACGGCAGCATTGCCAAATATAAAATCCACAGTTCCATAGATATCACACTCCCTGTAGAATTGTCTCAGAGAATGGGTGTATAAGGTATCCTGGTACCCTTCAAAACTGCAGCTATAAAATGTGGAAAAATCAGATCCACTTCGAAGAGCTACAGCTTGATGTTTGATTGCCCCAGCTGTGTTACGGAAAGTTATGTTCACTGCAACAAAGTTTCGGCCCACTACAGCTGCAAAATGGATCACAAATCTGATTAATTAGCTAGATTTTGTTTGGTCATCAAATATTATAAAATTTTGCTATTCTATTTTAAGACCACGACGAAGGTATCAAGCTCTTACCAAATGTAGCAGAATTGAAAGTAGTCCACCCATCAGCAACACTACGATTCCCAGTAATCACCGTCTGATTTATGCCATCTCCAACCATCATCAAATATCTCTTGTTCTTCGCAATGGACACATACTCTTCATAAATGCCAGCGGTGACGTAAATCATGAAGTAGCCCTTGCTGCCGTCGGTATTATTTGGAGCTGCAGCGATAGCATCATTTATGGTTGTGAAATTCCCTTCTCCGTCCTGTCGCACTGTCACTATATCACTAACCCCTACATCGGTATTCCCTGCCTGGAGAAGCTTTCTTCTACTGGCTGATTCGTAAACTGCACGGTTCCTGGAAGACATTTTGAATGGCAATTGTCCATTTCTGAATGAAAACTGCTTGCTTTTAGGCTGCCATGTGACCCCTTTCTTCATTTTTGGAACCCAACCTTTGGTGAAAAAGGCTAAAGAAACACTATAAAGTTTTGCGTCATCAGAAAGAGGGACTGAGAGACCATTCCTTACACTCCAAGCAGAAGATGTGGCCTTCAGGCCATCCAAACAGGTTTCCTGGTTTGTTATAATGGCACTTAGCAAAGTTTGTGCATCATCAGCTTTCATAGCGGGCAAGATCTTACTACTAGCATTGACAGTTTGAAAGGAGTTCAACAAAAACTCTATGTTTAAGCTAGCTAGAAACTGGCAATCCTCAAGAGCCCGAATTGCAGTGACAGACAAAGTGGAGCGGCGTAAGAGATATTTATCAACTAGGTTCAAAAGTTTACGGGATTGTGCTAGAGACTTGCGGACGCAAAGTCGGGCAGATTCATAGACATTGCTAGACTGGTTAGGGAGAACAGATTTGCAATAGGAAGGGTATAGGGTGTCGTTGCAAAGGGTTCCAGGGCTGACAGAAATACTTGGAGAGACACTTGCTAGGGATGGAGAGAAGAAGAAAGGAAGAAGAACAGCAGCAGCTATTACTAGTAGAGAAATGAGCTTCGAAGCCATTATTTTTCTGACAGAGGGAAACTATAAGTTGCTAGGTTGAGGAAATTGTGTATATGGGCTCGCTTTATTTATAGAGGATTGGAAATTAAGTGGATTACTATAGGATTCGTATTACACTAAGATTTTTAGTCATATTTGTCTTGTATATATGCAGACAATCCTGTATTTTACCAAGTCAATTTTCCTGACTTTATGAAAAACGCGTAGGTCTCCCCTATGCTTCCTCAAGGATATATTTTCTGAATATTTTTTAAATTTTCCATGGACATAATGCTGTTATCCATGCAGGTTAGCACAGGAGTATTCTGATTAAACGTAGTCTATCTCTAATTCGGTGCCTGTCGTTCTTCAACCATGCCGCTAAGTCTTTAGTAAGTTGGAATTAATTTTTATTACCACCTCGTTTAAACTAGAATGAGTTACTGTAGATATAATCAGAAGAGTCCGAGGGTCCAAGCACTCTTCATTCAAGGAAGGTAGCGATCAAATTGTGACCAAAAGTAAAGGGAGAGAGTAAATTGTCAAAGAACTGATTTGTTCTCTCTCCTTGAAGTCAAATCATTGGTTTAGTCTGTCTTATACTTGCGATAATGAAGCTGTTTGGGAAAGAAGCCACTAGATTAAGACCCAAAAACCAAAAAGACTTTGGCAATTTAGATTTTTAGGAGATCTGGCCCCAGAAAACTCCAGTTAATGACGGTTTGATTGCTTTTAGGGTTAGATTATGCAAACTTAAACTCAGATTAGGTCTTCAAATCTAACGGGAGATAATAAAAGAGTATGTATATTTTTTTAATTTATTATCAATACAATATTTAAAATTTGGACGATTTTTTAAGATAGAATTATAGAAAAGATCTTAGGCCCCGTTTGTTTGCTGGAAAGTGTTCTTTATGATTAAATTTAAATTAAAAAATGTTAAATGAAAAATTGATTTGAAAATGTAGCTAATATTGAAGAAAAAAATTAGCGAGGATGATCCATGATGAAATTGTAAATTTAGTCAAAATGATAAATTTATTTGAATATTTTTTCCTAAAATATATATAAAATGGTGAAAATAGTTGTAATAATCAAATAACAAAAATAAATAGTTAATTTTTATGTACAAAATTCAAAAACATAAATTGAAAATTTATAATTTTATTATCATTGCTAAAATAAAATTATTAAATAATTATCAAAACAATTAAAATAAATAAAAAATAAAAAATAAACAAAAGATTTTAATAACAATTAAAAAAACAAAAATTGAATGAGAATGAAATTGAAAAAAATATAATCTTCATAAATTAATTTCAAATAAAATAAATAAGATAATAATTCAAAAAAATAAAAATAGAGATAAAACGTAAGAATAAAATTTTTTTTTAAAAAAAAACTAAAAGGTGAATAAATAAAAATAATAATCAATAACAAATATAAATTTAATTTTATACATTATTAACATTATTATTAACATTATTTCAAAACTATAAAAAGATTAAATAATAATAATAATAATAATAATTATTATTATTATTATTATTTATTACTACCAACAATAAAAAAAAAACAAAATAAAAAATTGAAAGAAAAAAATTTAAAAAATCTAAAAACTTTAACAAAAGATCAACAATAAAATTATAAAATTATTGAAAAAAACAATTATTTGAATTTGAGTTGAAAATAAAAAGGAACAAATAAAAACTAAAAGAAAGAACAAATTTATTATAATTAAAAATTAAATTCAAGAGCTAATTTTTTGAAAAAATATCAAACAAATAAGAAAATAAAAAATATTAAAAACAAATTATATATAGGAAAAAAATTATAAGGATTAAAATCAAATTTATGAAATAAATATCAAAGCAAATTAATGATATTATCTATTTCAATCAGGACAAATTCAAAATAAAATCACAACTTCATTAAGTGTTTTCTACATCCGAAATTAAGGAGGATCAAGTGAACATTGCACATTCAATTAATTGCAATTGAAGGATCCAATCGCACTAAATCAAAACTTATATAACAAAAGTGAAAGATAAATAAAATTAATTCGGACGGAAATGAAAAAGAATAATCGGACTCTCCTACAAACAAACACAGGAAAGTTTGGAAAGTGGTTTCTCGGAAAGTGAATTCCGGGAAACAAACGGGGCCTTAATATGTAAAAACAGACAACTAGACACTGTTCTGATTATCGATCCCTATCTATATATATATATATCCTGTTAGTACCACTATACGCAACTAAAAGGAATTTTATATGGTGATTTAATGTTTATGTATAAAAATGAATCACCATAGTTTTTTTCAAACTTTTTTGAAATTCTAACTTCTATTTGTTTTTTAAAAATTATTCTTTAATATGTCCATGTTTTAATGTTAAAAAAATATGATTTTAATTTTTATCTTTTATTTTGAAGTCAAGCCATGTTCTTATCAGTTATTCTTGTTGTTTTTGAGTTTACCATGTTAACTGAGTCAACTATAATCAATTTCCATACAAGTTAATTTTAAATCTAGGCTAAGCAAAGAGTCAGATTGAAAGGTTGACTTAAAAGATCTTGTTAAATAACAACAACAAATAATATCATTTAAAAAAAAATTAATCTCTTTTTTTCTTTCTTTCAACTTAATTCTTTTTAGTTTTTTTTTTATCAACTTTATTCTTCAATATTTTTTAGATTTTGAATTGATTTTCATAATTTATTTTGATTTTTTTATGAGGTTATTGAAGACTAAAATACACATTCTAATATTATGTTGGCTCTAAATTTTGCAAGTTTCTATTTTGTTATTATATTATTAAGTAAAAAATAGTTGAAAAAAACAAAGTTGTTATACCTAGTTGAATTTAAGTTTGACAAGATAAACCATGAAACTCAAATTAATTTAACATGTTATTATCTCACTATTAAAAAAAAATCTTGAAATTTTTTAAAGTTAAACCATATTTTTCTTGGTCGTTAGGATGTTTTTAGACCAATCAAGTCCATTGAGTCTCCTTGAGAAAACTTTCACGTGATTTAATTTGAAATTGTATAAAATAAACAGTCGAGTCAAGAGTTTTTAAAGCTTTTTAATTGAGTTAAATAATGATATCAAAAAATTCCCTAAAGCTTATTTTTTTTAAAGAAAAAAAAAATAATTTCTTTAGAGCATGGCAGAAACTATTACATTTCTATTAATGTTGAATTGAATGGCCATGAGCCTATAAATTTATGCACACATCTGACAGGCAAAATAATTTCACATAAAATCTATAATAATGGTATGAGAAAAATGACTGTATAAAAAAAAAAAAAAGTGAAACAAAATGACTGTATGAGAAAACATATCGTTCTATGACATACATGTAAGTGTAATGCATGTAATCAATTATATTCTAACTTATTCAATCAACGATTTAGTTGAACAAGGTTAGCGAAAATTATATATTTCAAATTAGATTTGATAGATTCATCATGCCCATAATACATAATCATCATGACCAAACAACGCTATATTTGTAAGTATATTTTGGTTAGACAATTAATAATTTAAAAAATATATAAATATAGGGATTAGTTTGTCATTAATAACAAATAGTTTATAACAAATAGAGAATACATGAATAAAGATTTCAACTTGCTTCCTAACAATATTTGGTAATACAACCATAAAAAATAGACAACTTGATTATTCATTTTAGAAGATACTTGTGTGTTTGGGCATGGCTAAAATGGACACATTGGTTATGTATTTAAATAGTCATATCCCCTTGATCTTGGCTTAAGAAAATAGCTCGATTGTTTGTTATAAACAACTCAATTGTCTAATAGCTTGTTTGTACATTACAAATAGTTATGTTTGTTAATAGACCTTCACCCAAGCAAACCCTCCTATCCATGAAGGTATAGGCTTTAGCCTAATAAATATTAAATTGAATCTCTATTTTGTGATCTTAACCTTAGCATACACCACGACATAGTGTTATGATCTTTTAAAGGTGAATATGAAACCTAACTTTCTTGCCAAATATACTTGCGTGTGGTACACATCTTATTAATACAAGTCTATAGAAGATTATATAACAAGACAACATACAATCATCACAACATACACACTCCTACATTCTCATTGTCATTGTTATACATTCCTTTCCTCTTATAATCTACTAATTTAAGTATCAAAAAGCTTATTATCCTAATAAGGTACTTATTTTTATAGGAAAATGTGAAATAGCCAAGCTTTGACACCTTATTCTAAGATGTAACCATGTAAGTCCAAAACCCAATATAAATAAAAGCTACTTCATTTATATTTTACACATCACTAAAAGTTATTTCAACACTTGAAAACTTAGAAACACCATGATGTGGAAGAGCAAGTGACCTCTCTAATGCAAGTACTCTACCTCTAACAAATCTTCTATAAAATAAAAAAGTCATTCTAGCTACATAACAATAGCTTCCTACTCATTAACTCTATGAACGAATGACATAACACCTAACTACAATAGATGTATCATTTAGTGTGCTTCAACTCCCAAAATAAATAGAGTAAAATGATATGCAAAAATATAGGCATAAAAATAATTATACTCTATCCCTTTGAATGATTTATTCTCTTGATATATAGTGATCCCAAACTAGACACTTTATATATGAGCTCGAATGGTAAAACATTAGAGCCTTAACAAGTTCTAACATAAAAGTGGCTATTGCCACCAATTTTCATCCAAATCTCACTCCTGTACTCATAAAAAATCCTAACACAAGATAATTTCAATAACAAAACAAGATCATAAGGAGTATCACCCTATATAAGTGATACATTCATCATTTTATCATCAAACGTTGCATACATCTCTCTAAGGATTACATTTCTATCAATGACAACTTAACAACTATAATAGACTTATAGATAAAATATATCTATATATCTATATCTATATCTATATCTATATATATATATACACACACACACAAAATATTCTAAAGCTTGTAACAAAAAATAACTATACTATATGAATAATCTATTCGATACCATTTTATGAATCTTCTCAGATATGCTACCATAATCTATAACCTAACTCTATCTTTAAATTTGATGATCGTTATTCCAAATCAATCATTTGCTTGAGTACAAGAATAATGGTCAAAAAGAGCATAACAAATCTCTTTATCATAACATAATTTATGATGCCCTCGAATTATTTTTAAAAAATATGTATTTTCATGTTTTATTCAAAAAATAAAAAAATAGAAATTCAAAATCCAAAAATATTTTTCAGAGCTTAAAGAGATAAGCTTTTAGGCTATAATAGGTCAAGGTGCCTAAAGCATAATCATATTGGGATATTTTGAGAAGATATGATAAAGAAAGACATAATTTAAAACAAAGTTAAAGGTTAGGATATGACTTGACCAAAATCAAAAGAATTAATTAAGTTTAAAGACTTGTTTAAATTTCTGATGGGTTTTTTTTAACTCAATTACCAAATCAATTAAAGAAAATTTAGGTTCAAAAGCCTACTTCAGATCAATCTGTAATAATTAGAAAAACAAAACCTAATTAAAACTTTGTAGAGCCAAATCAGTGTAATTGAAAAAAATAAAGTTTAAAAGATAATTAATAACATATTTATGGGTCTTCAAAACCAAGGATTAAGGTGCAAAGAATGACAAAATACATGCACTACAATCAAATGAAGGGTCAATTTGAGATAAATTGAAACTTTGATGAGAATTAAGGTCAAATTGCATAATTTGAAACCCAAGAACTAATTTAAAAAAGACATAAATTAAAGCTCAAATTGCATAATGTGATGAATCATAAGGTATGAACTTATTCTTATAGTATATTCCTAAATATAAAAAGAAAAAAAAAACAGAAAAAAGAGTTTCGGCTTTGGGATGGCTAGGTGTGACCATGTATGAACATCCTCATTCTATTAACAATGAGCAAAATCTCACAAAAGTCAATGATCTCTTAGTAGCCATGGGGCACCCAAAAGAAGAATTAAGGCATCCATATGCGATCTAATGACATTTCCAATGTTCAAGACCAAACTCTAATCATTATATACACTACGATATTGGTTGTCAATAAGGAAAAATAAACCAAACAATATGCAATCACTAAGTCTAAGCACCTCCTCCGTTCAAGACGCATATATGCATGAAAAGTTGAATTCCATTCTGAATATTTTATGGATTCATCAGTGGTATTCCTCTATTATATTGTATACAGCAGCATATATGTCAGCCGTCGGTGAATTACGAAGAACTATCCGCTGTAAAATCAAGCCGGGGTCGGAAAATGAAAGGCCTTCTTTATGAATCGATGAAGGGTTTTCCAATGCAAAGGTCACACCACAATTTTTTTTCTTTCAGTAGAAACAAATAATAAAATGATCAAGTTCAGTCCCTGTCTGGCAATCAATTGTCGTGAAAAAAACGTCAAATAAACTTCACTTAACTTTCCACGTTGACGACGATGACCGACTGATTGCTTGTATTATGTAGTTTCAATACCTGTTGGCCACTTGATAATGGAGTTAAAAAAAAAAGAGAGAGAGAGAGATTCCACGCTTGCTAGCTGTTGACAGAAACTTGGCAAGCTTGGAATTATGCAGGGCAGAAGTCATTTTACTGATCTGAGCCCTGCGATGGAGGTTGATCAGTATAACTCCAAACTTTGACTCGGATACCAACATTAAAGACGAAAGCTTTCCCTAACATTATTTAGGCAAGTGGAGTGCATATTCAATGTAGGTGTTCATTGACAGAAAGTATTTGACTGACGACGTACAAACGCGTGAAAGTTTCTTCACTGGGATAATCTTAAACCTAACCCCCCATCCATTCCTCAACATTTCTAGAATGCTACATATAACCTAATAATTCGTCACTCTCGAATGAATCAACTTGTGAGTCTTCTAGCACATTAAAAAAATAATAAAATAACACATTTGAAAAAAATATTTAGAAAAATAATGTAATTCAGAAAGTCCTAGATAATATTTATAATATGTGAGTTGTAAATGTCCTCTGTATCGTTCATTTAAATTGTGAAATTATTGAACATAAAATTCAATAAAAAGAGGGGAACTCAAAATCAGACTCGAACTTCGCTAATAACATCAAAAGTACTATTTTATTGATATACATAAATTCAATGAAACCAATGAAGTCACCAAGAGTTACTAAAGTGTGCCACACAAGTCATTCAAAGGTGTTAGGCTCACTTAATTTTGGACAACTCGTGTGGCCTATACTAGTCATTATTAGTGACCTTTCTTTGTATCAATGGATTTGTTTCATCAAGATCTTTTATATTATACGACTGGTATCATCATCTTTGGAACTTCCACTCTGTTTTCTCATAAAATATTATAGGAGGAGAGGAGAGAAAAACATAAAGAAGGAAAAAAAGATCTCAGATACACATTGAATCTTCAATGATAACATTGTAAGTATCATAAAAAGGATATTGACAAGAAAAATCTTATGACACCAAGAGGAGTCACCAATAGTGGGTCACACAAACCTCTTCAAAGTAAGTGAACTCTAACATTTTTAGATAACTAATGTGAACTACTTTATACGTTATTATTTACTTTTCTTGTTAGAGTTGATATTTACTCTAACATTGATATCTTTTTAATGATATCGATGGTGTCATCATTAGAGTTTTTGGTATATCATTTTTTCCTTTTCTCTCTCTTCTCTTCTCTTTCCTTTTATTGAATCTTATGTAATAATTCTGTAATATGAAAGAGTTGCATATGATACTTGCATTACTCGTGAATCTTAAATGTCATCCATTAATCATTAAATTATATTATTACCCTCAATAGTTTTTGGACTATGTTATTTTATCAAACAAATTTTTTATTATGTCAGAGTTTGAAAATACACAACTTGTCATATGGTTATGGTAGGGAACATATATCCATTATAATGCTTCCAACAATAAATAAGAACATCTTTTATGACAAAAGATGAATCAAAATAATTGTAGTGGATACCAATTTAAAAACTATTAATTGATTATAAAATTGTCAAAGAATAAGTTGTATGAATGTTAGAATGATTAATTTTGATTAATGAAAGATTTTTTGTGCTGATGGAGATGCTTTTTTGGATTTTTAGTTTATCCAAATTAGATAAATAATTAGTCAAGTTTGTCTTATAGGATATAATGTGTTTATTTATGTAATTATCTAGATTCTTTGGATAAATTATATAGGAAGGTCATATAAGTTTTATATATATATAAAAAAAGATAACTACAAGTTATCCAAAGATTAATATCAAAAAAGAGTTTATGAAACACGTTAATGGTCTATTAAGAACATAACATGCTAGGAAGCTTGAAGATAATGTTTATCGATAGTTCTTATCCTTAAAACATTAATATGCATATAAGGACAATCATAAGCATTTGATAGAGGAGTGAATAGACATGGGAGAAAAAACCTTTTAGAAGGATAATATACAATCATCCTAAAGATAACATTGTTGGGAAATTGGATAAAGATATGCGGTTAAGAAAAAAAGTTAACAATTAAGTCTCATATGTAAAAGTTAACAATTAAGTCTCATATGTATATTATATATCACATTATGAACCCAAAAAGGTTAAAGATACCTTACAAGATGAAAGTTGGATCAATGTTATATTATAAAATTATGAGATGTGTGCCTTAAAAAAACAAAACAAATAGAGAGGTAAAGAGATAATTAAGACTGTTTATTTTGATAAATGAAACCGCCAAATCAACTCTAAAAAAGTTGTTTTTGTTTTATTCTCCCTCATATTAAGCTTTATGACATGCACTTATAATCTATCTTAAAATATTATGTCAATGTTATGAAAAATATTAACTCCTTAGACTAACAATTTCTTTTTTTGTTCCATAAATCAATTAGACCATATCATTTTCTTATATAATTTCTCACAAGTGTATCTAATTGAACATTTAGGTAAAAATACGAGTCTTCATAAAGAAACTCAATTTTCTAGCCTAAAAATAATCAAAATGATCAATATGAAATGAGATGTCTGCCTTATTGGTCAATCTTCATTCATTAACGCATATCTTTTCATATTACCAAATCAAGATATGAGTGAGTAACAAAAACAATAATTTTTCTTTTGAAATTTCTATCTTATATATATATATATATATATATATATATATATATATATATATATATATATATATGTTAATAAGATCTAAACATATCCTAAGAATAAGAATTTATGCTAAGGCCTAGTTAAAAAAAAGATTCTCACTTAAAACATAAGATTTTATGAACTTTATCATTTCCATTATATAATTGCTCATTTATCTTCATAGTGAGTAACTTTAATATCTCTTTAAGCAACTAGAGAGTATAATGAATTTATATTAAAGAGTTCATCTACTTTCACAATGTTGTTCACTTGATATTTTCTTAAGGATATATCAGAAGGAATGTCTTAATAGTTTGTGTATTAGGCTTAACTAGTTTTAGCCAATTAAAGACATATTTACTCCTTCTTAATTGCTAGCACACATGCATTTAAATTAATTTAACCTTTCATAGTAGTAAGTAAAACAACTTGAGTTCCTTATAATGCTTAAGATAATTTTTTATTTTTTTTGGTATTCCAAAACCTTGATCCCACTAAGTAAAATTTATGACATTTAAAGATATAGATTAAGTATACTTATAAAGTTTACTTTTGTGCTTCAGTGTTAACCTCTCATGTTAGTGTAAAACACTAACAACACAATGTACAAACACATTTTTTTTTATTTAAATTTTTATCACTTTTAAGAATTCAAATCTTATACCATGTAAACGTTTCATGAATAATTTAGTCAATTCATACTCGATGTTCACATGTTCTGATGACAAATTTTTTTAATCAACCATGTAAATGTCCAAATATTTAGCATGGATTAATGAAGGCCTATTTGCTTTGTTAAAGTTAAATTTGTTTAGATGGTTAGTTTATCTAAATTGGAAAACAAATTAGTCAAGTTTATCTTATAGGATATAATCAGATTATTTCTATAAATATCTAGTTTGTTTGGATAAATTTGTTTGGATAAATTATATAGGAATTTCAAATATATTATATATATATAAAAAAAAATTACAAAGTTATGTACATAACATTAGAGAAGTATTTTTATAAAACACAAATAATAGACTATTAAGAACATAAGAAACTAGGAAGCTTGAAGATAATGTTTTTATTCTTATCATACCGGGTAATTTTAACTTTTTTTTATGATATAGTTATCTGTTTGTGTATCTCAAACTCAACATGCCTTCCTAATTTTAACTTTTTAATATTCATATTTAATTTGATTTAATTTTAGGATAGCTATAAGTGTATTGGTGCTTATAATCACTTGATCAAATACGATTTAATATTATCAAAAAAGAAAAGAAAAGGTGTAAATTCGAAGAATTGAAATGCTGGGTGAGAATATATTAATAATGGTTTTATATTATTGACTTGGAAAAACAGGTGGTCAAAATGTATCTCAAGATACGCTGCCTAATTAATCAGCAAAGTCAAAGATCGAGTACCAGCTACGGGTGACTCAGTCTCGTGATTCAATCAAAATGTCCGGCCATTAAGGGTAATTAGCTGATAGTCGATGCATGGATTTTGAAACAAGGCTGGCAATGTTCCAATATTACTCGGTTCCGGTTGGCTTAAGCCCACAAACCACCGATTTCGATGACCAGCAGAAATCGTAAATTTATTTTATTTCAACGAAGTAATTGCCTAATTAATTTCTATGACTTGCAGAAATCCATGGAGTTGAGCCATTTGCTGTTAAGATGTTGGTGGGAGGCATAAGAGGCCATAGCCGCCCGAAGCCAGGGTCTGGCAAAGACGGCTATATGTAGCCGCAGTTAGGTCCTCTTCATGATCCTGTCACATGCGGGTCAATTGCTTTCCAGTTCAGTAGAGTTGAAACGTTAGTTCATGGACCTCTGAATTATTTTCATTTATCTCATATCATTTCTTTTAAAAAAGTAAAAATAAAATGCTAGCTAATTGCTCCATCACCATGTTGACATCTATTTAAATTACAATTTTTAAATAAAGTTTTACACACGTGAATTAAATCAAGATTCGAATTTCTTTTCGAATATGATTATCCATGCTGACACCATTGATAAATCTATCGGTAACAATATCATATCATTATATTTTTTAAATTTTTTGAATTCCACTATGATTTCTTCGAAATATTTATTACTGTTATTTATTTATGGAAATATTTTGTCGATAATAGTATATATAAAAATCAAAAGAAATTCTCTTCCTTTTTTTTAATTCTTTCTCTTGATTCTCTCTCCTTCTTATATCTTGATCATACATGTTTTTTGGTTTCAATGGAATTTAATTTTTTTTACTCTTCTTATAACAAAAATACTATCATATTTTCTAAGCAATTTGTTTTCAAGTTCTTTTGTTTCAATGGAATTTAAATTTTTAATTCTTCTTAATTTACACCTACCTCTCTTAGCTTCCTAACTCAACTTTTGATTAATCTTAATGACTTTTCTAACGTTTATTGATGCATATAAACCTTAATTTATTTTATTCAAAACATGTATCAAATTTGAAATTCACAATAAAAAAATGTATACTAAAAAAGATGATGATGCAAACAATTTTTTACATTAAGAATAAATTTAAATTCAAAGAAACGAGTGAGTAATTAATACCAAAGGTTAGCAAACTTATTAATGTATTTAGTAATATATGATAGCCAAACCTAAAACAAATAAGACCCTCATACAACCTTTTGACATAATGGCCCATGATAGATCATGAATCCTAGGATGTTGGTATGTGATATAGGGAAAAACTTTCTAACACAGTTTTGATTGTAGTGTTATAATCTAGTCCTTTTACTAGACTTAGTTATACTCTCAATTCACTTTCGTTTGCATACTATCTCAATATTTTTTACACCCATAGATTTTCTCTACAAAATCTTAATGAATTAGGCAACCAAGTGCATAAGCAAATCATATAACATAGCACAACAATAACATAAGTTCACAAACAAGCTCAATCTTTATTAATCCATCAACAAAGAAAATACACAATAGTCATGTGTGTACGCTATGCATAATCTGATCAGCATGCTACACGCTTTAGGATAAGTAATATAATAATATATAATCCAAGTTACATGTCTAAAATCCCTTTACAAATGAACACAAATCTAGTCAATGTATGTTAAAGACAATCAACTACTTATTATTTTCCAAAAACAACTTCTCTGGTCTATAACCCAAAAATAAACTGCTTTAAAATTGTTTCTCTTATTTTTATCCCTCTTCTGCAACCTAAAAAATACCTAAGATAAATCATGGTCAAAGCCAATGATAGTGTCAAACATGAACTTGATGCTCACATGCACTTGTTATTCATAATGCCAAAATTTAACACTATTCATGTATATCATCCTTGCTCATGCATGCTACTTCTTTCTAGTAGTGCCCATGCCTTTGTAATCTTGCTTATGAGAAGGAGCCAATGCCTTCACCAGAAATAATCTAAGATGGTCATGCATAAAATCCTTGAATTATCGCACATAATATGTTTAACAAGTCCTAAATTGTTGCACTTGACTTTGAGTACACGATAATCCACACATTTATAAGTTGCCTTCTTTTGGAACAAAATAGGAGATATATATAGAGATTTTGATGGTTAAATAAAACATACATCAAATAATTTAGTTAATTATTTTCTCAACTCATTCAATTCCTTTATGGACATATGATATGAGGCCTACAACAATGGTGTTACTAGGAACAAGTTTGCTTTTGTGATTAACAATCTATCTTGGTAGAAGCATTTTTGATAATTTATAAGGCATCATATCCAGATACTCCTCCAAATGCCCAATAATAACATTTGGTACTAATCTAACCTATTATGAACCCTTAGTAAATATTATTTCCAAGAAAATTTCCTCAATTTTTTTCAAGGATTAAAATACTATTTTTTTTCAAGTAACCCTTAGTTTGCTAAAATCAATTCAATGATAGAAAGCAAATCTTTAAATTTTTGTCTTCACAATTCAACTTGAACCCAAAATTGGAAACTAAACATAAAAATGAACATTATATCTTATGTTGACATATTCTCAATGCCCAAGATCAAAGAGATGATATATTTGACATAATCCCTCCCTAATATATCCTATTTAGTTTTCTCAAATTCTCATTTGTTAGTAAGGATAGTTTATTCAATAAGAATTGTTTTTTCAATTCTTGTTTTAGATGATCTTAAGTCTTTATGTTAGGATGCCTTATATTCATTTCTTTTTTTAAATGATCTTAAGTCTTTATGTTAGGATGCCTTATATTCATTTCTTTTTTTATTTCATACCTTTACCATAATTTTATACCACCTAAGACATGCATTGTTATGATGCTTACTTATTCTCTAGCCCTAATTTTAGCCACACTAAAGTACTACTCCACATCCCACATAGATTTTTTCAATTCTTTAAAACTTCTTGTGCCACCAAATGGCTTAGGTTTAGGCAAGTTGGATTTGGACATGCTAAGCTCCGTAGGGACAATGATTATAGTTATTTTAACCATATTAATAACATCCTTAATAGCCTATATTTTATGACTCGCTAATGATTTAAAATCAACATACTTTCTAAAAACCCTTTTTGACTTTTCTATTATGTATAAAAAATTTATCTTTTATGGATTTATCTCTATTTTTTAATATAAAACAAAAACATTTTTAATATGAGTAAGTTTTTCTCGAATCGTCTTCAACATGATGGTATTGGATGTTAAACCAACAATTTCAATCAAATCAAACCTGTACTTTTATACCACTTGACATAGGAACAAAATTTCTATTATAATTTTGATCCCACCATGACATTCTAGTGTCATTACTAGACTCAATCTTACTCCAATTCACTAATGTTTGCCTATAATCTAAGTGTATCACACCCCTAAAGGTTTTCCTCACAAACTCTTACCAAATTAGGCAACTAAAAAACACAAGCAAATTATAAAACACAACACAACAATAACTCGAGTAATTACAGGATTAAGCTCAACATTTATTAATCCACACAATAATCATGTATTTGCGCCATACACAATCTAACCAGAATGCAACATACTTAATGATATATACATTACAAAAATATATCATGGACACAACTTTAAACAACACATGTCAAAGACAACCAAATGCTTGGTAACAACTTTCTTGGTCTTTTACCCACCAAACCAACTAGCTAAATTGATTTCCCATGTTTTCACCTTTCTTATGCAACCGAATAATAACTTATATAGCTTATTGTTTAAGCCAAGGATGGTGTCAAGTATGAATTAGATGCTCGCATGCACATGATATACTCTCTATTAAAATGTGACATTGTCCACATACACTACCATTGCTCATGCATGTTAGTGCTATCAAATAGTATCTTATTAACACACCCTCGCGTCTTTTCCTTTGATAGTATACAATTGATGTTTTGAGGGCTTTCCTAAGTTTAAGCTTATGGAGGATTTATTTTATTTTTATTATTAATATTTAAACTAAGTTTCTTAAGGTTCTTTTATATGGATACAAGCATTCAAGATATATAATAAAGGTCCTTTTAAGATCTTTGGCAAACAGTTGTTAGAATAAAACAAAAAAAAAATAGCTAAAAAGCATTCAAGATCTAGGAATCCTAGATTGTCTTGTAATTGAGAACGATGAACCATGTAATCTTGAAGATGATGATTTTAAAGCAATGAAGTAATTGAAATTATATATTTTAAAACCACTTTGGAAATAGTTTAGAGCGATGAACGATGAACCGTTGACTGCACAGATAGTGATGCAGCCGCTTGGTGATCGACAGAGTTCTTCTGGCAACAGGGTTTACATTTTAGAGACACTACCTGGTTCCATTGTCTGTTCCCATAGTCAAAACATTGCATGTGGTGGGGCCTTCTCATGCCTTCCAACAGTTCATTGTTCTTCCGTTCCTGCCATCTTATATTATAGTTCATGCTATCCTAGAGCAAGATATTTCTGGTCTGGAGGGGTCCAGCTTCACTGCATGCTGGGCTCTTCTGGTTCGGTTGGCACTAGACCTGGGCCTAGCACGCGTGGGAAACCCCTTTTTGATCCTGTCAAGTAAACAAATTTAACTTATTATCAATATATTTATAACAAATTGAAAAACCCTAAGAATTTACGATGTACATGTATATGTATCTTATAAATAAATTTATATTTATGATCAATAAATTCACAATCAAAGATACATAAAAATATTTAGAAGAAATTTTCTATAAGGTGTCGAGTAACTACCTGGAAATTATATAAGAGAAGTAATCATTTATAGAGATCTTTGTTCTAAAATGTCCCCTATATCAAATGAAGGCTTATTGTTAATACTCTAAATTAAAATCAAAATTATCATTTCATTTCAAGGAAATCTATTTACACTTGGAGTGCACGTAAAACAAAAACTATATTTATAGTATTTAAAAGATTATATTATGAATTTGAGTTTCCAAAATATCAACGGCTGAGTTTCTTTCATTGATAAAAGAAATTAAATTTCAGATATAAAAAAGAGAAAATTAAAGGAAGACAAATAGTTTTGGCTCTTAATTTGTACTCCCTCTTAAATGAAAATTCGACGAGTCTTTTTCATTTGGTCCAGCCCAAACGCAATAAACTTCCCAATCATGCTGTCCATGTGAAGTCCACAAAGAAAGATACACCCTTTGCTCCACCTAAGAGGCTTCAGCAATCCTCATTTTAAGACGCTTCTCTAATCCATCTCCCTTCCAGTCTGAAGTTAGCATCCATTCTTTCAGACACCATGAATGCTTCCAGAGGAAGAACTACTAAACACTTGCTCATTCTCTTGCCCATTTCAATCCTTGTCGTAACTCTACTCTCCTTTAAAAGTCCTGCTAAATTTAGCTCAAAAACCATAGAAATCCCACGATTACACATCCACAAACACATCCAAATTGCCCACGCAGCATGTAAAGGCACACTCTACCCTGAACTTTGCGTCTCAACTCTAGTATCTCTCCCAGATCTCGCCTCTATGTCCCTTCCAGAATTTATCTCTGCAACCTTAAACAAAACGATGTACGAGGTTAGAACAGCCTTCGCAAGCTGCAATGTCATAAGAAACAAGTTTAGGCTAGGACCTCTTGAAAAGATCGCTCTCAAAGACTGTATCGAGCTCTTCGATGACACCATTGCCGAGCTCCAATCAGCCCTCTCCGACCTCTTCCCTAGAAAATCAACCTCAAAGCATTACCACGACTTACAAACTTTGTTAAGTGGTGCCATGACGAACCAGTACACCTGCCTTGACGGGTTTGCTCGTAGCAAAGGAAAAGTTAGGAATTCAATCAAGAAAGGCCTGCATAACATATCTCACCACGTAAGTAACTCCTTAGCCATGCTCAAGAAAATCCCTGGGGTTAACACTTATAAGTCCGAGGTTTTCCCTGAGTATGGTAACGTTAAACATGGGTTTCCATCTTGGTTGTCATCCAAAGATCGAAAGCTATTGCAGGCTTCCCCAAACGCGACCAAATTTGATTTAATAGTAGCTAAAGACGGCACAGGAAACTATTCTACCATTAGCGAAGCAGTGAGAGCAGCTCCAAACTCAAGCGTTACAAGGTACGTACACATTGTTTTTTATACCATTTCCCCTGATCTCTGTGAAAATGAGTTATAAAGACGACATTGGTTATGTGCTGCGTAGGTTTGTTATATATATAAAGGCCGGGGCATATTTTGAGAACGTAGAGGTGGAGAGAAAGAAGAAGATGCTAATGTTCATTGGGGATGGCATTGGAAAGACTGTGGTCAAAGCAAACAGGAGTGTTGTTGATGGATGGACTACTTTCCGGTCAGCCACTGTCGGTGAGTGTAAATCTCCTCTCTTTTTCTTCAGTATTTAAAACTTTTTATGTTCCATATGGTCATTGGAGAGGTAAATAGTAATCATGCTGCGCCGTTTTGGTTCTTTTATGATCTCCTCGTGAATCGTGACCATTGACATACTCGGCCACTGGCAACCATTGTGAGCGGAAGAGCTACCATGGATCCGTGGGACAGTAAATTATAATCTAGATACTTTAATTTTGAAAAAGAAAATAGCTCCTTTGGTTTCAAAAATCAATTACAAATTTTTTGACTAGTGTTGATAAGTTATATTTTGCTCTAAAGATTTTCCTTTTTTCATTTTTGTCTACTTTTATTTTTTTTCCTTTTTTTATATTTTTAATTGAATTTCTTCCCATATTGAAATAGATGAAAATGATTCAATTATAAATGGAATTAAAAAATTTAGGGATTAAGTATAAGTTTCTGAAACTATGAGGGCTGATTAAAAAAGTTTTGATAAATTAAAGGGGGTAAGTTTATAATAAAAGTAATGGTTAGTAACTCATGGGACCGCTGTTGTTGGCCCGATGGAGTATTTAATTTCGAGGAGCAACGGACCACTTCTCTACCGTAAACATCACAAGACCCACAGTATGTGCGAGCTGTATGTCAGTAGCCTATTGCTTTTTAAAATACTTTTGATTTAAAAATATATTTAATGTTTTTAAAAATATTCGTAAAACAAACATTAATTCGTTTAAAAGCTGAAAAAAAGTGGCAGGGCAGGGCAGGGCTGTCTCTGTTATCGTACAGGTCCTGTTCCTTGAATCGTTTGGAAATCTCACGCCAGAAGGGACAACTCACTAAGATTGAGCTATCGAAATTTAATATTTAACTAGAGTTTCCTGTCTTGTTATTCTTGACTTTGAATATGTCCCACAAAAGACAGGAGAGATCGTGAAAAAACTGGTACCAACATGGGTGGTGGGTGGGGCCCGATTGGCTTTGCTTAGATTAAAAGATGTCCATGCACCGTAGAAATGCTCATGATTAAAGCGGGGCGATGCTGATTCCGATCGCGAATATGTAATGAATAATTACATTAAATTAATTAGCATGCACATATGCATTCAGATCAATCGAAGTACATAATGCATTATTGAAGTCCTTAATGACATGATTTCGCAATTCTCGAGTTCAAATATTAATATAAGAATATAAAATAATTATAATTTTATTTCTTCATCTTAAACTATAAAATGGTTTTTTCTAGTGGGTTTTCTTACATGAAAAAAATCCATTAATGACATTAATTACTGCCATTTTGAGCAAAAGCGAACATGGGAAGAACAGCGAAAACCGATTCGGCATCGTAAGACATCCCTAGATGCTCCATTATTGTGATTATCTTCGACAATGATTTTGAAGTTGTTGATATTTGACATTCGACTTGCATTATTAGAGTGAAGTAGTTGCCTTTTTTTATAAAAAAATTATTAGTATTGCTTTTGCATTTTTGTACCCTCTTTCGTGATCATGATGTTTTTTAGCCATCATTGCTTCGGTGATAGCTTTGTCCACTTCACACGTAGATATTCTGTAGAAAAAAACTTATTTAGAGTGTAGTTGATTTCTATTTTATCGATCAAATGGACAAACACAGGGATAAATTCCTTGGCTCCTAAAATTAGATAGCAGAGATTTTTTGTTGTTGCAGACGAGAAGATACGTGAATTTTTGAGCGATCTTAATACACAGCTTTCAGTGGGGGTCTCGCAGCGTCGCCTTAGGATCCGCTCGCATCTCTCTTCAGCGTGTCTTGGGGGGTCCTTGAAACGTGTTTGGCTACTCATTTTTCGTCGGAAAAAGATCGCTGTCTTTTTGACATTTGGAAAGTTGAAAATTAGGGTCAAATTTTTGATGATTTTCTCTTATCTTCTAGGGTTTTTTCTTTCCTTCCCCCCCTTTTTTTATATTTCCGAAGCTCTTAGTGAGACTCATCCAATTATAAATCTTTTGCATGATGCATGAGACTTGATTTGTTTTTCGTGGACAGAAACTAGATCCATCAAGCACGTATAGATTGCAAACTAAACAAATAAATACTCTGTTGTCATTTTATACAAACATGTGCTTAATCATTTACTGTATACCAACCCCTTTTAATGTGTTTACTTGCTGGCAGCGGTGGTGGGAGACGGATTCATAGCCAGGGGCATAACTTTTGAAAACTCAGCAGGGCCTAGTAAACACCAAGCAGTGGCCTTAAGAAGCGGGTCGGATCTCTCTGCGTTTTATCAATGCAGCTTCGTTGGCTACCAGGACACCTTATACGTCCATTCTCTCCGACAGTTTTATCGCGAGTGTGACATTTATGGCACAATCGACTTCATTTTTGGCAATGCAGCTGTGGTTTTTCAAAACTGCAACTTGTATGCTCGCAAACCAAATTCAAACCAGAGAAACATATTCACGGCCCAAGGTAGAGAGGACCCTAATCAAAACACCGGGATATCAATACTCAACTGCAAGGTTGCTGCTTCTGCTGATCTAATTCCAGTCAAATCATCGTTCAAAACGTTTCTAGGGCGGCCATGGAAAGAATACTCGAGGACAGTTTTTCTTCTGTCATATATTGATGATTTGGTCGATCCTGCTGGATGGCTGGAATGGAATGCATCATTTGCATTGAGTACGCTTTACTATAGGGAGTACATGAACAGAGGTCCAGGTTCAAATACAAGTGCGAGGGTTACGTGGCCTGGTTACAGTATCCTCACAAATTCAACTGAGGCCAGTCAGTTCACAGTCGGGGCATTTATACAAGGAAATACCTGGTTGAATTCTACAAGTTTTCCATACTTTCTCAATTTGAATTGAGGCAGATGTTTATTCTTGCTTTATTCTTTTCTGAGAGGTATGTTAGAATTTGTTTTTTTACATAAACACTGTTAATTGGCAAAAAAAATGAGATCAAATTTAAAGTGGGTCTCACTGATATATCTTAGTTGCATGTCTTAACCTTTTAATACCAAAATTTACCATAAAATAAGAACTAATTAGCTAGTAGAACCTTTAATAATATAGAGATCTTAAACCAATCTTGTTTTCAACAAAAAAAAAAAGAAAAGAAATCTATTTTTTGATGCGAGAAAACCCCATCTCCTGGAAAGCACACTTTGTAGACTCAGGTGAGCGAGTAAAACTGTAGTTGTTCTAGACTCTTATAAAAAATATATATCCTAACTCGAACTCGAAAATATATTTTTTTTTTAATCAATGATGTTATCAAATCTAGCCTTATTTGGTTCTCCATTTACATGAAAATTTAATGGTAATCACTCGTGCAATGGTTGATAATTTCTTCACTCATCCTTTAATGGTTCATCAAAATCTTTAAAAAATTTAAAAAACTTAGGTGCATCTATATTTGAATATTTGTTTGTGTATGAACAACTACCTGAATAATCCTAATTTATTCTCATTACATCTATAATCATATTTTTATAATGATTACTATTATCATTTATAACTCCATATATGTTGCAAAAACTAGAAGTTGAGTCAACCATTATTTCTAATATAGTTTTGTAAGTCATATGCAAACTAACATAAATACTTCTCTACTTATTCTTTTTTTATATATAAAATGCATCATCACAACATCTAGTTAGTGAAAACATTTACATATAATTTCACCTCAGCTAATATTCTTTGGATTAAAAAGTATTAAATTAATTAAACTTTCAATTCCCTTATAATAATTCACAATTATACAAATGTTTAAGTGAATCTTGATAAATATAAGAATAAGCATTCATTACTTATGATACTTCTTTACTTGTTCTTTTTTTATATATAAGATGCATCATCGCAAATCTATTTAGTGAAAACATTTACATATAATTTCACCTTGATTAATATTCTTTGGATTAAAAAGTATTAGATTAATAAAACTTTCAATTCCTTTATAATAATTCACAATTATACAAATGTTTAAGTGATTCTTGATAAATATAAGAATGAGCATTCATTACTTATGATAGATAGATTGATAGATATTAGTGAATATATTTATTACTAATATAACCATCAATTAAAATTTAACTTTGGTAATTAAAAAATAATTCACAATCCTATAACAATTTATCATTTATACACAAATCCAACGTTGTATTAAAATATAAACTAAATAATTAATCAAATTAAAAAAAATAATTAGTACCCACCTAATTATTTATAATTTGTTCATTTCAGAAATATTCAATTTAAATTAACATCATTTAAATATCTTCAACTGATTGGTAGTAATTAAACAACTAATAACATCTTCCAATATAACACGTACCTCATAGAATCAAATATAGCTTTTTCAAAAGACAAACAAATTCAACTTTTTTTCAAATATCAAACAAACCCTAACATACAAATCATACTTGAATTCAATAAATGTTTATAAGGAAAAGCTATAAAACACTTTAGTATACAAAGTAAACTATAAATATTATTAAAAACAACAATAAATTTACTTAAAAACAGTGACCTTGGTATTTGTTTACTTAGAAAAATGAATATTTTTTTAAAAAAATGAACCATGTATGTGATGTTAACTCTAATGCGTGTAGGTTGGATAAATTTGTGAGGATGGGGGATGTATTTTTGGAAATATAAGGAGAATGACTGTTGTGTTTCTATAGGACGGGGATGTAGTCAGTTATACTACATGTTTGGAAATATGGTTATGATTATTTTTTAAAGTATTTTTTATTTAAAAATATATTAAAATATTTTTTTTAATTTTTAACAAATTATTTTTGATATCATCAAATCAAAATGATCTAAAAATCAAAATTATTTAATTTAAAATAAAATAATTAAATATTTTCAGAAATATTTTTAAAATGTACTATTAAACACTTTCATGGAGTACTTTTAAACTTAACAATGAAAAGTGACAACAAATATTTTCATAGATAATTCCATCTGGAAATAATGACATGCCATTACCTCCAAAATTATTGACAAAATATTTATTAAGTTTTTAATTATTTTTATTATAACAACAATTCAATCGGCAATTACCAATGGTACATCACATCACTTGTTACTTCTGTAATGTTTGACAAATATTTTTTTTTACTCTTGTCATTGAATAACAGAAAATATTTCATTGATAATTTTATTGCTATTTAATAATTTTTTGGTAGTTTGTATTACTAATAACATCTAATCATGATAAATTATAGAGAATCTAAAAATAAATTAATAATGATTTAAAATAATAAAAAACAAAGAAAGAAAATAATAATTGAATAATAACTTGAGGGGAAAAACTCTTCTTTTTTTCTTTTTGCATAGATTCCTTTAAAGACATGTTGTACATTCAAACTATTATTCTAATCACATTAATGTTATCTCTACATAGAAATTAATAACACATTTAAGAGATTAAGATTTAAAATTTCACTTTAAGATTTTGGATTATATGCTTAAAGTGTTGAGTTTCTCAAAAACACATATACCTTAGCGGAAACAATAAATTAAAATTTTTTAAGGAGCTCTAAAGACATTATCAGACAAATCTAGAATTATTTAGGGTTTCTGTGAAGTTTATTTGCAGATAAGATATTCTTTTGGCTTTTAATATTGCTTCAAGACTAAGTTATTACAAATAACAAGTCATCCAAATATTTAGCCTCTGACGATAATTCAAACAATCCACCAATAAAAAAAAATACTTTTAATCCTTTTACGGAGAGAGAGATTGATTAATATGCCTTTGAGTTCTTGCTTTATTCTTTATTGTTTTTTAGGTGTTGTGTATTGTACATTGTTTTTTTCTTTATCTATATATCGTCAAAAAATAAACGGTAAAGCAATATAATTATAAAAAAAAAACATGAAAACTTTATAAGTAAGAAAATATCATGAATATTATTTCAAGATAATTTTATAAATTTATTCAATAAAATCCCAACATTAATCTCATTTAAAATTGTAATCCCTTATGTTTATGAAAAAAAAATGTTTAAAATTATATGTGTTAGCTAAAACTATTGTGAGATAAATTTTTGCATCCAAACACAAATAAAAATATATTATTTTAGCTTCTACAAAATCAAATTTTGAAATGCAATTATGTATGAAGCCAATGCAATGTGCAAAAACTATCTGGCTAGCAAAATATTTTCTCTCTCTATAGCTCAACAGATAATAGAAGCTACCACAGTACCTAATGGTCTCTAAGCAATAATATATCTATGTGATAGTCATTGTTTTGGTACTAATACCCCTCGATGTGCCTACCTTTGAGGAGAAAAGCCTTTAATTGACATTCTATTTACAAGACTAAAAAAAAAAATAGTATTTTTATTGTGCACCATCTTACAAAGTATTGTTTTTTAATAATGCTTTTTTTATAAAAAAAAAAAAAGAAGAAGAAGAAGAAGAAGAAGAAATTTATGTTTTCTTTTTAATACAATTCTATCGTCTGACATTTAATTTATAAATATTATGTTTCATGATATGTTTATTTTTTTTTCTAAAAGGTTATCACATCCTCATGACCTAAATCATGGTTTAACCTAGTTAACTTTTTTACTTTTTTTATTATCTTATTTTTTTCTAATTTTATCCATTAAGTTTATTGCTTATGATAGATTTTTTATTATCTTTTTTTTAAGAATTAAGTTTTATGATTTGTTTTTTATTTAAGGTTATTATCATCGAATGACGTAAGTCATGGGTTTGACGGGATTACTCAGATCATTATTTCTAGTCCTTTTTTAAAATTGATTTTATTCTTCTATCTCATCATTTGATATTAGGTTAATTTAGAATTATGATATATGATTTGTTTTGATTTTTTGATTTTATTATCTTAGTCTCATGATTCAACTCTTAGATTTTGCATGTTAACTTGATTTGACTTCAAATATTTTTTTTTGCTATGAGGTTATCATATTATTATAATCCATGTCATCCATTTAGCTTGTTAACTTAGGTTGACTAGGATTTTTTTTCCTTTTTTAAATCAAGTTTTTTTTTATATAAAAAAAATTACATTTCATAATATTGGTTTGATTGAAAATTAAAAATTATAATTTGTTTTGATTTATTTTTATAGAGACTATACTTGAACCCATTTCCATTGAAATACTAATTGATAGGGTCTATAACTATTCTTAATCTAAATGAATTTATAATTTCCTAAATTGAATTATTTTTAAAGTGAATTAGGAAATGAAAAATCATATTCAAGTAGGAAAAAATAAGCATGACTAAACTAAAATACTCTTTATTTCTAAGTACAAATAGAAGAATCTTTTAAACACCATTGATCTCTTAGTATCCCTGTAGCATTTAAAAGGAACACCAAATATCTCATTGATAATTATCTAATGTTTTCTCATCTCTTGACTGCACCTCTAAAAACCACGTATACTTAGGTATTGACTATCATCAAGAAAAAAAAAAAACATAATGATATCCACCTCCTATGAAAAATGGTGTATATGATAGAAATGAAACCCAATAAATTTATTTCTTTCACCATAACAGTGGTCATTATATTCAGAAATGTCATGCTTTACAATAGAGATAGTAGATTAATCATTAAGGGTCACATTACATATATCCAACAAAATCTTCATCTCTATAAAAAAAATCTCTACATTCATCATGTCATGTTATCAAAAACAATAAAAAATTAACACGATATATGTAGCTTTTTTTTCCATGAAACTTTTCTCAGTGAAATTTTTCAAACATGTAGTTTCAAAAATCAAATGAGCAAATGATAATATAAAATCAAATAAAAAAACTATGAACCACTGGTTAGGCTAACCAAACAGGGTAGTCATTACTAGCTCGATTGGGGGCAAAACTAAATAAAAGAAACTACAAACAATTAAGGTGGTCACTGCTAGTTTGGTGGGGGCATCGTAACCAGATAGGTCTTTAGTCTCCTAAACATACTAGTCATAAGCAAGCAACCTTGTCCATAATACTCTAGGTCTTCCAACAACCTTTTTTGGGCTAAACCCGCTCAACTGAAAGGAAGCCTAATGAGGCATATGCCTCAAGAAAAAAAAAATATAACATCTAATAAATTTTGTTTGCCATTGTATTGACTGATGTTCAAACATGAATTAATAGTTTGACACCACATTTCTTAGTTAATGAAAATTTGTTGCCTGCAGGTCTCATTAAATGGTATCTGCCAAGCATCAAAATCTCTAAGCAATGACACAAAAGACATAACAACCAATAACAAACACCAATCTTTTCACCAATTGCAAAACAAGATACAACAACCAGTTACTTAACTTTTAAAATACATATACGAGAGCAATTATTCTTTATTACTATTTAACTCTCTCTAGGGTAAGCTAACATAACAAAAAAATATGTAAATATCTCGAGTGACCAAGTAAAAACATATTAAGACATTCAAGAACTTTACACAAATTCATTTTAATAAAATAAAGCTTTAATAAAAAAAATAAAGTTAATCACAAGGTAATACTCTTTACATAGTTTTCTTTTCTTCACACATTATTCACACACGTTCACTCTCCCTAATTTTTTTGTAAATTATTTTTCCTTCTACATTTAATAATTTAAATACTCAAGGATTCCCTACTAGCCATGAAAATCAAAATCTAGTATGAAGTTTTCATTACTACAACAAATCTAAAATTATAAAAATAATGAGAAATTGTTATAAAAAGAAAAATTAATTAGCATAGAAGAACATAAATATTCAAAGTATAATTAAAAGAGATAAGAGAGAAAAACCTTTCTTATTATGCCTTCTTTTACTCTTTTTTTAAAGGTATTAAGAATACAAGAGAAATTGTCTATTTATAGGAGAATAAAATGAAATCAAGGGTCATGGAAATCCAAGAAACTAAATACAAGAGTCATAGACATTCAATCCATATAGTTATAAATTTATAACACTTTCCCTTGAATGACCATGTACTTTAAAATTCAATAGAAAGCTTTATAATGATACTTATAGATCTATATTTGAGTGCTTCAGGTTTCATTAAAATAATATCAAATTGACTCATTAAAACCTTGCAAAGGAAAACCCAGTGGGAAAAAACCTAAATAAAGGAAAAGAAGTACAATTTGTATTGACTTCCTCTTAAAAATACATGTCTTATGATAAATCTTTAAGATAACACATTCCAATATTATGGAAAAGTTTCTTGAAAGTTGAGACTGATAAAGACTCTGTAAATAAGTCTACTAAATTATCATTTGACTTTATTTGTTTGATATTAATTTCTCCTTTTTGTTTGAGCTCGTGAGTATAAAAAAACTTTGGTAAGATATGTTTTGTTTTATCTCCTTTAATAAAGGCTCATCTAAGTTGAGTGATGCAAGTAATATTGTGTGAGTATTTTTAAAGGTTGACAATCCATATTTTCTCTTTATATGTTGGATAATTGATCTTAGCCATATACCTTCTCGACCTACTTTATATATCACGATAATCTCTAAATGATTTAATGAAGTAGCCACTAATATTTGTTAAGAGATCTCCAAGAAATTACAATACTGTCATAGATAAATAGATAATTTGTTTGTGATATCTCTTTGTAGGGATCAATGAGATAACTTGCATCTTCATATCTAATCAATTGTGAATTCGATCCACAATAAAAATAATCTCATTTAGTTGTTTCACAAAGATAGTAAAATATATGTTTGACATCATTCAAATTTATTTTTATAGGAGTTGAACTATATCTTGCCAATAAATTAACTATAAAAGCTATATCTGATCTTGTACAAGTAGCAAAATATATAAATGCTCCAATAGCACTAAGATATGGTACCTCAGGACCCAAAATTTCTTCATCATATTATGGAGATTGAAAAGGGTCTTTTTTCGCATCAAGTGATAGAACAACCATAGGTATACTCAAAGCATGAGCATTGTCCATATAACAATATTTTAGGGTTTTTTTGTGTATACATTGATAGATTTAAAAATATTATATTTGAAAAATATTTGATCTGTAAACAAAGATAAAATTTTATCTTTTCAATATTTTTCATTTCAAATTTATTTTTCAAATAGGTTGCAGTTTTTGTGAGCTCTATTGAAATATCAATAATATTTAATTCATCAATATCTACTACAATAATAGTAAATCTGAATATTGTTTTTTAATAAAAATACACAGATAAACTCATCATTCTCAAACTCTCTTTTTAAGAGGTATTCATTAAGATGATTATACCATATCCGACTATATTGTTTCAACCCATATAAATATTTTTTATAGTATAATAGAACAAACACTTCTGGACTCATTACAAAAGGCTTTAGGCATTGTAAATTCTTCAGGATATTCATATGAATATCTTTATCTAATGATTTATATAAATATACTGCAACTACATCCATTAAATGCATATCTAATATTTTTGAGACTGCTAAACCAATTAAAAATATGAAAGTGATTGCATCCATCACTAGAAAAAAAGTTTCCTCATAATCAATATTGGATCTCTGCGAGAAACCTTGTGCAACAAATTGTACCTTATATCGCACAATTTTATTATTCTCATTTTATTTTGTAATAAAAACCAACTTATATCCAATGGGTATAATACCTTTAGGTGTATAGACTATAGGTCCAAATACTCTATATTTTGCCAGTGAGTTTAACTTTGTTTGGATTTCTTGTTTCCACACTAGCCAAACATTTCTTTATTGACATTCTTCAACAGTTTATGGTTCAACTTCATCATAACTTCTACTGAGGTCAAAAACAATCTTAAATGCAACACATCATTTATGAACATAGTTTATGCAGACTTCATTATTTTTCAGGTACCTAGTTCTCTTAAGGAGGTCATTTTTCAAGAAAATTAGTATTAAAAAATTATATGAACACAAGATTTGATGTTTATTTGTGGGTGAGGATTCTCAAAGAGTGTCATCATTTATTCATTAAATTTTTTGTTCTCTAGGATTTTTGTCTTTAGCGCCAATAGGTCTTCCATGCTTTAAGCGTGGTATAGATTCATTTGTTACTATGTTAGTCTTTTTTCATTCAGGAATTTTAATTTTAGATGAAGCATTTGTTGTAGGAATATGGAATTGGAATTTAACTACCTTTTCACTACTAGTGAAAAAATCCGATAATTGATTTGTAAAATTTTATGAGTGAATCGAGTAAAACTCAAGCACTCAAATATTAAAAGATTACCAATCTTTCAAACTTTAAGGTCACATTATTTTTTTCTTGGATTAAAATAAGATAACTTTAGGTTATCCCAAGTAATTTTTTGTCATATTTCAGGCACTAAATTTGCTTTCCCTAATGATGGGAAAAACATTCTCATCAAAATGACTATCTTCAAAATGTGCCTTAAAAACATTACCAGTTAAATGCTAAAAAAATCTAATAATAGATGGAGAATCAAAACCAACATAAATTTCTCTTCTTTGTTATGGACCCATTTTAGTCATTTGTAGGGATGCTACAAGAACATATAGCACATAACCAAAATTCATAGATAAATATATTTGGTGCTATATCTTAAACAAGTTATAAGGGAGAATAATTATGTTAAGCACTTGGTCTAATTCTAACTAGTGATGCAGCATATAATATCATATGTCCTCAAACAAACGTGAGCAATTTTGATTTCATAAGTAATGATATTGCAATTAGTTGAAGTTATTTTATAAATGATTCTACTAGATCATTTTGAGTATGTACATGAGTAATAGGTTCAACATCAATTCCAATAGAAGTACATAAACTATCAAATACTTGAGAAATAAACTCACCAACATTGTCTAGTCAAATTCTCTTGATAGGATAATCAGGTAATTGAGTTCGTAGTCTAATAGTTTGTGTTATTAATCTAGTAAAACTTTGACTGAAAAGTAAAAAACATGTGACCATTTATTTGATGCATCAATCAATACCATAAACTATCTAAAAGGTATGCAGGGTGAATGAATAAGCTCATATGCATCTCCTTGAATTCTTTTGAGAAAAGATGGTAATTCTATAAGAACCTTTGATAGAGATGGTTTGATAATTAATTTACCTTGAGAACATACAACACGTGGATTTTCACTTGGTATGAGAATCTTCAGGTTCTCTAAGGGATGCCCATATAAATTCTCAATAATTCATCTCATCATTATCACAATATTGAATTTAATAGATTTCATGATCATATAATAAATTACAGAAGAGAAAGTAGATAGTTTTTCAAATACAAGCTTTTGGCCTTAAATACATGCAGTAATATAAAAGATATTCTTTTTTTATTTTCATTTGTTATTTCAATATGATAACCATTAACACGTATATCCTTAAACAGAGTAAATTTCTAAACTTAAGTGAATATAATATATCTTTGATGCTTAGTCTTATGTTATTTGGTAACACAATATTAGTTTTTTCAGAACCTTTAATCATGTCTAATGGACCTAATATTGTGTTGACATTAGCTTTGATTAATGTCATATACTCAAAATATTTATTTTCCTTAAGAATTTTATGCGTTGTTGCATTGTCTAATAGACATAAATCTCCATAATGAAAAACCATGTCACCATTCAAAATATAATCAAAGTTTGTTATTTAACTTGAGCAAAACTGATAATGTTTATTGTAAACATAATAGCATAAATATTTTAAAACAAGTAAAAAATATTAATCATCTCTAATGATTTTGCCACTAAACATGTTTTGTATCTTATTTGAGTTTTTAAAGAAATCATAAACATCAAGATAAGTATTAACATCAACATAAGCAATATGATTTTCTGAATCATCTTTATGAATGAAATTAGTCTCAACTGTATTTTGTTTTAGAGAGGTTTGATATAAATTTGTAAGATATTTTGGTATGCAACAAATGACCATGCATATAACACCTATGACACTTATCTTTCGGTTTATGAAAATTCTTGCATTTCTTGTCTAAGTTCAATGTGTTTCCATTTCTTGTGGTATGGTGGGTTGCTTTTTAGAAAGATTATCTCTTCTTATTTTCTTTTTTTTTTCCATACCTATATCATTTGTTCTTTCTTGTTTTATGGACAAAAAATTTATTCACTTCAAGGAGTAGTTTAGAATTTATGGGATGAAATTGATGATTTTTCATTAAAAACTCATTATTTTGTTCAGCCATAAAAAGACATTAAATTAGTTTTGAGTATCTTTTGAGATTATACACTCTATATTGGTGGTATAGGACAATGTTTAGGACATGAAAAATTGAGAATGTTTTCTCTAACATTTGATCTTTTGTGATATCTTTACCACACAATTTCAGTTGTGAGATAATTTAAAAAAAAAACAGAAATATATTCACTAATCGATTTAAAATCTTGCAACCTTGGGTGCAACCAATCATAACGAGCTTAAGGAAGTATGATAAACTTTTGATGATCATATCTTTAATTTAGATTTTGCCACATATTATTTCCTTCTTTAATGATCTCTCAAATATTTATAACTTGCAGATGAATCTCGATGTCAATGTTTTATGATAAATAATTACTTTTAAAGATATCAAGAGCGATAAATTCAAGTTCTGTCATATTTGACATTATTTTTATCTATAAAAACAAGAAATAACTTATTAAATAAAATCATGAAGATAAAAAAAGAAAAACAATCATTTAAGACTGATATTTATTTAGCTTTAAAAATACTAGTTCTTCAGAAATTGTATTTAATACTTCATAAACTTATAATACTAGTTCTTCAAGAATTGTTATTTATTTATTTAATTATTTAGAAAAATCAGTCCTTTAAAACTTATATTTATTTAGCTTTAGAAATATTAATTCGTCAGGAATTTGTGATATTACTTTTTCAGGTACTGTTTTTAATTTATTTAACTCTTTAGTAACTTGTAATACTCGTTCTTCAAGAACCTCAACTCTCTTTCTATGAATAAAAATGAAATAAATTTTTTCAAAATAAATTACAATAATGAAAAGCAAAAATATTAAAATTGATATAAGCCACCTAATAAATATGTTGATAACGTGTTACAAAAAGAAGAAATAATTAATATAGAAGAACATAGATATTCAAAGTATAATTAAAACAGACAAGAGAAAAATATATTTTTTTTATTATAAATTCTTCTATTTTTCAAAGATACTAAGAATACAAGATAAATAGTGTATTTATAGGAAAATAAAATGAATTTAAGGTCATGAAAATTCACGAGACTACATTTAAGAATCATGAATATTCAATAGTTATGATTTATAACAAAAATGTCATCTTTGTTGTATACATGGGAATTTTCTGGAATGTAAGAATTATAAAAACATCAATTTCCTCACTTTCTAAAAGGAATATTATTTTGTGGTTAAAAAATATCAATTAAAGGATATATATTGTCAAATAAATTGTCTATTTAAGAATGTAGTTGTTATTATTTTTAGAAGTATTTTTCATTAAAAATATATTAAAATGATATATTTATATTTTTTAAAAAAATATTTTTAATATTACATTGAAAATATCTAAAAATATCTATTTTTTTATTTAAAAAAATCAATCTTTTTTCAAGAATTATTTTATAACTGAGTAAGAAACAGTGACAAAATGCAGTTAGCACTAACATACCAATTCTCACCACGGGAGAGTAATAGTAAGTGGCAGCTTTTTCTTTATAAATACAGAGCAAGCAAAGTCTTTGCTCTTTACCGCGGCTTGGAGGTTGGTTAGTTGGCTGGTCTGGGTTGTTTTGTTTTGGGCAGACGAAAATGGCTTGCGCTAATTTCTCTTTCACACTTCTAGTCCTCTGCTCTTGTTTTGCTACTTCTTTTCTTGTATGCCATGGCTTTCCTGTCCACCACAACAACCCACTTCACCACCGCCACCACCCTCGCTTTGCCAGTCATAACTACAGAGATGCCCTGACCAAATCAATCCTCTTTTTTGAAGGCCAAAGGTCAGGTAAGCTCCCTTCTAGCCAGAGGATGACATGGAGGAGAGACTCTGGTCTAACGGATGGCTCAACCATGCATGTATGTGTACAAAGATGACTCCTTTTCTCTTCAGCTTTCTTTTTCTTGTTCACATTTCTTCAGGCTCACTCATCTTTGATGCTGAAATGACAATGCAGGTGGATTTGGTCGGAGGTTATTATGATGCAGGAGACAATGTGAAGTTTGGGTTCCCTATGGCTTTCACTACAACTATGCTTTCATGGAGTGTTTTAGAGTTCGGTGGGCTGATGAAAGGTGAGCTGCAGAACGCTAGAGAAGCCATTCGTTGGGCAACTGATTACCTCCTCAAAGCTACAGCCCATACAGACACCATCTATGTTCAGGTTTGCTTTCTTGAATCTCTGTGCGTTCTTCAGTTTTATAGACGTTGTTTGGAGACACCATAAATAGGCATATGTGCAGTTGATTTGGGAAATATGGCTTAGGAAATCAAAATGATGACGTTTGGGGTTTTTTTTTCTCAGGTCGGTGACGCTAATAAGGACCATGCTTGTTGGGAGAGACCAGAAGATATGGACACTCCAAGGAGTGTTTTCAAGGTTGACAAGAATTCACCTGGTTCTGATGTAGCTGCGGAAACTGCTGCTGCCTTTGCAGCTGCGTCTTTGGTGTTTAGAAGATGTGACCCCACTTACGCCAAGCTTTTGCTCAGGAGAGCTATTAGGGTAAATATGTCTTGCTAGAGCTGAATAGTAAAAACTTTAGTGAATAAAATTTGATGTTCACAAATGTGCGTACAATTTGTTCCTTGTCTAGGTGTTCCAATTTGCAGATAAGTACAGAGGATCCTACAGCAATGGGCTGAAGAGATTTGTTTGCCCCTTCTATTGCTCCTATTCTGGATATGAGGTGAAGCTTGTGCTTTGGAGCCCTGCATTAAAAGGTTGGTTTTTTTAAAGAGCGGTTTATAATACTTAATTTCCTCCCGGGTGTCTAAAATGGCAGGATGAGTTGCTGTGGGGTGCTGCTTGGCTGCATAAGGCGACCAAGAACCCAACTTATCTCAATTACATTCAAGTTAACGGACAGACACTTGGAGCTGCACAGTTTGACAATACCTTTGGTTGGGATAACAAGCATGTTGGTGCAAGGATTCTTCTTTCCAAGGTTTCCATTCTCGCCTCTAGTTCTTTGTATGTCAAATATCATCAAAATTATGGTGATTTGTCGATTGAAATCTTTCATAACATTTTATGGTGATTTATCAATTGAAGTCTTTATTAATTTCCTTGAGTCTCAGGCATTTCTTGTTCAAAAATTGCAATCCCTCCATGACTACAAAGGACATGCAGATAATTTCATCTGTTCTCTCATACCAGGGGCCCCTTTCTCTTCAGCCCAATATACACCAGGTCAGGTCCCCACAGTGTTCTGTCTCTGATTTCAATCTCTCAAATGCGGTGCCTTCTTCCTAAACGGCTAGTTTTTTCTTCCCTTTTCTTGAACATCAGGTGGGCTGCTGTTCAAAATGAGTGATAGCAACATGCAGTATGTCACCTCAACTTCATTCTTGCTCTTAACCTATGCCAAGTACTTGACCTCTGCTCACACGGTTGTAAACTGTGGTGGAACCGCCGTCACACCGAAGAGGCTACGAGCCATTGCAAAAAATCAGGTACATCAAAAGGGTAACAGGAACCATAAAAGCATCCTCAAGGCTATATAGATTCTCATATATTAAGGTGCTTAATAGGATTTTTTTGTAACAACAAATTTTGTCATCAGGTGGACTATCTACTTGGAGACAACCCATTGAAAATGTCCTACATGGTGGGGTATGGTCCAAGGTATCCACAAAGGATTCACCACAGGGGCTCATCTCTACCGTCCTTCTCTACACACCCAGGAAAGATCCAATGCAGCTCAGGCTTTAGTGTAATGAATTCTCAATCCCCAAACCCCAACGTTCTTGTGGGAGCAATAGTTGGAGGGCCAGACGAGCATGACAGATTCCCAGATGAAAGATCAGACTATGAGCAATCTGAACCAGCTACTTACATTAACGCACCCCTAGTAGGAGCATTGGCTTATCTTGCCCACTCTTTCGGCCAGCTCTAAGTCCCATAAGCATCTCCAACTTGTTGGATTTAGGGGTGTGTGTTCTCGTTTTTAGTGGCTTTGTTTTTTATGTCGTAGAATACTTATCTGGATGGATGTCAATGTAATTAGAGGGGTCAAGAGACCTAAGGCTCGAGCCCCAAATCTTGAAGCAAATTGGTCAAACAAGCATGCATAACCTTGTTGGCTAGCTGATTATAACCCCTCTTCATTTTAGCACAAGCTCCAACCTTATGGTGGGGGGAGAGGGGGATTGCAAATGCCGTGCCTATGAAGGCATGTAGAGGCCAAATATGGCCTTAATAGGATTGCCTTTTCTTAGTATGGCAGTCCGTTTTGGAACCTGTATTATTATGTCTACTTGTGTTGTTGAACTTGCAAGAACTTAAAAATCTATAATCTCCCTCTCCTGACTCTTTTTTTTTTTTTTTGTCGAGAGAGTTGAGAGAGACAAAACTGGACCAGAGTGAGGAAAAGAATGGGTCGACAAAGGCTTGGAGTTGGACCACTAACAAACAGAATTTAAAATGTTAGGAGAGGGGGGGATGTCTTGTCCTTGAAACTAAAAACTGCCGAGCAAAAAACCTGGGGAGGAAAATTAACAATATCAGTGGATAATGTATAAAAATGAATATTTTCTCCGTCGATGCGAGTGATTGACCGTTGAAAGGGGATAAATTTTGCAGGAACACGTGATACTGTTTTTTGGGGTAGTGGTTCCTGCTGTCAAAAAGATCTGTTCGAGTTGCAGACTTGTCAGATGATGTCAGGATAACCAATGCTCTTTTTGTCTTAGGCAATGTAGACCCATGGCCATGGGAGCAGAGCTTTATCTGGTAACAATGAACAGACCTAGTGTTGGTTACAAGTTGATTTTTAAAATATATAGTTGATTTTTAAAATATATATTTTTCCACTCTCCAAGGACGTCCAAAATAATTAATGTTGCTTCTTTGAGGTGGATTAACATGCCAAGTCCTATTCGTTGTCCACTTAACGAGTAACAACAGGAGAAAAAGACGTGCTACTCTCGGGGAGTCAATTTATTTTATTCACAACAGCATGGATACACGGCCGGCCTTGAAACATTAACCAACATAATAAGATAGCTGCAATGAATTTATTTATGTACTGGTAGCGCTGCGTCTGCTGATTCGTGGGGCTTCAGTTCCTTGGGAAGCAATAGCTTAATGTTGGTCTTCGATAGACAAAGGTACAGTTTTCACCTGGAGAAAAAAGGAGAAAGAGCAAGATATTCCAAATGTTTGAGGCTGCACTTGGAAAGAACATAGAACTAAAAATTTCCAGAATACTGAATATAGCAATCAAACATAACAGAGCTTTGGAAACAAATAAACATTAATGTGGAATTAAAATGAATTCTGAGAAATTATCCGAGACTTTATTGAAGAGCCAAGAGCACAGTTATGTGACCATTTTCTTCTGAAATAGTCAAGGTAAACTTGCTAGAGTGCCAATTACGCTATCTTAATAATTATTTAGAAAAGGGTTAGGCACTCACCAGATCACGGAATTTGAGAATGTAGAACATCTCGAGATATCTTCGGGTCTCACGCCTCTCAAGTTTGGAAACATACTTCCAAAAACCATATACCCCAGCCAATGTCATCAGCCTTTCGGAGTAAATTTTCCATGTGTATCTACAGTATCAGAAGATCTAAATGAGCCTCAGAAAGCATAATCTAATGGTTCCAAATACAGATCGAGATACCAACCTTTCATAAATCCGTTGAATCCCAGCATCAGATATTTTCTTCCAGTAACTTGGGTCATCCCTACATTTTTCAAAGAAATTTGCCATAAGTTCAGCAGCCTGATCAGGATAATATGGATCCATATGGAATCCTGATACGCCATGCTCAATAATCTCAGCGGGACCACCATGGCAAGTGGCAAATGTTGGAAGGCTGCAACTCATGGCCTCCACAACAGTGAGTCCAAAGGCTTCATAGAAGGCAGGCTGCAATAGACACAAGGAGGAGAGGGTTGTGAATTCAATTATGGTTCCTGAGAAAATCTTTAACATGACAAGAAACCACAGTAGCACTTTATACCTGCACAAAGGCTCCCTTGGTGTCTGCTATGTAGCGATAAAGCTCTCCATTGCGTGCTCGATTCGTTTGGGCTGCTATCCATCGAAATTGTCCATCCAACTTGTACTTCTTCATAAGTTCATGCATCTTCTCTATCTCCAGAATTTCTTCCCGGTCTTTTGACTTCTTAACATCAATGTATCCAGCCACCACAACAAGGTTCGCCAGCTCCCTCAGTTTGGTATTCTTACCGTAGCACTCTACGAATCCTGTCATGTTCTTGACCCGGTCCAGCCTTGCCATGGAAAAAATAATGGGTTTCGACCTATCGGTCAGAGTACCACTGCATCAATATAAATAAACAATCAGATTTCATAAACAAAGCCTAAGCCTGGTCTTCATATTCTCAATTTCATATTATATACTTGAATACTTTCTTTACGGGCAGCACAAGAATACACTCACATCTGCTCGTCAGTCTGCTCATGATCAAATAACATCTTTTCTATTGAACCATGGAGGGCTGTAAGTCTTTTCTGCTTGTCAGAGCAGGGGAAGTAAATATCCATATCAGCCCCAGGTGAGACAATATTGAACTTTGTATCAAATACATTGATGCCATGAACAACCCGATATTGCCCTGGAAGAGTGAAAGCAGAATGGCTCTCGTACTGGCCAACAGTAGTCTTCCTGAAGGAACAAACAAGCATAAATAAGTGAAGCGGTTGTTTGACAGGAATCACTTGGCATCTAAGCAGAATGATGAAGTTGTAAGAGCAATTTCAGCAAGTGTAATTTCCGAAATAAATTATTTCAAGTGACAGCATATATTCTCATGTTATAACAGCTAAAGGCAGGCTATATAATTGGCATGGCCATAACAAATTAACCACCAGCATCAAAGCCAACATTGGTCATTAGTTTAGGACTTGACAAACGCATCCTAAACAGAAAGAATATCATAACTGAAAACCCTACTTCCTCCACAATTACCCCGTCCCTAAGGCATTTAACTCGAATTGAAATTTGTAATTTGATTACAGAAATATCATGTTAAATTCGGACAATTAAAGACCCAGCTGAACATCAAGCACAAAGAAACAGAGTAAAACACAAAATTCATATCTACATGAGGACATTCTAATGGATGTTATCTACAATATGTAACACCTCTGAATACTTTACTGAAATAAAATTAATCCAACAATTTATTTTGCCAATTTTGTACGCACAGTTAACTAGAGCACTGCAAGATTCTTCTCAAGGCAAGACTTTGAACACTAAAAAACTCAATTAGTCCAAAGAGTTCTTGTAACAAAGTGGATAATAAACCCATAATCATAATATCTGATTCCATAAGCAATCATAAGCCAACACATGTAATTTAATGGATTAAAGGGTAACACTTACGTTCCTGCAATCTCTTGATAAGTACTTGTGATGATAAAATCAGCATTGTTCATGGCTAATACGTCAGCAGTGAATTGACATGAGAAGTGATATTTATCATCAAATTTTTTCCAATAAATATCTGAATCCGGATACTTTGTTTTCTCCAAGGCATGAGCAATATTGCACTGCATATTTCAAAACTTAAAAATGTAAACACTCCTTTGTGGTATATAATCCATGGGACCGTATTTCATATTTACAGGTCCAGTGATAGCAAACCTGTGTGACACCCATCTTGTGAGCCAATAAAGATGCAACGAGGTTCCCATCACTGTAGTTGCCTATAATAAAATCAGGGAAGCCCTGTAACTCGGCTACAATTTCACTTCCTGCATCCTGATTATAAGGGTATAAAAAAAAAAGAATTGAGAGAGCCACAAAAATGAATAAATGAAGAATAATTTAAGACCTTATTCTTAAGCTACATGTACATTGAGGAGAAAAGGAGGTGATGATGACAACAGGAGAAGCAACAAATTGACAGATGCATCAGTGCAATGGTAAAACAAGCATAAAGCATAAGATGTTGTCTAATGAAAATGGAAAAATGTCAAATGACTGCAGATATATTGAACTGGCGATAAAAGTGAATTTTGACATGTGATGCCCATTGATTACATGGATACCATGAAACTATGAGTATGTCAAAAAATTGATTAGTGTTATCAAGATTTGATGTGTGTGTGTGAAGCTATGAATGGTACTTCCACTTCTATAATGAAATAGGATGACCATGTTCTACCTCAGCATATGTCTCCAAATATGGCCACACATCAAACCTTGAGATCCATTTACGGAGAATTCCATGCTCTGATCTAAATGGTACTCGCAGAATGTGAGTGTGTTCTGTTCCACTGACTCTTTCCAGCCTCTGGTTGCAGCTAGTCCCTTTCGAATCAGGTATCAACCTCGTCACCTTCAAGAATCGATGGAAAATGTATTACAGAAAGAAGGGCTATCAACAGCTATCAAAGTGATATAGTTGAAGAAATGGACCGAGATAAGCATAAATACACTTACAATTAGAATCCTAGGCTTAAAGTCCAATCCCTGCTGCTGTATTCTAAGAAGCATTTCATTCTCTAGAGCACGAACTTGGTCCAGGATATATACAATCTGGAAGTACATTAGGAACCAACTGTCTTAATAAAGGAAATAACCATGCAGCATAAGTATGAGTTCTGCATGCTGCCGACATGTAAAAAAGAAACCATCGAAGTCTTCTGCAAGGTTGAAATGGTGTATTAATACATACCTGCCCACCAGTGTCAGGCAAACCTAAAACATTTGCTTGCCCAAAGTATCCATGTGGAGACAAAATAACAACATTGAACACCATTGGTACTCTCCCAAGGAATGTCTCTAAAGTCGAGGGATCAGGAGCTTGGAGTATGTCCAAGAGAAGATGCATCATCTCCAGTACCCTAGCTGCTGTATCCCCCCACCCTCTCTCAAAACCCATTTCCTGAATGCTGAGTCAGAGTAAAACAAGGAAAATCCTTAGGCACGTACAAAGAGTGTTCAGCAAATTAGTTTCAGCGGAAACTTACATCCAATGAGTTAAAGATACAAGATCCTTACGTATATTCAAACTCAGTATACAGTGTCTCAGAAGGAAGCTTCGAAATATACTCTTCTGCCTTAAGAAGAGCAGACTGAAGTCGGGATACGCTTTTAATCCGATCATTCAACATTAAGGCCTGCAAATAATCCTTAATTCAATCATTTAGCTCGCTGAAACCCCATACTAAGTATTATTCCCATCAACCCTCTTCCACATGTTTTAAACCCAAGCCATATGAATACCATTATAATAAATTCTGAATGTGCAAAAACAAACAGCAACTACATGGGAGGATAAATGCCACGATCTGGCATGGTTACAAGTGAAAGGCACTCTTAAAGGAGGCCCTTCCACAGCATACTTACATGCCCTTTGTATTTGTGGACTCGGAGGAAATCAAGTAAAGGCTCCAAACTGTCCTTGTTACGAAACATATTTGAAGAAAGTTGTCGGTTGAGGAACTGAACACCGTTGCCAATTGATGAAGACCGGGTGGGACGGGGAAAACTTGCATTGAAGGGCTCAAAATCAAGCTCAAGCACAAAAGGGTCATCAGACCTATTCAATGAAAAATATATAAAAAATCACTAGTCAATGACCCAAAGAAAGATGAGATGCTCTGTAGCAATATGATAAAAATAAACCAATAATTCCACCATAAAAGGAAAAGATAAGAGTGAAGATGCTCACGGGCCATCAACGAGTTCTTCTTTGAAGCGAAGATATTCAGAAACAGACAATTCCTCCACGCTCAGTTGGGAGACATCAACACGGACATATTCCCAAACTCCAGGTCTCGGACGTATTGCTACGGCCACAAAAGGAGGCAGAACTATGGCTTCCTATACATATCACCATCAATACAAATTTTTTTCAAAAAAGAAAAACATAATAGTATAATTTGTTGCAAGCATTGTAAGATTCACAAACAAACAAAAAAACCCAAGGCAACTGACAAAGAACAAGCATAAATTATAACAATAAGTAAATAAATAAAAAGAAAATAGACTGACATGCGCAGCTTTGAGGACTTCACTAAATGGACCATCTCTGAGACTCATCCTTGCTTCATCATCGCACACGATATTGTCCAGTTCATCTATCAGATTATTCGGATGCAGAATTCCTTTTCCCTGCTCCACATACCTTCCTTCCACAATAACAGTACCAAAGTTACTACCTACTATTAAAAGAAAAACAGAGAGAGAGAGAGAGAGAGAGAGAGAGATGACAGTTGAAACCTGGAGAGGAGAGAGACAAGTTCGTTGCGGTGAGCAGAGAGAGTGTCCTGCACGCGATCCCTCATGCTCGGAATTCTTTCTAACTTAGGGTTCGCCATGATCGATAAAAGAAGAAGCTGTATGGTCTGGGTGATCAGGAATTAAGAAAGTGATCGGAGATCGGAGAAGAGTGTGTGTGTGTGTGTGTGTGTGTGTGTGTGTGTGTGTGTGACTTGCACTTCGTTAAGGCTCAGGAGCGAGGAAGATGAAGGGCAATTTATAGTGAATAGCTAAGAAGGGCAAAATGAGAATAGCGTGTTTGATTTTTGAACGATTGCTGTAATCAAACTGTCGTTAGATGCTCAAAACAAGGGACGAGAGTTCTGAAAACTCCGTGCTGGCGGTTTTCCTTTTTCTTTTCTTTTCTTTAAAACAAAATTGGCCTCCGATTTATTCCGCCACTTGTGTGTCTTAGCATGTTTTTCAAGATGACCCACTTGGCTTTTAACAGTATTTTTAGAAATCTTTGAGTTTTTTATTTTTAAAGTAAATGTTTTTAATATCAAAAACAGATTTAAAATAAAAAATTATTTTGATTTATTTTTTTAAAAGAAAAACTATAAGAAACAATATATACGACACGTGTAGTGTCACTGAATTAAAACCAACATAAAATAAATATCTGTAATAAAGTCTTAGAATCAATATAATATATATTCCCTTATCCTAAACAAGTTCATTGTTTTCGAACCACTATACGATGCCGGACCGCTCCTTAAATATGCTGGGGAGATACAGAGCAAATTAGTTTTCCTGAAGACAAAAGGATGTCGGCCGAGCACTGCCAGCGTATAGGGGCAGAGAAGAACCTCCGTACGTCTAGAAAATGCTCAAAATTTTGTAACAGCCCCAACTCGGGCTTCCACCTTGACTCACCATCATCCTTTCCTGCAGCCAGCCGAGTGGACTCGCCGGTTTCCTGCATCGCATGGATTGTGGCTCTCACTCGTCGTCGGATTTCAGGACTAGGATCATTTTTCTCCGGACTCTTACCTTTGGATTCTTCTCGTCAACGGAGAATCCAATCAGAGCCTTTCAGATATTCCCTCTTCAATTTCTTGGTGACAATATTTCGTTTATACAGCAAGATTTTTTTCTTCTAAACTCTTTATAAATTACTATTATTATTATGAAATTACTCTCTGTTTTATAATTAATTATCCAAGTATCTAGATATCTTGATGAATATTGTTTTGATACGTTAAAGAGTTTTGACAATTCATGCAAAATTCTAGTGTTTACGGCTCGGGTGAATTCTGAGAACTATTTTATTAATTCTTTGAAGTATATACAAAGTAAAGTGTATGCACTATTTTAATTAATGTTATAATATAAGGTATAAAGATTTACATTTAGCATTAAAAACAAAACTTGAATTAAATCTTTATTTTGCCCTTTTTTTCTAGATATTTGTTGATGATTTTTTTCATATAAAATTTGTTTAAAATTTATTTTCATCGACCTTAATGGATCTTTTTTGGGTTGAAAACCTAAAAGGTGTTGCTCTCTTAATAACTTCTCCGAGCATGGAAATATTAGAGAATAATATAAATTATATTTTGAGATATCACCTACAAGTTTAAGCTTACCTACAAGTTTAAGCTTTAAGGTGAGATGGTTCCTTAACATGGTATCAAAGCCTTGTTGACCCAGCGGTCACGAGTTCAAATCTCATCACCCCCATTCTATTTGATAAAAATCAAGCACAAGGTAATGTGGACCTGTGCAAGTTTCAAGCCCAAAGGATTTTCATTTGAGGGGGGGTGTTAGAGAATAATATAAATCATATTATGGGATCTCACCTACAAGCTTAAGCTTTTAGGTGAGATGGTTCCTTAACAGAAAACTCATGAATTTAATTATTGATGTTCTTATCTTGTTTTTCCACCAAAAATCTAATATAAAAAATTAATGCTAGCTTATTCCTTTTAAATAGCCACCCATACATTTTGGTTCTCTAATTTTAAGAACAACACAAACATATAATTTTAGAGTCTTAATTTTCTCAAATTCAATTTTATCATAAAAAATTATTTATTTTTATTTTTTAGTCCCTAGTTGAGAGAGGGGTCATCAAATTCTAACAATAAAAAAAGAAAATATCTTTGACATCGATATAAACCACTAGAATAATTTATGTTTTTATCAAATAATTTTATTTGATTGGAAAAATTCATATTTAGTGCTCTCTTTCCAATGAAAATTATTTTTTATTTGATATATATTTAAAATCTAAAGAGTTTTTCTTATTCATCTTTTTTTTTTTTTTTGAATAAATGAACTTCATTTTTTAAAATAGTTTTTTATACACACACTTGCATTTTTTTTCTTTTCTTTTCTTTTATTTAATTAAATTATTTTGTGTCTTTGTTTCTATTAACATTTGATTGAATTAAAACATTAAATAAAAAATTAACAAACACAACTGAGTAAAGTTGTCAAATTATAAAATTAAATATCTTGGTTTATATATATATATATATATATATATATATATATATATATATAATTAAATAATTCTCAATTTATTTAATTATATATATATTTATAAATCTATTTCTTATTAAAAAAACATTTGACTCGTGTTTGGTGGTACATTGTGACTTGATGGCAGACAATCCGTCTTTTTCTGAAGAGGATAAATCACGGAGTATTTACATGATCTTATCTACAAACGGATGATGAAGGCTGCTCCTTTTGGCCAGTCAATGACATGATATTATCCCACGTGTCAGTGCACTTGGGTAGGGCCCACGCGCGTGTTGAAATTCCTGGTGGATTGCCCGATGTCTATTCTCTGTATCTTAATTTTCTTCTTTTCTTTTTTAATAAACTCGAGTTCCTTATCTTCTTACTTTTAAATATTTTGAAAACATTTTTTTATAAAAAAATAAATATCTTCTAATTGTTTTATTTTTATTTATTAATAAAATGTATTTTAAAGGCAAAGAGAAATTTATCTTGTTTTTTAAAACAATATATTTCTTTTATTTTAGATGGACTTCACTTTTCTAAAGTTAAGAAAAAAATATTTTATTATTTGTTGATTATATCTAATTTAGTCCCAGTTTTTTAATTCTTACTTAATTTGTTTTGATTTTTTTTAAAATATTGGGTATGGATATAAAATTATTTTCCAAGTATCTAAATAAACATTTTGTTTTTTTATTAATTAAGCTTATATTTGGGAAGTTTATGACATGTTTTAAAAAATATTGGATAAAACATATAGACACAATGTCTTGGAATTGCATTTAAAAATATTTTTGAAAAATTTTAAAAAATATATTTATATTTTTTATTTTAAATTTAATTTTTTTAATATTTAAATCATAACTAATATTAAGAATAATTTTTAAAAAATAAAATAAAAAATATTATTTTAACACCATTCTAAACAAAAAAATATTTTAAAAAACAAATAATTAGATAAATGAGTCTTTTTTTTTTTTTAAAAAAAAAAGTATCCATCTTCTATGAATATATTTATTCTTTTATTTTTGGGGAGCCACGGGGCTTAATTGTAATATAATCTAAACGATACTAAGGAAAACAGATGAATTGACAATTCGTGGGCCATCACATAAAGTTTATGACATAATATTTTTTAAATAAAATAATAAATAAAAAACGCAGGGTGCGTGACTTCCCAGACAAGCCACCCTATAAATACTAGGATAATCGGAGAAATGTTTCCAGTCATCTACTGTGAAGCATAAAAAAGGGGCCTACCAGGAAGAATGATAGATACAATAGCGGATAAGTGGATAGGCACGGCTCTTCTTTTCGATCAGGGCAAATGCATTGAAAATCAAAATCATGGAGCCCTGTGGCCTGGAAAAGGAGAGAAGTTCCTTTATTTACCTGCTTCATCTTTTCGTGTTCTTCCGAATTGAAAGGACCAGGTTGGTTCAACAATTACGAAGCAGGTGAGTCTGAAGAGAGGCAAGGATGAGGGTTGTGTAGTTAGAGAGAGAGAGGGAGGGAGGGAGCAATGTGGAGCAACTTGTGGGAGAAATGATGCAGCGAAAAAGGTAAACTTGGATAATTGGTGGCGGTAAAGTATTTTTCTTGTTTTAATTTTGTTACTGCTGTAAATTTTTTTACCGATTGAAAATCTCAAAATTCTATGTAAGTTAGGGTTCGAGTTAAATAGTTTTGGAAGAGAAGATTTGTGTATTGATGGAATTATTTTGGTTTAAATTATATAGTTAAATGAAATCAAATCTCAAATAAATTATTTGGGAGAATTTAGCGAAGTAATGTTTTTGTTTGGGAGTGGATTTAAATTTGTTTTTTTTAAGTGATTTCATTTAAAATTATATTAAAATGTTATTTTTTATTTTTTTTAAATATTTTATACATTATAAAAATATCTAAAAACATTATTTTTTTAATTTAAAGTAAAAAATTAATATATAAAAATTCAATTTTTTTACACTTTTATCAAAATACAATGCTAAATACCCTTAAATAATGCTTTAAATTGTATTAGCAAGAAAGATTTGTTTGGGTTGTAGCGTCCTATTAATAATTTTAAAAAAAATTTAATAAAAACTTATGACATTTAGTGAACTTGGTATTAATGTTTTGGTCGTGATGTAAGAGAGAAGAGTGTGAAAAAACACACACGACAAGCCTTGAAGTATAACTTTTAAATGTTAGCCTTGTTACTTGTTAGGAGGTTTGTCTAAAGTGGAACTCGGTACTCTCGGAAGCAGCATGTGTCCCAAGAACTTAAGGTAAGGGCTCGCCCTCATGTCTTAATATTTTATTAATTTTAAATTTATGAAAGGCTATTATTTCTAAATCATCATATCTTCATCTTCTCATATATCTAATTTAGGAAATAAAGAGCTATGACATGTAACAATTAGTGATTTTGTAATCTATTTATGTAAATCTCCAAGTAAATTGGTCTTTAAAATAATCTCTTGATTTTCCTTTAATATTGGCTATGTAATGTCGAACAATATAATGTGAAATGTTTATTATTAAAAAATTAAATTAAGTATATATTTTGATGCGAGGTTACTATAAGGGGTTTGAAAAGAAAAGAAAATGGCAAAAACAAAGTTTAGATGATTATCAAGCAAAAGTGAGTCAAAAATATTCTTGAATTTTTTTTTATTTTAAATTAAATATTTTGATTTTTTTTTATCATTTTTATATGATAATATCAAAAATGATTTTTTTTACAAATAAATTATTTTAACATATTTTTAAATAAAAAATATTTTTAAAAAATTATATTAATACACTTCTAAACATGCAATATGACCTCTTAAACCCATTGCTTGTTTCCCACCAATTAGTTCATGATAAATACTCCATCATGCATTGATTGTTTTCTTAGAAAAATTGTTATTATAAATCATTTAAAATCACATCTTAAATAATTAAAGCTTAAAAAAATAATGTATCTCCATTTTTTTGAATTATAATCTTATAAAATCCCCACATAAAACCATAAAACTACAATTTACAATTCAAATCTATGCATCGAAAACTATCTATAATGGGGAAAAAATTACAGATAAAATATTAAATTAGAGCCATCTGCTACTTATAAAATCAACAAGTGATAGTAAATAAGATAAAGTTTACAATGAATTCATTTCATAAAGACTTGTATATTGAACTAAAAAAGTACAATTAAAATATCAAATCGGAGACGAGCAAGTGGTGTGTAGAGTAAAGCTATGTTTAATATTGCTTTTGCTTTTGTAATTGAAGTTTTAATAAAACAGTTTCACAAAAAAAAATTTAGTTGTGGATTAAAATAATTTTTAAAATTTTTGGTTAAAATTGTTATTGAGTTTAAGGTTAATGAAAAAATAGTTTCAAGTTTTTCATATTACTTTCAACTTGTGAAATTACTTTAAAGTAAGTGTGTGTGTGTGTTGTTTTTTAAATATTTAATAATTATAATAATAAAATATAATTAATAATTCAAATAAATTGGATACTTGTTTTTATTCTCCCATCAAACTACTTGTAATTTTATCACGAATTATAAATCCATATGTAAAAGCCTCTATGATCCCGGAAGAATATATAGTAAAATATCATCTAAAATAAAATTAGTATTACGAAGTAAAAATTATATTGTGATCTCCTTCAAATATATTTATTTATATTTTAATTATTTTTTAGATTATGTTCATATTAAAAATATATTTTTTATATGAAAATATAATAAACTACATTACAATTCCCCAACCCCCTCTCCCAGACCGAAATGCACAGAAACCAACAATTTATTATTTTTCATGAAATACAGGTTGGTGCAATAAATTAGGTAGGTTTCATGTTAAATTTTTACTTTTAAAATTAATTCAATCTCTCAATTTTTTATAATCTTCGATTACACCACAAAAACAAACACGATGTAAATCTTCAACGGCTCCTTTCTAAACAATAAATTAAAATAAATTTGGTCCGGTTTAGTTACCCTACTATACTAATATTGCTTCAGTCTTCCTCTCTCGGTTTTTTCCTTCAGACAAACTTTTTTTATTTATAATTTCATCATCCTTTTTTTTTTAACAATTGTTTGGATTATCGTTGAACAAGTCAAACTGATTAAATTATCTTAACATTTACACACAATTTAATTTTAATTTACACAATTTAATTACACATATAAATTTCATTTTTTTTCCTCCTCATACTTTCTTTCCTAGTAAGTTAAGTTGTTTTTGGATTAATAAATGGATTAGATCATGTTAAGATAGTCTCATATAATTTAATTTTAAATTTGGGTTAGATAGGTCGTTAATTGAGATTTTTTTATGTTAATTTTATCTTCTTTTTTTCTCAATTCATCTTTAAAGATTTTTTATTGGTCAATCATGTTATTTTTAAACTAATGAAGTTAATTAAAGTTAGGCAAAATATCAGATTGGAAGGTTTTAAAGTCAACTTTCGTGACTGAAATTAATAATATTGTCCAATAATTTTTTATAACCATTATGATTTTTGTTGTATTATTATTTTATTTGATTAATATTACAGTGCAGGCATGTGAACCATTCTTGATGTAAATAGTTTGAGATTTTGATCTAAACGTATATACCTTTTCAAAAGATAATTGTTTTTACCAAGAATTTTGGATGGACCCCTCATTTGAAATTCATCAAAAAGTAAATGATACATATCTTAATCCATACTTTTTATGGTTATTTAGAATATAGTTGAAGTTATTTTTTAAAATAATTTTTGTTAAGAAATATATTAAAATAATATATTTTTAAAATTTTTTAAAAATAATTTTTTACTTCAGCATATCAAAATAATATAAGAAAACTAAAAAAATAATTTAAAACAAAAAATATAAATAATTTTTGTAAAAAACACCTTTTAAAATATAGTGTTAAGCAAATAATTTGTCTTGTCTCCACATATCACTGGGTTTGCCGTTGCTAAATAATTGAAATATCGGTCCATATGGGTCCTCCTCTCTTTGCACAATTTATTTTTTATTCGAAGATACGTAGTATGTTTTATTTTCGGACCTACCGGTTCCTCAACAAAAACTAAAAACTAAATTGTTTTATGGATAATCTTCGTTGGAGATTGAAGATAAAAAGTAAACTTTATTAATTAAAATAAAACCCCTTGGAGTTCATGTTTTTTTTTTTTTGCCCATAGAATATGCTAAAAGTATAAGGTCTTCCACGTGAATTATTCAGCTCAAAGGGATTGACGTGGTCTTGTTCCTCTAGTAAGCACTACAATGATGGCATGGGACGCAACCTAACCTTTTTTCTTTTCTAAAAGGAAAAAACATTAAAGAGATTTACTGTTCTTAAAAAAAGACAAAGTTTGAAATTTATGTTATTTTAATAATTCAACTAATTTAATAATATAAATAAATAAATAAATAACACAAAGATAGATTTTTTTTAAAAACTAAGTTAATCTCAAGTGAAAATAAATTAAATAAAATTATGAAACTTAATTACCAGACAATTTAATATTTAACATGTTTAACAGTGAAATAATCAAGATTATTTTCCAAATTAGTGAAACATTCAATAGAAAAAAAAACATGAAGCCCAATTTAAGGTGAAAATAAATTAAATAAAATTATGAAACTTAATTACTAGACAATTTAATATTTAACATGTTTAACATTGAAATAATCAAGATTATTTTCCAAATTAGTGAAACATTCAATAGAAAAAAAAAATGAAGCCCAATCTTAGGTGAAAATAAATTAAATAAAATTATGAAACTTAATTACCAGACAACTTAATATTTAATATGTTTAACAGTGAAATAATCAAGATTATTTTCAAAATTAGTGAAACATTCAATAGAAAAAAAAATGAAGCCCAATCTAAAATCCAATAAACATTGAAAGATGAAACTCAGAAAAACATTAGCTTAAAAAAACAAAAACCAAGCAAATTTGAGTGAATATTTTGAACCTATGTTATTCTTCAAAACTTGTAATTTTGTTAATCCTAGACCTATACTCAACAATAAAGGTAAATTCCTAACTAATTTAATGTTGAAGGATGAAGACATGAAAAAAAATAATCTAAAAATTTGCTAAAAAAATAGAATTAAAAGAATGATAATTAAACCTGATATAAAAAAAATAAATAAAGGGAGATGAAATTGCAAACAAAAAAATCAATTTTAAAAGTATTCTAAAAATAAATAGTAATTAAAAAAATGAAGACTTAACATGACACATGAAAAAAATTTGATAAATGTTTTCATAAAAAACAAATATAAATAAAACACACAAGGAGAAAATCTTAAAGAGAAAACAATTGAGGGCCTACCATAAAAATTTAAAAGGTTAGATGTGAAATTCGAGGTAAAACTCTAAACATGTTGGCTACACGCATCACCACATAATAAAGAGTTTTTCATACATATTGTTTATATTAAATTTAATGTCTGTTAAATTACAAGCACTCTCTAAGTGAAATTTAAAGTTACAAAAAAAAGAAGAAAAATATATAAATACCCTTTCATACTAGCCTTAGATTTTTTATATTCTAAGGTCAAGTTTGTCTTTTAACAGTGCTAAAAATACATAAGAGGAAAAAAAAAAAGCCCCTCTTTGGAAATTTAACTTTTTTTTTTCTTTTTAAATTTTAAAAGTATGAGAAGAAAATTCAAAAAACAATAAAACTCATATAAAAAAGCCATATATATTTTTAAGGATAATATAATTATTTTAATGCGCTGAAAAAAAGAATTACAAATCAATTTGCCCACAACTAATTTGTTAATGACCAATAGATCCCTTGAGCTAGGCCATGGATAGGGAAAATAATAATAATAATATAAATACTCTATTTCAATTGTATTTTTTGTTAGAGGACATAGTGTATTCCTAAGCTGTTTCAGTTTGTTTTTTTATATAAAAAAATACATGTTTATAGCATCGCATAAGAAGAGGGTGTTTTAGATTATTTTTTTAATTATTTATTTTTATGTTTTTATATAATTTAAATATGATAGTGTTAAACATTAATTTTTTAAAAATAAATAAAAAAATAATATATTTTTTATTAATAAAAAGGAGAATGCATGTCTCATGATAATGTGAAAAAAGAGGTTATGCTTCAAAGGCATTGCGATGAGAAGCATTAGTAAACTGCAGACAGGTTTTCGATTGCTAGAAGAATAGAGAGGAAGACTGCTTGAAAACAGCTCCTCCAAACAAGCTTGCAGAGATTGGAGTTGAAACCTTTTACCTGTTGGAAGAGAGCATAGGCCCAGTTCCGATGGCAACGATGCCTCTGCATTCAGCATTTCAACGACAGCTTTCACAGGTTTATTGTTTTACAAGGGAAAGTTTTTATTCCGATTCCGACACGGCAGCCCAGAAGTCCAAGAGTGATAATTGTTGAATATTTCGTTAATAAACCTGTCCCGGTGGTAACACCAGTACCTCGTAAATGTTCTTTTAAGGATTCCTGTGTGTTCATGACTCTATTGTAATTTTAAGCAGTTAATCACTATAATTAGTTCTTGTAAATCAAAAAACATTTTATTTTTGGATAATCACAGTATATAGAGACAGTTTCTAGTTTTTTAAGTGAAAAGCCAGTGCGTTAGATGAATAGTCCAAACAATGGCCAAGAAAGCTGTCATCTCATTCTAAGATGAAAAGAGAGATCTTGGAATTCCACCTCCTTCGCACCCAGATTGCCAGGATTATAATTTTTCCAAATTCAGGATGGTAAAGATCTGCTCTATATAGCTCTCGAAAGCATCCTGAACTCATATGGTGTAACCCAAGATAGATTGTTTTTGGATTGCATTGGTCATGATATGGTAAATTCTATTTTTCTTCTGGAAACCAGTGGTTGAGAGCTACATATCCCATGATTTCTACTCCTATAATTAGTTGCTGTGCATATTTATGGGAAACGAATTGGTCATTCCAAGTCAACATGGAGAGTGATATCTTATTTCGATGGCTACAAGCGACCTGAAATATAGCAGGGAAGGTACAGATTCGTACTTAAATAAGATTACAGAGCTAATTTGGGGAGGCATCACTGAAAATAGAGGCAGCGATTTGAATCTATTAAAGATAAACCTTTGCGAGGTGTCACATACCTCTTGAAAATTTAAAACAAACCTTTCATCCTGGGTTAAACGTCACCATGGCCATTGAAGGAAGCATTGTTGTTTTAGGCTTAGCTTTGCTTTCTTGTGTGGCCGATGGTGCACTTCGCCACCATATTGGTCTCAGCCACCGTCGTGGCCTCATTGATGGTAGTGGGGCCGAGGTTACAGTTTTTGATGTAACACAACACGGTGCCAAGGCTGACGATCAGACCGATAACGCAGAGGTGAGTTTGCAGACAAAGCCAGTCTTATAATTTCCTGACTTGGCATAGTTCTGTGTGACCGAATAGCAGAACACGAGAAAGAATGTTTGAGCTTTTTCGTTGACAAAATAATTAACTATCCTGAATTCTAATCGCTAAACAGGATTTGTGCTCTAAAAAGATTTATAACTCTAATTAACGTCTAACGATGTGTACCATACAGGCATTCATCCAAACATGGCGGGCAGCATGTGATTCAGGTGTTCCAGCAAAGCTTGTTATCCCTGGAGGAACATTTTTGACAAGCCCAGTTGTATTTCAAGGGCCGTGCAAAAGCGCGGAGCCTATAGTTTTTGAAGTACAGGGAAACGTAAAAGCTACTAGTGATCTCAGTGAATATAGTTCGGGTCAATGGATCTTATTTGAGATAATCGATGGTTTAACGTTGAACGGCGGTGGAGCTTTCGACGGGCAGGGCAGTGCCGTCTGGAAGTACAACGATTGCCATCAAAACAAGCAATGCCAGCCACTTCCCAGTGTATGTATAGCACTTGCCACAGAATTTATTAATCCTGGTCTGCACGATAAGAATCTCATTTTTCACATAAACCATAGCTTCTGTCAATGTTGAGATAAGTTTTAATGCAAGCTAGAGCTCCACAACCAAGATACTGTCAGGGATCAAGAGCACACTTGTTTTCATTCTGAAGAAAACTTCTCCCCATCTGTTAAAATACTTATTAGTTGCCAAAGAATTAAGTCATAAGACTTACTATAAATGTGGTCGTAAAAGTATAAACTTGGAATGATTTTGTGACTTCTTTCCATGGTGCAGTCCATTAAGTTGAGCAAGGTAAAGAATTCTGATATTCACGAGATCAGCTCATTCAATAGCAAATATTTCCACATGCACGTTACAGACTGCAACAACATTTCGATCCACGATGTCAATTTAACTGCTCCTGCTAATAGCCCAAATACGGACGGTATTCATATAAGCAATTCCGATAGCGTCAACGTAACAAGCAGCCAGATTGGAACAGGTGATGACTGTATATCCATCGGACAGGGATCCACAAATATTCTCGTTTCTCAAGTCTTTTGCGGCCCGGGACATGGCATCAGGTAACCCCCCCTGCAATCCCATTTCTGATCCAGTGAACACCATTCATGAAGATCCAAATATAAATTCATTCGTTTATGAACTTCTTCTCTGTTCTTGGATTGGAATTGCACCAGTGTTGGGAGCCTTGGCAAGTACGATAACGAGGAGGATGTGAGCGGAATTGTTGTGACTAACTGCACACTGCTCAACACCACCAATGGCGTGAGAATCAAAACATATGCTGCATCTCAGCCTAGCCAAGCTTTAAATATCACTTTTAAAGATATCACCATGGATAGCGTGAAAAATCCCATTGTCATTGATCAGAAGTATGGCTCCCGCAAAAGTGAGGTAATTCATAGATAAAAAAGCTTTAAATTCTTTTGTTTTTAGATTAATTAAATGTTGATTGCTAACCTTATCCATGTTCTGTGCAGCCATCGCGAGTGAAAATTAGCAATGTTCAGTACCAGAACATCAAAGGCACCTCAACTTCCGACGTAGCTGTCAGTTTTTTGTGCAGCTCATTGGTTCCTTGCGAAGGAGTAGAGCTTGTGGACATCGATTTAGCCTACATCGGCCAGAAAAAAATGACTCTCTCGGCTTCATGTCTGAATGCAAATGTTACATCGGGTGGCACGCAGAACCCAGCATGTAATTGACTATTTTCTCTTCCATATCGAGAAGTATTTATTTGTCTGATTTATTATAAAAGCTTATTATTGCCTCCACACAGATGTGATTTGAGTGAGAGCTCCGAATTTTTCTTTCTTTTTTTTGTTCTTTTGGATTTGTTCCTTTTAGCCAATGAGGATCATTTGGCTGGCCAAACTAAAAGGAACAAATCAATAGGTCGATTAAAAATATATGGCACTATATTTTTTAATGTAAAAAAAAAATAATTATGTATACTTTTTTGTTATCATATAAATTGAGTCAAAATAATAAATCTATGCAGAATTCCTATGAAATGCAAGTTTTCTATAAAATATATGAATTTTAAATTGATATAAATTTATCTGTTTAGTAGGTTTTAACGAAATAAATAGCATAAAATTGTCCTCATCATTAAAAAAACAAGAAGATTCGGATATTTAAATTATTAAATTCATTGTATTAAGATTAGTTTATTTTATAATTCAATTTAAATCACATTTAGAAACAAAATATAAATTATGAAAAGACATGCAATAATCAAATAACAAATAAATAGTTAATTTTCTATCCACAAAAAGACAAAAATATAAATTAAAAATTCATCTCTATATTACCATCATTTTTATTACATAAGATTTAAAACTATTATCAACATTACTCTCTAAAAAATTAAAATCACTAAATTACCAAAAAAGAAAAACATTTTAACAAAAAACCTATATAATAATATAGAACAACCGTACCATTTGTAATATTTTTTTCTAAATTATTTTCATTTAATTATATACCAATAATGTGTGTAAGCCTTCTTTTTATATCAAATTTTTTTTTTTTTTTAAAAAAAGGGGTTGCTTGTGGGACTAGAATAAAAAAATAATTTTAGTTTATAAAAAAGTTTGATAACATAAAATTTTTTTTTTTCAAGTCAAATAAAAAACATATATTTTAAAAACAATTGAAGGACAGAAAACAATCAAAGGACAGAAAGTCTAATAATAAAAAGAGGATTTCTTGCCTAAAAAAACCCTATAAAAAACAAATAAACAATAAAATGACTATTTTTTTTTTATCCTAGGAGCTGAAAATACACGAAGTTAAAAAAAAAAAAAACCATCCACTAAATCAAATAATATTATAATATTAAAATCATAAAATCATAAAAAAAATACTATAGTCTTGCCTTAATTTTATCTAAAAGATTAAAAAAATCCAACTTATAATGGTAAACTCACAATCTTGATAGTGAGATTGGAGAAAACAAATTAAAAAAAAAAACTCAATTTTAAACACTATATTTTTTTTATTGTTTTCATTTAATTTTCAAAAAGTTTTTTATTGTTTCATCTATATTTTTTTTTTATTTTTTGTATAAATGAACTATAATTTTTTTAATATAAAAAATATTTATTTTTAGATAATATTTCTAATACGTGTAACATTGTATAATATTTTTATTTGATTTACTTCTTAATGTTGTGGAAAAGTCTTCCCAAGGGAAAACGCCCTAATAATTTCTTGCCCCTGAACAAATTCAAAATCCAGTTTTCTTATTATTTTCTTAAGAACAATATACTAAAGCTTTACAAAAAGTAAATGGATAACTTAAAGAGAGGAATTCGAGCATTATGCCTTGGAATGCTTACAAGCTATCGGAGAAAAGGTGAAACATTGGATCACTTTCAGCCACCCTCGTGGCTGGAAAAGCAGAGGAGCTGTTGAGATTAGAGGGATCGAGAGGGAGGATCGGAAAGGAGGTGAGACGGAATAAGAGATTAAGAACAGGGGAAGAAGGTGAGCATGGGTAGTTCAATCATCGGTGAAGAAAGTAAAGCTTGAAGGGTTAATCTGTGCAAGATTGATGAGCAAGCGAGAATAGATATGTGAAATTCTCATTGATCTTCTAAACTTTACAGAGAGTATATCTTATGTCTCTCAGTTTTCCACTCGGCTAAATCTCGTTAACATGTAAAATAAAGAACTACCATTGAGAACAAGATCAGACAGGGCGCCCTGCGATGAGTAAATATAATTAACAGCAAAAATTCTAGTAGGGATACTGACCAAACCCAAATTTTCCTACTTGTTGGCTCTGTAGTTTGATTATTCACCTCGATGAGTTCTAGCATTTCTTTCTTCTTCAAGAACTTTGGATTCTTGCTGGTCTCATGATTATTTGTGTCATCGTTGGGGATATAGCTCCTGGCTTCGTTGAAATCACCATACTCTTGGATTTTGTTGCTTCTATCTTCCTCCACAATCTTCTTTCCTGAATTTTCTATGTTTATTGTTGCGTTCTTGAGTTCCTGTGACAGTACCTCCTCATCTTCTTCCTCTTCTCCATCTGCTCTTTTTTGTTCTACCTTTTCTTCTTCAATCAACCTCACTGATTTAGTCTCTTCTTCCATAATCCTTTCAGTATCTACTTCCTGTTCCTGTCTTTCAATTTCAGTTATTTCCAACCATGCCGAGTTCTCTTCAGAATAATCATTCTTGATCTTGTCCTCCACTTCATTCATCGACATGTTGTCAAGCACTGGCAAGTCAAGTTCTTCGACGGCACAACAATTACCACATGATGCAATAATCATTTCTTGTTTCGGATCATCAGTGACGAGGATCTCCTGACCATCTCCATCAAAATTCTCAATTTCCCCATTGATCGAAGACGCTGAGTTGTCGTCCTGAACCAAATTGCACAAGGAATTATTAGGAACACGGAGTGATTCCTAGTTTTGATATCCCTTTCAGTGTCATTATGACATTATTATATAGAAATAGGCGTGATGGATCCGTCATCTATGAGAAGGGATTAGTGCAAGGGAAATTATCGATAATTACCAGAATCACACTCACAATGGAGGTCATTTCAATAGAATCAATCTGGGTTTCTTCTGCAAGCATCCCTGTAGATCCATCTATCAAGCTGCAGATTAAGAAACCATTCTGGTAATTCCAAGTATCAAATATTAAAACACATATAGGAATAAACAAACAATCGAAGTACACAATGTGTTAATAAGACCATGTATTCTGAAGGGTAAAACTCAGGTCTTTGACTTCTTCTTTGCACTTCTCATATCTCCTCCTCCTTCTCTTGACAGCGAAGGCAGCCGCAGCAGCTATCACACTACTAACAGCCAAGGCTCCACCCAACACAACCAATCCTCCAATATTTATGCTTGTTTTTGCCATGTTTTTCCCAAGTTTAGAAGAAGGGCTCTCAGACCCTGTCCATCATTGTTGGGTTATGCTGTGTTGGAGATGCTCCAGTCTTGAGGTTAAAAGTAATTCCAAACTTAAAAATACGAGGAGAGAGGAAAGAAAGAGATAAAAAGAGGAGGAGGAAGGAGGAAGGAGGAAGGAGAAGAATCCATATCGGGAGCGGACATCTTTTTTGTACCTTCATGCTATCTATCTGCCTCCTGCATCTTTTTATCTTCGTTTCCACTCCAAATATTATCCCTTCACGTTAATCACTTTTATATATATTTTTTATTTTCATGAGTTAATATTAAAAATATATTATTTTAAAATAAAAATAAAATCATTTTAATATATTTATAAATAAAAATAATTTTCAGAAATAACCTCAAACAAATCTCATATCATAGCACATCCTTGGTTGATTTCTATTTTGTGTTCTTAACTTCCTTCTTTTTATTTTCAAAGCAGGAGAGCAGTGAGAAGACAAAGGGTAGATTGGTAGTTGTTGACCCAGCAGAGGCATTTTGGCATTATCAAAACAGGCTTGTACATCAATGAATGTTTGATGTTGCTGTAACCCTTTTTTTTGTAAGAAAACAGTTATTTAGAAATACATTATTATTTTTTAAATTTATTTTATATCAGTGTGTCAAAACGTTGTTTTAAGAATATAAAAAAATTAAAATAAAAAATCTTTATTTAATTGAAAACTCTTATATATATATATATATATATATATATATATATATATATATATAAAATCTTTATTTAATTGAAAACTCTTATATATATAACAAGCTTAATTCTAATCGCTTCACACGTTATGTAGTTGGAAAGCTAAGTAGTCTTACATTTTCTCACTGCGCTTCTCAAGAGTTTTGAATTGTTTTGATATAATGACATTAAAAGCAAATTTTTTAAAAATAAAAAACAAATTATTAAATGAAAGACATTGGTAGTTATAAATAGGCATCATTAAGCAAGTGATCTGTGACCAAGAATGCTTTAATCTCCTCTCGTTTTTTTAATACTGTTGATGAACTTCTCCTTGCATGTTCTCTCTTCAACCAGAAGCGCCAAATAACTGGAATAAAACCAGCCCAATTCTATATATGTATGTATGTATGTATAGAATTGTTCATGATTTGAGGTTTGAGGAGACATCGTTCAAATGAAAAGAGCTGTAAGAATATTAAAGGGCAACGGCAAATGATGCTGCTGCTTCAGTAATTAGAGCCGGAGCTGGGTGCGGAGGAGTAAACGAAAGGCCCCACGGTGAACAGCTTCATTTTCTTATCACTAAGGTAGTGGTAAGAAGCGAGAAGAGCCCCTGTGATTCCCTGCTTCGCATCAGTAGGGACGTTGCAGGTCTCAAGTGGTGATTCTTCAAGAAAAGCCTTGCACTCTTTAATCCTCCGATTATCTTGCATCTCATATGGAGACAACGTGGCGAAAAAGTAGCCTTTAGCATCGGTTGCTTCACTCAAAAATGAGAACGGCGCCGCTTCATATCCAGACCCATCGTTAGCCAGGCATGTTATCCTTACCACAGCCCCTGCACTCGATCGTACGTAGTAAAAAACATAAATGCATGGTTCATTAAACGTAATTTGTAAGACAAAACAATTTCGATCGATCCTTTTTTCTAAAAAGAAGCATCGGCCGGGTTACCTTGAAGTGGAAAGCGTTTAGGGCCGGATCTGCAATAAACAAGGCCTTGAACACCAATCATCGCTGAGAGTGTCTTCTCCTTGTTTAGGTTCGGTTTCACGAGGTTGGGGTCGGGACGTGGACCATATCCGCCATAATCAGTAGCCGAAGCAATCGCAGCCACCAATGCCAGAGACATAAAGATGGCGAAGCAGAGATACGAAGAAGACATAATTATCCAGTTAGGGATACCAAGAAAGAAAAGGAAGGGGATGGGATGAAGGGTGGAAGATAATCTGATGACTTTTATAATATATATTTGAAGTGGGGAGTGATTTGGCTGCACGATATATGGCCTCGATCTCCAAATTATATTGGACTGCACGTCTTATAGATTTTTTTTGGTGTTGTTCTTCGATCATAAGCCATTTCAAGGGGGTTTCTCATTTCCCCGCAACGTACGATGTGTTAATATTAAGGTTATGAGACCGATTGGCAACGTATTTTATTAGTTTTATTATTTTATTTTACAGTGAAGCATTAATAGATTACATGATTTAGATTTTAAAAATTAATTATTTAGTTTTTGAAAGTAGAATATAATTCTTGCAAAGTTAGTTTATATATATATAAAAGCATGAGAAGTGATGTTTTTTTAGATGAAAGACTTTTTATTTTATATAAAAAAAATAAAAATATATGAGTGGCATTCAATCCTAAAATCTATAAGTCACTCATATTTCTTGTTTTTAACACACATTTACATATTTATTGACATTATTATTTTACTTTTGGACCACAAATTTATATTACTAAATGTTTTTTTAATCTAATATGATATATAATAAAACTTACCATTTCCCAACTTGTGCCAAACACTTTTAAAAATAAAATGATGTAAAAGCTCAGACTCAATCTAAGTTAGCATAACTCGACTTGTGAGACTGAGTTATCCTCATAGAAATCAAATAAGAAAAACTAAATAATCTTAATATTCAATAAAGTCAATAGTGAATAATATAATTAAGAAACAAAATCAATGTGAAAAAAAGAGATTAATATCAATTTAGATTAACATTTAAACTTGTGAATCAGGTTATAAAACTAATATTACCACACCAAAAACATTAAGAATCTCAATTATCAACCATTTCAATACTGAAAGATTACATTAAAAAAAGTAAACTAACTACAAAAAAAAATTCAAATAATAAGTAAAAGAATATTGGTCAAATCATACATAAAAATGAAATTGAAAAATAAATTGGTTTTAAGAAAAGGAAATAAAAGAATAACAATTGAAAGAATAAGAACCATATTAGATAAAAGATAAAAAAAAAATCAAAAGAAGGATTCAAAATAAATATATAGTAATAAAACAAATGATGATCATAATTGAAATAAGAATAAATGGGAGGAAACCTTTTTTTTATTATGGTCAGACTTGTTTGTATCTCAAAGAGAGAAGATAGAAAAAAGATATATATATATATATATATATATATATATATATATAACAGGTATTTCAAGGGTATTTACACTAAACTGTCCTTAAGAAAAATAATAATTAAAAAGCCTCTAAAAGAAAAGAAAAACCTCTTAAACTATTTCAAGGGTATTTACACTAGAGTAGTAGTTGTATGATTTCAAGGTAATTAAGTTATTTTATAGTACTTAGACTAATAAAAATATTAAAAAGCTTCTGAAAGAAGTTTATACCTTTTTTTTAAGAATAGATAAATTATTTTACTATAAAAAAAGTGTTATGACAAATTTATCTTTGGTAAATTTAATAATAATAAAATTAATCATGAATAAAAAATCAAATACCTCCAAAGTAAATTAATGGATTTTATTTGAGAATCGAGAAATAGGCACTTCATTCATGGATTTTCCATAGCTTTCAACACAATATTATTATTATTTTTACTTAAAATCATTTTCTCTATTTACATATTCACTTGGAATATCTTATGCATAGGATAAAAAAGACAACAAAAAAAGAAGATGAATTTAACGTACAATCTTAAAATCCAAATATATTGAACAATAAATCAAGAAATTAAACTATCAAATTCCCGTCCCAGAAAAATAAAAAAAAAATAATGGAAACCAAGAATAATATAATTAGATATACTGTTCGTGCTAGGAGAATAGGAATACTTCAATGCACATGGAGGTTTACTAATGGAAGCTCGACTGGTAACTTTGGTTGCACGAGAGAGATCATTTATGATGTTCAAGCATTATCACTAATGGAAGCTCTCTGGTTTTGTTATTGTGATATTAATAAACGCAAGCACTGGAAATGAAACGTGATAAAAGTGGAGGACAAAAAAGCAAAAGACTTTCATTTTCTTGCCATGGATAACGCGATGAGATGAAAGGGATCACCGCGAATCCCATAGTTCATATCTGTTGGAATGTTGCCGGTTTCCGGTGGAGAGCTTTCAAGGCGAGGCTGGCATTTTGTGACCTTCAAAGTTAAATGGAAGGTGACTTTTGTAAAGAAACTATAACACAAATACTTTGATTCAAGCTGCAGAAGCATCCATGACAATAATAAGACAAGCAAACAAATCATTTCTTCGAATTATTTCCCTTTTAAATATGAACAAAAGGGTATAAAATTACCTTAATAGGGGTATAATCAGAACCCTGTTTGCATAGGACACGACCTTCAATGCCTAGTCTAGTTTGTCATTTCTTGGTTTTGGTATACACAACTTTGGTTTGGGGATGTTTGATTTTGGAACATAATTATTATTTGGCTTGACAATCTCTTGCTTTGGTGTGGTCAGCTTAGGTTGATCAAAGACCTTTTTTTTTTTTTGGGTCGTAACCATGTCCAGGTTTTGGCGCAGTCATCTTTGGTTCGGGAAGGTTTGGTTTCGAATCATATTTGTAATATGGCTCGCTAATATCTGGAATGGGTACGATCAACTTTGGTTTTGAGTCATAACCATAGCTGGGTTTTGGCATGGTAAATTCTGGTTTAAGAGCATCTATTTTTGGGTCATAACCATAATTTAGCTTGACAGTGTATAGGTTGGGAATGATCGGTTTGTCAAGGTGTGGTTTTGAATCATACCCTTTGTCTGGTTTTGGCTTTGTCAGTTTTGGTTTGGTGAGGCTCAGCTTTGGGTTAGAAGTATAACTTGGTTTGGTGACATCTGGTCTGGGAATGTCAAGATTTGGATTCGAGTCAAAGTTGTAGTGGGATTTGCCAACGTTTCGTTGTGGTTTGGGTCATAACTACGAGGGGGATTAGGAGTAAAGTGTGACATGTAATGTAGAAAAAATAAGTGTTTTGGGTATTTAATTAAGGTAGAGAAGTTAAAAAAATTATGTGGGCTCCACCTTAAAAATATATGTATTGAGTTTTACGGAAAATAACAAATTGCTGATTATTATTTTTTATTTATTATATATTATATTTTTTTGTGCAGGGAGGGGTTTATTATTTATTATATTTTTTTATGAAAAATATATTTTTAATATTAAAATAATCTAAAAATTAATTAAAATATAAATAAATATATTAGAAGGAGATTTCAATATAATTTTTATCTCGCAATCCTAATTTTATTTCAAATAATATTTTACTATATATTGTTTCGGGATCACAGATGCCTTCACGTATAGATTTATAGTTCGTAATGAAATTACAAGTAGTTTAATGAGAGAATAAAAATAAATGTCTAATTTACTTGAATTATTAATTATATTTTATTATTATAACTATTAAATATTTAAAAACAATATATATATATATAAATAATTTAAAAAGTTGAAATCAATATGAAAAACTTGGTAACCAAACACTTGAAATTAATTTTTATTAGCTTCAAATTCAACCATAATTTTAACCAAATATTTTAAAAAATATTTTGAATAACAACTAAAATATTTTTCATAAAATTATTTTTTAAAATCCCTAAAGTAAAAACAATATCAAACACATCCAGCTGAGACAACGCGTCTGGCTTTGATTCTAGGACGTGACTATTATCTGGCTTGAAAAAAGTATCTGGCTTTGGATCATAGCCGTCCCTGCCAACCGAGGCAATCACTAGCAATGACAAAAGGAGGCCTGGGGTGGTGAAGTAGGAATGTATTGAAGCCATCGCAGACTGGCAACTAGAGGACAGGAATAGAACTTCAGATGATTGACTCGCGGTCAAATTGGGTCTACAGAATTGAGAAAAATATAAAATTAAGGAAAAATCTATCACATGTGGCATAGCAGTAGATATAGATTACGATGAAAGAGACACAGCGCTGCACTGTAGGGAAAATACGTGCAAGGACATCTTCAGCATGTCGGCTTGGACATTACGTGGTGGTCTTTTTATGTTGCCTTTATGCTGGAATATTTTTTTTAAGTTCAGAGTTGTTTCTAACCAGTTATATTTATGCTCTTTTATAAGTTACGAGTAATAAAGAATAACCAGTTATTATTTTTTATTTTTTTATTTGAGAATATTAAACTATATTTTTATATATAAAAAAAATATTTTTCTCAATTTTTAATGCATGTGATAATCTAAAATCACGAAACATTAGTGAAAAAAGTGAATTGAAAAAAATAATGAGTGATCCAGAACAAAGTGTGGGCCAGAACTCAAGTTTAAAAGACCTACACTTAGGCCTGAATTTGAACTGGCAAGCCTGCTAAGCAGGTAGAAATAGAGGCCTGTCGTCTTTTGTACAAGGAAATGGGGCCCACATCCATGGTGACGACTCATCCACGAGGTCGTAAAATTTGCTTAAATCATCGGCCCTCACTCCAAACAACAATGTAATTTCTTGTCGGTTGGTGCATAAATACAGAAACTAGTTCTTCATTAAAAAAACCGATAAAAAACAATTAAGCAGGTTATAATATTCTTATAAAGTTTCAGTCGGTTTGGTTTTGGTTTATTAAGGGGTTGCATGAGAGTGTGTTTAGAAAATGTTTTTGAAAAAAATAAAAAAATTATTTTTATTTTTTATTTTAAATTAAATATTTTTAGTGTTTTTAGATTATTTTGATGTGTTGATGTCAAAATTGATTTTTTTTTAATATTATTTTGATATATTTTTTAATGAAAAATATTTTTAAAAGCAACCTCAATCACATTCTTAATCAAATACTAAGATTAAATATGATAAATCAAACCAAATTAAATTAATATATATATATATATATATATATATATATATATATATATATCATAAAAAAAAAAAATTATATTCTTCCAGTTGGTTCAATTTTTTTGGTATAATTTTTTTGCTATAATTTTATTCTGATAAAATGAAGAAAGGGAAAGACTTAATTAAAGTGAAAAAAATATTGTCTTATTTTTCGATCTTTTACATAAAAAAAACCGAACTAAATAGAAACCGGTTAATTTAAACTGGTCTCAGTTCAATTTCAGGTTTTTTTATATAATTTTGAATTAATTATTTTTATAAATAAAAACTAAATCAAAATAACCACCACTCACATAACTACGTAGCTTCATCAGCATACGGATACCGACACCTTTGACTTTATTGAGCAGTCTTTTCTCCCTTACGCATACTGAATTTGAAACCAGATTATTTCTCTCCCAACCAGGAAAAAAAAAACATAACAAAAAGGTTGTTAGCCTGGTCGTCTCTTCTTGCCATGAAAATTAAAAAAAAAATAGTATCTTCTGTTTTTCCTAGGTCGACTGATTTTTTTAGTTTTGTTTTTTGTGGAGTCGCTCAAATTCAACACTTCCGCTGGCATTCTTATATATGTATATATATTCCCGTGTGGCAGTTACGCTAGGACCATTTCCTCGTCATCGTTGAACCAAAGTTACCCAAAATTAATTAGGATTGGTAAAGGTTATAATTCTTTACAAATATATTATTTACCCAAATATTTTATAGCCTTCAATTTATCCCCAAACTTTGACTCTTATATTCTCCACAGCCCCTCTTGTAATAATTAATTTTAATCTTTTATTTTAGGGTATCACAGAATTTAAATGGAATTTACTATCACGCTCAAAGCTTAGAAAGATGGCACTTCGAAAACCTCAAGATCATGTATTTGCATGGCTATGTCTTCGCAATGATTTGAGTGTGTGTGTGTGTGTGTGTATATATATATTATGAACCAAATAAATGAATCCTGATTTACGGGAATATTAATAATTTATACGTGCAAAGGATATGGAAATAATATCCAATCATACTTCAATGTAATACACAATATTCTATTTATTAGTTTATAGGATCCGTGCCGTATTAATTTGGTGTTATTATATGTGTTCGGAATATTCAAACTTATTGCCAGCGATTTTATTTTTTCCGGTACAGTCATTGCCAGTAAGTTACCGTGAAATAAAACATTATAATATATAATTAATGTATCCCGATGGTATCATATGTAGCTTATACTAAGATCACAAAAAATATCTGAAATTTTCTCCGTTCATTCACACAAATCTAAAATTTTAAGTTGCATATAGGAGGTGCTCTAGCTATCAGTATGCAGTGTTTGTTTGATAGTGTATTTGAGATTATTTTGTAAAATATTTTTTATTCAAAAAGACTGATTTAACTGTAATGCCAGGCACTAAAAAGCAAGCAAATCACGTGCTCAATTCCATAAAAAAATAAATAAGAAAAGAGACTTGAGATATGATATTAGGATAGAGTCATAAAAAATAAAACAAATAATAAAGCTAAAAGTTCTAACGATGAAATTAAAAAAATAGTAAGAAATAAAATTAAAAGAAAAACATGAAAAAGATAAAGCACAAAAAAAAGGGAGTAAAAATTAGAACAAATCAAATACAAAAAAGTAAATAAAATGAAATGCCTGGAGACAAAATTAAAAAAAAAACATTTAAATTAAAAAGCACTACAAGGAAAACAAATAGTAATGAAAAGAATTAAGAATAAAATTAATAAAATAGAAACTAGTGGGCACATCTTTTTTTTTTTTTAGCCGACACAGGCATAGAGGTAAGGAAAGAAAAAAGGGATAAAAAAAATAAGTTCATTGAGCTTAAAACTGCAGCTCCGTTTTAAAACGTGTTGGACAATTGTTTTTGAAATAATTTAAAAATATTTTATTTTTATTTTATATTTTAAATTAAAAAAGTTAATGTTTTTAGATTATTTTCATGTACTAATATATTTTTTTTAAAATATTATTTTAATATATATATATATATAAAAATATTTTAAAAAATAACCATAACTATAATCCTAAATAGACACCGATAAAAAAAGATAGATAAAAAAAGAATGACATGATGCTCTAAAACAATCTAAAAATAAAAAAAAGAAGAAAATCAAGTTGTTTCAAAAATGCAATTAGGGCACAATCCAAAACACACCTTAAACAGAAGATCATATGATAAAGCTTATTGTTTGAAAGCGTGAATAAAACTGTTTTTTAAAGTGTTTTTATTAAAAAAATATATCAAAATAATTTTTTATTTTAAAAAATATTTTTGATATTGATACATGCAAATGATCTAAAAACATAAAAAAAATTAATTTAAAATAAAATAAAATATTTTTAAAATATAATGTCAAACATTTCTTTTATCAAGTAATTAAATTATCCTCCTAAGACTTTTCTAGGCTTTTCTAGTTTCTACCCACGAAACTTCAAGTTAAGGTTCTTAAAGATTGTAGCATGATGATAAAAGATTTAAGATTTATACAGTAAATTTTGAATTTAAATTAAAATATACATCTCTTATAAAAATTTAATTTATTTAAATTTATAAAATATAATTTTTTAAAAGAAAAGATTTTTCAAATAAAAAACTACAAGCTAACCTTTGAAGATTTGTTGATAGATAACCTTTGGATTTAACCACCTTTGACATCCTCGAAAAACCCAAGCACATGTTAAATATTCCTTCCTACAGCAAGAAGTCAACAAAAGCTATGCATATCTTAAAAGAAACCAGTTGATGCATATCTAAAGAAACTTCCTAAACCGGACCGCTTGGTGCCTACCGCTGTCACCCACCCATCTCGTTTCCTCGCACTACATAAACCCCCACTCACCCTTCAACTTCAAAATCCTATTCAACTAACTTCCTTAAACCTCGTCGACTTTACTTTCCTATCAGCAGATCTCTCATAGTTTCACTGTTGTTTAGCTAATTAAACAAATATGTGTGGCGGTGCTATTTTATCTGAAATCATCCCTCGTAACCGCGCCCGCCGCGAAGCAGCTTCAGAGTTCTGGCCAAACGCATCGTTCAATAAACTCAGTCCTTTTGATTCCTATCTGTGCCCACTTAGCAATCAGGAGGAGCCATTCACTCTCAAACGACCCCGGCCCCAACCCCATCCCCAACCCATTTCTGGTATTGGATTCTTTCGTTTCATTTCTTGATATAGTTTTTCTTCTTCTTGTTCATGTTTCAAAGAAGCTGATTTTGAATGTGGAATTTATGCAGAAACAGCGGAAGTGGAGAAACCCACTGCCAAGAGGCAGAGGAAGAATCTATACAGAGGTATAAGGCAGCGACCTTGGGGTAAATGGGCAGCTGAGATTCGTGACCCAAGAAAAGGAGTCCGTGTTTGGCTCGGTACCTTCAATACTGCTGAGGAAGCAGCTAGAGCCTACGACAGAGAGGCTCGCATAATTCGCGGCAAGAAAGCCAAAGTCAATTTTCCAAACGAAGATGAACATAACTATACCTCCCAAAACTCAAATACCAAGCCTCCTATGTACCCAACCCCCACCTGTCATTTCTCAAAGGGTTATGATTTTGGGTACGGTTCTGGTATGAATCAGATTGAATCCTACTCTTCAAATGGTTTTAATGGCCAGCCAATCACTTCTGGGGAGGATGATTCTGGGTCCGCATCAGAGGAAGGAACAAGACTGGTGGACTGTAATCACAACGTGGAGAGTAATATTTATATGGGTCAAGTGAAGCTGGAAGTGGAAGACCAGAAGCTAGAGAAGGTGAAGAGCAAGGAGGTGGTGTTGGTGGATTTGGAAACTGGAATGGAAGAAAACGAGGTGCAGAAACTGACTGAGGAGTTAATTGCGTATGAGAATTACATGAAGTTTTATCAGATTCCCTATCTGGATGGGCAATCCATGGCACCAAATGGTTCCACCCAGGAAAACCTTGTGGGTAATCTTTGGAATTTTGATGATGACAGCGTCGCTCCTCCTGTCACCTCGGCACCTCTGTAACAGCGACGGCAGTGTCTTGTCTTCTTTTTTTTCCCGATGGCTTTGTAAACTCGCATTTGATGATTAATTATGTTGTTTTTTCTTGTGTGAAATACGTCTTGTTTCAGTGAATAGGGATATACCTTCTTGAATTTGCTGTCGAAATGTAAATTTTACGAGTTGATCGTCGCTTAATAAAATTGTTATCCTTTCCTTCCATTTCGTGTTTTCGTTTCCCGATTTGCAGATGAGATTTTCAAGTTCTAACCATGCCAAGGGTTCTTGTTCATGTAATTTCCTTTAATTTCACAGTTCATGTAATTTCCTATCTTGATGATCCATACCGAACGAGCACTGTATATATATACAGTCACCACATATTCGAATGAAGAATCTCTAAACTAAAGATAAATACATGAATTTGTATAACATACGGATTGCCATACCTATTTATACACACAGACAGTCCCATAACGTACGCAAAATTGTGGCGGGTGAATGATTAATATAAATTCCTTTTTAAATTTCCGGGCAAATAGCAAATCAAGATGCTGTAATTTAGACCCAAGAAAGTGGCAGCGATGGATGAAATGGTTATTTGGAGGGAATTAAATAACTGGGGTCAAAAGTGGTGTCGATCGGAGGCGAGGTTGAACGCGGCTAAGTGGTTGTTGAAAAGCAAGCAAAAACAAAGTTGGCATGTTGCCAGGAGCAAGTGGGGGCAATTGGAAGGTGGTAAATCTGAAACTTGCGGCTGCTTTGCTGGTTTTGGATTTTCCTCTCTCTTCGGCCACCGAAACCACCGCCTGGGTAGCCCCGTGGGCGCCCGTGGCATATTTTTCTTATAAAAAAAAACTTGTACTACCACTCGTCTCCTCGAACACGTGTTCGATAGTACAAACTTCGATGCACTCGCTCTCTTAGCTACGCAAAACTCGTACGTGTGTAAAATTACTCGCTAAACTCAAGGAATAAGCATTGTAATTAGCTATTAATTATCTATAAGCTAGTTAATAGTTAAATTTATTGTAAAGTTAAATTAACTATAAGCATATCAGGGTTTTGCAAAGTTAAATTTATTGTAACTCCTACACACATATTATTATAGATTTTAATAGCTAAATATTTTTTTACCCCTTGATATATAGTTATTTTAACCTTGAGTTCAAGAGTATTTTTAATTTTTTATATTTTTATACAAATTAAAATAATCATAATATCCCTAATAAGAAAAAAATTAAGAGTCACTGTGGAGTGTCACAATAATTTATTTTATTTTTTTATTTGTTCATTTGTTAAATTTTTTAGTTTTTTTAATGTAATTTTGTTGTTTTTATTATTTAGGCAATAATAATAATAGTTTTAGTTTTTTTTTTCTTTCTGGATTCCTTTTTTGTTAGAGTTTTTGAGTTTTTTTTATTTTCTCGGGGTAGTTTTTGAGTTTTTTAATTTTTTGGGGTAGTTTAATAATTTTTATTATTTTAGTAGTAATAATAATAATAATTTTAGGTGTTATGACCGAAATAATAATAGTGATACTATTAATCATAATGAGGATAGCAATTATAATTTATTGTAATGATTATAGTATTTATGTTATTAATAATTATGACTTTGATGATGATAATAACAACAAGAACTTATAAAATAATATAGAAAATATCAATAATGACACAAAATGATAATAATGATAATAATACTAATTATAATTTCAATTATATTAATAGAAATAATGATGCTTACTATCGTGATGATTATTATTTTAATAATGATAACGATTATAACAATAATGACGGTAGCAATGATAATACTACCAATAATAATCAAAAAATTAATTATTTACAATAATAATTATAATAGCAACTATAATAATTATGACAATTTAACAACCATGATGATAACAATGAGATAATAATCAAAATAATTCATTAGTTAATGTTGTTTTTGTTAAAAATTGACTTTTATATATATAATATCTCAAATCTAATATCATGTAAATAAAAAATATATGAAACCACATGTAGACAAATTGTTGGAAAAATTTGGTTCAAATTATCTACAATGAAAAAATAAATGAGACAATTGCTCTCCACTTTGCTGTAGTCAAAACCAGCATATTTAACATGTAAAAAAAATATTATTGGTTCTAAATTTATTTTATAATACTATACATCTGAGTAAAATAATTAACATATAAAACTTTTGATTATTTAATTTTTATATATATTCATTTTATTATGGATAATGTGTTTAAAATAATTATAACGGTTATTTTAGAGATATTTTTTCTTAGAAATATTAGGCTAATTACATATTTTTATATTTGTTTAATATTAACACCTTAAAATATACTTAAGAAATGAACTAATTTTTTTTGGAAAAATATCAAATAACTTTAATCTTAGTATTCTCAAATATTTTTAATATAATAATATAAAAAATGAATTTGAAAAAATTAAAAAATAAGTTAATTCTTGTTTAAATAAAAAGCACATTGAACTAAAAATATATCAAGTCATGCATAAAAAAATAAAAAAAAATACAAAGATAACAAATTTTTAACAATAAAATATTCATTATACATGCATAAAAGAGGGTTTCACTCTCATTTTATATCATTAAAGCTAATCTTGCTCTGTTTTTTAATGTAAGTTAAATTTAATACAAAAATAAATAAAAAATATATATTAGAGTAAATTATCAAGAACCAAAATACAAAATAAAATATTACATATATTAAAACAAGGTAAAACAAATCCCCCTACAACTATATATTTTGTTTTCACTTGGGTCTTTATAGTTTTTTATTTTTTATTTTACTTCCTTTACCATTTTTTTGTCTTTCAAATAGTCTATAGTTTTTTCCATATTTATATATATGTTCGAAGTTTTAGTTTTTATTATTTTCTCATTTCTTGAGGTAGTATTTTTTTTTTATAAAAATTTAATTCTTAAATTTTAGTTTGTTTTGGTGATAATTTGAAAATTGATATTTCTTAGTTCTTTGCCTTTTGTTCTATATGTTAGTTTTTTTTTTCATCTTCAAGTCAATTGATTTTTCAAAGCTAATAATAGCTTTTTTTGTTTTTTCATTTTATTTTTTGTTAAAGTTTTTAGGGTTTTTTCAATTCTTTGATTGATTTTTTCCCATAATAATAATAATAATAATAATAAGTTTGTTTTTTTTTTCATGCTTCCTTTTTTGTTAAAGTTTTCCATTTTGTTTAGTGGTTTTGATAATTTGAAAATTGATATTTTTATTTTTCCATTTTTTAATTCTTTTTTATTTTTATTTATTCTTTAAGTGAGAGAATTTTTTTAAGCTATTAACATTTATTTTTTGTGATTAATTTGTTTTTTTAATGGTTTTTATTTTTTTGGTTAAAAATTAACTTTTATAGTTTTTTCATGTATGATATTTTAAATTTTCTACAGTAAAATATAAAAAGAGGAAAAAAAAACATTTATCCCAATAGCGGAGCGTAAGGTAATAGCTTGTTAACAACTAAAACACATGGGTGTGAACACTGCTCACCTATTACTTTTTATCCCCAACCAAAATTATTGTTAATGGAACTTGTTATAACTTCTCTTTTTTTGTTATTCTTAAATTCATCCAATATAAAAAAGAAAAGAAAAGAAAAGAGGTTGGCATGTGGAAAATCAAGGCAAAATATTTGGACAAATTCAAAACTTGATTGTATCCCTATTCTGCTCAAAATAAATTATTATCACACAAATCTACATAGCAATTAAGTTCAATGACATAATTAGATTTTTAATAGGTCGTTTTGATTTAATAATGGAAAAAAAAAAGTTTATTTATGTTTAAACATTAATTTGAGTCCAATTGAAGGGATTAGCAATGAATTAATTATCCTTTTTAAATGGGTCCAATTAATTTTATTAGGGACATAATTGGTGAAAAATAAGTTTAGGAGTCTAATTTGGACTTAATTGAGAAGATTGAAATTTTAGAAGAATAAATTTAATTTTTACCAAGTCAATTAATTAAAATCAATGACAAATTGCAAGAAAATCAAAGTTTTTAGGTCATTTAAGGGTGAAATTGAAGAAATTCTCAATCAATGATCATTATGTAAAAGATATTGAACTATAAGGTCTTAATTGTTTGAGATCAAGGGTGAAATTGAAAGAAATTATAAGTTTAATGGTCAATTAAAAATTCAATTAAATAAATCCAAGATTAAGGACAAAAATAAAAAAAGTTGTGCAAATTCATTGATGACATTGAAGTTTGGTTGGAGATGGAAATTGCAAAACTTGGAAAGTTTCAAGTCAATTAAAGATGTAATTAAAAAATTAAAGAGTCAAATGATTAAATTGGATTATGTCCGAAATCCTCAAAATGATGTCGTTTTAGAGAACAAAAAAAAGAAGAAGAACTAACTGACACGTCGTATAATTCACTTTTTTTTTTTTTTTTTCTTTTGACTCATTAACATGGAAAGTTGCTTGGGTGACTACTTTTCTGAGGCATATAGTATTTTATTTCTTCACCAAATTTGACCAAACTTGAACTATAATGATGTCTTAACATTCACCCACACCATGGTGTGGTCCAATACGAATGATTAACACCACAATCACTATGATACCATTTTAAGGTAGTCAACTCAAACATCTTTAAGTTGACAAAACTAACAACTCATGGTTCTTACTTTGAACTGATTGATGGTATGGTTTGATGTTGAATCAATGACCGAAATTTTATCATAATAGGAGTGAAATCTATGGCCTAAGCATCAAGAAATTAGAATCCAAGTTAATAAAAAAAAATCCCTCCCTTGTTTTTTCTTTTGCCAACAGCTTCTCCTTTAGTTTTCAACAAGCTCCAACAATAGTTGCCTCATCTAACACCTTTCTAGTCACCATTAGAGCCTCTCTTTCATTGATGATCCACCCACTTCCATAAACCCTTGTCATATTCTCCTCCCTTTTCTCGTTGTTGCTATCACCTTCTGTTTTATTTTTTTAGCGAGCTATAACCATCATAGTCACCACCAACGCCATTAATGAAATTTCCTTTTCTTGTCGAACTCCTCCACGACAAGTAGCTCTCTATTTTTTTGTCTTCATTGCCTCCTTGGCGAAACAATGGAGAGTGAAATAATTGAGTCTCCATTGTTCATGTGCACGTGAATAGTGTTCATATGTATGTGAATGGTTACCTATAATTGGCCTAAAATCAAGTTTGTCAAAATCACTTTTTTGATACGAAAAGAAAATGTAATATAAACTCAAATGGTAAAATTGAATCATAAAATTATAAGTAAAATATTTTTGTAAAAGAAATATAGAAAAAAAAAATACAATCTTAAATAACTTAAAAATACTATACAATACAATTACGCTTTCCACCAACCAAAAGAGGGGACACTTTGCTAGATTTTTTATGTTGTTCCAAGCTGAAGAAGCCATGTTTATTCTTAAATCTGATACTTAATATTTACATAATCATGAACAAGGGCAATATATTGAAGTGATTATCAGCCTTCTTAAGGAAGGTGGTAAGTTTTATATAACTTATGTTGCCATATAAAAGTTACAAGATCTGATTTGATTAGCTGAACCACCCTTAGTGCCAAGAGATTCCCTACACTGTCATTCTAAACTTCTCAATAAAAAGTCAGATACATTTTGTTACTCTTTCACTTGTAATTTCACATAAAATAAAAATGACAAATAAGAAAGATGGAGGAAGAGGTACAAGCATAGTTAATCTTTGAAAATAAGCTAAATTAAGCAACACTAAAAAACCTCTGTGGGACACACTAATTGCACCTAGAAATTCCTGGAACAAGTTTATCAGTTCTAGCAAGCTAGATACAATAAAAGGGAAGCCTCTCTTATCCCACTCTCAACTGCACTATATCAAAACGTTATCTGTAAACCTTACAATTGTAGTTGTTTATAAATCATTGTCCGTGGTTAAGCAAAACACTTTGTAAGCAATAGATAATTTGTGTCACTGTCATCCTACATCAAGCAAATCATAAGTGCTTTGTAATGCTCTCACTATCAATTTCAACATCGAAGCTAATCCCAGTCCATTAGAAACCAACTATTCTCCACACAAGTACACCTTTAATACATAGATTTCTAAGCAAAGAAGAAGGTTTCAGAAGCATTCCCAAAGAATGCAGAAATCTACCAACTTGGGAAACACGTATAATGGGTTTAAAACTCAGTAAAAGATGGTCATCGGCAACTTCAGGAGCACAAGTCAGACCAGCTTACTACATATCAGAGACATCTGCTCATGGAATCTGCTTCAAACCCATTAACTTCTAAAAAGTAAAAAACACTAATTTCATTTGATAGGAGAGTTGGGCTAACAGAAATATTGGCTGTTGGAATTTCAGTAGTTAACGAGAAAGTGAAGTCTGTTCATGAAAGGCTTCATGTATCGGACAAAACAATTGCAATTGCAGTGCACATAAAACTCCTTTATTTGCAGATGCATAAGCAGTCATAGATTCATAATAAAGCATGATAAACCAGTTTAAGAAATAAAATAGAAGACGGACACACGTCTTAGAGCAACTGCTAAATCCTAAAACCATGCTAAAACAAGTTTCTCTGGACCCCAATCACAAACTAGCAGCAACGACACCAACAAGAAGAAGAAACTAAACCAACAGCAGCGACAGCAGCAAGAACCCTCAAAGATGAAGTTTGCAGTTTGATCATAAATAGCAGGAGTTGTTAGAATGTGGTCTATCTATATAGATGCTATAAGAAAACTTCAGTTGGAAATTGAAATTCATCCCTGTCCGGATCCCTCCGTCACTCATTTCTAGTCCCTAAAGATATTAGCTTGAAAGAGTAGAAGTCAGCCAGTCCGTAGTCAGAGGGCAGCTAAGCTTCAGTCTGGAGAGGTTAATTAGGGGTGAGATAGAGAAACCCTTTCCAGTCCTGCGTACAGCTTGAGCAGTAAATAGTCTTTACTACTTTACACGCGTCAGCGATCAAAGGTCAACACTTTGTGGCAAACATGCATGAGGAGATCCAGTTCAGTCCTGATAATAATACTACTATCTCGAGTCAAGTAGTAGTAGCCTCAAAGAGGAAGACGAGGAAATGGATATTGAGTGGATGAGATAAGATTTTAGTGAGGAGTAAGCTTAACCCTGTGGAGGAGAAAGCCCGGTGAGGAGCACTTTTAGAACTGTTATATATATACCCGACAAGTCCCAGGAAACCCTAAGTTGAGTAGGTCATTCTAGATTAAAAACCGGGCAAGCTTGTCGATTCCGATGTCATTGAAGCGTCGATTCAACCGGTCCATTCTCGAGGAAAACTGGTAAGCCACATGAGTTGGCGGCGCTTCCATTCTCGAAGGGAGGTCCGGTATGAGTAGAGGCGCCGCACAGGCAAGAGAATAGAACAGTAGTCTTTATCCAAGTACTGTAAGCTTGCCAAGTACCGAGCAAGCCCGCGGAGAAGCCTTCCCGTTGCAGAACTCTATTCCTTTCTGCACTTGAAGTAGAGAATCGATTATTCCTGTGAGAGAATAAAATTTGAGGAGATTTCTTATTATTTAGGGCATTCCCTCACCCTTCTATCATGTCCATCCAAGTTTTTTATTTCCTTCCTTGGTTGATTCAATCTCGAGACAAACTAGTCGAGTTCTTCATTTACCCTAATTGCCATTGATTTGCCAAGTTTGTTTACTCTTTTTCAATCCTCCACTTTACTTTTCACTATTTGAAGTGGAAAAAATATTAAAAAAATCACTAATTGTATGTGTGTATAAGCATTCCAATATAAAAAATATTTAGAAAAACCAGCTATGTTTTAATATATCTGATATTGATGCAACTATTTATTAATAGTAATTAATTAACACAATTTTAATCAAAACCTATTTTTTGTATTAAATAATCTCCTAGAACTTTTGACTATTATGTATGCAAGAATAGTTCTTCAACTTAAAAATATATTTCGACCTTTTATATATTTTTTTAATACTGCAATAATAAAAAATAAAAGTTAAATTTTTTTTTTCTTTTATTGAGTTCTCCCCTTAAAAGATGCCAAGCTACTAGGTGTCTGTTAGGTGTCTATTCGAGAGTATAACTAAGATTTTTTTTTTTTTTTTCAAAATACATAAAATGATTTTTTATTTATTTTTTAAAAATTATTTTTAAAACACGTGACATCACCATTGTAACCTATCAGTATGGCTCTAACCGTGGTATTTCATAGCACGATAGCTTGAGCTATACCGACCGAAGCAACCCTTTATTCCAATTAATTGCTGGCGACCATTATTTACTGTTTGCTTTAGGCATTCAAGCCACATTTATCATTTGTAGAGGGTGAAAACTCTAAAACCAGGGGGCAGCTATTTCCTAACATCGATACGAGGGTAGCAGTTTCCCTGTAAACTCTTCCTGGGCTGGAAACCAAAATGCCATTACCTTATCCACTCGTGAAATGGAGTGGAAGACAGGAAGCAAATCCAAGATGTGGTGAATCAGCCTCAATTTCTGTGGAACCTTTCTGTTTGAGTAGCCTGAGCTGTTCGACAAGATTGACCTTTCATCGTGAATTCGACCATGAAAATGAAAGGAACTAGCCTTTCCAAAGCTCTGGCATATGCAATTGAGCCTAGAGTAAGAGAAGATGTTTACATTCTTTCTATGATTCAAGGATAGCTAGCTGCAATGCTGCTGCTTCTTTCACCTCATCTACATTAAGTGATTTCACTATCAATGTTCATGCAGCGTGTGGATGGAGAGATCATGCAGCCATTACAAACCCTTTCCCACTTCTTATCTGGGGAGAATAGTCGATCAGAAGAAGAAGGTAGAGGCCTGACAAAAGTCGTTCCCTATCCTTATTATCAGTTGAGAGACTTGTTACTTGGACACCGGACTCTATATTCCTTTCTACTTTCTATATCATGAGAGGTTACTGGGCAATATCAAACAGGTATTTAGCGATCAAGAGTTTAATCAATATACTTTTACTTTCAGTACACAGAGTCCTAAAATTTAAACATAATAGATTTTTTAAGAATTTCTATTTTATTTATAATAAATATAAACAGATAATCTATAAAGAAAAAATAAATAGATTTTTTTTTCTAATTAATTTCTTCCAATATCAAACTGATATTTATAAGAAAAATAGCATTGTTTCAGACAAATATACATATAGAATTTAAAGGCACCCATCTTTAGACCAATATATCTATAGAATTGAAAAGCCAACCCTTCAAATGAATTATCTGAATAAGGTGTCATGTATAATTAATTAATTAATTCTAAAAATAAAAATTATTATTTTATATAATGTCAAATGAGACACACATATATATACTAGTTTCCTTCCAATATCCCAATTTATTTACCAGGTTCAACAAAACCTTTTACTATTACTATGTCAAATAAAGTTCTCTTTGTTTATCTACCCAATATAAAAGCTATAGTTGCACCATGTTTAATGTATAAAAAAGATATCTTTCAATCTAAACCTATTCTTTGTGTAAATATATCAAAACGCTATAAATATCATGATGGCAAAAAAAAACAATTAAATCAATAGTTTATTTAATAGAATTGAAAATATTACACACATAATTCAATTAACCCAAAATAGAATTTCACCATTATTTTAGCACCAATATGATCTTATGCTACCTCATAAATTCATGAACATTTACAATGTTTTCTAAACTTTTGTTGAAGCGACACCCCTTTTTATGTTCAAATAGATAAGATATATCAAGCTCGCAACAATAATATGGTATAGAGTAGAATCTAGCAAAAATAAATCATCAAAAGAAAAATATATGAGAAAGAAAATAGGTTCAAGGTGAGTAAACTACCTCAATAACTAAGAAGTATCATAGAGGGCCCAAATCTTTCATTTCAAACTTTCCATAACTTTGTTTTTAAAAACTGAAATACCACCAATATTATCGCTACTAATATTTATGCCATCAATGTTAGTGTATATATGGCAAGAATACCAGCATATCAACAATATATGCGAGCAAATTGTAACAGAAAATTTTGTATTTATTATAGACTATAAATCAAGGATTATAGACTGTAAATTAGAATTTATTACATGTATTTAGAGGAATAAATTCCTCCTTGAAAAATCAATGAATTACAAAACGAATTTATAAAGAAATTTGATATTTGTGACAATCAATATATAAAAATAGAATGATACGATCTACGTCAATGTTCTCAATAAAAATAAATAGAATCATGACTATTAGAAATAATTTCAAGAGAATTGATCACAACTAATTTTCTAAATTAAAACAAGTTATTTGTTTGAGATCACATAATATTTTTTGAGCTTACAAACATACTCGTAATCATACGAAACATCAAGAGAATGAGTCATATAAACTTTTTATTGAAGATTTTCATTCAATAAGCTATTTTTATCATCAATTTAAAAGATATATCATTAAAAAAGTGAAACCACTACAATAAAAGTACAAATAATAATCATATCCTTATATTTCGAAGTGGCATGGTAGACGACTCTCTCTTTCACTAATGCGAACCACCACATCACCAACTTTTTACACTCTTTTTCGGAATGCCGTCCTTTGAGGACGGATTCTTTACTATCGAAAGGCAGCTTGACGTTTCTACTGCCTCCGTGTGTCACTGTCATCGTGACCACAACTTGCATACTGATAGCTGCTGGTGCATCGAATGATCAGTTAGTATTGCAGTTTGAAAGGTTCCACTACACTTCTAAAATAGGCCCCATATGGAATCCTCTAAAGCTGCTAAATTGGAGCTGGCATTGGTTTTGGAAGCTGAAACTGCGCATTTATCTCCAACCTTTCCTTCCACTAGCCATTAACAATCCAATATTCTTCGAATCATGACGATGGAAAGACCCCGCAGGTTGTCTGTATAGCAAACAGACAACAAATGATGTGATAAGCATTTCGTGACAAGTGACAGGGCTCACAGCAACAATGTCAAGTATGCACGGAAACAGTACAAAGAATTGTAAAAGAGTTCAACTGTACGTACTTCCACGGTTCTCACCGGTTTTTATCCTCTTAACAGAATTACTGTAATACCATTGAAAACCAACAAGGAAAGATCTTAACACCCTCTCCCTCTATTTTGCTTACGAAATAACAGAGTAACGTGGCTCCAGGTTCCAAGTCATCGAAACGACAATAAGCAAGTTGATATAGGGCCTTGTCAGCAATAGCTGACAGGGATTCTATTCAACAAGAAGGCTGGTGGCCAAATAGCATTGGACAAGCCAGGGGGGGAGATGAATTCCTTGTCTTTTCGATGATATTCAAAAATCCCAAATGGATCCCTACCCCTGTAATCCCACACAGAATCATGAAGCAGCATAACATAACACAGAACAAATCTACAAAAACTATATCATATATCAGCATGAGAAAAGGCAATGCCAGCACATGAGCGGGTCATTTCCTCCAGCAAACCACTGCATAAACCATGAATCAATGACACATGAGCTCAAAACATTTTTTATTATCATAAATCACAGCCAAATACAACTAACTATGGAGCGATTTGTAGGGTGTATTAATATATAGCCGGCGTCCTTTTCTTTGGTTGCACATAAGCCTGATATATTATTACATTCAGGCCTCCCAGGTTATTCATCAATACCTTCATTTGCCATTAGCCCCCAAAACACATCACAAAGAACATTTACATATTGCCAATCAACTTTGTTTTTTAATACCTATCCGCTTCTATAGGTATCTACAGACTTCTTTGATAACGTGGATTGGAAGAAGCAAACCCATCATCTCTGAACAGAGGCTTGTGCCCCATGAGATCTCCACTTCCATGACTTGCTCGCCCTCTTGATGCAGCTTGGTGTACAGATGGATCATCTGGATTGTTGCACAGCCCAAGTTTGACAATGAAAGTAGTCACTGTACCTTTGTTGAGGCCTTCACTTTCTATCCATATATGGCCCTTCATGAGAGTTACAAATCTGATTCCCATAATTTAAGACAAGGAGAACAAGTAAAAAAAACTGTAGAACAAGAAGAAAGCAGAGATTTATATGATAGCTTTAACATTAGATCTAACAGTAACTATTTTTGTCATTAGTTTGATGGATGATGGGACAGTGCTCGAAAGGAATGATATAACAACTTCTACAAACTTTGCAAGGCAAGGCAATGGAAAGTGTTTAGCTCTACCGTTTGCAGATGGCAAGCCCAAGTCCTGCACCACCATTACTTCGACTAGATCCACTTCGTATCTGGGCAAATTTAGTAAAAAGGTGTGGGAGATCTTGTGGGAGAACTCCGCAGCCAGAATCCTTAACCTGTCACAACCAACATGATAAGGTTAACAACAAAGCAGATCACAATCTAAACAACCTACAAGGATGAAGTAAGCAGAAAATGCTGCATTGGTTAGTACCCTACTTAGGAATGGATGACAGCTGTAAGATTTTATACAAGCTAAATCATGTTAGACAGTATAGCAGTCTGAAATACTAGAATCCAAAATAGTTTTCATGAACTGCCAAAACTGCATGTCTACTCGATACCAAGAGATGCCTTTAACCTTAAAAAGGTTAGCTATCTATTATTAACACCAACGGAACACTGTTCTATAATTATCTATTATTAACACCAACAGAACACTGTTCTATAATTATCTATTATTAACACCAACAGAACACCGTTCTATAATTATCTGAACAAAACCTAAATGTACTGGTCAACAACCTGCATGCGTAGATAGAAGTGCCCATCACTCATCATCGGGTAGAATTCAGGAGGCTGCCAGTCTCTCAAAGAATCAGGTTTTGCAACAGAAACTACAATAGACACGTAACCCTCCTTTGTGAACTTGACAGCATTGCCCACAACATTCAGAATAGTTTGTGTCAGCCGTTTCTCATCACCAACTGCACATGCAGGCAAATCTGGGGCCATAATTAAAGACATAGATAGCTTTTTAACAGATGCGATGGGCTTTATCAAACCAACAACCTGCATTTACAGAAGAAAAAAAACAATAGCATTACTGCAATACCTCCATGGAAGTGCCACAGTGCCAACTTGTATTGAATTCCATTAGTGCATCATAAAAGTAGAAAATTAGGAGTAGTCACCTCTTTTAAAAGCTCATGAAGATTAAATGTCTTAAGTTCCAAGTCTAAGCTTCCATCTTCAAGTCTTGAAAGATCTAGCACATCATTAGTAAGTATTGCCAAGAGGTTACTACTTTTTAATACTGTCTCGATCATTGCTCTTTGTTCGGTAGTTAGTTCAGTCTCTAAAAGAAGTGAAGACAATGCAATAATTGCATGCATTGGTGTCCTCATCTCATGGTTCATGACAGCAAGGAAATCATTCCGAGCATGTATTGCCATTTCTGCTTCTCGACGAGCTGATTTTAAAGCAACATTCTGCACCATGAGTTGATCACGTGCCCGCATAGACTCTTCGAGAATAGCAGCATGAGAAAGAGCAACTGCAACCTGATGAATGTCAAAAAGGATTTCAACACTGAACAACCTGCTTGGAGTAGTAGCTTAGGTTTCAAACTAAGGCACATAAATCGTATTGCTTGTAAGCATCTGATGCAAGGAACCATATGTAAAGGTATAATGAAGCAAAGCCTGATATGAAACATGACTACCAGAACAGACGTTTGTGATGTTGATCATTCTGATAGTGGTCAACATAACAGCATACTGCAGCAGATAGGTAGCAGGCACAGATGAGAGAATCTGAACAACACATTCCAAGGTAAAATGCCAAAACCGAATTCATTAAGCTGAGCAATGAGACACCCCATGCCTACCCAAATTTTCAATCCCTTGTGTATAATAGATAGGCCTGCATATGAAATTTATATGCTAGCTTTTTCACTGGTCATGCTATTTCATCATTTTCATAAGCTTATATGCAAACAAGATGCATGAAATAGAAAAGGTAAAAATAAATACAGCATGAGCATTGGAACAACTAAATAAGAACATTCCAACCTTTCTGTGACACGGAAGCAGAAAGAGAGCAATTAAATCATAAATATACCTGGTCTGCAACAACTTCAACAAGTTCCAATTCATGGTCTCGCCACTTTCTAGCACTTTCTGTTGGTAGAATCAAAACCATGATAGCATAGCTTTTTGCAGAAAGTTCAGGCCAATCATTAATATGGAAATTTGACAGATGTAGAAGAGGTACACGAACAGCAACAACCTCGGGTGACAGGTACCTACCTCCATGGGGCCTGATCCTAGCCAGTGGGCAGTTATATGGTATACGCATTGCTTGAGCACTGCTGAAGACTTCGTTGACTATAGGAAGACTTATAGGTACAGATGATCCCACTTGTATTTGGTAGTTCAGGGTGTGAGAAAGTTGCAGATTCAAGCCAGTTCTTGAAGGCATCCACAGAGCACACTCCTCAAGGCCTAAGGTCCTGCCCAGCTCAACAAGAGTGGTTTTCAATATAGTATGTCTGTCAAGTGTGCTTCTAATTTCATGAGTCAGCATTCTAACATGCCTTCCAGTTTCTTCCAGTGTGAGAATAAGGCCCATCTCCCTGTCAAGTTCTTCAGCCTTATTCTTGAGAGATATTTCCCGGGTTTTAACACTCAGTAGATCAGGAATAATGTGGACAAGCATCAAAGCAGTTGCACATGATACAATAGCACAAGCAATTTTTGCGACGGTCATCACCACGGCAACAGCTTTTGAATGCATCGAGAACATCCACAGATTGATAAAGTGGGTCGCTCCACAAAGAACAATGAAGGCACCAAACTGCATAAGCACCCATCTGTACGGGAAGAATGCTGATTTTTGCACGAAGTATATAAGCTCGATGGGGATGGAGAAGTATGCGAAGGCAATTAAAACATCCGATATATACTGATATTTAACGAGAAGTTCTTCATGTGGCCATTGCATATCAATACAATCACAGGACTCCATCCTTCCAATCAAAACCATAGTGAATCTAAAAAAGGAAAAAACACAGAAAACATCACAAATAATAATAATAATAATAATAATAATACCATCTCCTAATAGTTTTTTTAACATTGTAAAATGAACCCATCCTTTTGACTCTGAAAATAATGTTGCCAAATTAGCACGAATCAAGCCACTTAATCATTCATTACAAAACATGTGGGCAAAAAAAATATCAATCCAATCACATCAAGACGACGGTGACGCAAATCAACTAAACAATGTTTAGTAGCAGCACTGATTACATATAGGATGTGTGAATTTATACAGCAAATATGTTTTGATGCATTGCTTTCATCTGGTGAGTTAGACAGATTGGAGGCGATTTCTTCCTCAAGAGCTTTTACCTGTCCTGCAGTGAATTCAAATCCCAGTCGTTGGCATGAAAAAACAAATAAAATCCATCAAAGCTAAACTACAAATGAGCAGAGCGGAGCAGCTACCAACACCTTTGAATTCGAGTAAACTCATTTTCTTTTTTTCTTCAAGGAAAGTAAAAAAAACAGAGAGAGAGAGAGAGAGAGAGGCGTAATATCAAAGCTAGTCATGATCAAGCAAAATTCACAGCTCTTTTTTTTTTCCTGTTATTATTGATGATGAGCATGCTAGATAGAGTTACATATAAAGGCAAGAAAGTTAAACCATTCAGAAGAAAGATTTTAAGGAAAATAATCATCAATGTTTACCGGACGTGAGGAAGAAGAAACGGATGGCCAGAAACTTGCAGTTAGTTACAGGGGAGGTTTGAGAGTTTGATCGAAGCCGTCCGTTTAGTTTTATAATGTGGAGTCGTCGTCTTCGTGGTGGTATGGAGAGAAAAGAAGGAAAGTTGACAAACGCAACGAAGGTGGAAGACATGGAGATTGAAGACAGCAAGGAAGGTTAACACACGCGCCAGCTCAAAGACACTGTGCCACGTGAGAATCCTTCCCTTGGATGTTTCCATCATACCACCACGCGCGTGTGTTTGGGAGATTGTATATATATATATTTTTTGGTCAGGTACCATGAATGTTCTTTTATGGAAAGTGAGACAGTGAAAGCACTCACTCAGTCTCAGTCGGGTCGGGTTGTGAAATAAATAAATAAATAACGCCTTCTTCCTTTTATTACCAATATAGCAAGAGGTTGTTATTTTCTAATTAGTTTGGTGATTAATGTTGTTTTTTAAAAAATAATTATTTAGAAATATATTAAATTTTTTATTTAAAAATATATTTTTTATTTTTTTAAAATTAGCATATAAAAAATACTTGATTGATTTTTGTGGGAAAAAAAACAAAGATCATTTATTGCATGAATAAAATATTATATGGCTTGGTGCTCGTGATCTCACTCATCAACCAAGTGAGCTATGACATGAAATCTATTATCACTGGCCATGATATCCATGCTCGTCGCGGCCGGAACCATATTTTTTTCAAAGTAAAAAAATATTAATTATGTGTAATTTTTTTATAATAATATAAATTTGGGTAAAATAATAAATTTGTGCAAAAATCTTGTGAAGTGCAAGTTTTCTATAAAATATATGAATTTTAAATGGATATAAATTTATCTATTTAGTAGGTTTCAATGAAATAACCAATATATAATTATCATTGTTATTAAAAAAAAACAAGAAGATTCGAATATCTGAATTATTGAATACATTGTACTAGGATTAATTCATTTTACAATTCAGTTTAAATTAAACACGACAAACAAAATATAAATTGTAAATAAACTTCCATTAATTAAATAACAAAAATAAATATTTAATTTTCTATCTCCAAAAAAGAAGAAAATATAAATTGAATATTCATCCTCATATTATTGTCATTATCATTACTATAACAATTAAAATTATCATCAACATTACTATCCAAATAGTAAAAATCATTAAATTGCCCCGAACAATTAAAAACAAATTGTCAAAAAAAAAATACAATCACTAAAATTATTATTATTATTATTGTGCAAACAATAAAATTATAAAATCATCTTATCCAAAAATCAGATAAAAACAACATAAAACAAAAAAAAAAAACAAAGAGAAAAATGAAGCAATATTAATTTTAAAATGATCACAAACATTAATTAAAATTTCAGAATTGAACAGAATAAAAATAAAACACCAATAAAAAAATAAAATAACAAAAATTCAAAACAAAAACCAAAAGTATAAATGAATGAAGAAGGGAAAAAAACATTGTCCAAGAAAGATCGAAAAAAAGAAAGGAATTAATATTAAATCAAAAAATAAGAGAATAAGTGCCAAAATGAAAACCCTAACAAAAAATAAAATCACAAAAAATAAAAACAAAATCTAAAAGCACAAATGCATAAATATGGACAAAAAAATAAAAATTGACTAAAAAGGACAAAAAGCCAAATGAATCAATAAAAAAAATTAAAAGAATAAGTGACAAATATATATATATATATATATATATATATATATATATATATATATATATATATATATATATAATTCCAATTAAAGGATAAAAATAAAACAAATCAAAATTTTGGGACCAAAAAACAATAAAGGGATTTTAAAAAATCAAGATAGTGCAATTATTGAATTAATTAAAAGAATAAGGACCATAATGAAAAGTAATATACATGACCAATTTTAATTCAGGGATAAATTTACAACCAATTTAAATTTGCATACCAAAATTATTAAAGGAACAAAAAAAAAACCGAAAATCAAAAGTTGAAGAACTGAAATGAAACTTACTGTATATAATCAATTTCAATTCAAGGACACAATTGAAAATAATCGAAAGTGTCATTGAAAAATCAGTAATAAAAATGAAATCAAAAGATCATGAAATGAAATGAAATGCATACAAATATGAGGAATGGTAGCGTACTTCACCTGCAGCAGGAGAGAGAAAAGAGAGGGGGGAAGAAAAATCATCCACCGGAGATCACACATTCTGATTTGACAAACACGCCCAACCCTAAACGTGGGGGGCGGAACACTGTTGGCGCATTCGTACGATGTGCTGCAGTGTCCCAGATAAAAAATAATTAAAAAATAGGTATATTGCCTATATAGCCCATGACCCCATCCATATCTATGAAAACCCGGTGTGAAAATTCGGAAGTACTCCCGAGTCTGGCAGCGGGTTTTGTCATTTAGGGGGACTAATTGTGTCTTTTCATTATACAACAAATCTAGAAATATCATTCGTGTCCCCTAGAAAATCTGAAAATGCCCCTAGTCCTATAGGCTATTTTTTTGTTCTAGGAGCAAAATGGTAATTTCACTGTAGCAATGAATAGTAAAAATGAGTCTGGGTGAATAGTATAATTTTGCACAGTAAAAGGAGGACTGAATTTATATTTTAATTAATATGAATTAAACATATATTAAAAGGTTTTACAATTTACATGAACAGTGAAACACAATTATATAAAAAATAGTGTAATTTAAATAATATAAAAAAATAATTTTAATTCATCATCGTTTTTTTACTTGCAAATTCATTACTATTTATTCTTATTTTAATAGCTATGTAAGCATTAGATCAAATTTGCACCAAGAGAATAGGTGTTGCTTATGTTTATCTCATTTAAGACCCAATATTGGAATGAATTTGTTATATAATTGCTAAAAAGTTTTTAGTATTGTTATTAAATTTGATATAATATTTTAAACTGGAAAAATACCTACTCAATTATTTGATGAATATCTAGTCATCCTGTCAACCCCCATGACTCGAGTTATGAATTCTGATAGGTCAAATTCATTTTTTTATATAATATAAAATATAAAGTTTAATTTATCATCAATCCAATAATAAAGGATATAATTCAATAAAAATATTCATGCTAATTGATAAAATTGACAAACAAAAAACCAAAAATTATAACAAAAAACTACCAAAGAATCTCAACCCGACTTTTTGATTAATATTTACTAACCTTAGACTTGTAATCAATTTTTTTTATTAATATTTAGTCATCTCACCAAACTTGTTCATATTATACATTATGATACCCTACTTGATCAAATTAATTTCTTTATTATTATATAATAATAAAAAAATATAAAAAATAATTTATTATCAACTAAATTATAAAAAAATAAAATTAAATAAAAGCATCACCTTACATGATAGATTTGTGAAGAAACAAAATCCATAAAAAACAAGATTGTTAAGGGAAAAAAGCCCAATAGCATAGGCCGAGCAGCTGGCCCCATCTATTTTTTCCTTTTCAAAAACAATTGACGAGAACCTATTTAAAATAATATATTAACTTTTTTTAGTTGAGAAAAAATAAGGCAACTCCAACTTTTCAATACAGAACCTCACTTTAATTCTACGCATTAACTACTAATTAGGATACAAAACTTGCAATCAAATAATTAAAATAACATATTAACCTTTTTCATGTGAAGGCCGACTTTTAGTGTTTTATGCTTTGAAATTTTTTTAAAACATTTACTTTTAATTTTTATTTAAATTATTATTTTTATATATTTTTAGATTATCAGATGTCAAAAATAATTTTTTAAAAATAAAAAAATATTATTTTCATGTATTTCTGAACAAAAAACACTTTAAAAAATAACTTCAATCACATTCTCAAACATACACTTAATTATGTTTATATTGGATGGAGTTTTTTTTATAAACAAAAGTGAAATAAAGGAACAATATACATCAAAATAGAAGGAACAGTATACATCGTATGGACGTGTCCGCAGTGTTTCACGCGCACGCGTCATTCAGGCGGCGCTTGCTCCTCTGTTCGGCGGTGAAAAACATACTTTTGTTGTGTCCTATATGGCGCCGCCATGTCCTCTCCCTCCCGATATGACGCATGGCTGGTTAAGGTGGCCGGTGAAGCTCCAGTGGACTGATTTAAGTTTTTTCTCCCTTTTCTCTCTCCTGCCGCACGAAAATACACTTTGATCCTTATGGTTTGTGCAAGTTTTAGTTTAGTCCCTAGTCTTTTGATTTCACTTTTATTACTGCTTTTTCAATGTAAATTTTAATATGTTGCAATTATGTCTTTCAATTGAAACTGATTATATATGTTATGTTTCAATTTTGTCCTTATTGTTTTGATTTTTAGTTTACTTTTGGTTCCTTTAATTATTTCGGTATGAATGTTTTAATTGCTTCTAATTAGGTCCTCCAATTAAAATTTATCATATATTCGATCTTTCATTTTGGTTCTTATTCTTTTAATTTTTTAAAAACATAACACAACAATTTTTGCTAAATGTCTTTATTTATTTCAGTCCCAAAATGTTTTTTATTTCAATTTTGTCCTTCAATTGGAATTGATTATATAGTTTGTTTTAATTTATTTTGATTATGTCCTCCAATGAAATTAGTCATGTATGCTACTTTTCATTTCAATCCTTATTTTTTTAATTTTTTAACAAAATTACACTGCAATGTTTTTTTAAAATATCTTTATTTGTTTCAGTCCCAATATTTTTATATGTTTCAATTTTTTCATTCAATTGGAATTAATTATATTTTTATTTTCTATTAATTTCTTTGGTTTTTTCTGTCATTCTTGGACAATGATGCATGTATGTTTAGTTTTTGTTTTTAATTTTTGTCGTTTTATTTTTTATTAGGGATTTATTTTTATTTGGTTTAGTCCTGAAATTTTAACTTTTGTTGGTGATCATTTTAAAATTAATTTTGCTCCTTTTTTTCCCCTTGTTCTTTTTTTTGTGTGTGTTTTTTTTTGTTATTTTTTTTGTTCTTTGGATTAGATGATTTTATGATTTTATTGTTTACGCCATAATAATGATAATTTTAGTGATTATTTTATTATTATTTTTTGTAAAAATGTTTCGCTTTTTTATTTTATTTTTTACAGGAAATTTAATGATTTTAATTATTTTGGTAGTAATGTTGATAATAATTTTAATTGATATAGTAATGATAATGATGATAATGTAGGGATAGATTTTTAATTTATATTTTCTTATTTTTATAGATAGAAAATTAGCTATTTATTTTTGTTATTTGATTATTGCAGGTGTTTTCACAATTTATATTTTGTTTTTATATTGAATTTAAATTAAATTATAAAATAAACTAATATTAATACAATGAATTCAATAATTCAGATATCTCAATCTTCTTGCTTTTTTAATAATGATGATAATTTTATACTGGTTATTTCGTTAAAACCTGCTAAACAGATAAATTTATATCAATTTAAAATTCATATATTTTATAAAAAAAACTTACACTTAACTACACATATTTATCATTTTATTTAAATTTATATTATAAAAAATTCTCATATAATTAATATTTGTTTATATTAAAAAAAATATAATATCAGTCACGATGAGACGCAGGCCATTTGCTAGGAGGCATACATAGGGTGAGAAGGGCCGAGTATGCAAGCATCATCAAGAGGCGACAAAACACACCCCGTGGTGTCGTGAATTGTGACAACTTACCAACCACCACTTCATCTCAGATTCATAGAATTAGGTCGAGATCAGCTGACATTCCATGGAGGGGGCTGGAGAGGTTTTCTTTTCAAAATGGGATCCTACCATATACATACAGACAAACATGTACATTTCCCCAACATTTTTTGGTTTTTCGTCTCTAACACTGCCACGTCAGTAAAACCTGCTTGCAGAAGATGTGTTACTCTCGTATTATTGTCTTCAACTAGCTTTCATGGGCAAGTGTACCACCATTGTTGGCCGGAAAGTAAAGCTTACAGTGGATACAGATCCCTTTCAAGCCCAGGAGCTGTCAAGAAGAGGAAACCACACATCAATTTCAGCACATTCGTGAATCTTTGGATGACGCCATTTTGCTTTCCAGCAAATGCAAGCCAGTGCATTAAGAAAGGTTTTTGATTGAAGATTTTAGGCAGAGATTCATCTTTTTGCTATTAGAAAACATACCATTAGAGAAAATAATCCAGATGGACCGCATTCAATAAACAGAGTGCCCCATCTCCATCCTCAAAGCCTTCAACTATTACGTGCTAATAACTAAAAGCATCGTGGCAACTTCGTGATTTCTCTACTCAGCAATATCCACAGAGAGAGCATTGTATATTATAGATAGGTTATGAGCAGGGGGGAGAAACAAGCAGAGAACAAGAAACCCTTTAGTTACCACAGCTACCATCGTTGCCTAGCTAGTAAAAAATTCTGACAATGGCACCAATTAGGAGAAATCACTATTCTTTCATTGCTTGCTTGACAGAGAGATAGCCATCAAAATTTGGCTGATGGCGGCAGTTAGCAATTCGCAGTTCAGCCATGTGATTATTACGAATAAAAAGTAAAGATAACAGGAGCAGCAATATTTTGCGCAAGATCCTGACCATGAAATCATTTTTCCTTCCTAAAAAAATATTTAAATTTAGATCTTCTCTCCATTCATGTACAAGGAACAAAACCAATCTCATACGATTATAATCACTTTCTGAGAAAGATAAAGCAACTGGCACATATTTTTTATCTAACCTTTCAGCTTTTGATCCTTGACTGTTTCATCTGCTTCAATGAGTGGATTAGTTCTGGAAACTTTGCACATACCTTGAGACGATCCTCATCACTGATAATTGGCATACTTTGTGCTGGAAGTTGCCATAGATGTGGCCCGAAGGTTGGAATGACCCAACAATATAATTGGTCAGTTTGAGGATCATATTCAGGTTTTCGGTCTTCTATAGTTGAAAAACTGCACAAAGACCCACCATACTTGGCAAGCCATTCTGGTTTGATGCTAGTGGCCCCATGCATGTAAGGCCGCTTTGTTTGAAGCAATTCACTGTACACCAAAAACTCAGGAGCTGAACGAGAAAGAGAGGACCACCGATGAAGGAATACTGTTTCTTTAACCATGCAGGCTTGATACCGAACAGCACTTGTTTTTCTGTCTCCTTCCAAGAAGCCTGAATTTCCTCTGATGCGTTTTGCAACCCTATCAACCCACCCAGCACAGATAGCTTGGCCTAAGATATCTTCCACATTCAATAAAGTAGACCTCTTACTGGACAAAATCCTCCAAGCTTGTTCTACATCCTCCATGGTCCCGAGGGTCCAAGAGAAACCCTGCTCAAACTCGTGACCATGATGATTAAAGACCAGTTGGAGAAGCTGCTTTCTTAGCTTGGACATTTCTTCCATTGTTTTTAGGTGCAAGGCATTTTCGTGGCAGAATTCCACCGGGCTTTTAGAAAGTTCAAAGCAATGCAAGGCATAAGCTACAGTCAATGTATCACTAGTAGAATTGGAAAATCGAGCACGGGATAATTTAGCTGTTTCTCTGAGTTTCTTGTTCTTTATTTTTTCTTGCTTATCTAAAATTTTATTGCTTCCTACGCTACTAGATCTTCCATCCTGTTCCCAGCCATTGCTGTCAGTATGACTTCCTTCAAAATGCTTTAGAAAAGGATTAGACATGCTCAATGCTGCAGCTGTTGCAACTGCATATCCTAGAACCAGATTTGCCATGTCATGATTTTTCATTTTCCTTGTAACTTGGATAACTGTAAGGAGCATTCGAGAGTGACGAGGACTCATGGGATAGCAAGCCATGGCCTTCCCTAGGGATGTCAGTCTTCCTGTATTATCAAGAGCTTCCAAGGTCTTCAAGCAACGTTCTGCTTCTACTAAGGCAGCAGCCTCTGGAGGAGTTGGAAATGGGAACTTTTCTACCTGGAATACATAACAGGTTATAAGAAATTATCTAAAGAATGGGTTATAAGAAATTCCTGGACACCAGTTAGACCCGCTGGTATCTAATAATATAACTTCAAGCATCATGTAGCAGGCACCATACAAGCAAACTCAACAAATCAACTAGCAACTGGATGGCCGCAAAAGCATTCTGGGAACAAGTCAACTACAAGATACTTGCTCCATATAGGCATATCCAACCCCGTTCAGATAATTTAATGTGCCTCTTTAGATTTTTGGATTCTTGGAAAACAGCATGTGATAAGAACAAACCTCACCTCCACCACAAGCATTAAACATGAAAAGCTAATTGGTTATAGTATTGATATAAAAAATCCTATATGATCTTCTATTACCAAAGTTTAAATCCTTTGTGCATCAAAACTGCCATTGTAAAGTCTGTTGCATTAAACAGGAAAAAAAAAGGGAAAAGATTTTGCAGATAATTAAAGACCCATAACATAGAAGAAAACACACCTTGTCGATATGCATGGATTTCAGGACAAGAACAATGCTATCAACAGGTACTTTAGATATTTCAGCGCAAGAGAAGTCAGGAAGTATGTTATTATAAACAGCAGATGAATAGAGACGGTAACAGTGGCCAGGCCCTGTTCTTCCCGCTCTTCCTTTGCGCTGATCAGCTGAAGCCTTGCTTATCCATTGTACTTCATATGCTTCCATGCCATTTGATGAGTTGTACTTCTTCACCTTTTCTCTTCCAGTATCAACCACATATGTTATCCCTGGGATGGTTAAAGATGTTTCAGCAACATTAGTGGAGACAACAACAAGCCGCTCCCCTTCCTTGACCTTGTCAAATACACGGAGCTGTGCCACTGCAGGAAGCATGGCATAAAGAGGCATAACACGCAAAGAGCTAGTAAAAGGGCCCTTATCTCCTACTGTTTTCTTCTCCAAGCTATTTTTGGATTGTTCAGGGCAGTCTTCTGGCATAGAAGGAATTTGATTTCCCTTTGATTTACATTCTGATGCATTATCTCCAGCCAAAGCATCAAAAGCAGACTTCAATGAAGCAAGGCTACTTTTCTCTCCTAGAACACCCACAGCATCATTTTCAGATGTTTTTGAATCCTCTATATCCACCTCATTACCAACAATTTCTACTTCGCTCTCTGATCCTGAATCATAAGAGACATCTGATTCATCCTCACCAGAATCTGGCACATCTTCATCATGAGAGCCAAACCTCTCAGTTTGCTGGTCAGTTGAATTCCCCTGAGTCTCAAAAGCCTCATTGATATCCTTCATGTTAACACCTTCAATGGAAACCATTTCAGACATTACTGGGACCTCATTCCCTACACGCCCTTTAGCAGTATTAGCAATCAACTCCATTGAAGCTTTACGTAACTTCTGACACAAGTACTCTACTTCTCTCTGTCCTGTGACAAAGACAAGTATGCCTCCTTGTGGCAGTCTCTTGTGGATTGACATGACTTTCTTATAGGCCTGGCCAACATAATCCACAGTTTCTGTTCTCTTCGAGAAATGCACTTTCACTTCAAATTGCCTGGTAGGAACATTTATAACTGGAGGAGGATCATGGAATAACCTTCTTTCAGAAATGAAGTCCTCCACTCGCAAGGTGGCACTCATTAGAACAAGTTTCAGTGGAAATATCATATTTTCAGGACTTAGAGTTTGACCTGAAAGCACCATTTTTTGCTGCTGCTCATATTTATTCTGCCATATGGAAAAGATTGTATATGGTAAAGATAGGTGAGAAGAAGAAGATCCATAAACAATAATAGACAGCTGAACATGGCTAAATGTATCAAGATTACCTGGCGGAGTCGAATTACACGAGAGAGCATTCCAATAAGAATGTCTGTATTCACACTTCTCTCGTGAGCCTCATCCAGAATTATCACAGAGTAACGCTTCAATAAAATATCAGTCTGCACCATTAAAAAAATTATTGAGCGGCAGAAGAGTTAACATAACCATAATAATCCATTTTCTCCAGACAATATTTTTTTTAGATGGGTCCATATCAGTCTGCATCATACAAAAATCTTATTGAACAACAGAAGAGTTAACATGAGGGTACAAATCCATTTTTTCCAGACAATATTTTTTTTACATGGGTCCCACCACCAGTGCTAGCTCCACACAGGTGACCTAGCAAACAATACCAAAAAGGCTACTGCAGGAGATATAACTAATAGGACTTTAAATTCCCAGGAACAAGTTTCAGAAAATAACACGTGAAAAAAATTAATGAATTTTGGATTCTCAATGGTAGCACATTCCAAGAATACAAAATAGGAATTTTAAATTTCTACGAACAACATTCCAGAATATGTAATTCTACATGGACCGAACTAAAAAGTTTGACGGGCAGGTCAGCTAGAAAGAAGACAGATGTGAAATTAGTGGTTGTTCAAAAACTAGAAGTGTGCCTGTGGCTTGTTCTTTTTAATTTCCCTGTTTGGGTCAGTACCAATAGATTCTTATTAACAATTCAAAAATGTTGATTCAAGCAACCAAGCAAGAATCTGACACGAAGAAACACCTAAGTACCCAAAAAATGAAAAAACTCTATAAAAAGATCAAATACAATCACAAAAATCATCTGATAGTTAAAAATCCAACAACTAAAACTTCTCAAATATAATCATTGATATCCCATTCTTCAAAACACCCATAAATAAGATAAATGTAAAATCAACTGAATCCAAACCTGAACTTCTCGCAGTAATATTCCATCAGTCATAAACTTGATTGAACAATCATCTCCAATTCTCTTGTCATGCCTAACTTGGAATCCAACCTCTTTACCAAGATGAAGACCAAGTTCAAATGCAACACGTCTGGCAGTGGCAAGGACTGCAACACGCCGTGGTTGAGTAACACCAATAACACCATTTCTAACAACAGAATGTTTTGAACCAAAACCTGCTTCATAAAGAAACTGGAAGATTACACCGAAGAATCAAAATTAGATGGTTCCTGAGCCAAATTGTTTGAGTTGGCAGTGGCTAACAAATCTAATGCATAGAAGAAACCCACCTGAGGAACCTGAGTGGTTTTGCCACACCCAGTTTCTCCACAGATAATAACAGTGGATTGTTCATTTATAGCTTCCATTATCTCCTGTTCCATCATAATAATTGGAAGATCCTTCCGTTTCTTCTCCACCTCACCTGGCCTTGATACATGCACCACTGTTGGGGTAGTCGGAGGTCTTGGCAAAGAAAAATCTGGGAAATTGCTAGCCTTTCCTAAATCTACAGTTGAGCTCTCATTTAAGTTACCCTGCTCCATGCCCACTTTCCAGTTAGTCAGCAATACTGCAGCAACCAAAATTTACTGACATGCACATGTAATTTCACCATTCTCGCTCACATATAATACAAGATATGGTATTGCATAAAAAAAAGTTAATAATACATTAAGTTAAATCAATTGCCTCTTTAATCTTCCATGCTAACCATGTACAATACATAATGCAGAAATTGCAAATTGTAAGTCAGCAGGTGGTCAATTCAACTTCTTCTGGCAGCCTTATCCAAAAAGTAAGAATAAACATCCATCCAGAATTCTAGTCTCATATAATATGAGTTTACGAGCAGTATATACTTCCCACATATTCTTTTAAATGAGTTTAACATATATAACGCAAAAGCTGACTGTGTATTATAACTTGTAATCTGAGTGGGTAACATACCATTAAACTGGAAGTTTTTCTAGCATCATGATCACTTGAAGCCTGTGGAAAAGTTTTAGGAACTTCCAGTGTAGGTGTACAATTATCCTCATTGGACACTTCTTCAGCTGGAAAGGCAGGAACAGATCTTCCATTTAAGCCAAGCTCATTACCACTAACTGGATTGTGATACACTAGTGAAAAAGATGCATGGTTTTGAACTTCTCTTCCTATTACCATTGGTTGTGAATGGCCTTTCTCACTCGTATCCTTCTTTGATTGGATTCTATCCAACTCAGCTTCAATCTCAAAAGAAGCAGTTTCATGATTCCTCTTAAAAGCTTGATCACCCTGGGGACTTAAACCAGCCTTGGAAAATTGAACTGCCATCCTACGTTTTTCTTTAACAGTTTCAACCTACATGAAGGTAAGCCAATGAGCAAACTAACATCCAACAGGCTTTTGCATTTATGTTGAAAGTTAAGTAGATCCTAAGATACAAACCCGACTTATATTTCTTGATGATTGCATGAGAGAAAACACCTCCTCCGGGATCTTATATTTCCTGAAAGTTAGATAATTGAGTAGTTTTCAAACATTGTTAGTACTTTCTGGAGAGGCAATAGAAAATAGAAACCAATCATCCAAAGGGTACAAGAGGTTACATACTCCAGCGTTTCTATGCTTTTTGATAATAGCAGTGTTCTCTCTTTCTCCTCCTGCAAAAACAAAAAGGCAAATCAACTCCCACATAGAACAAAAGAATGAACTGGAGTACACTAGAAGCTAAAAGCAAGCACACACCTCCAGCTTCTTCAATTTTCTTTTCTGAGATTTACTTAACTTTAGGTTTTTATTGTTCTTGGCTACTTCTTGCTCCTGTGCAACAAAAATTTCAGGCATTAAACCTTTAAAAGAAAGGGCATAGCAAAACAAAAGAACTATTTCATTTGCGCTACATACCTGATTCATGCCTTTCCTTTTATTACTTTTCTTTGGAGGCATGATCAATGCATTCCTATCACTTTCCACACTGCACATGCAAGCAACAACTTTTACGGGAAAAAAGAATCAAATGTAAACATATGCAAGCTCATGGCTACTCGAGGACATATTGTAAACTAGCTAGACTTGATACTTTCTCAAAAATTGTGAAATCAAGACCGCTCCTTCAAATGGCATGTAAAAATTACAATTAGCTAAGAACCTAAAAGTGAAATTGTTTGGTACAAGTACCCCTAAACTCTTATTTTTTTTTTAATTTCTATACGAAAATTCAATTGAATAAAAAAACTTGTTCTAGATTTTTACCTAAACAAAACACAGCGAAATCAAAAGAACATACATAAAGGCAAATAAGATGTTCTTTACCATGAATTTTCCAAATGTACTTCCATATTGCCTCTCTATCGTCAAACGAAACTGAAGATGTGGGCCTTCAGGAATTGACTTCAGAGTTATTGATGCAACAAAGCTCTGCACCAGATAAGGCAAAGCTTCTGGTTAGTTCCTTTTATTGATCTTTCACATGACAATGCCTGTTTGCTTGTCTGACAACCTTGAAACCTCTACCAAAATAAATAATCAAAAGTTCAGTTGCTTGAATTTATTTTCCAACAATTAAATAAATTCAGGTTTGGACGGTCTAAAAATCAAACTAAGGGATGAGGCATAAACAAATCCTAGAAACAGCCTAAGGCGAAGACTTGTGAGATCCATGAACCTTGATGACGCTTAGGCGGAGGCTGATTTTTCACGACGAGACAGGGTGAGAGCACTCGTAGCCGCTCCAGTATGCCTTCACCACAGCGACAAACCCTAGTGGAGTCAAAGTTTGAAGGTTTTTAATGTAATTTTCTTTTTAAAGTTTGATATTAGCGCAGAACCTAAAATTAAAAAATATCCAAAAAAACCTTTAAACTTTTTAATATAATATTTAAGCCGAAAAAACTTTTTTCATGCGCTAATATCAAAAATAATTTTTTTAAAATATTATTTTAAAGTATTTCTAAACAAAACATTTTTAAAAATAATTTCAATCACACTGCTAAACATAAAAAATTCTCACGAAACGAATTTATTTAATTACAAAATCCCGCACCTTTAAATATCGAGATAATAGTATATTATTTTTAAATATTAACAAAAATAATAAATTAGTTTACTCCCAGTAATTAACAATTGAAAAAAAAAACTCGAATGATGAAAATAAATAAAAAATCACCGAAGCATGTGAAAAGTGGCGTGGGGAGTATTTCTTATAATAGTAATTATCAAAAAGAAAATTACAGTAAGAGATAAGGGCCCTTTTACTGGCTCTTTGCGTGTTATGCCTCTTTATGGCATGCTTCCTGCAGTGGCACAACTCCGTGTATTTTCTTTTTATTTATTGGATTGTTTTCGCGAGTATTTTGTTTTTATTATATAATTAAATAAACAAAATATTTATGATTAGTTAAAATCTGGTTTTGCTTAAAAATAATTATAAGAAAAAATAATTCAAATTGAAAAAAAAATATTTTTGTCAACATATTAACCCACAATTCAAATTATTCACGCGAGAGGGAAGGAGATTGTTTTTGCAGAGGAGGCGAGCGAGAGGCTTAGATGCAGGGGAGGGGAGGCGAGAGGCAGGCGATTAAAAACCTCGGGTTTCTTAAGTTGCATTTTATACTAACATTTTCAACCGAACCGAACCGGTTTGGTTAGGGTTAGTCGGTTCTGTCCGTACAAAACCGATACCGAACCAAACCGAATTTTTTTTTAGAATTTTATACTCGGTTTAATTGGGTTTTTTTTCGGTTCGATTTTTTTGCTCACCCCTAGCAAAAACATCAAAATAAAAAAAAATAAAAATTTTCATAAACACTTTTAAAATGTAGTTTAAAACAGGAACTAAATATATTATTTTGAGAAAAAAAACTGTTATTATCAAAACATATATAATTAAATAGGGATATTTTTATTAAGTATTTGTTTTTAGATTCACTTTAAATAAATAAAGTGATACAAGTAGGGGAAATGATTAATTCTACGGGCGACGCAACCATTTTTCTTCAAAAAAAAAAAATCTCTTGTGGACTAAGGTATTTCTAGGAAAAAGAATATTAATTGTAAAATTAAAATTGGATGTACATGTTAAATAAAACAAATTGATACACTACTAAATAGAACAGGTTATTGATGCGAGTTATATATTAAATATTTTTAAAAAAATAATTAAAAATTAAGATATATGATTTTAAGTGACCTATTAATTTAGTAGTCTTAAAGAGAAATCTATATGATTAGTTAAAATCTGGTTTTACTTATAAATAATTATAAGAAAAAATAAATATTTTTGTTAACACAACAACATCTTGAATAGATTAGGGTTAACATGTTAAACCACAATTCAAATTATTCACTCGTTTAAATTTAATAACTTTATTTTTTATTTAATTATATAATAAAAACAAAATACTCGCGAAAACAATCCAATAAATAAAAAGAAAATGAAAACATGAACAACTGCTAATGTTTTGGGATGACAAGTAAAAGTTGAATGGTATTTCATGAAATAATATCTAAGATATATTCTTAATTATAAAATTTTAACAAAATAACATATTTTAAATTAAATAATTTAAAAGAAATAAGATTGAGATTCACGGGGGAATCCAAAACAGGTCTAGCAAGCAAGGCTGAGTGCCCATTTTAAAATCTTTTTTTTTTACTTGTTTTTCAACTTAAACTCCTAAAAGACACCTCCGATAAACAAATTTTTAACTCCAAAACATCAAAAACCACTAAAAAAAATGAAAACTAACAGAATTAAAAACTATTTGAACAGATTCCTAAAATCCCCATCGAAACCCAGAACTAAGAAAAATAATCAATTCCCTTTCCATTTATCCATTTAAACAAGTAGTTAAAAAGCATTACACAATTTCAAAGAATCACCACTAATCAACTAAAGAAATTTCAGTAGCAATTTCTTTGAGTTTAACAAAATACAATCATAAAACACATGAATTGAAAAGGTGAAGCTTAATTATTATGAAAAAAAAGAAGAAAAAACCTTAATACCACCAAGAAGGAGGCCAACGATTTCTTCAGTCTCTTATGTTCTCTGTCCAGCGCTTGAGAGTAGAGAGAGCTTTGGGGTTTAGAGAGGGAGGGAGGCGTCGATTTTGTGTTTTGACAGAGGGTCGAAGCTTCAATCTCAATGGTTTCCCTTTTTGTAGTTTTTAAAGAAGATTCGAAGAAGAGGAAAAGAGAAGAAAAGGTTTTCAGTATTGAAGAGGAGGATGAGGAGGAAGAGAGTAGCGGCGCCGGGCTGGAGAGGAGTGGACGGGTGTGAGGGTGGGTGGGTGGGGGGCGGCGGCGCAAGAGGGAGAAGAGAAGGATGGTAAGGTTTTTTAAGTTTGAGATTGAGGGGAACGGACGGGTGGAGGGTGGGGGTTTTATGTTAATTATTATTATATAATAATAATTATTATTATTATTATTATTAATTATTATTATTATTAATTATAATAATAATAATTAGCATAAAAAAATAGGGGTATTAATTTGTAATTAATATGATTGAATTATTTGTAATGAAATGTATTTTAATTAATTATATTTGAACTTATTGGTTATTTGTTAATGTGTTTATTTTATTTTTTTAAGTTTTTCTAACACTCAAAGACAATAAGTAACATTAATTAACTTCAAATACAACAATCATAAAAAAACATACAAATTACTCTAAAAACATACAATAAGTAGCTAAAATTTCATATTTCAAATATTGCGGGTCTTTTAATTATATTTAAATTTATTTTTTTAATTTAAATATAATTAAAAAAAATAATTTTATTGTTGGATTGTTTTTCAAAAGCAACTATTTAATTATATAACTTACTCCTATTAATTAATTGCATAATTAATTGTATAATTAAACTATATACAAAATAATTGAACTTTATTTAAAATAAGATAAAAAAAATAGCTTTTCAAAATGGCTCTTTACCATTGGACAACACATCAACTCAAAAGTCATTTACACACTATTCAAAGAGCCATTTTTATGATTTGGCTCTCCAAAATGGCTATTGACATTGGACTTGCCCTTACAAACTAACATGTTTAGGGCAAGTCCAATGGCAAGAGCTATTTTGGAGAGCTAAATCTTTGAAATGACTCTTTAAATAGTATATATATAGCTTTTTTATTGATGTGTGCTCCAATGGCAAGAGGCATTTTAAAGAGCCATTTATTTTATATTGTTTTAAATATAGTACAATTATTTTGTATATAATTTAATTATGCAATTAATTATACAATTAATAGGATAAAGTTATATAATTAAATATTTTTTTAAAAAAACCTTTCAACAATATAATTATTAATTTTTTAATTATATTTAAATTAAAAAAAATTATTTTAAAATAAAAAACCCCGTAACAATTTAAGTTTATATCAATTTAAAATTTCTTTTAAAAAACACTCAAACATTATAATTTTTAATTTTATTTAAATAAAAAAATCAAATTTCAAATAAAAAACTCGCCAACATTTTAAATTTTTAAAAAATAAAAAATCCATCAAAAATTTCAATTTTATCAATCCAACATTTATTTATATGCAGATAAAAATATCTCAATAAATACAAGATAAATATAAAAATATCTCAACAAAAGGAATTCACATAAAAAAAACTGAATTTTATATTTGAAAATAATGGTACCTGCAATTGACAACAAAGATAATTCCTTCTATTTTTAAAATTTTGGCTCATTGTCTTTCTTTTTATAAATGAAACAACAATATTTCAACAATAATAAAATATAGTTTAGCTTCTCTTATCAGGCAGCTACAAATAGCTCCCCAATCATTAAAGAGCTATTTTAGCTCTTAAATTATATGTGCCGTTGGAGTGCTTTAAAATGAACTAAAAAGCTAAAATGATGAAATTTTAGATATGGCTCCTCATATTACTGTCGCGTTGGACTTGCCCTTAGAAGTATGCTTGACATTGCTGTTAAAAATATTTTATGTTCAGAAATATATTAAAATAATATTTTTTTTATTTTTTAAAATTATTTTAATATCAACACATGAAAATGATCTAAAATATTTAAAAAATTAATTTTAAAATAAAAATAAAAATTTTAATCCCCTATCCAAACTATTAAGTCGTTTAGATATAATAATTTTATTTAATTATATAATAAAAAAAAAATACTCGCGAAAACAATGGAATAAATAAAAAGATCATGAAAAAACTAACACCTGCTAATGTTTTGGGAAGACAAGTAAAAAATTGAATGGTATTTCATTAAATAATATGTAAGATATATTCTTAATTTAAATTTTTAATAAAATAATATATTTTAAATTAAATAATTTAAAAATAATATTAACTTTCTCTATTTTTCATCAATTTTGAACCCAAATATAAGAATCTAAAAACAAACAACCATTGCAATGCTAATGGCAAAAAGGTTGTTCTTCCTGCTGTTTGGGACTTGGTTTCTTGCCCAGCAAGGTTGCTTGGCTAAATTCGTTTTCATGGTGAGCTTTCAGGGCCATTTGGACAGAAACTGAAAACGGCGACGGAGTTGAGATGAGAGAGTCGACGCTGTTGTATTACGAGCTCATAGATAGCTGTAGATGATTAAAATCCATATGAACGGTTCACATCTCTTTCTTATAGTAACGGCATGCCAATAAAATGTCATTATTTTCACAGGGAAATAAAAATTTCAATAATGCTGGCACACTCGGGTTGAATAGGAGATGCCATATCTACCTGATTCGACCTCTCTTTCATCTTCTCATATCAACAAGTTTGCGGGCATGGACCTGTTCTGATTTACATAGCTAGAGAACTTGATTTAGAGTAATGATATGCAGAATGTCAAAACCTAGTAGCCATCATGATATGCAGGTGAGATTACAGAAAGGATAAGCATCAACAAGACCCTTGCATCACTCTCTTGCTAAAGAATATCATTTCTTTCATTCTAGCATGGAAATTTCTCACATGTCCGAAACAAAATGAGGGAAGATTCACATTATTTACCTCATCAAGGGTTATTGATGCTATTTTCAAAATAAAGAGAGGCCAGCCGGCGGGAAACCTCTAAGAATATTGTTTAACAGAATACTGTCATTATTGATTGCATTATTCCACATCAAATGATTTAACATGTTGCAAAGCTAAAACGGAAAACCTTGTTTGATGGTTAATATTTTGGTGAATCAATTCTCAGAAGCTGGAAACTCTTTGCAACTTTGTCAGTCAGATGGCCCAATCATTTTTTCAGGGACCACAAGTATATCGAATTCTTCACCGGTGAGCATTCCGAGTTTCGGTGCAGCTTCCTGCAGAGATGGATATTGTAAGATATGATATTCGATCACTCCAAAAAGACAGGTGGATTAAGCACCATTAGTCTTGTCATCACCCAATTTTTGGGTGATTCCCCAAAATATACCAAAAAAATAAATAAAATAAAATAAAAGGGGCTGGTGTCGACAGAAAATTTAATGTGAAAATTTTGGACATTTTCGGAAGCCCGGTCGTACTTCTTTTTTGCTCAGAAATGAAGGAAATGCAGATTCGAGGCAAAGATAATTTATTATTGGATAAATTTGCATAAAAGTTAGGTCGTAAGACATAGTTATATTTTTATGGGTCAATTTGATTTAATCGTCGGCCGATGTAAAGTGTAATTATGCTTCGAAATTAATTGAGAGCCCAATTGAAGGATTTAATTTAGCGCAAGGGATTAATTATACTTTAAATGGGTCAAATTAATTTTATTAAGGGCCTAATTAGTGAAAAATTAAGTTTCGAAGCCGAATCTAGGTTCAATTGAGAAAATCAGAATTTTCGGTGACGAAACTCTTCGAAATTAATTGAAAGCCCAATTGAAGGATTTAATTTAGCGCAAGAGCTTAATTATACTTTAAATGGGTCAAATTAATTCTATTAAGGTCTTAATTAGTGAGAAATTAAGTTTGGAAGCCGAATTTGGGTTCAATTGAGAAAATCAGGATTTTCGATGACGAAACTCTTCCGAGTTAATTGAGAGCCCAATTGAAGGATTTAATTTAGCGCAAGAGCTTAATTATACTTTAAATGGGTCAAATTAATTTTATGAAGGGCCTAATTAGTGAGAAATTAAGTTTCAAAGCCGAATCTAGGTTCAATTGAGAAAATCAGGATTTTCGGTGACGAAACTCTTCCGAATTAATTGAGAGCCCAATTGAAGGATTTAATTTAGCGCAAGAGCTTAATTATACTTTAAATGGGTCAAATTAATTCTATTAAGGGCCTAATTAGTGAGAAATTAAGTTTCAAAGCCGAATCTAGGTTCAATTGAGAAAATCAGGATTTTCGGTGACGAAACTCTTCCGAATTAATTGAGAGCCCAATTGAAGGATTTAATTAAGCGCAAGGGCTTAATTATACTTAAATGGGTTGAATTAATTTTATTAAGGGCTTGAGTACTGAAAAATTAATTTTGGAAGCCTAATTTGGGTTAAAATTGAGACGATCGGAATTTTCGGCGACGAAACTTTTTGGGTGGAATTGGAAGCTAAAATTGAAGGTAAAAACATCATTCTTCCCGCCGAAAAATGCTTTTTGTGATAAAACATTTTTTTAGTGTATTTTACAAAAAAAAAAAAAAAAATCTGCCAACAGCCATGGCCGGCCATTCCAGCACCCATGCCTGCAGCCATGCTCAACCACGCCCCCTTCCCTCCTGCAACACTCAATAGCCCATACTCGGACAACACCTCCTTGCCGTGCCATGCCTTCTTTTGCCTATAAATTAGAGACTGAAAACTGATGAAAGAGAGGAGAAAAATTTTGAAATGGAGGGATAAAAACCGGGTTGAAAACAGAGGAGGAAATATTTTGATACGAGGAACTGTCACGGGGAAAAAAAAAATTTTGACAATGAGAGAACTGAAAATTGCAGAGACAGAGCAAAATCTTATCTAACAGAAATGAGTGTTTATGTAGAGATAATAAGTAAACCACAGAAATTTACACAGAGAGGGAAACGACAGAACAGGTCCTCCATCGTTTCTTCATCTCCATAGACCCGTAACCATCATCTCTCTCTCTCTCTCAACCATTTTCTCTCTCCTCTGCCTCTCCTCTCAGAAAACAACGGCAGCAGCCCCTACTCTCCTCGACAGCCACCTTTCCATCTTCCCTAGCTCCGGCAACACAATCATCGTCATCAGCTCCGGCCTCCCTCTCTCTTCTTTGTTGTAATTTTCCTTTCTCTTCCCCGACGGTGCCCCCCTCTCTCTCGTCTCCGTCGACAGTGCATGTGCAGGCCACAACCGGCAGCAACTCCAACCAGCCGTCAACCACCACGCCAGCGGCTCCTCCACTACGCCAGAGGCAACACCTGAAGACCGACCAGACCCTTCTTCTCTAGCCACGGCGAGCAGCTCTAACAGAGACGACGCAGCAACTCCTGCATGTGAACCAGCAAGCTCTCTCTCTCCTCCAACAGTAGCATAATCACGACAGCAGCCATCCCTCTCTTCCCCTCACCACCATGAACTCCGTCGCCAGCAGCTCCAGCTCAGCTTTCTTCTCAAGCTCCGGCGAGCATCAGCAGCAGCAGGGAAGAGGAGCAGCGAACGGTAGCCTCAAACCAGTCACTTTGGAAGCTTCCTCCGGCCACCACGTCCACCATTTTCGACGCCACCAGGACAGGGACAACCACCTCGACCTCCTCTACACGACGGAAGTGGCAGGTGACCCCCTCGTTCACGTGTTTAATGTTTTTTCGTTTTTTCATTTTAAAAAAAAACAAAACAAAAGAGAAGAAAAGAAAGAAAATCTCTGGCTGTGGTGGGCCTTTGGCCCACCATGGTTGCCCATTTAGACCGGCAGCCGAATTATTTTTAATTTAAAAAAAACAAACAAAAAAATACATTTGAAAAAAAAACAAAACAAAAAATGTGTTTGTTTTCGTGCATACGGCCGAATTCCAAGGTTTTTCCATGCATATTTTTCATGAAAAAAAAATATGTTGCATCTTTCACATATTTTGAACGAAACTTGGATATCATAACCAGTTTACGATTATCCATTGGCATTCGGCCAAAATGTCAAAAATAATTTAATAATTATTTTGTTTTAGTTTTCACGGTGTAAATTTACATTGTAAAGTACGCTTGCAGATAAAAAGAATTTTTAACTACGATGTAAAATTACAATGTAAGGTACATTCGTAGGTAAAAAAAAAAGTTTTTAACTGCGGTGTAAAATTACATCGTAAAGTACACCCGCGAACAAAAAAAAATATTTTTCCTTTTAAATGCAGTGTAAAAAAAAAAACTTAAGAAAAACAATCAAACAACAATGCAGCCTACCTTAGGTAGGGTGCACTGGGGGTGATGCGTCTTCCCCTTGCACAACAAGTCCCCTTACCCAAGACTCTCGCAGACCATTAGGTTCCTAGTGACCTTAATACTAGGTGGCGACTCCTTATAATTATAGTTGTAAATTTTACGGCTATAAAAACAACCCTCCATTTTTCACCGCGCACCGTTGTCTCTCAAACCCGTGGGGGACAGCGGGGCGCGAAGCGCGAAAAATCGTCGTCGCGACAAGTCTCATATGCTATTGACAGCAAGCGAAAATAGAAAAAATCTAATATTTTTCTTTACAAGAATGCACACACGCCCATTCAAAGGAGATGGATGTTTTGGAATTTTATGCTCTTCCTAGTTAACGGAAAGGGGGAAGAAGAATCCATAATTAAACAGTGTACATGAGTCTAACAAGAGCAGACACATCACAGGGCTTATAAACATTATATTGCAGAGTCACTCAGATGAGAAGAAATCATCACCTTCAGAGTACTTCCCTCCTTGTGGGCCAGCTTGGCAACTGCGGCAGCATTGTCATAACCAATTTTCTGGAATAAAAATGGAAACGTTAGTTAATATGTCAAACACAAAGTCAGGAGTATGGAAATATGGACATGGTATAGAGACTTACAGGGTTCAATGATGTGACAAGCATCAGAGACTGCAGGGTCACACAAATTGTCAATAACAATAAAACCTGATCAAAAAGCTTTCACATACATCAAATGCAAAATAAGTTTCAGTAGTTATCAAGAACTGACCTCATGCAGTAATTTCGAAATTCTTTCTCTATTGGCTTGAATCCCCCTCACACAGTTCTTTTCGAAGGACGCAGATGCATCCCCAAGCAACCTTAATGACTGCCAGAAAAAGGTCAAACACACTTGTTTAGTAAAACAGCCAGTCTTTCAAACCAAGAGTCAAAAACAACAGCTGAGTAAAGTGTGACCAATCAGTAATACAGCACAGCCCAAACAGTCAGCATCCTAATATCGGCCAAGAAAATGCTATTTGATTATGAATACTATTAGGGTCCACCATAGGACTTCTGGGACCTCATTACATGCATCAAAAGATGCCTGATGAGAGGAACTCATGCATCATTATGAACAGGGAGTGTTGCGAGATAAAATTCCAAAACAAAATTTCTCACAAACCTGATTGAATTTGAATTCTTTGATTTACTTTCAATCACTTTCCTATTAAAAACTTTAGCAAGAATAGGCATTTTTTTCCTACGTTCATTAATTACCAGTAACTTCAAACTGAACCCACTATCCAAACAAATTGAAATACCTTACACAGATGAAGAAAGGACATTTTTTTAATGACGACTTGATTGGTTCAGAGCAACTTGCAGCTTGTACATTCACAATCTGAATTTATAATCTGAATAGCTGTATTCAGACAAGTTCTAAAGTGATCATATGATATTGACAAGATGGAACTGACAGCACTAGAAATTTACCTGAGCACAGACCATAGTAAGAGCCTCACATTGGGTGGGATTAACCTTTCCCTGAAACATGAAAAAATCATATGACAACATTGCATCGCAATTAAATCTTCAAATGTGCTGCCATGAATCACAATTCTTCAGGTACCAAACAAACAAGGTGTGATATTTACCGGCATGATACTACTTCCTGGCTCATTTTCAAGAAGAATGAGTTCACCAAGGCCACATCGTGGACCACTGCAAAAGGAAAACAATGTTAAACCACAAAAGTAAAGCAAATAAGTGAGAGATGGCAAAGGTGGATTATACAGCTTCACACAGACCTTTCTAATAACCGTATGTCATTTGCAAACTTCATCAGAGAAGTAGCAACAGTGTTGAGTGCTCCACTAGTTTCAACAAAAGCATCATGTGCAGCCTGTAAGAAAAGATATACCGCTTCAGCATGCAAAAGTATTTTGCTCTCACTCAAGGTAGTGACATCATGTAAAATCACACTATTGCTCAGTAGAATTAAATCAAAAGAGCAAGGTCCATTCTTACAACCTTAAATGAAATTGGAAGGAAAAGAAGAAAACTCAAACTATGAGGAATTCAAAAACCAACCAAAGCTTCAAACTTGTTTTCTGCTGTGACAAATGGCAGGTTTGTTTCTTCAGCCACTGTTGAAGCTATCTTTCCATCGAACCTAGGTGGAAAGAAACAAATGATAACTGTCAAAGAACAGATATGCCCACTTAATAATTCTTAGAAATGATTTGTGGATATTCTTGTATAAATTCCAAAAGTTTTCAAAACACTGGTTCTCTCACTGATTTGACTATTTTCTTGCAGATACTAAAACATCAAAATTGTTAACATTATTGGAGAATAGGAAAATGGTGCTGCAAAAGACTTGAGTTTCTTTTCTCTTTGGGGCTAAAATGGGAGAGTAACTTTTTGTCCATCAAAGAAAAATAAAGCTGGAAGAAACGAATCAAACTCAATTCCTGCCTTGTGGGGTGATAAGAATCACAAATAAAACAAGCTAAGGGAAGCAATTTTTGTTTTCAAGAAAAGAAAACCTGGAAAATAAAATTTTCACCCATGATGCTTTACATACCCTTTCTTTGTGTTTAATCCAGTCCCCACAGCAGTTCCACCTTGTGCAAGCTGCTCAAATAACATTCCCAGTATTGTCAGTCAGATATGGGCTGGCAATATTTGGTTCCATATTAATTATAGGATTCTATTTGTATGCTAATTATATAGCTGTGTATATGGTTTCCATATTTAGCAAGGTTAGAGCTGGCCATATTAATTATAGGATTCTATTTGCATGCTAATTATATAGCTGTATATATGGTTTCCATATTTAGCTAGGTTAGAGCTGGAAATCAGCTTTTAATTAGGATGTATTATGCTATTTGGCTCTATATAATGGAAGGAACTCTCTGTTGAGAGGTATTGAGACAAAACCCTTTATTTTGTCAACTATGTCATAAAACCTGAAGAGCAGAAAAGGGAGAAGAGAACAGTAGAACGCATAATTTGGTTTAACATGTGTTTCCAACCTGATATATGTGGGGTAGCATGCACATGACACGATCAATTCCATACTTCACCTGCAAATGAGGCAACAATCATCAGAAGCAAGCACAGACAAAAGGGAAATATGAACCAATTGTAGATCAGAAAACATAATGCAGAAAATATATATTACTTGTGTTGTGTAGCCACTAAATTCTTGCCCCAGTGTCAACGGTGTTGCCTCTTGAGTGTGCGTGCGCCCAATTTTAACAATATCTTTGAATTCAACTGACTGGTTGGAACCAACAAGCAATATTAGTCCAGGTACGGTACAGTAGTTGCAGCAATATACATGCAAAAAAAAGTGCAGATTATTGGAAATGTAAATGAAAAGGCCGATCTCAGAATGGAGACATGAAAGCTTTACCTTCTACACGACTACACACAATTTGAAAATTATGATCAAGAACATTTACTAAAGCACATGAATTATTGGGAAATCTGAACTGTAAAATTTCATAATGCGTGTATACAAATATGTCTAGGAAACTGAAGATTCAAAAAAAGCATGTGTGTATAAAAATTTGCTAAGCCATCTTCTGGCATAAAGAAGTAAGCACTTGAGGGCAAGCAAAACAGACACCATAATTGATATGGTCCGTGGTCTATTAAGTTTCCCACCAACAATTAAGCCATTGATAAAGGAGCAGAACATGCATAGGCCCTAAATAATTGAATAGAATATGTATAGATGTCATGCCCCACCATGTATCGAACAGGCTTGATCAACATGCATGAAATAAAAGGAATTCCCAAATCCAAAAACGGTCTATTAAATGTACTGAACACAAAGAAGCATTTCAATTCAGCAATTTTTCTAGTTGCTTGCGCAAAACAGTAATCACCACCATTTCCTTTATCACCCCCCCCCCAAAAATAAATAAATAAATGTCAAACCTTTGAATGGAGTGTAGAGTGCAAAGTTTTCCATTTTGGGATTAATCTTGAATTTATCTCCATTGCAGCTGCAATATGCATTATGTAAATATGAAAAAGATACAGCTGATAAGACTGCAAGAAATCAGTTCATGAAACAATAACTTATTGATTCAAATAGAAAATTTTAAAAACAGTAAGACTTGTCAGTTTGGCACTCAAAGAGTAAACCATGCTTACAGTTGGAAATGTGTTGTTAGAAGATTGTGATATGTTCACATGGTCATTAGGGTGCACAAACTTTTCCCCACGCTTATGCCCAAGGATCTCAGATGCTCTACTGGCAATAACCTGGAAAGTACATCAAACAAGCCAGAATTTTTTGGGCATTCAGTATTCAATTAATCAAAGCAAGTCTAATTTGCACAAACCAATTATTTACAACATGACTGATTCTGCAACATTTTCAATGATCAGCCAACTTCCATCTTGTCTCTGTTCCTTCACTTGGTTACAGAGTGAATGTTAAGAAGAACAATCTTTGGGAGCATCAAAACCAATATAGAGAGGACATGTTTTGAACTCTCACCATTGGTGTGTAGTTCGCACATACAATGAACCGTGCCCTGGAGTGCAGGGTCATTTGGAATGCTGTCTATTCAATTTTAAACATGACTAGAAACCAGATTGCAGCCACATATCAGGCATAATTGAATGGTGAAAGAGAATAGATGTCAAAGTCCCTTCTGTTTAGATGTCTCAAATGATATGTCAGTTATAATTCAGAGCAGAGGAAGCCATTGGTTATATTTTAATTGTGTGAACAAGAACATGAAAAAACTCAGTTTATTTAAATAGGTCAGCCAAGACTAAGCACCATTTGAGGGAGAAATCTCAAAGTTACAATTTACAAATAAAAAAGATACAGGGAGAACATAACACAATTTCCAAGGAACGACCTCCATCACAAATCTCAATTTTAAACACCATTACCATGCAAAACACAACATTAAATCACTTAAACACATGGCAGACTATTAATCCACTATGGTTCTGGTTATCAGATTTATTGAACATCTAAAACAACCTATAATTCGACCATCTGTTGAACCAAATGTGGAAGTGCTAAATCACAATTCACAAGATGAGAGTAAAGTCAAAGCCCCATCACCCCTTTTTCCCAGAGGATAATAATTTTAACTATTGTTCACATCAAATAAAGAAATGTCATGTTTTCCCTTTCTTTCCCCTCTTTTTATTAAAGAAACAGAAAGTAAGATGCAAAGGCGCTGACCTCATTAGCATTCATGTTACTTTGAGTACCACTGCTAGTCTGCCACACAACCAGTGGAAAATGATTGCTTAGCTTCCCTTCAGCTACCTCTTGGGCAGCTTGCATTATTGCTTTCCCTATGGATGGATCAAGCCCATATTTCATATCACCTGCCATAAAATAAAGCAACTATTTAAGCTAATGTACTCTCCATGAAAACCAATCATTAATACACTATTAATCTGAGATTGACAATTCGTAATCCTAAAAATAAATAGTCTGAAAATTAACAATATATGCAGATGTTAGTGCTTTCAACAACTAAAAATATCAAAGTCAAAATGAAAATTTAAAAAAAGGGATAGAAGTTTCTTACAAGTATGAGATAACTAATACTTTATATTAGCAGTTGAAACGATAGAAAGACATGCAAAACTCGCACAAGAAATCAACCAATTTTTCTTTTAAAACATAGAGGGAGAGAGAGAGACCATAGCAGTGCATTTCTTGAGGATACCAAAGGCTCGAATGATGGGTTCGGGCATTCGCTAGCGATCGCTGCCTATATCAAAATTCTGCAATGATCTTTGCGTCTGAGCACCCCATAACCTGAGTTATTATTTATTGAAAAATTGATAAAAAAAAAATAGAGTGAAGTAATAAAAAAAAAAAAGAGGGAGTGATGGATTGATAGAATGACGAACTTATCAGCAGGAACACTAATGGGACCGAAAGTGTCTCTCTACTCTCTAAAGGCAGTTGAAAAAGACCCCAACCAGTTTCCACGACGCCAGGTTGTGGATCCTTTAGAGAGGCGCCGTGCCACGATAGACATCGCCATTCTAATTTACTCAATTCCTCGATAGATTTGCAGAATGCGAAGCTCGAGGAGAGGAGAACGGAATAAAAAGGCTGCTAATGTTGTCCTAGCTGCCAGGAATGAAAAGCATTATTGAGGGTTTTAGTTTTTTCTGGGTTGGTGGCAGTGCGAATGCTGACCAGACTAGTTTTTTTAATAAGAAAAACTCTATATTTTAAAAAATAAAATAAAAAAATAATTAATCTGATAATAATAATATGATAAAAATACTAAACAACAATAAAACAAAATTAAAAACAATATAGAAAATGGGGTTAAGATTCCAAAAAGAATACTCAGAGAGCAACAATAAGCTTTTACTTGAGAGTTAAATTAAAAAAATAAAAATATTGATAAAATAAAAACAAAAATTAAAATAATAAAGACAAATTATATGTAAGAAAACACTATAAATTTGGATCGAAAAGTAATATTAAAAACAATCAACTTTTTTATAAAAAGATCAAGAAAAATAAGTTATAAGAATAAGATTCAAATCTAAAACATCAAAACATAATAAAAAATTGAACATACATAATTTTTCAACGTATTTTTTTACATACAAAATCTGAGAAATAAATATAGATTAGAATATTTAATATCGCAACACGAGCATCAAATTCATTAAGATATTTAATATTGATTTTTTTTAATTTTATCATTAATATATAGATTGATTTGAAATTGAGATTTATCATTTTCTTTGATTCATCTCAATGGGATTATCATAATCATTTTTTTCATTTTCTGTAAAATATATTTTTTTATATAGTTTTGTTATTTGGTATTGGGTTGGTTGGTGATTAAATTTCATAATTTATTTCAATTGACGTTATATAATGTTATTATATTATGATGATCAATATCTTAAGTTTAAATGTTTGCTAGATCATTTTTTACCCTTTTCAAATATTTTTTTTTCCTTTTGTTGTTGAGCATTGCACTGATTAGGATTTTGATTTCATATTATCTCATTTTTCCTTTTTTATTTTATTTGATTATCTCATTTTCATAACTTGTGTAGCTAGTTCGATTAGTTTTTCCAGGTTGACTCAACTGTATTTTTATTTATTTTTAATTATTTTATTTTTCAATTTATACATCAGCATTGGCTTGTTTTAAAATTAAACTTTATAATATTTATTTATTTATTTTTATAGAGTTATTATATCTAATGACTTGGATTATGAATTTTAAAAATTAATTAAGATTGACTCGAGTAAATTAATTTGTTATTATTTTAATGATTAAAAAAATATCCTTTAACATATCACTATCTCAACATTTAAAAAAAAAAATCACCAAATTTTGATTTCTTAAATCTATTATTATTATTATGATGCTAAAAGATACATTAGCAACGCTTTTTTTTGTTTGTTTTAGAAAAGAATTTCCAAACCATAGTGTACGTGAGCAACGAATCTAATACCCTCTCCGTTCTGTTTTCATTGCTTAATTCTGAATCCATTGGCAACAAATTAAAGAGAATTTGAACTGATTTCCTTAATGTTGACAAATTGCTCAAGGTTGACTAAGATAGAAGGTGGTGGATGATGACATGTGTATGGATAAGATTAAAATTGAATAGCAAACACAAAATAACTTTGAAAACCGACTACAAATATTTTTTTCATTATTCCAGATAATATACTTCCATTTTTTGTTATCCAAATGATAGCTTCAAAGTTAAAATCCCGAGTAAAAAAAAAAAAATGGCCCTCCCTTCTAATAATGATAATGCGCTTGCATTAATACAAAGACAAGGACAACTCCATGTATAAAAATATAAAAAAGGGCCTTTAATTAGTTTTTTTTTTTTGTGGATGGGGGGGGTTAAAGCACAAACCTGTTCCCAAACTAAGAACCAGACACGACTTTTCTACCACTCAATTTAACAGAGCTAACTGCCGGAAAAGAGAGACTACCAGCGTTAAATTGCAGATGTTGGGTAGAGCTGAACCCAAGGAAATTCTTCTTTGTAAGCCATGCTGGCCTCACAAGAGGATTTGCAAGTGTACACAACAATGGTTGACCAATCAAGAGAATCCGCATCATTCTTTACACCGAAGTAGAAAAGTAACTGCGGCAAGATCTGATGCTCCAAGTACAGAAACTATTATTACCATACCACTTTAATGGGAGCTCATATTTGAGATCCATGAGGAAAATCATATAGTAGAACAGCAAAAATAAAATATATAAAGCAATAGAATAAATATATCCAGGGCAGATCAAACTATACCTGAAATTCAAAATCTGAAGGACCACCACAGTAACAGCAGTTAGGAATGTCAGCCTTAGATGGCTGACCACTTGACATAGGCCAGAGGGGTTTTGCACTAGCATTCCTGCAATACCTGCTAATTTAAACAAAGGAATGAGTATTCCATTGCAAATTAAACAGGAAGTGCGATTTACACATAAAATGCTTCAAATACGAGTTATAAAACTCAAATGGATGAAATGCAAACAGGCTATGAAAACTTGACATGCACGCTAGCTAAGATATAAACTCTTAAAATCTTACACAACCCTGCCAACTTCTCAATATGTAACTGACACCAGATATGATCCATGGTATACCCACATAAATAGCATGCATATGCAACTGCCCAGATTTTATAGACATCAAGCGATGCTGATTTTAAACATTACCTGTTCATTTGATCATTTCCAAGCCAAATGATCACTCGGGCACATAGCATGTATTGAGAGGTAACGAAGGATAAGTGACAGTTACAGAGTCAATTCTCTACAAATGTGAGTCTCCATCAGCAGCCAATTTGGGGTTGCCCCTTAAATGTCTAAAATTTTACATGTTTTCTAGAAAAAACTTGTCCGGTTATTTTGTGGGACCCAACCTCACTGCATGAAATGCTTAGGATGGCTGAAGCAATCACATACAGAATTCAAATTGTGTTCAAGTTTTCTAGAATATTAAATACAAAATATGATCTCGAAACATATTAGTTCATATCACCTCAACACTTGTTCGGGGGCTCTGGCTATGCGCTGTTGGAAAGATGCCCAGCACTTTTTGTCACTATTGACCTGCCCACTACACCATAATAAGTATGCAAGAGATTTACTCAAGTGCATTAATTTCCATTAACAAGAGCTAGAATTGATACCTCAAAAATGTCTAACAGTGAATTCATTGTATCGTCCATTTTGTTCCTAGACACCAATGAATTAGGTGGAATGTTATAATCAGACACTTCAGCATCATATTCACTTTCATCATCATTTATCATCTCATACTCTGGCCACAAAGCATTGCTAACTGTTCAAAAACAAGAAAATAAAATCAGACACATCTGAAAGACCTTTTGAAGCATAAATTTCATGATTGACACTAGACAATGTATCAAATACACCATAAAGCGTTTAAATTGGTACTCCCAACCAACCATTCATAATTCTAGATTCTAGGTCAAAATGTCAAGTCATCAATTTTCACTAGAACCATTCTATTCCTTAACCATTGAAGGTTCAAAAAACACTATAAATAAGTTGATATTTTCTAAGCAGGTGTGATAACGATGATCACATGATTATTAAATGTGATTGGTTTCTAAGAAGCGATAGACGTTTTTATCTTCAATTAATAAGAATCAAGTACAATGACCATAATCATATGCATAAATAAATTGGTGCACAATACCCAAGACCCAGGTTCATGATGTATATACTAGCCTTTAATGATCTCTGCCGAAGTGGTTCCATTCTTACCGGAACTAGAGTCAACCAAAAGGCTCAACTGTTGACAATCAATTTTGTGACCTGAGCGCCAGTGCACAACCTGTGAAGTATGAAAACAATGGAGAGGATGTTCATTCAGCAAGAATGGCCAAAAATGAATTCATGACAAGTTGACAACCCATACCTGGTGTTTATGCGAGCAGTATTTTGTTCTTTTGCAGCCACTACAAACTTTAGCTCCTTTCCAGGTGCCACACCAGTTACAAAGCGAAACTACATCAAGCAAAAATGATGGGCATCATAAATGCTTGACCGACAGAAGGAGATAAATGTGATTTTGATGGGTAGTGATGTTCACACATATCAGACAAAAGAGTTATTGCGATCTTAATCAGTCTTTATCTTAGAGCTTTAGGATCCTTGCAGCCATGTTGCACCAAACAATGATGTCTTCATATTGAGTAAGGATTTATCAGTTTCATGTAGGAGGATATTAATTGCTTGTTACGAAGCAAGGTTTTGTTAGCAACAGAACAGGTGACGTGTCAAGAATTAACCAATGTGATATAATAGGTGATGTGTCAAGCCTATTACATTCAGAATAATGCTAGACTAGTTGATAAACTAAATAATGGAAAACTATTTTGACAAAGATTATGCTATTGCATTATGTCATCTTCATGTGGGGACAATTTGTATCCTCCATTTGATGATTGTTATCATGTGAACGAGTCAAAAGACTGAGATCTAAGATCTTACAAGAAAGGACATTTATGGCTTAGCAATGCTCTTGTAAAGTATGACGGAGTCGTTTTTTGTAAAGGCAATCATTCAAGTTGTCTATTGAAAACTGAAACTAGGAGTGCTGAAAAAAGACAGACCAGCTCAGTGTTTATCATTCTGCTAAAAGTTCAAATCAAGGTCTTTAGCAAATGATGATGGTGAATCCAAACCACAGAACTCAAATATGACAGCTCACAGTAAAATTTCTCTTGACAATATACTTGTTATCACCTTAATTGAATCTTTTTTAGGGCACTGGCCTCAATTTTCTAGTAAGAGGAAAATCTAGATGCATCTTTAAGTGCAGGCTAAATTCATATACAATTTTCCAGTGATCAGCCATGGGAAGGATAGAATTTCATCATAGTTGAAAAACAAAAAGCAATAATGTGGGATGCAGGTGAGGTTTCAGTATCATGGATTCTCTGCCTCGTGAAATACAAACTATGAAACAATCAACAATACCCTCAGTTATCATAAAATATTAGAACCCCATGACAATTTCCAGCTATTTCAAAAGAAAGAGAGAGGAAGAAAGCGAACTGAATATCATGTAGGAAAAAAAAAACTCTTTCAAAAGGTCCAACCTTCAACTTTATAGTGTTGCAAATGTCCCATCTAACTAGCAAATAACTCAAACCACACCCCCACTACCAAATCCAGTAACAGAAAATATTAGGTTCGGTTCTGTATTGGTGGATGAGGAGGTAAAAATAAAATCATAGAGTGAAACAAGAATCTGCCAAATCCAAGCCCTGAATCAAGAACAAATTAGTAAAATAAAAATAACCAGCTCAAATTCTAGTTTTCTCTTAGTTCACTGACAACAGCACAAGTTTAGGGTTACAAAAAGGAGAAAGGCGGTTAGGGAGGGTCATTCAATGAAGTAATGATGAGAGAGGAGAGATTAGAATGAGTATGCTACAACCTTCAATTAAGGGAATCCTTGTGCTTCTCAGAGCAATTGCACAGTCAATTATGGTGGCTACTCATTCAAATTGTTTTAGGAGATGCTAAACACATTTCGCAAGGAGTAATTTATCATAAGAAAATGAAAAATATTGCCACATACTAAATTGAAAGTGTTTTTAATTGTTTGTCATTATGAAATTCTATAAAAGTAACATGGATGGTTTTTCTTGTAGTGTCAAAAAACCTAAACCATGCACGCAATATTATATCAATGAAAAGAAATCAAAGATAAATGTTACCCCCAGACCCAGATGGTTTATCAGTTCCATCGTTTCTTGGAGCCTCGCTTGAGTAAAAAGGATTAGAGCAAGGCAATTGGCAACGAAAAACCTTCACACTTCAGAAAGAAAGTAAAAGAAAAATAAATCAGACTGATTCTTAGCTGTCCCTAGTCATGATATTTGAAAAGAGAAGAGCAATGAAACCAGTAAATAGACATTGATACCTTCGGGATGGTTTTTCTTGACCGCGCTTCCATTGCTCATGTTGATCTCTAAGAAGACAGGACATTGAAGGGCACATAAACACAAACAATGTTCGATGAAATGTTGATTCCTTCTCTGTTATGGGTGCATATACCTGGATATTTATTCAACAGAAAATGCATTTTCTCTTCAACTTCTAGTATTCAAATCACTGAAAATTACAGCGAATTAAATGCCATAGGTAGATATGCACTGACTCTAAGCTCAATCAAAGTATTCAAAGATAAACATCCACCACTGCCTAAAAGAAAGGGAAGCAGAGAATTGGAACAGTCTCAAGCGCAAATAATGAAAACTCGACAAAGAATTGTCTGCTGAATGTAAATTCAAGAAACTGGTAGGTTATCGTGCACCTAAGCCCAAAACAAATTACCTGAAGCAAGAACTGTAAGGGTTCTTCACATATATCACAAACACAAGACCTTCCAGATGGTAAATTAACAGGATCCAGCCATGCCTGCAACATAGACATTAACAAAATCCGTTTATATAGAAAATACAGGGCTTGCTTTAAACAAACTAAATGGCGGATGATTAAAATAAAAACAGAGAAAGAAAAGGAGTTCGGAAGAGTTGAAAATAAGTACCGGCACGCCACCAGCCTTGCTAGGAAATACTTGCCGCGAAAGAGACCAGTGATTCTTTGTCTTTTCCAAGAAACCTAGCGTCACTGGTTCTCCTTCTTCTTCACTATCGTCACCTTCTTCTTCACTATCGTCACCTTCTTCATCTTCTTCTTCAACGACTTCTTCAACCTCATCGTCTTCATCAAGCGAGGAAATATGTACTCCCTTGAGCTTTTCTGTAGAGTCTCCCATCGCACTCATCGACTTGGGGCGTATTTCCTTTAACAGTTATTGCGTATGTTTTCAGGCGGCTACCTCTGCTTCTTCTTTGATAATCTGCCACTGAGAGGGGGGTAGGGTTTTAGGAGTCGGAAATTAAGTTGGTCCAGAATATTATTTTATCCTTGTACCTTAAAATTATTTGATTTTGTTGTTAAATTTTGAGTTTATTCAACTAAATATATATCAGAACTAAAACTTGTTTTTTTTATCACGAGTATATTTTTTTGTATTTTAAAAATATTTTTAAAAAAATTGATTTTTTATATTTTTAATTATTTATCAGAAATTGATTTTTTTGTAATTATTTTTAAAAATATCACGAGTACCTTAAAATTGAATTTTCGTATAGAAATTAAAAAAAAAAGAGTTCAGGGTTACTTGTACAAAACAGTTTCTTGTGCAAATGCCTCGAAAAATCAATTGAATAAAAAACTTGTTCTAGATTTTCTCCTAAACAGAACACAGTGAAATCAAAAGAACATAAATAAAGGCAAATAAGATGTTCTTTACCATGAATTTTCCAAATGTACTTCCATATTGCCTCTCTATAGTCAAATGATACTGAAGATATGGGCCTTCAGGAATGGACTTCAGAGTTATTGATGCAACAAAGCTCCGCACCAGATAAGGCAAAGCTTCTGGTTAGTTGCTTTTATTGATCTTTCACATAACAATGCCGGTTTACTTGTCTGACAACCTTAAAACCTCTACCAAAGTAAATAATCAAATGTTCAGTTGCTTGAATTTATTTTTCAACAATTAAATAAATTCAGGTTTGGACGGTCTAAAAATGAAACTAAGGGTTGAGGCATGAACAAATCCTAGAAACAGCCTAAGGCGGAGACTGGTGAGGGGTGAGCATTTTTCAACTGTGGGGTTCTTAAATGGAATATTTTATGACTATATTTCAGTTTTTGGGCACACTGATGGGCCATCTTATGGGCTTTTTTTAAATTTTCTTATAAATTAACTTATAATACTTTACTTTTGTTTTGTTTAATTTAGCATGAGGTGAAATAATTAAAACTACACAAGTGAACAAATTGAAATTTAAATTACAGAAAATGCCTTCAAAGGGTTTCAAATTAAACAAACAACATTAACATAAAATACTTCAAGAAATACACCATATTTTGAACTAATTATCATCCGTTGCTAGATTTAACTTTCTACCAAATTCTACAAAAAAAATAATTGGAATGATAGTTTGAAAATAAGTTGATTAATAAATAATAAAATAAAAATACAAGTGTCGAAGAAAAATAACCTGATTCAAGATTTTCATATTTTTCATAATCACTCATCAAGGTTGTAATGTCGATCGGGATTGGTCCATGATGCAACCAATTTTGACAACAACCAATAGATGATCGGGGTTGTAATGTCAATCGGGATTGATCCATAATAAATTCACAATATGTTTGCAACATGGTCTAGTTTAACAATTTACTTTTAATATATTGCTATCCACACTTTCACGATAATCAGAGTAGCAAGGTAGCAACATATTTAAATACATTATACTGATTTTTCAAATTATACTGATTTTTCACCTAATATTCAGCAATTGTTCATTACCACTAATATTCAGCAATTTTTCAAATTCTCAACATTATAAACCATTAAACCAGTGATTAATTACCAGTGGCAGCAAGGCAACAACATCAACATCTAAAACATTTTTCACCTAATAATATTCATCTAAAACATCAACATCTAAAACATTTTTCATCTAAAAAATCAACATCTAAAAAATTACATCTAAAACACAGTATAATATTATTAGGTCTAAAACACAACAACTCACATTATAATAATGTTGAGAATACACGGTATAAAATTACATCAAAAACACAGCAACTCACAATATAATTACATCTAAAAAATCAACATCTAAAATACCAGAGTATTGTCCAGTGATACATAATTACATATAATATCAAATACCAGCAACTCATAGTATAATTAATACTTAAATACATCAATTAATCAATAATCATAGCCTCAGTGCAAGAGATAATATCGATTAGGTGAAAAATGAACGGTCAGTAGAACAATCAACAATGAACATAATCTAAAGCAATGAACATAATCCACTTTATACAACTTTGATTCAAATAAGAAAATTTCAACTGTGGGGTTCTTAAATGGAATATTTTATGACTATTACATGTTGTAAGGATTGTGTATTCATGTTTTCATTAAATGAATCATTTTCTGAAAACAAAAGGAGACGAAATCAGCTATTACAAAGCAGATGCCACAATATTAATTAATTATAATTAATTTTGTAAGTGCAGAGCAGCAAAGGGTTAGGGACTGAGGGAGGCGAGAGTTTAGACTTTAGAGGCGAGAGGGTCAGGACTAAAGGAGGCAAGAGGTTAGAGGCGAGAGACGAATTAGGGTTTCGTGCGTTTCAATTTATAGTAAGCTTGTAAACCGAACCGAACCGGTTCGGTTCAGGTTAATCGGTCATATCCGTACAAAACCGATACCGAACAGAACTGGAGTACCAGACATTTTTTAAAAATTTATAATCAATTTTTTTATCGGTTCGGTTTTCTCAATTATTTTTTTTTCAGTTTTTTCAGTTTAATCGGTTGTTCGGTTGTTTTACTCACCCCTAGTTGCGATCATGAACCTTGATGACGCCTAAGGCGGAGGCTGATTTTTCACGACGAGACAGGGTGAGAGCACTCGTAGCCGCTCCAGTATGCCTTCACCATAGCGGCAAACCCTAGTGGTGTCAAAGTTTGAAGGTTTAATGTAATTTTCTTTTTGATAATTTCTATTATAAGAAATACTCCCCACGCCACTTTTCACATGCTTCGGTGATTTTTATTTATTTTCATCATTCAAGTTTTTTTTTGTCAATTGTTAATTACTGGGATTAAACTAATTTATTATTTTTGTTAATATTTAAAAATAATATACTATTATGTCGGTATTTAAAGGGCAGGATTTTGTAATTAAATAAATTTGTGAGAATATAATTGAAATTATTTTTAAAAATATTTTTTATTTAAAAATATAAAATTAATATTTTTTAAAAAATATTTTTGATATCAGCACATGAAAAAACACCAAAATAAATCAATTTAAAATAAAAAATAAAAATTTTTTTTTAAAATTTTTATCATAAACGTTTCTAAAATACACAGGAACTAAATAAATTATTTTTAGAAGAAAACTATCATTATCAAAACATATATAATTAAATAGGGATATTTTATTAAGCATTTTTTTTTAGATTCACTTTAAATAAATAAAGTGATACAAGTAGGGGGGGAATAAAATTCTACGGGTGACAATTCAAATTATTCACTCGTTTAAATTTAATAACTTTATTTTTTATTTAATTATATAATAAAAACAAAATACTCGCGAAAACAATCCAATAAATAAAAAGAAAATGAAAACCTGCTAATGTTTTGGGATGACAAGTAAAAATTGACTGGTATTTCATTAAATAATATCTAAGATATATTCTTAATTTAAAATTTTAATAAAATAATATATTTTAAATTAAATAATTTAAAAAGAAATTAGATTAAGATTCACAGGGGAATTCAAAACAAGTCTAGCAAGCAGGGCTGAGTGCCCATTTTTAAATCCTGTTTTTTTTTACTTGTTTTTCAACTTAAACTCCTAAAAGACACCTCCGATAAACCAATTTTTAACTCCAAAACATCAAAAACCACTAAAAAAATGAAAACTAACAGAATTAAAAACCTAAATGTACCCCAAATTATTTATTTTCAACATTTTTTTTAAATATAATCACTATTGAACTCATCACAAAAGGATGGATTCATTGATATAATCTTTTTTTGTTGTCAAAATATTAACTTTCTCTATTTTTCATCAATTTTGAACCCAAATATAAGAATCTGAAAACAAACAACCATTACAATGCTAATGGCAAAAAGGTTGTCCTTCCTGCTGTTTGGGACTTGGTTTCTTGCCCAGCAAGGTTGCTTGGCTAAATTCGTTTTCATGGTGAGTTTTCGGGGCCATTTGGACAGAATCTGAAAACGGCGACGGAGTTGAGATGAGCGAGTCGACGCTGTTGTTTTACGAACTCATAGATAGGTGTAGATGATTAAAATCCATATGAACGGTTCATATCTCTTTCTTATAGTAACGGCTTGCCAATAAAATGTCATTATTTTCACAGGGATATAAAAATTTCAATAATGCAACATGGCACACTCGGGTTGAATAGGAGATGCCATATCTACCTGATTTGACCTCTCTTTCATCTTCTCATATCAACAAGTTTGCGGGCATGGACCTGTTTTGATTTACATAGCTAGAGAACTTGATTTAGATTAATGATATGCAGAATGTCAAAACCTAGTAGCCATCATGATATGCAGGTGAGATTACAGAAAGGTTAAGCATCAACAAGACCCTTGCATCACTCTATTGCTAAAGAATATCATTTCTTTCATTCTAGCATGGAAATTTCTCAGATGTCCGATACAAAATGAGGGAAGATTCACATTATTTACCTCATCAAGGGTTATTGCTGCTTTTTTCAAAAATAAGAGAGGTCGGCCAGCGGGAAACCTCTAAGAATATTGTTTAACAGAATACTGTCATTATTGATCGCATTATTCCACATCAAATGATTTAACATGTTGCAAAGCTAAAATGGAAAACCTTGTTTGATGCTTGAAATTTCGGTAAATCAATTCTCAGAAGCTGGAAACTCTTTGCAACTTCGTCAGTCAGATGGCCCAATCATTTTTTCAGGGACCACAAGTGTATCGAATTCTTCACCGGTGAGCATTCCGAGTTTCAGTGCAGCTTCCTGCAGAGATGGATATTGTAAGATATGATATTCGATCACTCCAAAAAGACAGATGGATTAAGCACCATTAGTCTCATATGCTATTGACAACAAGCGAAAATAGAAAAAATCTAATATTTTTCTTCACAAGAATGCACACACGCCCATTCAAAGGAGATGAATGTTTTGGAATTTTATGCTCTTCCTAGTTAATGGAAAGGGGGAAGAAGAATCCATAATAAACAGTGTACATGAGTCTAACAAGAGCAGACACATCACAGGGCTTATAAACATTATATTGCAGAGTCACTCAGATGAGAAGAAATCATCACCTTCAGAGTACTTCCCTCCTTGTGGGCCAGCTTGGCAACTGCGGCAGCGTTGTCATACCCAATTTTCTGGAATAAAAATGGAAACGTTAGTTAATATGTCAAACACAAATTCAGGAGTATGGAAATATGGACATGGTATAGAGACTTACAGGGTTCAATGATGTGACAAGCATCAGAGACTGCAGGGTCACACAAATTGTCAATAACAATAAAACATGATAAAAAAGCTTTCACATACATCAAATGCAAAATAAGTTTCAGTAGTTATCAAGAACTGACCTCATGCAGTAATTTCGAAATTCTTTCCCTATTGGCTTGAATCCCCCTCACACAGTTCTTTTCGAAGGAAGCAGATGCATCCCCAAGCAACCTTACTGACTGCCAGATAAAGGTCAAACACACTTGTTTAGTAAAACAGCCACATTCAGTCTCCCCGACCAAGAGTCAAAAACAACAGCCAAGTGTGACCAATCAGTAATACAGCAGAGCCCAAACAATCAGCATCCTAATATCAGCCAAGAAAATGCTATTTGATTACGAATACTATTAGGGTCCACCATAAGACTTCTGAGATCTCATTACATGCATCAAAAGATGCCTGATGAGAGGGAACTCATTCATCATTATGAACAGGGAGTGTTGCCCGATAAAATTCCAAAACAAAATTTCTCACAAACCTGATTGAATTTGAATTCCTTGATTTACTTTCAATCACTTTCCTGTTAAAAACTTTAGCAAGAATAGGCATTTTTTTCCTACGTTCATTTATTACCAGTAACTTCAAACTGAACCCACTATCCAAACAAACTGAAATACCTCACGCAGATGAAAGAACAAACATATCAAATCTGATTTTGGCCTGAATCAACGCAAACTCAGGATGGAACATCTAAAGCACTCTTTAAGTAACGTATTATCTGGAACTTCAATAAAAATAACAGGTACATTACACCGCCATTAACATACATGTAGGAGGCCACTTGCGATCATTGGCTTGAATACATTTAGTTCAAAGTGACCATTTGATCCACCAATTGTTATGGCAACATGATTTCCCATAACCTACAAAATGAAGAAAGGACATTTTTTTAATGACGACTTGATTGGTTCAGAGCAACTTGCAGCTTTTACATTCACAATCTGAATTTATAATCTGAATAGCTGCATTCAGACATGTTCTAAAGTGGATCATATGATATTGACAAGATGGAACTGACAGCACTAGAAATTTACCTGAGCACAGACCATTGTAAGAGCCTCACATTGGGTGGGATTAACCTTTCCCTGAAACATGAAAAAATCATATGACAACATTGCATCGCCATTAAATCTTCAAATGTGCTGCCATGAATCACAATTCTTCAGGTACCAAACAAACAAGGTGTTATGATTTACCGGCATGATACTACTTCCTGGCTCATTTTCAGGAAGAATGAGTTCACCAAGGCCACATCGTGGACCACTGCAAAAGGAAAACAATGTTAAACCACAAAAGTAAAGCAAATAAGTGAGAGATGGCAGAGGTGGATTATACAGCTTCACACAAACCTTCCTAATAACCGTATGTCATTTGCAATCTTCATCAGAGAAGTAGCAACAGTGTTGAGTGCTCCACCAGTTTCAACAAAAGCATCATGTGCAGCCTATAAGAAAAGATATACCGCTTCAGCATGCAAAAGTATTTTGCTCTCACTCAAGGTAGTGACATGTAAAATCACACTATTGCTCATTAGAATTAAATCAAAAGAGCAAGGTCCATTCTTACAACCTTAAATGAAATTGGAAGGAAAAGAAGAAAACTCAAACTATGAGGAATTCAAAAACCAACCAAAGCTTCAAACTTGTTTTCCGCTGTGACAAATGGCAGGTTTGTTTCTTCAGCCACTGCTGAAGCTATCTTTACATCGAACCTAGATGGAAAGAAACAAATGATAACTGTCAAAGAACAGACATGCCCGCTTAATAATTCTTAGAAATGATCTGTGGATATTCTTGTATAAATTCCAAAAGTTTTCAAAACACTGGTTCTCTCACTGATTTGACTATTTTCTTGCAGATACTAAAACATCAAAATTGTTAACATTATTGGAGAATAGGAAAATGGTGCTGCAAAAGACTTGAGTTTCTTTTCTCTTTGGGGCTAAAATGGGGGAGTAACCTTCTGTCCATCAAAGAAAAATAAAGCTGGAAGAAACGAATCAAACTCAATTCCTGCCTTGTGGGGTGATAAGAATCACAAATAAAACAAGCTACAGGAAGCAATTTTTGTTTTCAAGAAAAGAAAACTTGGAAAATAAAATTTTCACCCTTGATGCTTTACATACCCTTTCTTTGTGTTTAATCCAGTCCCCACAGCAGTTCCACCTTGTGCAAGCTGCTCAAATAACATTCCCAGTATTGTCAGTCAGATATGGGCTGGCAATATTTGGTTCCATATTAATTATAGGATTCTATTTGTATGCTAATTATATAGCTGTGTATATGGTTTCCATATTTAGCAAGGTTAGAGCTGGCCATATTAATTATAGGATTCTATTTGCATGCTAATTATATAGCTGTATTTATGGTTTCCATATTTAGCTAGGTTAGAGCAGGAAATCAGCTTTTAATTAGGATGTATTATGCTATTTGGCTCTATATAATGGAAGGAACTCTCTGTTGAGAGGTATTGAGGCAAAACCCTTTATTTTGTCAACTATGTCATAAAACCTGAAGAGCAGAAAAGGGAGAAAAGAACAGTAGAATGCAAAATTTGGTTTAACATATGTTTCCAACCTGATATATGTGGGGTAGCGTGCACATGACACGATCAATTCCATACTTCACCTGCGAATGAGGCAACAATCATCAGAAGCAAGCACAGACAAAGAGAAATATGAACCAATTGTAGATCAGAAAACATAATGCAGAAAATATATATTACTTGTGTTGTGTAGCCACTAAATTCTTGCCCGAGTGTCAACGGTGTTGCATCTTGAGTGTGCGTGCGCCCAATTTTAACAATATCTTTGAATTCAACTGACTAGTTGGAACCAACAAGCAATATTAGTCCAGGTACGGTACAGTAGTTGCAGCAATATACATGCAAAAAAAAAGTGCAGATTATTGAAAAGGCTGATCTCAGAATGGAGACATGAAAGCTTTACCTTCTACACGACTACACACAATTTGAAAAATATGATCAAGAACATTTACTAAAGCACATGAATTATTGGGAAATCTGAACTGTAAAATTTCATATTGTGTGTATAAAAATATGTCTAGGAAATTGAAGATTCAACAAAAGCATGCTTGTATAAAAATTTGCTAAGCCATCTTCTGGCATAGAGAAGTAAACACTTGAGGGCAAGCAAAACAGACATCATAATCGATATGGTCCGTGGTCTATTAAGTTTCCCACCAACAATTAAGCCATTGATAAAGGAGCAGAACATGCATAGGCCCTAAATAATGGAGTAGAATATGCATAGATGTCATGCCCCACCATGTATCGAAAAGGCTTGATCAACATGCATGAAATAAAAGGAATTCCCAAATCCAAAAACGGTCTATTAAATGTACTTAACACAAAGAAGCATTTCAATTCAGCAATTTTTCTAGTTGCTTGCGCAAAACAGTTATCACCACAGTTTCCTTTATCAACCCCCCAAAAATAAATAAAAAAATAAAAATAAATAAATAAAAATGTCAAACCTTTGAATGGAGTGTAGAGTGCAAAGTTTTCAATTTTGGGATTAATCTTGAATTTATCTCCATTGCAGCTGCAATATGCATTACCTAAATATGAAAAAGAAACAGCTGATAAGACTGCAAGAAATCAGTTCATGATACATTGAGTTATTGATTCAAATTTAAAAACAGTAAGACTTGTCAGTTAGGCACTCAAAGAGTAAACCATGCTTACAGTTGGAAATGTGTCGTTAGAAGATTGTGATTTGTTCACATGGTCATTAGGGTGCACAAACTTTTCCCCACGCTTATGCCCAAGGATCTCGGATGCTCTATTGGCAATAACCTGGAAAGTGCATCAAACAAGCCAGAATTTTTGGGCATACAGTATTCAATTAATCAAATCAAATCTAATTTGCACAAACAAATTATTTACAACATGACTGATTCTGCAGCGCTTTCAATGTTCACTGAACTATCATGTTGTTTCTGTTCCTTCACTTGGTTACAGGATGAATGTTAAGAAGAACAATCTTTGGGAGCATCAAACCATTATAGAAAGGACATGTTTTGAACTCTCACCATTGATGTGTAGTTCACACATACAATGAACCGTACCCTGGAGTGTAGGGTCATTTGGTATGCTGTCTATTCAATTTTAAACATGACTAGAAACCAGATTGCAGCCACATATCAGACATACTTGAATGGTGAAAGAGAATAAATGTCAAAGTCCCTTCTGTTTAGATGTCTCAAATGATATGGCAGTTAGAGTTCAGAGCAGAGGAAGCCATTGGTTATATTTTAATTGTGTGAACAAGAACATTACAAAAGTCAGTTTATTTAAATAGGTCAGCCAAGACTAAGCACCATTTGAGGGAGAAATCTCAAAGTTACAATTTACAAAAAAAACAGATACAGGTAGAACATAAGACAATTTCCAAGGAAAGACCTCCATAAATCTCAATTTTAAACACCATTACCATGCAAAACACAACATTACATCAGTTAAACACATGGCAGACAGTATTAATCCACTATGGTTTTGGTTATCAGATTTATTGAATATCATAAACAACCTATAATTCGACCATCTGTTGAACCAAATGTGGAAGTGCTAAATCACAATTCACAAGATGATAATAATTTTAAATATTGTTCACATCAAATAAAGAAATGTCATGTTTTCCCTTTCTTTCCCCTCTGTTTATTAAAGAAATAGAAAGTAAGATGCAAGGGCGCTGACCTCATTAGCATTCATGTTACTCTGAGTACCACTGCCAGTCTGCCACACAACCAGTGGAAAATGATCGCTTAGCTTCCCTTCAGCTACCTCTTGGGCAGCTTGCATTATCGCTTTCCCTATGGATGGATCAAGCCCATATTTCATATTCACCTGCCACAAAATAAAGCAACTATTTAAGCTAATGTACTCTCCATGAAAACCAATCATCAATACACTATTACTCTGAGATTGAACCTAAAATAAATAGTCTGAAAATTAACAATATATGCAGATGTTAATCTGAGATTTAATTTTAGTGCTTTCAACAACTAAAAATATCGAAGTCAAAATGAAAATTTAAAAAAAGGGATAGAGATTTAAGTTTCTTACAAGTATGAGATAACCAATACTTCATATTAACAGTTGAAACAATAGAACATGCAAAACTCGCACAAGAAATCAACCAGTTTGTTTAAAAAAGTGAGGGAGAGAGAGAGACCATAGCAGTGCATTTCTTGAGGATACCAAAGGCTCGAATGATGGGTTCGGGCATTCGCTCGCGATCGCCGCCTATATCAAAATTTTGCAATGATCTTTGCGTCTGAGCACCCCATAACCTGAGTTATTATTTATTGAAAATTGATAAAAAAAAATATATAGTGAAGTAATAAAAAAAAAAGAGGGAGTGATGGATAGATAAAATGACGAACTTATCAGCAGGAACACTAATGGGACCGAAAGTGTCTCTCTCCTCTCTAAAGGCAGTTGAAAAAGACCTCAACCAGTTTCCATGACGCCAGGTTGTGGATCCTGTAGAGAGACGCCGTGCCACGATAGACATCGCCTTCTAATTTACTCAATTCCTCGATAGATTTGCAGAATGCAAAGATCAAGGAGAGGAGAAGATAATGGAATAAAAAGGCTGCTAATGCTGTCCTAGCTGCTCGGAATGAAAGGCATTATTAAGATGTAATGTCTTTTAATTTTTTAAAATACAATAAAAAAAAATCTTTACCATTAGAATCAAGAAAAATAAGTCATGCATCTAATGATATTTTTGTCTTTTAACATATATTTTTATTTTATTTTCATAGCCATGCCAGGCAATTTGGTGTTTTCTCTTGATAAGTTAATGTTTAATTTTAAAAAGTTGTCAGCATGTGTAGTGTATATGTCGATGCAAGGAAGGCATATGTGTTTTTTTCTTACAACACCTCTTGGCGGTCAAACCCTCTTTTCACCATAGTCAAAATTATTCGAACAAATTCCTAAAATCCCCATCAAAACCCAGAACTAAGAAAAATAATCAATTCCCTTTCCATTTATCCATTTAAACAAGTAGTTAAAAAGCATTACACAATTTCAAAGAATCACCCCAGAACACAGCGCAAGAAACACACACCGATAAAAATACAATCATAAAACACATGAATTGAAAAGGTGAAGCTTAATTATTATGAAAAAAAAAAAAACCTTAATATCTCCAAGGAGGCCAACGATTTCTTCAGTCTCTTATGTTCTCTGTCCAGCGCTTGAGAGTAGAGAGAGCTTTGGGGTTTAGAGAGGGAGGGAGGCGTCGAGGCCAACGATTTCTTCAGTCTCTTATGTTCTCTGTCTAGCGCTTGAGAGTAGAGAGAGCTTTGGGGTTTAGAGAGGAGGGAGGCGTCGATTTTGTGTTTTGACAGAGGGTCGAAGCTTCAATCTCAATGGTTTCCCTTTTTGTAGTTTTTAAAGAAGATTCGAAGAAGAGGAAAAGAGAAGAAAAGGTTTTCAGTATTGAAGAGGAGGATGAGGAGGAAGAGAGTAGCGGCGCCGGGCTGGAGAGGAGTGGGTGGCTGGGGGGCGGCGGCGCAAGAGGGAGAAGAGAAGGATGGTAAGGTTTTTTAAGTTTGAGATTGAGGGGAACGGACGGGTGGAGGGTGGGGGTTTTATGTTAATTATTATTATTAATTATTATTATATAATAATTATTATTATTAATTATAATAATAATAGTTAGCATAAAAAATAGGGATTAATTTGTAATTAATATGATTGAATTATTTGTAATGAAATGTATTTTAATTAATTATGTTTGAACTTATTGGTTATTTGTTAATATGTTTATTTTGTTTTTTTAAGTTTTTTTAACACCCAAAGACAATAAGTAACATCAATTAACTTCAAATACAACAATCATAAAAAAACATACAGATTACTTGAAAAACATACAATAAGTAGGTTAAATTTCAAATTTTAAATATTGCTGCTCTTTTAATTATATTTAAATTAAAAAAAAATTAATTTAAATATAATTAAAAAAATAATAATTTTATTGTTGGAGGGTTTTTCAAAAGCAACTATTTAATTATATAACTTACTCCTATTAATTAATTGCATAATTAATTGTATAATTAAACTATATACAAAATAATTGAACTTTATTTAAAATAAGATAAAAAATAGCTCTTCAAAATGGCTCTTTACCATAGGACAACATATCAACTCGAAAACCATTTGCACACTATTCAAAGAGTCATTTTTATGATTTGGCTCTTCAAAATGGCTCTTGCCATTGGAATAAAAAGGCCGCTAATGTTGTCCTAGCTGCTAGGAATGAAAGGTATTATTGAGGGTTTTAGTTTTTCCTGGATTGGTGGTAGCGCGACTGCTGACCGGACTAGTTTTTTTATTAAGACAAATTATATATTTTTTTTAAAAAAATAGAAAAATAATAATTAATTTGATTATACGATAAAAATATTAAGCAGGAATAAAACAAAATAAAAAACAATACAGAAAATAGGGTTAAGATTCCAAAAAAAAAAATCAAAGAGCAGCGATAATTTTTTAGTTTGAGAGTTAAATTTAAAAATATTGATTAAAATAACAAAAATTAAAATAATAAAGACTAAAATTATAAGTAAAAAACACTATAAATTTGGATTGAAGAGTGATATTAAAAACAAATAAACTTTTATAAAAAAAATCAAGAAAAATAAATTATAAGAATAAGATTCAAATCGAAAACATCAAAACATAATACAGAAAAATTGAATATACATATTTTTTTTCAACGTATTTTCTTACATAAAAGAATTTGGAGATGTAAATTAAAAAAAAAATCATACATGCATATAATTAAATAAATCAATATCCATTGTGTAAGAAAATGAAAAAAAAAAATTATCAACTATAAACAAAAATAAAACTACAAAATCTACGAGCCAAATATATATTAGAATATTTAATATCAAATCACAAGTATTTATCTAGTTGTGTTTAATGAATTTATTTATCAAATTTATTAAGATATTTAATATTGATTTTTTTTTCAATTTTATCATTGATATTGGATTGATTTGAAATTCAAATTTATCATTTTCTTTAATTCATCTCGTGGGGGCTATCACAATCTTATAACTAAAATCATGAATTTAACAAGCTAACTTGATTTGTCTTATGTATAATATTTTTTAATTTTCTTTAAAATATATATTTGACATATTTTACTATTTCAAAAAAATCATCATCAAATTTTGATTTCATAAATGAATTATTATTATTATGCTAAGATACATTAGCACACTTTTTTTTGTTGTAGAAAAGAATTTCAAAACCAGTGTACGTGAGCGACGAATCTAATACCCTCTTTTAATTGTTTAATTCTGAATCCATAGCAACAAATTAACGAGAATTTGAACGGATTTCCTTAATGTTGACAAATTGCTCAACGTCGACTAAAATAAAAGGGGGTAGATGATGACTTTTGCACACTTTACTTTTTTTTTAAATTAAATTTTTTAGATTATTTTCATATGCTGATGTTAAAAAATAATTATATATATATATATAACTTTGATATATATATATATATATATAAAAACACTTTAAAAAATAATCTTAACCATAATCATGTTCCCAATCATACACTAAAATTAAAATTGAATAGCAAACATAAAATAACTTTGAAAACCGACTAAAAATATTTTTTTCATTATTCCAGATAATAAATTTCCATTTTTTGTTATCGAAATAATAAACAAAGTTAAAATCCCGAGTAAAAAATAAAATAAAAATGGCCCTCCCTTCTAATAATGATAATGTGCTTGCATTAATACAAAGACAGGGACAACTCCATGCATAAAAATATAAAAAGGGGCCTTTAATTTATTTATTTAATTTTTTTTTTTTTTGGGGGGGGGGCTGTTTAAAGCACAAACCTGTTCCCAAACTAAGAGCTAGACACGACTTTTCTAAAACTCAATTTAACAGAGCTAACTGCCGGAAAAGAGAGACCACCAACGTTAAATTGCAGATGTTGGGTAAAGCTGAACCCAAGGAAATTCTTCTTTGTAAGCCATGCTGGCCTCACAAGAGGATTTGCAAGTGTACACAACAATGGTTGACCAATCAAGAGAATCCGCATCATTCTTTACACCGAAGTAGAAAAGTAACTGAGGTAAGATCTGATGCACCAAATACAGAAACTATTATTACCTCACCACTTGAATGGGAGCTCAGATTCGAGATCCATGAGGAAAATCATATAGTAGAACAGCAAAAATAAAATATATAAAGCAATATAATAAATATATCCAGGGCAGATCAAACTATACCTGAAATTCAAAATCTGAAGGGCCACCACAGTAACTGCAGTTAGGAATGTCAGCCTTAGATGGCTGACCACTTGACATAGGCCAGAGGGGTTTTGCACTAGCATTCCTGCACTACCTGCTAATTTAAACAAAGGAATGAGTATTCCATTGCAAATTAAACAGGAAGTGCGATTTACACATAAAATGCTTCAAATACGAGGTATAAAAATCAAATGGATGAAATGCAAACAGGCTATGAAAACTTGACATGCACGCTAGCTTAGATATAAACTCTTAAAATCTTGCACAACCCTGCCAACTTCTCAATATGTAAGTGACACCAAATATGATGCATGGTATACCCACATAAATAGCATGCATATGCAACTGCCCAGATCTTATAGACATCAAGTGATGCTGATTTTAAACATTACCTGTTCATTTGATCATTTCCAAGCCAAATAATCACTCGGGCACATAGCAAGTATTGAGAGGTAACGAAAGATAAACTGACAGTTACAGAGTAAATTCTCTACAAATGTGAGTCTCCATCAGCAGCTAATTTGGGCTTGCCCCTTAAATGTCTAAAATTTTACATGTTTTCTAGAAAACACTTGTCCGGTTATTTTGTGGGACCCAACCTCACTGCATGAAATGCTTAGGATGGCTGAAGCAATCACATACAGAATTCAAATTGTGTTCAAGTTTTCTAGAATATTAAATACAAAATATGATCTCGAAACATATTAGTTCATATCACCTCAACACTTGTTCGGGGGCTCTGGCTATGCACTGTTGGAAAGATGCCCAGCACTTTTTGTCACTACTGACCTGCCCACTACACTATAGTAAGTATGCAAGAGATTTACTCCAGTGCATTAATTTCCATTATCAAGAGCTAGAATTGATACCTCAAAAATGTCTAACAATGAATTCATTGTATTGTCCATTTTGTTCCTAGACACCAATGAATTAGGTGGAATGTTATAATCAGACACTTCAGCATCATATTCACTTTCATCATCATTTATCATCTCATACTCTGGCCACAAAGCATTGCTAACTGTTCAAAAACAAGAAAATAAAATCAGACACATCTGAAAGACCTTTTGAAGCATAAATTTCATGATTGACACTAGACAATGTATCAAATACACCATAAAGCGTTTAAATTGGTGCTCCCAACCAACCATTCATAATTCTAGATTCTAGGTCAAAATGTCAAGTCATCAATTTTCACTAGAACCATTCTATTCCTTAACCATTGAAGGTTCAAAAAACACTATAAATAAGTTGATATTTTCTAAGGTGTGATAACGATGATCACATGATTATTAAATGTGATTGGTTTCTAAGAAGCGATAGACATTTTTATCTTCAATTAATAAGAATCAAGTACAATGACCATAATCATATGCATAAATAAATTGGTGCACAATACCCAAGACCCAGGTTCATGATGTATATACTAGCCTTTAATGATCTCTGCCGAAGTGGTTCCATTCTTACCGGAACTAGAGTCAACCAAAAGGCTCAACTGTTGACAATCAATTTTGTGACCTGAGCGCCAGTGCACAACCTGTGAAGTATGAAAACAATGGAGAGGATGTTCATTCAGCAAGAATGGCCAAAAATGAATTCATGACAAGTTGACAACCCATACCTGGTGTTTATGCGAGCAGTATTTTGTTCTTTTGCAGCCACTACAAACTTTATCTCCTTTCCAGGTGCCACACCAGTTATAAAGCGAAACTACATCAAGCAAAAATGATGGGCATCATAAATGCTTGACCGACAGAAGGAGATAAATGTGATTTTGATGGGTAGTGATGTTCACACATATCAGACAAAAATGTTATTGCGATCTTAATCAGTCTTTATCTCAGAGCTTTAGGATCCTTGCAGCCATGTTGCACCAAACAATGATGTCTTCATATTGAGTAAGGATTTATCAGTTTCATGTAGGAGGATATTAATTGCTTGTTACGAAGCAAGGTTTTGTTAGCAACAGAACAGGTGACGTGTCAAGAATTAACCAATGTGATATAATAGGTGATGTGTCAAGCCTATTACATTCAGAATAATGCTAGACTAGTTGATAAACTAAATAATGGAAAACTATTTTGACAAAGATTATGCTATTGCATTATGTCATCTTCATTTGATGATTGTTATCATGTGAACGAGTCAAAAGACTGAGATCTAAGATCTTACAAGAAAGGACATTTTGGCTCAGCAATGCTCTTGTAAAGCACAGAGTAGTTTTTATGTAAAGGCAATCATTCAAGTTGTCTATTGAAAACTGAAACTAGGAGTGCTGAAAAAAGACAGATCAGCTCAGTGTTTATCATTCTGCTAAAAGTTCAAATCAAGGTCTTTAGCAAATGATGATGGCGAATCAAAACCACAGAACTCAAATATGACAGCTCACAGTAAAATTTATCTTGACAATATACTTTTATCACCTTAATTGAAACTTTTTTAGGGCATTGGCCTAAATTTTCTAGTAAGAGGAAAATCTAGATGCATCTTTAAGTGCAGGCTAAATTCATATACAATTTTCCAGTGATCTGCCATGGGAAGGATAGAATTTCATCATAGTCGAAAAATAGAAAGAAAAAATGTGGGATGCAGGTGAGGTTTCAGTATCATGGATTCTCTGCCTCGTGAAATACAAACTATGAAACATTCAACAATACCCTCAGTTATCATAAAATATTAGAACCCCATAACAATTTCCAGCTATTTCAAAAGAAAGAGAGAGGAAGAAAGTGAAATGAATATCATTTAGAAAAACAAAAAAATCTCTTTCAAACGGTCCAGCCTTCAACTTAATAGTGTTGCAAATGTCCCATCTAACTAGCAAATAACTCAAATCACACCCCCACTGAGTACCAAATCCATTGACAGAAAATATTAAGTTCAGTTCTGTATTGGTGGATGAGGAGGTAGAAACAAAATCATAGAGTGAAGGAAGCATTTGCCAAATCCAAGCAATGAATCAAGCACAAATTAGTAAAATAAAAATAACCAACTCAAATTCTAGTTTTCTCTTAGTTCACTGACAGCAGCACAAGTTTAGGGTTACAAAAAGGAGAAAGGCGGTATGGGAGGGTCATTTGATGAAGTAGTGATGAGAGAGGAGAGATTGGAATGAGTAGGCTACAACATTCAATTGAGGGAATCCTTGTTCTTCTCAGAGCAATTGCACAGTCAATTGTGTTGCCCACTCATTCAAATTGTTTTAGGAGATGCTAAACACATTTTGCAAGGAGTAATTTATCAAAAGAAAATGAAAAATATTGCCATATACTAAATTTAAAGTGTTTTTAATTGTTTGTCATTTTAAAATTTTATAAAAGTAACATGGATAGTTTTTCTTGGTAGCATCAAAAAACCTAAACCATGCATGCAATGTTATATAAATGAAAAGAAATCGAAGATAAATGTTACCCCCAGACCCGGACGGGTTATCAGTTCCATCGTTTCTTGGAGCCTCACTTGAGTAAAAAGGATTAGAGCAAGGCAACTGGCAACGAAAAACCTTCACACTTCAGAAAGAAAGTAAAAGAACAAGAAATCAGACTGATTCTTAGCTGTCCCTAGTCATGATATTTGAAAAGAGAAGAGCAATGAAACCAGTAAATAGACATTGATACCTTCGAGATGGTTTTTCTTGACCGCGCTTCCATTGCTCATGTTGATCTCTAAGAAGACAGGACATTGAAGGACACATGAACACGAACAATGTTCGATGAAATGTTGATTCCTTCTCTGTTATTGGTGCATATACCTGGATATTTATTCAACAGAAAATGCATTTTCTCTTCATCTTCTAGTATTCAAATCACTGAAAATTACAGCGAATTAAATGCCATAGGCAGATATGCACTGACTCTAAGTTCAATCAAAGTATTCAAAGATAAACATCCACCACTGACAAAAAGAAAGGGAAGCAGAGAATCGGAAGTCTCAAGCGCAAATAATGAAAACTCGACAAAGAGTTGTCTGCGGAATGTAAATTCAAGAAACTGGTAGATTATCAATACCTGAAGCAAGAACTGTAACGGTTCTTCACATATATCACAAACACAAGACCTTCCAGATGGTAAATTAACAGGATCCAGCCATGCCTACAACATAGACATTAACCAAATTCGTTTATTTAGAAAATACAGGGCTTGCTTTAAACAACCTAAATGGCGGATGATTAAAATAAAAAGAAAGAAAGAAAATGAGCTCGGAAGAGTTGAAATATAAGTACCGGCACGCCACCAGCCTTGCTAGGAAATACTTGCCGCGAAACAGACCAGTGATTCTTTGTCTTTTCCAAGAAACCTAGCGTCACTGGTTCTCCTTCTTCACTATCGTCACCTTCTTCTTCTTCCTCAACGACTTCTTCAACCTCAACGACTTCTTCAACCTCATCGTCTTCATCAAGCGAGGAGATATGTACTCCCTTGAGCTTTTCTGTAGAGTCTTCCATCGCACTCATTGACTTGGGGTGTATTTCCTTTAACAGTTATCGCGTGTTTTCAGGCCGCTACCTCTGCTTCTTCTTTGGTAATATGCCACTGAGAGGAGGGTAGGGTTTTAGGAGTCGGGGATTTAGTTGGCCAGAATATTATTTTATCCTTGTACTTCAAAATTATTTGATTTTGCAGTTACATTATAAGTTTATTCACGAGTTTTTTTTTTTATCACGAGTCTATTTATTTTTTTATTTTAAAAATATTTTAAAGAAATTTTAGTTTTTTATATTTTTATTTCTTTTTTATATTTTTAATTATTTTAACGTGTTAATTTTTTTTAAATATAAATATTATTTTAATGTATTTGTAAATATTTTTTTAAAATATTATTATCTTAATATAAAATATTCTCTACAATGTACAAAATTTAAAAGGATAGTGTGGAATATCAGTATTATGGGTCATAAGTTTCGTTTTATGTTTTTTTTTTAATAGATCTAAAAAGTAATTAAGATGATGTTATTAGTTATTTTTTAAACACCATAAAAATTCTCAAATTAAAACTCTATATTTAAATAAATAAATAAAATTTATATTCTCTTTATATAGGTTATTGAAGTGACTTAAATAGAAATTTAAAATAAATATAGTATTGAATATGTAAAACTGAGTCATATGTTATACAAAAATTATATTATTCATTGCTACAATAAAATTACTCTTTTGTCCATTGAATAAAAAATGAAATGCCATGGGGATTTAATCTCTTTTTTTTTATTCATAATCGGTAATTAAAAGATTATTAAAGTGCACATGTCTTTTCATTTTTAAAATACAATTAAAAAAAACATCTTTACCATTGGAACCAAGAAAAAATAGGTCATACGTCTAATGATATTTTTGTCATTTAACATAATTTTTTTGTTAATTTTATAATCATGCAATTCGACCTTTTCTCTTAATAAGTTGATGTTTAATTTTAAAAAGTTTTTAGCACATGTAGAATATGTGTTAGTGCAAGGAAGGCATGTATGTTTGTGTTTTTCTTACATTACATCATGTAGTGAAAACCTCTTTTCAGTTGTGCTACCGGAAACGTTGTTATGTTTTCTTCCTCTTACCGCGCGTGGAGACATCGAAGCTATTTGTCATCAACAAACTTTTTTTCCTTTTTAAAACTCTCTTCCACAAGTATTACATGTTAGCCCTCTTTGTTTTTGGTATTTCAATTTCAATTTTTTTCCTTTTAATTTTTTAAAAAAATTTCTTGGTTTTTTTATAAGGATTTTGTGTGTTTCAATTTAGTCTCTTAATTCCATTTTTCGTATATATTTGTTTTTCATTTTGAGGGACATTGTTGTATTATTACATTCTTTACTTTTAAATAAGAACATGATTACCCTATTTGCAAATGCATTTATGACATCAAACTACAAATATGTTATAGGTAGTTTAGCACAACAATTCACTTACATTATAGTCATCCCCGGCGTATGAAGCAAGGGATAAAGAGTGGTAGAATCTCTACACCCACTAAGAAAAAAAAGCTTTGAAGGGAAAAAAAGATGTCGATCATATTGAAGATAATTACACTTCCAGAACTATTACACCTCATCCCCTTCGTCCCAAATCACCAACATCAAATTTAATTTTTAATTTCCTACCAAAAAACCTAATACTTAAAATAACCAAGTTAATAACCAAGCTAAAAATATATAAAGAGTATTAAATAGTCATTTATAGTCTCTTCCATAATGGCAATAGAGTTCATAACATGTTTGAGGCATCAAATCATAGAGTATGGATGCATAATTTTATCATGGGACTGCACATAATGGATGATATTGAAAGACTACCAAAGTTATTTTGTGACAATAACTTAACAGTTTTATATTTCATTAACAATAGGAGCTCGTTGAAGTCGAAGTACATAGATATCAAGTTCCTAGTTGTTAAAGAAAAAGTTTGGATATTTGTCTATAGAGTATATCGGTACAAACTTCATAGTTGTGGATCCGCTAACTAAGGGCAAGTCCAACGGGGACATCCATCACTTCATTCAAAGCTATATTTTTAAATAAATGGTTGTTTGTGTTATTTTTTGGTTTCCAACGGGAGAGCCAAGTGAGGATCCATTTTAGCTATTGTACATTACCGGAGCCATTCCTACATCAATTGTGCCGAGAGCTAAACTAAATATTACTGTTATTCTCAACATTAAAACATAACACACACAACACAGCACTGGCAAATTGAATCAACTCCAAAAAAACACATCAAATACCAATATTTTCCAGCCAACAGCGTATAACAACTCAAACAACACAGCAAATAAGGGAATCAAATTCATCAAGCCCACTGCATTTTCATTTCTGTCAACTGTGCAAACCTGCTGCCCACCTCAAATTCAGTATGTTTTCTAAACTTAATCTAATTTTTACTATCAATTGAACCCATGTAATAGAAACTTGAGAAAGAAAATAAAAGCAGAAGCTTTCATATATAGAACCCAAATACATAAGACAACAGTATTATCAACAGCGTACCGGAGGTGCCTCAGGTTGATTTGGGTCGGACTGGTTCACTTCAACTTGGGGATGGGTGGTTTGGGGTTTTGAGTGAGTCAAGAAAGACTTGGGTTTGGGAGAGTGAGAGAGCAGTTGAGAGAGAGAGAGAGAGAGAGAGAGCTTGTACACTGATTTTAGATGGGGTTTTGCACCGTGAGAGGAGAGTGAGATTGTCGGCGTGAGAGGAGTGAGGTGAGGAGTGAGGTCGGAGGTCGTCGGCGTGAGGAGAGGAGAGCAGAGGGTGAGAGTGAGAGCAGAGGGTGAATGACCTGAAAAATGAAAGTGAGTTGAGAGTGAGGGGGGACGGCGTAAATTGAAAGATGAATTAAAGGGTTTTGAGTAAAGTAGGTTTTCGGGTTTTTATGCGTGTGAGGGGGGGCTGTGTGTAATATTATTTAGGAAAAAAATTAAAGGGTAATTAATAATATATTTAGGAAAAAAATGTAATGTTTTAATAATATTTAGTAAAAAAATAATTATGTGAAATTGAAAATTTACGATTTATTTGTTCAATTAGATTAATTACATGTTTTAAATTTACAGTTAGATTTAAGAACTGTGTAAATGTAGCTTTTAGAACTGTTGTGGAGGTAATTAATAATATATTTAGGAAAAAAATGTAATGTTTTAATAATATTTAGTAAAAAAATAATTATGTGAAATTGAAAATTTATGATTTATTTGATCAATTAGATTAATTACATGTTTTAAATTTACAGTTAGATTTAAGAACTGTGTAAATTTACAGTTATAATGATGTTATTTTCCTTGTATTAAATATATGTTTTTATAAATTTATTAATACTGTAATTTTATTAGAATATGTGTTAAGATAGAATGTCGCATGTGGCAATCACACAATTTATTTTTTATGTAGATGGACTCAAATTTGCCAAACTCATTCACCGACTTTCTTACAAATGAGTCTGAACAGTTTGTTTCGCAACAAAATAATCCCGATCAACTTTCTTATGACTCCATAAACTCCAATCTAATTGTTCGTACAACTAAAAAAGCACAAAGAAGTAAAAACTTCTCACCGGAGGAAGATTGTTTACTTGTATCTGCATGGTTAAATACTAGCAAAGATCCAATCACAGGAGTTGATCAACAAACAAGATAATTTTTGGCTCGAGTACATGCGTACTTTGTCGAGAATGGAGGAAACTTAAACAATCGTTCTCAAATAAGCATCTCAAATAGATGGCAAGAAATAAATAGAGAAGTTGGAAAATTTGTTGGTTTTGTTACCCAAATTGAAAACCGTCAACAAAGTGGAACGACTGAAGAATCAAGGGTACTGCTTTTTTAATCATTTCCATATTAAATTATTTGCTTAACATATTTATTATATAACATAGTTTTATTTATTGAATTTGATTTACCAGATTAATGATGCTCGACAAATGTATGCTTCAGTTGTTGGCAAACGATTTCAACTGGAACATTGTTGGGTTATCTTAAAGAAAAACCCAAGTGGCAATTTGAATGTGCAAGTCTTCATCAGAAGTCAAACAAGAAACAAAAAAATCATGGAAATGCAAGTCCAGCTTCTTCTACTCCATTAACCGCTGATTCTGTTAGTTTAGGAAAAGACAGTGACACATTTGTTTACCAAAATAGACCAATTGGTCAGAAAGCTGCAAAGGAACAACTTAAACGCAGACAAGGAAAAGAGAAAGTTGAGGAGACAAGTGTAGCAATTATCTTACAACAATTGAATGATAGCTTTAATGAAATTGAGGTAGAAAAAAAAACGACAGAAAAATTATGTTAGAGCAACAAGCTTTATTGATTAAACAAAAGCAAGAGAAACAAGAGATGGAGATTATGAAGATGGATACTTCTACAATGGATCCAATTTCTGCAGCGTATTTTAAAGGCAAAAAGCTGGAAATTATGGCAAAAAGGGGTACTAATTTGTAATTAATTTGATTGAATTATCTGTAATGGAATTTATGTTAATTAAATATGTAAGAACTTATTGATTATTTTTTAATGTATTAAATTTATTTTTAACTTTTTCTAACACTCAAAAATTCAAATTTCAAATATTTCAGATCTTTTAATTATAATTAAATTCATTTTTTTTTAATTTTTTAAATATATATATATATATATATATTGTTGGCGGGTTTCTCAAAAATATTTATTTAATTATATAACTTATTTCTTTTAATTATATAATTAATTGTATAATTAAACTATATACAAAATCCTTAAATTTTATTTAAAATAAGATTAAAAAAAATGGCTCTCCAAAATAGCTCTTTACCATTGGACTGCATATTACCTCAAAAGTCATTTGCACACTATTCAAAGATTCATTTTTATGATTTGGCTCTCTAAAATAGCTCTTGCCATTGGACTTGCCCTAAGGGATTATCAACCAAAATATTTCATGAGCACACTGTTCGTATGAGTGTTTTGGCAATTGATAATATTCAGTGTTAAATGGAGTTTATATATATATATATATATATATATATATTATAAAATTTATGAATATTTATGAGGTTATTTTCTACAGAAATAAAGATTTTGTTTTATTACACTCTGATTTTAATATGATTTGATTTCACTAAGATTTAAAGGTGGACTAGTTGAAAGTATACATGTTAAGATCATATTGCATAAATTTTTCATGATACACATCCACATCATAATCCTTGTCATTTAGTAATATTGCCATGTGTAACCTTTGATCAGTATAGTTACAGAAATTGTAAGAAAATATCGCTTTGATCCCATGCTAGTATAATTACTTGACCGGATTGGTTATAGATATATTTGTTAATGACAACAAAAATTGAATTCATTTTGGTTATTTTTCAAAGCATAATTATAAGGTTATACTTATAGTCCAAGTGGAAGATTGTTGGATCATTAATACAATATTGAGCTTATATGAGAAAAATTATATGTTTAAGAACTGTTAAATAAAGTTAAACCTAATTAAAAATGATTCTAAATATTTTTAGACAATTGAGTTTTTGATGTATCTAATAGAGTGTGACTTTTAATGTGTAGAGACTAAAGAGTTATTTCTATTTTAATGATAAACTAAAATAGAAATATTAAAGGGTAGTAATGCAAAAAGACTTGAATACAAAGGGAAGCTTGTTACCTACATATATGATCATGGTTTTCAAATTATACATCCTATTTCATTATCATTATAACATATCATTATCAGAGAGAAAATAAGGTTTAAAATAGAAAGAATCAAATGACTCTCAAAGGAGAACATGTTAATCTAGAAAGCCATCGGCATGACTCTAAAGAATGATTTTTGGATTTGGATTCAGGTACACTTTTACTTAATAGGTTATGTTTTCTTGATAATTTAACATGAATAATTTCCATATATTATGAAATACAATCCTAACAATTTCTTGAAGGGATGCCTAGTGAGGAAACCTATGTTCAAGTTGACTGCTGAGATGTTACTGGATCATCCATTTGTGTCAGGATTAAGCTGCAGCAAAGTGGTGGACTTTTCAGATGTAGAAAGAGTGGACTGCACAGTTACATCGCTCGGGATAGACAATGACTTCAGTGCTTTCTCCTGTTCCGAAGATTGGAGGGCCTCATCCGAGGAGGGTTCGTTCTCATCTTGGTCGAATGATGCAAATAATTTTGGTGCTGCAGATTCACTGTGATCACCAGAGATGTTCTTGTATTGGAACCAGTTGCACCGGTTCATCGTGGCAACATCCACTAATCACCACCATGCCTGCTGGTGCATTGGAGTGAAGTAAATCCACAATTCTTTGCACAAATGTAGCCAGAAGTTATTGTTGAGAAAATTCTTTGTTTGTCTACAGAATTGCAGTGAATTATATATCATAGGCTTTATATATGCTGTGAATCTCTGTTAATAATCGTTAATTTCAGTAAGCAATAAAAATACAAAGTGAAAATTGTGTTCTTCCAGCGTCATCTCTCAAGGTTTATTATATAAACACTCGATAAATATGATATTTTTTTTAATGTGTGATTAATATCTTTTGAAATAATTTTTACAGCTTAAGGTGTATTTTACCCGCCTTGTTTTCTCTCATCAAACCTTCATCCATTTGTTTCAATGATATTGCTGTGCTCGTATAAGGTGACGGCAATTTGTCAGGTAACTCGCAGTTTATGGTCATTTCAGCCCACAGATGCAAGGAAATGGTAATGGAAAGTATACAATAACATGACATGAAGGTTTCTTAGAAATGGATTGGCATCTGCAGAGATAATTACTAAAACCTTTAATCTTAGAATGAAAACTCTGATCACTGAAATCGATTTTGAGTTCACAATATTTCACATAAAGAATATCATCTGAGGTAATGTAGAATCTGAAAAGGAAGAAAGATCTCTCATCGAATCCGAGCAAGTCAGGACACATCTGGTGTGCTCGCCGAAGGATGACAACAAGCAACGGGAATTATTGCTGCATTCACTATATTATAAACAATACATAGGAAAATCAAAACCTTCCTTCTTTGCTCAAGGGGAAAAAAAATAAAAGAAATATACAAGGAAAAACAATCTGCAATTCCCCCTTCAGCTCGGCTAACTTTCCTACTTCCTACTTGCATTCTTGCGTTTCCCGTCAACTGGAGCAGCCTGCCTTCTATTCTGTTGTAGGGGAACTCCAACTCCATTTGTTGCTAACTTTCGTGATGGTGAAGGTCCTAGCGAGGGATTTAAGTTTTTGCTGAAAAAGTTGAAACTTGCGATAATGGATTACTGATGAATTTGAGATGAGAGTATATACCAACAGCAAATCACATCTACAGTACCTTAACTCTGGATTCCTGGCTGCTTTTGAAATTGCTTTGCTAGTTTTTGAATCAATCCCATTTGTTGTACCTGTATATTTGGACTGATTGAATTGCCAGAGCAAATCAGGTTCTGATGAATCACTGGTGGCAGCATCAATATCGTCCATGTCATCATTATTAGCAAGGTTGAACTGGTTGTTACCCACGAACATATTATAGGACTGTTCTGGGTAAATTTTTGAGGAGTCTGAAAGATACTTCTGGTAAAAGGCATCAGGCAAATTGCCATTTTCTGCATCCCAACATCCTAGAGATTTTTCTACTCTGTTCATAGCATCTTGTTTGTTCACCATGACTTTATCTACCCACTCCCCCGAGCCCATTTCCTTCTCATCCTCCACGTGATTTTGACCAGGGCTAATGACTGGCGGCCATGGCGGTGAGTTTGCTAGTATCTCATCAAGATCGAAGCTCTGTCTCTTCTGTCTTGGAGCTGACTTTGTGTGAACCTGAAGCAGCAGCACATTAATTTATAGGAACCAAGTTGGCTGAATGAGTGTAAAGAAAAAGAAAGGCATCAATTCTAGAGAAAGTAGAGGAAACATTACTATCGATGATCAACAGTCTTTTATAAATTTAACACCCAATCTTATTCCAAGGTTGAGCTTCTTGTTCATAAATTTTATAAATTCTGAAGACTCAAATATTTGATGCTGTTATAGATTCCATGCCAAATAAAACAAAGTGAAATATTCAGCTGTCTCCATGGTGTCAACACCCAACAACTGCAATTTTAATCGCTTGATTTAAGAAATATTTTACCAAACATGATTGGAAAGCAAGGCTCACCTCTATGTTGCCCACATCCCCCATGGGTTGGCGGAAGACATTACTGTCATTTGCATCTCTGAGCCGATGGTTAGAATTGAATGGTGATGATTCACTTTCTTTTCTTCTGTGTTCTGGTTCTCTCTCTTTTCTGGCTAATGCTGCCTTTAGGCTAGCAATCTACGGGGATGAAAATTTTTCATATAGATTACATTAAATTGTGTTGAATGGTTAAGATAAAAATGTTATATCGAAAGAAGAAAGGAGAAAAAGAAAGTAATACTTGTTCTTTGAGTTCTTTAACATCTGCAGTGTCCTTGTTCACCTGAGCTGCACCAAGTTCCACTGTTGCTACCCGCTCAGCAAATTTCAGAGTACTTATTGTTTCTCCAAGAGCATCAGGCTCGGGGCTTATGTGAACAAACATCAGTGTCTTGGCCTGCCCTCCTGAAAGAAGAGTTTCATTCCGAAGCCACAATCATTTTCATGAGGAGAAAGGAACATAAAAGTGATAGATTGAAAAACGTGTTTACTTTGACCGTACCAAGCGAGTCTTGGAGCAGTTGTGTAAGTTTGCTATTTCTGTAAGGGACATGTGGATTCTTTTGGGCAAGGGAAGCGATGACATCACCCAGAGCTGATAGGGATTTGTTGATGTGCTTTGCTTCTATTAGTCTGTCTCCTGTCACTTCAGATTTGTTTACTCTCTCACTCCCTGCCAAGTCAACCAGATGCATACAGCCACGGAGAATAGCTCCGGAGGTCAAGTCTCTTCCTTGAACATGGACAGTCAAGCAACTGCAATTCACAATAATATAAACTACAAGTCATCCACACTAGAAGGCACTGCTAGGAGGAGCCATTACAAACTGAAATATACGAAAGAACAAGAAGTCACCTATGTGAGCGACTGCTACGATCATTTAGGGCTGTTGCACCCACTGCACGATTCCTTTGTCCAAGGTACATCAGATCAATAACATCACATGTTGATGACACAGGAATGATGTTTGCATCTGGTACATTAAGACCTGTCTGAGAACTGTTACGAATTTCTAACGTGTCAACAATTAAGGATGGACAATTCTACTCTTAACCCTATATAGAAACACAAATGTCCGAAAGACTTCTTATTTCCTTGTTAAGTAGTAGCTGCTCATGCAATCCAATTCTTAACTTTCGCTTAACCAGAAAACAAACTTTGTAAAGGATATCTTTTGTTACTTCCATCGGTAACAAGGAGATCCCTCACTTGCTCATTGTAAATCTCTATCATTTGTACAGCAACATTGTAGCGGAAGGTGTCTTTCCTTTGCTCTGCAAGAAGAAACAGATCACCCAACGCCCTATAATTCACCCCTTGGTTTTTATCTGTGAGATCTTTGGGTCCTGTCTGGAAACATGAATGATGAAGTTCAGAAATTCTGCATATTTTAGTAATGAACCACAGCAAAAACAATTTTTCTACATTCACAGATATATCTAACTTCTGTTTTACCATGGTGTAAGTTTTTCCCGATCCTGTTTGACCATATGCAAATATACAAACATTGTAGCCATCAAGAACAGATCGAATTAGTGGCTGCATATCAGAGAAGACCTCGGCTGCAATTCAGTAAAACTAATAAGTGTAAAAAGTAGTGTCAATTAGCATTGATCAGACCAATTCCAAATTAAGAACTAACTGACCTTGGGTGGCCAATGGTCCAAATATTTTATTGAAGCTGAAGGACTTGCATCCTTTCCCATGTTTTGATGCGGTGTTAATTGTAATATTCCCATCTTCTATGTGATCCACTGTGCTCATACCGCTTGATTGTCCAGACAAAAATGGTCTTACTCGACAATATACCCGAATACTTCCTGGACAAAAATAAAACGAAGGGCATAGGTACACGATAAAGAAAAAACATGATTAGTTCCTTGTGGGCAACAGAAACTTACCTTTGAGGTCCTGCACTTGATTATATAGCTTGCGATTTTCTTCAAGAACCTTATGGTAGCCTGAAGCAGCATGAGCTAGACCATGGATGTGCGTGCCTACGTAGAAAAAAACATGGACTCAAACCTTAGATAGAAAGAACACTTAACCAACTCTGCTCTCCACCAGCCACCCCCCGCCCCCCCACCCCCCCCCACCCCCCCCAAAAAAAGAGAGAGAGAGAGAGAGGTTTGTAGATAACGAAATAATCAAATTTCTGTTTTGAGTACCTACCAATACTGTTAAACTCCTCATGAAATTTCATTTGCATAAAATGCATACCAGCTTTTGCTGTACGGAGTGTGTTTTTTAATTCCTGCAGCAAAGAATAATTAGCACGAGAACTATACTTTGTTGATCCAAGAAAGAAAATAATGGAGATGAAATTAGTAGTAGTCGTACCTGTATATCTCTTTGCTGTTGACCAAAGATAATTTGCTGTTGCTGCTTTTTATTTTTTAATTCTTCATCATCAATTAGGTTTTTATGAAAACATTCCTCTTTCTTCATCACTCTGACATTTTTTTCTTCAATCTGCAGGATTTCAGCAGCAGGCAAGAAACTCTTTAGAGAAGAAACTTCAATCATAAGCACCATAGGCTTCACAGTGGTAGAACTTTTTCATTGTCTTAATATATCTGCTGGACTTATGAGGCTTTTTGCTCTTCAGTGGATGAAGATGAAGAGATTTACCCTTTTATCACCACACGTAGATTTCAGCAAAAACTTGTTTCCCTGAGAGATGGTCTTTTCCTTAGGAGCTGCCTTGACCTATAATTTACAGCAGAGTAGGATAAAAAAATAGTTGCGCAATTAGAAGTAAACTAATTATCTTTTGCAAACTTATTCGTGTTCAATGATCGGCTGGCCTACCAGATCATATTGGCTTGCTATGCGATTCTCAAATTCCTCCACAACCTTACTGAGAACTGATTCGACTAACTATTGCAAGCAGAAGGCATGTAGAATCAAAGTTAGAAGCAATATAATCAGTGGTACCAACAGATTCTAAGGAGTGCTAGTATTTGAGCTCAACAAATTAGGGAATTAAAATTTTGAAATTGTGGAAATGTGATCAACATATCAGCAAGTAATCATTCAATATTGGGGAAGCTTGGCAGCCTCAGAATCTGAGTATGGATTTCACAGAACGTTAATATAATGCATATGAAAATTTGCTTCTAATCATGTCCGAGAAAGAAAATAACCAGTGGGAATGGGATGCATAAATTCTTACTGTTGGAACTTCTTCAGGCTTCTTATCCAACAAAACAGCACGAACAAGCATACTCAAAGAACCAGACCCAGGCTTAAAACGAGGAAAGAAATGAAAATTTAGAAGACATACATCTGAAGTTCAACTGCCGGAACAAGCAAAAGCTCAAATTTAAAACAGTTAAAGCTTACCAACCATTTTCTTAGAGTTTTCAAGATCACTGGACAGAGAGTTGAAAGATTTTTCATTCATTGACAAGTTTCTGGATAAGGAATTCATGAATGGTTCCGTGTTTTTTCTTACAAAAGACTTTGCTGACAATGAAGGTTTTACATTTCCACCAAATTTCCAAATCCCATTTCCACCAGCCTGTTTCCATTCACTGTATGATTTAAGTGCCAAAACAGTATTCACAACCCTTGCAGATTTTCCTCCCTAGAAATACAACAAGGGTTAGACAAATGAAGCTCTTATCTAATTCCATGCATCTTTTGCATACAGTAAATTCATAATTGCAATTGCAATACATACTTGTTCCAGATCAGATGCCTCAAAATTAGGAATCCCCATTTCCTGTACAGCTACAAGAAAATTCCTAACATTTTCAAAGTACTGAAATGCTGATAATGCAGCACCATCAGGTATAAGAGCAGCATCGCATGGACTCTCCACAACCTAAAATATAATTAATTAAATTAGCCACCACCATCCAATAAATATTCAACACTAGAATCAATTAAAGTAGTGATACTAGCGGTGTAATAAATAAAATATATACCTTAGGCACAGCTCCAGGTTGAACCTTATTGAGAGCATTGCAGAGCATGATTCCACTTCTCAATCCAAGCCTAAACTCTTCTTCAGATGGCTCAGCTGGCAAATCTTTAGCTGCTACCACTCCAACCATCTTTCTCAACCACCCCGCCGCTTCATACCTTCTTGATGCTACCATAAACAAAATCTCAATAAAATTAACGCTTGTCGTAGACAATGGGAGGAGAATAACTATAGTGTTGCAACGGAAACATAGAAGGAAATAAAAAGAAGTAAAAGGTACCGGCTTCTTCAGCTTTTCTAGAGTCCAAATCAAGATCTCTGAGTCTATTGCCATGTTGCTGCAGCACATCCTCCACGACCGACACCACTGAAAACGACAATGCTCCTCCTTCAACAGCCATGTCGTAAGAAATCACTGCCACGTACTATATATTTCGGTTCCTTCTAATCACAATTCCACCATCAAAGAGTTTCAATCGTTGGAGCTAAAACAAATTGGAAAAAAAGGAAAGATCAGAGAAGAAAGAGGGAAAAGTAAGGGTGGAGGAGGATATTTTTATTTCCTTAGGAAGTTAGTTTGATGCTAAATCATCTAGAGATATATCCACGAGCGCTTTTGCCTTTTTCTCTTTCTTCCTTCATATACGAAGAAAAGCTAATAAATTATCTCTTCCTTTTTATGACTTCTTTGTATATAGTATAAGCAGTATTCATTTCAGTATACTCTCTCTCTCTCTCTCCCCCTCTCTCCAGTGCCCACTCCGTTTCTCCTAAGCACCCCCCACCGTTCCTGTCTCCGAACCTCCTGGCCTCGTGCTTCCGTTGCTTTTCTCCCAGCGCGTGCGTCATCAAGGCCGTTAAATTTTCTTACCGCAATTTAATTTGAAATTAATTTTAAAATATACCCTACATTATAATACCAAACACACCTGCACCAATGCTCAAAACATCATCAAGGTAGCAATATTTTCTTTAATTAATTCTAACTCTGCTCTTAAAAACCTCCTGAACTTAGCTGCAACTGAAATTGAAAAGAAAGAGAGGGAGGAAGAGAAGAGAAAGAAAAGACGGCTTCACATATAAAAAAACTTGACGGGGGCGGTAACTCGATGACCAGGCCTTCACTTTAAATACTGGGAGAACTGCGGTGGTGGTGGTGGTGGGCGGTGATGGCTCAATCTAAGCTGTCGTGTTCTTATAAGATCGGAATTCAAAATTTCAAATATCAATGCTATGAAAGCGGGCGGTGTGCTTGCCGTCCATTTCAATTCCTTACCTGCAATTCAATACAACCATGGTTCTATTGGCTTTGAACTTCTTCTTTTTTTGTAATATTCAAAATACCTGCTTTCTGCTCAGTCTACAGTTGGCGGGTAGCGGGTACTGTCATCTCCGCAGCAAATGATAACAAGAAAAACTAAATCCAAAGGGAGCTTTTCTATAATTAGACACGTATTTATTGGAATGATATTTCAAAAAAATCAATGGTTTTAGTATTAGGACTAATTCGGTCTTTTTGCAAGGCTAATTTGTTTTTATTAGATTTACAAAGATATAATAATAATAATAAAAATATAAATATAAATATAAATAATAATAATAATAATAATAATTACTATTATTATTGAAGTAAAGTGAAATGATTAAATTATTTTTGAAAGTTTATTTTTTTAAGCATAACATCTTGGGTTATTTTTATTTTTTAAATCACAATAAAAAAACTCAATTATCCTTAAAAGAAAAAGGTTTTAAACTTGTGTCTGGCGACCTTTATTTTTTCTCATTTATTATGATTTTCTATTATTATCAAGAGAGCAATTTGAATTTCTAATAAAGATAAATATTGTTTAAATAAAAAATTGTGCGGTGGAAGGCTTCTATTAACTTGGACTTAGACTCTCTTTTTGTCTTTTTTTTACCTAATTTTGTCCTTCTAAATTAAATTAGCTTATAATTGAAAAAAAAAGATTTTTTTTTCAAGTAGTCGTTTGCACTTTTTTATGCAGTCCGTTTATAGTCATTAATTTTTTTATCATTTAATTAAAATAAAACTAATTTATTTGACACAATTACATTTATAACCCGACTCATATATTTTAATTTTAATAAAACGCACTTGTGGAACCTAAATATTATTTTTTATGAAAATATAATTCAACATCATGGTGTAGTGTAAGTCCACGTCTAGTGTACATTAAGACCCCGTTTGGCTAAGTGACAGAAACACTGTTTAGCCAAAATTTAATTTTTTATTTTATTTTAAATGATTTTTTTTTAGTATTTTCAGATCATTTTGATGTGCTGATGTCAAAAATAATTTTTAAAAATAAAAAAAACATCATTTTAATATATTTCGGCACAAAAAGCACTTTCAAAAGCTACCGCAACCGCCCTCCCAAACACCCCCTAACAAAAACCTAAACGTAAGCTTGTGAGAGAAAATACTATTCATTCAAACAGTGTTTTCCTCTCTCTCTCTTTTTTTGTTATTTGAAGTTTTTATTTTTTGGTCCCCCATGTTTTTTTTCTTATTATTCGATCCCTTAACATTGTTTTTGATCTGTCATTGATTTTGATCATTTTAAAATTGGTTTTATTTAAAATCTGACTCAATAGTTGTTTAGTTGCTTTGATACGAGGATCTTGCAACATCAAGGAGAACTTATGCAGCTTGGTTGATGCTCAGTATAAAACAGAATTATTTTTATTTATAAAAATTCAGGATCAAAATTAAAACTAAAAACAAATATGGTAATCAGGTTAAATGGTAATAAGCAGCAGTAATTTGAAAAATAAAAAAACTAATAAGCAGGAGTATTCTTCAGTCTATGTGCCCGTGGTGATTTCAATAAAACAATTATGAAATATTTGAAAAATGTTAAAACAAAAATAAAAATAAAATATGGAAGCTGCAATTTTACTTCATATTATAGAAAGTTTGAATATTCTGCTATGTCAATTTGTGTGGATGTGATAAAACCACGAAGAGTATTTTATTAGTCTAGATAAACAAGTAAAATAATAATTGTTTAGGATTTTTTTAAAAAATACATGTTTTAATTTAAACTCGATATATACTTTACATGTGTAGATTTATAATATTAGTTATTTCAGATTTTTATAAGGATATATTTAAAATTGCTATTTGTATAGCTTTAATTTTATCCCTTGATTTTTTTTTTATTTGTATATTGAATGTGATCCTTGTATTTTTATTATTAGTTGTTTGATTTTGAGTATTTTTTTTAATTTCACCCCTCAACATTTAACTTCATTTTATTTTTATGTTAAATTCTGTTTTTTAATTATTTTTTTTTTTATTGAATTTGAACCGGAAGCAAGAAAGAACTTTAACCTCTCAAAGCCAAGAAAAGCAGGGAGATTCTGTCAAGCACCAACACATCTTTAAGCAGGTAAAAAGTTGAAAAGCAACCATTTTCACTATGTCAAATGTTACTTGCAATCGCCTCCAATTGTTAGGCAGGGAGTAATTTTCAGATTGTGGAATGGTTGTTGAAATATATAAATATAGAAATATATAACCAAATGCCATGAAACATTTCATGAACTTGTGTCAAAGAAATAAATTATTTAAAAATTTAAACTGATAGGTGAGGTTCTAAAATATAATTTATATTATTCTCTAATATACTAAATCAAATGAAAAATTTAGGATTGAAACTTGCACACGAATCTATACTACTTTATACTTATTTTTTATTAAATAAAATGATGAGTGGTGAGATTTAAACTTGTAACCGCTGGATTAACAAGACCATGATATCATATTAAAAAAATTATTTTATCTAATAACTTAAGTTATTAGGTGAGGTTTAGAATATAATTTATATTATTATTTATCTAATAAAAAAAACTAGAGAATTCATTTCCATTTATTTTTTATAAAAAAATAATTTAATTTAAGCTCACATGACGCTGGATAGGAATTCTATTGTCTGAATCATCCACTCACATTAATTCTTGTTATGTCAAAATTTGGTCAAAATCTCATTAACTTGACTATAAACCATCCAATCCCGATATTGGAGTCGTTCAAATCTCGCCTTGATTTAAGGTTGTTTGTCTTTTAAGGATGCTTTCCTCTGGTGAATTCCTTTCTGGATTTTACATGTGAACTTCTCAATGACTGTTTGTGAGCCTGTTCGAGTTGTTTGCGAGTCTGTCTGAGTGGTTTGTTTTTAAAAATAATATTTATTTATTTTTTAAAATTAATTTTTAGTATCAGCACATAAAAATTATTTAAACATAATAAAAAAAAATTACTTTAAAATAAAAATAAAAAATTTGTCATCTTGAGTTTCCCCATGCATACATGATTTTTTTCCATGGTATTCAAGAAGCGCAACGTAGTGATAATAACTTGAAATTTGTCTTACAAATCTCGGATTCGAGTCAAAGTGTTTTTCATTTTATTAAAGTTTAGGACATCCCAAGTTTTAAGATCTTCAAGAAACATGACATTGTAGCAAAGAGTTTGAGATCTACCATGTAGGTTTTTTATTCGAATCAAGACATGTTCATCTTATAAAAATTTAGAACAATTAAAGTTTTAATCGATTATCTCAAGGCCACAATATTATTGTTTCATAGAATAAAATAATATTTTATTCCATGCAAGGGTAAAACTATTTTCTATGTCAATAACATTGTCCATCACAAACATCTCTCAAAAGCCGTGCACATAAATTTTTTATTGGAAGTTTTTTCATGAATTTATCATGGCATGCAAACTTATAAAACAAAGTAAATATATATTGGGATAAAACTAGGTCTAATCCATAGTGTATATACTAAAACATTATATGATAATTTTCAGAGTAGTAAGATATACAAAACATCATGTGTTAAAGCTTTTTATTTATTTATTTATTTAGTTAGTTAGTTAGTTATTAACGTGTAAAATTCTCCTGGGACAGCCGAGGGTTTACACATGTTCTGGGCCCACAAAGTGCGTTTTCCGGGTCATGCGGTTCCCACGTTATCCAAAAAAAAAAGTGTAAAATTCTCATTTTATTTTATTATAAATATGCATTGAATTATTAATTTACACCTATATTTTTTATGTTAAAAAATGCTTAAACAACACCCACAAAATTATTATTTTTTGCATTAAAAAATATGATGATTACTAATAGTTCTTGGCTTATTTAAATGACACTTTTATTTTTCGATTTAGTGGCAATTTTCGGTTTATTTATCAATCAGGCATGGTAAGAACTGTATCTTTGAGAGACAAAGGTAGAGGCTCCCCGAGCATAACAGCATGATATGACCTTCTAGGGTGCGGGGGGCCTCAACGTTCAAAAAATTCAAATGGATGGTTCGGTACCGAACCAGCCAGGTTTGTATTTTCCTTTGAGGCCCGAGGGGCGCGCGGCTTAAGGACCCACTTCACGGGCGAACGGCATAAAGTATTTTATTTTCAGCAGCAAAGCTAGCTATGATAGCGCAACAGCCATGTACAAAAATATTCATACCAGGCCAGTTACAAGTAGCCACGTCATTACAAGCTCGAAGACCGTCCGCTAGGTGGCACATTTCTATTGGGTGATCTGAACATCTGTCCCGCCACCCTTGACGATACTGCAAGGGGCAAACAAGTATTATAAAATCCATTACCGGCAATAAATAGTAAAAATAAAAAAAAACTAGAGACCTTTGTGCTCTTGTTTTTTGAACTAGGAAAAGAAAAGCATAAAACATCATCACTTTTAATAAAATAATTTGATTTTTTAAAATAATGAAAATAAAAGATAAAGGAGAAGTCCTCAGCAAACATCAAATTCTAATTTGATCTCACTGGTTCCTCATTCTTGGAAACAATCGCTTAAATTCAAGGAATGTTGACTTATATTGATATCATTAGTATTTAAATTCAAGGAGTGATTAATCAAGTTCAAGTGATGTCCATAATGATTTATATTGATATCACTATCCTCCTAATTTCAAGAACAACTAATCAAGTTCAAATAATCTTGATATCACTACTTTTTATTAATATCATTTATCTCTCGTATCCGATAATGTCAAGGTCAGGTGATGCCAGCATAATTAAATTACATCAGTACCATTAGTCTTCTAGTTTCAGGAACAACTAATCAAGTTTATAATTTTCTTGTATTATTTTCTTTCTTTATCCACCAAGTCATTTACCTCTGATGTCAAATACAACATGTAATGAATTAGATGTCAGAATTAGACACTGTATTAATTAACTATAATAGGAGATAGACACCTACCTAAAATACATGATGTCGTAACTCCCGCTCTAGACTATGGTTTGCTCATAGTATTATTCCCTGCCAACACAAAATAATTTCATCTTCATTAATTATTTTTACTTTCCTAAAACATTTATTTTCCCTTTGATTATTATTTTCTAAAAACTGTTGTATATTATTTTTGTTTCTTTATTTGAAATTCTATATCGACTGGACATAATTCAAGTTGAAACATATTTCCATGATAATCTAACACATTATTCACAAAAACTTCCCTTATTTCTTAGCTCTATTGGTTGAAATAGACAATAAAAGAAACTATACATTTTCATTTTCCATACTAATTCATCATTATTTGGTACTAAAACAATTCACGATACAACTTATGTGTGAATTTAGAAAAATATTCTCCCTTCTTATCTCTTATGTTTGGTCAAATTTATGGCTAACCAAAGAGGCATGATTTGTCTTTATTTTACCTCAAATGGATAGCCCATATTTATAATATAAAAATATGATCGGTTACATTCCACTGTTTATCTACTTTAATAACTATGTTTCAAGCATCAAACAAGTCATTAAAACAATTAATTTTCCCTATTCAATTTTTCCATAATACAAAACAATACATGATCCAAGAAAACTCATGCTATAGTTTTCATTTAAGCTTTGACTAAGGTTCCTCACTTCTTAACCACAAGTTTTTAGAAAAAAAAAAAAAGCAAGAAAATAAGTTTTTCCTTCCCCTCAATTTGTTTTCCTTTTTTCTACATAATCATGCCCATTAAAGCATCAATTTAGTTTCCTTTAATTTCCTAGCTAAATCTCATCGAAACTCCTTTTTAATCTTTTATTTCAAGTATGCTTAAATGTTTTACAGAAAAAATTGAAATATTTGAAAAAATCCTTCCCCTTCCTTTTCTCTTTAATTGGCCCAACACTCTTGGTTTCTTTTAGAAGCCAAAAATGTATTTACATCCCACCAAATACTATAATTTATCATCACACCATTTTCTTTCAAATTCAAATATTTATTCTTTAGCCATTTATCTTGTCTCATTGATAAAAAAAAAATCATATTGAATGACTTTAATCCTTAAAACTCTTTTTCTAAAAAATATATAATCACACTATAAAAGCTTTATATCCATTATTTTTAATAAAAATTGTGCAATCACACTACAAAGGCTTCATACTTATCCATTCCAAGGAAAATAGTACAATCATACTAAAGGGGCTTCAATTTCATCCCTTTCAAGAACAAATGTGAAATCATATTAGTAGGTGGAACTCATTTTTTATGTATCATCAGAGTCCTCTATGTCCTAATGATATCTTTTAACTTGTACAAGCCTCTATAAAATTATTTGTGGAAATATGATTTGAGAATATTCATGGAATGTAGCCATTCATGCGAGGCGTAACCTCTGGTTTTGATATTAGCATGTCATAACATAGTTGTAGACTTAGCCATTGGAATTAGCTACCACTGCATTGGGATTTTTTCAATCATGAAAAATGTTTTAATAAATAGGAATACTTTTTGGTTTAATCTCCGCACATTATTCAATTTCCACCAATTTATTTTAATTTTACCTTCAATATTGGATTGGTTAGAAAATAGACATCATGATTGAGTTTTTTTTCTTCCTATTTTGTATATAGTTATCAAGGTCTCAAGCAAAATAAGCTATCAATTATAAAACACAATGAACATGTTGAATAAAAAATATAAAAAAACTTAATTGTGATCCACAATGTTTTGTAAAACGTCCTACCATCGGGTTGATATTGAAAAAATATACTAGCACCTTAGTATTGTCTATTTTTAAAATTTAGTTAAACAAAACATTATCTAAAAAAGAAGCAAAGCTACTAAACTGTATGGTGTTAATGACCAAGTTTGTGAGTTTAACATGATAACCAAGGTTACCTTAGCTTAAAGGTTTGACATCAAATTTTTTTTCAATTGAACTTGATTTTAATTGTTTATTTTTTATCATATAGTTGAAAAAATATTATTACAAAAAAAATAATATGTTATTGAACTTTAAAAATTTCATACACCTGTTCACGGGTATAGCTAGTTGACCTAGTTCACAGGTTTAACTTTTTTCATAAGAAAAGTTATTATTTTTTATTTTATTCTTTGATACTGGGTTAATTGAAATTAAATTTTATAGTTTTTTTATTTTTCTTTTTATTAAGCTATCATGGTCTAAGAAAAATCATGATATAAGGGTAGTGCCTTTGGACTTGTGAAAAAGGTCGATTCATGTCAAGTTAACTTTCACTCGATTTAATTCGAAAATCAAGCTAAGTAAAGAATCAGATTGGAAGATTTTAAAATTAACATACTGGTTCAGGTTTAATGATACTGCTAAAGATCTTTTTGCGTTCTTGAATTTATATTTTTTACATTTAAAGAAAAAATAAAAATTGACCGAAATAAAACTTACATCAATAAACTAGTCTTTAGTCTAAAACTGAACAACAACCTCGATATTCCATTTTGGCAAACATGGAACGTTCTCTTTAAATAGAACCAAATCTATCCTTGTTGGGAATTTTTATTTTTTTCATAATCATAAGAGATTATAGTAACATCAATTTGAAGTTGCAAGCTGGTTCATTCTCCATACTATCCAAGAAATGAGCATACATGATATTATATGTTTGTTATATAATATTTTATATCACATTGAAATTGAAGGGATAAAAACAATAAAAATAAAAATTTATTTAGTTGAAGAGACTATGAAGAAAATATAAAATAAATATGCTAACAAATATAGGTTTAGAGTGAGTATTTGTATGGTAAAAAGAGAAAAGTAATCGAAAATACTTCCCTTGTATTTCACCACCTCCATATTCACCACCTCCATCCAATAGCCATGGCAGAGAAAATGCAGTGCCTTTTTGCCAACACATAATTGTGCAACTGCCAAACCTTCACTTTAATGGAGAAAATGTTAAAATTAAGACCCTAATCATATTCCCATATTGTAAAGAAAAGGTAGTTAATTGTTGAACTATCATTGCAAATGCTGTGATTAAACTTGAGGAGAATTATCTTAGGTAGAGATTTCAGTTATCAAATTAGTAATCATCTTTCCTTTATATCTCCCCTTAATTATCAGCTTCACATGTTTGGTGAACCCACCAATCTGACCTCTGGCTTCTTAAAATGATTTTAGTCATTAATTACAAAGAAGGTGCATATCACTTTCTGGTGCAGATTCATGGCGAGCCACGGCATATTATGGGATCGCGTGCTTCATCTTATCCAAGCAACTGGCTGAGATGCCCATCTTAATACTCATGCTTTCTTCTTCTTCTTCTTATTTATTTCCATGTTATTTGGGGGTTTAGGGTTTACGACCCGGAGTTGGCAAAATATATCATGAATGTAGGACACGGAATGTTGTGTGATTAATAAAGGAAAAAAGATCTGGGCCAATATGAGCAATATAAAAGCAAGATACAATTTGATGCTTTATATTTTTATATATATATATAAAGGGTTTGGCGAAAAGAATACTCTTGCATCATCAGAACAACACGAAACTTTAGGCTTTCTGTAGAGGGATTGAAGCTTAGTAAAAAGAACAAGCAGTGGCCATGCCATGGCAAAGTTAAAGGCACCTTGCAATCATTACAATTATTGTTCTTTGCTGGCCAGAAAGTCAAAAAGGAAAATATTTATCGCAATTCCATCTGGAAAGTAAACACCAGCGAAATCTAACAACAAAGTATAGTTACAAGCTACTGGACGAATCTCACGTAATAAGATTTAAGGAAATAAAATAAAGTCAAGCCTTTGCACTCAAGAAAGGACAGCTTGTCAAGAAACTAAACTTTGCCAGCCATTAGACAATATTCTCTAGTTCATGAGTTTGCAACCAGGTGGTTCTTGTTTTAAAATCCTGGTTTAACCTTAATCAAATATGTACAGTACAATAAAAGTATAAGGTATAAAGAGAAGATGAGCCAGGGTGCATCAGAGGCTGTTCCCTTTCTTTGGTTTTATAATTATGGGTGGGGCAACCAGCATTCCCATTAAATCATGAAACCATCGCACTCCTTATTCTTTGTGTGTTGTTTTTATTGCGAGTAATGAAAGGGCGTCCTTTAGCTTCCATTCCCTCCCATTATACCGATGCATGGCCCTGCTGCAATATATATTTTTTTTCTTTGGATACGAGAAACTCATTTCTAGAAAACATATTTTGTAGATCCAGGTAATAGACTAAAACCCTAACTATCCTAAACTTTTACAAATAATATATATCTTAATTCAAATTCAAGATTTGCTATATAAATCTTGAATTTTTTTGCCATCACACCATGTCTTCGAGGACCCCAGCTGCAATACCCCCAAGACTTACCACCTACCTAACCCACACACAATATCAAGTTGAATAAGGCTGGCTCTGTTCTTCCTACATATATGATCTGCTTCATGGAATGTCCTTTTTATCAGCTTAGCCTCGCTTGTAAAAACTGTATTGGCCAGCTAGCTTTTGACCACATCTAATGGCTCAGCTTTCTTGCTTCTAGCAATACATAAATCCAGTTTCCCAGCGAAATGGGGAAAAACAAGAGAGCTCTCTTGTACGTAGAAAAAAAGAGAGGCTTTATTGACCAAGTGAATTGACCTCAAGGCTCTAACTCTGTTGTGTTGAGCATCAAGTGAAGAGATGAGGCTCCTAGGATTCCCCTTTTCAGCTAATGAGTTGTCAAATTATGGGCACTATCCCCTTTATTAGTACACTCGTAATCGGCATTAAGGGACAGAAAAGAGGAGGATTTTTCGAATCAGGTTCATTTTTTTAGCCCTTAAGCTTTTCGGTGGGGTATAATTCATTCACTCGTTGGGATAAGGATTTTTCCTCCTAGTCTGCATGATGAAGCTTTCAATTGCTGGGAAGCTATTGGGCCAAACCTTTAAACCGACTTTCCAATCACGAATATATAAACTTTTGAGTGATTAGACAATTGAGTTATCCAGCCCTCCTATTTTTCCACCCTTCTCGTGCTCCTTCGTTTTCAGAGAATATATAGAACCGCTTTATTCATACAACATGCTTTTACCAAAGCTAGAGGATGCTTTGGCTCAATCTGTACATTCCTTGTGGTTGTTTGGTCTTAGAACTGGTAATAACAATCCATGCCAGCAGCAGTTATATGTGTACGTGTGTGTGTGTGTATATATTCAGATAGGTAAACATTTACAAGACCAGGCAGCAACTTCTGATATCCTTATCTTTTCTTTTGAGAAGGCAGCCATTTCTATATTCTATGGCGCACAGATGCAAGGAAGCTTTCTAGGGCCAATTACATGGTCCAATGGGGGAAATCTTATACCAGGCGTACCTCACTATCCTTCAAACTAGTCCATCCCTGAATTGAAATCAAGTTACACGATAAGATATTAGCGTTTAGTCTTGTAACTGTGGTTCCCACGGCTACTGAATGCTAACTTATATCTATGAGAAACAGGAATTGATCCAGGGTTTCTCTTGTTCCCTTCCACAGCATCAGCTACGGCCAATTTTCAAGGCTGCTCCTCACTAAAGATAACAAGTTAACAAAACCAATCTTCTTTTGGGTATTTCAGATTCAGTTTCAGTTGCCTTAATGCACTCAAGAGGTAATATTTTTATGCAAATTGTTTTATGGCATAGGAGCAAACAACGATAATTGAGGGGTTGCAGCATCATTTAAAATCTTTGGCAGAAAAAGTTAAATGATTTCCGATTGTTAAATACTATTCATCAAAGAATGTTCCTATCAAAATTTCAGAGTATCTCCTTTTATCGCCATTATCACTGTCAGCTTAACATAATATTCATCCCCCTCTGATAACTTCATGTAGAGATTTTACATGAGGGGGTGCAGGTATCAATGCCATCCAGTGTTTTTTTTCTAAAAATTACCTGAAACAACTATGAATACATCAACATAATCTAGAAAAAGTATATTCATAGCGCTGACCAACCTCATCCGCTCTTCCATGTTGCAAATTCTAGGCAATGCATTTTGTCTATCCATGCAATATTCTCAAATAAAATCCATCTTCACAATGTGTGAGGCTGTGGATCAGGTGGGGAAAGGGTAACAAGAAATCTGTTAATCATCTCAAAGCTGGTGAAAGTAATAACAGCAGCTGGTGTTGTTCTAATAAGGTTGGTGGCACACCCTCGGTAAAATCCAGTGAGACCCTCTTGCTGAAATACTTTCTTTATGCAATCAACCACACCAGAGTAACGTATTTCTGAGTGGTGACCTTGTTCTTGAAGCCTTGAGCGAACTACCTGTAAAATCATGTGAGAATAAGTTTGTTACTGTTTCTGTCAAGCAAAGACTTGCTAGCAACCACCCATTTACTGTCACATTGAAAACACGCAAGAAGCTTAGGGGAGGTGGTGCATAAAGCTGTAGCTTTCTGTTGAGATATAAGTAGTTTGATAGAAGTTAATAGCTTGGAGAGCCTGTGGTTTCTATATAGGCAATAGAGGCATTTGGGATAGCTTTTCCTGCATGATATTTGGTGAGGAAATATTTTTTTTTAAATTATCTCTCCTCTTCACAGGATTTCTGAATGAAGTCCTTATGTATATGCATTCATGGTATGTTTTTTTGGTCAGTGAGCACATTTCTCATCTTTATCTATAGACATATCTTCAAAACTAGGTCACATGCTCATAAAACTAAAACTTGAATGGTGAGTGATTCTTGCTACCTATGAAAGCTTATGAGCGCAAGAAACATCATTTTTTTCCCCTTTTCCTAAGATAAAAGTGACTGCACAATTCATTTTGAAATCCTATATAATGACAGTCTTATCACAGTTCAACAGTTACTGGCAGCTTGGACAAGGCATTTTGGGTATGATTCGGATTGCTCAAAAAATGAATAGAACTTCAAGTTACAAGCAAGAAATGTTTCACAGTCAAATTTTTTCCTCTTCAAAAAACAAATACAATCCAGAAAGAAGACCATCAAAAGGCTACAGAGCTGCCTAAACCTTGGAGAAAGGAGGGGGGGAGAGAGGTTGGAAGGCAGCTGAGCATCAATAATCTTTCTTATTTTCATGCTGATCAGTGATTATATGTATATTAGCTCAAGAAATCTGACTATTTTTTCAACAACATACCTCATGTGGATATGTCAGTGTCGAAGCAAATATTTTGGAGACTGATGAGGCAACAGCAACATCACGTGCTCCTAGTTTATCCATTGTGGTATTATCTGAAAACAAAAAAAAAATAACTTGAAACAATTCTTTCCTGTTTTAAATTACTATGAGATTAAAACAAGTTAAAAATTACCCCGGGTGGCCAAGTACATTTTGATCTTCTCATATGTTGGAAATTGAATGGCAACATGACTGATACCAGCCAATGCAGGCACAAGACCACTGATTGCCACATAAAAAATCTCTAGTATTATTAAAACTCATCAACAAACTTCATACATAAATACCTAACACAGTTCAATGATATTCAATGAAGAATTCGATACCTGTACAGCCCACGGATGCCTTCCTCATGAGCTATTCTTCTCAAAGCAGACAGTGTGCTCCTATATGGAACAGCACCACCTCTCATTCCTTGAGTCTGCAGAACAGAAGCAAACAAAAAAATGTGAATGCTGACCGCCTCAGCAACTTGAAATATGCAATCATCCACTACATTTTCCACTTTCCACACTAGAACAAGTCGCATGTATAGAAGATTTAATTACCATTATCTTGTACAGTGGACAAATTTCAATGTCATGACTTAGATACAAATTGCAAAACCATATCACATATAATAAACAAAAACTAAAATAACAATCACAAGCGACTAAATTAAAACAACAAAATTGTTGCTCCTAAGCACAACACATTTTTGACTGGACAACTTACGCATCAGAAAATAATAACAAATGGGAACTCAAGAGAAGATCCTCTCCTCTCCACCATGTGCTCACACTTGGCCAATCCTCCTTGAATGAGCATCATGGGTGGGGGCATGATATGTTCATGCAAGAAAACAAACAAAAAGCATGACTCAAATGAGCTATAGGTTTAAAATTTTTGCATGCCACTATATCTACAAAGTGTATTAAATAAAGGGAGCTTGACCTACAATTCCTTAGATGCTTCTGTTGGTATGTGCTGGGTTAACTACAATATTTTTATAATAACAGACAAAATAAGACATGAGCAAAAATCACACACTTGAAGTCTTGTCTTTACAACCCAAAGAGGATTTGTGAAAATAGCTGTTGTAGCTCCAGCACCAGAGGCAGCTATCATATTAGCACCTATTGAAAGATGATGACCTTCATCTACACAGGTAAAACAATCACAGGCTCATTAACACTAAAAAGAAAAGTATACTGTGAGATAGATGTTGAGAGAATCTACGCAAAAGCAGAGAAAATAAAGTAGCAATCAATCTTTGTTTAATGACCAGTAAAAGCAACAAACTAGCACTGACCATTGGAACAAAGAAAGCTTTTGAGCTGTTCATAGATTGTAAAATAAACCTGTAAAGAATAAAAAATTAGATCATCCAGAAGAAGACAGTTAAAGGTAGCATGATCTACACAAAAATAGAAGTTGGGAAAGCTAAGGGGAAATGAGAAAATAGAATCAAATATTTTAATTCTGGACCAAATATGTTTCATCATCTTCAAAATTCATACTGAGGCCTCAGTTCTCACTAGTGATTTTTTATTATGAGGATACAGAACCAACTCAATGAAGTACCAAAAACAAACAATGCATGGTGGCACTGAAAATTGCCTGTGCTGTGGAGATGAATTCACCAATGACTTCTAGATTGAGGGTTACGAAAAGTTAATCACTGTTTTGTTGATTCAATCTGTGAATGGGTTATCTCTTCCTTCATATTTCCACTCATCACGTTTCTATTCAAGCATCTTACAAGAACACAAACAAACTTAATCGCATAATAACAGAGTTTACAGCTATGATGTACCATGCCCTCGTCAAATTCTAATAATCAAGCTCCGATTTAGGTAAACATGCTTGCAAGCATAAACACACACTTCACACAAACTAACATGGAAACCCAACTCAAGTGCTTCTGTTTTACACCAATAACTAAATGTTGTAATGTACAAAACATAAACAAAACTCACTATGAGCACAAAATTGAGTAGGCAAGGCTTCAACTTACAGCCCAGTTAGGAAGCAGTGCGAGCACAGTTGGAGCAAGCCCCCGGTACATACCACGCAGCCCCTCCCTCTGGAATATCTGTTCCAGACTACCAACTATAAGACTCCCTGAACAAAATTCAAAGAAAATTTCTGTAATTTAAAAGCAAACCACACAGGTGCAAATCTTTAAGAAACCAAATTCAATTTCGGAATCTGCTAGAATTTCAAAGAGCAATTGTTTTTATTAAAAAACCAAACCTTTAAAACTATTGGCAGCAACATCGAGTTTTGGCAGGCCATGAACCTGAAACCTAGTCTTGATAACATCTAGAGGACAGACGAATGTAGCAGCAATAACTCCTGAATCCAAAATAAAAGGAAACAAAGAAAAAATCAATATTTCAATCAATTGACCTAAGCTAGAGAAAAAAAACAAAGAAAGAGATAAGAGTACCGGCAGCAGCACCGGCGCCGGCATTGCAGAGATGACATTGCTTGGGATTAGGATGAGGATCGGCGGAGGACATTTGTTGTAGGAAGAAAAAGAGCAGAGATTCGAGAATTACAAAAGGAATACAAGGAATCCTCTCTGGAGAGGGAATTTGCAGACAGCAGCCAGAGTCGCATGGCAAGAAGATGAAACCCTGTTTTGATTGCTCGTCGAATCCGTCCCAGTGTGTTAGTTAGGGCTTTTCCCTGTGGCTAATAATGGATCGAAGAAATCGAATTAGAAGAAGGTTTTCGATAAGGCCGAGGAAAGCTGGTGAGCTGGGATCTCCATTTATTGCACTTCAGGAGAGAGACGGAGAGATAGAGCGGAACAGCGAGAGACGATAGATTCAGTTTCCTGTGTGGATTTTATTAGTGGATTTCCAGAGGAAATAAAAAACGTGAGGCTTTCTTTGATTTTCTTTTCTCTCTCCTCTTTGTTATTACGTGTTTCTATCTGATTGGCCTATCTTACCTCTCTCCTTTTTTTTATTCTCATCATTTGTTTGTGCGGTAATATTATACTTTGACCCGGAAAATTATCGTGTAATTTGATACTTAAATAATATCTTGCCTCCATTATTTAAATATTCTTTTTTAAAAAATATATATTATTTTTGTTAAAAATATTTTTTTTTTCAGTCTAGAAAGGGTCACGTGCATGGTAATTAGAAAGAGGTTTAAGCAAAAAAAAAACAGAGAGCATAAAAGCAGGGAAAAGGAGTCCTTTTCTTTGACTTTCCGCCAGTTTCCTTGCAAAAAAATAGACAAAAGTTTGGTCATTATTAATTAATTTTGTGTTTTAAAAATATTTTTATTAATTTAAATTATTTAAAAAATATTTTAATATGTTGATGTTAAAAAAAAATTAAAAATTAAAATAATATTTTAAAACAATCATTAGCGCAATACAATCAACCTCTAAATAGTTTAATTTTTCCACATTGACGGTTACGAGCCAAAATGCTGAATGACTCTTCGCGATGACCCCCGCCCCAAAGAAAACAATTAAAAAAATAAAGAAAAAATGGTAATTGGCTGCTGGCAAATATTTGTTTATTTTATTTTATTATTATTATTTAAGAATATTAGTGCAATCTTCAATGTCTAGGTAATCGTATTAGAATGGCGTTATGCAATTTTGACCTCTCAAAGGTTGAAAATATTTTCAGTAAAGGACATGGATGAAAATTTCCAAGCAAACATGCCCCTATTTTATTGACCTCGTGTTTATTATTTAATTTGTTTTATAACCACCAGTGTTTCAATTTCATCCTTAAGAAACTCATTATTTAATTATTGCACGGGTATTCTACGCTACTCGCCATCGACAACCTGAAATCCTGCTAAGGTCTGTGCAAGTGTTTGCATATTATTCGTTTTAATAGTCACAGCTGTCTGCTTGCTTTTCATATTTTAGAATTAATTAGCAAATTAATAAATTAATTGACTGAAATTAAGTATTTTCTTTTCTTGAATGATTTCAAAGACGCACATTTCATCAAATGAGTTAAATTGATTTTTTCGGATCATATATGATTTAAAAAAACAAAAACAAAATGAGACCCAGTAGGTAATTAATGGTAATAAATCTACCATCAAATAATTATTATAGTTTATTTTTAAAAAAGACATTTTCATGCATATAGAATACCAAACAGCCTTTTGATATTGTGTTTTAAAAAAAATTTTGAACAAATTTAAAAAATTTATGTTTTTGTTTTTTATTTGAAATTAAATATTTTTGATTTTTTAAATCATTTATATATATATATATATATATATATATATAATATTAATATATTTTTAAATAAAAAATACTTTAAAAAACAACATCAACTACACTTCAAAAAAGACCCGAAATAAACCAAACCTAAGTTTCGTCAAATTCCACTAGAAAAATAGAAAACTTATTTTCAGAGATTATGTATAAAACAAATTCACGCCATTTTTCAATAGATTTTTTAGACTAATTTTTTAATATGTATCATAAGATATAAGATATTGTTTGATATTCATGAATACTGGGAAAACTAGTATATTAGCCTATACCCTGCCGTGAGTTAGATCAAATTTTATTAAAAATATATATATATATATATATAAAGGAGAACGTTTTTCGACAATATTATTAAACATAGTCAAACATGTTATTTTTAAAAAAATTGACTCTACTTTTCACCTAATTTGAGTTTCTATTTAAAAATAAATACTTTTTTGAGACTAATAATCCTATAAAAAACAAACTAATTTTAAATCATAAAATATACTTTCAACTACTCAAGTATTAAAGGATAAAATAAAAAAATGATGAAAAAAAACATATTGAGTCGGTGGATAAATATATCAAACTTGTAAATAGAGTAACTCAAACTAACATGTTAAATTTGTGAGCAAAGTGATGAACTTAGCTGAGATTATATTTTTTTCTCCAAAACTATGGTTTATTTAACTATGTGATAACAAAAATAGGCAATCACAAAACCAAACATCAACCCGATCCTAAGATATTTTTTTGAGACCACAATAACCTCATAAAAAAATAATGAAACAAATTATGAAATTAAATTCTTAATCAACCCGGTATCTAAGGATAAAAGAGAGAAAAAAGAGAATTTTTTTTGTCAAACCCATGAACCAAGTCAATCAGTCTAACTTGTGAACATGTCCATGAATCTTATAAAGTTTAATGAAATGCTTTTTTTTTCTCCTGAACTGATTTTTATTTAACTACATGATAAAAAAGAGTCAAGTTCAATTAAAAAATAAAAGAAAAAAGGATAATCTACCAAACAAATAAATCAAGATAACAATTGTTACGCTGACAAACCTGCAATTTACGCTAATCCTGTAGAAAGATAAAAAAAAAATTACCTAGTCAAATTCTCAACCACTCTAATATTATAAGATTTTATCGATAAAAATAAAATCAAGAAATAAATCATAGCAAAATAAATAAATAAAAAAAGCAAAAGGAAAGAAGAAGAAGAAGAAAAAGAAGAAAAGAAAAGGCTTCAAAACATTGTAATCAAAAGGCTTCAATCCATTAGTTCCCATATTCTTTACTTTTTGTTATTTTATAAAATCTAATAACATGAATTTTTTTATTAAACTATTTTTTTTAATTATACAATAAAAAATAGACTATAAAAAATCAAATTCAATTAAAAAAATAAATAAATAACCTCATCACACTTATAAACTGGAACAACTTAAATTATTCTAAACCCTAAAGTTCATTAAAAAATAAAACAATAAAATACTGTGAATTACTATTATAATCTATAAATACTTTCTGGTTTTTGTCAACAATAAAAATGTGTTTAAATTAATACCTCTAAATACAAAAAAGTGTAACTATAATGTGTTTAAATTTATAAAAAAAAATATGACAGTGTTTAAGATGCCATAAATATAAATAAATACTTATTAATTCGTAATTATAAATTATATTTTCTTCCATGAATTAATAATAATTTTTATTTATTGGAATTATACGTAATTGTATATAACTATCATGAATAGTTAGTAACCAGTTATTTGCTGCAAGTAAATAGTATTTATTTTTCTTCTAAAGATAATAATGTAAGATGTGATTATTAAATAAATAGCATAATTACGACATAGCTAATTAAATTATCAAATGATAAAATAAAATAAATAAATATATTAATTTTCCTGCTTGGATTGTGATATGCTTGTCAAAATCGTGATAACCCTATCTAGGTTATCACTGCACTCCAACGGGAACGCTATCTCAATTTCCACCCTTATCCATGAAAAGCCCTATCCCTGATTTAACTTGCAGAAACCCCTGACCTTGATTCGTCCCTAGACCACATCTCCCCGTCCCAGGTGCGTTTTGACTATTTCTTTCTCTCTAGCTTATGCTCTGTTATATCTATATATAGATATATAGATATACAGTATTCTCTCCGCTCTTGCTTTCTCCCCCTTCTGCTATTGCTTCTATAATTTTCTCTCTTTGATTCAAATATCACTCAATAGTTGAAGATCGTCCTAGGGTTTCAGGGTTCTCACAGGTTAAGTAAGATGAAGAGGAAAAGAGAAAAGAAGATAGATCGAAAACGATAAGGAAATTTCGTAATTTTCTCTTACTGAGATGTAACAGAAACCATCTGTATATACACAAACTAAATACATGGCTCTATACATTTGAGCCTATAAACTTAAGAACGAACACACCGCACCTCTGACCTTGGTGCCAGGCGACTGGTCTTGGTGATTTTGCAATCTGTCTTGGCAGTAAGAATTAGCCTGAATGTAACTAGCAGATGGCTCCTAATGGCCTCTTCCCTGGACAGAAAGCCACTGATTGGTTTTAAGTGTTATGGGGTATTGATTACAAGTCTAAAAGGAGTTACATGTTGTCTGACCTTATTTGGTGGATTATGAATCCTAAGCCCTTGCCTTTGAGAATTAATGGAATATGTTCCTTTTGCATATGAAGGATATGGCTAACATCACTATAGTTTGACAGTAGTATGCAAATGGGGTGTGATTATGGTGTAGCAAGTGGACCTCTTGAATCAGTTCATGGTGTATGCAATAGAAGTTTGCAGACCTGTTTTAAGGACCACTTGACAGGGAGGAGGCCACACCTTCAAAAAAATATTTTTTTTTTTGTTATTCCTCATTGCAAGAGCTATGTTATGGCTCTGCTTGCTTGCTTGCTTGCACTATTGATCAGGATTTTTCTGGTAGCGTGTTCAGAGCTTTAAGCTAGAGTTTCCAATTCCAGCATTTGTGTCCTAGGACGATGCCCATGAAACATTCTGTGTTGTTTTTGTTGGCGCTCCTGCTTTCCTCGGAGTGTGGCCTAGAGTTCATAGACTTTTTACGTTTTATGATCTAACTGCCCGGTGGGGAATTTTGGGCCTGAAATAAATCATTGTAAAAGCAAAGCTGAAAGTTTGTCAAGGACAACCTCACATTCTAAGGACTTAAACTGACAGTAGATACATGGTGGCCAGCTACTTAATGAAGATGACAAGCAAACACAGAGGCCTTCAACTTGCTTTCTTTGCTATCACATTTACATCATATCAAGTTCCCAACCTATGATCCTTGGGGACAAGGATCAAATGAAGCAAGGGGGAATTATAACCTATTTAGCTATAGGAATTAATATACTAATCTAAGTGTTGGTGTGGAAACATCTGCCGTTGGGTGTGCTCGAAGTTTCTATTCTCATACTTATGGAATCAAGTCTTTAGTGCGTTTATATATGGTTTCTCAAGTGTAAAGAATCAGTGAATGAAAATTACAAAGTTTTGTTTTTCATATATCTTCTCTGTTCTTTCACCCCTTCTCTGTTTTTCTTAAAATTTCTCTGTAACAATTCCACAGCTCAAGGATTTGTTACATAAAAATGCAACAGTTATTATTATATTCATTTTATTCCTGTCCTCTCTCTCTACTATAAGAAAAATTGGTATCGGTAAGTGAACAGCAACAACATTGTTCCATGACCAGCTTCATGTTTGTGCATTATAATCAATAGCCCGTGTTGATCAATTTGAGGGCATGCATTATCATTTCAATAACCTAAGAATCAGACATTGAGGATGCTTAGGTTGACATGGAAAACAGAATGGCTTTATTGTGTTATGCTTGGTAGTATATTTTGAGGAATGTGACTAAAAATAAGAGATTGTCTCTGGATTAACTATTAATTAATACCCATTTTAACAAGCAGGACAGTTCGGAATGCTGAAATGGGCATCCAATCAAGAAATGGTAATGATCGTCTCCGGACAATTTGGACCCCTGAAATGGATCGGTATTTTATTGACCTTCTACTAGAGCAGGTCAGCAATGGAAACAAGTTTGATGATCATCTATTTAGCAAAAAAGCATGGAAGCATATGACCTATTTGTTCAATGCCAAATTCAAATTCCAATGTGAAAAGGATGTTTTGAAAAATCGGCACAAAACACTGAAGAATTTGTATAAGGCTGTCAAGAAGCTCCTTGGTCATAAGGGCTTCAGCTGGGATGGAAATCGACAAATGGTGACAGCTGATAATAATGATTGGGATGAATATATTAAGGTGAAAAGCTTCTCACTTCTGCTAAATTGAAAAAAACAAATACTTGAAATCTCATGTGTTATTGTTGCAGATATGTCCAGATGCACGTGCATTCAGAATAAAAACCATACCATATTATAGTGATTTGTGCTTAATATATGGAGATCCAACTGTTGAGAAAAAAGGTAAATAATCTAACCATGATACTGTCTTTGACAGTTATATGTCTGCATCACATGGACTTAAGGATTTAGTTGTAAAATCTCACTGTTGATGGTCGGTTACCAGGTGACAATGTGCCAGAGTCATTGCCTTCGCCACTACCTTCTGAGAATGAAGAAGTCACAACCACTCAGCCAAAGATTGGTAGTGAGGGAGTTGCTGAAATTCTTCAAGAAATCACAATTGATGAAGATTACAGAATATGTGTTTCAGAAGTAGTGCATGGCTTTGTGACAAAAGGGGCAGGGGATGATGTGCAAGAGGCTTCACCAAATATCACAGGAAGCATGGCAGGCAACCGCACTAGGACATATTGGCAACCACCAATGGACCGCTTTTTCATTGACCTTATGCTTGAACAATGGCAGAAAGGAAATCAGATTGATGGTGTATTCCGGAAACAAGCATGGATGGACATGATTGCGTCTTTCAATGCTAGGTTTGGCTTTAAATATGATGTGGATGTTTTGAAAAATCGCTTGAAAACTCTGAGAAGGCAGCATAATGTCATAAAGAATCTCCTGGAATTAGATGGGTTTACTTGGGATGATGCTCGTCAAATGGTAACTGCTGATGATTATGTTTGGCAAGACTATATCAAGGTAAGTGTCTATTTACAGTACCTGGTAACCAACTGGTGCTTATTAAATTGAATAGCAGCTGTATGATGTTGAAGCAAGAATATAACAAAAGCCTTTGATATGATAAAATGCAGACACATACAGATGCACGGCAGTTCATGACCCGGCCTGTCCCATATTATAAAGATTTGTGTACGATATGCAGTGATCAAGACAGTGATGACAGAGATTGCTTCTCTGCTCAATATGCAGAGCTGCAAAATGATTTCAGGATTGCCAAGGCTTGTGGAATGCCACAGAGCTTTCAGTCGCCAGCTGCATCAAATTCCAGTGGAGATGAAGTTGGTGATATCTTGGAGCCTGCTCATACAGCTTCAAAATCTAGTGCACCTTCACAGAAGAACAAACGTCAACTAGAAAACCAATCAAATTCTACTCCCCCCAAAAAGCCCCGCGGTGATGAGGACGGCATGGCTAGTGCCCTTCGGGAGATGGCAACTGCAGTCTCATCTTTATCTGATAAGAGAAAGGGCGAAAATTCAAACTCCAACTCTATAGAGAAAGTAATTGAAGCTATCCAAGCATTGCCTGAAATGGACGAAGACCTTGTATTAGATGCCTGTGATTTATTAGAGGATGAATTGAAAGCAAAGACGTTTATGGCACTGGATGTTAAATTGCGAAAGAAATGGCTACTGAGGAAGCTTCGCCCAGAGTCATAGGCCATCATTGAAGTTTATACTTCATTCTTTAGCTGGCCATATTTGGATCAAGTTATTTTTTACTAGGCTGCGTAGGTTTACATGCTCGCCACGGCTACTGTAAATTAGTGGATTTTTGACCCGTCACAAGTCTTTCAGAACCTAGAAGCTTTCCGTTGAAAGTGTTATTTTCCAACCTGTTCTTTTGATTAAGGACCTTTTCTCAGATGGGTCAGAGTCTCAATCTTAAAAGGTGCTCTTTCACTATACTTGTAGCCTATCTTTTATAAAGCGTGAAGAATCCAGCTTGTTCAATAAAAAAACAGGATTAAAGAAATGGACCACTGCGTACATTAAACATCTTTATGTTGATGAGGCCATCCAAGCGGGATGAGATAATTCAGGTCGATTTGTGAGCCAGTCACAAGTACCATATAGACCATGTACTGAAGAGCCACAACCACCAATTAAAACCCAATATTAGTGGCACAATCACCACCAGGACCTTCAAAATATGATTTTTCCGTACAGGCAAAAGTGTACACGAGAAATTTGTTTGGGATTTGAGATTTAGATAGAAGAATAACGCTAAATTTCAATTCAGCACAGGAGCTTTGAAAATTAAAGTACATTCTGGCTCCTATCTGGCCTCATGGATTACATACAATTGCGGGATACAATTCAGAGCTGCATCTAATCTAGCTCTATTGGTCAAGGTATATTGAACACAGCATTCACAATAAGAGCCTTTTGTTATAATCTCAAGTTGACAACCAACAACGCTAATATTGTGTTTCATTCATTGGCCATCATCGAATATAGTGGACAATAACAGTCCCTGTACGAACTCACTTCTCCTTGCCTTCTCCATGTGTTCCTCATCTGACAAAGGTGATAGGTGATCATTCCTGCAATCATAAAAATACTTAGAGTTGGTACTGCACGGAAACGATCAAGTAGCAGTATTAAAATGAAAAACTTTTGCAGCCTCGTAAACATTCTAGTATGAATCCCCAAATTAAGACAATAAAACAAACCACAGAAACTTCAAGGTTTCATTGAGCTTGGAATCCAATGGAGGGCTTTCTTGTTTACCATGATTGTTGCCTTTTCAATATTTTCTTCCCTTCCCATTTAGGAAAATTTAACTCCCTGGAGTTCACTTTTGTTGTTTCCACTCAGAAATGTCCAAGTGCTTTATTATAATGACCAGTGGTGCTCTCCTATCATATATAGCTCTCCCAAAATTAATAAAATGACATGGCATCCATCCTTATTCTCATCACCGTTCACTAATAAATTATCAATAATTTGCAGTTGTAACATTGAAATACTTTGGGTCTCTTTCCCACACTTTGGCTTCAGAATATATGCTAACTTTAATATTCTTTCAACCATCCGCAATCTGTTATATTGTTTTTCCCCCCTTGCCAAGAACTAGTCCTTTGAATATATTTTCCCCCGGCAAAACATTATATATTCGAACAAACATCAGCACAAATGTTAATGATGTCATAAAACATTACCAAACACCTAACCTTTCCAATAGTTTCACATCTGAATTTTTCTCTTCTACGGTCACTTTACTTGATAGACTGGGCTGTGCACTCTCATACTTCTCAGCAGGGGGTACATTGCAAATGAATGAAAGCAATGGATCAGGTGCTAAATTGGAGGGAGAAACCACTGAGGATGATCCACTACATAACGCTTGCAAATATCCATCCTCTAACTCCTTCTTCAGAAAAGTAGAATTCAAATGTGACTTGCTTTTCTGAAGTTTCAATTTTTGCAAATTGTAATCTCTTGTCAAGGATGCAAGCATGGTCTCAAGTCTAAATAAAAGAACCAAGAACAATTCAAATGGCAGTAGACGGACAAGATGCAGTATGAGAAAGTACATATCAAGTAAAAAGAGGTGAAAAGATAAAAAAAAATTCCCAATAATCGAACAAAAAAAGGATATCTTGTAAATGGTTTGATGTTCTGTTGTTATGTGATCAACCATATCCATCCCCACCTTGTTGAAACAAACAGGGCATACCTGCAAACACATTTCGGTGATTATAAGCAAGTTGTACTTCCAAAATTATATATCAAGCTGGCTATGACCTATGCACAAAGATCCTCATTACACTGATGACTAAACATGTATTAAGTGAACTTCATACATGCTGGCAAGCTAGAAAAAGATTCACTCAAGTCTCCCTGCCTTTCTCTTAACAAAACAGATGGGTATCAGTTTAGGTTGTTAACAAATTCATCCAGATGAATATCTCATTTAAGGTATAGCTCAACATAATTAAGAAAAATTGCAATTCAATTAAACGTGATCCATTAGTTTGACACAGCATATAGTGAAAGAAAGAACTCGGGTTTTTTAAGCCCTAAAGTTACAAACTTAAATTCCAGAGAAACTCTAAACTGAAAAGCTCTTAAGAAATCTATCTTAGCTATTTGAAAAATGAGCTAAAAAGCCGTTTTTTTAAGCAGGTGACGATGAAACAACATTATAATAAGCATTCACCTTAGCAACCTCTATCAATATTTCCTTTTCTTTGAAATCATAAGAAAGCTCGATATTCATAGATTTGTTCTAATGATTCTCATAGTTAGTATGCTCTTAAATGCTATCAAGCTCTAGAGGAACACAATCTTGCTTCTTTGACCCTTCTGATAAATAGAAATTTCTTCAATAAAAAGTACAACTCCGAAACCACTATTAAATCTTTTCTTCGAAAACCCCCCATTAAAAAAAAGAAATTTCATTGAAATTAAGAGCATGTTTATGAAAAGTTTGATTGTGAGATGTCTCAAGTGCATCGCCTGTCATAAACAGCACTTTTCATGTAGTCATGATGCCTATATAGGTCTGCAAGAATAGATATGGGGGTGGTTCACCCTAAAGTTAGTCTCTTGGCACATTCATCTCCTCATCACGATACTTGTTTGCACCTCCCTTTGATAGTTGATCCAACTGATCAAATCTTTATGATAGGGTTTTCTGCATTGTCTCTCGAGTCCTCATAGTGTCCCGGACAGCCTCCATTCCTTCAACGTGGGGTGGGAAGTTATTGCTAACATCTCTATCGGATATCTTCAACATGGGGTGGGAAGTTATTGCTAACATCTCTATCGGATATCAATTGACACAATGTATAGCGAGAGAAAGAACCATAGTTTATCAAGCCCTAAATTTACAACTCTAAACTGTAGAAAGAACTCTGGAGCAAAAGGTTCTTAATAAATTGCTGAATAATCAACCTTCACTGTTTTGAGAAATAAGCTACAGAGTGGCTAAACCAACATAACTAATTAAAACCAATCAAATTAAAATTTTGTAACCTAACTAGGAAAGGAATCCAAAAATAGCTAGAAAAATAAAGAAATAACCCAAACAACATCCTATAGGCCTAATTTGGACATGAAAACAAGGTCCTTCATTGGCCAAGGCTTAGCTAGATAACCCCTCTATAACCAAGCATGTAGAATGCCCCAGGAGAATCTCAACCTGATCCAACCATTGCATAAGAAATTATGCCTGTTTTCGTCAAAAAATCATTTGAAGTGTCTAGACTTTTTCTTGAACTTGGACTTGTTGATACACGCATCCCATGGGCATCATGTTTAGTGTATAAGAGAAATGAAGCGAGGCCATACCATAATCCAAACGAGAATGTTCAAAATCATGTGCAGAAAATTGAATAAAAAATTGCGCATTAGTAAGAAGCTCGAGCCTCTGGTTAATAACAATGACATTTTCAAAGAAGATTAGCGTCAACACTTGGCCTACAGTATATAAGAAAAAAAAACTTCCCAAACAAAGCAGAAAGTCTTAAGATTTAACCACTAACATATTACCTACGATTCTTTACAATCACCCTTTCTGTTTTTCTATTAACAGAAAAAAAAAAGGAGCAAGCAAAAAAAGCAGAAGATGCGCAAATAGGATTCAATATCAAACAGGTCCAACAACTATTTTCTAAAAGAACATGGCCCAGATTATAAACGCATAAAAGCTGAACTGCAAAAGGTATTCAATAGATATACCAAACTTTTCCGCCCCCTTTACTGTTAAAAAGAGATAGATGACAAATTAATGACTCAAAAGGTTCTACCCAGCATTCAATAAAAAGCGTTGAAAAACATTAAATTGTCTCCCAGCAAGCAATCAATATAAGGCAGCTACGCAATAAATCAAAGGGGCAAGCAGAGTGAAATGGTAAAGTAAAATACCCCGGACTTGGCTTCTAAATAATGCTCCTCATCAACATGGGAGCACAGCTCAACTAAATCAAAATCCTCTGTACAATAAGGGCACTGATACTCCGTCCTTAATTCATCATCATCTTCTTCTTCTATCTCTTCAAAATCAATGCATAGATCTGTTTCAACAACCCCCCATTTTTTTAGAATTAACAATAAATAAAAATCCCTGGCCGCATGAGCAGAAAAAAATACCAAATATATATAAGAGATGAAAAAATATGAATCTTGAACTGACCAGAAAGAGACTTGAGAACTGATTGATAGCTCCTTGAAGAAGAAGAAGTAGAGAGACCAAAGCTCCACGTGTCATCTTCCATGTTTAATTTGATTATAGTTGACTGATAATTAATTAAATTTATGTCTTATCTTTTGCAGATTTCTTGGTTCTTAACACCCGGGTTCTTTACCTCCCGCTCTCTCTGTAGAAGCAAGGCCGAGGGCGGCAGCAGGCAGTATGTGGCACGGAAAGAAGGCAAGTGAAAATTGCTGAGAAAAATCGAAGTTGTTGATTATAAATAGATTCTTAATGGACACGAACTCGGAATTATCAAATTACCCTCCGCCTCCGCGTAATTCACAAAAAAGTACCCTCAGCACTCGACCTTTTTGTTTGTCTTACAGGAAGACTTTCTACACCGACAAAGAGACTATATTCGCTTGTTTGTTAACGAGGATTGATTTTAACTGGTACGAAAAAAATCTACTTGTTTCAGCTTCAAATTAATTTTAGAACCAATTTCAAATCAGTCCCTCAACTATATTATCTTTTTGGTAAATCCCTAGTTTTAATTCCTCTTTGTTTCAATTTATACTCGATATATTCATTTTATGATGAGAATCTGCTCGTGATTTGTTTGGAGGCTTCTCATTTACTCCTTCTATTAAACATTAAATTAATATGATCCTTTTTTTATAGTTTCTGTCATTGAATGCCCGTGCTATAAATACAATCATAGTAGAATAATAACAATAATTGGTAAATAATTGGAAATTGAAAGAAGTGGATGAATTGAGGGATCATTTTAGTATAATTAGGGACATAATTGAGACGAACTAGGCTGGAATTGGCCAAAAATAGAAAACAAAATTAAAGAACCAATGACCAAATTAAAAAGGATAGAGAAATTGAGAGATATCTTCGAATAAACTTTACTTCTATGCCAAAATTGTGCCATTTTTTTAAGTGAACTAACATATTTCATTACCTCAATAAAAATAATGTGTTTTGGCTTTGTTTTGGTGTGTGGCCAAAACAATACTTTTTCTTCATACCTATAATTCTTTTTTTTTTCTTCTTCCATAGATTTAGTTGGACTTTACCATTTTCTATCTTTGATGTTTGACATTATTTTTAAAAGTATTTTTAGAGGGAATTGAAATTTTTATTTTTTTTAATTTCTTTTTTCAGTGTTTCTAGATCATTTCGATGTATTGATGTTAAAAATAATTTTTTAAAAAATAAAAATATCATTTTAATACATTTCTGAACGAAAAACATTTTAAAAAACAAATTCAACCAAATCTCAGACAATCACTAGCATAACTCATTTGTGTTTAACAAAAAACAAAAACACTCTAACTCTTTAGAACATAGTTGTCAATTTCGTTCTGTTTTGATCGAAACATTTCATATCAGTTAAAAAAATAAGACAAAAGCGTATCGTTTTTATCTCAGTTTAAATTCCATTCCATTTCGGATTTTTGAGCCAAATACCCGCTGAAACATAATGGTTTTGTTCCGCTCGTTCAGTTTCGGTCAAATAGTTTTTTTAAAAACAATGAATAATTTTACAATATCAATCATATCTCTTAATCCGACCGTTAGATTAAGATAAAATTTTACAATGAGTCTCTTTACATACTTATATATATGTTATGTTAAAATTTTAGAGCAATCAGAGAATGCAATGACCTTGCGAGATTAATGATGACATTCTCATAATATTATACGTGTTTATAATTATATTCAAAAGAATCATTTTATTGTGTCTTTTTTAGATTAAATTTCACAATTCTAAATAATTTTAATTTTGAATTTGAACTATATATATATATATATATATATATATATATATATATATATATATATATATATATATATATAAACAGTACAACCCAAAACAACGTGTTGAAATGTTCCAAAATAAAAAATATTCTATTTTAATTATAAAAATAAAATATCAATCAAAACAGTATTAATAATCATGGTTTAGATTACTTAAAAAATGAGCGCAAAATTCAGCTTTGGTCAAAGTGTACACCTATGGTGGAGAGTTGAGATTGAACGGAGAGAACCAATAACCACGATCATTCCACCAAGAAAGGTTCTATGAGCTTCGACATTACATACAAATAGAGGAGCAAAACAAAATAAAGCCAAGCTATTTACAAAATACCGAGAGAAATAATAATTTTTTGAGATAAGAATGAGGGTAGTTTGAGTAAGGAGATAGTAGAGTATAAACAAACAGAAAAAAGAAAATCCAGAGAGATAATTAGAGTTTTTAAGCTAAGCAATTTAGAATATTGGAAGATGATGAATTTAGTGATGTGGTTTTCCTTTTCTGGGCTACACTTGCTGTAAGCTACTTGTAGATTGAGCGTATTCATTCAATTGATCCCCTCCTTCCTCCCCTTTCTCCTCTTTCGGGAGTTTGTGGTTGTGGGTAATTCCGAACGCATAGCTTTCTAATAATTAGATAATTTTGGCTACTGAATCATGGTTTTGTCAATTTCTTGTGTTCTGTACCAGCAATGTTTGTTCAGCCAGTCCTGTGCAGATCTTGTGAGTAATGTTTGATAAATGATGAGGGTCAGATTCCTGAGCTAAAGAACAGTGAAGCAATTTCTTGCTGACAGGGAAAGCGAGATCAAACAGGTGTTCACATGCACCTGCCTAGTTGATCATTTGAGAGAGATTCAGTTTCCGATTCCCATTTGATGTAGGATTTGCTTGCAGGACATAGAATCAGATCATGAGATTTCTCAAATCATGACAGACCATACGGCCCTGGTGACAGATCAGATTTGAGCCGCATCTTATTTCAGATTTATCTTTCATGGGTGTTCTCAAGCAGGGCACAATTGTTGATCGGATAGACTGTAACATTCAGAATGTTGTTGCGTCAACAATGGAGGAGCGCGTTAAACAGACGCAGAAGGTCCAATTCTCTCTCTCTCCGACTTGCATAAGCTGTCATGATAGCATATTCACTTACGTACACGCACCCACGACACAGAACATCCATCTTTCTAGAGCAGAGATTCTAATTTTGTGAAACTCAACATGTTCTGTCTGTTGCTGATACCATTCATATACTGATCAATTCTATGTAAGCGAAGACTTTGAAGATGCCTCGGCTGATAGGCTTTAACCAGCTTGGATTGTGGAAATAACATGGTTCGAGACCCCATATTACCATGCCGGTAGCTTGGCATACTCCCCCGCCCCCATTTTCGCAGGCCTTTGATTGCTGGGCTCGTCGAGCTTGCTGTAACTTGTCTGGTCAGGTTTTGCTCGAGCTATTCTTTATTGCAGGTGTCAACAGATTCTATCTTCCTCAGTTTTAAAAGTAGACCTGGAGATGCTTTTGTGTGTTCATGTGATGAGCAGGCAAAGAAGCTGATGGCTCTTGTTATATTTATTATTTCAAAATTTGAATATTATCGACAAAACGGAACGTGATAAGATTATGAGTGTGTTTTCAAATATGCATTTTGTTTTTCTAATCTTATCGCTTTTATTTATTTTATTTAGATGGTTTTTTCTTTAACCAAGAATATATGCACTTCCTTTTATAAATATATCATGGAAATAAAAACTATTAATATGAAAGGAAAAAAATTAACATAAATTACAAGAATTTCCCTGAAAAATGACCAAGTTTTACATATAACTGCTATTGTTATAAAGGATGTACTAAACAATTTAAAAAATAAAATAAAAGAGAGGGTGCTATTTAAAAGTTATTTATTTTATTCATAATTTATTTGTTGAACCAAAAGAATATATAAGAATGATAAGGAAATATCTCTTGATGATTTTATTAAAAAAATATCATATTAATATTAAAAAGTACATTTTAAAAATATATTGAAAAAACTTATTTAAAATCTTTGAAAACACAAAAAGAAAAAAATATTCCAAACAAAAGTAATGGCAAAAAATAGTTTGATGGTCAAATGGTTTAAATGACCTATTAAGAGATGTGAGCCTTGTAAATGAGCTTGCAAAACTAGATTTGTGCATTTTGACCCTTTATATTTTTTATTTCATGAATGAACTAAATGTTGTTTATTGTTTTGAATTTGTTTTAAATAATAGATGGATATTGTGTTGTTTAGTATAGTTAACAATTTTTTCAACAAATCCAATTTCAACCACTGAAAGGGTAGCTAGAAATCAAGTTGGGATTACTTGGATCTAAAAATTTAGTTTTAACCTTTATCCCTCTAAAATCACCTAAAAAACATTGTTATAATCTACATTAACTAATTTAGCAACTCAAAACACCTTGAAATTCATTTGAAAGCACATAATTAAAGCAAATTAAATAAATAAATATTTCTCATTCATGGTTTATTTTTTATTAGCAATTCAAGGGTGAAAACCACATGTTCATTGAATTGCTCTTAAGATAAAGAATTCATTACCACAACTAATAATTTTCTATCCCATATCGTTTTTTTGACAAATTTCTCTATCCTCCTTACATTAGAGACTACAAATAAGAAAAACTTGGCGTGCTAGCAATGTCAATCATTTGAGTAAAACCCAAATGGTTGACCCTTTTAGCCATTTAGGCTTGCTAAACAACTAGAAATCATGGTTATTTGGCCTTGAATGACTATAATCCATGTATATTAGGATCTAAGCTATCTAAATATTATCTTCACACACACCTTCATGTATTTTTAGATTTTCTGCGGGTCATTTACATAAAGTTTCCATGCATATAATTTTTTCATGCACATAATATTTTTATGCAAAGTAGACACTCTTTTCTATGTCAATGACATGACCCATCACAAACATTTAATATATTGCACAACAACCAACTTGTCACCAATATCTCCTCCAATAACAAACATGACAACAATATGTTTCTTCTCCATAAAACAAGTTTAAAGATGAGGAATATAAATATCTCAATTATAAGTAATGTCCTAACTTTTGTACTTTATACACAGTAGGCCTGGCCATATAATTTTATACATGACCATTAAACACTCAATAATTCTAAGAACCACCATCAACCGCACAATAATTCCAACAATTTCATAAACTACTAACAACCACCAAACAACTCAATCATTCATAAAACATACTATATCTTTTACATTCTCTTGCTATTTTTTCATATATCGTATAAATTTACTTGTCCTATATTTTACTAACTTAAGCATAAAAGTGAACCTTATAGTTATAAGAGATTTGTTTTGCAAGAAAGGTAATGGACCAGCCTAGGATCATAGATCTAAAAAGCATATATCCAATATAAAGTTTTTTGTAACTTTGTTAGTGACACCGTTTGTGAAAAATTAAACAAAAGCTAGTTTATTCTTTTTCATCAAAAGTTTTTTTCATGGATAACAAAACTATTATATCCTAAAAAGAAAAAAAATGGAATGACGAAGATGGATCGAAACACAATCAAAGGGATCACCATAAACCACCTTGATCGTGGTAAGCCTTAAATATAATATAAATACCTCAAAAGACTCCATTAATAAATTTCATCAATCAAATATATTTTTCAACAAATAAGTCGTAATCAACAGCTTGCAATAACAACCTTTAATATGAATCTCTAAATAATGATTTCATCATCCATATTAATGATCATATTAAAACTCTTCATACTTAACCACACACTCAATTTTGTTCATGCTTCCAAAATATATTTCAATGGTCAAATTGTATTTTTCCCTTTAACTTTAGGGAATAAATTGCAATTTTCATAAATAAATGACCAAAAATATTTTGATTATCTTTACACTTAAAATAATATGCCCATATTTTATAGTATTGTTATTGCAATTTTTTTTAACCCTTCTTACATATCATTTGAATAAATCAATCTCAAATTATAATTTCTAACAAAATCACCCAAAATCGATCAATTAAACCATACACTCATGTGAATAATCAACCAATCAAAATTAAAAACATATACTTCAAATCTTGTTTAACCTTAATAAACTTAAAATCAAACTTGTAATAAAAATCATACATCTAAAAATCTAATTCTTACTCTAATAAATTATTAAAATCCATTATCCATCTCTTTTCTATTTCTCCTTTTTCCTTCTCCTTTTTTCTTTCAATTCATCTCTTTATATATATATGAAAAAACTAATTTACCCTAATAATTCTAGTTATTGTATAAACTTTAGGATAAAGAAGAATCACTAATCTTTCCACAACATCTACATCAATTATCCTAAGTATTTAATAGCTTCCCCATCATATGTAGATGCTTAATAATATTATCATAGATATGCAAGTGTATCTTCACATTGTTTCTTATTTACAATAACAAGTTCCCATGGATGCACCACTAATGCACAAAGACAATAAATTTCCTTGAAGAGACATGATATTATGGCATGCAAGTAAATATGAAAATACTCTCACTCTTACTTAGAATGAGTTACACCCACCATATAAAAAACATCCCACACTAGACACTATAAACAAGGATCTAACTATCTCCATTGATCACCATCTAAATCTAACATATATATTTATTTTATGAATAGATCTTGCTATGAAACTAGATTAATAACTCTACAAGCTCTAAAAACAAGTTTAACCCTCATCAATCAGGTTAATCTATAATTTATTGTAGAGTACTCTACATATCCATCTCTCTAAAGATTGTGTCTTTACAAATGCTAGTTTAGACAATTATAAAGAACTCACAAATTTCATAGAGCGAATACAAAATATAAGAAGCATCCTAGAGCTTATCACTTAAGATAATAATATTATGTGATATCCTTGAGAATGATATCATAACTTAGAGTTTGTCTCTATCATCAACTTTTATAATCTAAATGCCAAGTTTATCTTACATTTTAATACAAGTATCCAATCCAAAAAAGCATCATTAAGCTTTTTTTCATCACACAGTGAAAAGATAAGAGCAATAGGGTATATCTCCAAATCCTCAAGTTTGGAATGAGATAGATTATATGAGGTGTAACATCATAACCAACACTTGTTAAAGGCATATGAGTTCCATCAGCAATCATGACGTGAATAGAGGGCGAAAGGGAAACAAACGCAAAAGATGAAGGATCTTGAGACATGATGTGAAGCACCAACATCCAAGACCCGTTCAAATTATGACGTACCTGAAGATTTATGAGGCAATTGACCTATGGAAGAAAAGACGAACATAGCTTGTGATTGTAAAGAAATACATCTCTGGAACTGTTCAGCTAAAGTATTGGAATCGATGATGGAAGTTGAGGAAATTCATATTGCATTATTGTGTGGTAGCTTGTGGTTGTAGGTAAAAAAAACTTCTAAAATTGTTCTGCTAGAGTATTGGGATCGATGAAAAAAGCTAAGGATACTCTTGTTGCATTATTGTGCGGTGGTTTATGAGCATTAGATTGTGATTGGTTGCCATCGTTAGAATAAAGTGTCATTCTACATTTTTGTTGTCATTTGGAGGGCTATGCTAGCTCCACCAAATGTAGACTGTTTTTGGTGTAGAAGCAAATGGTGAGAACCTACTTGACACCACAGAAATTGATATTAGATTGCCAATGTTGGTCTATGTGTCTCACGAAAAAAGGTCAGGCTATGATCACAATAAGAAAGTGAATGCTTTAGTTAGAACCAGTGCAATCATGTCAAATAGTCCCTTCATTCTGAATCTGGATTCCGATCACTACATCTCTAACTCCCTGGCTTTGAGAGAAGGGATGTACTTTATGCTTGATAGGGGTGGTGATAGAATTTGTTATGTGAAGTTCCCACAAAGGTTTGAAGGGATTGATCCAAGTGATCAGTATGCAAACCATAACATAATATTCTTTGATGTAAGCGTGAGAGCTTTTGATGGACTACAGGGTCCGATGCATGTTGGGTCAGGCTGTATTTTTGGCAGAACAGCTCTTTATGGGTTTAGTCCTCCTAGAACCACAGAACACCACGGATGGTTTTGTAGGAGGAAAATCATATTGTTCTTGAGGAAACCCAAGGCAGCAAAGAAGCAAGAGGATGATGAGATAACTTTGCCAATCAATGGGGATCAGGCGATATTGATGATGTAGATATTGAATCTTCGCTTCTTCTTCCTGTAAGTTTTGGGAACTCTACAGCTCTTGCTGTATCTATCCCAGTTGTAGAATACCAAGGAAGGTTGCTTTAAGATTTACAAGGAAAAGGTAACCACTGAAGACCAGCCGGTTCCCTTGCGGTGCTACCTGTTCTACTTCTCTTCACATCCATGTTTCTCATAGTTTATTGCTTCGTACCTGCAATCTCTCTTTTTTATGGCCAGTTCATAGTCCAATCACTTAGTGTGACCATTCTAGTCCTCTTGTTGGTGATCACCATCACCTGATGCTTGCTTGCAATTCTAGAACTCAAATGGTCAGGAATCACACTTAATGACTGGTGGCGAAATGAGCAGTTTTGGTTGATTGGGGGAACAAGTGCCCATCCTGCAGCGGTTTTACAAGGACTATTGAAGGCTATAGCAGGATTTGACATCTCTTCACTTTGACATCTAAATTTGCCACGCCTGAAGATGGAGATGATGAATTTGCTGACTAATACGTGGTTAAGTGGAGCTTCTTAATGGTCCCTCCTTTTCCAATAATGATTCTGAACCTGAATGCAATTGCAGGAGTTACAAGAACTATGTACAGCCCATTTCCACAGTGGAGCGCATGCTCCTTGGAGGAGTGTTCTTCAGCTTCTGGGTTCTGTCCCATCTTTACTCCTTTGCCAAAGGCTTGATGGGAAGGAGAGGAAGGGTTCCAACCATGTTCACATTTCTTGGTGAACACGAAGTTTCAGTTCCTTTAATGAAGCTCTCTACTTCATCAGTGTTCAGCTTTTTATTCATTTTAATTCACTTGTTGTGTATAGTGCGTAGCTTTTGTGTATGCAGATGAAGTTCTCTACTTCCATCTTTTTTTATTCATTTTAATTCAATTGATTTTGACCAATTGTTTCTATCGCTTTCTTATGCAAGGAATATATATATATATATATATATATATATATAATAGTTCCTATATACTTTCTGAGATTTGATGTCAGAAAAGTCTTCAACTGGGGAAAATATTTAACTTTTAGTCTCTGAATTAGAAATAAACGAAATCAAGTTTGAAGAAGCTGCAATTACCCCAGCATGTTATTACATAACTCCTCTGGTTTGCATCTGTAGTTCTCTAAGATTTGGCACTTCTGTATGAATCTTCCAGCGCCGGTTGGATCTTCACTTGAAAGCAGATTACCCCATTTTTGTCTGCCCCACTTACTCCAACTTGCTACAAGCTTGGAAGCTCCTTCAACTTCATTCCTTAGTTACACTCAGTATTCTAATTCCTCCAGGAAATATTTAATAGAATTTCCTGGCAGGCCTAACTAATTCCAGTATTTAACGAAATCCACTGCTTATTAAGTCGACTGTTGTAAGTAACCTGCCTCAAGAGGTGAAAATGGACCTTAAAATTTCTTCTCCTGATAGGGGAGAGAGTAGGGTAAACTAAGCGAGCTTGCAGGAATTACTAAGAAAGAAACTCATTCATCAACTTCTAGAAAGACTATCTAAGAATTAGTTTTGACTTTTGGCCTGCTTAGCAGGCTACCGCCCCGCTAATTACCATGCTTAATCACATAAGACTAGCTGCTGTCGTTCCTATACTGCTGGAGTTGAATCGTTTAATTGCTGTAATGTCAGTTGCTCCTTGTTCTTTGTATTCTGATGAAATTGATTTCCTCTTTCTTTTTTTTAAAGATCTCGTGCATTTTTGCTCTTTTCCGTCATTTGTTTGTTATTCATGGCATGCATGTCGTCTTAGTAAAATGTTTACGATATTATATCGAAAATCATTGAAATTAAAATTTCAAATTAGTAGATAAGGTATCGTGATATAATTTATATTATTATCTGATATTTATTGAAATTGTTTGTTACCTTCAGCCTTTCATGATCTTCAAAGAATATAATTGATTATAGTTTACAAGATTGAAGAAAAGATACGAGTATCAAGCAATTCCGCTTGGACAGTATCTAATTTTAAGGGCTTGTTCATTTTATACTTTTGATGAGGTTGAGAAGTTAGATTCAAATGATATGGTTTAATTTAATGGAGGTTGTGATGATAAATACTAGATTAAAAAAATAATAAGAATGATAATATAGTTTATAAATGTGGAGACTAAAAATCCCCGATTCACAAGTAAATATCTTCTATGAACTTGAGGATGTATTAGGAAATGGAAATCATAAAGAAGAGTTCTCAAGGATCATAACGTGATACATAAAATTTATGATTTGCATAACAAGTTTCGAGTTCGAGTCAGGATGTGTATTTCTTATAAAAATTTAGGACAGTTGAGATTTTACTCGTTCACTTAAACCCAAAAAATATATTTTTTAAAATAAAGTTTACTCGCATAAAAAAATCATTAAGAAAAAATATACTGAAAAGAAGGAGAAGATAATCTTTTTAAAATTAGAGGGGGTGTGTGTGAGAGGAAAGCACCCAACTTATTCTCAAGAGAAAATTAGGGTTAATGATTCCACGGATAAAACTTTACAAGGATGGGAGAATGAATTCTTTATTTTTATTTCCAAATTATTGGATAAAATATTCACTAAGATGTTGCGTTTACCTTTTAAAACTTGGCACTTTCCATGTTTAGTGTCGGCAGTGATGTTGCCTCTCATTTCGTGTTCAAAAATACCAGTCGAAGTTTATATAGATAGATTATGATAAGGGACCGATTTGCTTTGTTTTATTTTGAGCTTGACGTGGTGGTGGACGGCAGCCGTGCATGGTGCATGTGTGGAGGACCAATTGATATTGAGATGCTATCAGCCTTCAGCAGCCTCGACAGGCAACACCTCCATTGAGGCATGCAAGATTGCTTCCCTTTTCTTCTTCAGCTTCAAAAAACATAAAGCACATAACTACTAAGTGTCTGTTCGGGGAAGATAATTACAGTTGTTTTTAAAGTTTTTTTAATTTAAAAGTATATTAAAATAATATTTTTTATTTTTTAAAAATTATTTTTAATACCAGTATATAAAAATAATTGAAGAAATATCATTTTTTAAAAAAAAAAAAGTTTAATACCACCACCCACATGAACAACCTACTCCTCTCCAGAAGCAAAATAAATACTAAAAATCTCATGTCGTCCGTGTTCTGGAACGCGAACCTCCTCCTCTCCTCTGGAAAACCCTATCAAATCTCTAATGAAACGCTACATCACAATCTGTCTTTTCTGTGATTCCATTGAACACTCAAGGCTGTTGCCAAGTCTTAATCACAGTTCCTGATATTATATTAATTCATATGCGGACGAGCAGCCTACAATGAAAGGAAATACCCAACAAATACCAAGTTTTTTATTTCCAAAGTTAATTCGATGGATAAAAAAAAAAAAAACAGCCCGGTGATGTGGTGGGCTAACCACGTGTACCCAGCTGATTCCAGAGAGTCCAGGCAACCGGCCACGTGTGATGCCAGGGCAAAAGGAATCGGTCCCCCATCCCGGCTTTGGACAGTTGCTACGCAACAATGACGCATGGGTCCCTCTTTTGATGCCACAAAATAAAATTGATCACCCAACTTCCAAGCTTTTTTTATACCTTTCTTGGCTCGCTTGTAAACTGTAACTATCACTTCTTACTAGTAGACCTGTCAAATGAAGCAGAGGTGGCAGCTCACTAGGGACTTCGCCCTCCTAACCCAGGATGATGAAGTGTTTGTTTCCGTCCTGTTGTCTCAGCCATGTTTTTGTTTTAAAAAATGATTTTAATTTGTTTATATTAAAAATAAATAAATAAAGTTATTTTAATCACGTTCTGACTCTCACCGCTAACCCTCCTCACGGGGGGGAAGGTGAGTTGTAATTGATGAGAAGAAACTCGGAATGGTGTGCCCGATCTGGTCACACCGACGCCGACCAAATTTACAGTTGCAGTTGATCTAATAAATTGAATGGCATTTAAACAAGCAATTTGGACACTTCACTGAAACTATTTGTTTATTATTTCCTCCATTGGAGGAAGGCAGCTTTCTCCCTCTTCTTTAGCAGAGAGATGTTCTGTGTTGCTGCAATGCACGCGCCACCATAAACAAATTGAATGTCCCCCATGGGGTTTTTTATTTTTTTTCAAAGGCAAAAATAATAGAATAGAATACAAATCGCCTCGGAAATGACTTGAAATTAAAACTAAAAAAAATTAAAGGAAAAAAATCAGGTTATATGAAGAACAAATGACAAAATATGAGAAAATATAAAACAAAAATAAGAAATAAATAAATCAACAACAAAAAAAAAGTCCCTGAAGGGTAATTAGTTTACCGGCGAGTAGAGTAGAGTTTTTCATTGTGAGTGTCCGTACAAATCGTAGGGTGCCCACAGTGCATCAAGAGGGCACGGTTGCTTTGAGTCGAGCCTGAGCCACGGCTTTCCACTACCTGACCAATGCAGTAGACTAACCGGACCCGGATGCAAGTTCCGGCAACTCCCTCTCACATTATCACCGCCTAACCCATGTTGATTCCACCTGTGCTCAATCGGAGCCACGTGTCCCGCGAAGACCAAAAGATACGACGGCAACGAACCCAATTCATAAATCCGGTGACTCTTCTGGATCGCCATCCACCTCTCAATCCGCTTCGTGTAACCGACCCATCGCCATTTCACCAGATCTATCACCATCACTCCAGTGTTAAAGTAACAGGGTTTCCGTCCCCGAAATGTCCCTGAAAACCGCTTCTCGGACCAGAAACTCGCCGTGAAATACTTGGTGAAGTTGGCATGACAATATTCAGGAGCTCCGATTGTTCTAGAACCCAAATTAGTAGTCCACAGCTTTGCAATATCATCAACGACAACTAGATCAGAGTCCAAATAAATCACTCTCTTAACACATGGCTCAAGCAAATCAGCCAGATAATTCCTCGCGTAATTAAGTGGCTGCTCCAGCGCTTGCCTCACTGAAGTAGAAATGAGGCTGCGAACAATCTCCGGATCGAAATAATAAACTTTGAGCTTCAATTGAGGGAAAGTGGATCGGACCAGGGATTCCAGATTGGTCTCGGATACTAAAAAATGGAAGAACACATTCTCGGGACACATTGAGTGCTGCAGAATTGAGTGAACAGCTGCAACTGAGCCACGAAGATACTCCACATCGAGAGTAATCGCTACGTGGACCAATGAAGGATCACAGACAATGGTTTTGCCTCTGATTTGGTGGTCAGAGAAGCCGCATTCATCAGCATTGCGGAATGTAGTCGATTTTCGGAAGGATAGTTGGGTGAGGGAATTGGAAGGGGAGAGAGGGGGTAAACGGAGATGACCGTCGTGATTGGAGGAGCGGATGGCTTCAGCTGGAGGGAAGGACTGGAGAGACGGAGAGAGTATAATCATGACAAGAGCGGCAGAGAAGAAGCCTGAAAATCGTAGAATCCAAAGCATTTTCGTACCGTAAATCCCTCTCCTCCTCTTCTTCTTCTTCGATTTGAAATCGAACCGATCTGCCACAATGGATAGAAGGGACGATCGAAGGAACGCCAGGGTTCCTCTGAGGTCCGCCAGGCCTGCTTGCTCTGCACTCTCTGTAGCAGCAGTTGATGGATAGATTAGTATCCTCCGAAAGGAAACCCTCGATTCTCTCTCTCCCCCCCTTTTCCTTTCAAAGTAGTATTGCCGTGGTAGCGAAGTGGCTAGAAGAATCCATGAAACGAGCCGGCGGGCACAATCAGGCCCCTGGTGCTAGCGTACGCCACCGTGCACTCCACCCCCCTCCCCCACTGTGCTTGCACCCAATCCCTCAACAAGACGAAAAGAGATGAGAGAAGCAGGGCAGAGCAGAGAGAGAGCGAGTGTGGTGGGGGGGGGAGGGGGCGCTTTCTTCGCCTTGCTTCTCTTTTTCCAGCTTAGCTTTGGTTGCCTTGCGTTTTCCACCATAGAATAGAACGCCAACAACAATTTTATAAAGAAATAAAAAGACGCAATAGTAAATGGTGGCAGAATAATTTCAGGAAATAAAAATCTGCCATTTACTACGGTTTTGATTATATGAGAGTTTCAGAGGTAAAAATAGGAGGTCGTGCATTGATCGGGGTGTTCCTTTTTAGAAAGAAACTTCTATCCCAATGACGATTGTGTCCCCAGACCTTCTAATCTATGGTCTTTCTATCCCCTGTCCTCCTCTTCGCTGATTTTTACTGCCTCTTGTTACCGCCTCAAATCCTTCCTGGTGGGCTCCGTCCTTCACCAGTTAACTAAAACGCAAAACTGTGTAGAGAAAATATTAGACCAGTAGATACTGTAGTTTGGTAGTGTAATTATTATTTTGATCTTTAATGTATAAAATTTAACTCTTAATTGAGAGAGTATTTTAGACTTTTTATCTTCCATGTTGATATTATCAGATTATTTAGGGGTATTTTTTGTCTTTGCATTATTTTTTAAACAGTAAATACATGGATTTGTCCCTATAACGGACAACAAAGACGAAATGCCAATGGTGTTTTCGGTTTTTTCTATTGACATTGCATAATGAATTAATGTTTTTACCCTCAAATGTGACAAGAACAATAGGCTGAACGGGAGGGCATTTTTTATTTTTCACGATTGCATGAACAATATAATTACTAAAACAACCTCACAAACGACAAAACCAAACAGCTTTAGCCGAGGGCATAATGGTAGCTTGATGCCAGGTTTTTTTGTTATTATCATCATGTCAGGGTTGTTTAGGTGAATCCATGTTTGTTTACTAATTTTTTTCAGTTTTACTGCATGCGTGTATTCTTGACACGCCATCTATTTTGACTCATATACCCCTACACAGCGCGTTCAGTTAACTTCGGATGGTAAAAATATTCGGTCACCGTATCGCTGGATATGCCGCCGTGTTTTCTTTCACCAAATGGTATGCGTGTCGACGGCAGACAAGCGGGTGGTTGCCAGTGATCAATTTTTTCATTTTTCACCCCTTTTATCGATCTTGCACGGCCAAAAAACAATCTAGTCCTCCTAGTTTATGTGTTGTTGATTATAGTCCCTGTGCTTTTGATTTTGTTTGTCTTCCTAATTTCTTCTATATAATTTTTTTGTTTTTTGCAATTGTATCATTCAATTGAAATTAATAATATGTGTTGTTTTTCATTTCAGTTCTTATTTTTTTGATTTTTTTGTTTGTTTTTTATTCTTTTAATTTTTTTTGGCATGAATGTTTTGATTTGTTTTAATTTTTTCCTAGAATTGAAAGTGATTTTGACCTTTATTCTTTTAATTTTTCTTTTGTGTAAAATCTATTTAATTTTTTTGGTCTCAAATTTTTGATATGTTGCAGTTTTATCCTCCAACTCAAATTGATTATATATTTTATTTTTCACTTTAGATCCTTATTCTTTTAATTTTTATTTGGTTTTAATTCATTTGATTTTTTGTAATCCTTCTTGGACCATCTTTATTTTTTGTTCATGCTTATAAGTTCATGCTTTTAATTTTATTTTTTTATTTAGTCATGAAATTTTAATATCTGTTAGTATTCATTTTAAAATTGATATTTCTTCTTTTTTCCCTTTGTTGTTTTTTTTTATTTTTTTTATTTTTACATCAAATCATAAGATTTATTTTATTCTCTTAATAAAAAAAAATTTCTATTCTATGAAAGTTTGTTTTTTTTATTCTTCTAGGTAATTTCATGGTTATAATTTTTTAAACAATAATGATTGACAAGTTTTTTTAGTGATTTTTTTTATTTTTTTATGTTTTGCTCTTTTGTAAAAATGTTTGGATATTTTATATATTCTTTGAGCTAATTTAATAAATTTTATTATTTGAGTAGTCATGGTGATAATAATTTTAAGTACTATAGTCATAATAACAATATTGGTATAACAATAGATTTTCAATGATATTTTTTTTTCCTTATAAGTAAAAAATCAAAGACTTATTTTGTTGTTTAGCTATTGTAGGTGTTTATACAATTTATAATTTATTATTTTATTTGGTTTACATTACATTATTAAGTAAGTTAATCCTAATACAATGAATTTAATAATTTAGGTACTCAAATATTCTTATTTTTTTATGGCAATGATAGTTTTATACTGGTGATTTCATTAAAACTTGTTAAACAAATATATTTATATAGATTTAAAATTCATATATTTTATTAGAAACTTGTGTTTTAGAAAAATTCTGAACATATTTATTATATTTTCACAGTTTATAGTATTAAAAAAAACTCACACTCTTAATTTTTTTTCATTAAAAAATATGATTATGGCTCCATTTATTTTAATTTTTATTATTTTATCTGTTAAAAACATTTAGAGTTTTTATTTTATTTTTCAAGATAATTTTGTGATTTTCATTGTTTAAACAATAATAATAATAATTTTAGTGGTTTTTTTATAATTTTTTTCTTGCGTGCTCTTCTGTTATAGTTTTTCTTTTTTTATTATTCATCATGACAATTTAACAATGTTGATAATTATTTTAAATTTGATATTTCTTCTATTTTTGTGTCTTTGTTATTTTTTGTGTTTGATAATTATTTTTATTTATTCTTCAAATCAAATGATTTTTTTTTGCTAATAATATTTATTTTGTTTTTGTCATTTATTTTGGTTGTCTTTATTTGCTCTTTTGTTAGAGTATTTTCTTATTTGTTTTATTCTTGAGATAATTTTATAGTTTTTATTGTTCATACAATAAATTAATAATCTTAGTGGTTTTTTTTATAATTTTTTTCTTAGTTACTCTTTTATTACAATAAAAACCATTTTGATTGTTAATATTAATAACAAAAAATATTAATAGTGTGAGTCCTTTATTTATTTTCCTTTTTTTTAATAAAATAATGTTTTTTATATGCTGGTAATAATATTTTATTTATTTTACCTTCAATCATAATAATACCAGTAAAAATAGCAATTCAATAAATTTATCATTCAGTGTTGTATTTATTAAGAGTTAAGTTTTCAAGCTTCACTGTATATAATGTTTCAAATAAAATATCATGAATTAATGGTTTGCAAAAATTCTGTAACTCAATGTTGTGTTTAATTTTTTTTTTATCTTATTTTTTAAAAATAGTATTGATTAACATCAGTATTAAACATAAAAAAAATTATCTTATAATAAGTTTTTTTAATATTACTCTACAAAAATTTTGTTCAAAATTTTAAAATGACCTATAAGAATAACATACATGGCCTTTGTAACATGATTAATTTTTTTTATACCTCGAATGTCTAGGTCAACTTGCATTCAATTTGCTTTTTATATGGTTATTCTAATCTCATTATTTCAATCATAGGCTTGATATGCTAACTTGGATTGACTTAGGGTATTTTTTTATCTATTTTTTATGATGTTATTTTGATCCTGCAATCTGATTGTTTTTTTTTATAAATATTTTTTTAAGATTCTTCCCTTTAACATTAAGTTAATGAAAATTAAACTTCATAATTTATTTTAATTTAGTTTCAATGATGGTATCCCGGTCTCATGACTAAGTCATGAATTTGATATATTAATTTAGGTTGACTGAAGTTGTTTTTTATGTTAACTTAAGTTGGTTTTTATGTGTTTGATTTTATCTCTCACTATTTTTTTGATTGAAAAATAAATTTCATAATTTATTTTTATTTACTTTATATAGGATTAATATGGTCTCGTGACCCGAGTCATGTATTAAGAAGGTTAACTTGAATTGACTCAGGTTGATCCAATATGTTGTTGTCATCTTAATATATATGTATAAAGAATTATATTATATTGACTTTTTCCGAGTCAAAGTATATTTTTATTGGTCATTTATAGTTAAAGTATTTTATTCTACTACTAGAAAAACATTACTATGCTTCAATGTTTTTCTTAAGAAAAAAATTAACCTGAACCATAGTACAAACCAATAATTTAGTTAATGTACCATGTGTGCAAGTCATTGAATAATTTTGTAAATCTGTATTGTTTTTAGTTATTTATATATAATTAATGATTTAACTATATTATCATAATTTTATTTATGTGTTATCATAGTAGTTATAATTATGTGAACAAAAATATTAATAGATGTCATACTCATAAAAATACTAAACCTAAATTTGATATGATTTCCCCTCAATTTTCTAGAATTTCTTATTCATTAAAACAAGATTTCTATCTTGAAACTAAATCTAAAGGTAATGAGATCTTTTTAAAAACTACATAGTATATTTTATTCCCTAGATCATTCTTGATTTTTTAAGGAAATATTACTATATCATTTAATTTAATAATTTTATTGAGAAAAAAGATTTAATTAAACAATAATAAAATAATACATAAATGAACTTCTATACTATATATCTTAAACTGTCGAACAACTTCGAAAACCTTGATATCTGTTGTTTTTAGTATAAGAGATGGGTAGTTTGATTTTTCTTGCTTTTACATCTTACAAAAAAATAAATAAACTCAATATATATCTTAAACTAAATTCTATTATATAAACCTTCTATTATTAATGTAAGAAAAAAATAATTAAAATAAACATTGGTAAAAAAAATATATAAATTGAAGTATTTAGTTGAGAAACTTTCCTAGTGATTTCTCTTTATTCATTTTGGTATCAATATTTTAATTTTTTTTTTATTTTCATTTGCATATATATATTTTAAATATTTTATATGGGAAAAATGAAAATTATACACTTAAAAAAAAAAAGTGAATAAGATATATCACATAACTTGATGGGGCGTTTAAGCAAAATGTTACAATTTTACTATATAAAATAGATTAGATCACACAAAGTTTTCATACAAATTAATGAAATTAATGTGATGGTTCATACCTAACCTATAATTAATATTTGTTGCTCATATTTCTTCATAGGACGATGTAGGTCTTTCACCAAGTGTCTTGAATATGCTAGTTTTTTGGTATCGGTGAATTGTTTTATTTTCTAGTATGTTTTGTATAAATAAAATTATTTAATTTATATATGTCTATATTTTTATTACTATAATAATAATAATAATAATAATAATAATAATAATAGAGGCTTCATCACGATAAAAGCTGAAAGGGGTAAGTTAAAAAAGGCGGGCTATTCCGTCCATGCGTCAGGCTTTTTAAGATGTTTTTGCAAATCGAGTGCATGGGGGTTAGTGTAGACCAGCTGGCTTGGCCAATCCAACGACGAATAGAAGTGTGTCGGTCCCACAGAAAATGCAGGTGCACGGTGCAACCTGCGCATTCCGTGCAGCACAGCTACTTCCAATGAACCGTATCCCTCGGTGAGCACATTTTTAACAGTCCGTACAGTTTACACTTTCGAGTCCAACTCAGCCAGCCTGTCCTCAACTGTGCAATAAATACTCGGGCCGGGTCTTTCACTGCGGGTGCTTGTTTTTTAGCTCATCATGTGAATCGAAGTGTTCCGACAATGGGTGTCAGAGATTTAGAATATTATTGATAATTCATATATTAATGGCTGGTCGAGGCGAAGTGGGTGCCGTTCTTACGGGGAAGAACCCTAATTTCTCAAAGGTTAAGCTGAAAACAACCAACACAACATCAAAAGAGAAAATGGCCCAAAAATAGTAATAAAAACTAAGATGTATGGATCTAAAATATCAGCAACAATAATAACAATGAAGACAATATTATATTTATTAGAGGTAAAAATGATAAAAAAGGGTTGGGGTAAAATTGAGAAAAAAAGAATTATTAATGATTCACTGACCACATATAAAGAATATGTATCATTTATAATGAGAAAATAAAATCATTTTATTTATATAATTAAATGGATATTAAAGAGGGGTACTTACTAAATAGATATGACATATGTGGTCAAAAGGATTATAATAATAAATAAATAAATAAGAACTTTTGAAACTAGATGGTATATGTTAATTTTTTTTAATCTTAAATTATATCGATTTTATTTTAATTAACTATATCGACCACTTGTGAAGACTCAACTGATATGGATATTCTATGTGGTTCTCTTTTAAGTGAGTGCATTCAGTCAATGTTTATAGGGATGACTATATCAAGTTGACTAGGTTGGGTACTAGTAATTTTTAGAACCCCAATGACAAAATAATAGATCAATTGATTATGTATGTTCGAACATGATATATTTAAAGGTCTTATTTTCACGAGTATTATCAACAATGCGGTATAATTATATTTCCCGACACCACTTGATAATTTTGATCATTCTAAATTACAGTCAATCATTCTTGCATATTTATATCAATAACTATGTAAAATAAAAAGAAGAAAAAACAAATTGTAAGGTGTCTTCTATTTTTTCAAGTATATATTTTATATTATTTAATTACTAGAATTTATGTCATTTGGAATACTAACTTATAATTCTCAGTATTGATTAATATAGATATAGAAATGAGAGCATATTCATATTGGGCATCTCGAGAGTTTGGATAATAACATGCTTGACACTATCACTTAAAGACAGTTCATTGATTCTATGTTATAATGAGATAAAACTAAGTGTAGCCAGCAAGGTATTTATATAAATTGAATATAAAAAAATATGCTAACTTTATGGTTTGTCTTGTTAAATGGTAAGAAAGTAGATATTTCATGGTAAATCCCACTAATACGAATTTGACATGCGAGTGTGGCATCAAATTTATCTTGTTAAATGACATGAGAGTAGATATTTCACGATAAATCCCACTCATGTCCATGAATTTTAACATGATGAGTTTGACATACTGGTACAACGTGAAATATGTATTATAAATATATATATATATATATATATATATATATATATATATATATATATATATATATATTTATATATAATTATTTTTATTTGAAAGTTAAGTATTTAGTTTTGATTGAATTGATATAAGTTTTTTTTATATGTCTTGTTAGGTTGTATAGATGTCATATACAAATGACTCGATACTTTAAACTTCGCCTATATACTGTAATGGATTTGATATTTGGTTACCATGAGTCTCCTTGCACTACTTTGACATAATTGAGATTTTTTTCTTCCAAATCATGTAAAGCGACAATTTGTACTCTTTCAACATAAATTGGATTACATTAATACGAGAGAAGAGTTGCATAATAATAATCATTAAGGTAAGTGCAAGGGGAACTAATTGGTAATTCATGCATTTTACATTGATCTTTATTAGAGAATGTGTTTTTAGTAGTGATATTTGACGATTGATAAAGAAACCCTACATGACATGGTATTCGTCTATCACACATCGTTTTATTACACGGACCTGGTCATGTTTTCCAAAACTTTCATAAAATCCAGTACATTATACCCTAAATATTCGAGCAAAATCAATTAATATGTGATATTGTTTTATATTTATTAAATATCAAATTAATTTTTTCATGGATAATGATTACTAGTTGCTTTTAATGTGTACATGTAGATTAATTTCCAATTGATTTTTAATGTATGTAAAGATATTACTTTCTTGATATGAGAACTCGAAAAGCAATAACAATTATATATGAAGATGTTGATATGATAAGATCAGTTGTAGTTTGCACTATGCTTAATTTATATCATGGTGGGCTTCTAGAGGTCGAGCATCTTGAAACAACATTAACAAAATATAAGATTATTTATCATGTGAGTTTTGGGGATGTTGGTCCTTCTATGAGTATTTTAGGCTCGTCTACGAGTGACCCAGGTTCATCCACGAGTAAGGATATTTTTTGTCATTTTCATACCAGCATGGGTATTACAAAATTGTCCTCGAGTTGGACAAGTTAAGGCGATGCTCCAGCCCCGCACACCAGTGCTTCAAACTTTTCTACGAGCTTGAGAGATTATTATATATAGTTACATGTTATTATATGTTACGAGAATTATGAATAAATATACAATTAATTTAATTTCTAGTAAAATGATATATTTTTTTTTTAAATTGTGTTTTGATACGGAAAATATTTTATTTGTAATTAAGTGAATTATTGTGTTTTTTTTTAAGGAGTTGATGACAAAGTAGCCTGTCTCATGATGCCTTTGTTAGAAGAGCCATATTTGCAAAAATAAAGCTTCTGATAGATTTCAATTACAATAATGTGTTAATTTCCTAAATATTTTTATAAGTATGTTATTTAATAAAATAATATTTTCAAAACATGCTCAGTCACCAAAACACTAAAGGTATATAAAGCCATCACAATCGACGGCCTGTATCTTAGGGCAAGTCCAATGGGGCACACTATCTGCGAAGCCAGAGCCAAAATTTTGAAATTTTAGCTTTTTGTTATTAAATGTTTGTCTCCAACACGAACAGCTAAGTGAAGAGCCAAAATGGCTTCTTAATCTTCGAGAGCTATTTCTACATGTGCAATCCTGCAGAGGTAAAAAAAAATAATACAATTGGAAGTTACCGTTGTTGCCAATTAAAACACCCAGTATCGAAACACAGCAATCCAGGGAGCCCAACACAGAACACCCAACATAGCAACCATAAAATTACTCATCCCATCGAATTGAACAATTGAACAATTGAACAATTCAACAATCAACCCACCGAATTCAACAATCAACACAGCAATCAGTTCAATTTCAAAAATTAAAAAAACACAGAATATTTTGCATCCAGAAGAAGAAAAATCACAGAAACTATTCAAAGAAAAATCACGGAGGGAGAGGGAGTGGCTGGAGATGCAAAGGAAGGGGCTGGACGGAGAGATGGAGGGGGGCTGGCTTGAGGCTGAGATAGAGGGGGTGGCTGGAGCTGGATGGAGAGATGGAGGGGGGCTGGCTTGAGGCTGGGATGGAGGGGGTTGCTGGACGGAGAGAGGGAGGGGGGCTGGACGGAGAGAGGGCGACGATGAGAGGGAAAAGGAAAGGGAAATTAGGGCAGATTTTGTTTTGGGGGGGTAATCGGGGGGAGGGTTTTATATATTATTATTAATAATAATTATAATAGTTAGCAAAAAATAGTAGTTAGAAAAAAAATGTGAAATTCGTTAATTGGGATTGTTTTGTCGGTTAAAATAGTTAGCATAAAAAAATAGTTAACACAGAAAAATAATTATGCAAAATTTGTTAATTAGGATTTTTTTTTGTCGGTTAAAATAGTTAGCATAAAAAAAATAGTTAACACAAAAAAATAATTATGCAAAATTTGTTAATTAGGATTTTTTTTGTCCGTTAAATTAATTACATACTATATTTTTAACTTTTTCTAATGCTCAAAATTTTAAATGTTCCGGATCTTTTAATTATAATTTTTTTTAATTTAAATTTAAATAATATTTTTATTGTTGATGATTTTCTCAAAAGTAATTATTTAATTATATAACTTATTCCTATTAATTGTATAATTAAACTATATACAAAATCATTAAACTTTATTTAAAATAGAATTAAAAAAAATGACTCCCAAAATAGCTCTTTACCATTGGACTACACATCAACTTAAAAATTATTTACACACTATTCAAAAAATCATTTTTATAATTTGACTCTTCAAAATAGCTCTTGCTATTACACTTGTCCTTATAAACTCTTCACTATCGGGTACTGATAATATTCTTCTTCTTATTATTATTATTTTAAAACTGCAAAAACTTACTGTAAAGGGTGTGAATTGTGCAAGATCGTTTTCGCTAATCGTCACGATGGAATTCTAGTTCCCATTATCGTCAGAAAAGTCACTGAAAAGCAAGCACATTGCAGCAGGATACAGATTTGTGCATCCATCATCGCCTCAAGGACTACACCCACAAGCTCTGCAATTATTCATCCATGGAAGGAAGCAAAAGGAAAATCGTCAGAGAGTTTATAATTACCATTACCATGCCAAGGGCAGCATTTCTAATATATTAAAAATAATCGAGTAATTTATGGTAATAAATGAGGTTAGATGTTGCTTGTCGATAGGTTCATTTCTAGTAGCCGTCGCCAGCCCGGAGACGTTAACTGGGATAGCCGTTAGAGCCTCGCAGTCCCTTTTGGACGGACATGGGAGAACCCCATTTTTCAACACCAAACTCCTTTCCTGCACCATCCCTCCACTTTCTCTCTAGCCGTTGGCTCATCACTTGTCAAGGACCATCCCTGTCAGCTGCGCACCATTGGCTCCGCAGACACTATTTTAATGAACTGACATTACTACAATTATTTTATTGAAAAAATAATAACAACAGTACTCGTTTACCTTTTTTAATTTTTTTTATCAACATGTTCGTACCATCTTTATTAATTTTACAGGGTCATTTTTTTATTAATATATATATTTAGACTAATTTATATATTTTTTAATTAATTTTGTGGATTTTAAAATTAATTAGTTCACCCCTCTTCATCATCATTAATATTTCTTAATATATGTATGTATATATGTATATGTGTGTGTGTGTGTGTGTGTGTGTGTGTGTGTGTGTGTGTGTATATATAAAATACAAAATATAAAAAAAAATGACTATGCTCAAATCTAATTCAAGTTCGTATGTAAAATTACTTTTTCCATCTCATTCTGGAGCTGACCATGCTCAAATAGAAAACCGATGAATAAAATAGATATTAAAAACCTAAAAGATTAATATAAAATTAAAAGAAAACCAAAGGGTTTATAACTACTTACAATAATGAATTCTAATTTTTAATAAATATTTTAAATTTACAAACAAAATTGTATATATTTTAAGAGATAAACGAAGAGATTAATCGGAAGACTACTTGTTTAGACCAACTTGAAGTCAATTGTGAGGAAAAAAATAATAGTTGAAAACAACAATTTAAACATGTAATAACAAGATCATATTAAATAATAACAATGAATAATATAAACATGTAATCATGATTGTTGTTCCAATAGTTACTTTTACTTTTTTTTTTTTTTGTATATTGTTTATTAAGACATATTTATAAAGATGAAGACTTACAAACTTTTGGTAGACCAAAATCTATTTCTCATTCATTTCTCCCTCATATATGATCTACTCTTTTATTAATTTTGCAATATTCATACTTAACAAATAAGTTGTGTTACAAGGCATACTTTAAGAGTTTCGTATATCTATTAAAAATATATAACTTATTAAATATATTGGGATATAAAGTAGACGTAATATGCAATATCCAATATCATTTAACATGTTTATTATTATACTTATTCAACATTAATATGATATGACCATCCATAATACTCAACAATGTAATGCAAATAATATAGTTATTCTTTTTCCAAGCCTCGTGGTTTTCTTTTATGCTGTGTCGTATTGCTATTTCTAAATCTTTCATGAAAATACTTAATTTTTTTAAAGCCTTAGAAGAACATATTGGATTTTCATACTATAGATTTTATATTTGTTTCCATTTATCTTATTATTTCCATTTAGCTCTACGCAATGTACTCGGTAATAATTGTCATTTCCACCATGAAGTGAAAAAAATAAATAATTCAATGGCATAAATTATTCAATCATGGAAAACATGTTGTCAGCAAATCAAACCTGTTATTTAGCCTGAGAAACAAGCAACAACATGCTCTAATGCCAATGATGGACAATAAAAAAAACATGTTCTATAAAACTTGTATCACTGTCTAAGTATAATGACATTAAATAATAAAGAATCATGTTTATTCTTCATTGCTTACGTGAACTTAGTTTATATAAATGATTTTTATTAAAATTTGTTTTCCTAGAGCCATTTGTCCTCGTTCTTTTTTCTTTTTATTGTAAATTAATGTTAACAAATATATTTATAAGGGTAAAGAGTCACTAACCTTTGGTAGTTGTTGCTGTTAGGATGTAACCCTTCATTTTTTTCCTTTATATTATATCTTTAATATAAATAATATTGATAAACCAATCAATTATATCTTTAATATAAATAATATTGATAAACCCATCAATAATATAAATAATATTGATAAACCCATCAATTATATCTATAATATAAATAATATTGATGAACCCATCATGGGTGACCCAAGTCTATTTCTCCTTTAGAATGATATTATTCTTTTATGAAAATTTAGAGTGGAATCAAATTGGCAGTATCCTGCATGTAGGAGAAGAAGAACATGTTTATGTGAAAAAAGGAAAAACTTTCAGACAAATTCTATTACAGGTTTAAAGTCATGGATTGGATTGCATATGTTGAGGTAATTAATATTTGACAAGGTTTGTCATTGAAATAATTTAATTTTATTGTGTGCCAGAGATTTGTTAATGAGGGAGCCGAAATAAAAGGACGTAGGTCTTTTATTGAAAAAAATACAGTGGTGTTAACTTTAGTCCTTGTTCTTCTTCTTTTTCTTCTTTTGATCATTGAATTATGTTTCTTTTCAATTTCACCCTTCAATGTCACTCGGGGGGGTTCTAGATCCTTGTCTGTTTGATAAACGTTGCTTCCTCGAATTTAAGTTTGAGGCGGCTCTCCATGTCTTCTTGACTCACTGTGCGCTGTCCCTTTCAACTGTTCAATCACATCATCTATGTAAAGTATTTTTCTTTTTTATATAAATATATGAAAATAATATTATTTTATTTTTAAAAAATTATTTTTTGATACCAATGAAAATAATTTTAAAATATTAGTTTTAATTTAATATAAACAATAAAAATAAAACATCTTCAAATCTTTTTAAAATTATTTTTATAATACACTGTCAAACATCCTTAATCCGCCAAGTGCTTTTTCAACAGCAACTCTCTTTTATTTTGGTCCCGTGTGGATTCGATAAAAAACATCAATATCAGCTGTTTCCTCCCTGGGCTAATTAATTAATTAATTAATTAACTAACATTAACGTTGTTGTTTTCTCCTTCATAATTGATTCCCTTTTTATTTTGGTCCCTCTGTTTTTTGCAATTTTGTTTTTTGCACCAACCACCCTTTATTTGTCACTATAGATGACATGCTATTCATCCATTTAAATAAACCACCAAGTATATAGGCTTGATCTTTCAAGCCCATGCATGCCTGCCCTTTTTCTTTGTATTTCAAGTCTCATGGCATGGGTGTGATGACCTTCTTTTTTTTTTTTCTTATAATATTTTAATTTAAATTTAATAGGAAAAAATGATTATTTGTCATATATTTTTATAATATCAACAGATATATTTTTAAATTATTCATGGGTTTTTCAAATGCTCTTTTAAAATTTTACTTATTGTCTTTCTAGTGCATATCTATTTATATTATTATATGATTAACTAAGAAATAGATTTTAAAAAGTTCTCCTTGCTAAAACATGATAAGTGTGTTTTTCTTATAATAATAAAAGGCATGTCGTCGGGCCTACAAATGGGCCTGATGCAATGCTAGCCCCTCCCCACAGGCTTATCGCACTATCAAGACCTCATACCTGATTCTGATTTTAAGGTAGACACTTAAAGCTCAAGGTATTTTTTTTTTACCCTTTTGCATGTATAAGAGTGAGATCAAATTCATGGGTAACATACATCTAAAATTATGTTTTAGCATAACACCCATATAAACCAATTCCTAACTAGGTCACAAGGAATTATGGTGTCTTTAAAATGTATCAACGATAGCAAGTTTACACTTCATTAAGTGTTTGTTTAGAAATGTAACTGTGATTGTTTTTAAAAATATTTTTCATTCATAAATGTATTAATTTTTTTAAATTATTTTTTGATATCAGCATATTAAAATGATATAAAAATCTATTTTTTTAATTTAAAATAAAAATCATTAAAAAAAAACACTTTTGAAACGTAGTGTCAAACACCCCTTAAACCCTCTACATAAGTGAGTGTTCACTAGCCAACTGAATGAACAAGTTTTAAGAGCTATAAATATTTTTTGAACTATAAAAGAAAATGGTTTTGAATCTCTCCATTCTTTACATGTTTTTGCTATCTGAAGCATTATTGTCTAAATATATACTAATTTAACCATAAGAAAATCTCAAAATTCAATAAAAGAAACTTGTTTTGGCTCCACAATGGTTTTGGCTAGATTGGCAATGGTGAGTGGAATATATTGCAATTGCAGGCCATTAAAAAACCATATTTACGAGTGCTTAGGATTTTTGGAACAGGGTTAATTATTAACAGGTTTCCTCGATGTAATTGTACGTGAACAACATCCCAGCCGATCATCTTTGCTATAAATTTAACTTGCAAAACCATAATTTTAGGAGAGAATTTAATGATTTCAAAAATCGAAATCTGCCAAAAGGGAAGGTCAGGAAAGAATTAAGATAACTTGTATTTCAACCTTTGATCTTTGAGCATTCGAAAACAGTGAAGCAAGAGCCCAGTAGGAATCATCGAGCTTCATTTTCCGAACTTTCTCCTTGGCCCTTCAGTTTGAGCCTATAATGGTTATCTCCTCTTTCCAGATTTGCTGGAAGCAGTCAATAATTGATTTTCTTGGTCAGGAAATGTACTGGGCTTGCTGCTATCTTGCATGATGGTCTCAGGTTGATCGAAAGATTCAAGAGGGCGGGATAAACTATTCTCCTTGTAATAGTAGATTTCATTGCTCTGATCCATGAATCCTCCATCCTCGCTTATATCTTTTCTTGGTAGTAGTACTGCCAGATTTTCTCTCTCATAGAGAAGCAAGACTGAATGCAACTCACTGCTATTTTTTTGGTATAATCTTCGGGATAATCCTTTTTGGTGGCACTTGACATGTACCGGATCGGATATATTTTATAAAATAGAACTTATTAATAAATATATAGAGATACCAGATGAAACGCGCTTGAATGTAACTAAGAAATTCTTTGTTATATCATTGGTATAATAAATGAAAGTATGTTTTATACATCAATTAAAAACTTCAAACTTGTTGGCTACTCGAATAGTATGGTTGTAGTAGAGATTTGGATGAAAGAAAAGGCATAACAAAGTTTTTATTTTTATGGGAGATACATCTTTTACATAATCATTCAATAAATAATCGATAATGATGTTATCAAGTTGTGAAGCCGAGTATGTTGTTGTCTACTCAGTTGTACATCATTTAATACTGAAACATTTGAGATTTTCTCAAGAAAATCCTACATATATTTATATTGATAATCGATTGGTGACTGCATTAGCAAATAACCTAATATATTATGAAAAATATAAAAACATCGATATACGTCATTATTTTATTTGAGAACATATGAAGAACAAAAAAGTTGAATTAATATCTTACAAAACAAAGTCAATGGAGGGAGAAACATTTATCATATTAAAGTTTATGGCATAACATCTCTTGATTGAGATAAAATGAGAAATTTGTTGGTGTAAATTCAAACTATAGAGGTCAAGGATGGAAACCAATGACCACCATCAATCATCAACTACAGTCGCCAACAAATTTGATACACGCCTACTATAAGCATTTAACCTTTGAAGTTTGTTTTTCAAGTTTTTATTTTGTATATAAATTAGAAGCTTAGTTTATGTGAATTGTGCGGGAAATGATAGAGATAAACCTAAGAGAGAAAAGACAGAGAGTTTAATAGTAGATTAACCTTCATATTGTTGTAATAAAACTCTCTGTTATTTCACTGTTGAGTGTTTCAGAGCCATCATCAATTGTCTTTCCTACCAACAGGATCCAATTCTCCAGAAAATTCGTGATCATGATCACTAACTTGTAAAAGGGTGTTGCTTTCAGGGTTAGCTGAGCATAGATTTTCTGAAAAATCAAACTGTAGTCTATATGGTACACCTGGTAGTGCACTATTTTTTGGATTATGGCTTTGATCAATGATGAATTTATTCCACGGTGATTAAAATTTCCCAGACCGGAGTTGCCCGCTGCAGGTTTTGTGATTTTCAAATGGAAGTGATGTATCAGAATCATCATTTGTTTCTCTTATGTATGATCAAAAGGAAACTCTTTGCTTTTAAAAAATAATTTGAAATCACATAATTGCTTAGGGAATAAAAATTCTGATGAGTAACTTTTCAATAATGATATTTCACCAACAATTTCGTGGTATTTGGAGTTCTGGGATAATAAAAAATAATGATAAAAAAAATGTCTAAAATATAAAAATTCTTTCTAAAATTCTTTCAAGTACAAATTTATTTTATATATTTATCCTTCTTTTTCTTTTTTTTTTATCTCCAAACATAATAGTCTAGGGGGATTCAACCTGACCAAAACCGGAAATAATTTGCTAGGGATAATCCTTCCTCACGTCGTGCAACTCTGAAAGTATATGTGCCTGTCTGGGAGTCACACATTTCACTCCATTTTCTTACAATTGAAATCAGTTTTCTTGGTGTTCATGAGACTCATTGTTACATGGAAAACTAGATATGAACCGAGAAAGACAAAACTAAATCAGTTCGACTTTGGATTTTTGAAACCAATTTTTGTTTTAGTGGCCCAGGCATGCTGGGCCATAAACTCGCTACTTGGAACGGTAAAGTTCCTGACTGTGCAAGATCAAAACAACCATCTTAGAAATACTTGCTGCAGACGATATGGAAGGTGGCAGGGCGCGACTGTTAAAGAATCACTCATCCAAGTTTAGTAAAGTAGAATGCAACATGCCATTAATGTTCTCTCTCTCTCTCTCTCTCTTCTTCTTCTTCTTCTCAAAAAAAAAAACTACCGAGGCTTGCAATGGGGACAGCAACGACTCGACGGGGTTGCGTGACAGTAATGATTCTGGATTTGGTGTAACCTCCATGGTGAAGCATTGAGAGAGGCGAGTGCTCTTTCCAGAACCAGTCTTTCCAAATATAACTACCGCAGGATAATTTTCCATGCTTCTGCAGTGCAGTCCTATAAATATTATTCTTAGCCAGGGCCACGCAAATATATATTTACGTAAAGAAACAATATCGAGAGAAGTTAGAATGGATTTGTTTTGGAATTTATTAGCTATTTTTGCTTAAATTTTTAGGTTTGTGTAATTGATAAAAAAGGAGTTTGGATTTTAATTTTAATTTATTTTATTTTATTTTTTTATCATGGATAATATAAATATAAATATATTTTTGTTATTATTTTTATAGCAAAAAGATCTGGTTTCGGTTTAGAGTAATAGTAGTAATTAAGAGGAAGAAGGATGCAAAATTTATAAAGGAATTTTTGTTATTAAAATAATTAAAATAACAAACCTGCAATGCTTTAAACTTTTATTCTCTCTTTTTTTTACCGAATTTCAAGGTTTCTAATTTAATATTAAAAATGAAATCAACTATATAAATAATAAAATATAAAATGCAATTTATATAAGAAGGGTGTTATTGGGAGAAATCTCATTACTTGTGATTTTCTATTCCTATTAACACTAAACATTTCATTAATAGTTAATAAATTAAATCTAAATAAATTAAATGATTAAATTCATAAATAATTTCAAAACAAGAACAATTAGTAGTATAAAGTGCACTCCTATTATATGTAAATTGAATAGATGTGTCAAGAAACCATCTCAACTCAAAAACTTCAACTATTAGGTGAGTTCTCAGAATATAATTTATATTATTTTTTAATATATCCCCTCAAGTGAAAGCTCTTTAGGCTTGAAACTTGCACATGGTTATACTACTTTATGTTTGGTTTTTATAAAATAAAATGAGGAATGTGAGATTCGAATTCGTGACCGCTGAGTCAACAAAACTCTGATACCATGTCAAAGAATCATCTCGTCTAAAAACTTAAGTTATTAAGTGAGTTCCCAGAATATGATTTATATTATTCTCTAACAAAATAACAGACAATCTTTTTAATTAATCAAATTCTTTCAAATGATAGTTTTTAACAATATACTTAAAATTATATTTACTATTTCAATTTGATCATCTATTTGTGAGTGAAAAGTAGTAAAAAATAATAATTTTGTTTCTAACATACCCCACAAAACCTTTTAAAAATAGTTAAACTTAACATAAAAATAAAAAACAATTCTTATAAGAATTTCATCAAGCTAAACTATCTCTTTAAATAAGAAGTTTTTTTTGCATTAGTTGCGTCATCAATTTTATAACAAGATATAAAATATGGTGTCTTCAAAAAATTAATTACAACCACAAAAATAGAATCCCTACGCCCTTTGACAAGATGAATGACAGCTTCTTCTTTCTCTCGCAGGTAACATCAGCCACTTTGAAAAGTCAAGAGTGTATTATGGTGAGTATAATGTTTGTGAGCTTAGAATATAAGCTCTGATGTATAAAAAATATTATTTTTAAGTTATTAATTATTTTTATTATATTTGGTACAATATTAAAATAAAAATAATAAAAGTTTTAGATTTTTTGATAACAACAAATTAAAACACAATAAGAAAACATTGAAAAAAAATATTAATATGTTATATTGTTATTTACTACTTGATTAACTGGAATTGTCATTATATAAATAGCATAAAATATTTTAATTACGATTTTATTACATTATATTTTCAGTAAAAAAAAAACAATTTTAACAACATTGATCGTAAGCTCCGAAAATGTCATTTAGCCTTGTGTATGTTTTTTTAGCCCGGTTATGTTTTTAAAAACCAAATAAAATTTTACTTAAATTATTTTTTTTGTTTTTGTATCGTTTAAATATAATATATTCTAAATTACTTTAAAGTAAAAAATAATCTCTTCCCCAATCTCCGATCAAACAAACTCTTGCACTCTTGTTCAATCAATTTTTCTCTATAAAAAAGCTATCCAAATCAAGAAAGTAGATATAGATCATTAACTATTCAAAAACCAGTCATAAATCAATTCATAATACTGTTCATCCACTTTGACAAGGCTCATTTAATATATTATAAATCCAACTATATTTCCCCCCCTTTTTTCTTTGGGAAATTTATGGAACAATTAACAGTTTGATTCTGGATTGATTTTTATGTCCATAGCCCCCCAAAAAAAAAAAATCCATGCCATCTACTCTGCAATAGCAGTAAGTTTAGGCATGGAGCCAAACCTGGATGCATCGCGTGGCACTAGCTGACTCTGCGCCATCACCAGAGACTTGTAGATCTCAGCGATCATCTTGTTATCATACTCCTTCATCGGGCGTGCACCAAAGGTAGCAATCCCATCACCGTACCCTGCATTACCTATCGCCCTGGAATTGCCAAACCTGAGCATCATCTTCACGTAGGCATCCCGTAGCCAAGCAAAAAGCTTCTTTGGAGAAGACATTTTCAAGATTTTAAGCTTTGGCTTGACCTTGATCCGCCACGTAAACCTCCTCCTCGAAGTAGTTGTACCCGAACCCCGCTCCGCCGGGCCATCCCTCCGAATCCGACCTGACCCATTTATCCTCTCGTACCCATTCCTGCTCCAGTACCCTTTCATCTTCCTGTACATCCTAGCAGAAACACCTTCCATACACCCCCTGTGTGCGTGTTTCCGATTTTTTCTGGTTTCTCTCAATTTTTTTCGCAGTTTATGCGAGAGAACAAAGGGGAAAAGAGAGGAAGGAGGCGGGTGGTTGAAAGTTGTGTGCAAGCGCGCTGCTTTCATGCCATTTAATACTCTCACATAAACTGCGCTAAAAAAAACAAATCAGAATCAGACGTTGATGTGTGTGAAAGTGCCATAACAAAATTAATTTTTTTTCTCGAAAATATATTAAAATAAGATAGGGGCAGTTACTCGTGAATGAGAGATGCTGATAGGTACCTGAATTTCAAACGGCTGTCACTCTCTGATCCACTGCGTGATCTTGAGCATCTCACGTCCCTGAAACGGACACAGGATCTTGGCCCATGGATTATGGTTGCAGTGAGTTGATGTAACTAATTGTTTATTGGATTATTTTTTATTAAAAATATATATATATTCTGAATTTATTTTAAATATAAAAAATAAAAAAAAAACACGAAAATAAATATATTTTTAATTCTTGTTAACTTTACATTAGTCTCAGCTACGTTTCACTTAGATTTAAAAAAGTACCCTTGCTGCTGCGGACAGCATCATATTTTCTTAATATAAAAAATATTAATTATATATATATATATTTTTTATTATATTATAAATTTATCTAAAATAATAACTTTATCTAGAAATCATGTGAAGTGCAAGTTTTCTATAAAATATATAAATTTTAAATCGATATAAATTTATATATTTAATAGTTTTCAATAAAATAACTAGTATAAATTTATCATCATCATTAAAAAAACAACAAGATTTGGATATTTGAATTATTGAATTCACTGCATTAAGATTAGTTTATTTTATAATTTAATTTAAATCAAATCAAAACAAAATATAAATTATGAAAATACCTACAATAATCAAATAACAAAAATCAATAGTTCATTTTCTATCCACAAAAAGATGAAAACATAAATTGAAATTCATCCTTGTGTTATTTTTATTATCATTGTTATAACATTTAAAATTATTATCAACATTACTATCCAAACTATTAAATTAATTAAATTGCCCTGAAAAATCATTAAAAAAAAGCAAAAAATCATTAAAAAAAAATAATCACTAAAATTATTATCATTGACCAAATAGTAAAATCATAAAAATCATCTAATCCAAACAACAAATAAAAATAACAGAAAACAAACAAAAAAACGAATAAAGGGAAAAGAGAGCAATATTAATTTTAAAACGATTACAAACATAAATTAAAATTTCTGGATTGAACCGATTAAAAATAAAACCCCAAAACCAAAAAAACCCAAAAATAAAACCCCAATAAAAAACCCAAAAACAAAAACTAAAAACATAAATGCATAAATACGAATAAAAAATAAATATTTTCTAAAAATTAAAAAAAAAACTAAATTAATTAATATCAAATAAAATACTCCAATAATCAAATAAAAAAATTAATTAATTAATTTTCTATCCATAAAAAGAAAAGAATATAAATTAAAAATGCATCCTTATATTATTGTCATTATTATTGTTATAATAGTTTAAATTATTATCATCATTACTATCGAAACAAATAAAATAATTCAATTATCCTGAAAAATCATTAAAAAAACAATTTTTTTAAAAAAATAATCACTAAAATTATCATTATCATTGCGCAAATAGTACAATCATAAAAATCATATAATCCAAAGAACAAATAACAATAACAGAAAGCTTAAATTAAAAATGAATAAAGGAAAAAAAAAGAGCAATATTAATTTTAAAATGATTACCAATATAAACTAAAATTTCAGTATTGAACCGATTAAAAATAAAACTCCAAAAAAAAATATAGATGCATAAATATAAATAAAAAATAAACAATGTCCAAGAATTTAAAAAAAAAACTAAATGAATTAATATCAAATAAAAAATAAAAGAATAAGGATGAAAATGAAAAATAAAATATATAATTAATTATAATTAAAGGATAAAATTGAAACAAATAAAACCTTGGGACCAAAATAAATAATGGAAATAATAATGATAATTGTTGAGTTATTTTATAAAACAATTAAAAAAAGAAAGACTGAAATGAAAAATTGAATAAATGACTAATTTCAATTGGAGGATCAAATTAAATATATCAAAACATCCGTACCGTAAAAAAAAGAACTAAAAAGAAATAAAAAAATCAAAAGAATAAGGACTGAAATAAAAACTTTCTTATATAATCAGTTTTAATTGAATGACACAATTGAAAATAATAATATTTTCAATTAAAGAAATCAGTAATAAAACCAAAATCAAAACCTTAGGGACGAAACTAAACTTCATACATACATCAGGGACCGGTATAGACTTTGCAATGTCAGGAGAGAGAAAACGGACAATCGACACAAAACTGTTCGTCGTCGCTTACCCGAACACCTATGATCAGCATGCGCCATAACGGTAGACAGAAGACATGGAGACGCACCTCCTGACACAGCAGAAGGAGATTTTTGGCCGCCTGAAGAAGCCGCACGCTTCACCACAAGGGTGCGTGCGCCTGAAACACCGCTGGGGCGTCGGGGAGACGCGCCAACAATTAATCCTAAGAAATAATTAAAATATAGGCCAATTACCTGTTCGCCCCTGAAGCTACAAATATTCACGAAAAAAGCGGGGATGGAAAATACGTCCCTGCCCCTGTTTACTGTACGTTATTTTGTCTTTTTTGGGGGGGTTGTTTCTGTCAATTCACTGTGCAAAAAATATGGAAAAACCAAAATAGCCCATTGTCCATTTGTCACTATTTTATCGTTTTCCAGGGTTATTTTCGTGATTTCACTGTGCAACAAATCTGAAAATACCGTCCATGTCCTATGAAAAATCCAAAAATACCCCCGGTAATATTGGCTTAAAATTTTCAGACCTATGGTAAAAATAGTCACTTTATTGTAGTAATGAATAATAATTTATGTATGTATGAACAATGAAAAAAGCTACAGGAAAAGGACACCACATTTATTTTTTAGTTAATATTAAAAAAAAAATATTATTTAAAAAAAAATAAAAACAATTTCAATCATAAGGAAACTAATTTTTAATTCAATGTTAAAATGAAATTTTATCTTTCTTCTTCTCCGTGTCTATTTAGCATTGATCTTTTAAAATAATTTTCGGAAAAAAAAATACTTTTTCATTTTTGATTTTAAATTATTTTTTTGATAATTTTATTTTCTCATATCAAAAATATTTTAATAAACAATCTTAATTAAACTTCAAAAACTTTGTTCTTATTCATTTAAAATGTCTTTTATGTTGTCTATTGAAGCCTTTGAAAGTCGCAAATATAAAAGGTGTGGAGAATAATTAGGATTACCTTGTTTCTACAAATTACTGTTATTTTTTATAAAACAAGGTTTAATAAATCTAAAAACAAAATATAAGAGGGGGCTGATCTTGCAATTTCTTAAAAAGTCTGATAAATTCGTCAGTCATCTATAATCTGAAAAACAATTAATCTGCAATTTCTTTTTCGAAAAAGAAAAATAATTAATTTGAGTAGACAGATTGGCAGTCGTACGGGGTTGTGTATTAAATAGTTGCCGTCTGGTGACTTGTACAGTTTTTGAGGGTTTTTTTTATATAAAAAATTAGAATAATTAAGATTTTATTTATTTATTTAAATCTATAAAATATATTTTTTGAAATATAGGATTTTCTGGCATTGAAAAAATATGAATCTCGAGTAATTGTGAAATAATAGGTAATAAATTGTGATTGTAGATTTCAAATATATTAGAGTTTCATCAATGGGGGCCATGATTTCTATAGACTGGGACAAATAGCCTAGGATACACAAATAGTTTACTAGGCAAAGAAAGTCAAGCGAAAATCAAATGTTAAGCAATGTAATTTTAAAAAATAAGACAAAAAATAAAAGATGATATTAAGCTATAAAAATATTTTAAATCGTTCATTCAAAATATTAGATCTGGAATGCTATATATAGAAAAGATACAAAACTTAATTCTCAACAAATATAAATTTGAATGATAAATTATTTTAATTATTATTTTCATTGTTATTATAATAATTGTTAAATTGTCCCTATCATTATAGTCATTGCTATTATCATTATTATAAATTATTAATATTTTAATTATTATTAGCATTATTATCGTTGTCATCATTATTATTGTTGTTATTGTTATCAGCATTATCACAATAAATATTACTAATTAAATCATCATTACAGTTATTATCATCACAACTATATATAATACTACCTTTATTTTTATTATCATCAATATCATTATTATTAGTGCAATTATTTAATTATTTGTAGGTAGGATCACCGTTGCTGCCACCAAAGTCATCACGATTAGATCCTCTTTTATGATCAAACACTAATATTGTTATTAATAAAAAAATCATTAGTATCATCATCATCATTAATATCATTATTATAATTATTTTTGTTATTACTGATACTGTTAATATTATTTTTTGAATTATTGTTATTATTTTCATCACAATTATAGCTATTAATATTCTAATTAATATTCCAATTATTATTAGCATTACTATTGTTGTCATAATTATTATTGTTATTGTCGTAGTTATCATTATCACAATAACTATTGTTGGTTAAACCATCACAATTATAACTTAATACTACATTTAATTAATTATTTTTATTATGATGATTTTAATGACATTAATAACAATAGTAGTGTTAATGATCATAATAGTAAATGTAATCGTGGTGGCAAAGGTGGTAGCGATGATGATATTATTAATATTATAAGCACTATAACTATTAAAATAAATAATTATATTTATTATAATTATCATTAGCAATGTTACCATTATAATCATGATTATAACAACTAAAAATAATATTATTGTTCCCTAAACATTGAAAATTATTAAATTATCTAGAAAAATAAAATAAGAAACCCAAAATTTTTAACAAAAGAGCAATCAATAAAATAAAAAAATGACCAAATAAAATTCAAGGATTAAATTGAATAAAAACAAAACCTTAACTAAGGCCCCGTTTGTTTGCTGGAAAGTGGTTTCCTTTTGGAAAGTGAATTCCGGGGAAAATGAAATCCTGGAAAGTGAATTTCTAGAAAGTGAATTCCGATGTTTGGCAGTGTTATGAAAAATGAACTGGAAAACACTTTCCAGTGTTTGTTTATTTTATGGAAAATGATCTGGAAAATAATTTATTAATAAATTAATTTTTTTTCAAGTTTATTAAAATAATGAGGAACAAATCGTACAAATTAAAAAGTTGAATGAGAATGAAATTGAAAAAAATATAATTTCATAAATTATCTCAAATAAAATAAATAATAATCAAAATAATAGAGATCAAATCTAATTTTTTTTTAAAAAATAAAAGGTGAATAAATTAAAATAATAATAATTAAAATTTCATAAATTATTTCAAATAAAATAAGTAACAATTAAAAAAAATGAGGACCAAATTTGATAGATAAAAAATTTCAATAAAAAAATGATAAGAAAAAAGAAAATAACAATTATAAAAATAAGAACCAAAATTAATATAAAAATTAAATTTTAAGAAATGGAATTGAAAAATAAATATTCAAAACAAATTATATATAGCAATCAAAAGTTTGAGGATCAAATTTGATATAATCAGCATATAATGACATTTTTAAATTTTTTACAACTTCCGGAAAGTGTTTTCCGCCCAAATTTTCCGGAAAACACTTTCCTGAAAACCAAGCCAAATTCTTCTTTGACTGAAAAGTGTTTTTCGTTGACCGGAAAGTGTTTTCCGTTGACCAACTTTTCGGAAGACAAACAAACACAGGAAAGTTTGGAAAGTGGTTTCCCGGAAAATGAATTCCGGGAAACAAACGGGGCCTAAATAAAGACTAAGAGCATAAACACATAAATATGAGCAAAAAATAGTGACTATTTCAAAAGAATTGAAAAGGTTAAAAGAAGTAAAATCAAACTAAAAATTAAAAGAATAAATATTAAAAAAATATATATATATAATCAATTTCAATTAAAGAAAAAAATTAAAACAAATCAAAATATTTATAAAAGAAATCAGAACGAAAAAAATCAAAAGACAAGGGATTGAAATGCCTAATAACAAAAAAATAAACATATGCAAATACCAAAATACCCCCTCTTTGTTTTTATTTTTCCAATAAAAAATTAGTTTTTTCACCGTTTATAAAAATTAAAAAACCAATAATACCCTCATTACCAACTCTTATTTTCTTTTTCTCATTTAAGGGAGAAAAAAGTTATTTCATTAAGAAAACAAAATGTCTAGAGAACATCCTTTACCAACAAATGGTTTTTTACATAGCCCAGGAGCAAAACCATAGTTTAACTACTTAAAATAAAATAAAAATGGATGTAAATATCCCCAAATCAAAGAATTAATTTTTATATCCTAAAAAGTATATCAGTAATTAAACAATTCCAATTCATAATGAATTATGTCTAAAGCTACTTTCAATGATCAACATGGTTTAGCTTTCTTCTTGATTATTGGTACGAGAAGGAATGACTAAAGATGATAAAGATAAAAATATATTTTGATGAAAAAACAAAGTTAAAAATATCAAAAATGAATTTGTTTCCAAGATAGTCTTAAAATGAATTTTTATATTTTCAAAACAGGAAGTATAAAAAAACATATGTTTAGAAAATACAGCTTCGTGAATTTTTTATTTAATATTTTTCTATTTATCTTTTGATTGATTTTATATTTGTTGGTGATTATATATTTAGCATATATACATATAACATAATAAAAAAACTCCAAAATGAAACTCATTTGTAAGTCCAACTGAAGATATTTAGCATTTCTCAAGCTATTTCATAGGTTTGAGGCCTTCGATAATCTTGAAATCAATATTATTATTATTATCTTAAACAAAAAGGTTACTTTTATAATAATATATGGGTAATTTTGTAGATGGATGGTGATATGTATAGGTTATTACGAGAATGCTAAACTGTGACGAGAAAGTTAATTAGGGTTTATGATTTTATGAACTGGGGGTATTCCTAAGACTAACATGCAAAAATGGTTGTGCGGTGTTTTTGTGCAAGATTTGGTGGGATAATTTTGGGTAGGGCCTCGTAATTTGAAGTTTCAATTAAATATAGCAGAAACAATTTAATTGAAGGAAAGCAGACTACCATGATTCTCGAAACTGAAGGAAAGCAGGATAAAACAGAGCAATGTTGAAGAGAGATTTGCAAACCAGAAACAATTTGCCATGTTCTTAACGAAACACAAACTAGTAGCAGAAACTATCATTATATAAAAAGCATTACTTGGTAGAAATCAAATGGTAGAGCTTGCTTCTCTCAGTATGCATTACTTCTCTTGAGCCCTTGAACTGGAAGAGCTTCCAGCCTTCAAGTTTTTCCTCTGCATAGGCGTCGATTTCTTCTGCTTCTTGAACCCATCTGGTGTCTTCACCTGGCTCAATCTCTTCATTTTTGCAGCCCTCACTTCCTTTTTACCCTTCTTGAAAACCTCAGGTGTCTTGACCTGACTGAGCCTCCTTGTCTGGACACCTTTCTCTGATATCTTCTCGGCAGCCTTCTTATCCGGGGTGGTCAAGGCCCTCTTGGAAGCACCCTCTTTTTTCTGGGTCTCTTTGATTCCCAACTTCAGCTTCTCGGTTGAAGAAATCTTGTAAGAATTCTTGCATTTTACAAGCCTTTCAGATTTCACAAACTTCTTCAACTGGACAGACAGAACTTTCTTGAAGTTGGAAGGCAGAGAAGACTTCTTGTACTTTTCCTCGATGAACTTCGCAATCGCAGGTTGGCTCGATCCTGTCCTGTCCTTCAGTGCTGTTATTGCTTCAGTTATCATCTGCAATTGCAAAAGAACAGAGCCATAAGTTAAAAACTAAAATAATAATAATAAGAAGAAGAACAATAACATGAGACAAACGAAATCTTACAAACAGAACAGAGAACCTTGAAATATGGAGGGGGAGAAGAGGGGGCATTGGTCGTTGTGGTGCTCTTTATCGGACCAGAGGCAGTTGGTTTCGCCATGTCTGACAAGAAGGAAAAGTGGGGGAGAAATTGAGAAGAAGGATTAGTATTCCATAATGGATTATGAATTTTAAAGCCACATTAGAAAAAGAAAAAAAAAAGATTTTTAATTTCAAATTCTGATAAGGCGCGAAAATAATTTTCTCTCTGGAGACTCTTTTGCTCCCACGTGGTGGCTATATGGACAAAAGAATCCTCGGTTATCCACAAAAATAGATACGGTTATTCTAATTGCCGAAAAGTGGGGCCCGTGTGATCGTGGATCACGGCTAAATAAATTCTCATCTAGCATTTTCGTCTACTGATTTTTAATGTGTTTTTAAAATTTTTTTATATATATATTTTAATATTATTTGGATATATTAAAAGTTGTTTTTAAAAATATATTATTTTTGATATATCCTTTTTAATGCATATGATATTCGTAAATAAATTAAAATGATATTTTTTTTTATAAAAATTATTTTCAATATCAGTATATCAAAATAATATATAAATATTATTTTTAAATTTAAAACAAACAATAAAAATAAAAAAATTCAAAAATTTTTGAAAAACATTTTGAAACACAATACCAAACAGATTTTTAGTCGCTGGAATTGTTTAAACATCAAATTGGATCCCTCAAACCTTTTATTTTAAATCAATTAAATTCTATTTTGCAAAATTGAACATCAAATCAGATTTTTTTTCATCAAATCGTGGTATTATTCCATATACATTGAAATTAAAAAAAAAATAACAAGTATGATACAAAAAGTCAGTGACGAAAAAAGAAGTTGAATCTCTCCCGTGCCCGTGATGTTCAGAAGAAGATGGGGGTTAATACTTGTTTAGTATTCAAATTAAGTCCTCATTGTTTTTTGAAAAAAAAAACTTAAAGAGGATATTAATATATCCTCACTATCGTATCCTTAATTTGCAAGATTTCTCATTGTGCATGCTCATTTCTGCATCTATATTCATGTTGGAATATTATTTTTATATTTTTATTTAATTTAAATCTAAAACTAATATAGATAGAGTTATTTGCTTATATTTCATCAAAGAGACGTCGATAGAGTCTGACCAAGATCATCACAGGTAGAGCCCATCACAATCAGTTGCATGCAAAGATTTACAAAACAGTGTAAGGGTAGAACACTTTCCACCAGCAAAGACGCCGGCGGTCTGGCCGCTAATTTTAACGAGAACGAATTCCGAGTTTACTAACGGGCCGGATGATGTAGAATGAAAAAATTATAGAGACATTGTTAATATTTTTCTAGTGGAAAACTATTAATTATGTGGAAATTAATTTAATATGACCTAGTTGTCTTGGTGAATTCAGAAACAACCTAAATTATTTAGTAAAAACATAATTTTACTAAAGATATATATATATATTTAAAATGAGTTTTTTTTTTTTAAATATTGAGATAACGATGTGTTGAATCAATCCAAGCTAACATGTCAATCTGTATATCGAATCATAAAATCATGATAATTCCGTATAAAATAAATATAGATAACTTATAAATCTTAATTTCTAATAAACTAAATGTTTAAAAACAAAATTAAAAGAAAAACAACAACTCAAGTCGACCCGTGTTGACTGTCAAGTGTACAACCTGATCATGAGACCATGATAAATCAATAAGAAGTAAATTGAAATAATTATAAAACTTAATTCTCAATAAATCTAATGTTAAAACATGAAATTATATTAAAAAATCACAAAAAAATAATAATTTGATTGAACTCGGGTTAATTCTTTAAACTTGTGGTTTAAGTCATGAGACAAGATAACCTAACATAAAACAAACAAAAATAAATTATGAAATATAATTCATAATCAACTTAATATTAAAAGATGATATTGAGAACAAAAAATAATCTAAAAAATATAAAAACATTTGAGTCAATCAAATTAATTTGTCAAGTAATTTTCCATATAGATCATTAGAATGAAATAACCTTATAAGAAGTAAATTGAAAAAACAAATGAAACTCAATTTTCAATAAAAGAACCTAATATTGAAAAATAAAAAAATAAGAGAAAAAATAATATTTTATTGAATAATATTGAAGAAAAAGAGCAATAAAATATCTCCTCTTTTATTTTTATTTTATTTTCTTAATATTGTATATCATGAAAACGTGACCAATCATTTAGCCCAATGCCAAATAATACACACACATATTCAATAAAAAAATGAATAATGTGTGAAAGAAAGAGAAACTGCATGGTAATTCTAAGGTTGAATAAAAAAGTTATTTTTTATAAAAATACTTTTTTTTTCGGGATTATGGTTGGTGATATTTTTAAAAATATTTTTTTTATTTAAAGTACATTAAATTATTATTATTTTTTATTATCAACACATTAACATCATCTAAAAACACCGTTGTTTTTATATAAAGTAATAAATAAATAAATAAAATTTATTTATTTTTAAATATTTTTGAAATATAATGATAAACAGGGCCTTAGCCTCTTCAGTTTTTATAATTTATAATTTTGATTTATTGTTTTTTAGTTATTAGATTTAAGAGAGAATAAATAAACTTATTAGAAAGAAAAATGAGGAGAAAAATAAAAGTTGTTGGTTTGACATATTTCAGTGATAAATAAAACTAATATGCCAATAGATTTTAGTTGATAAGAGAAAATATATTAGAGTATTTTTAGATATTCATATCGCTTGAAAAGATTTATTCAGTAATAAGAGAATTTTTATATCTGTTTTTAAAGTAATTTAGTTAAACACGTGGCCTTTGAATTTTAAAATTATTTTTCAATTATTATTTGAGTTTTTTTTTTTTTTTTATTTCTCTCAAATAATATTATAGATTTTTATGAGAATGCTAAAATGTGTTCCAATTATTACATGACTAATATAAAATAAATCTCATAAATATTTGTTCTAAAAAACATGATGAATTTTTATTTTAAATTAAAAAATTAATATTTATAAAAAAACATATATTTTTAATATATTTATAAATAAAAATCATTTTCAAAATTAACATCAACTACTCCCAAAACAATCGCTTAATTTTACATGTAACGAAGCGCGGTAAAATTACTGGTTTTAATTTTGAACAAACGATAAGTTTGAAAGCGCTCCGGTGCAATTCATTCAGTAATTATCGTTTCCATGACAATGGAAGGAGCTCTTAGTAAGACCTGATCAAAAGGAATTTTTTAATCGTTAGAGAATTATAATCATATGGGCATTGACAGAGACATCTCGTAGTTTGGTAGCCATGAGAGATTGGCAGGAACCTGAATTTATCTGCCAACAAAGGTTGATCGATCCTGTTTAAACGGAGCCACGAATGAAAGAAACACAGCACGAGTCTAGAGTGAAAAGAAATCATTGTTTGTATTCATGCGAGTGCTTGATTTCTTGCAATTTTACACTCAGCCCCATCAGAAAAATATTGAATCTTGATGGGGTTAAAACTTGGAAAGCTACTCAGGGTAAAAATGCTTTCCTTCATCTTTCTTGTACCAAGCACACACCGAACCACAAGATAAAGCCATCAAGAGTACGGCAGCCTGTTCTTCTTCTCCCAGTTTTCTCTTCCAGTCATCCTGAAACGTCCCATCTCTTATGAACCCCATCAAATCTAGCTTCAATGAAACTCCTAGCTTACTACTTTTGCTACTTTTAGCCATCTTCTTTCTACTAAGCTCCGGTCCTCCTTTGTCCAAGCCAAGAAGAGCCCTCCTCCTCTTCCTCTGTCTGATCCCACACGCATTGCAAAGTGTCTGCAAACAAAATTAGATATCATTAATAAAGCTTGTCAGAATCACAATACAGAGACTTGATTCTCGATAAAGAAGATGATTATTACGAAACGAGTAATCATATACACACCCTGGGACCAGCTGGGCCACCTCGCCAACATGGGGTTCTTGTTGTTTGGCAATCTGTGCATCTTCTTTTGATATCAGTACACTTGCTTGGGTGAGCATTATCCACGTCCTCTGACTCTGCCCCCTGTTTAAATAAATTGATGGCATTAAGTAAGGAGTAAACAAAGTGTAAATCATCACCAAAATTTGAAGAAAAAATTGCAAGAAGAATAAGATCACTCACTTTTGTGTGCAAATCCATGATCTTTACAAAAAGAGACTGAAGACAAGGACTTCAAAGTAAGTGGACTTCAACAGACATGAGAAAGAGAGAAGAGAGATGGGCGTCAATTCAAAGAGACCTAAGGCAAGGGGAGCAACAACGTAAAACAAACATTCTCATCAGGAATTGAAGGAGAGATATAAATGCAGAGAGGTGTTAGCAGGAAAGAAGGAGAGGCTGAGGACGAAACAGAGGAGTAGAAAGTAGAGGTTTGGAGATAAAGATAGTAACAGCTGCCACTTTCAAGGATCATGACGGCTAGTTTTTTTTTTATTGTGGGGTTTGCAACCCTAATTCGAATTTTCCTTAATTGACGAAAATACCCATTTGTGGCTGATGCTGTGAACCTATCCCATTCCTCTTCATTTTTGTTGGAAAATTTAGGATTTAATTAAGTAATGAGCACTCATAAAGGCATGCTTCACAACATTCCGTTCCAATTATGTTTTTGATTTTTATTTACTTTTAAAATATATTTTTTTATTTTTATAATTTTAATACATTAATATCAAAAATATTATTTTAATATATTTTCAAATAAAAATCACTTTAAAAATTGATCTTTACTTCACTCTCAAATAGACCTAAAATAATAGTGTAAATACTTGTCAGATTGAGTTAAAAGCATGCATCCTTAGGTGCTAGTGACCACACAATTTTACATATATGCTTGTTTAGAAGTTTTATTAAAGTTGTTTCTTAAAATGTTTTCATTCAAAAATAAATTAAAACAATGTTTTTTTTTATAATTCAAATATATTTTTAATATTAACACATGAAATTATCTAAAAACATCTAAAAAATTTAATTAAAAACAAAAACTTAAAATAAATAATTAAATTTTTTTTCAAAAACAATTGTGTAATGTAGCGACAAACAGGATATGCGTAGAAGACTTGAGATCACTAAAAATCCAAGGCAATGGTTTAGATGGGCATTCTGGTAAATGGATTATGACAGAATCAAGAGGAGTTGCCCCTTCTGTCGCTCAAAGGTTGTAAAAGAGCATTGAAAAATGAAAGAAGTCATGGCGAGGCTTTGAGGCTGTTATTAAAGAAGAGAAAACGATGCAAGAAGAGACAAAACCCAGCCCACAGATTCTGGACCAGCCACAGACAGCCAGCCAGCCATGCCCTGGAACACAACGAACCAGTAACTAGAAACCAATAATGTTGATGGAGCTTTTGCATATCATGGATGCCTTAATAAATCTCTGCTTCACCACTAATTACTGCATGATTGAGCCATGAAACTGAACTCCACTCGTCCCGCGAAAAACCCCCCATAAAAATACTACTGTCATTTGCTATATTGCGGCTATCAAACTCATCAGGGACATATTTTTTTGGGATTCAAATTCTCAATAACTCGTGACCAGTGGTGTTGTTCTCCACAGGATTCAAATCAAAACCAACGGATTTCACTGCTCCGGCGTTGGCATTATTTACATCAAATCAATAGGTCAGACCATCTGAGGTATATTGGAGAGAGTCTTTAGTTGGTGATTTCACTATATGCCGCTTCTTCCATTCAGTGCTTCAACCTACCCCTCTGTCCAAGTTCAGAGCAAAGATCAGCAAGAAAAGCGAAGAGAGCACCCATTAGGCACACTAGCCCTGAAAACAGGAACACTGCCCAGTCCTGGAGTTTTTCTTTGGAAAATGCTCCCTGTCTGAGATGAGCAATGCCCTGTATACGGCTTCGGTTACGGCGTAGGCTGTAGCCGGATCAGATTCTTCTGCAAGAAATCCACGTTCTGTGAGGCAAAAAATGTCATATACTCCGTTAGTCTCTGATATTCCTAGACGCTCACATAATCTGATCCTGATGTCGATCCGCTCTTCAGTTGTTCAGCAAATCGCCATGTGTCAGGATCAAGATGGGATTCTCATCTGTGAGCGAAATCGAGCCAACTTACATTATTTTGCATATTGATCATTCCTGGTACAAAAAAGATCAGAATTTAACATGAATGTACAGTGTACGCACAACCAAATGAGCCAACCTCTGTGTCAATGGCGATGCTTTATTTATAGCAGCGTATTCACGTTACTTATGCATGCATGATTGGAAAAAACTCAAACAAGGGTAGGATCGGAAAAAACTCAAACAAGGGTAGGATCAGAAAAATAAACGCAATAAAGCTCCGATGCAAGCAGGCAAGAGCAACGAAAACTGCATAATGGGTAGACTGCTCCCAGCAGAGACAGTAAAAAAGAAAAGAAAGAAAGAAGAGATTGCTCACCATCACCCTGATGTTGGGGCGTGGGATGGTCAATCTCCTTGAACAAGCTTCGTAGGAAGTGCAAGGTACAAGGAAAAGTGGACCCAACTTACTTCAGATCAAAATTCATGTTTACTATTACAAAAGAAAAGGGAATAAATCTGGAGATAAAAACAACTTTCGGATAGGTAGAAAAAATGTTGATGATTGGGTGAAGTTGCATTTTGGCACTCACAAGAGGTCAATTGAAAGGATAGCCGCCGTGACTCACGGAGGTTGATCAATCCCTCCTCCGCTCGCCTGCTCGGACCACTTCCCTTTATCCTTGTCTTTCTCAATTATCAAACATTTTCCATTAAAATTTAAAATAATTTGCATGGTCCCTCTTTGCCCATGCATACAAACTATTTTTATTGCATAGATATATAGATATGGGGAGACATGATTTAATAATCTTTCATAATTCCTCCACAAAATATAGTTTAATTATACGTAGGAGTTTTTCGCACTGGTATCTTCAAGATTTATTGTGTTCCTCCACTAGATTCTTGCTCTGATGGTTATCTTGAGTTCAAATAAACTGCACTGCATTCTCTTGTCCATTGTTTTTTGAATCACCAGATTATTTTCTCCTTTATAATAACATACATTAAAGCCAAGTTCCCATTTCAGATGCATTCACTGTACAAATGTATAGATACACCTTTTAACATGTCAGCAAATAATCTGCTCCTGTTTTGAAAAACTTTACATAGGTATAAAATAAAAAGAAATTGATTATATTTTCTTGAATATAATGAGTACATACATTGCAGAATATATAGACTTTACATGAAGAGTAAATATAGCAACGGCAAATCTACTTCCTGATTTATCTACATTTCAAATGTGCAGCCTAATCTTATCCTTCATGATGGCTGATTGTGTTATTAGTTATGAGGGCTGATTTCTCGTGATCTTCCTCCTGACTTCTCTCTGCCAGTTCCAATCTTGATCTGCAGTTTGTTTCCTTATTCTCTTCATTGAATCCTGAGCTGATAGTTTCCTCAACAATAGGTTCCTTATTTTTTGCCAATTATCATTTTGGTTTCCCAAATTTAATAATTTATCAACGAGGTTCCTAAAGTATCACATATATTTCAATATTACTGGTTACGTGCTAAAACTTCTTGGTAGATCTCCTACATTAACTATTCATTTAACATTAATGATTTCTACCAGGATCCTCTCTTTTTTCCATTAAGTAATATTTGTGAATATTTCAGGAGTTCCTTTTTGTAAACCATTATACATGCTGGGCCATGTGTGCATCACAGCGGAAGCATCAGGCTTGGCTTACTACCTAACAAACAAACAGAAAAATAATGAATTAAAAAAATATAGCATTGCACTGGGTAGTTCTCTGGTTGTTCAGAAATACTTATGATGCACTTGCTTTCTAGTGTTCGAAGAGGAGATCTTGCTGACTCATATCACTTGGCCAGAGTTATTCATTCAATTTAATTGGGTTAAATTCAGGGAAATTATGATAATATAGAAACTGACGGTTTCTTCTTGACATGTTTATGGACTGAAAGCTTCATCTTAGTTTTAGTTGAGTTTTGTCTGTTCTGATCTCTACTAGCTTTTGATACATTGACATGGCTTACTTGCTATCGATTTACCACCAACATGGCAACATAAGTACGTCTACAGAGCTTGATTTATCAAGTTTTTATCTTTTTATATCCATATTCTTGTTAGATACGCTGACATGCCATGGTTCCCATCACATGAAGATGTTACAACCACACAGCTCTCGGTCCCATTGTTTTGTCATCCCCTTTTCTTTTCTTCCCTACTTTTGCTGGGGCGATATGTATTGTGTGCAGTGGAGAGATTTTGAAAAGAACAAGAGACTAAAAGAGATTGGCATGAAAGAATCGTTTCAATTCAAGCCTATTTTATGCAGGTAGATGTCAAACATTTTAGAAAGCCCACAACGGTAATTCATTGGATGGGAATGAATGCACTCATCATTTATGCATTGGCTGCAGGTGGCCTTTTCCCAGCAGCCATTCAAGGTTTCTATTGGGGTTCACTGGAAAACAACTTGGTAAGACTGTTTCTACTTGACTGCCTGTCCTGTTCTGAGTTATTCCTTCTCCACCCCATCACTCCCCAAAATAAATATTTGTTAGTGTAATGGCTGGCATTCTGCTTATTGGTGCAAGTTTCTGCAACATGTGAACACATGCAGAGGTGCATGATCGCAAGCACACATTGATAGAGGATTCACCTACATGTTTGAAACTAGAATTATTACACAATCTTTCAACCATCAATTTTGTTCAGTTGAATGGCTTATACAATGTCATACCTCATATACAGTTACTCTTACTCTCTATGTCTCTCTCTCTATATGTGTGTTTGTGTGTGTGTGTCTCCTGACTTGGAGGATATTAGAACATGCCACAGTTACTGTTTCTTCTCACTATTTAACTTTTTCCCACCATAGGCTCTTAAGTCACTGTTCTGGATGTTTTGGTGCTTACAACTAGATATGACAAGCAGGCTGATGGCACACAATCGCCGTTGCAAGCCATGTTCCATTAAAATTGGTGCACCTTAGTTTTTGTACAGGTGGCGATTTTATTTTGGAAGGCATATATGTAGATTCTGCTTGTTCCCTGTGGAAGACTAAATATATCATGTGATTAAAATACAATTGTTTTTGGAACCAGCATTGTTATTCCCACAACAGTGTCTTTTTTGTTCAGTGATATGCCCAGTGATCTTTCGCTCATCCCTTGTAAGTTGTAACCCCAAAACCTAGGTAGAGGTGGGATTTGATCGGAACCTTTGGAAGACAGCCATGAGCCAGCCGGCCGCCTTGGTGCTGTAATGGATCAGCCACCGGCTTCATTTTTTTGATGTTTCAATTTTTCCCTTCATTTTGTAATCATTCCCACCTGCGAGTCGGGATCAATTTAGTCGAAGATTATTTGCGTCATCTTTCCACTTTAAACTTTAGCTGCAACATAAAAGCGTAAAATTAAAGAAAAAGGAAAAAAGAAAATTGTCACTGCGTACATAGGTGTTCCGGACAGGGAAAAGGCACTGGATTGTTTCAACCTTACTCCTTCCATAGAGCTGGTAAGATACGAAGAAAAGCCCTATTCAGTGGCTTTCCTGTATCCAAAAGGGGCAGCAGAGAATCAACACGAGTCCAAAACCTGGCTCTGTCATCTAGCCTCGTCAGTGGTAACCTAATCCTTGAAATTTAACCAAGGTACTAGCATCTCTTTATAACCGAAAGAAAAAACTTCACTGTGCGAGGAAAATCGGATCAGCCACTGAAAATCTTAAGTATAAATCTCCTCATCATCCAGATTTTGTTGTTGCTAAGTGACAGGGAGCAGTCCCTGATGGTGAAAAAGTGACAAACGAAACCCATCTAAAACAGAGTAAAGGTCTAGCTAGATAAAGAAAACAACATTATTATTCCCACAACGCACAAGTCTCCGTGGGTCACCAACCGTGTTAATTTATCCTGTTTTAATCAGTGATTAATCATTGCTAAGCGTCTAACGACATTTATTTAACCTACACCTACTGGTGGATTTCGAAAAGTATTATTGCAAGGTGCATTCTTGTCTTCGCCAACAAGGCAAGCGATAGGCAGTCACAGTAATCCCATAATGGTTGATTGTGCAGATCAGAGATTAACGTTTTTGTTTCTTCCTTTTCAAGATAGGTATAACTTCTTCTTTGCTTCTGCCATGGAGTTATCTTTCGGCCATAAAAACTTTGCCAGCTTCAGATTCCCACCATCATAGCCTGACGCAAGATGTGAAAAAAGTTTTATGCTCACTTCTCATCTTTTCTTTTCCAACTCGTATATAATTACTCCCCTTGTATTCCACACTCCATGTAGAGCCTACAGCCTCGCCAAAATCCCTCCCACTATTCAGGGAAGCGATTAGAAGAGAGAGATGACAACTGAAAAGACAGATATTGAGGTTTCTGACACCACCAACGACAGCATCCAGAATACAACAACGCAAACCTCAGTAAACAGCGAGACACCGACGTCAGTTGTCCCACGCTTTGGAAAAGCACTTGCACATAGAGCCCTCTATGGCTCAAGCAGCCGCCATGGTGGAAGTCGAAAGGCCAGATCCAGTGATGTGAAAACATCACCAAGTAGGCTAAGCAAGGTTTCACTGGCTAATGACACAGGAAATAGGGAATGAGTGCTTTACTGTACTGATCCTTTGCTAAATTTCTGTGTAATGAAATATTGTAGAATTCGTAACGTTCTGTACAGCTCCGGTGCTTAGATAGATATCAGCAGATATATACTCATCTCTATTATTCTCTACAGACTAGCCAGATAGTCTAACATCACCACATTGGCTATGCTGACCACCAGTCGCTTGCAAGGAAAAACTATATGTGGCCATACTTCTCCCTTCTCTTCCCCCCCATGAAAGCAAATACTAAAAACCAGAGCCCACCATTGCTCTGTCTCAGCACCCCCGTTTTACTTTCCCATAGGTGTACAAAAAGCATATAACACCAAAAGACATCTGTTCCTTCTCTGTGTTCACACAGGTTTTCGGCACCAATGGTTGACAAGGCAAATTGACATAATCACCCATTCCCTTTTGGGTTCGGGGCAAGACAGTGAATTCCATGATTTGGCATCGCAAAGCATGAGTGCGCGCTCATATTATCACTTCTTCTCGTAGGAGTGGACAAGGGTCAAGCATCCGTGATGTGCCTTCAAAAAACCATCGTGCATGAAGTTCAACTATTAGAAATAAATTCCTTTTTTTTTTATATATATAAAATAGCAATCTAAATGAAACATTTATCGCAAAAGAGGTGGGTAGCTCTGTGCTCAACTCCATCAGTGACTGGGAATATGATCATTCTGCTTGCATGATACGACAATAATAAACTTCTCAATTTTTCTAATATTTGATAGAATGCTTACTAGATCTCTATACAAAAGAAGCGGAACAAAATTTGCACGGAAAATTTTAAACTGCTGGTGTTAATCTAACAGCATAGCGCAGCCTACCACTATTACTTCATGCATCTATCAATATCCAGCGACTTGCCTACAGAAATCCTAGCCCATCTCCATTCAAATCACCACCTTCCATCATTGGACAATCAGTTGCATCATGTCCATACTGTCCACAGCAAGGCACAGAGCAACGCCTGCGCTTCCTGAAGGTATTCATGCCGTCTCTCAGTCTTCTCTCTTTCATCTTTCCCAAAGTTATTTCATGAGAATTTCCATCAGCAAAACCATGGACAAATCCATCAGAATCTTCGACCTCTGGAAGTATCAACGAGTCAGGCGGACTATTATAACCGATATCATCACAACCATGTCCTGGCCTTGGGAATTCCTTGATACGCGATAACACATCAGCAACTTGATCACAAGCAACATCTAGACGTTCTTCTGTCTCTACTGATTCTGTAAGAAGTGTCGAAACCATGGACTGCAATAACTGAACCTTTTCTGCATGTTCTTCTGAAGTAAAAGTCTGGAAGGGCTTGGTCAAAGATGTACTGACATCACGCCACCGAACTGGCAGATATCTATCCGGAATGTGAAAGCAGTTGTTAGTTGATAGAACACGGAGAACATGTCTACAAAGAATTCCTGAAAATTCAAACAAACAGCAGCTACAGCTAATGAACTCATCATGAGGAATCCAAATAACTTTGCACCCTCCATCCATATCAGTATGGATTCTCACGATGAAATAAGTCTCATCCACCATTAGTGATGCATATTGTGGAGCCAACACAAGCTCTTCTTGTAGTTTGCTAAAGGCATAAGGTGTTAGAACAGTTGCAGCATGAGATTCAATTGGAGATCCCGTTTTAAGGGAGATTTTATGAACCTTTCTTTGCATCTTTTGTCTTGGTCCTGGTTCCTTGAATTCAACAGCAGCAGCTACCTGAAAAGATAAGGTTAAAATAACAAAATCTGACAACATTAAGCAAGAGTATAAGAGAAGAGATTGTACATCTCCTACCTGCTCCACAAAGTTATCAAGAGACTGAGCACTCAAAACCCGCTGGATATAGGCATTTATAGACTCTGACTGAAATGTACTGGTCATTCCAGCAAAAAAGTAGCACCTCAAGTATGGCAGTGCCCAGAATGTGCGCAGTGCAAACAAACTGATGATGTGCTTATTTCCATGCACTCCATATGCATCAACCATGTCTCTCCATCCAACTTCAAAATCCTCCACCGACTGCAAACCATAGAGCCGGAGAAATTCAGCCTTCCATTTATCATATTGTGACCCAAGAGGAACAGAAAACCAATCAGAGAACTTTGCAATGATATGCCATATGCAAAAGGCATGCTTGGTCCTTGGCATTTCAACAGAAATGGCTTCTTTAAGCCACATATTTTGATCAGTTAATATAGTTTCTGGGGCCTTTCCATCCATGAACTCCAAGAATGTCTGTCATAAAAATTCAAAGAGGAAATGGCTAAGAAATGGTTACAAGACATATTAAAACACTTCAAGAAAAAAGGCAAACCAAATTTCAATAGTTGGGAATGAAGCTTTTTTGAGTTGTATAATGAAACTGTTTGTCATGATGAAGGTATACAGAAGTTGGATGCATGAGGCAATGGTTTCAAGAGGATGGATCAAAGAAAATAAAAACAACAAAATACTAACTGAACTCTTTCATGGAAAACAAACTGAATGTACTTGCTATCAATTATTCTAGGATGGTATCCAGACTTTGGAGAAAATGAAACAAGACAGTGGTTTTTAGATTGACAAAAAAAAAAAAAGCATAAGAAAACAATCCTGAAGAAGTGAGAGAAAGGGCAATAAAAAATTATCCTGTGCAATTCATGTAGCGGGATTTACAATGTACTAGATGCATGTTACAGTGGAAAAGAATAGCACATAATTCATGTATGATATGAAATGAAATGAATTTTTAGAAAGAGGTCATAAAGGATTAAAGGAAAACGTGTTGGAAGGTGTTACTTGTTTGGCAAGATTTATTACTAAATGCATGTAACTATAATTTTCACACAACCCTTCATCACCATGTAGCTCACTTGATCTCGAGCTGAATGCATGAGCTACAGTCAAACAAAAGGGGGATTTGATTGGTTTGAATGATTATAATGATGTCCTATGTATGAAAGTTACATCAGCATTACAAAAGATCTCATACTTAAAGCAATGCTACACAGCTCGTTACCTTCAATGCCCAGGAAAAAGATTCTGTATTTTCATCCCGCAGAAGCACACAACCAAAGAAACAATTAGTTCCATGATTGTCCACCCCAATCCAAATCCCTAGAATCATGTCATAGGCATCCAAACGGTGTGTTGTGTCAAAAATTATGGAATCTCCAAAGGCCTCGTATGATTGAATAGATGAAGCATATGACCAAGCAATTTGTTCCAAGCGTTTATTTGCATCAATGTGGAAGTTGTACTTGAAGTTGGGATCATTGTCCTTCTTGCATTTGCACATTTCAAGAAGGTCAATAGCATCATTATCTCGATTAACATTCCTAAAAGATTGTAACAGGTTTCTGACATCTATTTCTGTGAATGGCAAACAGCCAAGTTTCACACCCTTCTCCAGTTCCATTAACCTCAACATTTGTCGAACTGACATGCCAGCTTTTGCATACATGCAAATCCTACTTTTTTCATCTGCAGACATGGTGCAATAAGCAGGAAGTAACTGTACTTCATTTGATTTCAGAAGTTCATGGTTGTGGATGTTGCTAAAACCAGTTATACGCCATTCAGGAACATCAAAATCAGCTCTTTTAACTATTCGCATGTATGCTTGGCATCCACACCGAGATGATTTTCGATTTCTTTGCAGCTTTCCATCATCTGAAGCCTTTATCTGAGGATAGCCACCACGGTGGCATGTGAAATCCCTTCTTGTGATTCCCCTACCTACACCATCTTTTCCTCGAGTGCGGTGGCGTCTGATTGAAAAGCCACATTGCTTTGCAAAGCTGCAATAAAATTCATATGCAGCATCTTGGGAAACAAATCTCTGGCCAATAAAAGGGACAAGGTTAACAGAAGTTTGCCGTGACAAAATTGTGTCCTCTGGCACTTCCTCCACAGTTCCGATATCATCTGGACATGAATCCATGCCACTTTCAGAGGTTTCTTTCACAACATTTGTTAATCTGGACATTATTTCCATAGTAGATAAATGATAATGTAGATGTAAGAGACCTGCACAGAAGTTTTACAACTTTAAGAATTAAAACATTTTCTTTTCATACATTTAATAGAAATGAAATTTTTATACCTTTTTTTTTAGTGTTTGCAATTTTTTCTCTTATTTCCTCATTTTGGAAAGATGCAAATAACCTTTTTTAATACTTCGGACGCTGAAAAAAGCTCCTTCCTAGCAAGAACTATTATAATCCTTTTATTTGCATTGAGAAAATGTGCATTTTCTAACCATTGAACCCAGCATATTTTTCATCTGTTCTATACAAAATAGTACTAAATACTCATGATGTTATGAACCAATATTAAGAGTTGTTAAAGGCAGGAATCTCCAACATTAACTGCGGGCTACTTTGAGAATACAAATGCATGTTCTCCTAGATTTTTCAATGAGTTTAATGAGCAACCACCAACATATATGAAATGCAACCACTTCCATATCATGCAATAAGTAAGTTGACTGGCAAGCTCAAAAAATAAAATAAAATTATGTTTTTGCTTAAGCAAATTTCATAGTGCGGCAAACTTGAAAACAAATTCTCATTTTCATTATCATCAAGACGGAAACGTCATCTCTAAACAATTTTTCACCACATTCTACAGTGCAGACTTTCAATACTCGTAGAAAAAAGCCCTAAAAGTCTACCAATCTTTTACACACTTCCACTTTAACCACAGGTTTTGATTCCCATGCATGATCCAATGCAAATTTGAACAAAATCATCAAATTTAAACAGTATAATCACAGTGATCACACGCAAAACTAATAAAAATGCCTGAAATTGAAATCTCTAGAAGAAAAAAAAAAGTATTTCATACCTCAAATTGAATTGATACCAAGATTTGAGTTCTGGAGAGACGATGTGTGCCTGCTTTTGAACAGGCGGGTAGCTTCAACTGGGGAGAGTTATGCGCCCGCTTGGAAGACGATAGGTTAAATTGAATCCACAAGCTATCGTGCGCCGTGAGAGGCACCGCTTACCGAGTCACTTTGTTGATTTTCAACCATTGGATTCCATTAATGGTTTCTGGGATTCGGTCTGATCAATCCGTTTTGACCATCAGATTTTCTCAGTCCCGAATCAACGGCCAAAGTGAGAAGTATGCCGCGATAGCAAATCGACGCATGCTAGCTAATCATTCATTTGCGTAGCGCTAACTTGCGCGGAAGTTATATTTACCGTTAGCAAGTAAAGGAAGTTAAGACCCTGTTTCTCGCTGTGGTTGAAACATTATGTTATCAATTTTTGATTTTTTATGTTTTTAATATCACCCATCAAAATAATTTAAAACAGAAATTTTGATTTCAATTCTTAAATATTCTCAAAAAGTTTAGGGAGCAGTTTAAATTACTTCTGGGTCTTTCTAACCATTTTATTTCGTATTATGGTTGTAGACTTTCATTTTAAAATGTTGGCTTGATATTAAAAATATTTTTTAAATTTTTTTTAAAAATACAAAATAAAATCCAAAAAGAATTGTTTAAAAAATTAAAAAAAATATTTTTTTTTTATCTATGTTCATAAATTTCGAAAAACTTTCATGCATATACTATAAAAAAACTTGCATTTTTATCATACTTTTAAAAAGGGGAGTGTTTGAGAGTGTGGTTACGGTTGCTTTTCAAAGTGTTTTTCATGCCGAAATACATCAAAATGATATTTTTTTTATTTTTTAAAAATTATTTTTGACATCAGTACATCAAAATGATCTAAACACACCAAAACATATTCATTTAAAATGACAAAAAAAAAGCATAAGCGGCCAAATGCAGGTTTAGCTGCAATGCCAAACAGGCACTTAGAAAAGAAATAACACTTTCTTGTGTTTCCAAATTGAGAAATTGAAAGGCTAAAATTAGATCTAAAGGGCACCCAAGATTCTTGATTTAAAATTGAAAAGTTTAATATCCAATTTAATTCTTGATTTATAGTAACGAATAAAAAAATAAATAGTGGAAAAAATGTTTTAACCTTATAACTTTCAAAATCAAAACTACAAAAAAAGGAGAGGTGAATAAAGAGTTTAATGTTAGTGCATATTATGCATAACTTCTCTCTTGTATATATATAGTAAACATGCGGACTGTATGAGTTATATTAAACAGAAAAAGATAAAATTGAATTTTTCTTCTTTCTCTCTAACCTCTCTGTCTCTCCCTCTCTCTACTTAGATTTTTTTTTCTCTGTATAATTTATTCACTCTTTTACTAATCTTAATATGGTATCAGAATATTTATCAGAACTTTTATGCTTGTGCATATGAATTGATTGATACAATCCTCTGCTTCCTCAATCTGGTCCTTTTATGCATTATTAATTAAAAATTATCTGGATCTATTTCTTTTGTTTTAGGTCTAGAATCCACAGAGCGGAGAATAGCAAAAGTGAGAAGAAGAGCTTGTTTCAAATGTCTAGCAAGACTGAAGAGGCACACGATAGCAATGGCACCTCAACGATGTCGTTCGTTCTTTACCTTCTCACGTTGTCAAAGATTTGCACTCCACCGGGAGACGGTAAGCAGAAGACTCTGATGAAGACCGTTGCTAAGCTCATTTTTCAGTCTTGACTTCTTTCATCTCACAAAACGCGACAGATGAACCTTACGTTGGGGGCACGTGGGAGCAAGTCTTAGTGGAGGCTGAAACAACATCCATGTAACTGCTTCACGAGTGTCCTACAAAATGAACCTTAAGTTGGATCGAGTGAGTTACTCGCAGTGTGGTTTGGAATATTTTTTAAAAATATATTGAAATAATTGTTTTTATTATTACATCAATAGAACATATCATTTTAATATTATTTTTTTTATATCAGGCAACTTTTTGAAACACACCCAGCTGAAAAAAAATTGTTTATAAATAAAATCATCTAACTCCATAAATATTTTTTTTACATGAGGAAGCTATTTTTTGAAAAACATATTTTATAGATTCAGCCCGGAAAAGGCTTGAGATCTACATAGTAGATCTTGAGTTCGAGTCAAAACGTGTATTTTTTGTAAAAACCTATGACAAATAGAGTTTTATTCACTTACCTGGATCCACAAATGTGCTTTTCGAGACATGTGGTTTCCTCGAATAAAAAAAAAGATTAAGATAACTAAGTATAATTTTGATTGTCTCAAATTCTTACAATAGTTACACAACCTTATTTAAATTTGAAATTTCCTGTATAGATAATAAGTTTTTTATCATTATATTATGGTAATTATACACTAGATAATCGTTTGCTGCTTTGAAATTTATGTAAGCTAGTGATCATATACCTACCTCTCCAGCTACAGTGGAGGCAGCAAGGTCACAGAAAATAGATGCTTCTCCATTTATTCACTTTTTAGAAAGGGTAATCTCGAAGAAGCAAGGATTACGGGAGACACCTTGAAATCAGTAGTGAAGGATGGCCACGCTCGTCTTGTGATTGGCCGACAGCCTCACATGAGCTGACAAGTAACGGCATCCTAACACGTGTCGCTGAAAATGATATTTTTCCTTTAATAAAGAAAATTACTGAAAAAGATGAGCACGAAATAATAATTATTTTTTCAAACAAGAAATGATTTAGCTTTCTCAAATCACTATTCACTCCCATATTCGTTTAAAAATATTTTTTTATCTTTTATTTTTAATTTAAAATTCTAATATTTTTAAATAATTTAGCTGATATCAAAAATAATTTTTTTTTATATATTTTTAAATAAAAAATACTTTAAAAAACAACATTAATCATATTTCCCTAACGCATTCAAAGTTTTTTAATAAAAAATAATAGAAAATATCCATGTAAAAAATGAGATCTACCTAATGCTACGTATCCATAAAAATTGCAATAAAAAAAGAAGAAGCTAAAGCTATTAATATTTTTTCTAACCATTTCTGTTCATCGATTCCCAGAATTGTACTCAGCAATTTTTCATCATACAAAATCATTACTTAATCACGGAATCAATGTCACTATTTTTAACAAATTCTTTTTCAATAATCCTGAATTAATTGTTTCCTTTTTTAATTTAGAATGCTCTCAAACATGACACCAAGTTGGAAAATGCATTAATCAATTGAGATCCCAAATGAGATCTTTTTTAATAATTATTATTACTATTATTTTGAGGGAGGGGATGAGAGAAAGTGAATTCATAGTTTACTTTCTCGCAAAATAGTATTTTATATTAATTTTATTATTTAATATTATATTTATTAAGATTTGAGATCTAAAATTTTATTTTGATTTAAAAATATCCTAATTATGAGTTTGATAGGTTAGTCGAGATTAATCTAATTTTTTTCCTGCTATGATACCAAAAAATAAAAAAAAAGAGGAATAAGAACTGGAAAGCAAAAGGAGTTGCTTCAATTGAAAAGACCAAGTTGAATATAAGCAAGAATATAATGTCCAATGGAAGTCTGAAACAGCAGGATTAAACAGCAATTAATCCTTATCCTTTAAAAAACTCGACAAAGTAATCCCTTATGGACACGCCAATCTGCAATCTTCTGACAATAATCTCTGTCTCAAACTTACTCCCTCCGGTTAGGTCAGATCGATTAAGTGTTTAACTGTATGTGGAATGAAATTTTGTCTTTCCATGGAAAGATTTTTAATGTTTGTGAGTTTGTCTTTTTTGTGCAAAAGCTCTATGCCTCCATGCATGCATGCTCCGAAAGTGACCTGATATTGCGGGCACAGACCTTCTTATGTGTAACCAGTTTCAGTATCAAACTCTCGAATATTGAACAGGACGTGAGTGTAAGACAGGAACTCATGTTCTCTAGCAATTTTAATTTATGGAGAATAGATTTTATTTGGGATTCAATTCTTAACATTCAAAAGGATTTCAAACATAAAATTTGATTAAAAATTCTAAATTGAATTTAATTCAAGTTGCAATTATGCTGTGAAGAGCAATCTGGATACTTGTCTGAGCTTCAAACCAATCTGGATACTTGTCTGAGCTTCAAACAAAATTTCAACAGTTATGTATCCCCTCTTCTTCTTCAAATTACAGGAAAACTGAAAAATTAATAAAAGCATGACAGATATTGTTTGTCTTAGATCATCGAATATAAATCTAAAATACAAAAACACTAAAGTAAAATAGAACAGAACGTTTTTCAAGTAATAAACATCCCAGTTGTTTCGACCTTTACCTGAGAATTCTGAGATGAAAAAAAACATACATGAAAGCAAACAAATCGTAGTTTCAGTTTAATGAACTCAGTGACTCTTATGTTGAAGCTTCATTTGGACATAAAATTTAGCAATGAACTGCTCGGCCTTCATGTCTATCGTTTCGTCCCCATATTTATCATCATAATAACTATCCTCATCCCCATCCTCATCTTCATCACTCATATCAATTAGAAGATCTAGAAGATTTTGGGCAGATGTGTATTGGCTAGTTTGGCCGGAAGAGGATGATGCTACGCTTTTGGGGGGCGGCGACAAAGGCGGGGTAAATTCCTCTAATTGCTCTACAACATCCTCGGATGCCGGGGGAGGTGTAATTTTTGATTCTTCAACAACCTCCGTGGACGTTACCGGTGCCGGTGTGGCCTCGATGCGTTGTTGGTTGCTGTGAACGTGCAAAGGACGCATTAAAGACAGGTACTTCTTCCACTTTGAAGCAGCATCTGTGTGGACAGATTTTGATTTGCCAGGTTTTAGAGACAGCATGTACATAGCCACCCTAAGGATATGCATTGCACTGCGTCGCTTTTTCTTCGTGATCTTCTGGATGCCATCTTGATGGTTTTTGTTGTTGTTGACAGCACTGACAATATCAATGGCGGCGTCTGATTTATGTTCCATCAATTAATTAGAGAAAAGGAGAAGAAACTGCCTGGCCTGCTTTAATCTCTCTGAATATCAAGGGCTAGCTCTTCCCTGCAAAGAGCAGGGGGAGAAATGGTGACCCTTAAGAAAGGAATGCAAATATGGAACGCATGCATTTATATGTGCTCTCCTGACCCTGAGGTGGTCATTTATTTATAAATATAACCACTAATTTAGGGAGGCAGCCCATTTAACCAAGAATTTAGGGAGGTTAAGCGTGGAATTCTCTGTAATGTTTGTTTGAATTCTACAATTAATATGCACAGACATTAGTGTGCCGGGTTGTATACAGCTCACGGATACCCCTCATGCACAAATCAATGAAGTTTGCCAGTTACAAAAACTTGATCTTGAAATTTAGCAGCGGAAAATAAATTAAATTTCCCAAATCTCTACAGCCATCTCTTTTAATATTTACCAACGACATGCATGCTGGAGTTTGTGGATCTTCAGGAACGTGCTAGCTCTTTTTTTTTGATCGAGAGATCGAGAGATGGGGTTTTGTTTTATAGATTTAATTTTGAGTAATCTTCAGAGAAATTGACCTTGTATAATTAATTACTACATGGATACTATCTTCCATACTCTTAACAGTCTTTAGTGCAGTACCTAGAAGGCTAGAATATGATTGCTGCAATTCCTTGGACTCTTCACTGTAGAAGAGCAGAAGGAACGTCGTTGGCACTTCTTGATCTATGCCAATAATTTTTATAGAAGGATTAAAAGATGACTCCGTTTTGAGGAAATGAGCCCACAACCTTCCCATGCATTAAAGGAGAGATGTTGCGATTGGTCAAGCTAGTGCGCTATTCATGCTATATATATATACTAGCCAATGCCCCGTGCCTCGTCACGGGTGACAATATATTTTTTTAATATAAAAAATTAATAATTATATGTGTTTTTTTTGTTATAATATAAATTTAGTCAAAATAATAAATTTATGTAAAATTACTGTAAAGTGCAAGTTTTCTATAAAATATATTAATTTTAAATTGATATAAATTTATAATATTAATTTTAAAATTATTACCAACATGAATTAAAATTTCAGAATAGGACCTAATAAAAATACAATCCCGACATAAAATGAATCGAAAAAATAATAATCTAAAAGCATAAATGAATAAATATGGGTAGAAAACAAACATTGTATTTTTTTTTAATGTTTTTAGATCATTTTCATGTGTTGATGTTAAAAGTAATTTTATTTTATTTTATTTTAATATATTTCTACACCAAAAAAATATTTTTTTAAGAAAAATCAATCACATTTCCAAGCAAAATAAAAAATATTTCATGGAAAAAAAACTAAAAAAAAAAAAACATAATCACGAACAGAACAAAAAAAAGCTATAAAAAAATGGATTTAAGGATTAATTGTGGTGTGCTTAACCTAGCCCAGTCATCCCAATTATAAAAAAAACAAATAAAAAAATATATCTATAAGTGAAAAATGAAAAAAATATAACCAGCAAAAAAAAAATTATGGAAAAAAAATAATTCACGGCACCATATTTTTTTCAATGCAAAAAAATATTAATTGTGTTTTTTTTTGTTATAATATAAATTTAGTAAAAAATAATAAATCTATGTAAAAGTACTTTTAAATGCAAGTTTTATATAAAATATATGAATTTTAAATTTATATAAATTTATATAAATTTATATGCTTAGTAGTTTTTAACCAAATAGCCAACCTAAAATTATTATCATCATTAAAAAAGTAAGAAGATTAGGATATTATTGTATTAAGATTAGTTTATTTCAAAATTCAATTTTAATCATATTTTAACAAAACAAAACCGCTAAAATTATTATTATTATTATTATTATTGCGTAAATAATAAAATCATAAAATTATCAGATCCAAAAAAACATATAAAATAACAAAAGAACTAATAAATAAACCTTAAAAATGAATCATTGGATAATTCATTTGCCACGCGTTTGATGGTTGAACTGCTCTTCTCCATCCTCGATACCTTATTTTGTTTTGAAATCCTCTTGTGTTGCATATTGCCGTCCAGTTTTTGATAGAAACTGAAGTTGGTAGCTGAAATGAGTAAGGAAAAATATATAACGCATGAATCACTAGCTGATCGATCAGTCATTTTGATTTGAGCAGAGAAAGATGCGACTAATTCTGTCAAGGCCACGTGGAAGCATTGTTTTACTTTGCATGCCCTAAAATTTTTTTTATATATATATATATTTGAATATTTCTCGGCTGTTCCAGTCCATTTATTGCTATCTTGTCTGTAAATATAATGTGTAAACAATCCCAACATGTAAATATTATATAATTATTTGATTCTGTTAAGGAACCATCTCATCTAAAAATTTAAATTGTTATATGAGGTTTCAAAATATGATTTATATTATTTTCTAACACACCCCCTCAAGTAAAAACACTTTAAGTTTGAAACTTGCACACAAGTCCGCTCTATCTTGTACTTGATTTTTATCAAATAAAATGAGAGTGGTAAGATTTGAACTCGTGACCGCTGGGTCAAAAAGACTCTAATACCATGTTAATGAACCATCTCATCTAAAAACTTAAGTTGTTAGGTGAGTCCCCAGAATATAATTTATATTATTTTCTAATAGATTCTTCATGGTTTTTTTCATCACTATATGTAAATAGTTTAATACTGATTGATATTCAATAACTTCTTTATCTTCTAGACTAAAAAGAATAATAATTTCTAAACATATTAGAAATATTGGATTTCTAAAGCGATCAAGCTCGGACCTACAAATATATATCACTAGATTTTGATGGATTGTTAACTCAATAAAATTTGTATCTTTAATTACCTAAATATACACAACTAGGTTTTGGTCTCTCTTCACCGAAAGAAGAAGAAGTTGATGTGGCCGCAAGTCACATAACAGCATCCACAACCATTTCATCATCAACTGTTGGCCAGGCCACCTTCATCAACCAACGAGCCTGACGCCAACTAATCACGAGATCTGATTTGATGTGTAGAAACTTAATATAGAGTGAGTAAATAAAAAGGACACATCTAAACATTAGCTTATATAAATGGTTTTCATTGTTTCATGGGTATTATTAATATTTTCATAAACTTCGATCCAATAGTGAAAATGGATTCGGGTGGTTCAAAGTTCTCAAATTCTGTAATGTGATCAAGAACTAAGGAAATGTGATGGGCTTTAGGGCCCCGGGGGGTGGGGGGATTTTCTTGTTGCAATGTTATAGTCTCTCTTCATGATTGTTGAATTGAATGGTATCTGTAAAATAAATATTGTATTAAAAGAATATGAATTGAGATATATAGTTTTGACCTTGTAATATTCTAAATATAGTGAAATTACAATCTCTAAAGTTGTTATTGTAGCTTGGACGGGCATTTTTTTATATTATTGTACTAGTAAACCTTACTAGATTCCACTCATATTAGGAAAGCGATGTTGAGTTCTAAATATTTTTTTCTCTTTCTCATAATCATTATCACACCGCAATGAAAACAAATTAATTAAAAATAAATATAAAAATAAACATAATAGAGCCGTCACCTATCAATTAAAAAATTTATAGTACTAAAATAGACACTAGACTCAAATATTCAAATGTTGGATTAGTCATGCCTAAGAAAATATTGATGTAACCCTTATTATATCTTTTTGAATGAAAGATTATCTTTTCAATTAAATATGTTTTGATGTTTTAAAATTATTTTAATATATTAATATAAAAAATAATTTATAATATATATATATTATAACATAGAATCTAGCGTTAGTTAATGGAATGTAATGTCTTTGGCGACCCTTGTTTTCGCATAATGTCAAGCTAATATTGGGAAGTTGATCAACACCATTATACTCAAACACGCGGTGTGTTAGCAACAATACTCGAGATAGGCAGCTAGCTAGCTAGCTAGGCTCGTCATCGTTGGACCAAAAAATATAATGATCAACGCCGAAATAGAGGAGGTGACTGGTGAGGTTTGAATTTCTTGTAAGCACACCCACTAAAATAATTATTTGAAAATATTAAAATGCGCAGTTGGCGTAATTTTAAAACATCTAATAGAAGAACGTTGCTGCCTGTCATTGAACAGCTATCTTGAGAAATAATTTGAAGGAATGTTGCTGCCTGTCATTGAACAGCTATCTTGAGAAATAATTTGAAGGAATGTTGCTTCAGAAAATAATTCCCTGTCATCAAAATGCGATGTTTTTCCTTGCTGTTCTGAATACCATCTAATGTATAAATATTAAAAAAAGAAAAGAATGGTTAATCATCGCATGATTAATGAACCATGTAGGGTACGTCCTCGCATGATTTGTGGAGAATATAAGAGAGCCAGTTTCAAGCCTGATGATACTGTGCTGCTGACTTGTGCCTGTATGGTGCCTGTTTTATTCTACCCTTTAGCTTTGAAAAATAAGCTGGAAGTCTGAATTCATCGATCTGAACATGCCTAGGTTAAGCTATATTGTGGGAGCCACGCATTGGGAAACAGTTGCCGTGCATGGCTGATGAAACAATGGTCCAGCTAGCCAGCCTGTTCTCTCCAGCCATCCATCCATCTGGGTGCTAATCGTGAGCCCCTCTGATTAGTGATTACAAGCTTCCTCCTTGTGATAGCACTTCAGCTAGCTAAAATTCAGTCGTATCCTGTTAAGCATGGAACGTGGTGTAGATGGTGCATGGAGTTGTATGTGGCTTGCGGTGAGTGAAGTAATTACGGAGAGCAACCTCGTGGTGAGTGCCAAAATAAATACCATCGGTAAAGAGGTTGGTGGAGCCTCTACCTGGCATAAATAGTTTGTGTGAGCAAAGATGTCCAGGTGTGCACCAATGAGTGGTGCATGTTGCTGCTTTGACATCTTCAAAAATCAAAATACATTGAGTATGCTCGAGCAAAGGGAGTTGAAATGGGAGATGATTTTAGTGAAGAGATCATGAAAGTCAAGGCTATGATACGACACTTCAGCGAATCTATGAAGTGTTATCGATAGGATTTTTCATGTAGCGTCACTCTTTTATATTATAAATTATATGATATTTCTCATATTTATATTCACATTATTGCATCTGTAATATGATTTTCATAATAAAAAATATAGAGAGTGTTTGAGAGGGTGGTTATGGTTGCTATTTACAGTATTTTTTATTTATAAATATATTAAAATAATATTTTAAAAAAAAATTATTTTTAATATCAGCACATCAAAATGATCTAAAAACATCAAAAAATTTTCATTTAAAATGAAAAAAAAAAAAAAACACCGGTTGAAACGCTAGCTAAACAGACACATAATCTTTGAATAAATAAGTGTGTTCTACAACAAAGTGAGAGTCTTTGCCTTGTGGGGATGGTGTTCATTCTTACAAACTCATGTGGTTATTAATCCCATCTCGCATTTAAATCTTTTTTTCGTAAAAAAAAAAGAAGCAGACGCAGTTAGAACTTGATGGGGAATATTCTTCGTAGAGAGAGCGAGTGTTTTCGTGCCTAATTTGCACGTTATTTTGCCATATTTCTCCGAGAAACTCGAGTTGATTTTGTGTATTACAATGTGCTTACAATATTGTGAAACACGACTTGAATTCACTTTTTTGGGGTTTACTGTAAATTGCTTTTAAAAATATTTTTATTTAAAAATATATTAAAATAATATTTAAAATAAAGTTTCAAATTAAATGTTTTACGCGGCAGCCAAAAATAGTTATATAACGAAACCACGTTAACTTTTGTCGTGAAAAGGACGCGGGTTTAGGAGAATAAAGCAATGAGAGGGAGGGTGTGCGTAGCCTTGTTTTAACTTGCCAGGAACTTGCACTGAGGTGTGTGTCAGCTAGAAAATGATATCGAATGATTACAGCTAGAAAAACGCGGTTGGAGCAGCCACATCGGCTGCGGGTCCCATGAAAAAATAAATTAGTTAGTTAGTTAATATTTACAACGCGACACCATCTCCCTCTCTCTTGCTTGTTAAGGATACTTGAAACCGAAAAACAAATACAATTAAAACGTTTACTTGGGCTAAGTCGTTGACTTTTTATGAGAGAAATCGTTTCTTGGTACAGAAACATGACACCCGGAAAATATGCTGATTTCATGCTACTTGGGACTCTTTAGCACGCCACCGTCACCTGCTTCATCTGACCACCGTTTGCAAAATCCCTACATCTTTTTTTAAATTAAAAAAAACCGTTTAAATAAAAGGTTTTTTGCCAGCAATATTTCAAATTCGAAAGCACACTCTAATTCCCCAAAACGTATAAAATATAGAGTTATTTGACCACCTAGCTTTTTAAAATATTTTTTATTTAGAAATATATTAAAATAATATATTTTATTTTTAAAAAATTTATTTTTATATCAGTATATAAAAAATACTAAAAATTAATTTAAAATAAAATACACACACACTTGAAACGCCGTGTAAATGCGTCACACGGTTAGATTTGGAATTAACTTTAACTCCAGCTTGAATCCCCGCGGACAACTGCATCCCTCGCACGTTTCAACCGCTCGTATCACTTTTCAACGCCAACTTCGTTCGGTTTTCCCTGAGTATGAAGAAATAAAAACGCCTATAAATAAGCCATCGCACCATTTTCATTCAGCAACAGAAACAAATCACAGAGAAACGGTTTTCTGTATTGGAAAACTTTCACTACCAGCATAGCTTTGAATCTCGACCTCAGTCTCTTTTCACACACAGTATACAGCTACGTTCTGCTACTGAACTAGTTGCAAGCTATAACAGTTATGAAAATGCCGAAGAAAAATATTGGTAATGATGTTGCTCGTAGAGCATGGAACATACTGCGCCTAGCATTGTTGTGGGGGAGTAGAGGCGGTGTTTTCAAGGGGCGTTTGATAGTGGATCATCTACGAGTTGCGCGTAAGTTTCTTAAGAGCCTAGGACATCGTCCTCCTCGCGGCCAGCTACACTATGGAGAGCACGAACTCTCCTTCGACAAGACCCCCATTTTCCACTTCAAGATGCATCGCCCAGCCTCCATGCGACTCAACATCCCCTGCATAACCTCACAGGTTGACTTTGACTACGATTTTGATGATGAAGTTTACGAAGATAATATTCAGCAAGATGGATCAGTTTATGATCAGGGCTGTGATGGAATGAGGAGGAGTTTCTTTTTAAAAGGTAGAGATGATGAAGAATACGAAAATGAATACGAGACTTGTGAAGAGAAAATTCCAGTAGAGGAAGAAGGGATTGATATGAGAGCCGAGGAGTTCATAGCTAAGTTCTACCAGCAAATGAGGCTTCAAAGACAGATCTAGTTTCCACAGTACTACCATGAAACTCCCAAAAAAGGCACAAGTGGATGATCTGAGACACTCACTGTCTTCTGAATAATTTGCTGCAATGTCTTTGGCTGCCTTTATTGTTAGCGGCCATGCAGTTTCAAGATTTTTTTTCCTGTCGTGAAAGAGGCGGTGCTGTGTTCTGTAAATACCAGAAACTTCCATCGAGTTTTGAATAATTATGCCCGTATCATTGCATTTTATTTTGTAGTTAATTATGCCCGTATCATGCATTTCAAGAAAATTGATATTGTTGGAAGCTTGATATATCTCTTCGTTCAAATATTATATATATGTGGTATTTTTATTTTTAGTTAATTTATTGTTTCTCATACTTCTATTCATCATGCAGTTGTTTTTGGTCCCTTTCTTTGGAGTTGCATGTATACACTCTAATGTTAATCATGGTAATAATCTCATGCATCACAAGTTTATTATTGGTTTTTATATCTTTTGGGGTGATTTTTTTATCTATTTGAATAGCAAGAAATGATTTGTTGCTTCTCAAACTTCAATTAAAACAAAGTATTGTGTTATGACATCCACTACGATAGAAATTATTTTGTTATATTTGTTATTTACAGGTATAAGAGTTTCTCTTTCTCATTTCAATTTTATGTATTGCGACAGAGCCGAAGTTTTATTTAAATTGTTTGCAACTTGTTTTTTCATAAACATATTAAATATATTAAGATTGATTGTCAACTTACTTATATCATTTCAAGCATGACACCATCACTTTGCTTTTTATTCCCTCTTCTTTTCAAATTGTAGATTTCTTTACCAAGTCACATTTTATTTCTACTTGGCAAACTTTTAATGCTTGTAATTGACACATGGTGAGTTTAAGGAGAGATGTTAAGATAATATGGTTATTTTGTTCTATTATTTATTAAGAGTACAATAATCTCTTTGCTTTAATCTATATATAGTATCTTTATATTTAGATTCAATAATTAATTAAGCATTTAAATTTTCATTACTTAAATCCTAGTCTCCTCTCTTATTCTTTTTTTTTTATTATTATTATTTTTTTATTTTGATTGATTAACATCATTAGCTCTGAAATTAAATATATATATATATATATATATATATATATATATATATGATAAACAGGAGAAAATACATCGTGGGATAAGGAGATCAAGTGCAAATAGCGTGCTCGGACAACTGACCATTTTTTAAACTTAATAAAATCAAGTATTTATACTCATAAGCTTGTTTAATTGGTGTTTGAGAGTGTGGTTGCTTTTGCTTTTCAAAATGCTTTTCGTGCCGAAATGCATTAAAATGATGTTTTTTTATTTTTTAAAAATTATTTTTGACATCAGCACATCAAAATGATCTAAAAACATTAAATTACCGGTTTTAAAAATAAAAAAAAAACGAAAAATAATAAAAAAATAGATTGAATCGCAATGCTAAACGGCCGAAAGCACTCAAATTCATTTATATAAGAGAATAGAATTTATTTTATATTTTTATTTGGTGAAATTACAAGAATGAAAGGTTTGGGACTCTTTTTCTTCAGGGAATATCAGGATGAGAAATGACTGATGAACAGTTTTCTAATAATTGGAAATTTGAAATGCTTTCTGGTGTGGTGGGTTCATATTTGACGTAATTATAAGTTTGACTAAAAAGGCAGCAGTTTTGGACTTGTTAATAATATTAATCATTTCAATGTTGAAACTTTCAGTTAATAAAATAAATTAATAATTATATGCACAAAAAATATTAAAAAACATTGGTAATGATAGAAAAAAAATTAAAAAGTTGGGAGACAAACGAATATTAAAAGATTGATTTTATGCCACAAGGAGCCATCCATTTTCTTTTATTTAATTATACGTAAAAAAAATTAAGAGAATGATTTTATAATTGAAAAAGAATAATTTGTTGATATAATCCATCTTTTTTTTATTAATATTTTTCACAGAAAAATCATAACTTTTTTGCTATATGTTCTTTGGTTAATAAAAATAAAGAATAATTAGAATAAATATAAAAAACAATTGGAAGATTTTGAACAGGAATTGAAAAAATACATTTTTCTACAATCAATACTATTTTACTTTATTAACGCAACCCCTTGTTTACAAAAATATTTAACTAGAATATTAATTTTTTAGACTAAACCTTATAATAATTATAAAAGCAAGTTTAAATTAAGAAAGAAAAAAATAGAATACTATCATAATTTCAAGGTGAATGTATTAAAAAATATATAAATAAATAGTACACCACTCATGATTTGAAGTGGCGTAAAATTAGTGATGTTATAAAACTAGATCTAGCCCGACAGATAGACTTGGAGACCCTCGACCTAGCCACGTTCTTAGCCCTCATTTCCCAAAACATTATTTTTGATATTAAAAATATCAAATAAATTAATTTAAACTAAAAAATAAAATTAAAATTTTCAAGACCATCGCCAAACATCCCCTAAACTCAGTGCCTGATTGGAAGTGCAATTACATTTGTTTTTAAAAATATTTTTAATTTAAAAATATATTAAAATAATATTTTTTATATTTTTTAAAAATTATTTTTGATAACAACACATCAAAATAATTTAAAAATATTAAAAAAACTTATTTTAAATAAAAATAAAAAAAAATTCAAATTTTTTTATAAATATTTTTAATAAACACTCCCAGCACCCTCTCAATTTGACTTAGAGGACCTTTCACTCTTACTGCCTATTCAAACGCTGATTGGGCAGGTGACTTAAAAAAAAAATTGCCAAGACAGTATCATTTTGATTTTAAAAACATATTAAATAAATAATATTTTATATCAACTCAAATCAATCTAAATTAACTTAATAAATTTAAAAATTTTATTTTGTTAAATCTGTTTCTTAATCAATTCTGCTATAATACAAATAAACATGCGTAGCAAAGTGACTGAATAAAATTTAAGATATAAACAAAAAAACAAAATTATGAAAAGTTGTTAAAAATACACTTTTTAATACTATAATTATTTATTATGATATTATTTGAAAACAAAATCAATAATATTTAGTTAAATAATATCCCAAATATATATATTTAAATTATTTTTTTATAAAGAATTTCAATAAAAAGTTAAAAACTAAAGATTGCAACTCCAAGCTCTTCCCCAACCCGATTTCAAATTAAACCGGGTTAAAAATTGACCTGATGTGACTTTCATTTTGGCAAGTCAATCAACCCGCTTAAAACCCAATTTGACTATTTTTAATTCAAGACAACATTATTTTAACATTTCTTTCTTAAAGAATAAGATGGCGAGGTTTCAGCTCAATATACATTAACCTGTCAAACCCTTTGTTAGGTCAAATAACTTTGTTTTATGAGATTTATGTTTTGTTTAATTACAAGATAATAAAGTTAAAGCAGGCATAAGATAGTGCGGGGAAAAACACCTACGAAATTTAAATTATTTTTTTTTTGGGTTTACAGTAGAGCATCAATATGAGAAACATGTGTAGTTCAATGGATTTCACAAGTATTTTGTCACAACTCACAAGGTTAAATGCATGCAGCTGTTTATATAGCACTACTTGTATGAATCGAAATAGATCTGGTGCGGCCAACAAACTATGCCTGTCTGCAACCAGGGAAGGGGCTAGGAAGCAAATCCACAGCCATGAAGGAACTCCTATGTAACAAGATACTCGAGATATTTTTTTATGATCCTCTTCAAAAAAAAAAATAGGTCTACCTTGTGAGCATGAAGCAGAAGTTTCCGGCAAAATCAAACTCCATTTTGATGACTCTTGAGATGTGCTTCCAGCTTTCCTGTTGCTGCCAATATAAAACCTACGTCGCAAACACCATAGTTATAATACGTAAACACTAGTTCAAAACAAAAAAAGTTGCAAATTATTTTTCCCAGACATTAAAATTGCAGAGAGCACATTGTGGAAATTCTGTCAAGATTCTAGAACACTTGGGCATTAGAGGACACATTTCCAAATATGTTTTAATAAATATGTAATATTCTACATTATACCACCAAAACAATTGTCACAATATAGCTATAGCTAAACTACACAAGCCATAATCGATGCATCACTCAGACAATTAGAAAATAGTTATTCAACCCATAAATGATCTCCAAAATCAAAGCCTTTGCGACTTTACCGTTATATATGCATACACCAAATACAAATTCCCTTTATGCCTACTGGTTATTATATTCAAAGGCTATAAATGAAAACATTTCAATTAATATGCACAAGTCTCCTGACGACTGATGAATACCTAAAAATAGAGCAGAGGGCCTTCTGGGCCGTGATTTGAACTCTGGGTGAAATTGCACACCTATATAAAAAGGATGACTTGGAAGCTCTAAAATCTGCAGAACAAGAGAAAATAAATGAGCTTGCAAATTCAGCACAAAGTTTAGTTGTCTCTCTTGACCAGATACGATGGAAAGTAATAAGCACTATGCCATTGAGCTTGAACACACCAGATACGGAATGACTATAAGAAAGAAAACACTTTTACTATAAGAAGAAACCGAGTGGATAGAAAACAGACCTCCATCCGTTTTCCTGTTTCATCCTTCCCAACAAACTTTAAGCCATTTTCCTCTAGAACTTCAATTACCTCTGGGTTTACCTGCATCATGTAATGTTAGAAAATATCGCGACTGTTTTGTGCAGTTATCTTTCCACTTTTATTAACCTTGCAACTCACCTCATATCTATGCCGATGTCGTTCCTCTACATACTGTGGATTGCCATACCTAGCAATTATAAACAATTGAAATACATAGGTAAGTGGACACAAACATCAAAATACTATGGATTTCTTTTTCTTTCTCGCCTGATGGAAGGTTTTAGGTGGTTCATATCACCTGCAACCAGTTCTAATATAATAATATTATGGACTGGAGCCTACTGGATGGATGTAATACTGTTAACTGAAATTTCACACATTACCAGTATTCATAGCACATGTTATATGCATAATAATAGCAACCGAGACATCAGCTTTATTCTCACTTACAAGGTGGTTTCATTTACTTGATGAAATTGAAGACTGATAAAAAAAAAAAAAATCACATACAGTTTTGCAGTAATACAATTGGTGGTATGGAATAGCGTCCTTCGTGATCCTAGTCTCATTGTGCTTCCCATATGTGTCCGTGAACCCTGCAATTAATTTCAAAGGGTATTGTAGCACAAATACTTGAAAAAATTAATGATTTAACTTTAAATATAGGTGGATTAGGTTGCAGTAAGTGCATACCTCAGGCATGAAAATTACAACAGGATCAGGTGTGTTTGCATTAAACTCATTGCTATCCGCCCTTTCCAAACTCAAAACCTAAAATAGATTCCAGAGAAGGGACATGCGGTCATAGGATAAAACATTATCAAGAAAAATGATAACAAAGAAAGTAAGTTCAAAGTGAAGTCACTTACAGATCTAGCAAACTCAATAACAGCAATCTGCATGCCTAAGCAAATCCCAAGATAAGGAATATTGTTCTCTCTAGCATACTTGGCAGCCAATATCATTCCTCTCACCCCACGATCTCCAAAACCACCAGGCACTAAGACACATGCTGCATTCTGCAAATTATGATATAAGAAAGAAAAAAGAATCAAAAGGAGATGGCACCAAAAGCCTTTCAGTTTCTGACCTACTCAAACCCCTTTCAAGAATAAATTCCATGCTCTTTAAAGCCACAAGTGGTAGTAGCGCAAAGTTAAAATCACAACAATCATTCAACTATGGAGATCAAGTTTGAAGACCAGAATTTGGTCTAAGCTAAACTCAAGCTGTCGCTATCAGTCTACTTTATTTGAAAAATAAATAAATAAAATCTGCGAAGATAAAAAATCAGATGCTCAAGTGATCAGAGAGAGAACAGAAGAAGAATCAAGCTAAAGATTCCATAGCAACCACACATATGTCAAAGTGAAAATATTTGTCAAAAACAGAAGCAGTGGAAAACAAAAGGAAAACCAATAACATAATTACATCAAGCTACAGAAATTATAAAGTTGCTACAAGGAAAATGATTTAGTCAGAAAGGATTATATATGCAAATTGTCAGTGTTCCTGACAAGAAGGGTGAAAACCAAAACACCTTCAAGGAGAGGTAGCTGGCCATTAGAAACAGACAATATAATATAGGAAACGGAAAATAAATAAATAGATACTGCAGTCCTACCTTTAAAGTCTCCCACGCAGCAGCATGAGCTTCTGGTGTCTGTAAAAGGTAGAGAAATGTTTACCAAGGGAAAACTTTCAGAACGATACATCAAACCTGTAAAATGCAACTAGCAAAGATTCAATACCAATTTTGCACTGTCTTCTTCAAGATCAGAAGCTGCAATCCAATCAATTGATGGCTTCACTGAACATGCAATGCAAGCATGTAGAAGAGCCTGCGAGCAAAACAAGGCATAACAGTAAGGGGTAATCATGCCAAGAAACAAACACATGATACTTCCAACAAACTAGCTATCATCAAATGTTAAAAGTGCTAATGAGTCATTCATTCCCAGCAAAAAGTCATCCAGACAATGCAAACCCATTATAAACATAGTAACTTTAAATGGATGTTAAAAAATGAAGATGGTCTTCTCAACATTGGCATTTAACATCACATCTCTGAAGATTTGTGTTTCAGAATATTTTTAAGTCAGAATAATGCAGCGTTAGATTGGCCACGCAGAGTTTCAAACTATATATCACCGTGGTCTTTCTTGCTTGCTTAAACTAAAGAACCAAAAATGGGATGCACCTTGACAACAGACAGGTATGAATCTGTTAGGCCCACATACTTCCCCACCATAGCAATTCTCACCTGCAGTCATTTGCATCTTCTCAACTCAGGAACAAGAAAGAAACAATCAAAGAGAATTACAAGCTATTGATGACAATACTGACAGAATTGGTGAGATTATCATATGTCTCAGCCATCATGGTCCAATCTTTTAAAGCAGGAGGCATTGCAATGCTGAAATAGAGCATTACAATAAGTTAGCTAATATGATATATCTTTGCGCACCTGTCTTCATCAAATTCCCATTTTGTTTCTGGCAGCATACTCTCAATATAATTGCAACATAACAAATGTCTTGGTCACAGTTAGTAGAAAGAAAGAAACAAAGAGATAATCAAATAAAAAAAATTGAATTAGCTATAATCAACTTTTAAAAAAAATGTTCTAGTAAATTCTTGAAAATGTAAATGGGTGAGATGGATTAGAACTGTAAGTCCACTAATTAAGCCTTTGACGTAGAGAATATTGAAATAAATCTAACCTGAGTAAGTTTAGCTGTTTTAAAATTGCATCATGAGCATTTTGGTTCTGCAAAAGGAGAGCATGTTGAACAGTCAAAGCAAGAAAATTGAAATATATATATTGAATAAAAAAAAAACCTGAAACCTTCAAGATCCATAGAAACAAAAGAACACAAACCAACCCACCCTAAGTAACAAAGGGATGTGCCAAATGTTGGGAACATCATGAATATTGAGAATATTAGAAGCCTGCCAAAAAACAAAGAGATACATAACATGTCCAAATTTAAACAGCTGTTATTAGAAGTGAAACAGTGCAAAGTTCAACCAAAGTTACCGGAACATGGCAAAACTGAGAAAGTTTCTCCTTCACGTTTTCCAGTAAAGGCTGCAGTGTAATTTATGAAAAGTCACTTTAGTCCTCAAAAATTCATCCTCCAGAAATATTATTAATAATGATGGATGAAAAACATCTGTCAAATACAGTTTCAGGTTCATTTCAAGCAAAATAGAAGAAAAAAACAAGGAACCCGCAAAGTCCATTCTTGCAATCACTGTAAAAATATTAGAAAGATTGAGTCCAACTTATTGGGCAACACAATAATTGATGCTACAATGCAATCATCAAAAGAAGCACTGCCACACATAAAAAAAGTGATCAGTGTTTAGTACGAAACCTCCCAAAAGTTTAATATTATAGACAAAAATAGCAACAGATAGCTGATAATTTCTCTGAAATAATGTTTGTGAGCAATTTTGAGTGAGAACTATCGGAATGATCCTCAACCAAAATTGTTTCAGTCAATAGTCCTCTTGAAGCAACAAGGTGTCAGGTTGGACAAATGTACCTGAGCAGAGCGACATGCCAGAAGATGGGGAGTCAAGCCTAATGCCCTCAGTTCACGGACACTATGCTGTGTAGGCTTAGTTTTCTGCAAGCACGCATAAAACATATATTGTTATTAGCATTCAAGTTTAATATCATCAACCTGACCTCCAAGTGAGCACATTCCAAATGAAGGACAAAAAAAAACTGAAACAAGTTCTAGGGGTTATTACTTGCTCCCCAACAACACCTATCACAGGTATTAGGCTCACATGAACGAGACAAAAGTTATCTTGTCCTGCAAATATAGAAATTAACATGAGTGGTTATTACAATAACTCATGTATGGATTAACTCAAGAAGCTCTGTGTAATGAGTTTATAGTAGCTGCAAAATGGAACCATAACAGCATTAAGCTAATTCTTCATGCAGCACACGGTCACGCATGTAGGCAGAAGAATGGAATCGTGAACAATTCAATGAATATGCTTTTGGAATTTATAAATCATCTGAACATACAGTAAATGGTCCGTCAAGCTTCCTACAATCCTCCTGGGAGGACCTGCATGAATATGCACTGCCCTATGGCTTGACAAGTGCTACTACATAGTGATCCAGTTAGAGAACAAGGATCCTTTGCCCTTGAATAAAACCAACAGAAGGAACAGTAACAATGTTCCTCCTAATAAATTAAACAATATAACTCACCAACTGAAAAAGACAACTGCCGCAAAGCCTCAATAAATGGCATAGATTCAATGTCGCCTGAAAGAGAGAAAGGGATAAATTAAAATTGCCACATTAAATCACAAAATGGATAAAGTTCTCGGTGAACCATCTCCCTTGCATATTGCTCTTACCAACTGTTCCTCCCAATTCTATCACACACACATCTGCAGGGCCTTCCTTTCCATCAACAGGAATGACCGCAACTGATTCAATCCAATCCTTAATGGCATCAGTGATATGTGGGACGACCTAGGTTTTCCTCAAATACAGCATCAATTTAGTTACCAGTTACATAAACATAACACCAATCATATCTAGCAAGCTGCAAACCATCACCTGAACAGTCTTTCCAAGATAATCACCTTTCCTTTCCTTCTCAATGACAAACTAAACAAACACCAAACAAAAAATAGCATCAAGTATATCTCATCGAATATCTTTTAAAACTCAGAACTCGATGCATTTGCATGTATATTAAACCCATTTAATTACCTGGAATATCTTCCCAGTAGTAATGTTATTATCTTTTGTCAGTGTTACATCCAGAAAACGCTCGTAGTTACCCAAATCTAAATCAACCTTTTAACATAAACCAAGGTATAATTAACCTGTTAATATATCCATTAACCCATCATCTCCTTGTAAATCACAATCAATCAAATATTGAAAGAATAAGAAATAAACTCAAAAATAAAAATAGAAATAGAAACAGTAAAGGTGTCAGAACCTCTCCGCCATCGTCAAGAACAAAAACCTCCCCATGTTCAAAAGGAGACATAGTGCCAGCATCAGTGTTCAAGTAAGGATCTGCAACACGTATCAGACCATTGAAAGTTACCAGTGATTGTTGCTTCCGGATCAAAACATAAAATATCTATTATAAACTGTGCAACAAGAACCTATTTTGATGGAAGTGACGCGGAGGCCGCAAGCTTTAAGGACAACGCCGATGCTGCTAGCGGTGACGCCCTTGCCGAGCCCACTGACAACTCCTCCGGTGACCAGGACGTACTTCATTTCTCTCTGTTCGCTTTGGGTATGGTAGTCACTGGATGAGGTTTGTGTATTGGTGCGTAGGCAAAGTGCTTGCGTTAATGTCCGACACGGGAAGCTGGACTTGCTTAACTCTACTCTCGTGGAGTTGCCTTGAAATTTCAACAAACCTGCGAGTGGTGAACGGACCGCGCTCAGGGACTTGCTCAGTGATGCGTATTGGGACTTGCTTAGTAACGCGAATTTATACATTCTATTCTCTCTCTCTCTCTCTCACTATGAAATTCCGCTGACTTCTTGTGTTAGTGGAATTTTTTAATCTTGAAAGTTTGTTTTTTATTTTTATTTATTTATTTTCTTACGGTCGGAACTTGGAAGGAACAAGAGGCAGAATCAAAAAAGCAATAACTTTGGTGTTTGATAGTTATTTTTATAGGTACTTTTTATTAAAAAAATATTTTTTAAAAAAGCATGAATGATGATGTAAATAAACTAGTCTTGCTTAACTTAGCACCAAGCCAAGCCTTTTATTTTGAGTCGCGTTTGTTTTCGTTAGTAATTTCATAAGAAATTTATGGTTTTAGATTATCTTAATATGTTAATATTAAAATAATATATATATATATATTATTTTAATATAATTTCAAATAAAAATATAAAAAAGCATTATAACATAATCGCAAACAATGTCACACTGCCGACAAAATTTAGGTGAAATTTAACACTTTTTAATTTGTATTTCTCATACAATCATAAAAAGAAATGCGATGGAAAGGTATATTTAATGAAAGATTAAAAAATAATTCTTGTTTGTAAGGAACATGAGATTATATATATATAAGATTTCATGATTATACTATTAAAAAAGAAGTTATACCTTAGTAGATAATTCATTGTAGCTATTGTGGATTGTAATAATATAATTATTATTTTGCCTTTTAGTTCTAAAAAATTTGTTAGTTATGGGGTATTTTTTTTATTTTCCATTTTACCTATTGTCATTAATTAATTGTTTGTGGTGTTTGCTTTTTTTCAATTTTTCTTGCATAGTGAAACCATGTTTCTGCACTTGAAATCAGACAAAAAAAGGTTGATTAAACAAGAGCATTTATGATTTTTTGCATTGTTGATGAACAGTGAATTAATCATTGTAGTCTTCAATAAGACAAAAACTTAGAGATGCCAATGAGGGAGTGCTTGGTTTTTCAAGTTTTTATGCACAGTAAAAATGATGTGGCCTCAGAAAACACAAAAACAAAGCGTTGGCAGTAGGGATATAATTTTTATCAAGATTTTTTGTTATTATCACGAACTCTAAGGAGTTTTTTTGGTAATTTTATATTTTTAATTTTTTTCTAAAATAATTGTTGGCGCGTTTGCCTGACGCACTGACAGTTGTCTTTCATCCGCATTGTATAAACGACACATGAGTCATTGTTCAATAGTGAAAGTTTTCCATCTGTCATCTCACCAAATGTGTCGTCATGGCCTCTTCAACATAATGGTATGTATGTTGTCTCATTGTGTCTGGAAACGTGATTATGATCGGTTGATCTTTTTTCCCCTCTTTTCTCTCTCTTATAGCTGAAAATGCAAGGCATTCCTTTGTGTTCATGGGTTTTGCATTCCAGCCCATGGTTTTTTATTGTTTTTTCGTCCATATTTCTTCTATAGAAGTTTTGGTTTGTTTTAATTTTATTCTTCAATTGAAATTAATAAGATATGTTATGTTTTATTTTAGTCTTTTTTCTTTTTCTTTTTTCTTTTGTTTTTCATTCTTGTAATTTTTTTGTATTGACGATTTAATTTATTTCAATTTTATCTTTCGATTGAAATTGATAAGTGTTTTTCATTCAGACTCTTATTCTTTTAATTTTTTTCGGTCCTTCTATAGCAACTCTTATTTTTTGTTCGTATTTATATATCTATACTCATAGTTTTGGTTTTTATTTTTTTATCATTTTCTCTTTTATTGGGTTTTATTTTTCTTTTTATTTCTAAAATTCTAATTCATGTTGATAATCATTTTAAAATTAATATATCTTTATTATTATTATTATTCAAATTAAGTGATTTTTTATGCTAATAAAATTTGTTTTGGTTTTGTCATTTATTTTGATTTCTTTTATTTGTTTTTCATTAAATTTTCTGGGTTTTTGTTTTGTTCATCAAGTTAATTTTATGGTTTTTATTGTTTACACAATACTAGTAGTAGTAGTAGTAGTAGTAATCTTAGTGTTTTTTTTTTATAATTGTTTTCTTGCTTAATCTTCTACTACAACTTTTTTCATTATTATTTTTTGGAATAATTTTCATTTTTTTAAATAGTAGTGGTGGTAGTAGTAGTCGTAATATTGATGATAACAATAATAATTTATTATAATAATTGTAGTGGTTATAATATTAATAATTATGACTATGAAGCTAATAGTAGCAATAACTCATAAAATAATATTTAGAATATTAATAATAATTTTTTTTATTATAATCCAAACCAAAACTATTTTTCATTTTTTTAGTAAAAAAACAAACCGAAACCAGTTAATTTAAACTGGATCTGGTTTAGTTTTTTTTTAAACAAATCTCTTGTTTAGTTGTTTTTATAGATGAAATTGAACCAAACCACTCTCTCTCTCTTTTTACTGTAAAAAAAATAAGACTCTTAGCGAAATAAAGCATCAAGCAAAGTTCTTTTGGGTTTGGAATAAATTTATTAATGAAATTGAATTATATTATATTGCATTAATTAATGTACCCACTTGCAATGAAATTCGATCCTCTTCAATGAAATATTCGAGATAATGGAACAAAACATCGAGATGCTGACAAGTAATTTTATGTTATTCAGTAAGTAATTAATAGTATTTTATTGCTTATTTTTTTAATTTAGTTTCAAGAAATAAAAAAATATAAGTATGAGAGATAAATATTAAATGAAAATACTTTTTCATCACTTTTGAGTTATAAATTTTATTGTTTTTTATCAAAAAAATAGATCAAGGAGGATCATAAAATTTTTAGATCTATTCTTATTCGAGATGAAAAAATTGTAGTGCTGTACTATTAATTATTCTTTAGATTTACATCAAAGCAAAAGATGCATTCAAGAAGGGAGAATAAATAATAAAAATAATAAGAATATCTCTACTTATATGTGTGTGTGTGTGTGTTTTAAAGTGGATAAATAAGTAATAAAATATCATTAATTAATTTATAATTACCATAAAATTTCTCATGATTTTGAACCCATGACATAAAAATGGATAAGATTATTAAAAAAGATATGCTAGCATCAAAGTTGTGATAAGCATTGCATATGGATATTTTAATTAGATTTTAGTTAATCCAATAAAGTTAGTATTTTTTACATGTATTATGTTGATCTTGAATGGAAGTTAAGTAATCATGACCTTAAACAAATAGTTTAGAAAAATCTACACAGAAGAGTTGTTGAATTGAATTTTTTTTTATATCCATTGTTGTGGGAGCTTCACATATTGCCCATGTATACCTCATCTTCTTTATGTCTTCCCCTTCTCTCACTCTTTTAGGATGCAGTTTTGGTAGGGTTTAGTATTGAAATAAAAATTATATTTATTTGAGTCGGGCATATCTCAGTTAGGGTTTGTAGTATCTTCTCAACAATCTTTGAGTCAAGCATATCTTCTCCATTGCTTCTCATCTTGTTGGAGATTGTCATCACTCTTGCAAAATACTGAGTGATGGTTTCATCCTTCTTCATCGCTAGAGCCTTAAATTCTGTTCTTAATGAGTTAAGAAGAGATTTCTTCACCCTGATATTTCCTCCAAACTTTCGCTTCATCAAGTCCCAAACAATCTTGATTGTGTGACGGTCCCAGATTTGTTCGAAGGCAGTTCAATCAATTGTCTAGAAGAGATAATGTTTGACTTGGTGATCCTTGGTTCTAGCATCATAAAGTTGTGTTAGTTGCGCCTCATTCAACTTCGTCCATGCTTTTGGCTCTTCAAGATCATTCTCCACCAAGCTCAAAAGACCCTTTGCCCTAAGTAAATTCACACCAATTCACTTCAGTGGTCACAATGACCATCTAAGTGAGGGATCTTCGCCAGAGTCCTGTCTTCATTGATTCTCTCAATATTTGATCACTTGAATAGTACTACTTTCTTTCTACAAACTTAGTGGTGGCTCTGATACCAATTGTAAAATATCAAAAATACACAAGAACATAAACAATTGGTTTGAAATCGGCAATCCTTTATTGAAACATCTTTTGGCTTTATAAAGCCTTACATCTAACAAGAATGAGAAATTGCAGCTCACATAGCTCATATTTCTCTTAGTGGTTTGGATAACATGAAAAACTAAAATAACTAAAAACTCTAACAAACTCAAAGCAATAGGTATTTATTCCAACAATCATAAACTCAAACAACTTCTCCAACACAAAAGCACTTCAAATGTATTATTGGCAAATCATTACAAATCATCATTGCTTTGAGTCCGATTACCTCATCCAGTCGCAACAGTATCTGATGAACGGGTCAACTCAACTAAGTTTTAAGATTTTGAAACGGTAAAGTAGAAATTCTCATTTTTTGTAGAATACCCAGCAGCTTTTCAGAAAATAAAATAGCACAAATGACCAAGGCATTGTCAAGTGAAAAATCGGTTGTCAGCCATGGATTACTTTGAGTCTACCATCTGTCTGATTACAAACGATGAAGGCACAAATGCAAGATTCTTTGGCAGCTCATGTTACAGGAATAAAGAAAAGTCGTCATTCTCTATATCTCTCATCTCCGCATGCACGTACATGTTTAAACATATGGTATTTTAGTTGTAGCTCACTCCTTCACCGTGTACAACCTCACCAATACGATATGCCTGATGTTGTCCCTCCTCAAGAATTCTGCGAGATGCTTCCTCGGTCATGACCAGAACCATCCCAATGCCCATGTTAAATGTCCGACTCATCTCAGCATCTTCTATTTTTCCAGCCTGAAATAAGAAAACAATTGAAAAGGAATAGATACCATATAAATATAACAAGATCCATACGTCTCAATTTTTATTCACAACAGACATAACCTCCAAGATCTACCAGTTAATCAAATTAAATACACTCAAGTTCTTGGGTCAATCTAACATCACAATCCAGTATTTATATGTAAAACACAATTTACCTCTTGGATCCATTTGAAAAGGGTTGGGACTTTCCATGAATCCTTGTATATTAAAGCCCCAAGGCCTTTTGGGAAAACTCTTGGTATGTTATCTGTAAAACCGCCTCCAGTGATGTGAGCTATGCCCTTTACACCACCCTTGCCAATCAAATCAAGCACCTTTTTGAAGAAGAAAAATTTTTCTTTTAGCATAAAAATGTAGTCAATTCAACAACGTTAATCATAACAATGTGAAGGGGAAACAAAATATGAATGAAACCTGCTTGACATAGATAAAAGTTGGAGCCATAAGAGCTTCACCCAGAGTAAGACTTCCACCAGGAAGTTGGTCATTTAAAGACAAACCACTCTGAGCTAGAACCCTATAAAAATAGACAAGCATTCATCCGATAATAAGAATACCCAATGCAAGGAACTAAAAAGATCATACCACTGTAAACAGGCATCATTGCATGGAGAGAGAGAAATAAGATTTCCTCAAACTAACACCAACCTTCTTACAAGAGAGAAACCATTGGAATGGACTCCACTTGATGGCAAACCAACAAGAACATCCCCAGCCACAATGTTTTTCCCATCAATCACTGATTCCTTTTTTACAATGCCAACAGCAAACCCGCTAAGGTCATACTCACCTTCTGCATAGAAATCTGGCATCTCTGCAGTCTGGAATGAATTTAACAGAACCATTGAGGTCGAAGGAGAGTTATAAGTTTTGGTGAAATTACCACCAATTTTAGAATCAGCAAATTTGACCTCGTAGCATGCAATAGGTAGGTCTTTTCCACATATAGTAGAGCCATAATAGGAAAAAACAATTCAAATGATAGATAATTATTATAATTATCTACTGATACAAGTTACCATGCCATATCTCTCTTACATGATGCAACACACATACATCTAGCCTGGCCATCCCTAGCCTAACAGACAATTTCTTCCAAACAGCATCTTATTTTCCTCTTCCATTATCAATCAAAAAATTATCCCTTCAACTGTAGATGATTTCTTTGTTACTGACGATTGTTCATGAAAAGATAATTGGACACCTGCTATTTCAGATGAATATTTCAAGAAATCTATAGAGCACAACCATTTCACAAGAGGCAGAAACTTGCGATAGGTCTTCCGGCCAAATGTGTTAATAGGATAGTTCAATGCAAACCCATCTTTCATATACAAAGGATTCAGCAACACCACATTGGTAATTGCCACGACATTGTGTAGAATGACTGCAATAACCTTGTTAATGCAAAAATAAAAGCTATGGTGATTACAACAGCAATCTTCAGATGTCAGGTTACAAGTTGTACTAAAAGGTAGACATCCACCAGTAAAATATAAATAAAGAATACCTCTCCCCCTAAAAGAGTGCAGTCTGATTGTTGGCAACCATCAACTATGCCTTTAATGACCTAGATCAAAAGAGCAGGAAAATTTTATTCAGCTGCAGTTTTTTTTTTTTTTTGCACAGATAGTATATTAACTCAGTAAACCATTCAATTATCAATACCTTTTCAGCAAGGTCAACATCAAGGCGGCTTGTAGCATAGTAATCAAGAAAAAACAAAGGCTTTGCACCGGAAGTAACAATATCATTTACACTCATGGCAACCTGCAGCAGAAGAAGAGAATTAGGAAGCAAATCAACGGCAGCAAAAAGCATATAACAAGATTTATCCAGACTTTACCAGATCAATTCCAATGGTTTCATGGATTCCAGTTTCAAATGCAAGCTTTAGCTTAGTCCCTACACCATCCGTACCTGCAACTAGGTAGGAATCCCCTGTGTGCAGAATCTTTAATCAGCACAATAACAAAACACGCGCGAGGACAAAAAAAAAGATCTTAGCGTCACTCTATCACCCCAGTTCTCGGCATATAAGGAGAAAAAAAATAATCATTTGAACTATAGCAGTCAGCATGAAAACAATATGTAACCTCAAAGAGTTTTTCCTATCAATCAAGTTCACAACCAAGAACAGAGAGAGCCATAAGCGAGGGGGGGAATCTAAAAGAAAGCATACCAAGAGGGAAAAGACCACCAAAACCACCAATCCCAGGAGCCATTTTTGCAATTCGACGAACAAGCTCAGACCCAGCATCTATATCCACCCCAGCATCCTTGTATGTAAGTCCTCCACCAGCCCCGTCACCGCTTTTTCTGTTATTTTCCTTGGACATCGAACTATTTCTTGTGGCTCTCACTGAAAGAAGCGGAAATCTATCGGAAAGGCGATTAAACATGCATCTTCCTGTGGGTTGTTGAGTGGCCAAGGGTTTATTAGAGGAGTGTCTGATTGAAGCTGCAGTTGCACGCGATAGGTCAGTGTTTGAAGCTATGTTAGCAGTAGCCATGGGAATGACGGGGTGACAGCCTAAACTGGGGAGGATGAGGCTAACCTGAATTGGTGGAGGAGGCGCGGGAATTAGGAAAGCAGGGGTTAAGGTAGGGCTTTTCAGATTTTGGAATTTTTTCTTCGCTTCGTGTTTATTTTATTTTATTGAGGTAATTGGTAAGGGCATTATAAGTCCTTTAACTTTAATTTAAATAATAAATAAATTAATAGAAAAATGAGTCAAACTTGGATTTTTTTTCAGCATAAAAAATGGTTGGTAAAAAATTTGATACTTGAGTTATTGATTTAATTGATAATTTAAATAATATAAAAAAGAACCAAACTCGAGTTTATCTGGATTATAAATAAATAGATGTTGAAGGATAAAAAATTAAGAAGAAGAATAATTAAAAAAAAATCTTCTTGGACTTTGTGAACTCGAAAAATGTATTGCCATCAATATTAGAATTGAAATAATCTCATGAAAAGAAAAGAAGGGAAAAAAGTTTGAAACATTAAATTGAAATAAAATCAATTTAAAAAATTCAGTTGAAATAAATAATTAAAAAAATAACAACAAAATAAAAAATAAAAATCAATTCATGTTAACCTTTAAAATAAATGATCATGGTCATAAACCGAGGACTAAACTCATAAAAAAAAACTAGAAAACTAAAAACAAATTAAGAAAACATCACCTTAAAAAAACAAATGAATTTGGGTAAACCTCTTAAACCTAGTCTAATTTATAAAAGCAGTAACCCGTGAAATATTGGACTCGAATTCAATCAATAAACTTAATTCTCAACCAAATTAATTTTGAATGATGGAGTTGTGAATAAAATGATAGTAAAAAAAACTTGCAAAAGAATAAAAATAACAACAAAAATAATAAAATAAAATTTGATAAAAAAACCAATGAGTATGAAATTATATAAAAAAATAATTTTAAAAATAATAACAGTCAAAACAGATAGCAATCAAGAGAACAAAAAATAAATTTGAAAGATCAAAAAATGATATGAGGATGAAATTGAAAAACATTTGTAATTTTATAGATTATCTGTAAATTAAAAAATATCATGAGATGAAATTAAAAACATTTATAATTTTATAAATTGTTAAGATTTAAAAAATAATAATCAAAAGAACATAGAATGAATACAAAAGAAAAATAAATTGCAAGGGTTTGATAAAAAAAAATTAAGAGTTTGATGTTGATTTTGTGGCGAAGAGAGGGAAAGGGAAAAAAAATCAATATTGTCGGCGCCAAACTTAAGGTGTTTTATAGGGTATGTGTTATCATGTTCTCTTTTTTACAGTGACGAGTGTGTTGACACATGATGGTCAAAGTTTTACCAGTGTCGATTGTTTTTTCCTTTTCTCTCTCTCTCTTGAGACTGAATATACATATAGGTCATTTTTGTTTATAATTTGTACATCTCGGCCCTTGATCTTTTAATTTATTTTTCCTCCTCATTTCTTCTATAAAGTTTTTATTGGATTCAATTTTATCCTTCAATTGATAATGGCCATGTATTTTTTTTTATTTCAGCTTTTATTCTTTTAATATCTTAATTTAATTTTGTTTCCTTTGTTGTTTTCAATTCTTATTTTCTTGTTTATATTGATATGTGTATACTTTTAATTTTGATTTTTGATTTTTATCTTTTTCTCTTTTATTGTGATTTTATTTTTATTTTCAATTGTAATTTGTATAGATGATCATTTGAAAATGATATTTTTTATTCTTTCTCTTTTATTTTTTTTCTTATTTTTACTTGTTCTTCAAATCTAATGATTTTTTTTAATATTACTAAATATATATATTAGTTTTATCTTTTTATTATTATTTTTGCTTGTTTTTTTCTGTTAATTTTTTGTGTGTTTTTATTATATTCTTAGGGATAATTTTATGATTTTTATTGTTTATATAATAATAATAATAATAATAATAATAATAATAATGTTAGCAATTGTAATCATGATAATAATAGTAACATTACTAATGATAATAATAACAACAATGATAATTTATCATAGTGCTTATGATATTAATAATTATGACAGTGATAATAATAATAATAATAATAATAATAATAATAATTCATAAAATAATATTAAAAATATCAATAATAATAAAAACAATTATTGTGATGATATTAATACTAATAATAATTTTAATGATATTAATAACATAGTGATATTAGTAATCATAATAATAACTATAATCGTGATGAAAGTAGTGACGACATCAACAATACTACTACTAGTAATAATTAAATTATTGCACTAATAATGATGATGATGATGACGACAATAGAATTAAAAATAATGATAATGTTAGTCATAGTTATGATAATAATAACAATAACAACGGTTTAAATAATAGTAATTATAGCGATAATGTTAATAACAATAATAATAATATTAATGATGGTGACAACAATAGTAATATCAATAATAATTAGGATATTAATTAATAATAATACTACTAGTAATAATTAAATGATTGCCTTAATAATAATGTTAATAACAATAATAATAAATCAACCTTTAAAATATTTTTTGAGCCCTAATCTATATATATATAATAAAGTGTTTGTTTGAGAGCGTGATTGATATTATTTTTTACAGTGTTTCTTGTTCAGAAATGCATTAAAATAATATTTTTTTATTTTATAAAAACTATTTTTGAGATTAACAAATGAAAATGATCTAAAAACATCATTTTTTTAATTTAAAATAAAAAATAAAATATTTATTTTTTTAATTATTTTTCAAATTTTTTTTTGAAATACAATATAAAATCAAATAAAATTTCTTTGACACGAAACTCATTTTTTCCCCAGCTAGCCACTCTTTTTCTCCTCCATTGTTTTGGTAACACACTCTCTCAACTCCTAAATTCATTAATTGAAACATGAATAAAAAGCATTAAAACATAAACAAAATAACGTTTTGAATTATACAATAAAAGACTAAAACTTTAAAAGAACAAAAAATACTAAAACTTTAAAATCGAAGTGTTGTGTATAGAAAATAATATTTTTTATTTATTTTAATATTAACATATAAAACTTGAAAAATAACCAAGCAAATTAAATTAACGTAAATAGTTTTGAAAAAAAGTTTTTAATAGGTCGAAATTTGAAAAGAAGTTGAATTAATAGCTTGTGGTTACCATAAAAAAAAAAAAAAAAAAAAAAAAAGGACCCGAATTTTTTAGGTACCGTTGACAAACGCTGTCGTCTGGCTCAAGGGTTACATGACTTGGTCCGCTCTACCCTCCATTTCTCCATAGCCGCCACCCTACTACTACTCGCAAAAGAGCGAAGCGCATAATTAAAAAAGGCATGATACCCTCCTGCTTAACCCTACAGCTAACTCCATTTTTTCCCTCCCCATTTCTCCCCGTCAATCGACTTTCTCTGCTATCCTCCTCTGCTTTCCCTGCCTTTGCTGGTTAGCCTTCTCTCTCCCTTTTGATTCCCTTCGCTCTTTCATGTTACCTCGTTTTATTTTTTTCTTTAATTTTTAATTATTGTGAAAAAAGACAGCGAAATCTAGAAGACTTGCTTTTGCAGCAACAAAGGCGCCATCAATTTCAACCATGGCAGCTGTATGTCTATTCTGCAACTTCTTTAACATTGAGTGGTGGATATTTTATACAGTGTCTAATATTTTTAGAAGAAAATGTTCAGGAACAAGAGAATGTTGGAAATTTAAAGCAAAGATTAGCAAAATTATTTCAACTATCACTTGACGCTACAGTCCCAGGTGAGCCTGATATCGAGCCGCTGGTTGCTGCTTGCACTGCCAAATTTGGGGACTACCAATGGTACTACAAACACTATTCTAGAATTGTTGTCTTGCTGTGATTAGTTATAGTATTTTAATTCCAAAATGATATGGTATTGACGGCAGTAATAATGCGATGGGACTGTGGTCGAAAATCAAAGGCCGCCCAGGAATTGAATTTAGGGGACCCCCAGCAGTTGGACAGGCATGCTTTGAATTTTTTTTCCTGGAAAATATTTTTGTTTCTTATTTTTTGAAAAAAATAAACATGGTCAACTTTTCTTTTCTTGTGTAATGATTTTCCTTTTTATTGTTTTTGACAGGCTATCATGAAAAATCTCCCTCAGTCAGAAATGATAGAATCATGCTCCGTGGCCGGTCCTGGATTTGTGAATGTGGTGTTGTCTAAAAATTGGATGGCTCAGGTTCTTGGAAATTGCTCATTTTTTTACTTGTTTTTTGTTTTCAATGCTTTACATTTTGTGGTCAATTTCATTTTTTTTCCGTTTTCTTTTAATTTTTAGACTGTACATCTGCAATGTTGATATCGTATCAATGGTTCTAATATTACTGGCATAGATTACTTAGGTTCGTTTGTTGTGGCTGCAGAACATTCAAAAGATGCTAGTTGACGGTATCGAGACTTGGGCACCAAAACTTTCTATTAAGAGAGCTGTGGTTGACTTTTCCTCACCCAATATTGCTAAAGAAATGCATGTTGGCCATCTGAGGTCTACTATTATAGGTGACACTCTAGCAAGCATGCTTGAATTTTCAAATGTTGAAGTTCTTCGGCGAAACCATGTTGGTGATTGGGGGACACAGGTTAATTCTGATTTCTGATACTTTGTAATCAATGCAATTTTATTTCCCTTGCATGATAAAAGCTTCAGTGGTTCATGTTTTTTTCTGTAACTGCATGCTTTTCATGAACTTATAGACCCTCTCTATCATTTATCTCTGATATATCTCATAGTAAATAACATGGATGACCTGTATTTTTGGTGGTATTGAGAATATTCTTTGAATAGATTCTGTTGATAATCAGAAGATTCTTACTATCTGCTTGGTTTCCATGGGGCGAGACAATTTCTAATGTATACTGCTTTTGGCCCTTCTCCCAGCAACATCTAGCTAACAAATTTGCTATGTGCTTTGCAGTTTGGTATGTTGATTGAATTCCTCTTTGAAAAGTTTCCAAACTTAGAAGATGTTAATGAAACAGCCATTGGTGATTTACAGGTGATTCATAACACTATAGATCTATCAATTATGAAAGTTAGAGAGTTGAAGTGGGGTTTCCCTACCTTGCCTCTAGATATGCCAATGATTTATACAACAATAAATCCCAATGCTAGGAGTTGATTTGATAGTAACTTGACTAATGCCATGTTTAGGCATTCTATAAGGAATCAAAACAGAGGTTCGATGTAGATGCAGAATTTAAGGATAGGGCACAAAAAGCTGTTGTTCGCCTTCAGGTAAATTGATTGCAAATGATTCAAGGGATTCATAAATCTGACATCCTGTGTTGTATCTTTGGAATGTAAACTTCTGATGTATAAGCATTGAATCACATCCATTTGTACACAGAGTGGAGAACAAATGTACCGAAAAGCATGGGCACAGATATGTGAAATTAGCAGGAGGGAGTTTTATCAGGTCTATCAACGACTTGGAGTTCATCTAGAGGAAAAGGTATATTTTAGCTGTTTGTGTAATGCCTCTGAGGACACCAACATGAAACATTTTTAATTGCGTGAACATTTAGCATAGGATGATTTGAGATTATCTAGTTGCTGTTCATCCTACTTATTTAATCTCTATCAAGATGTGATGTTAGATATGCTATGTACACCTTGTTTGCAGGGAGAAAGCTTTTACAATCCACATATTCCTGGAGTTATTGAAGCACTGACTAATCAAGGATTAGTTGAAGAGAGCAAAGGTGCTCGTGTCATATTTATTGAAGGGATTAACATACCACTTATTGTGGTGAAGAGTGATGGTGGCTACAATTATGCTTCAACTGATATGACTGCTCTATGGTTAATATTCCTGCTTTGCTCATGGGCTTTATACATATTTTTAGATAACTAATTCAGTTTATTAATCAATGTAAATGTTGCTTGTATATAGGTATCGCCTTAATGAAGAGAAAGCTGAGTGGATTATTTATGTTACTGATGTTGGCCAACAGCAACATTTCGATATGGTGTTCAAAGTATGTATCATTTGTCTATCTTTTCTGGCGTATCATGTTTGATTTTGCTCTTAATCTCTGTGTTACTTTTTATTTACCATTTAAAAGTTCCTTTTCCCCTTTTCATTTGTTACCTCTAAATGTCAATATTCATAACTGGTTATTTATTTCAAATTTTCTATGTGCTGCTCCTTTAAATACTTGGGGTAGTTCTATTTTTAATTTGTGATTGGATGTAGGAGGTCTAACGTTCTTTTTGCTACCTGATACAGGCTGCCAAACGTGCAGGTTGGCTCCCAGTTGATGATAGGCAATATCCTAAAACTAGCCATGTTGGTTTTGGTCTTGTTCTTGGAGAAGATGGGAAACGATTTAGAACTCGCTCTACTGAAGTGGTTCGGTTAGCTGATTTACTTGATGAAGCCAAGACTCGCAGCAAAGCAGCACTTATTGAGCGGGGTATGATAACTTGAATGATCTTTGATGAACATGTGTTAAATTTTACATGTCTGCCTTGTAACACAGGTTTCTTTATCTTCCGTATATTTTTACATGGATCGGTTCACGCCATTTCATGATGAATTGCTTGCACCTGGCCTCTTTCTTAACTTTGAGAGTTTGAAGATGTGCTCTATATCCTTGACAGGTAAGGCTGCAGAGTGGACTGAAGAGGAGCTTGAGCAAACTGCTGAAGCAGTTGGTTATGGTGCTGTGAAGTAAGCTGTATATTCTACTTTGTCCTGACTTTTACGTAGTAGTCTATCTTGTCATCAGAATCATCATCACTGGTTGATGTGTTGGTGTCTGTTTTCTTACATGTGATGTGATTGAGAAACTTGGAGAAATAAGGGCTGGGGGTTATGGAAGAGAGGGTTCTGGATTTGTGGTTGAGACTTGGTTGAGAATAATTAGATTTGATGGGAAAAAGATAAGTATATGAATGAGAACAAGCTGAAGGAGTTTTGGATGCAGGAAAGGGCATTTTGTTAAGTTAATCAAAGTGCATTTAAAGTTCAGATGATAATGATGATTTGGGGTTTCGAAAGCAAATCAGTCTGACAAATCAGGAGTTATAATAGTGTGACGGAAACTTTGTTTGACTTTGATTATGAGGGTTTGTGCATATTATAAATATAACTAAAAGAGTTATAATAGTGTGACGGAAACTTTGTTTGACTTTGATTATGAGGGTTTGGGCGTATAACACCTATAAGGTATCATCACTGGCAAAACTATATCATACGTAACTTCTGTAGCCTGGTTTGCATATGACTTGACTTTCAAATGATTAGAGCTTAGTTTTATTAGGTGTATCATGAGTTTCTTACTCTAGAAAAAAAGTTGCCAAATCTGAAAACTAGGTGAAACTAGCCTGCTCTTTGTTTTTACAAGGCTGCATCATCTATAATATCATGAAGAATAGTTATTATCAGTACTTGCTCGGATGTTTTTAGTCTCCAGAATTGAATCAGTTTGCAAGTTGTTCCATTTTCATTTACACCTTTGTTTTGTGGTATGATTATGGTTCAGCACTAGAATATCAATGCCTGCTTTGACAATGTCAAATCTTTAATATCTAATGGCAGGTATGCTGACCTGAAGAACAACAGATTGACCAATTACACATTTGATTTTGATCAAATGCTCAACGATAAGGTGAAATGCCATTTCCTGCTTGCTTGTTACTGTGTGAGGTGGTTATTATAGGGATAATTGCATGTTATTGAGGAATGAGGACCACTCCTGTCTCATTATTTATTATTTTGTTGCTTGCTTGTTCCCTGTTTCTTACCTTTGAAAATTTGAGCAGGGCAACACTGCTGTTTATTTGTTGTATGCACATGCTCGGATCTGTTCAATTATCAGGAAATCTGGCAAGGACATAGGGGAGCTGAAGAAGGTAAGTGTTCATCTTAGTTGAATACTGTGTCCAACTGTTTCTGTTATTGTTACATTTCAGTATTCATTGACATGTAAACATTTTTCTTTTCTTTCTGTGACGTGACAACCACTGATGAATACTTGGAGTCTGAATGTCACGAGACTTATTTTAGAAGCTACTTGTTGTAATCAGTTTTAATCTTGGGTGATTCAACACTACGAGTGCAATACTGAATCATGTGATTGAGAATATATTTCAGTAGTTGTGCTGCCTGCTAGTTTATTGCTAATCTGTTCACCCAAAGTTCTTGTAAAACCAACAATTAGGTGCCTGTTGCAAAAATGTTAGTCTCTATGTTTTAATTTTCTATTTGAACATTTGCTCTGAAAGGTTCGACATTTGACTTTATGATTTGGCTACATAATGTTGGCTACATGGTTATTGATTTCTCCTGAGCTAGTGTGGAGGCATCAAGGTGGCCTTGTGTTTCTTATTTTGTTGCTTTCTTGAAAGTTATTCCTCACATGGGATGATGCAGCTAGATAATTCTCTCCATGAGAGAAGTGGTGGATAACAATCTCAACTTGTGAACTTTGATGTTATGTTTTGCTTCTCATATCTTTTCTGACCATGCAGACTGGGAAGCTAGTGTTGGATCATGCTGATGAGCGTGTGTTGGGGCTTCATTTGCTACAATTTGCTGAGGCGAGACAAGTTTTTATAGAACCAATCTGTCCTTTATTCGCTTTAATTGCTTTACTTTCATTTTATTGATCATCTTGCAAGTTTTGAGTGTATCAATTCATTTATAATTTTGTCCCGGGCAGGTTGTTGAGGAGGCCTGTACTAATCTACTGCCAAATGTGCTGTGTGAATACCTCTATAATTTATCTGAAAACTTCACAAGATTTTATTCCAATTGCCAGGTATGATTAAACAATGATTGTGTCTTTATACCAATGGAAAAGACATTCTCTAGAGATTTAAAAAATATTTGTTGGAAAATTGCGCAGGTTGTTGGTTCAGCAGAAGAAACGAGTAGACTCTTGTTATGTGAAGCAACAGCTGTGGTGATGAGGAAATGTTTTTCCCTTCTTGGAATTAAACCTGTTTACAAGATATGACATCACATATCCCTGATGAAGAGTTCTACTACTTAATTGCACGTTCAGAATTGTATAGAATCCTAATGGCAGATTTTGTTGGACGAATTCAATGTGCAATTGATGAAGCATCAGGTTTTCGATTTATACTGGATAGTAGCACTTGTTACGCAGCACCGCAAGTTGGGTCAAACTTTTCCGTACATAAAAAATTTATGCCCAGCTGACTATAAAAAAAAGTCCTAGCAAATCCAGCTTATTTTTACTAACTTGCTATCAAGATAACCCAACAAAAAAAAAAGTGAAAAATAACAAAGTTAAGGGTTAATAATTTAATATTAAATGATTTTTTTTTAAAAAAAAAATCAATGCCTGATAAAATTTCCAAGAGTAAACAATTTAGAACTCAAATAATACAAATCAAATATGATATAAAAACAAAATAAAAAACATTAATTAGGGCAAAATTGGAAAACAAGATAAATTAAGACAATGATACAAAAAAAATTACTGAAATAACGAGTGCCAAAATTGAAAATAAAATGTAATATAATATCGAAGGACAATAAATAATTAAAAAAATAAGAACTAAAATTGAATTAAAAAATTTAATGCAATAAAATGGCAAAGGTTGAAATTGAAAAATAAAAATATAAAAAATAAAAAAAGCAGAATTTTCAATAGAAACAGTTTAAAACTTAAATAACGTGGATCAAGTATGTTATAAATATTAAAAGAAATAATTAGGGACTCAATTTGGAAACAAGATAAATTAAAAAATGGTAAAATATATATATAAAGCTATTTTTGTACAAAGTAATAACTTCTAACCAAACACCTGAGAGGTTATTGTGGTCTTTTTATTATCAAATATTTATTTGAGAATGAAATTAAAGTTGTTTTTGAAAGTATTTTTTGTTTAAAAATATATTAAAATAATATTTTTTTTATTTTTTTAAAATTATTTTTGATATCATCACATAAAAATAATTTTAAAATATTAAAAAAAATTAATTTAAAATATAAAATAAAATAAAAATTCAATTTAACAAAACTTTTAACTTTCCTTATCTTTCGACGTTAACTCCAACGGCAACAACATAAACAAACGAAACATTTCCATCTTAAACGAGGTTAAAGATTTGAGTTATATTTCGATTTGGAATGTGTTGTAGTGGTTATTTTTAAAAATAATTTTTAATATTAATATATTAAAATTATAAAAAAATTAATTTAAAATAAAAAATAAAAAAAATATTTTCAAATTTTTTCATCATCACTTCCAAAACACAAGCTTAAAAGGCAATACAGAGAAAGAAATGAGAGAGAGAGCAGGAATTAATGGGTTCGGATTCGAACGCAGTACCATCAGCATCGACATCAACACCATCGACACCAAATGGGAAGAGGAGTAGAGATCTTGAAGATGAGGTCTACCTTGACAATCTCCATTCTCACAAGCGTTACCTCAGTGAGGTTTGTCCCTTTCTTTTCTTCTCTGTAACTCTAATATTTAGCCGTATGAATTTTCTTTTCCTTCCTTTGCTGACAACTGGCCACCCTTTTCCTCTTGATCTGGCTTTTATTAATCTTTCTCGTTATACCTTTTTTAATTTTCTTCATCCTTTATCTGGGGTTTAATTTTGGGCTGAAAAATTGTTAACATTTTGGTTGCAGATAATGGCATCTAGTTTGAATGGATTAACGGTCGGAGACCCACTCCAGGAAAATCTTATGGAATCTCCTGCCAGGTCTGCTGACACCATTTTTTTTGCCCCGTGATTTTTTTCTTTTTATTACTCATGATACGAAAATGATAAAGTTTTCAGGTACTAATATTTTGGTTTTGGAACTTCTGTGCCGTTTCCTTAAATATTAGTGGAAGCATTGCTTAAGCACTTTACTAAAATTACAACTTGATAAGTTCATATTTCAGGAAACAGGAAGTTGTCATTTGATAGCCTCATAATTTGAAGCTCTTTTATAGATATCCTATACAAATTTGTGGATAATCATTCATGAAGTCAGGCTGTTGTTCATATATATTGAGGGATGTTGGTTGACTGTGGTTCATATCACTTTTGTGATTTAGAGTAAAGAGTTTCCTTCCAAGTAAATGCTGGTGGGAAATTTTCGGTAATGAAATTTGCAGTTTGCCTGGGGATTTGGCTGCATATTATCTAATATTTTCTTATGCAAAATCAAATCCCGGGGATCAGGAGCTGGGGTCGAAATGCCAAGCAGTCATAGAAATTGCGGTTTGAAGTTTCTGTAATCTGCTAAGAAATGTGATCGATAGATCAAACCATTGGCTAGATAAAATAATTGATTCCATATTTGAGTTGTTGGGAGCATGTTTTTTTGTGGTAGATAATTTATTCGAAAGATTCTCTTCTACCTTGAATTGTGCCAGAGCCTGATAAGACTTCATTTTTGCTCTGGCTGATCGAGAGGAAAACCATCTATTTTATTTTTATTCTGTTTTTAATGCTCGTTCACTTTGTTTCCTCACATTTATCATTTCAGGGATGAACTGTCCTTGCAATATTCACCAATGTCAGAAGACTTTGATGACTCCAGATTTTGCGAGACCCCTGTAAATGCTTGCTCGCCTCAATCTGAAAGTCTACCCGGCAGTCCAGTTTCTCCATACAGGCACCAAAGATCATACTGTGGATTCTCTTCTGCTCCTTATAGCAGCTCTTTCTCTTCACATGGCTGCAGTGTCCCTTCTTCACAGCCTCGTCAAAGAGGCTCGGATTCTGAGGGTCGGTTTCCGTCATCACCTAGTGATATATGCCACTCAGCTGACCTGAGGAGGGCAGCACTCCTGCGTTCTGTGCAGATGAGAACACAACCTACTGGTTCATCATCCTTTGAATTGCCATTTGGTTCGGGACACGAGCCTGGATTAAACATGGAAGCTGAGGAGCGGCCATGCTCATATATGAAGTCCATGGCTGAAGAGAGGGAGTATCCACTCGAGGAGTGTTCTTCAATGAGCATCTCAGAACCTGAATTTAATGAAGAGAAAGCATGTCGGGTTTTAAATATGAATATAAAAGGGGATGACTCTGGAGGTTAAATGCCATCAGACTGCTGATGCCCGGCGTTTTTCCTGTTTGGGTATATAGTTTTCACAATTGTAATACAATGAAATATTATAGTTATAATTTCATACGTTTTGAGCAAAAACGCAGGGATCTAATTAAATAAATAAATGTAATTTCTCTAAAACACAAGGGCCGTGACAGTTTCAAGTATATGCGATTATATCACATAACACAACAAGATTGCTCCGCGTATATGGATCGAGCTTTCAACAGAAAAGGGATGATCGCACTATATGATCATCGTCGGTTAACAATGGCCAGGGCTTCCAAAATATTCCAGAACAGTCACAATTCACACGGCCAAAGGGAATGATCCAAACAGGCAACGCTGATCATATTAACCTTACAGAACATAACTAAACTTCTCAAATTCTTGATCATACGTTCAATCGTGGAATCACAAAAGATCAATTGGCGGATATTCATTTGTCTAATGCTAGTTTCATTCTTAAATTATAAGTTTCTCCACTGAAAATAAAAAGGTACAAAAGCAAAAACTAAGGCATATAAATATACTTCTCAAAATCATTTCGTAATACGGAATTTGCTCAGCCGAAATCCGACGCATACAGATTTTAACTGCGAGAAGATGTCTTGCCCTGATAACCTCAAAGTGAAGGTTAGGGTTGGGTAACTGGATATGATGATTACCACCAAAATATAGATGAGTGCAACAAAAGATCAGAAGATCAAGCAAAAGATGAAAGAATGTTCTTCTTCAGGGTGAATTCATCTGCCTTTGCCGGGCTTATTGACTGCATCATCATCAAGGAAAAGATAAGATCAATTAACAGTCACCACAATTTTCACATATTTACTCAAACCCATTTTCTGCTCATGCAAAAAAGTTATCATGATCTGTCCAAACCTCCCAATTGGAGTTCTATAAAATATCATGAAAGACCTGCGGTATAATTATGGTATGATCTTAATATGAATCTTGCTCCAACTCAATGCTATCTAAAAATGTCACAATATAGCTGTTTGACTCCAATTACAAACATGGCATGCTTCAACTAAGAGAGACAATCTATCAATCTTACCTTCTCAAGCAAACGCTGTAGCCGCTCAATCTCATTCTTGGCATAATCAGCACCTTTCACCATACAAGTCTTGGCAGCCTTCAAATAAATCTTTCCATACCTATAAACATGAACAACATGTGGTTAAATTTACCATTCACTAGAGATTTAACAAGAATAAAGGAGGTCAACTGTAAAAGACATGAAAGCTTTGAGTGATTCTGTATGGATATCAAAACAAGCCAATATGAATTTTAAACACTAGCCGCGACCATGCCATGTGGTACCTTGCTGTGGAACCCTTGAGTTTCTCAACTTCCTCTTCAATTCGGGAAAAGACTGCTTGCTTCTCATCAGCACCAGCAGCTACAAACTCTTTTACCAATGCATCCAAACTTTCAACTGTACCAGCCTATTGAGTACATAAATATAACACGATTAAAAGATTCAGTCAACAACAACAAAAGGATTAAGCTTCCATTTTAAGTACTAACAAACCTTGGAGGTCAGTTGTCCTTTACCATCACGACTGGTTCCAGACTTTTCATTGATGAAAGCAACGAAGTCATCCAAATCTCTCCCACCATCATACTCTTCCCCAGCTTTGTTGCCTTTTGGAAAGAACTTCAGTGTAGGGAATCCACTTACTCCATACCTGAATGTAGCATAGATAATTAACATTGACTGCTCCTAATGTGGAGAGCACTTTTCATAAAAATAATTAGAAAAGTTTGCCCTTACTTTTCAGCTAGATCCTTATATTTGTCAGCATCTAGATTGGCAACCACAACATCTTTCTCGGATTTAAATGCTGCAGCTACCTTTTCATAAGTCTGAAGGAACAAACCAACAAATTCCAGATAAACTTGTGCAGGAAAGACCCAAATAGAACCATGAACAACAATGGGTGTATGAACACGGGCTCGCCCTTACGCACTCATGTGATTTACAAACTTGGCAAGTTAGCATCATGCCCACTTTTCAGTTGGATGTAATACATCCTTTAACTTAAACTCTTTAAGGCTATATGTACCATACCATTAAGAGCTAAAAAAATTAGACCTAAACTCTCTACCAGATGTAAAGTGTTCAATCATCTATCTATCTCCCCACCACATTCTTCTTATCTCACCTTATGGCTTTTCACACATAACAAAGAATCAGAGAAATAGACACAAACAACAAAGAGCAAAGACATGAGAGAGAGAAGATAAGTGAAGAGGAGAGAGTTGCCTTTTTTTTTTTTTTTGTGAATTGTACCCTTAAAAAGTTTTAAAAATGACTTCATGGATGATTTGTAACTAGCAAAAATGAGAACAATGCTTGCCTGCCCAGATAATAAGCAGGTTAACAAATCACATCTTCCTAAATGCACAAACACACACACAAATTATAAAGGGAATGGAAGGAAGAAGGCGCTAAACATACAGGAGCTAGATTTTTGCAATGGCCACACCTGTAAGAAGAAGAGATTGAAAATCACTAACATATAACACCTTCAAAACTGAAAGGGAGATTTAACAAAAACTCAAGATCACTATGGTTACTAACAGTGGTCAGCATACAAAAAGAATAGGAGCTTACCAGGGTGCATAAAACTCAACCAAAACATCTTTGTTTTCATCCAAGACAATATCATTAAAATTATCAGCAGTTAGCACTGTTACACTGGATGGAACTGCTGCTATCTTCACATTTGACCCTGTAAACAGCACAGCCCATGAGAAACCTCTAGTGTTCTTTTACCAGTTCACATGACGCTGATGACAAGATTAAGGAGGAATTGCTTGTGTAAAACAAACCCTTGAAGATGCAATAAGTTAAAAGCTATAGCAGATAGACCAGTTTTATCAGATAAGCTTAGGGGAGAAGGGGAGGTTGATTTTTAAAAAAAGACGAGGCAGTACCTGCTTCATTATTGACAAACTCAGCAAGAGCTTCCGCAGTTCGTGGTCCTTCATACCTATTGTATATAAACCACAAATTCTCATTTCATGTAAAGCATTAAATTTGGGCATTCTATCTGTGAAGTTTAATAAAATTCTCACTTTTTGGGCTCGAGCGATCCTTTAGGAAACCATTGAATAGTTGGGTATCCAGAAACCCCATATTTGCTGCACACACCTTTATGCTCATCACAGTCTACCTGCACCACATCATCAACAATTCAATCAGTGACGAAGTAAGGTGAGGTGTCAATAAATCTCTAACGAAAACGGCAGCTTCAATTTTCCAGCAAGGATCAAAATAGTTATTTGCGTTGACCAATACGAAGGGGAAAAAAAATAATGAGTGATAATAAGGCTGACCTTTCCGATCAAAACAGTCTTGGCTTTCTTAAAGCTGCTTCCAAGCTTCTCGTATTCAGGAGCAAGCTTTTTACAGTGCCCACACCTATTACATTCAAAATTAAAATTCCGTCCTTCTCACAATGAGCCCTCTAAAAACCACTAATCATTTCCTTAACTAATGGTAACCACATGATCGAAAATCTAGAAGTTTCGTGATGGTATGAAAAAAACAGATTAATCAAAATAACAAGATCACATACAGATCTATGGATCAACGAATCACGATTATCTCATCATCTAAAGAATTAATCTCAGCTTAATATAATTAGGATGATTTGAAAGAGTAACTAAAAATCACTGACCAAGGAGCGTAGAACTCAACGAGAGCGCCTCTGTCTCGACCGATTTCCTCCTCGAAGTTACCTTCCGTTAACACAACGACATCGTCTGCTAAAGCTGAAACGGCTAACAAAGCCAAGGTACCAAAGGCATACCAGATCTGATGACACCTCTCCATTTCTTTTTTTCTTTTTTCTTTTCCCTCTGCTTTTTGTTTCCTGTTCTTTACTAAATCAGAATTGGAAGATGTATTTATATGCCAATTCCTGCAGTAGGATTTTTATATGGGAGCTGATAGAGGAAAGGGAACCCCATGTATTCACCACGTGCTCTATCTGAGGTGGAGCAATTTGATTTGTTGAATTCCCTGTTTTCCTTGGGTGACGTTTTTACATTACATGGCAGGGTATAAGAGGTCGAAATGTTCAAATCCACATCTAATTTTTTCCCCTTTCTTTTCTGCCAAGACTCCTGTATTGAGAATTACTGGATATGTTGATAATAGTTTATTTTTAAAATATTTCTTTATTTAAAATTATATATATAAAAAAATAGTCAGATAATATTTTTTATTTTTTAAAAACAATTTTTTTATATTAACATATTAAAATAATCTAAAAACACGAAAATATAATTTTAATTTTTTTTTAAAAAAAAAACACTTTCAAATACAAAAACAAACACTCTCAATCCTTAATTTGTAGCATAAAAATAAATATAAATTTATAAATTATTTTCTTTTTAAAGAAAACTTTTTTATTTTGCAATTATTGAATTGCAGCAAGCACATTCCCTTTGAAGTTTTTTTGTTTTTTTAAAAAACTCCCCCCATCTTCAACCGGTCGATAAAATCTTATGCTAATAATATATGGATGGCAAAATTGTTTCTCAACATCTCTGTCAGCAAAGGTCAATCTGCTGCTGCAGATATCGCCTCCCAAAAATGGAGCTATCATAGGCTTGATGTAAAAGCCAAAACAAGAATTCTTTGGTTTGTGAACCTCCATCTAATAATTATTTTTTAACTGACCGTACCCTTCTCTCTCTTTTTTCATTAAAGGGGATGGATATACCATAATGTAAAAGCTCTAGTTAGTGTTGGGAAGATAGTGTTGGGAAGATCATTGCTGGTGCCTGGATCACTTTGAAGGTGCAGTAGCGCATGATACAGATACTCCAGGTCTTCTGCAAGCACTTGAGCCAGTGAAATTCGACTCTTCAACTTGTGTATTTTATCGCTAACCTCCAGCCCCAAGTGCAGTTGAGCATTGTTGTCGTTGTTTGTGACCACAGGGGTATGCATTCCAGTTTGCAAACAAGCTGACCATTTGCAGGCATCCACAATTGTTTGGTTCAACCTAGCAGCACAATGAAGAAATATGTTATTTTGAGCTGTTTGATTAATAAAGATAACACAAAAACATCGAGATAAAGGTAGATTTCATAACATGCACAGGACACAGGAAAGTCGGCCTCAATTTAAAAACCTAATCAGATAATATCTAATGAACTAATAGTTTATTTCCCATTGTTAATTTGAAATCACATTTTCCATTTCAACTTCGAATAACACACCAGAAAAGGAAGTTTACGAGTAGAGGAAATCTTCCTGTGAAGGGGAAAAGCAAAAGGACTACTTTGTTATGCATTATTACATAAAATAGTATTGCTCTAGAATGCAAAGTCGTACTTCAACAATCTTAGATAATAAATTTAATTGAAACAGTCACTATACGGTCCATTCAAACAGTGGTTTCATACACAACTATTTTGAAGAAAAAAAACAGTCAATAAGCTAGGGACCGAGGCACAGGTTGCAAGAAATATGGGGGCAATTGTCTATAAAAGGGGGGAAATTTTAATTCTAAACAAATAAGGGTTGTTATGAATTTTTTTTTGGGAAAAATAAGGGGAGAAATTGCCCCCCTTTTCTTGTTAAGTCCATTATACAACGACATTATGGTAGACGCTACAACGGCAAAAGGTATCAGCATCATCTTAACACTTCTCTCTAACATAGGGATATCAAAAAACAAAAAGGAACAGAGAGGCTGAAAAGGAAAAGTTAAGAAATTATTGAAGGACCCTGAAAGAGGGGAAATGCTTATAATAACTTCAACGTCAGCCATATGAAACTAAGGAAATCGTGACCCTTTGGGAGAAGATACCACGCCCACTTTATATAGCAAACAGAACAGAAAACATGGCTATACTTCATGGAAGTTAGTGTATCTTACCTTTTTTGTATCTTCTCTATGTCTGATTTGTCCCTCATGCTAAATGAGGCATCCACAATATCTTTATCCCTCACCATCCCCTCCAAAGGACCACATGACATGCACACCGAGCGAATCAAAGAATCATCAGTTTCTGAGCTAATGTTACTAATTCTTATTGAAACAATATCCAGGACATGTAAGGGATGAATTAGAAGGTTGAAGTTCTCCACTGTAATCCTACCAACTGACACTGCTCTATTCCTTGATTCCACACTCTTCAAAACAAAAAATAAAAGTACAATAAATCAATCCTAGTCAAACACTCATGTAATAAGGAGAAGAGAACCAAGCAAGAAACAGAAACAGGATGGGCTTTGGAATTATATTACATTTCATTAACTACCTCAAATTCAATATCACAACAGTCGAGTCCATTTGAAACAGCCCTCATGGAAGCATTTGAGATCTTCCCAAAAGTTGACACTGCCTCTTTCAACCGGCAAAGATGGATAAGAGAAGGTACATTCTCAATAGTAACTGATGTAGAGCTTTTGAAGTTGGATGCATTTTTTTTTTCAAGATTAGAACAAGAGGCATCAGTGTTGTTCTCGGGTTTGAGATGAGGAGTTGAAGCACAGTTATTCTGTTTCAAGAATGAGTTCACCAACTTCTTGATGCTTTCTGATGGCAAAGATGAGGCGTTTTTGGTACTGGCACTTATCTTCTTCATGAGTGAGGAATTAAGCTCAAGTCAAGTCACACTTGAAACTATTCAATTCAGTACAAATCAAGAGGGAAAGTGAGTCAATTCTGATGCAAACATACCTTGAAGGCGCAGTTATTCTGTTTTGAGACTGTGCCCATCAACTTCTTGATGCTTTCTGGTGGCAAAGATGAAGCTTTTTTGGTACCGACACTTTTCTGTCTCTAAGCAGGGAATTAAGCTCAAGTCAAGTCACTTGAAATTATTCAGTCCAGTACAAATCAAGAGAGAGAAAGAGAGTCAGTTCTATGGAAACATACCTTGAAAGTTTCAGGTTTCTCTGTCATCAACATGGGAAATGTACCAACACTTTGTTCCACAGGTAGGCCCAACTCTGAGAAATCATCTTCTTCATCAGCACAGCTGTGTGTAGACCTAGTCAGCCTTTCACTCCTCCCCAACTGAAAACTGGCGAATGGTCGAGCAGCAAAACATCTACCATCCACAGACCACAGTTAATTCTCTCAATAATGAACTGTCTAATTAACAGGCATGGAGAAATTCATGTCCAACCTGCTGCACAGTTGAGCTCCTAATAAATTTCAAAGTATAAGCAGACCCCAAGTTATATAGCATGAATTTTCAGTTATCCAAAATCTGTAGACTCGCAATACAGTGTCTGTTCCTGTCCCAATTCAGATTCAAAGGAAATTTTGCCTTTAAGCTGAATCTACATTAAATGCCCTAATCGAAACAAAGTTTGGCTGGGTACTGATAGCATGTTTTTCTTTTCTCATCAATTTGCATCTTTTATCTCGAAACTCTGAATCAACCACGACGAGGATACTCAAATTAGTTCAGAATTCTGATAATTACATAACTGAGAAAGCTAAAACCCTAATGCAATGTGTGGGTTCAGCAATACTATAACCAAACAAGTAGAAAATGAGTGTCGAAAAATTACTTGATAAGCAAAGTGGAGCTTTTTGATAGAGGATTTAAGCCGTGTTCACCTGAAAAATAAATTCAAATCAAATCAAGGAATTGCTCCCTATTTGAAAATAATGACAAAAGCACATGGTTAGGGTTAGGATTTTGTAAGGAATAAGTATTACCAGTGAATAAAGGGAGTAAACTAGCTTGGAATCTACTCTTCATCATTTTTCACAGACTGGTGAGGGAACCAGGAGGGGTCCGGTGATCGGTAGCTTAGACTGTGATCGTAACGGCGACGTTTTGTCTCTTTTCCAGCACTTGTGGCATTTGCTTTGAACCGACCCATTCGGTTAATTAATGATGTTTGCCCACAGTAGTTTTGTTTTTAGAGGAAGTTAATTCATATTTCATACAGTGAATAATTTTATGATATTTGATAGTATTATAAACAATAAATTGAAGAATAACATTTTTAATTTTACTTTCAAGTTTATTAAAATAATATAGTCTAAAACTAATATATAAAAAAGTTAAAAGAAGGATGAAAATTGAAAAAAAAATCATAAATTATTTAAATAAAATATATAAAAAGACCATGACAGGAAAATAAAAGAAGTTAAAACTTAAAAGAGGATGAAGTAGAAAAAAACTAGATTCCATAAATTATTTTAAATAAAACAAAAAAATAAAAAAATGATAATCAAATTTGATAGATAAAAAAAGTTAAAGCAAGATGAAATTGAAAAATAATTAATTTCATAAATTCCATAAATTATTTTAAATAAAACAAAAAAATTAAAAAAATGATAATCAAATTTCATAGATAAAAAAAGTTAAAGCAAGATGAAATTGAAAAATAATTAATTTATAAATTATTTAAATAAAAAAAATTAAATATAATAGATAAAAAATATAAAAAATAACAATATAAAAAAGAATAAAATTAAAATTAAAATAGATTTTAAAATAAATAAATAAATAAATAATTCGAAACACGACGCACGACAATTAAAGGATTGATAATTAATTGAAAGATTGATAATCATATCTGATATAATCATCAAATAACAAAATATTTTTTGAATTTTTTGCAAGTTAACAATGTATTTTGTCTAATTTTTTTTTTTTAAAAAAAACAAGCTAAGATTGTATTTTATTTATCTATCTAATAATAAATAAATTTAAAATATTATAAAAAATATTTTAATGTATTTTCAAATAAAAAAATACTTTTAAAAAACTATCATACATCATAATATCAAATACATGTCTAGATATCGTTTTTAATGTAATTTTTTTATAAAAAAACTTAAAAAAAAAAGGAAAAAAAGTATCATTTTTTTAGTCTACTTAAATATTTAGAAATCAAGCATCAGGTTAGTTATACTTTAGATATATTTCTAAATTATTTAATGTTATGAAATTTTGAACTTTTTAATAATTTATTTTTTAAAAGCTTGACATCAATGTTAATCCTTTGAAAATTGATGTTAATATGAAAAATTAAAGATTTTTATAATTTAAATTTCCAATAAGATCTTAATGTTAATTGGTTGCCGATTTTTAATTGTATTTTTATGTTGTTGTTTAGAATGACTATAAGATTATAATAACTAAACAAAAAAAAAATAGTGAAAACCCTAACGCGTCTGGAAGTATTTATGAAAAAAATTAAAAAAAATTATTTTTAATTTTTATTTTAAATTAATATTTTTCATATTTTTAGATCATTTTAATATACTAATATCAAAAATATTTTTTAAAAAATAAAAATAAAAATTATTTTAATATATTTTTAAATAAAAAATATTTTTAAAAACAATCACAATTTTACACCTAAACAGACTCGTGATGATATCTTCAGCAGACTGAAAATTTTGTTGGCAATTAATTCCCAACGAACTTGCTACCAATAAGTAGGTATTTCAGTAACACGACTTTTAGGAGTGAGCTATCCATTAATATTTTGTTAGAAATTCTTTCATTAGATGAAAATACCGACAGAAAATCAATCTTTGACGAGAAATTAATGTTATTTTTTAAAGTATTTTTATTTTAAAATATATTAAAATAATATTTTTTTTAATTTTTAAATAATTATTTTTGACTTCAATATATAAAAATAATTTAAAAACACTGAAAAAAATTTAATTTAATATAAAAAATATTTTTTTAAAAAAATATTTTTAAAATAAAATGCCAAATAGAGTCTAAATATAACTTGATGAACAATTTTTTATTCAAAATTATTGACAGTTAAAATATATATAAATTTTAGCATATAAATTTTTTTATTAAAAAAATAAAAAGATTCGGATACCTAATTTATTAAATTTATTTTATTATGATTAATTTATTTAATAATTTAATTTTAATAAAAAAAATTGTATAAACATCTACAATAGTTAAATAGCAAAAATAAATTGTTGATTTTACACCGATAAAAAGAGAAAATATTATTGAAAATCTATTGTTAAATCACTATTATTACCATGACTATAACAATTATGGTTATTATTAGTGACTGGACAATGAAAATTATTAAATTATTAAGAATAATAAAAAAAAAGCAAAGCACTCTAACAATTGAGCAATCAAGAAAATAATTAAAAAAAAAATCGCTAGAATTATCATTATTATTGTATAAGCAAGGAAAAATATAAAATTATCTTAAAGAATAAAACAAAAAAACCCAAAAACTTTAACAAAAGAGTAAACAAAAAAAAAAGAGAAAAAAAGAGAACCAAAATAATTAATTAAAAGACTGAAAAAAATCAAGGGACAAAAAATTAAAAGAATAAGGGTCGATATGAAAAATAAGATATATGATTAATTTCAATTTCGAGGACAAAATTGAAACAAATTAAAAGCTTGAGACCAAGGAAATTGAAGGAATTTAAAACAAATGAAAAATTAAAAGAATAGGGGTTGAAATTAAAAATAGCATGCATAATAAATTTGAATTGGAGGATTAAATTATAACAAAACAAAATCTCGAGACCAATTTTTTTTTAAGGAATTAAAAACACATCAAAATCAAAAGAATAAGGGTTAAAATGAAAAATAATATATATAATTAATTTCATTGAAAAAAAATATATATAGCAAAAATCAAGATGAAAAAAGAAGAAGACCACGTATTGAATTGAAACACATAAACAAAAGAATGGATTGCACTACAATGCCTTGTCGATTTTTTGACCACTCAACACAGTAAATAAATGTCAATACCTTTTAGTATCAAGAAACAATCGCCCAATATTATCTGTTTCAAATTATCTAATCTCTCAAATATAAAAATATAAAACTTTCAAATTATATGTTCTATCTAGGCTAATATTTTTTTTCTTCGTTGTAAATAAAAAAGATCAATTTATTTTGAGTGCACTACTTTTTTTTTTCAATAGATGTATATTAATGATGGTAATTGACTTTCGATAAATTTTTAGGAGAGTGGTTGAGCTTGTTTTTTAAAGTTTTTTTTCATTCATAAATGTATCAAAATGATTTTTTAAAAAAATTATTTTTGGCATCATCATGTAAAAATAATCTAAAAATATAAAAAATAAATTAATTTAAAATAAAAAATAAATTTTTTTTATTTTTTTCAAAAAACATTGGAAACACGGTGTCAAACATCCCTACATGTTCCATACACTAAAACACACCTTTACTTTATCTAATATCCTGCTTGTTTGGTTGTGTGGTTAATGTGATTTTTTAAAATATTTTTTTGTTTATAAATATATCAAAATGATATTTTTATATTTTTTAAAATTATTTTTAACATCAGTTCCTCAAAATGATCTAAAAAATCTAAAAAAAATTAATTTAAAGTTAAAAAAAATACAAATATATGTTTTTTATTTTTTTCAAAAACACTTTTGAAACGTAATACCAAACACACCCGAACATATACCTTTTATTACGAAGTTTGATGTCTTTTCTATTCTCCATCATTTTCAAGCTTTTGTTGAGCATAAATGATTTCAAATCATTTTCTATTCATATTGATGAACTTTCTTTCAAATTATTGGTATTCATCATCATTTATTTAATTTGTCTTTATACTCATGAACATAGGGGCACAATCAAACGTTGTCATAGCATATGGTAGAAACTAGTTTTGCTAGTCTAGAACAAAGTAAAACATCATTAAGGTTTTGATACTATGTGTTTGAAACCTCGACATGTCTTATCAATCATTTTTCTACTCTTGTCTTAGACAATCATTCCTTTGTTTAATGTCTTTTTCACCTTTCTCTTAATTATAATATTTTGCTTAGATTTAGGTGTCTTTGTTTTTTATTTTTGTGTCCATATCATAATCATAAGTTAAACTTTCATTAATCTCCATGTGTTTTCAGGCTATAACTCCTCTTATTTTAGTTATCGTTGTCTTGATATTACATCTCAACGAATTTATATTTTTCATTATATTTTTTTTCATGATCCAAAGTTTTATTTTGACTAATGTAAATAAATAGCAGTAACAATCACCATTTCTCCCTCATTGTAATGTTCCTATGATTTGGTGTGATAATTTAGGAACTACTTATTTGACCCTGTTGGATTTAAATCAAAGATTATTTAATTTACTTTTTCAAATGAAATAAAATTGAATTTATCTAATTGAAGCCGATATGTTTATTAATCAAACCAAATTATATAATTAGTTCTGGCCAATAACGATATCTTAAAACAAATGTTTTTTATTCCTGACAACTCTCGGTTTATCCAATCAACCAAGATCTCAGTTTGTTAACTGCTGCTCTCGCATACTGAGATTTTACAAATAGAATAAATATATCCAGCCGAGTTTACTGTAATTAATGCTGTCTGTTTTCAGTATAAGTATTTTAATTAGTTCTGTATGCTAGCTAGCTATATATAATAGAATCAATCTTTTGGGAAATCAAGAAAGAAGCCACGCAGCCATGGCGTTCTTCTTCTCGTCGTCCGCCTCTTCTAGTTTTGGAGCACTCTCCCCTTCTACCTCATCGCTCTCCCGCAACCAAGATAGCATACTGTCTTCTTGAATCTCATCTCCTCCTTCAGCATGTCCTCCCATCACATCATCCCAGCTCCAATAATCAAAACCTGATGTTCGTATCGAAGAACACGAGTACCACTCATCACCACTCTCTCCATTCGAGCTCAGATAACCAATGGACTCAAAAACTGTGTTTTTTGGACTTAAAACCCTATTTCCCCCCTCTTCAGTATGAACCACGAGACCGCTTTGTCGCTCCTCATTTAATGTCGAGCCCCCATTTGGATCCAGCAACTCCTTGTCCGTAACCTCATTAAAATACGGTGCATTATCAATGCCTTGATAGAATGGCCCTGAGCTATCATTTTCGATCTCGCCAACACTAGGGCACAGCAATAATGAATTCCCACTTGTTCTCTCGTCACTTCGGCTTGAGATCAGGGTTGCTTTCTCCCCACTTGAACCCATCATTCCTCTTCCAGTTTCTGGATAGGAACCTGGCATAACGAGGTCCATTTGTTCCTTATCCTCTTCACATGGATCCTGAATTATCGTATCATTGATTGCACTTGACAAGGTTTCTTTCTCTATTGCTGGTATCTGCAGCGATTGAATGACTTCAATACTTGAATCATAGCAGTTACTGGTATTGTTTTCCACGAGAGGCGGTTTCTTTGTCGACGCCCTGGTGACATCTGTTGGAGTGTGGCTATTTTTGTTTTTTTTTGCTGGAAATCTACCTGCTCGACCTCCTTTTCCTTTGGTTAACATGCCCTCCATGGCTGTTTCCGTGATCAATGGTAGGCTTTCACTTGCAGACCTTCTAAAACTGTGAATTCTTCTGCTCAAATGAGAATTCCAGTAGTTCTTTATCTCGTTGTCTGTTCTTCCGGGTAAGTTACTGGCTATCAAAGACCACCTGGAGCCATTGAAATAATGAGCGATGAACGTTCAGCGCCATCCCATACAAAACTGGGTGATCTTTAATCTATAGAATCATCCAAAAACTTAGCTGGGGATCTTTAATGTATAGAATTTTCTCTAAACAAATCCAATGTCATAGAATCATCCAAAAAGACAGCAGCTATTAGCTAGCATGATCAGTAACGGGGCGTTAGCAATGCATAATTAATGGCCGATATCATCGAGATGCTTGCAAAATGTCTTATAAATCTAAAAACATTTCATAACACCACGGGCGGGTCAAATCCCGTTGTCAACAGCCTGTTCTTTAAAACCATGTTAAACACATGTATGACCATTACAGGGTAGAGGCTAAGCTAGCTTAGGGATTGTCACCCACTCCTCGATCTAGGGGCCGGGGATGTATTCATTTATTTATTTGAGTTATTAGTCTGTGTTTGTTTCTCGAAATTCACTTTTCAGGAAACTATTTTCTAAATTTTTTTGTGTTTATTTGCGTTCTAGAAAGTTGGTCAACGGAAAACACTTTTCAGTCAAAGAAAAATTTGGCTTGGTTTTCAAGAAAGTGTTTTCTGAAAAATTTTAATCATTTTTTATTGAAATTTTTTATCTATCAAATTTGGTCCTCTATTTTTTTATTGTTACTTATTTTATATGAAATAATTTATGAAATTTAAAGTATTCTTATTTTAATTTAATCACCTGTCATTTTTTTTTAAATTTTTAACGAAAATACATATTTTGGACAATTTTTTAAAATAATATTTTTAAAATAAGGAGAGAGGAATAATTAAGATTCATAGTACGTACCCCAAATGATCTGACATTCTTTTATTTATTTATTAACAAACACGGAAATTGTCTAAAGCTGAGATTCAATAAAATATATGGAGCCAAAACAAAATTCACATTATTTAAAAAAAAAAATTGTTTTATGACTTATGAGAGGTGATCTATGGTCCATCCGGACCACGCTTTAGTCCTAATTTATTAGAAGATAAATATGAGCTTTCGGTCTCTTCGAGGAACAAAATTAACAACATACCTGTAATTAGGCCGGACATATTTTTACAGGGAATTATATTTTCTGAAAAATATAATTTATGGTATAAATAAACGAGTAATATATTGATTGAATGTTTCAAATATTTACAAGAAATATATATTATACAGATCATAAATTTTTTATCATTATGTCATTTTTTTTAGGGACTATTGGACATATCATTTTAATGAGAATAACTTAATTGGGTCCTGAGTGCTTGACCTTGAAATTGAACCTATTTTTGAAAGAAAAAAAACTTTTGATTTTTTAGTTTGAAATCATATATATTTTTTATTTTTGAATGCTCTTTTATTTTAAAAAGTATATATTTTTTATACAAAAAATAATACCATACTTAAAAAAAACCTTATAATTAAATCACGTCTAACTAATTTAGCTGCCCGCATTGTAGCTTCCGCAAGCTGTCAACATTTAATTATTAATTAAATCACAGCAACCTTGACTGGGTTCCCAACTATACTATGAGGTGAGGTGATTAACTGATTAATAAAAGATTAAAAAAAAATAGATTATTTTTCATGTTTAATATTAAAATAAAAATTAAATATTTTTTTTCAAAAAACATTTCAAAAAATAACTTCAGTCATATTTCTCTCAATAGCATATTAGCTTCACTCACCCAATGTTTCGCTTTCAACTTGAGACACACTTGTAATGATGGAGCTCTTCAACTATCTTTTTTAATAATTACATATATATATATATATATAGAGCTCTTCAACTATCTTTTTTAATAATTACATTTATATATATATATATATATATATATATATATATATATATATATAATTATTATATGAAATTCTTAAATAATTCGGAGTGATCACATTTTTTCTATTTAAAAAGTTACGACAGCACATAAATTAAGAAAAATCTCATAAAAATCTTGGAGAAAATAAAAAAGACGTTGTGGAAACATATTTCGTAGATATATTTTTCCCTCAATCGAAAGTTTAATCTTTCTTCTTCGTAGCGAAGGCTGTGATGATTCCAGTCACCTAATTAGGCATTTACAGCTATGCTGTTTTCTAGTTCACTGCACCAAGGCAGGCGCACGGCCATTTTTCTCTGCAGCCGAGAGACAGAGAATGAAGCAAGGGCCATTTTTCTCTCACTTAACATTTTTGAAGGGAGATTTCAAAGCTGTCAGGCGAGGAGGTGAAAGATAAAGAAAAGCAGGAAGGAGGAGCAGAGAGGTGAAATAAGTAATGGAGGAAAAAGTTGCCCTAATAACGCACTTACCTGTTGCCCAAAGAAGCATGCAATTTCACGATGATCTCTTCCTCCTCAGTTGATATGTTTCCTCTCTTCAAATCAGCTCTCAAATAGTTAATCCATCGCAGTCTGCAACTCTTCCCACACCTCAGTAACCCTTCAAAATGACAAAACTCCCATAAAAAAACCAGCAAAATGCTCTATATGTTTAATAAACAAGCTCGCAACCCACAACGAACGACTTTCTTTTGAACAAGTAAGCAGTGTACCTGCATGTTTGGGCAATGACCTCCAAGATCCTTCTCCATTAGCTTGAATATACCTCGCCAATTTCTCATCCTCTTCTGCAGCCCATCTCCCTTTCTTCAAGCCAACCTTTTCACAACAAGGCGCCCTTCCCATTTTGTCTTCAGTTAGAAAGGGCTACTGCTACAGATTATAGCGTGTAACTTTTGGCCTGGATTTGAAAAGGCTAACTTTGTGTTATAGCCAGGAGGGCTAAGCTGGAGTGGTTCTTTTTATAGAAGAGAGAAATGTTGAATTTGTGGCGGCAGACTTTACAAGGAGAGGGACAGCGGGAGGCGGGCTAGTGATGTACACAGATCTGTGGTGGTTAGTTGGGCCACGAGTGCAACAAAATAACAACACAGTCGTGGCATCTCCACCGTCGAGAACCTGGGCCGTCTTCACGTTGATGCCCCTCGCACAACAAAGTGTTTTTATCTTTAATGTAATAAAGTTTTTATTTTTTAATATTAACCTATAAAAATGATTAAATAGTTAATTTATAAAAAAACAAATTGTCTCGATAGCAGAGTTTGACTATAAAAACAAACACAATCTTATTAAAAAAAGGATGGATTGAAGAAGAGAGAAAGAAAAATATTTATATCATTAAAAAAGATAAAAGCTTATGTATTGAAATTAAAATATTAAAAAAGAAGAAGGACGCAAAATATTTTGAATCATTCTTTAAATATTTTTCAAATGAAATATACATTAAATCCTTTTATTTTCAGGGAATTGCTAGCAATGTGTCATTTGTTGTATTTTTTTCTCCTCCTGAAAATGTTATTTTTCTATCATATAATTTAATAAAAATAATTTTTTAAAAATAAAGCTATTAAACTAGTGTTATTCATGATCTAGATCACGAGTTTGAGAAATTTTTTTTTCACTTACCCACCATGCTTTTATAACATTTAGCTTACATCATAGGTTAATACAATTTCTTAAATCTAAAAAAATAATCAAATTACCCTTATACATATATTAAATTAAAAAAATCAAATTTGAACTTCTCTTTTGATATAATAAAATCAAACACAAAAACATGTTGTTTCTAATCAATTCCATTAGCAAAAAAACATTTATTGTATTACTATTTTGTTCTTTATATTTGTCAATGATTGGGTTTTAAAGCTAATTTGGGCTTAATTGATTTGTAGTAAAAAAAATATAAATATTACTATTTAGAGTTCATTTGGTATATATTTTTTAGTTTCTCTTCTTTTTTCTTTTTATTTTTTTCTTAATTTAATCATTAGACTCTTTTTTAATAATTATATGAGTTTTATATGGACCAACCATATCAACTAAATCATATCAAGAGAACTTTCACATTATTTAGTTTCAAACATAAGATGAACATAAAGGTGGGTTGAGACAACCCCTCCTCGTAAGAGTCTGAGACAGCAGGAGGTTTACGCATGCTCTGGGCCTACAAAGTACGCTTTCCGGATCATGTGGTTCCCCCGTTCCTATATGGATATCCAAAAAAAAAAAAAAAGATTGAGAGGTTTTTTGTATCAATTTCATTCACGATCGTTTTACTAGTAAATTATGTTGTTTTTATACTGACCAATTTAATTTTATCATATTAGGGTTAATCTCATACAATTTAATGTAAACCCATGACACGAAAGGAATTAAGTCAAAAAAGGTTTTTTTTTTTAATGTCAATTGCATCATGTTTTTTTAATTTATCCTTGAACTATTTTACCAATTATACGAGATATCATTGAATAGGCCAAGTTGTCACATTGAAACAACTATTATATTATAAGATTTCAAGAATAATAACATATATTGAATTGTTAATAGTTCTGTATGACCTGAATATTTTCTTGTTAATTAAAAAAAAGATATGATTTATAGCATGGCACAGGTTGGTAGTTACAAATTGAAAAACTGAGGCCATGCACACTTTTTTTACTATTCATATTAACAGTGTAACAATTTTTTAAAGGTCATCTATTTTATCCCTGCGCCAAGCCAAGTTAGCTGGGTCATGTTGGTAAACCCCCACACAATTGAACTTTAAATAGGGTCCAAGTAAGAAGCAAGTTCTGAGATTCAAAGGTTGATTCGTTAGACATATTTAATGACAATGTCAAATATTTCTCTATGACCCAAGTATTTCATTGTTATGTTCAAAAAAACCTTTTGATTCAACCCACAATGTAATGTCGGCCAATAACCTAATAGTTTTCGCATAAAAAAGGTATGCTAGAACAAGTCATGGAAGAGCTATTCTGCTAGGCAAAGCTAATTTTTTATTTTTTTTAACTGTTTTTTTTATTTTTTTCAAGTCTTCAACCGCCCCAAATAGTCAATGGAACTAGTTTGACTTTTTATGGTGATTTGGCTCGATGACCTAAGCTTGTTTGATATAACTTTTATGAGATGGTGGTTGATACCTGTATCTCTAGAAACTACTTTCTAGCTTGTAGGCATGTTAGGGCAAGTCCAATGGCAAGAGCCATTTTTAAGAGCTAAATGATAGAAATGATTCTTTGAATAGTGTTTAAATGGCTCTTGAGTTGATGTGGTCTCCAATGGAAAGAGCCATTTTTTTAAAATCTAATTTTAAATAAAATTCAATTTTTTTATATCTAGCTCAAATTCTGAATTCCTAAATTGAAAATCAAAATCACGGCGGCACAATTTGAACAACACGGCGGCACAATCTCTTCCAAACGGCGGCACAAAATCTTCATTGGTTCTTCTTCCCCAAATCTTCAGTGAAAGGTAGACATTCGAGGCCCCTAACCCTTTAATTTTTTGAAAAAGTGAAAGTGCCGAAACTTGGGATAATTGATTAAATTGGGCATTTATGTATGGAATGTATAATTGGAAGATGTTCATTCATGTTGTGTTCTTGATTAAACTGGGCATTCTTGTTAACTGTGATTCTGTGAATGATTGTTGATGAATTTTCGGAAAGAGAGTGATTGTGAAAATTGAGTTTGATTGTCAATTTGAGTGTAGAATTTGGTTCAACAGCTAGGACAATTATAGATCAAATTTGTACAGGAGTCTATTTATAAACATCAAGTAGATGTCTGGAGCTTGCTTGGGACATAACTATCTGATATTTAGGTTTCCTTCGTAGAGTTTGGTGCTCGGTGGATAACTCGAATAATTATTTAAAAGTATTGCGAGTGTGTAGGCGAATTGTGATCTTGATAATCCAATTACCTTATAAGAGAAGTTATTTTATAGAAATTGCTCGGGCTTTATCAGTTTCACTACTAGCCATCACAAAGACCAACCTTAGCTTCTAAATCCTTATTATTCATGCCAATAAGTTTTGGTAGGTTTTTTGAAGAGACTTTTTTATTGTCTAAATCTCTGTAGCTAGGGCAACCTGAAAAATTTTTAGCTGGTTCTCTAAGTCTGGTTGAGAGATCCTTACGACCTATACATCCTTCAATTTATTTCAAGTTTATTTATAATTTAAAAATATATGAAATAACAATATTTTTTTTACTATTATACTTTTCTAAAACTAATAAGGTGTTTTACTTTTTATGTTTAAATTTTAAATGTTTGCAAATATATATTACTATTATCATTATGATACAATTATATATATATATATATCTTCACTTACACTAGTAATCTCAAGACCATTGATATTATCATATTATCCATTGATTTACTCCGTCTATTATGCCTATATTCTAACTCTATATTAGATAATATCAAATTGAGCACTCATTTTATATGATAATGGAAAATTGTTCTCCATTGCAAAGTTTTAAGTGATGATTTCTGATTAACAGGGCAGTGACATCCCCAAACATGAGAGATAATCCAAAGTTCTATGTGCAGATTGCGATATTCTTCTTTCTGGCGTATGTTGTGATTGTATCTTCATTAATCTTGACTAATGTATGAACTTTTCCTTTCCTTTCTTTTCTTAAACCCCACATTACAGCCCCTGGTCAAGGATTGCGTTGGTGCATTTTATTTAATTTGAATATAATCAGGATTAATAGAAATAAAGGGTTTGAATGGGTCTTCTTGGATTTGTATATTCTGCTCGTTATGTTTCTTGATCCAAGTGAGGGAAAACATACACTTGGACTTCATATTACTGCCGAAGTAGGAAACTCTGGGAGTTGTTACAATATGGAGCGGATTCAGTGAGTGGCATGGTGATTGCCCTCATTATGGTGATCGTCGTTTTATTCACAATGGTAGTGAGGGAGGGGCAAAGGGTTTTTCAACGGGAAAACTTGGGGATTTCGTGCCTAAAAACTGCCTACATTGTTTTGGAGAAGAAAATGCCTTCCAGCTGCCGTATTTTTTAAGTCTTTGATATTGGATGCATCACTTGTATTGATTGAATTTTGTGAACTTTCAAACATAAAATGCTGAGATAGAATCTAGGAAATGATAGTGTTTGAAAATAACTTTGCGAGATAATTCTTGAGAAACTGTGTATTAAGTCATTTCAAATCTAGATAAAAATGAAAAACAATTTTAAAATAATTAGTGGAATGTTAGTAGGATCCATAATTAATATATCGAACAAAAACGATAGAAATTTAAGATCTTTGGCTAGAAATGCGGTTTGTAGCAACTAAGTGGTCCATATTAGAAAACAAAAGCATATTATAATTGGTTTGTTATAACTTCTAAAAAATTAAGATTTTAGAAAATTAAACACGAGTAAATCATGGATGTTATAATTTGGCTTGTCATTATAATCATAACATTGGGGTGAGTTAGTTTATCTTTTATTTTCTTTTTTCAATCCTATTTTATCTCTTTTGTTCCTAATATATAGCACTCATTCCAATAACTATTTTCCATTTGAGTGGTATAGCTTAATTATGGATGACCCTTCGATGATAACATGTATACTTGAATATGTTGAATTCTAATTAAATATTTTAATTTGATCAAATTAATTTTTAAATATAATTAAAACTTTGATTTAGCCATGATTAATTTAAATTAACCTATTAAAAATCTATCCAAGTCCTTAAACTTAACTTTTATAAGAAATGGTTCCATGATCATTTAATTTTCCATGATCATTGTTTCAACCCCAATACCTTATCTAATCTGGCAATGCGGCATTTATATGATTTTCTATGGAAACGTGGCTTTGCTATGAAATGATGAAGAACTTCCTCCCTCAATCTATGTTTAGGATAAGATTCCTAGGTCAAATGGATATTCCAAATTTCCAATAGTAGTTTGAAAATTATATATTGGAGTAAAGAATGATACATGCCTAACTTGTGTTATCTTCTTACAACAGATTAAATTACATGGCTGAAAACTCATCTAGTGGTGGGACTTTCTTTTCTTCACTCCAGAAGATCAGATGATCCAGCATGGGCTCATGGACAAGTGGTTGCTGGTGTAAAGAATGCAAGTATATGCATTTATTGGAGAGAAGAAAAAGAATTAGAACCGATATTGGAAATTCTCAATCAGCTTCCAATGATGAAGAAGTAGAAGAGGGTGATGCTGCAAATCCTCGTTCGGGTGATATACGCTCACAAACAAGTAGAAGAATGACAGTGCAAGGAACAAGTACATCTAGAAGAAGGATTCTTTTATTTGCTCAACGAACTACCCCGGGTTCCCAATCTAGTATTAGAAGTGCAATGACTACTAAAGAGATGGAACACAATGCAAGGAAAGTCGTAGCAACATGGTGGTATGATGCTAATATACCGTTTAATAACATCCATGGGTCCTGGGTTTAAAGGCCCATCATATCATGATTTAAGAGGATCACTTTTGAAAGATGTAGTTCATGATGTCCATGAATACATTTTAAGTATCAAGGCTGATTGGAGACTTTATGGATGTTCAATTATGGCTGGCGGGTGGTCAAATAGGAGGAATGCACCAATTGTGAATTTCCTTGCCTATTCTCCAAGAGGCACCGTATTCTTGAAGTCTGTTGACACTTCAGGACTTCGAAAAGATAAAGAGACATTGCTGGAGATGTTTGATGAAGTTGTCAAAGAAGTTGGACAAGAGAATATTGTCCAATTTGTTAGTGATAATGAGGCTTCATTTAAGGCTGCTGGGAAAGCTTTGCAGCAAAGGTATGGCACCTTTTTTTGGTCTCCTTGTGTTGCCCATTGCATTGATTTAATGCTAGAAAATATTTGTGATCCGAGATATTTTCCAATGATTGATGAAACTATTAAAAATCCAAGAAATATAACCAAGTTTATATATAATCATGCATGGGTTCTAGCTTTGATGAGGAAAGAATTCACAAATGGACATGATTTATGTCGTCCTGGCATAACAAGGTTTGCAACCCATTTCTTAAGCCTCCAATGTTTACTGAAGTTTAAGAATGAGCTTCGACAGATGTTTACTTGCACAAAATGGGTTGAATCAAGTCATGGAAAAAGTCGGGTTGGAAAGGAAATTGCTGCTATAGTTTTACAAGATCAAGACTTTTGGCCGAGATGTGCACATATAGTCAACGTCAGCGAGCCTTTAGTACGAGTTCTAAGGTAATGGATAAAGCAAAAGAAGCCATAAAAACAAGGTTGAAAAATAGAATGTCTCAATATGGACCATATATTCGGGTAATTGATGTTAGATGGGATAAGCAACTTCATAGTCCATTACATGCAGCAGGATGTTTTCTTAATCCTGGAATATTTTTTAGGCCTTCTTTTTCAAAACAAAAGTGAGGAGTATAAGAAAGCGATCGGTGATTTTGGCATGTCCCTAGCTATTCGTCAAAGAGAAAAGTTAAATCCAGGTAATAACTTTTATTTTTTACAATATAATGTCTTTTTTTTATCTATAATATTTGATTTATTCAAATTTTCTTATCTAGTTTCATGGTGGGAGCAATTCGGCAATGATACTCCAGAATTTCAATCCATTCAAAAAAGCGAAATAGGCTTGAGCACAATAGATTAAATGATTTAGTATTTGTTCGCTATAATCTAAAGATTCAACAGAGGTAAAATATCAATATTATTATATTAGTAATTATTTTCTATTACATTGCTATTAATTTTTTAATTTCTTTCGTGTTTATTTTTTGTAGGAATATGAGCAGAACAAGAGATGCTTTAGATCCCATTAGCCTTGACAACATTGATCTATTGAATGAATGGATTTGTGAAGAACTCAGTCTTCTTGATGGAGAGGACATAAGTTGGGAGAGTATCGAAGCACCTTTCGCTACTTTAAATTTAGATGATGAAGAGACATGTGTAAATGAAGAGAATGAGCTTGGTGGAAATGACCTGTTATTGGAATGTCTTGTTGACGACTTTCCTTATGTTCCACAGCAAGATCAAGATCCTTATTTTTATATTAATGATGTAGGAATGCCTCCTGAAATTGAAAAAGTTATTTTTTGCTCTTCGTTTAGCTCTTCCCATTGGAAACAAAATTTTAACAAAAAAAACCAAATATTTCAAATTTTGCCTTTGCTTGCTCATTTTACTATGCACGTTGGACTTGCCCTTATGCCTTAGTTTGCTTGCCTAACGATTAATTATAGAAGCCTAAAAAAATACTTAGAAAAACACGGTACGTACAATTGGTTAAACCAGATCTGGGTGGACTTTTGGGTCAAAATTTCCAGCTTTTATGTTTCCCAAAACAACTATCCCATATATTTGATGATATATCTTATAAAAAAAAATCCCCCGTATGATAGAAGCTCTCTAACTACTATTTTAAGAATACAAACAATAGCATTTGTCTCGTAAGGCTTTGCTGGGGAGTGTGTTAAGTGTTTATGTTCGAAATATATTTTGCTCGAAAATATGTTAAAATAATATCATTATAAAAAAAAAAAAAAAGCTCCGAAATTCACCTCAAGTTATTCACGGAAACCAGATCTTGAAAATTGCCTTTTCAATTTTTAGTAATGGAACGACTATTTAAATCGATTTTATTAATGATTTATTTTATATGTTTATTCATTAGATAATTTTCTTGCAGTTCTCAAGCCAAATGGAATTATGACAAAATATTTGAGATATGCATGACATATCTTAATTTTTAATCATGATATTGATTTTTTATAAAAATTTAGGATAATCGAGTAAAATTTTATTGAATAAAAATAATTCTTGCAGTTAATCATTACACGTTAATATCCTCCTTGAATAAAGAATTGCGTTAACACTCGAGCATTAAAAAAAAGTAAAATAAAATAAAATTGGATTCACCGTATGCCGAATTTAATTGGCAGTTCGCCGCTGATCGTTGAGAATCAGATTTGCAAAGATAGCCTCAAAATGGAAAGAATCATAGACGACAGCCAGCAAGGGTCCGGATATTCTTAGGCCTTACCCATGTATATCACAGGCCTTTTCTCATTTCATTCACTGTCCAATCACCAATGGTTAAAAGGCCAAGGCCTCAAGTCTAATTCTTAATGGACCTTAGCGACGTCGTTTGCCTCCCTTCAGCCAGCTCTCTCCAGGTGTGAGTCGCGTGTACTTGCTGGCTAGGTAGCGCCATGACCAAAGAAACAAAACGAGCAGCATAGACTTACGTGTCGGTACTTCATTGGTATGAACAACCCAGAGCCTCCTCTCATTGGTTAGTTTGAAGAGAGAACACGTCGCAATTGCGTCAAGTTTTCTAGCCTTTCGGGTTAACTTCCACCACGCCATGCAGCCCGGGTTTCGGACTCTCCCTGTAACAGAAACATTTTAGCATAGCAAGAGATCTTGTGTTCTCTTGTGACAATTCGAGAGAGAGAGGGGGGTGCGCGCGCGCGCGTGTTCAGAGACGACAAGTCATTCAACATTGCTCAGCTGTGGCGGAAATCAATCGCCGACAAACCCTGGTAGCTGGTAGTTAAGTTTAGGAGAGATCCACCAATTCTCTCTCCTCCTCCAGGCATCTTGTAATCTTCTTTTCTAGATAATGGCCGTCAAGCTCTTATTCTTATTATGCGTGGTGGCTCTATCACACTACGCTCTTGTTGCCATTGCAGGGTGCGCGTCTCTTAATCTCTCACTTTTTCACGCTTACGGCTTATTATTAGAGCGTTAGATTTGCTGATTAGTAATGGTGGGTGCAGGAAGAGCTATTACGAAGTGTTGCAAGTGCCGAAAGGAGCGTCGGACGAACAGATCAAAAAAGCGTACAGAAAGCTAGCTTTGAAGTATCATCCCGATAAGAATCAGGGAAATGAAGAGGCTAATTTGCGATTTGCTGAGATTAACAATGGTATATTTCTTCTTCTTAATTTGCTTACTATTTTTTTTTATGCTTATTGATAATTTGATTGATGTGTTGGGTGCGTAAATTAATTGTTCAGCGTATGAGGCGCTATCGGATAGTGAGAAGAGGAATATATACGATAAGTATGGTGAAGAGGGACTTAAGCAGCATATGGCTAGTGGAGGCAGAGGTGGAGGAGGAGGGATGAATTTTCAAGACATTTTTAGCCAGTATGTTCACGTCTTCTTTTCCAATATCTGCTTGTTCACTTCTTCAACGTTTCTTTTAAAATGGTATGATGCATTGCTCATGCATTTCGCGCAACTTCAATCAACAAAGGGTCACAAGATCTTGCAAACATTTTGTTGCATTTTAGTTTTGTTATATGAGGTTAGGATCTTTGCTATCTTTAGATTTTATGTTCTTTTTGCTGTACTCTGATCTTAAGAAACCACAAATATATATAGAAAGATGCGTTCTCTGTCTCGCCCGCACCCATTCATTATTCCTATCCTGGTTGCTTGGGATAGCTGGAGCTTGGCTTTTCATGTTTATGCTCGGTTTGGGAAATGGCTCTGTGATAGCTAATACTTCTGTTACTTATCTTTGATCATGCCAGCATAAACTGCTTTTTAGTTGTGCTGGTCAGCTATTGCTGTCTGAAAACGAAGGTTACCATCATACTCATGCACAAGTGAAGAGTGTTAGTGCTGAATGTTTTTCTTTGTAATTAGCGGGTCTTTTATCCTTACATAAACTCCATTTCACTTGAGCTTTAGTAGATAAATACATTTCAGCTAATTTAGTAATATGGATTTGTGTTGTGCATAACCATCATTTTCTTTTCCTTTTAAATCCTAAGATCAAAATCTCATATTTCTGACCAAATGGTTCTTCTAGATTTTTTGGTGGAGGTTCCATGGAAGAGGAAGAGAAAATCGCGAAGGGTGATGACGTGATTGTAGAATTGGATGCAACACTGGAAGACCTGTACATGGGTGGGTCACTGAAGGTGAGGGACGCTTAAATCTGCAATTGAATATTCTTGCTGTAGAAATTGAATTCATTTGGTGTAATATGAGCATGTTTTTTGCGAGTCCTGTAAACCCTACATGATGCAATAGAAAAAGGTTTACTTTTAGCCTTTCTTATGGGAACTTGCGTCTTGGTGGAATGTTGTTTGGTGCGATAAGGCTTAGTCGAGTCGAGTCGTTAACTATTGAGTTACAAACTCAAGCATCAGTCTTTAAAATACATTTTGTACTGTACTCATTTTCAGTAATTTGTCAATGTGTTATGTAATAGAATGTAGTCAAAGTAGATAATTGATGTGTTACCAGACTTAGGATTTCATGATAATGTAGTGGTAAAAGGAAGCACAGAAGTCTTTCTTGCATTATGTTTCATCCTGTCAAATCTAGCCTTTTTAGCGTGTTAGAATTGTCTGCATTAGCGGCAGTTGATGCATTTGGGCCATGCATGCAATACACCTATGGTTTTTGCATAGTAGTCTATTTTGCATGGACAGTCCAAGTGTGACAGTCACTGCTGATGCTAGTGCTTTTCTTAGCAATATGGGAATGTTTTTGTGCAAACATAGCGAATATGAGCAAACATAACTGTAAATTTGTGGCAGTTGTATTATTTTGTTAGTGTCTTGTGCTCTTCTTGGAAGTTAGAATATAAAACACAAGCTAATGGGCAAATTTGTTTATGCGTGTGTGCATTTACATGCAGCTGTAATCAACAAAAGTTAGGGTCATGTCTGTTTTTATTTTTTATTTTGCCCTTGAGAAGTAGAAATTGATTAAAGCAAGATTTTGGTTTGGTTTGTTTTTAAGCTTGACTTTTGTTTTTCACCCACCAGGTTTGGAGGGAAAAAAATGTTATAAAGCCAGCCCCTGGCAAAAGACGCTGTAACTGCAGAAATGAAGTTTACCACAAGCAAATTGGTCCAGGAATGTTTCAACAGATGACAGAGCAGGTATACTATGACTCAACAATCCTATTTTTGAAGTTCCAATGAATCTTGTTCTAAATTATTTTTAAGTAATATAGTGCTTGGAGTATTTTAACCCCTTGTTGGTTTAAATGTACAGTTTCAACCAACTCCAGTACTGTAAGGTTTCTCTCTAGCTTCGTTACATTTCCTATTATTTTTCTTTCAGGTCTGTGAGCAATGCCAAAATGTCAAGTATGTAAGGGAGGGATATTTTCTTACAGTTGATATTGAGAAAGGGATGCAAGATGGACAAGTAAGCTCCCTGCATCATTGTGTTTAAGATAATTATTACTTTCAGACATAATTTTTTGTTTTCTTTGCTGCATCCATATGAAAGCTGCCATGAACTTCTCTTTCCTTTAAAATGCTTACCGCCTATCTTTTGTGGAAGTTACGTATATACAGTGATAGTAAAGTTCTGTCTAGCTATGAGCAGCATGCATGACCTTAATCGGTCCTATGTTTTGGCTTTCCATATTCTGTTTCAGCTACATTTTAAAGAAGGCTTCTTCTCATTGGCAGTTTCTTTAGATTCCTTAATTGACTTACCTATTTGGGGATGATAAACAGCAATTAGAACCCTCAATTGTTATTTGGAACACTATCACGAATGGAGTTGTGGGTAACAATGCCATTGTCCTGCTTGCCATCTGAATACACATTTCACATGTGTGCAATCTGCAGATTTATCGGTCATATGTCATGCAATTTCAAAATCTGTGGAAAATTATTATCTCAAAATTTGGGTGACAAACTATAACTTTCATTGTTAGATCTGCAATTATGTTTCTTTCATAATTCTTCCTGATTATTAATCTCGTATCAGATATTTGGACATGATTTTTGCCAATAACATTGACAGCAGGGATGGTATCCATCATTTGTTATGGTTGTATCAGAATCCTTATTACCATAGTCTTGTTTTTTTAGCATAATGTTACTGTGCATGTTACAGGAGGTGGTTTTTTATGAAGATGGCGAGCCTATAATTGATGGAGAGCCTGGAGATTTGAAGGTTAGTTTTAACACAGTTGTGATGTGGTTTCATTGCTGCTGCTACAGTTGTTTTTATTCTAGAAACAAAAAATAATTTATCAAGCTTTTGGCAGTTCCAAATTCGAACAGCACCCCATGATGTATTCAGAAGAGAAGGCAATGATTTGCATACTACTGTCACCATAACACTGGTAAATTTTGTGCTTATTGATGTATCCCTCCCTCCTTTTCCTTTAAATGCTCTATGAGATGAGTTCTGCTTCTAACAGTGAGATCATTTTATAAACCTTTATATCTCATCAGGTTCAAGCGCTTGTTGGATTCAAGAAGACCATTAAACATCTGGATGAACACTCGGTGGACATTAGCTCGAAGGTAAGTGTCACATATTCTTTAGAGCTCTTCTGTGTTTGTTGACTTGGTAGGCCAGTAGGTTAAGAAACAGCAATGTCATGTAAATTGTGTTCAGGGAATCACTAAACCCAAGGAAGTAAGAAGGTTCAAGGGGGAGGGAATGCCACTGCATTTTAGCACAAAGAAGGGTGATCTTTACATCACGTTTGAGGTTCTTTTCCCCACGTCGCTAACTGAAGACCAGAAGACAAAGATCAAGGAAGCTCTTGGCTAGGCTGTAGAAATCAATTCTTTCGAGTCCTGAACTGCTCAAATCGTAAAACGGCATTATATAGAAAATCAGAAAGCGGCAAGGTTTTTGTTTCTTGCAAATTGTCAAGGAGTAGCATACGTACTAGTACTAATTTTGCCCATCGAAGCTAAAATCTACCTTGTTTGTTAATGGTTTGTTAACGAAAAGTGCAATAGAAGGTAAAATTACAGAGGAATTGCTTTAGGTGTTCGTGTGATAATTCAACCTGTACTGCCATGTATGGCATTTTATTAAAAAAAATCGAGTTCATAACCTCTGTTATTTCTCATGCTTCAAGGTCATTCTGAAGCTGGTTTCGGGGACTTATCAGAGCTGCAGCTTGCCTCTTGTATTTATTTTTTCTTTTTTGATAAATTGTTACAGAGAAAATATCAATGAACTGCTTTCGTGTTTATATGTTCCATCTTCAATGGTAAATGACTCCGTCATTAGCCTGCATCCTGTACAGCCAATCCTTCTGAAGTAGAATTTTTGGAATACGTTTATAAACACCCAAAGTGAGCGTATCTTGTAATTCAAAGTTATCCAGTGTGATTGGCTCGCACGTTACCATGGTTGAGTGTATTTTTTTTTAGAAATATATTAAAATAATATTTTTTTAAAAAAAATATTATTTTAACATATGAAAATATTAAAATTTAATTTAAAATAAAAAAAATTAATTTAATTTTTTTTAAAAATAATTTTGAATCGTATCTCGAAGAGAACAATTGGCATGCTTCAGAAATTGAACTGGACAAAAAAACTCAACAAATGTCTCGCAACTTCCAATGATTGTTGCCTATTATCACACAGGCGATCGGCAAAGGTTGTCACGGGTTCATCGCCGCCCTAGCCTGCACTTGAAAGCAAGTAATCTCACGTTTAGCTATTCCGCTCGTGCGCTTCATCAAAGCCTTTGCTGCTGCTTCAATCACCTGATTCTCATGCTGTTTCTCATCGCTCACCATCTCCGAGGTACTCGTCTCCACCACTCTCTCTGGACTCACCTCTCCAAGAAGTGGGGAATGCCTTTTAAGCTCATATTAATAGAATTCTTCCATTGGAGCAGCGATTCCGGGCAGATCAAGCTATATTTTGGCCTGGGGCAGGGGCAGGGGCCTAGAGAGCAGAAAATTCCCTATCAGACAAAGCTCTATAAGATAAGGAAGAAAATCATACGTCGCGCCCTTCTTCACGGCATAGGGACTAGAAAGATGCGTGAGGCCTCGCCCCGCTCGCCTTCTCTTGGTCCTTCTTTCGAGAATAACGCGAAAATGTTTACGTCATATTACTCCTATATTACTGTTGCTCTCCAAAATGTTATCGCTCTACAAATTCTTTTTATTTTATTTTAATCATGTTGTCCTTATCCTCTTCCATTGGGGGATAAATGTTCCGTCACATTTATTGAATACTATTTTTATATATATATAATGAGATATACGGATTAACTTGTGAATATTATAATTAATTTTTGAGTTCATTGAATACTCTACAAATTTCATGAGTAGATAAAATATTGCAGAGTATTAGTGAGTAGATGAAACATTGCGGGATGACAAACATGTGTATAACAAGACTAAGAACTTGGAATGAGAAGAAGACAAATCCTCTCATGACCGCCATGACCGCTTGCTATTGTACGCTAGGTTTAATTCGCTGGGTGCTACTCTCTCTTCGAAATAAGGACTATTGCATGCTCTTCTTACTATACACACCCATAAAAAGTTGCTAGCACCCTTTCTTCCTCCAAATAATTCAAAAGATGACTAACCTATTATGCAGCATACAAACACCAAAATAATAAATAAAATTGATTAGAATGACTCATGTCCCCTCTCAACATGACGATACATGATCATACAATCCCTGGTAGTTTAGGAAGAGGGTTGCCTTCTGTCTTGCCAAAGTTAGAGACACAGTGTGCCATTAATTCCTAACATAAAAAGAGCAACAAAATTGATGGACACTGACATTCAACACTAATTAAGAAGGGGGTATAGCATAGATTCCATTAACATGGTGTAACGAACTTATATGCTTATTCAGTAAACAAAACATAACGAAAAACACAAAGGTGGCAAAATCAAGATGATAGAAGGCGAGCTTTACCTTCCTGTAGTTTTTTCTTCTGCCTTGTCTTTTCAGGTGGTTGCAGGCATCAACTGCAGAGGAGCTCGGGGTTAGGGCGTCGGTTGGAGAGGCTTCGGGTGTTTGCAGAGGAGATATGGAAATAACGGAAGCGAGGAATAAGTGTTGGTCGCGGTGGAAACTCCTGGCGTTGCGGCAGCAGATGGCGTAAAGAGGGCACCAACAGTCCTCATGTTTTGGGAATGTTGAGGACGGAATGTTGTGTCGTGAAAGCATTGTGGGGTCAACGAAATGGATTGCAACTGTTGGATTTGAAGAAGCTAATCTAGGCTATGGTTTGAGTAAGATTACTGCATTCTGGTGGGAAGACTGGATCCAACCATGGCTACTAACATGGCTACTCGGGCAACTGTTTTTCTGGGTTCAAAACATGAATGAAGAAAACAGTATGAGTTGCATAGGATTATTTTTTTAACGCATAAAAACGACCAATTGATCTTAATCTTTGGAATTCGTTTCAATTTTGCCATTGCCTTTCTTCAATTAAACCCATTAACTTCATTGCCGTTTACAATAAGGTCACTGGTCTTGAAGTTCAATTTCATCATTAATTGACTCCTAAACTTTTATTGTTTTCAATGAAGTTCCTTTTATTATACTAGTCCAAAGCTCAATTAAGTCTACAACTTCTAATTAAGCCAATTAAACCTTTCTAAAGTTTAATTAGGCTCTTGAATTCTTTAATTTTTGCAGTTTTATCTCTGCATTCAACTTCCTTCTTAAGTAAGCCTTCATATGTCAAGATTTGACCTCCAAACTTTGTAGTATTGTCCATGTTGGTCCTCAAACCTTCAATCTATCTATGCAATCTTGATCAAATTTTCAATTCACTTTCTAAACTTCCATCACCAAGACCCTAAATGATCTATCTATCTAGCTAAAAAGACCAAAAATAAATGGCCAAAAACTTAAGGAAAAAATCCTAAAAATGGCACTAAAAACAATAAAAAAAACCCTAGTTTTTATAGACATTCAATTTTAGTCCTCTTCTTTTAATTTCCTGTGAAATCTTAAAATTCAAACATCTTTTTGCAAAATCAAACATCAGGGAAATGTTAAAAATATTTTTTGACACCCATAAAAAGCTAAATTTAAGTTATTGAGACACACTACCATGACTGATCTCAAATAATTCAATGAAATGAATCAAATAAGAAAAACAAATCACATGAGTAAAAAAAAGAATGAATAGTGCTAGAAAAAAAATAAAGGTTCTAATATTTTCATTGGTTTGAATTAAGGTTTCTCTATATGTAATTATATATAAATAGAAAAATCAGATTCTTTTATCACAAAATCAAACATCAACCTAATATGAAGATATTTACAAAAAAAAAACTACGAAAACCTCATTTTGAGCTAATAGAATAATTTATCAAGTTCAATCTCAAGTTAATTTAATATGAAATTATCAAGTTGAATAAAATGCAACTAGGAAAAAAAACAAAGACAAAAGAAAAAGAGGAAACAACAAGTAAACAATATTTTATTATAGTAATTTATGAGACATCTCTCTCTCTCTCTCTCTCTCACACACACACACACACACACACAAACAAAGAAAAATATAAAAACAAAATGAAAATAGTATTAGCGTCATGTATTTTAGTTTAAATTTTGATTAGCTTCTATAGTTTTAAAAGTTGTATTTTACACCTTAAAGTTTATATGTGCGCTAACTCAACATCCTTATAATAAAAATCAATAAAAAAAATCTAATTATTTATATAATTAACATTATAATTTATTTAATCACTAAAGATCCTCCAATCCTCTTTTCTTCATCTTCTTCCCCATTTTCACAATGTTAAACCCTAGCCACCAATTTTCATAAAACCCAACCATCACTTCATCCCCTTTTTATTTTGTTTACTTAATTGGTATTGATTTTAGCTTTACAATATATTAGGATCTCATAACTAAATCATTATTAATTAAAAAAATATAGAAATCATATGGATAATATAGGTCTACATAACCCATTTGATGTTTGACTTCATTGTTTTTAGTTGATTGTCTAAACATTTTTTTATTTTGTTCTTAAAGACTAAAATGTTGTATCGTGCACACAAAGTGTTAATTTTTGTATCTATTTTGATATAAAGTAAGACTTGAATGACTTATTAAAAGTTCATTTGTAACGTTAACCCATTTGATGTTTTTTATGTTATTTGTAGAGACTAGAATGGTATTTTGTGACACAAAGTATTATTTTCTATATTTATCATGATATATAAAATTGAACTTGAATGACTTATTGAAATTTCATTTATATATTTATTTGCTCATTGAGAGTTTATTTTGAAGATGCAATATATTGTAATATATAAAATAAAGTATTTGATTATAAAGTGTGATTGTTATGATTCATATATTATATTCTTGATTTAAGTGTTAGTGTTTTTGTTTACTGGATATTTTGAACAATATAAAGATAGTCGCTTTTCAAGTAGAGTCAAATAAGTCAAGTAGGATAATGTTAGAAAAATATCTTTTAAATGACCCATATAGCATATAGATTTTGATTAAGTGATGATTAAGGTTTAAAGCCCATTAAACTCTAATAATGAGCCAAACACATAAATAAATGTGTAAAAGTTAGGTAATATATATAAAAGATTCATAGTATAGACAAAAAGAGGTAAAAAAAAATTCATGTTTCTTGTATCCACATAACAAAGATTCACAAAATTCATGTTTCTTTTAGATGACCCATATAGCATATAGATTTTAATTAAGTGACGATTAAGGTTTAAAGCCCATTAAACTCTAATAATGAGTCAAACACATGAATAAAGGTGTAAAAGTTAGGTTATATATAAAAGATTCATAGTCTAGACAAAAAGAGGTAAAACAAAATTCTTGTTTCTTGTATCCACATAATTATCCACATAATGTAACTCTAAGGTTTGATATGGACTATAAAAAAATTTATTCTTTACAACAAAAACATTTCTAAGAAATCACTACACCACTTAATCAATTATGGCAAAAGATATATATCCTATTGATTTTTTATCATGTTTATATGCTTGGTATATTAAAATTGTTTCATAGTGGTCACAATATATGCTTACTTTAGTCACTTGCAATGATTGGCTATAAAAAAAAAAGTCAGTGCAATCGGTGGTCTAGATATTACACATACCATTATTGAGCCCATTATCGGTGTCATGATTTATGATTTTGACATGAATCCATTTTAATTAAGTGATAGTTTTTACATCACTACTTTTAAATGAAAACGAGTTGGAGCATATAATAAAGCAACTCGAGTATAACATTAGTGTATGAAGAATTAGATTTTGAAATCTTGATATTGGGTTATATGACTGGTTCATAGCTAGAAAATTAGGGTTATATATATATATATATAAGGGTAATTGTGGCTATTTTATCAGGTTTAAAAAGGCTTTATTGATTAATGATGTGAAATATAATTTTTCAAACCATAAAGGATAATTACAATCCAGACAAACTAAATACAAAATATAATTTTCTCAAAACAAAATCAGACATATTAGAGAGAGAAAATACTTGAAATAGCAGCCAACATCATCTTATGAGCCTGACTAAGATATGATTTTACCTGCATGCTTCCTGCCAACTATTTGTATATAATACCAACAAGTGAAAAAAACCCTGCAATCACTACAGCAATTGCTGCTTCTCAGGTCGTGCTATTCAGATTCCATAGACACCGATCGCAGAGTGTAGCTGTGACAACATTCTACAGCGAAAACAACTGGGATCACCCTTTAACTGTTAAATTACTCCAATTTAAACTTGAGGAATTAAAAATCCGGCAATGGTCCCTTGCACCGACTGATAATATCCATGGCTGGTCCTTCCGGGACTGGAGGAGAGTGCTCTGCACTTTTCATGTCAGTAGATATGCGAGCACTCATTGTTCTGCTGCGGCGCACTATTGTGATATAGAGAAACCAAACTCAAGCTCAACCATCCATTTTAAAGTCAGTGGTAAGAGTACAGATAGCAACACTTGCATCATGTTCTGCACTGTTGCATCCATGGAAAAATAAAAAGTAGGTGGTCCAGATTGCATCACTAGCATCGTGGATTGGTCTGATACCAGGTTCGATCTCTGCAGAATTTTATATGATTATTAATTTTAGAATTAGTGAGATATGATCACGTTGAACAGCTTGAGAAAAAGGAAATGTCGATTCAGTCACTTGTTGTCGTGCTGAAAGATTGCTCGCTTGATTCCTAGAACCCTAAAAAAAAAGGTTACAAATGTGTTTAAGTACTTTGGGAAACCCATATTTGGACATAATATTGTTCACTAGTCATTTATTTCTCTGCTTCGCGCGAATATATTTTTTTTTTTTATATATATATATAGGGCTTCTTTTTCTAATTTGTATGGTGAAAATAACAAAGAAATGGTTGTGGCCGAGTGGTTACCTGCACGCTGGTGGAATCGGCACGCGAGAGTTTGAACCTCAAACAGCAGCACAATTGATTTTGTTTTTTTTTTTTGTTTTTTTTTTTTGCTTTTTACCTTTTACTTCCGAGTTACATTTTTTATTTCTATTTTTTTTCTTTTTTGCTTTTAACTTCCTGTTTACCTTTTTTTTTTGTTTTTTGTTTTTTTTTCCTATTACTTTTTTTCTAATTTTTTTTCTTTCATGCCTTTTTTTTTTGTTATTATGTTTTTTTCTAATTATTTTTTTTCATATTTTCCCATAAAATATTTTTTTTTCTGGTTATATTTTTTTTTCGACTTATATATATTTATTTGTTATTTATTACAATTATATAAGTTTTGATTTGTTTCAATTTCATCTTTTAATTCAAAGTAATTAGATAATATAAATTCAGTTTGATCCCTGTGCTTTTAATTTTGTGTTTTGGCCTGAAATCCTTAATATTTTTTATATCAAAATTTTGATTTAAGACAATTTTATTCTTTAAGGTAAATTTATCATAAATCCTTAATAATTTCGGTGTTAAAGTTTGATTTCTTTCAATTTTATCCTTCCATACAAATAAATTACGTATTTGAGTTCCATTTCGGTCCCAATTCTTTTAATTTATGATTTTAGTTCTGGTTATAGAATTTCAATATAAGAATTTATTTCAATTTTATCTTGTAAATTAAATTTATTACATATGTTTTTTTATTTTATCTGTTATACTTTTAATGTGGTATTTTATTTTGGTTCATTTATTTCTTATGTATATTTCTTGCATAGTTCCTATTTCTGTTCATTATTATATATATATATTTTTATATTTGTTTAATATTAACGTCCTTATATATATTCTTTGCAAATAAAATCGTAGTTGATGATAATTTTTTTCAAATACTTCTAATATAATAATATGAAAAATAAATCTTATAAATGAAAAAAATGAATTTTTTTAGCAATAGTCATGGTGTTATCGATATTATAACTAATAATGATTAAAATATTAATTATGTATATAATATTTATGATGACATATTCAAATAATTTCTTAACATCAAATAATATTTATTTTAATTTTTTTATGTTGTTTTGAAATTTTATTTATTTATACTGATCATTTGTTTTTTTTTCTTCCTTTTAGGTATGTCAAATTATTTTTATTTTTGTATATTTATGTAATACAAACGTTTTAATATATATAATGTGTGTGGGTGTTTGACCTTGATTTTTTTGAAAAACAAAATATTTTTAGTCCATATCATCGATTATAATTTTGTTATTTACCAATTAACTTATTATCAAATTAGTTAAAAAAAATACCAATCAAATTATTTGGAGCATGTATATATATGTGTACGTGCGTGTTTGACCTGATTTTTTTTGAAAAACAAAATTATCTAATTAGTTAAAAAAACATCAATCAAATTGTTTTGAGCCTGTATATATGTGTGTGTGTGTGTGTGTGTGTGTGTGTGTGTGTGTGTGTGTTTTACCTTCATTTTTTTTGAAAAAAAATATCTTTAATCCATATAATCGATTGTGGTTTTGCTATCTACCAATTAAATTATTATCAAATTAGTTAAAACAAACACCAATCAAATTATTTGAGACATAAAACAAATCATTCATCTGCGCTAAAATTCAATAATTATAATTTAATTTTTATCTAACTTAATTAAATTTATAAAACAAATAAAATATTTATAATTCAGTATGTTACATGGAGCCCATGACTCATTTGAAAATATTTTTTTTAATTTCAATAATAATATCTAGAGAATAATTATCAAAATTAATAATAATATTTAATCATTTTAGGTAGAAAAACAATCTTTCTAACATATTCCAATCATTATAATTTGCTAAATAGTAAATTATAATTTTTGATAAATAGTTTAATTGCATGTTTGAAATTGTTAGATTTATAAAATATTTCAATTTAGAGAAAAACCTACATAAAGTATTCAAAATAATGATAATAAATATTTTTTTCCTTATACATATGTGAGATTGATTATATATTTTAATATTTATTTAAAATTATCAAAAATATATATAACAAAAACACAATTTATTTTTTCAGATAAACATATTCATATTAATATTCTAAAATACATTTAATTTAATAATATGATAAATAAATATGATAAATTTTTATGTATAATATTTTAGATATAATGTTACAAAAAATAGATAAAAAATAAACAAGTAGACTAATTTACTTGTATCTGCATGGTTAAATACTAGTAAAGATCCAATCACAGGAGTTGATCAACAAACAAGACAATTTTGGGCTCGAGTACATGCGTACTTTGTCGAGAATGGAGGAAACTTGAACAATCGTTCTCAAATAAGCATCTCAAATAGATGACAAGAAATAAATAGAGAAGTTGGAAAATTTGTTGGTTAATTAAAAATTAAAATAACAAATTAAAATTGAAAAATTCAGTTTATTTTTATTTTTCAAATTAAATTTTTATTTATAATATATATAACCTATTTCTTATTATTCTAAAATATTTTTAATATAAAAATATAACCAATAAATTTTACAATCAGTTTTCAACATATAAAAAAAAATCAATTCTAATAGTTTTTATCAAAAGAATTTTAGCAGCAACAACAGTCAATCGCTTTGTAGTGGAAAAAAAATTGATTGTAATAGATTTTATCAACTATACTTTTACTCATTGAATATTAAATTAATGAAATACAATACACATAAAATCAATTAAATTTCTTAAAAAATAAAAAGCGAAAGTTGGAGAGACAAGTGTAACAACTATCTTACAACAATTGAAGGATAGATTTAATGAAATTGAAATATAAAAAAAACATTATACAAAAATTATGTTAGATCAACAAGCATTATTGATTAAACAAAAGCAATAAAAATAAGATTTTAACTTTAAATTAATTGATGTTTTTAGATTATTTTTATACGATGATATAAAAAATAATTTTAAAAAATATAAAAATATTATATTGATGCATTTATGAAGAAAAAAATTGAAAAACAACCCCAACTATAATTTCAAATAGACATGAAACACCCTCTCTTTTAGTTTATACTATAATATATTTAATAATATTTCACATATAATAAATATTATAAAAATAATAATTATTTTTCTTTTATAAATAGGTAAGTTTCACTCTACAGAAGGGATCGTGTGTTTTTGGATAATTGATAATGTTTTTAAAATCTTTTTTTATTTATAAATACATTAAAATGATATTTTTTATTTTTTTAAATTATTTTTAATATCAATATATAATTTAAAATATTTTTTTTAAAAAAATATAATGTAAAGATCTATCTAGTATACGGTTTCCATCATTAAACAAAAACCAAATATAGATATGGAGCTTTTCGAATTGAATGGTTGGCTTGTATATACACACACACGAAACCAAATTTATTTGGTTTCGTGTAGTAACATATATAAATCCAACAAGCCACATTTAATTGCGTGGATGTTAATCGATGATCAATTCAATTAATAAATTAAATTTAAAAATAATAAAACATAATTCTAAAAATATGAAAGAAGAAGAAAAATCAAATAAATAATATATCTACTTTTTATTCCAAAAAAAGAAAAAAAGGACACCTCTCATTGTGGTACAGGTGGTCTATATAGCCTCTATCTAAATTGTGTTTGGTAATATGTTTTAAAAATATTTTTAAAAAATCAAAAAGAAAATATTCTTATTTTTTAATTGAAATTAATTTTTTATATTTTTTAATATGTTAATATCAAAAATATTTTTTAAAAAATAACTAATATATTATTTTAATATGTTTACAAATAATATTTATTACAAAAACACTTAAACCAAATATATATCCGCACCGATACCAATTAAATGCTGGGTGGTTCCCTGTCTAAAAAAGGCAGGGTGGGTCTGGGATGGCGGGTGTAGTAATAAATATTTTTTTCGTAATTAAGAATCTCAACTGCTCAGAATCAAAACCCATCATAGAATGTCAATTACCATAGCTAGCGAGGGGCTCACCTTCATTATTAGTATTTTTTATTTAAAAATATATTAAAATAATATTTTATTTTTATTTTTTAAAAATTATTTTTAATGTCAGAATATCATAATAAAAAAAATCATTTAAAAAAATCATTGTTTTTCAAAAAATATTTTTGAAATGATTCCCAAAACATCCTAAGCATGAAAAGAGGTCTTTCTATGGTTGAAACCTAATATCAGTGAACTACAAGTAATTAATACTTGTTTGTTGCATGTTTCTTTTAAAAAGTTTTTTTTTTTATTTTGAATTAATTTGTTGAATAAATTTAGATTATTTTAAAATACTGATGTTAAAAATATTTTTTGAAAAACAAAAAGAATATTATTTTGATTTATTCATGAACAATTTTTTTTTTTAAAAAAATAACTTTAATTATATTTCCAAACATATCCTTAATATATAATGGTAATTGTTTAAATAAAAAATTAAAAAAAAAATCCAGGTAGGTTTGGTTTAAGTTATAATGGTCACCACACCCCCAAATGTGGGTCCCTTTCTAAATCAAGTCACGTGCACTTGTTCATGCTACCCCATATGGATTATGGAAAGCTTAGAAAAATATAAAGTTATGAGGGAAATAAATTGTTTTTTTAAATTATTTTAATTTTGATTAACTTGTAAACTCGTTAAAAAAAATAAACTGGATTTTTTGGATTGGATAAGAAAATAATATTCCTTCTGGGCTCGTAAAAAGAGTAATTCTGCAAGAGAACTTCAGGGGCAGAGGAGGACAGGTGTTGGCTACAGAAAGAAGATGCACAGATTATGGATACGCTCGGTAACCAAGAGGTATAGAAGAGACGTGTAAGCTGCGGAGTAAGGACACCTGTCCAGATGGAGGAAACAGCCCAGAAATTAGGAAAGCCTTACGGACACGTCGCCTGGAGATGATGCTGCCGTAGTTTGTTCCATCTATCCATTCTACTACTACTCTTCAAAAGTTTTTTTTATTATCTGGCTCTTCATGTGACGTGGCATTTCCAGATAAATCTTCTCTGTCTCATGTGTCCCGTCTTCACACGTGCTCTCTTAATGGATCGGACTGCCATGTGCTTGCAACACGGAGTCGACGCAGCGAATCAATACAAGTGAAGGAGAAGCAAAATATACAAGGAAAGTATTTATTAAGAGAATAAATAATGCTGTTCAGTGTCGTAACGACGCCGTATTGATGAATATATATATATATAGATAAGTGAGGACAAAAGGGGAAATAGCTAATAGTTGCGTGATAAATGCCAGATATTTAACGGATCTGACGTCCTCGGGTTGCAACATGATGTCCACGTATTGGAATCGTGGATTTAAGAACTTTAGAGATTTATAAGAGTTTTAGATATTTAATAAGTTTTTTATTATTTACCAATTAAAAAATAATATAATATTTAGTATATTAAGAAATTAAATATTCTATATATATATATATATAATTAGGTTTGGATAGAATATATACAGAACAAAAAAAACTCCAATCCGGTGTGTGTCAAATCACTGGAACGACGTCGTCGATCGACGATGACTATTTTAGTAAATAGATAAAAATAAAACAAAAAATAGAGGGAAGTAGCTAACCAAACCTTGGCTTTCTTGCCTCCTACCCTTTAAATTGGCATCCCTCTCTTGAAGATTTTGTTAGAGCAAGAAAAGAAGAAGACAGAGGCGAGAAATCAAAGATCGTGGTTTGTCCATAAACATCGGCGTCTCTGCTTGGTAGAAATTCTTTGGTAGTCAGACGCAACAGGAACAGAAGAAAGCAAACACAATAATACTCTGGTAGTTTATAATAATAACAATAATAAAATGGATAGTATATGCTTAAAAACAGCAGGGATTCATGGGATAGCTTCAACGATATCAACCGTGAATGGGTCCCAGGCGGAGGGGCGTTCAATTACGAACGCATCTCAGCTTAGTGCGGTGGCGAGGGATAAATCGACGGCGCCTCAGAAAAAGGCCTCGTCTATGTTCTCTTTTAGTCTTAGACACCCTTGGCAATTTCTGTGGCCCGGAGGAGGTAAACGTGCCAGGTACAATGGGATGGCTTTAGAAGATGCCGTATTGGTGGAGAATGGGGTGGAGGGAGAGAGCGAAACAGTGGGATCGAATGAAGGGGAAAATGGGAACTGGGTTTTGAAGATTTTGCAAGTGAAATCGCTCTGGAAAGATGAGAAAAAAGGAAGCTTTGATGGTGTTAATGAAGAGGTAAGGAAAGAAGGTGATGTTGCTATGGTGAATGATGAAGAAGAGGAGTGTGATGGGTGTAGAGTTGGAGACGATGATGAAGGAGGAGGAAGAGGAGGAGGGAAAGATATTAAATTTGATAGAGATTCGTTTTCGAGATTGTTAAGAAGAGCCTCATTAGCTGAAGCCAAAATGTATGAGAAAATGTCTTATTTGGGCAACTTGGCTTATTGCATACCTGATATCAAGGTACCAGATCTATCCATTTTTTTCTTTCTTTTCATTTGCTTTGAAGTTTATTGCTTTGGTCGCCGTTTTCTCGTGCTGGAGATGAGAATTCTGCGTAATTTTTTTTTCTTACGAGGCCTTGGAAATGATTGGTAGATTATTGGATCTTGGATCGACCTGTAGATAGTGGATTTTATGGTGATAGGATTTTCTATATTAAAAGAAGATGATCTTAGTTACTCTGCTTGGTTATTAGATGACTTTCAATCACATTGCTTGTGCTTTTTAGATATTCAAATTCGCTGTTTTCCTCCCTGTTTGGGGATTTTTTTTGTTTTTTTCGGAATATTCATTTCAAGTGTCTGTTTGTAGAATTTTAACTCGTTGGGAGAAGTTTTGAGAATAGACTATTACTGTGCTTGCACGCGAATTTCCTGAGTTTGTTGTGATCCCTTTTGTTAACAATGTTCGTAGGACTCCACAGCTGACATCTGTGAGTTTTGGGATGCTTTATTTATGAAGGTTGTTGTTTTAGGTATTGCATGTTGTGCCTGTGAAGCCAAAAGCGTAACTGGGCAAAACAGCTATCAATTTGAAAGTTATTCTCTCTAAATTTACTGTATCCGCAGTTTCATTATTTTATTTTCTGTTCCTTGCTGATTGAGAAATTTACTGCTTTGACTTTACAATTTAATTGTCTTCGAGTTGATAAATTGAACTTTTCTTCCTTCTTTTGGTAAATTCAGCCAGAAAATCTCTTGAAACGCCATGGGCTCTCCTTTGTGACTTCATCAATAGAGAGAAGGGAAATGGCCCTGAGAACTGAGAAAAATCATGTGCCACCTGAAGATCAAGAAGCAGAAAGCACAATTGCAAAGGATGAGCTGGAAGACAATGAACAGGAGAATGCTGGGTATCGCATAAGTGCTTCATCTGCGTATCAGATAGCTGCCTCTGCTGCTTCTTATTTGCACTTGCATACAAAGAGCATACTTCCTTTAAAATCCTTAAAAGCTGATACTAGTGAAGATTCTTGTGGAGGCAATAAAACCACTGAACCCATTAACACAATGAACCCAGATGTGGCATCTTTTATCGCAACCACTGACTCAATGACAGCTGTGGTTGCTGCGAAGGAGGAAGTGAAGCAGGCTGTTGCAGATGATTTGAGTTCAACACGTTCATCACCATGTGAATGGTTTATTAGTGATGATGATCAGGGTACAAGATTCTTTGTGATTCAGGTACCATATTAATCTATTCTGTAGTGTAAATTGTGGTCCAAGTGTGAGGTGACTGGAGAATGGTCGGTGATCTGTGTATAGATTGCATCTGTTGAAAATTTTGACTGTGATCCAAAGATCATATTCCAGCTTGCTAAAAAGAAATCCCATTGGACCAGTCATGACAATGCTCAAAGAAAATTCTAATTTGATTGTTATTAACTTATTGCTGGTATCGTCTTTGTGTACTGTAATCCTCAGGCAGGTTTTTATTTTCTGATGTGCAGGGATCAGAGACACTAGCATCTTGGCAAGCAAATTTACTGTTTGAGCCAGTCCTGTTTGAGGTAATAATTTTTTGAATTTTCAAGGCATCATTCACTCTGTATAGAAGTGTCTCCACCTTTCTTGGCTGGTATAGAATGTTGGGAAAAAGTGTTAGCAGTTTAAGCATTATCTCGAGAAAGACTGCTTAATGTTCAAAAGACTTCTTTATGCAGACATTTAGTGCAATAGAAGAGCGTGTTAATTATGTACATAATACCACAAATTGATTGAGGTGATTTGCCTTTGTGGTTAGGGATTCCACAAGTTGATAAAGGTGATTTGCCTCTGTGGTGTAGGGATTGGATGTGCTTGTGCATCGAGGTATTTACGAGGCTGCAAAAGGAATGTATGAACAGATGTTACCCGAAGTTCGTGCCCATCTAAAATCTCATGGCAGGAGCGCCACCTTTCGTTTCACAGGGCATTCTCTTGGAGGGAGCTTGTCACTACTCCTAAATCTCATGCTGAAGATAAGAGGCGAAGTGCCAGCCTCTTCCTTGCTTCCTGTTATAACATTTGGTGCACCCTCCATCATGTGTGGAGGTGACCGTCTTCTTCGGAAGCTTGGCTTGCCACGTAGCCATGTTCAGGCAATTACGATGCATAGAGACATTGTGCCTCGAGCCTTCTCTTGCAATTATCCTAATCATGTTGCAGAACTTCTGAAGGCTATTAATGCAAACTTCCGGAATCACCCTTGTCTCAATAACCAGGTAAAGTTTCTCTTAAAAGCATCTACTTAATTGCATTTTTTATCTTGATTATTTTACTAACTTGTTTGTGTACTTTTTATTGCAGAAGCTACTGTACGCTCCAATGGGGGAGCTTCTGATTCTACAGCCGGATGAGAAATTCTCGCCTCACCATCATCTTCTTCCATCAGGCAGTGGTCTATATTTTTTGAATTGTCCACCGTCTGATACCAGTGATGCAGAGAAGCAGCTCCGCACAGCACAGATTGTGTTCTTAAACTCTCCACATCCTCTTGAGATCCTAAGAGACCGCTCTGCATATGGTTCAGAAGGAACCATCCAAAGGGATCATGACATGAATTCTTACTTTAAATCTATCAGGAACGTGATTCGCCTAGAGCTAAACCACATCAGAAAAGCCAGGAGACAGCATCGCCGCAAATTCTGGCTTTCCATCCTGGCACCGAGTGGCAACAATGCCAGTATCCTTGTAGGGAGGCCTGTGGGATCTATGAACATGGCTGAAAACCAATTCAACTTCGCAGGAATCTTGCAGACTGGAGGAGAGTCCTTGAAACGGTTTGGTAGGCTCGTTGCATCACAACACATGCATTTGCTTGTGGTTCTCTTGTGCCCCGCTCGAGTGTTGCTCTTTGGGGCATACAGTACAATAAATTACCATTGAATAGCCCTGTTGTCTTGGGCACATTCTGTCTCGCTGGTGGAATATTGTACAGGTTGCAGGCACATGGTTGGTAAAACCATTAGATTATTCTTTATTCATTGCTTCCACCAAAAAAAAAAAAAATTAAATGATTCAAGTTCTCTTGTTCCTTGTGTAGAGTCGAACTACAATTGAATATTAATCAATGCAATAGAATTACTTTTTGAGTTCAGTCATGAACTCACAAAATATCTTCTCTGGTGAAAGTACTTTCTTTTTATCCTGATGCTCAGCTTTCAGTCATTATTTTTCTGACTAAACTGATTATTGCTGTAGCTTGCGGTATTTGTTTTCTTAGGCTGTCTATATGCGAAAATACATCAACGTATCAAAGTTATGAAAGTGAGATATACTTCATAGGTTGGTGTTACAAACACGATATTCCAGTTACCTCGGCTCATTGATGTCTTGTGGACGACGTTTTCATTTAATTATCAAAATATCCTGGTCAGCACTCAAAACTTTCTGAAGATCACAATCAGCCCACCAATAATTTAAACATGCCTTAATATAGCACGCAAACCCCGGCAGATATCATTAGGAAAACTTGCCCACTTTCAGGCGAATCTTTCAGCTTGTGAAGCTCCTTAAACTTGGATTTAGCTAGCTCAAAACGCAAGGGGGAGATTTCAATTTCATGGACAGCAAGTGGGAATCTGTATCCTGAACCATTCGTTGACCCACGTTAAGAACATGGAAACTTACAGTAGGCCCGTGCACAAATAGACAGGCAACGAGGCTGAAGTCCTGGTCTGCCGTAAAAGGCTCGCTTGGAGACAAAATAAGCGTCCCCAGTCCAAAATGGCTGTGCTCGTAACACAAATCCATCCAACAAGGCATATAGTCAGCCAGCCAGATCATGGATGAGCAGGGGGTGCACTTTTGAAGCTCCAACCTGTTTGGTGCAAAATGCGTCTAGTTGTCCCGGTGTCTAGTTGTCGAGTACAATCGCTTTCATTCTTGTGTTATCTTCCTCGATGTGATTTGAATGATTTTGTTCTTCCAAAATAGCCTCCATTTATTTTCCCTTTATTGTACATATTGGCCATTTAGCATGCGCGCACACACACACATATATATATATATATTAGCTTTTGAAATAAAATTGGTGAAATAATATTTTTTGGATGTAATAATTTTGAATTGTGATACTTAATCAAATATCATGTTTATAAAGCACAATATCAATTAAATATTGTGGTTCTATACTGTAACATTAATTAAATTTCAATTGTCTTCCATCATATATCATGTTACTAAACCGCAATATCAAGTAAATATCATAGTTTTAAACCGTAACATCAATTAAATTTCGATAGTCTTCCAACAACAAATTTCTCCAACATCTAAATCTAACAAAAACAATGTTTTTTTATGAGATTTACTATTTAGTTTAGTAATCTGATATTTAATTTATTTAATACTTTAAAAGAGTAAAACAATTATAGTTTTAATAAAATTTTGACATTTTCCACTATATATAAATTATAGCTATAATTTTACCTTGTTTTCAAAAAATCTATAAGGAACCACAATAATCAAACTTAAGAAAATTTCACATTTCATAATTGAAAGTAACCTAAAGAACACAAATAAAAAAAAAACATATTTACATGCAAAATAAGTCTCAAATACTTAAATAATACAATATTCTAGTAATTAAAATCTCAAAATATATCAACATAATTCATTTATGTATCTATGTTTACATCGTCTACTAAATGATTTGTGTTCATCAATAACAACTAGATCTAACTCTTTCCCCTGTCTGGATAACCTCATCATCTATCACTGTATCATCAAGAGTTAACATCTCTCTAAATGTATCAATTTCAATATAGCAAATATTGAACCATCAAGACATACAGGTATATCTTTTATTTTATTTCATTATTACAAAGTGCAAATGTGGAATCTTGACATTTTCATAGCATGAAGCAAATCTAATATTAATAAAATATTAATGTTAAATTAATAAATAAAACTCATCATTTAACATATATTAATTATAAAAATATTTTAGTACTAAAAATATTTTTAATTTGTAAGGCATGTTGCACATATCACATGTATCCAAATGGAAGAACCCACTTGAGATCTAAAGTAATGACATGATATTTGATACTAACGTACCAAACCAAAGACTTATCATATGTAATCACTAGTTGTATCTCTATAAATATCTCATTCCTTTGTACATTTTATTTGCTAAATATTTATGATGATTTAATCAATTATTATTGTTATTTTTACTGCCATGATTTATGACTTGCAAAGCACCACATGTATCAATGTTAACTGGAATGTATTGTTTATAGTTAAATTATCACATTACTCAATTTGGACAGTGTAGCTCAACCATCTTAAAAATATCAACATGACCATTGATGTCCATATGTTTATCTTATTAGTGCTTATAACTAGAGTAATCACCAATATTTTATCCAAATAAGGCATCCACATGATTTATAGAATATGTGTTTCTTAAATATTAAATAAATAATTTGATAAACTTAAGTTTTTATTTAACACATAGTTTAAAAAACACATGGATAGCATGTTGTCTATCTAGATCACTTTGATACAATGCCAACATATTTGTTAAATTAATATCTAGTACTCTACTAACACACCACCTGGCATTACATACATAGCATTTTAACAATTATTTTAAAAGTTTTATTTAGACAATATAAATACATATAATTTTAAAATAACGTTGCAATACCTTTATCTTAGTGGAAACTGAAGTGTATCCATCATATTTTAGACGGTCAAATGTGACAATCTAGGTATTTAGGGTTGGTCCATATAAAGATATTTTCATGGCCATAATTGTTATTAAATAAAAATCAGTTGATGATCTCATGTTAACAATAAACATTTAAAATAAAAATATTTTTGTTCAATTTATACCTATAAAAGTAACAAATGTTCCTCAACTTGTTTAGCTCTTTTCATGCATGCAAGACATAGATGCTTGTACAAGAAATGACAAGATAGAACACCTCTAACTATATACGAGAATGGTGTAAAAATATTTCAGAATTGTTAGATGAATTAATGGTATATATCTTCTTATAAGGTTTGTGAATAATACATTTCCAAACAGATGCAATATATATGTTTTGGCATGCCTATACATCACATTAAAATTATCATACTAATTCAAACTTAACAAATAATAAATATATACAAATCATAATTTAATTAATATGTCTGCAAGACCTCATCATTAACATCATCTAATGATGTTTTAAATATCTTTTCAATTCATTTAAGATGTATGTTATCCCTTCAATTTAGATAGGGAGGGTGTCAATATAAATGATCCCTCACATAAAAAAAATCCAATTACAAAAACCAAAAAATATGATTCCTTGTAATAAACTATAAATTCAAATGTCAAAAGGAAGTCTTAAGCCTTTAACTAAGAAAACATGGTAATTTTTTATGCATATATATTCTAAATTAGTCTCATAATTCATCAAGCTTATTAGTTTCATACTTTTCATACTTCATATATCAATAATGGTTATGTTTAAGTTTTGACAAAGTCTTCCTTAATATGGGCATTCCCAAGTTAATGATATATATATATATATATACACACACACACATACATCAAAAACCATATTATCTAATCATATCGGAGATTATTCATTTACAACACATGTTAGAAGTATATCTTCTCTAATCCATCAAATTATCCATTATAATTCATACACTAAGCACGTCATTAACTTTGCAATAAAAAACATTAGAAATTATATACATAAAAAACATTATAATTTATTTGTATGCATAGTTTATTTAATATAATTTAATATATATATATATATATATATATATATATATATATATATATATATATATATATATATAAAGTTGAATGTTAAATTAAAACATAGCAAATAAAAGCAAGAGCTAATTCACTTGTATTGTTTATGCCATAAAAGGGTTGGCATGCTATTACATAACAAAAAAAACTAGTAGATCCATAATTATATTATTGTTTCTTATCTAAAAAGAACCATGAGAAATCTATTGTTTTGCTCATTTTTTAGAAGCACCTAAAATAAAATACACACACTATTAGGCCCCGTTTGTTTGTTGGAAAGTAGTTTCCTTTTGGAAAGTGAATTCCGGGGTTAAAAAGTTGAATGAGAATGAAATTGAAAAAAAATATAATTTCATAAATTATCTCAAATAAAATAAATAATAATCAAAATAATAGAGATCAAATCTAAAATTTTTTAAAAAAAATAAAAGGTGAATAAATTAAAATAATAATAATTAACATTTCATAAATTATTTCAAATAAAATAAGTAACAATAAAAAAGATAAGGACCAAATTTGATAGATAAAAAATTTCAATAAAAAAATGATAAAATCAAAATTATAATCCATTTAATAAGAAATGTTGAATAATTTACCTTACCATTTTTTATGAAATATACCAAACAATACTATATAGCCTTGCCTTAATAACTCTAACCATAACTAGTAAACACCTCATTTTTTTCATAACCTATACCCAATCATTACTCTTTCTTTCTTTCGAACGAGTTCTTTACTTGATTTTTATCCATTTATCTTAATACTACCATTAAGATATTGTACATGCATATTTAATCAACATACATGTTGTATGTTCTATTATTCAAGAAATTTTAAAGGTGTAACTTAATTCTTGAAATCAAGCCTCATAGCCATTCTAAGGACTTGTTTTTTATTCTCATTTAAAGGCCTATTACTATTATATTCTTTAGTGGTGTTACCTTTCATCATCATGGCAAGATGAAAGTAAATCTCTTCTCAAGGTATGCATTAGTTCCCTAAAGAATAGGTTTTATCATATATATGTGATCCCACACTTACCAATTATTTTAATTAGAATTCCAAGTAATTGGTTATACTCATTAACTATAGAGCATCTACCACATAATTTACATGTTTTGTTTTTATTCTTAGATCTATGTCTAATTTGTCAATACAATACCCTAGAACAAACTCAGCAGATCCTTAAATTACTGGATCATACTAGATCATTACTCACATCAACCATTTATCGAATAAATTCAAGCCACCCGATATCACATACAATTAATCTTATGATGCATTAGTTATAATGATCATATTGGCCAATTAGCTTGCGAATACAGTGCGCGCGCGAGTTAGAATGATTTGCTTGAATCAAAATTTTACTCTATCTGGTTTTTTTAAGTTTTGACTTGTGAATTATAACTTATATCATATTCTTATTCAAAAACAAATTGAGTCATTATTTACCTTGAGTAATTTTTAAAAAATAAATAAATTATAATTTAAATTCCAAAGTTATTTTTAGTAATCTTATTTTAAAAAATAATGAGAATAAAAGGTTGTTAAAATGAAGAGTAAAAAGTTATTTTTAGTAATCTTATTGACTGTGCTAGGTTGTTTTCTGGTTTTGTGGTCTAGGATGCTGCAACTTCAAAGGTTATTCCCAGGTTTTTCGTTCCAAATTGGTTAATTTTCTTATACAGCTATGTTTTTTTTTAAAAATCAAATTATTTTATATTATTTTAATGTATAAAAAAAAAACTTTCACTGCTGTCTCAACACCCCAAACTTGAATATTTCCGTACATTCCTAAAGTCTAGTCGAGACTGGCTATCCTGCCTGACTTGCTTTGGAAATGAAATTTCTCAATCATTGAAAAAAACGAAATTGGACTCAAAATTAAAATTCAATAGTTGATTATATCACATTTCATTCACTCCTCAAATGATGCCAAGATCTTAACAACTCAGTTGGCCCGACATAAAGCATATCATAAAGAGAAGACAAATTTGGACAGAACACAGTTATCTACACTAGGCCATTCACAGAATTTGAGCCAATCTATATATATATATATATTACCTAATTGTGGAAAACAACTCTTTGCATATTGACATTTTGTGCAGGAACATTGATCAGGAGTTTGGGCAGTCTAGTGGAAATTTAATAAACAGATTAAAAAAACTGTTTCGAAGAGCCTGGATGTTGTGTTACGAGCATAAAGAGGAAGAAGGGTGTTCATATCCTTCCCAAGATCTACAAGAGTAATATACCAACAATGCTACAAGAAACTTGCGTGATGAAATTACTGCCATGTAAGTCCATTTCCATGATACACTAACGTGGGGGGCTAATAACACCAGAATGATGGCAGCAGTACCATTTGAACGAAAAATATGATCATAAATTAGAGCACAGTTTTCAAATGCTAGCTAGACAAAACATCAGATATATCAAAGAAAGTGTATGCATACCACGAGTTGCTAAATGAGAAGAGGTGCGTAAAATTTATTGCCAAGTATGTTTACACAACAAACTTCTCGGTCTTGACACATTCGGAGTACATAAGTTGGCACGGAAACAATCAGAGAATACTAATGGTGAAGTAGACAAGTCCATGGCCAACTAATTTTCAAGTATATCACAAATTACAGATTAATCTTACCTGCCAAGTACCATGAGTGCATGGCAAGACCGCCAAATGACATGATATTAGCAAGGGATGATAGCGCATGAATCATTCCGAATTTCTTGTTCATGGCAGCAAGCTTTGGATTGGCCTTCGCCACTTCCTTGTTCTTTGACCACCCAATTTCAGTCCCAATGTTCTCTTCACGCTCCACCTTGTGCCTTTGCTTCATCACCTAAACCACCAAACAAAGAAAAGAATTCACAAATCATTCCTGAACGCATCGATCAACTCAGACATAAAAGTCAATGGCAGCCTCAGAGTGCAAACAAGAGAGTTGCTGTATTTTTCAGGGGATTGAATATTATTTACTTGTAGTTTTTGTCTGGTAGTTGGTCATGTTTCTTGGGGGAAAAGAACATAAAAGAGATAGTTGAGAATCTAGGGAGAAAAAGAAAGTTTAAACGATTATATCACGATGAATTTTCGTGACCTGACCACCGAAAATTTTAAGTCAAATCAAAACAGATTCAAGCATTTGACCAGGTTGATTTAACCACTTCAACCATTTGAACAAGAGGCAGCAAGCCTTCTCTATTTCTATGTTTTTTTTTTTTAACAAAAAAAAGTAAAAGTAGTGCAAAGCAACAATGAAAATTGAAAGTGAAAACACTCATCAAGTTTCCTGAGACAACGAATTAAAGATGCTCACATGGCAGGAAAATTCTACTTCCTATAATTAACGAGGAAAAGGAGAAATTTTAATACACTTTCGAGAGTTGAAGTGCATAAGAGCTAACATGAACAGAATGTAATTTATACCTCAATGGTCATTGGAGTAAAGACAAACAAATTGGTGAGACTGAAAGCAAAAGAAGAGATCAAGAAACCAAGCTGGTACTTCTCTGCAGTGGATGCTGATTTCCATGGATGCAGATAACCAAACGCTGCCACAGAGATTGCACAGCAAATGCCCACCAATGAAAAATACGCAGGAAACATCTTGCTTTGCAAATTACCAAACTGATGCCTCGGCAAATTCCTAGATAATTTCCACACGAATTTGTCATCGCTTAGGAATCATTCCCAGTGAATTATTTTCAATATCACCATGAATTTCGTAAAAAGAAAATTATTATATATTAGGCATAATTGAAGTAATAGGAGGAGGAGGAGGAGGGAAGGTGAAATAATTAATTAGCAAGGGTTAAAACTGATACTTGAACATGATGATTCCGCCAATAAAAGTGACCCAGAGAGCGGCGCCAAAAGCGGTGGAGAAGCAGAGGAGGTGGGCCAACTTCAAGTAAGCGGAGAGATGAGTGACCGATTTTGATCCGAAAGTTTCTGGAGAAAAGAGCACGCCTACAGCAAAGAATGCTACCGCTGCTAGGAATCGACTTAGCCAACCCATCTTTCTCTCTCTCGGAATAATACTTTGCCGCAGGAGATTGGAGGAATGGATGAACGAAGGACTTTAATTTTTAATTTCTGAGCTGCGGGTACAAATACAAGAAACTGGTAGTTGTTCGAGACTTTAATGGCGGACGGATGAAGCCGGTTTGACTAAAATGCCACTGGATTTTCCTGTCAGGGTAATTTCGATTTACTCCTCTCTTTTCCAAAAAAACAATTTTATAGATATATAAACACACTAATATCAATATATATATATATAGATAGATATAGATATAAAGATAGATAGATATGACACCCGGGTGATTATTTTGACTAGTTTCAATAACTTGGTTAACGTGATAATATGATTAGGAAAAAAAAACATCTGATAACTAGTAAAGCAAAGAATCTTGATAGTAATTTAATGCAACAAACAAATACTTGTTAATACTATAAAATATTTTTTATATATATTTTTGAAAGGTTATTATCATCTTATACACTGACAAAAAAAAAAAAAGTATGCTTGTATAGAAAGTAAAAAAAAAAATATAAATCTCAATTATTGACAAGAAAAAGATGTTGAATGATGATGATGATTATAAAAGATGTTGAATGATGATGATTAAAAAAAAATGACTCTAGCCTATCTAAACTAAATTTATAATCTAACTGTGAGATCAAGATAACTCTATAAAAAATAAAATCATATAATTTCATTCTCAAATAAATCATGTGTTAAGGGTGAGGAAATTTTTTTTAAAAAAGCCATGTAAAAAAAAAAACTCAAGTCAACCTTAGTCAACTTGTAAAATTTATGACCTGAAATATTAGATCGAGTAAATCATCAAAGTCATGACTTGTGATACGAGATTGAGATAAATTTATATAAAAAAAAAAATTGAAATTGTAAATTTTCATCTAATATGATGTCAAAAGATAAATTTAAAAAACAAATAATAATAACATAAAAAAGATTGAATCCAACTCAGCCTAATCTTTTAAATCCATGACAAGGATTATAAGATTGATTTGAATCATAAAAGTTAAACCCAAAAAATTATGAAATCAGATTCTCAATCAACCAAATAATAAGAGTTAATTTAAAAAAAATCAGAAAAAAAAAAATAAAATATAGAATTGAAAATAACGGGGGACTAAACTTGATATAAAAAGAAAATTAAATTAAATTCAGATGAATAATATTAAAAAAATATATCAATAAAGTGGAATATAAGAAAAAAAACAGTGGCAATAAAAAAATGTGCAAATTTAATATAAAAAGTAAATATTAAAGGAAAATTGAAAAACAAAATAAACCAAGGATGATATAATAAAAACATTGACGATAAAATTGTGAAAGGTGCAAGTACCTTTTAACTTCCTGGAGGGTGCATTGCATGCGCCATTAATTTTTTTATTTAAAATAATATTGTATTTTTAATTAAAAGTTTAAATACCACTAAATTAAATTTAAATACCCTAAAGGACTCAATGAAGAGCTTAGAATTGGTCTCAACCTCTACAAGCAATGAAAATAAAATTTCAGACTATCAAGTTGTGTTTGTTTTTCAGCATGAAGTATTTTTTTTCTTATTTTTTATGTTTGATTTATAAAAAAAAAACCTTTGTTAATATAAAATATTTTATTGTTAAAATAAATATAAAACAATGAAAAATAACTTGTGGCTCTTAAAAGATGCATGCAGGATACCATACAATTATTTGAAAAAACTCTTATTATTATTATAATTAGATAATGAAAAATATTTTCCAACAGAAGTTATTTTACATTAAACAAGTTATCTGAAACTCTACTAGCTGTAATAAAAATAAAAATAAAAATTATCACAACTCTCCATTTTTTGCGACATGTTATACCGGTGTTTTCTCGTCCAACTACCAGCACCTTGTCTCATTTGACACAGTGTTCTGACTAAAATGCCACTGGTATGAAATAATTTGTTGGTATGAAATAATTCATATCCACGCGACCATTTCTAAGTTCTTCATCAACTACTTTATTCTTTTCAATCCTTCAACTTTGCTGAAAAAATAAACGCGACCGACTATTTAATTCGAGGTAGTGTGCCTTTAAGGGGCTGGTTCCATTGCTCGTAGGCGGGGGGGGGATCATTAATGGATTTAACGTTTTATTTTCCTCTACTAAATTATTAGAGAGGTGGCCCGTGATTTTTTATATATATAAATTAGGGTAATTTCAACTAATTAAAATATTAAATAAGTTATTCACGTCCAAGTTCTAACCTCATGTAGGAGTCAGATTTTGAAAGTCAACATTCTAGCTCATGACCTTGTAAAGAAAAGGGAAAAGGAGAGGATATTCCTCTTATTCGCTACGGGCATTTATTTTCATGATCCTTGAAGAAGGATAGCTGCCTTCAATAACCAATAATAAAAGTAAATATTTTTCTGTAAATAAAATATAATCAATTGTTTTAAAACATTTGGTCCAATCCGGTGTTATAATATCATGTTTTAAACATTTGATCACATCGGTTTCAAGCGTTTCCACTACTGTATCATCTGTCAAAGATTTTTGCTTGCAATATTTAACATTTTATAATCATTTCAAAATGTTTTTGTGTTGACTATTTAGGATTGTAGATATAATTGTTTTTTAAAGTATTTTTTGTTTATAAATATATTAAAGTGATATTTTTAAAAAATATATATTTTTAATATTAGTACATCATTATTGAAATAAAATTTCAAAGAAAAAGACGCCAGGGCCAGTTTCTTGTAAATTTCTCAAGACGTGCCCGAGAAAATACGTCGCTTAGAAAGTCCATAATGCCAGGCCTTTATTTATTTATAAAATAGATTGTAAGTTGTGGTTGTAGCATGCGATTTCTGTGCTTGTATTAGCAGGGATAAATAAAATAAAATAAAATAAAAAGCTTTTAAGGGTTGATTTTGCATATAGCTTCATGTTGAGGTCGATCTGTTTAATAATTCATGGGCTAAGATACGGATGCTGCTCTTACTTGTTAATATATATAACTATTTATATATTTGGACTCTAATAAAAAAAAAAAAACTATTTAGAGGAGTACATTCTATTTTAATATATATAATATTCATATATTTATTTGTTAAAAATAAATAATTAATATAAGTACAATCAAAACCATTTTCTTACATAAAAATATATTAAATAGTTTTTGGTTTTTTGATCAAATATATAGGAATAATTTTTTTAACGTGGAAATATTATTTTAGCTCTTTCCTATAAAAATAAAAAATAATTTTTTTTTTTGTTTTCCCTTTAATTTTTCTTTTGGATCTTCCATTAATTAAATAGGGTGCGATAAGAAGCTTGCTATGAGAAGCTATAAAAGTTAAAGAAGAGGAGGAGGAGGAGGATGCGTGTATCGATGAATCTTTCAATATATTGAAAAGGTTGTGTTTTCCTATCTCATATAAAGATAGAGCCTATAATTCATTTCTTTGGCCTCGTCTTTATGTTAGAGGAAGAAGTATTTAATAATTTTCCACTCATTATTATTATTTTTTATGAAGCACAAAAACAATTTGAATAAAAAACATATTGAGAGCTGATTGCTAATATACTAATTTTCTCAAAATAATTTTAGTTTGGAAATATATTAAAATAATATTTTTTTATTTTTTTTTAAATTATTTTTGATATTAACATGAAAATAATTTAAAAACATTATTTTTTAATTTAAAATTAAAATTAAAAAAAAATTCAGAGAATTTTTAAAATATAATTAGCAGGTTGTATCTTCACATTTCCTGGTAGAAAGAGCTTTACGAATCCAATTGGTATATTGGAAGCAAGTTATACATAAAAAAAAAATATGGAGATAAAATTAAATTTATGAATTAATGTGAGCTTCTGACCTCTATGGTCAAACTATTTAAGATCATACAATCAATAGGGTTTTATGTTTTGATAACTATGGTATTACATTTCAAAAGTATTTTTTAAAAAAATTAAAAAAATATTTATTTTTATTTTAAATTAAATTTCTTAATATTTTTATATTATTTTCATGAGATGATATCAAATATAATTTTTTTTTAAATAATATAATATTATTTTAATATATTTTTTAATAAAAAAATATTTTTAAAAATAACTTCAATTACATTCCTTAAATATACATGAAGTTTGAGATTATGGCGTTGTCATCATCCACTAAAGTTTGAGAATTTCAAGAGAGAAAATTAAACAAAATATGAATGTTTATCGTGTAACATAACATGTTGTCTATTGTAATTTTATATTATACTTCAACTCTAAGATGATGGTTTCATTACACCCCTCCCTGCAGATCATTATTTATTCATGTGAATAATATTTTGTTTTTTATTTTACTTTTTAATTTCTCATTCAATTTTATCATTTAATAATATATTTGATTGAGAATTAAATTTTATAATTCATTTTAGTTTGTTTTTTATCAGGTTATCTTTACTTCTTATTAGGAAATAATGCTTAACAATTTAACCCAAATTGTTTTTGTCATTTTTTAATTAAATATTTTATAAATTTCATTATTCAACATTGACTTCAATAAGAGCCATTAAAAATTGAGTTTTATAATTTGCTCTGATTTGCTCTTTACAAGGTTATTTCAGTCTCATAATCAAAGTCATATATTTGACATATTGACCCGAGTTAAGTTGAGTTTTTTTCTTTCTTTCTACAAAGTTATCTCAATTTGATGACCTACATCATAAATTTAATAAATTAACTCAAACAATTTTTTTTTTATGTTTTTAATTGATTGTTTTTTAATCTCGCCTTTCAATATTGGACGGACTGAGAATTAAAACTTGTAATTTATTTTGATTTGTTTCCATTAGATTATCTTGTTTTTATGAAATGGATTGCAGGTTTGACATGTTAAATCGAGTTGCTTTTTTTTTTTTTTCATTTTCATCCAATATTAGGGTGATTGAAAATTATGTTTCATATTTTCTTTTTTCTATGAGATTATCATAATCTCACAATCTAGGTTATGAATTTAACAAGTCAATCTAGTTTAATTCAGGTTAATCTAATGATATTAAAAAGATGTTATCTTAAGTTATATTTAGTCAAGCTATATTTTTATTGAATGTAAGAATTGCTTTTTGACTTATTAAGTTAAACAGATTGCATCGGGTTAGTTCACGCATTATTTAATTTTGTTTGATAGAAAATTTATTTTAAGAACATTTGAACAATTTTCTTATTCAATACAAAAAAATTGACCCTACCCATAACACAATACTAATCATTGATCTAGTACAAACTAAAAAGCCTGGGTTGTGCATAATTATTATGTTCTTTTCTTTTTATTCTTAAGTTATCTCTCGGACCTTTTTATTGTTATATGGATTGTCTTTGAGCTGGTGAAGTCAACCAAGTTACACCAAGACAAACTATACATGTTTAATTTTGAATTCATGATAAACAAAAAGTTAGGTTAAAAGGTTTTTTTATACTTCAAATTTCATTTTCATATTTTTTTAATAGTAGTCCTAATTGCTTTTGGGTTGTTCAAGGGTCTGTCTAGAAGTGTGGCTGTGGTTGTTTTTTAAAGTATTTTTTGTTTAGAAATATATCAAAATGATTTTTTTTAAAGTTATTTTTAACATCAACACATTAAAATGATCTAAAAACACTAAAAAAATTCATTTAAAATGAAAAAAAAATCAAATTTTTAACAAACACCAGTACATACACAAAACCAAACAAGCTACAAGCAATCAGGCTACGTTGGAACAAAAATCATACATCTAGTTTTATATCTAGGTCATGCGAAAAGTTAAGTCAAAGGTTTTTTTTTCCTTTTGATTTTGCTGTTTTCTTCAATTTCATTTTTTTTTTTTTTTTGTAATTGTTATCCAAGTTATTCTTGGACTAACTAAGTTAATTGATATATATATTAAAATAACTCTCGCATAGTTTAGTTTTAAACATGCACTATGTAAAACATAGGTTGAGAGGTTTCAAAATTGATTTACCAAACTAAATTTGATAACAATGTCTAATACATTAACAAATTAATACACATGTATTAATTAATATGATTTTTCCATGTTATATGTTAATAAATAATAATACATTACACAAATCAAAACATTCTCAAAAATACACATGTATGCATAAAATATCAAATTAATATGATTTTTCTTTGTTACATATTAATAAATAATAATAAATTATTTCCTTAAAATATCATGCTACATATACATATTAGCAATCTATTATTTTAAATAATCATATATGTTTTAAAATATTTTTATTAATACATTGATATCCGCGCGTGTATATATATATATATATATATATATATATATATATATATATATATATATATATAGGTGTGTGTGTGTATATATATTGTTGTATATATATTGTTAACATTGATATTTATATCAGTTTATATGTATTTTAATTAATTCTATAAATTTTAAAATTAATAACTATATAAATTTTTAATAATTATTATATTATCAACCAAATCAATATCAAATGGGGTAAACCTTAGGACACCACTATTCCCCCCCTGGAAAGTGATTTTCCCTAAACCATTGCAGTCAAATATGAGAAAATCTGGAGAATGTTTTCCTCCAACAACAAACAATGCGGCAAATTTACACCCACAATTTTGATTATTTCTAAACAACACCTTTTTTTTGTCAAATTGTCAATTAACTCCTTCTGTGATTTGCCAACTCTCCAATAAAGAAATTACGAAACCTGACTATTTTTTCAAACACCCCCTCCCCTGTCCGTCTGTCACGAGTCTCCCTCCCAAAGTCATTTTAGGGTTTTTCTCCAATGGCATCGCATAACCATCTCGACGTCGATGTAAGTTCTCCTTCCATCCTACCTCTCACACAATTTCAACATGTAAGACATGAATGCGTAGGTACGTGTGTTAGGGTTTCTTTGACTATCTGATTCCGCACCAAATTACAGGATGATGATTTTGGCGGTGATTTTCCCGGGAGCCACAATACCAGACGTTCTGGTCTTAACTTGGTTAACTCCTTCTTTATTATCATCACCATTACATTCACGAAACAGCTATTCATAATAATCTGTTGATTTAATTAGGCAACAAGAGAAGCTTTGGAGATCTCGAGGATGACGAAGATGATATTTTTAGCTCCAAAAAGGTACTCTCTCCTTTACACTCTCTCTCTCACACACATATTGGTATCAGTTACGATTATGAAGTAGATCTTTTCTTTTTTATCCGTAGTGCGTAGGAGTTACTGAAGTCTGCAAGTCTTAAAGGAGTGAAAATCTTGTTTGTTGTCATTGCAGGGTAACTCCAAGGTAGAAGAAACTGCAATGATTTTGTCGCTTCGTGAGAGGTAAAGTAAGACATACTTAGAGCAACTTATGTAAAAAGAGAAGACTAATGATGTTTATTGCTCGGTTATATTATTTTACAGTCTCATGTTCTCTTTCTGTTTTCTTTTGCAGTCTTGAAACTTGTAAAAGTTCACTCGCAACATGCCAGGCATGTATCGCCCATCCCATCATCTCTTATATAGGTTTTTTTTTATCAGTAGAACTGTTCTTATAGTTTACCGTTTCACTTATGAACTATTTTTTTGAGGAGACGTTTTTGTTGTTGATGAAAGTTTACTTGGATGCCTGTCCATGAGGAAACACGAACAAGAAGATTGTGAAGGAATAGAATAAGACAGAGGAAAGGACCTTTCATCGATATCTTGGACCCTTGTTGTTCTTAATTAAATAAGGAATTATAAATATAACAGAAGCTCTTATGGATAAAGCTTATAATTCATCATTAACAATGCCAATAATGTAAACTAGTTATTTGGTGGAAGCCCAGGCCTAGAATTTCAGGGTAGAAGTCTCTTTCTTCACCTGCTTTGGGATAAAGTATTTTTATAGCTTCGCTATAATCACAGCTTTTCCTCTGAAATTTTTATTGACGGGTTCCCTTTATATATCAGATGTTCCAAATAAATAAGAATATGCATTTGTATATATTTTACAGGTTGAGGCTACTTGAACTGATTATGTTATGTTTTACAGTGGCTTTAAATTTGCATGTGACTTCTTAAATATTATAGCACTCTGTCCACAATGTGAGTGTTTTTTCAATTGATATACTTATTGAGTTGTAATAATGCTGGTTTCAGACAGAACTTGAAGCTGCAAAATCTGAAATTCATAAGTGGCGTTCTGCATTTGAGAACGAGTCCTCCATACCTGCTGGGGCATCTCTTGGTTAGGCCTGTTATTAGAGTGTTTCACATTGTATTTTAATGTGACATGTGATGCTAGAACTAGTTCTGTTTGTGATCATCCTAAAAAGCTGCTCTGTTTCTCAAAAATTAGCTTCTATTATTTGTTGCAGAACCCAAACTAGTGATCAACTATCTTCAGACCCTGAAATCTTCCGAGGAATTATTGAGAGAGCAGGTTAAGTGATTATATTAGATTGTTGGTTTCGTTAGCTTCTTTGGTGATCACCATACATGTAGGATTTCATCTATGTTTTCTTGTTATTATCAGTTAGAAAAGGCCAAGAAGAAGGAAGCTGCCTTTATTGTAACTTTTGCAAAACGGGAGCAGGAGATAGCAGAGCTGAAGGTGAGTCCCTCTCTATCAGTTTGCAGTGGAGGATGGAGAGGGTATTTCACTTCTCTTCATTTTTTTTTTGTGTGTACATTGAAAGCTGGATCACATAATCACCGCAGCTGCTGAGGAAGCAATATCTATTAGACATATTGGATGACCGATGTTACTAGGAAGGCTTATCCTCAAATTGGCTTAGATGAAAAGAGCACAGGATTGTATTTTTTTTTTGGAAACCAAAAATCCTGGTCAAATGGAATGTGAAATGGCTTCCCATGTTTTACCTGAACATGTGCATAAATGTACAAATGAGGAAATTTATAATCATTGCTTTGGGAGGAGAATGGAATAACCACATAAAAAACCACATAATGTGGCTTTTGTAGTTGACTGTAGGGAAATCTGCCAGGGCATCTTTGCCATCTTGTGCTATCATTTGTATATCGTGAATCTTACTTGAGGGAAGTTCTGGACGCCCTGATTGACTATATTGATTGGTTTTATATAATTTTATGACAGCAAATTTGCTTTAAATTTGCAGTCTGCAGTCCGGGATCTGAAAGCTCAACTCAAGCCACCATCAATGCAGGTATCAACAAATGCTTAAATTATGTCTTGAGGAATATGTGCCATCTTGGCATGCTATGTTTATGGGGTTATATAAATAGATATTAATTTAGCCCAGAAAATTCTCCATGTCAGGGTGGTTTAGACAAGGATCTTATGTTTGCTGCTGTTATTCCCTTCAATCTGCTTCTTCTGTCATACTTGAATGTTGAATTCATTAAAGGCTATAAAGGTCTCATTGTTTCTAACAGCATTCTGTCCTAAACATTAAATGCCCTTCTTTTCAAGTTCCAGATGAATTATTGCTATTGTTTCCCTCGAGCTTCAAAGTGAAGCTGCATAACTCAATGTTTTAGGAAATTTCTCTGACTTAGAATTTACATGGCCAGGTTGTAGAGTTTTCCCATTATCTCTGACTATTGCTTATTGTTGCTTTCCCTTTTTTCCCCTTTTCTTTTTGGCGATCAACCTGGAAGGCAAGGAGGTTACTACTGGATCCAGCAATTCATGAGGAATTTACGCGTTTGAAGGTCTGTGCTTAAATTTTTTTGTGAAAGTAAAAATTAGCTCTAGTTGTTGCATTCCATGCAGTGTTACCATATAATCTAATTGGATTATCTTATTTTGAGACATGTCAATTAACAAAGGTATCAACGCAACTGTCCTTGTTAAAAGTAGGATCAACCACATACCACGAGTTCATAAACGTAAAATGTCACATTAAATACTGGATAACTTTTCAGGTTGCATATTGAGAATTCTTTGCATTGAAGACTTCAGACTTTATGCCATAAGTTGTTTTTGCAACTTTGGGTGTGATTATAAATGTTTGCTTGATGTTCCTAGATGATGAGTTTATGATGGTTTCCTTGAATGCTCTAACAGAATTTGGTTGAGGAGAAGGACAAGAAGGTGAAGGAATTGCAGGATAATATTGCTGCTGTGAATTTTACTCCACAAAGCAAGATGGGGAAGATGCTGATGGCAAAGTGTAGGACACTTCAAGAGGAAAATGAGGAGATTGGGAATCAAGCTGCAGAAGGAAAGGTACTGCTCTTGTTTTTTTCTCTTAATTTTGCTTGCATTTTTGCTCCCTCTGCCTGTGTACATTTTGTTCTTGTTCCGAGTTTGGTGTTCAATTCTTTTTGGAAGAAAAGTTCCTTTCATGATTGTGGCTATGTTTTTCCTCATGCTAGAAAATTATAAGTTATAACTTTATTTTCTTTATTTTGGGTTTGTGGAAATGGAAGGGGTTTTTTCTTTCGTTGAGATTGGGGAGAATGATGTAAAAGCTAGAGCAATATCCATCTGAATGTTTGAATTTTGTTTTTGAGCATGATGAAATGGATGTGAAACCTATTGGCTGCTGAATATGACTAATAATTTGATCATGCTCTTCACGAGCGACTTAAGAAATAAAATATGCTGACATGATATTTGGATGTACTTGGAAAAGATTGTTATGCCTTCTGTATGATATCAGTCAAAAAGTACAGCTCCTATGTTTCTGGAACTTGTTTATTTTTCATTTTCTTGATTTGGCTAAAACTTTATTCCAAAAATGGTTGTTGGTTGCAGATACATGAATTAGCAATGAAACTTGCCTTGCAGAAATCACAGAATACAGAACTTAGAAGTCATTTTGAAGGTTTGTTATATTTTAATGCAACCCCCTTCTTTTCAATGCTGGTTGTGGTTTTTATGTCTTTCGTTATAAGCACTTGTAGGCTGTCATGACTGCTCATACCATATCTTGCTCATAGATCATGTTTTTTGGGCTAATTGCAATTGTATGATGAATGTTTGGCCTTTTTTTATGGGACACTGATTTATGCTCCTTTTTTTAGCTGGTTAAGTAATATACATGCCATTTAACAGTAGTTTCTGTTTAGCCAAGGGTTCTCTGTCTCCTTGAATAAATTTTACCAGTTATTTTGATTCCAATGTCTTTTTCATATCATCCACGAATGCTATAATTGATGGAGTTTTCTCCTATTTGTCAACTTAATCATCATATTTCTGTTTTTTTTTCATTGATTTTCCCCATGTGTGCTGCTAGAAATTATAGTTAGTACTTCCATGATAGCAGGAATTCCAAAACTTAGTTGGTTTTCTAGTACAAATTCTTACTATGTCAAAAGTGATATGAATTTAAATTTAAATTATATTCAAAGTCTTGGGAGATTTTTTAGCTACAGCCCTTAATCCATTAAAAAATTGGCACTTTTGAGTTAACTTTTATTGTTTTTCTGTTGAACTGGATAAAAGTGGAGAAGTTGTAGCCGTATCATAATATCTAAAACAGGATGTACAGATTATGGTATAGAATCTTTTGAGGCAAAGAATAATTATGAGCAAATCAGGCTTCCTGATTTTTTTGCAGATTTTCTTTCTTTATTTTTTTAAATGTGATGATATGGGTTCATCCATTACTTAGCAGCAAAAGAATTTGTTCCAATTAACATCTGGCCATTCTTTTAATGGATAAGGATTGTCACCTAAAAAAATGTTAAAAGACTTTTGATATCATATTCTAATTTAATTGAAGGCCATTTTTTAATTTGTCCAAGTGATAAACCAAAATTTGAAATCCTTATAATTATGGAAGTAAGAACTTCCAACTATTCCTTCGAAGGTGTGAGGGCACATCTTAGAAAACTCCTTTTTCTGTTTAATCGAACTTTTGATAAATCCTTAGCCATGTCAGCTGTTTATCAAATATCCTATGTGGACTTTTTTGAGAACCTTATCCTACTAGAAGAGTGGGCATTTGAATTTTTTCTAGCTACCTTTGGAACAGAGGGTTTTGTTTCTCCCGAGCAAATTGGTAGTTTTATTAGGAGAGCAAGGATTTCTTAAGACTTCATTCTTTTGTTAATCCGTGCACTGATAGTATGAAAAACTAAAGTTGTGTATAAATGTCCATTCCCTAGACTATTTATTTCACCCAGTTTATTAATGAAATAATAGCTCCCATCTTGCTTCTGTAGCGTGGTTGCCCTTTTTTGTGCCTGAACAGTAATTTGGCATTTTATACTTGAGCTATTATCATGGTTATTGTTTTGCTAGAATTCGTTTCTATAATAGTCACAGAAAATGCATCTAGATGTATGGTTTCCTTGCCAGTTTATCGAAATTAACACTCAACTGCATGGTTGCATTGGCATGCTTTTTTGTTGATGAAGGGAAACTACCTAGACTGTAAAGATTATACTCTCATCTGCTGAACTTTAATATCGTTTGCCTTTTAGTTTGGAATGACAAATGGTTATGCCTTGTATGCATTTCATTGTTTCTTACCATTTTCATTTTCTTGAGTTGCTCATACAGGATTGTACGAACATATGGAGGGCCTGACAAATGATGTAGAGAAATCAAATGAAACGGTTATTATCTCAAACCTTTTCTTTTATTACTTGAAGTTTAAGGTCGTAATAATTTAATCACCAAAACATGTTCACGATTGGTTTCTTCAAATATCTACTTTTTAGGAAAATCCCTCATGTATATACAGTATTTATTATTCTGATGATTCTTGGAATAAAATATATTGAATTGAATTTAAACTGTTTCAGACAATTCTTGTTCAAAGTAAATATAAACAATTTACTTTCTCTACCCTTTATTGACGATAACCATTATTTATATTAAATTAGGAATGTCTAATTTTCTTTAGACTGTGGATGTACCATAACAAAGAACATGATAATTTTGATACTCTATTGTTTCATCTGCGGTCATGTTCGCAAATCATGTTGTGAGAAACAGTTATTTTGGACGAGATATATCTCATGTCTTTGGCGTTATTTTTTACATTAATTGCCCCATATTATACACCGACTCGTGTTTTAGTTCTCAGTGTCAAATATGTATTCTGGGTTGTTGATATATTTTCTAATCACAGCTCTGTATCAGTTTATGTTCTGTCATCATGCAAAATGAACCGCCATGAATTATATCATGTGAACAGCTCCATAAATCTGCAAACTAGCATCCAGTTTGTGTTCCAGTTTGCGGATCGTGTTTAAACAGAAGGATACACTCTTATCTTCCATTGCAGGTTCTGCTGCTGCAAGAAAAGCTAGAGGAGAAGGATCAGGAGCTTAAAAGGCTGAAGCTTCAACTACAGCAGAAGACGTATGTGGAGGAAAAAACTGATCCGTGTCCAAATATAACAGCTAGCACCGATGAATTGAAGGAAGCTGAGGTCAACTAGACTGGACAATCTGTAGAATATATCATTTTCATCCTTCATGGTTGTGCGTTGTACATTATAATATATTTTTTTTTAACTATTCTTTTCAAATATTTCATTATTATGTTGGAGAGGTTTTTGTGGTCCGCGTAGGGCAATGGAAGGTATCACGGGCCTCAAGTTCCTTGATGCCCAAATTAGCCCATGGGTTCATTTGTTTGATGGGAAAATTTTGCCAGGAGCGCTGGGTGAGCTCTGGTGTGGCGGCTATGACAGATGAGAATTTAGCCCATGCGTTGATTGGAAAGTGGAAACTAGGTTTCGCGGATCAGGTGCAAACTTGTTAAATAAGCATTTGAACTAATTTTTATTTAGAAAAAAAGAACCTCATGAGCAAAAGAAAAGAAAAGTCTAAGCACTCGAGTTTAAAGATATTCTGAAAGATTAATAATAATGTGGTTGTCTTTTCAAAAAATGATAAATGTAAAAAATATAAAATAATATTTTAAAAAACAAAATTGAGATAATGATATATCTAACTAATCTTAATTTATTAAACTTGCTACTCGAGAGATGAATATAACAAATATCAATTCAAAATAAATCAAGTAATGAAGGATTAATTGGGAAAAAAATCATAAAACAATTATTAAAAACTCAAACATTGGATAATGCATTAAATGTTGGAATTTAAAAAAAAGATGAAAGATTTAATATATATATTTAATTTCTAATTTGAATTTACACATGTATTAGGTTGTTTATTTTGTTATAGCTACTTTTATTTTGAGAAAAAGAAAAAAAAATGAATTTTAATTAGCAATGTGAATATCTAATAAAATAAAATAAAAACATATCTTTTGAATCTCTTTATCCATATACATTCTCATTTCTTTTATATTCCAGTTTTTTTTCATCTTGATGAACATGTCCCTTGAACTATCAAATTCTTTTTTAAAAAATAAAATAATTAAAAAACTTGAAAAACCTATAAAAAATAAAACTAAAAAAGTCAATGTATAAAAACCAATCAAAGAAAGGAATAAACATGAATATGATTTTTTAGCTAAATGTTAAAGCTTAAAATTGAAAATGCGCATGGACTCCAAAAACTACCAATTGGCTACTAATATTTATTGATCATTTACGCACAAATTTGTGTTTTAATCCAGGTTATCTTAGCTCTTTTTAATTATTTTATTAAAAATAAAAAAGAGAATATTATATATTGAAAATTTTAAAACATATAAAAAGAAACAACAAGTGACACATCTTTAAAAATATTATATATAACAAAAAGCTTAAAATTGAAAATGCGCATGGACAAATGAAAAAATCAACAAAAAAGATTTTTGAACTATAAAATCTATTTTTCCAACCATTTTTACATGAAAACACATATAGACCTAAATAAACTCATTTGTGACCGAAAAACACTCAAAATAATGTAAAAAAAAAAGATAAAGAGATTAAAATGAAAATTTATCCACTGAAACTTTCAACTAAACAAGAAATGCAAGCAATCACTCTATTCAACCACACCAAATTACATGATTCTTATTTTCCTATCATTTATTGTCAGTTTGCTTGCTAATAATATAATTTTTTTAGAAGAACAAGATGAATTAAGAGATCTATTCATCAAATCCGCAGACCCCTCCATTAAACTCAGTAATATTAACTTTAAAATTTATATTTAATTTTTTTTACTTTAAATTAAATTTTTTTGATGTTTTTAAATCATTTTCATATCCTAATGTCGAAATAATTTGTTGGAGTTGGAGCTAGTACTAGTAATATCGATGTTGAGTGTTGACACCAGTATTAGTATTGATAATCCTTTCAATAATAATACTTTTGATAAATGTATTAAAAATAACGAGGAAAATGACGCGCATGAGACTGATTTTAATTTATATAGCATATCATCAAAATATTTATTTTAAATTTGTTAGTTTTTACCTAATGAAATTCTATGAACATAATTGTTTTGTAATGTATTTTAAATTATTTTGAATTATATATGAACCTTAACTAATGAAGTTTTATAGCCATAATTATGTTGTATTGTATTCAGAAATATTTTACTTACGATTTATGATTTTTTATTTATATCATATTGTGTCCGAATTTTACTTATTTATTTTTTCAAAATCAGTACTATTCTATATTTAATTATCTTACTATGGTATTTACAATTTTTTTGGGATGCATAATAAGAAATTCTAATATTTTTATATTAATAATGTAGAAGATGTTTGATTTATATTTCTTTTATTTTAGAACATTTTAATTTCATAATATTTTGGAATTTTACAATGTTTCTAATTTTGAGATTATGTTTGTATTGTATAATTTAAATTTCATTTATCTTGAATTTAAATTATACTTGTTAAATTAATATTTTATTTTTCATATATATAATTAAATAAATATGAATAAGAAAAAAACGAAACGGAACGTCAATACAATCGAACGTTAACGCCTGCCACAAAACAAATATGATTCAACCACACCAAATTACATGATTCTTATTTTCCTATCATTTATCGTCAGTTTGCTTGCTAATAATATATTTTTTTTAGAAGAACAAGATGAACTAAGAGATCTATTCATCAAATCCGCAGACCCCTCCATTAAACTGAACGTTTGGAGGATCAATCCTAGTTCTTGTGGCCCATGACTCAAGTGACAGTGTGTGTATTGGGCGTGAATTTTTCAATATAGCAACATTGTGAATTCGAGTTTTTTTTTTTTTTACCCTTCTGTTTATCGAAACAAAGTCTTGGTATTCGAAGCATTTTAATCTTTTTCAAAAATTTAATAGCCATTAAAATACTGTTAGAAGATATATTTATTTATAAAAAAAAAACTAAAATTACTTATTTATCCCAAGATAAAAAAAAAAAAAGAAGAGTAGTCTTGTTGACCAACTATATGTCTTTTCACTTTTTTTAATACAATAAAAAGATGTATTTTCACACCAAAAAAATAGGCATGCATCTAAAGGGTATTATTATCTTTTCACTCATTTGAGTTTTGTAATTCTCATAGGCATGAAAGTTGTTTTAAAATTCTTAAGTTCAGCTATTAAAATTTTAATTAAGAAAGTTATTGACATGTGCTTATTATACATTAGCGCGTGGATGACATACCTCTATTTTGAGAAGCGCGTGAGATATAACCTGGTGGCTAAACTTGCAATTTTGTTGTCTTTGAAAGTGCCATCATAACGACATTAGTAGTTTATCACCAATGGTCATTTCTTTTTTAATTTTTTCTCTTATAAAGAAAATACATGTCTATCTTTTTTGTATTTAATTTAAGTCCTTATGGTTTTTTTTTTCATATTTGATATTGACCTTTTATAAAAGTTTTTTTATATATATTTTTCATTTAATCTTTCAATTGCAATTTGATGTATTAGTTTTTACAATTCGATCTGTATTCTTATTATTTATGATTTTTTTCTTTGCTATTTTTTTAAAGTTTAATTGGTTTTTAATTTATTTCTTCAATTAAAGTTTATGTTGCTTTTTTTATAATTTTACCCTACAATTTAAATTTTTTTGATGTCATCTAATTTATTTATTTTTATTTTGTTTTTTACCCTCATTCTTTTATATATATATTGATTTTTTTGGGTGATTGTTTCTTTATCTCATCATATTTGGTTTATTGGGGATTGGATTTCATTGATTTTTTTTTGTTTATGGTGCTTTGATTTAATGATATGGATCACAAGTTCGAATAATTAATGTGGTTCAGCGTCTTTATTTTGTTTCTCAATTTTTTATGATTCTATTATTCTACATTATTTAAGTTATTTAAAAAAAATTGATTTTATGGTTATCTTTAGTTTCTCTATAGATTTATCTTGATCTCTTCACTTAAACCATGAGATCTGCAAGCTTTTTTTAATATTTTTTTAAAATAATATTTAATTTAGTTTAATTCTTTATGATTTTTTTTTTGTTTTGTATGTATAAACTTTAATTTTTTAGAAAATATTAATTTGAAATAATATTTTTAACATGTTCAATCTTGCATAATATTTTTTTTTTATTCAATTACTTTCGTGTGTATGTGTATGTTTATTTTTATTTTTATTTTATTGTCTTGATAAACAAATTCAGCAGAAACAACTAGATAAATATCTCATTTTATAAGATCAAATATCTTCATCTACATCCATTTCTCAACTTTTATAGTTTTTCTTCTAATTATTGTTGATGACCTTTTTTTTTTACATAGATGATTATTGATTTGTTTAATTAAATATTTACATTAACTTTTTAATTTACACTAAAAAAAACATAACAAAATAGTCTGCATACACAGATTGGCAGCCTCTAAAATTGAAGCATCGACACGTACGAGGAAACTATACTCCACCCAGTGTCCAAAAAAACAACTAAATCCGCGAGCAAAAAACTCGAAGCTAGTGTCCTAGATATCAAGGAAGCTTTATTCTTCCCTGAGGCCACCCCAATCCAGCGTTGCCCATGTTTCCAACTGCTTTTATCGGTTCAACCAAGCCCTTTGTGGTGTTGCCTAAAGCCTCTCCCTGCACAATTTAAAAACAGAAAATGGTTGTAAGTTTAACCTTGGCCATCAGATGTATGAGGCCAATTTCGTTTTCATGATCAAGTGAGATTATTTAGTGACATGAAAATTTCTCTATGAAAAGGATATTTACTACTTTTGAAAAGGTCGATACAGTCTCATAAATGACTACCAACAAAACAAGTTTCAAGGGATATTTTTTTTAGCTTAGTGAATTAAATTCTTTGTTTCAAAGATAGCCTGAACAAATTGTGGCCAAGTTATCCAGTGTGCGTGGGGGATGACATACCTCCTTCCAGCCCATGTTTTCAAGAATTTTCCTGGCGTAACTACCAACTCCAAATGACATGCATAAGGCTTCAGCTGCAGCTTCCTCTGTAGAAGTAGAAACTAGAGATGATGAGCCACCAACATCACCAAATAAAGAACTCTTTTGTCCAGGGCCCACACCAAAACCACCATGCAAGTTTCTTCTCTCAGCAGCTCTATCCCTGTATGTTTGGCTTGCTTGCTGAGAAAGCAGCAAAAGGCAGATCACAAGTTAGAGAAGCATGACAAAGCCACCTTAATGATTATATACAGAAAAAAAAGTGCTTGTACATGATTTAGACAAACTTTAAAGCAATATATTTACTGAAATGTGTCCACTTCCTCTCTCTTTTTCTCTTCTGATAGGGCAGAGTGTCAATTTCTCACAAATTGATGTAGGTACAGGTTAAGAGACCAAATGAACTTATTAAAGACCAAAATTGCCAAATTCCAGCTGATTCATGGCAGACAAAATTTGGTGATATGTAGTTTAAAAATAATAAAATATTAGACCTGGCATGGTCTCTATAACCATCTATGCCAGCAGGTTACATTTGAAAAAAAAAAAATACATGGAACAACTAACATGTTAATCTATCAGCAGCCAGGTGTTATGGTTATCAGATACCATCTAGTTGCTGTTAGCAGGTCTACAGTGCCATGGTATTACCCAGAATCATATTCTGCTAAATGGCAATAGCTTTTAGATGCAATTAATTCTCTCAAGGACCGCTCTGGGTATTATTGCAGATATTCTTGGTAAATTGAGAGCACACAAGACTATACTGAGATTAATCTCTGCTTCTTGTAATGGGAAAGGGCCTTCAATATATTTCCATGTTATTCTATTCTATTTATTTATTTTATGGTGATTCTCGTTCAATTGAACTGGCTTTATCCACCAGATATTCTCTGTTGAGTTATTTTTAAAAATTGTTTTCAAGCAATTTGATATCCATTTCAAGTTTCTCTATCACAAAAGTTACCATTTTGTATGCAGAGAGTTGATTGGGTCGCACTGTCATACACTTGCTATCAGCATCTCCATCAGCTGATCCTGATTCACCTTTTCCACTGGATTTTATTAGGGGGCTATCTTGCATGGTAATAGATAATTCAGGGAAATTCCAGCCTTTTGTTGGGTTGGAGGAATCATAAGTTGACATCGAAGCCAGATATCTTGTGCTAGGATTATGCAACTTATAAACTTGTCCTGAAGAGAAATTTAAACAGCTTCATAAATTTGGAATCTTTCATAGTAAATGCACCACATCATTCAGTGTTTCAATTTCTAGATACTAAAATTACTTTCAACTTCCCCTGCAACCAAAATTAGAAAGTGAACTATCATCAGGTGACACAGAACACACACAACAGTCATGTTATCTCCTAAATGAGGCCAAATCCGAACCTGTTCTGACTCGTACCAGGTCAAGGTGTACTTCACATATTGGAGCAGTTCTAAAGCGACTACAGCTAGAAGGCATAGAAGGATGAGACTTTGCAGATTGCTTCACCAGCTTCCCAACCAGCCTAGCCTCCTGACCTTTTCCAACCTTTGGGGAACCCTTGACCACTTCCCAGCCCCATAGATCAACAGCATGGAAATCTGGCATTGGCTCTTCCCTAGAGTGGACTACCTGACCATACTGAGCTCGCCAGTTTTCTTCATCCCTTGAAGCATCTGTATAAGAGGAAAAAGGGCCATAAGAACAAAATGGAAAACAGGGACTGCTTCAACCAAAGTCTGCAACTGCTGAACCCCACAAGAAAATTGAACTCTTGAGGATCTCTATAGTTCGCACTTTCACATATTGCTTTTGAGGGGGGAAATTGTGGTTCATGATGGTATCCTAATAGTACTTGTTAAATGTAACTATTAACCATTTCAGTAAACTGACCTGGAAGCAGTTTTGAATCCAAGAATAAAAAAGCAATTAATCAGAAACCAAAAGGAAAAAGATCGGGAAAAAAACAGAACAGGAACAACTTTAATGTCTAAGCAGTGAACTGACAGTCAATGATTTCAGCCAAGACACTTTTACCTGGATCGGCTAAGCCACAGTGACCTTCTGTGATTGGATCACCTTCTTCTGGCTTGCAATTATCATTATTGACTGCAAATATACATGTAGGACCATTTAAATTGTTGCCAAAGCACAGCAAACTGACACATAAAATTTTCCATGCTTTTTTAAATAAAAAATACTTTGCGAATGTCAGATGAAGAAGCTGTCTCACTATCCATTTTCAAGCCTGTCACAGGCTCATCAAGAGCATCAATCGCTCGGTTAGAACCAGACAAATAAAGGTTGATAAGAGTTTCTTCCAACCTGGATAATGTAAGTAGCATTGTTAGAAGGTGCATAATAACTTGAAAATCAGGTACATGACATGAGGTCTTGTATTCGGGAACATACCACTCCGATGGTGCAGGCGGATTTTCAGGTTCTTGAATGCTGCTGCACTCGGTGTATCCTGTAGATAAGCAGCCCGATGAATTGAGAAAAATGAAAGATAATAACTCACTGCGGACTGCACTGAGGAAACAGGAATGGCAAAAAAGTTATATGGGAAGAAAGTTGAATCAGACTTATCAACCACAACATCGAAGTTTTGCAGAGAGATGTTCTATGTCTCATCAGATAAAACATAAAAATTATTCATACACTTCTAATGAGGAAAATCTGACACGGGGTACAAGTGCCACTTTTATGACATAAATCCCAGCAAAGAAAGTTTAACTCCTGTTTACAAATTAACACACACTCTACCGTTAATCATCTATCCATCAAACAAAGTCAGCTGCAAGTGAATACATAAATGCAGGATGCAACAAGCATTTTATAATCCTGTCATCTAGCTATACTGGGTAAAAGCTAAAAAGCAATCTTGTCAATAACTCATTTCTTCAATAAAAACAGCACTATCCTGCTCACCTAGATTGCTTTCATCGACAGCAACTCCGTAATGTTGGCAAGATTCAGAATCATTTGCTGGTGGAGATGAATAGAGATTTTCATAAATATTTCCCTCAACATGCGTCAACGACTCGTCTTGAAGGGGATTATCAACAAAAATTTCCCTTTCACATTCATTATTAACCTGAAAGCAAAATGGCATAGCCAAAATACGAGAATAATCATCGAGAAAACAGAATCCTTGGCAATGAAAACAACCAACTGAACCAAGAAGAATTGCTACCTTGTCACTACATTCTAAAAGCACATAACTTCCATTCTCAAACTTGTAATAAAGCCCATCTGTACTGCTGTAGAACCAACCGGCAATCGGGTCATGGTAAAATCCACTACTGCATCAATATAAGACAAAGGGAAACAAAAAGTTATTATATTTTTACCAAAACGTTGTCAGCGACAAAAATTCAGGACCAGAAGAGGAAGAGTCCCCAGATAAAATTATGCAATGATTAGATTACGTGAGAGATCAAGAATTGATAAAGCAACCTGGCATGGAAATAGAGTTGAGTGGTTTCATCCCAATCAAAAGAGAACTCGTCTCTTCGTGTCTCTTGGTAATCTGGTTCTGTGTCTCCCGGCATCGGAGCTGGCCACCGCACCTTCCGCTATTTCTTCGTCGGAGTGTCTCTACCTATCCTAGATTGAAGCCCGTCGTAATATAAATTACCATATGTACAACAATTTGTACATTCCGATTCTCAGCCCAGCCACGGTCCATAAATGGTTTTTTTTTTAGCTTTTTATAATAAAAACAACTAATCTCTAAACTATTAAATATCCTATAAACTAATAAATATTTAAATATTATAAAATAACAAAAATATATATGATAATACTTAAATCCTAACATAAAATAAAGTAACATATACCTTCAACAACCAGCCGCCAAGACCTCACTTGTCTATAAATGTGTGTTTGGATTTAATGGTGGAAGATATTTTGAAATTTAAAAAATATATGGTATTTTTTTAATATTATTATATAAAAATTGCTAAAAAATTTGAAGTAAGAAGTAATTTTAAAAATACATTGAAGTTGACGGATATAACCCATTTAAAATTCAGTTTGATATGACAGAAAATAAAATTATAAAATCAAATAACTTTATGTTTGGATTTTTTTTTTATAAACCTTTATGACAATAAAAATTGGCATGCATAATAAGAAAGTCATCGGAAAAGATTTAACAGAAAAAAAAGTTATTGTGACTGGCTAAAAACTAAGGAAAGTTTAATATTATAAAATTAAAGCTATAAATTTCTTGAAAATAAAAATAAATGATATTTAATCAAGTATCAGAAAAAAAAAAACAATTGAATATTTTTAAAACAATCATGAAAGGTTATCTATAAGCAACATTCGCTAATATAATTATTATAATAATAAAAATATATGTTATCATAAAAAAAAAACAATGGTGCCTAATAAAAAAAATTCCAAATCTGTTTTAACCAATATATTTGAAGAAACAAGTGTAAAATATAGAAAAAACCAAAATAAAATAAAATAAGAATAAAATAGGTTTGGACGAGTGAGTTTCGAGTCGAACCCATTAGAAAGAGGTTTCTTACCTATTTTTATATCGGGAAACTTTATTTAAAAAACAATAAACAACATGTTGTTTATTAATCCAGATTTTGGAGACCAAAGGGTCACCAAAATGTCATGGCAATGATATTTCATATTTTAAAAATTTAATTTTGACCTGAAAACAATAGATCTTAACAAGTTCCTTTATAACATTAAATAAAATAAAATGGTCATGAAAGTTGAATTCGAGTTAAAATCCAAAAACTTTTGTACCATAGATAAACTCTTATGCAAGGTGAACGTCAAATAACACCTGGATGAAACTCTTTGTTTCAAATTAAATATCTTGACATTAATATTGACTATTTCTATGATTGAAAAAAAGAGTTATGAAAAAGTTAATTCATACTAAAAAAATAATAATTTTGGATCTATTTTTAACTATAAACACCTAAAAGACACTAAACCTTTTATAAAATTAAATACCATAAAAATTGGTCAACAAGTCCAAATTTAACCCAAATTCTAAAAACCTCCATGCCTCATGTATACTACAAGGCAAGGTGAAAGCCAAATAATACCAAGGTGGAACTCCCACTTGCAAAAATTATTTTTTATTCATGTCATTTAATCAAATTAATTGATTACTAAAATATTATAAATGATCAATTTCTCATAATGAGAATTAGTGATAATCATGTGATCAATTACTATGATGACAACGGTGATGAAGGAAGAGGTGGTTGTGAGATGGCGATGACAATAATGAGGCGATCATGATAGTGGTGAAAAAGAAAGTATTGGTAAAAAACGATATGACGATTAAAATACTTTGATGATATCAGAAGTTGATTACTATTTCTAAAATATTTTACAAAATTTCAGAAGCTGAAATTATTTCATAGTAAATGAACTAAGTTTGAAGATTGACTATAAAATATTTTTATTAACCAATTTTCTGTAAAATATTATGTGTAAAATAAAAACAGAAATATTTTTGAAATTATTTTTCATAAATAAACAATAAAAAGTTCAAGAAGCGTTTTCCCTGTAAAATATCATCCTCGACCTTGAAATGTCAATACTCCATGTAAAAACACTTGAGCATCCATTACAACTATCAATCTTAAAACATCCACATTTTATAATAAATCTCTTGCTTATACTTGATGAAATGCATCCTTCTTTTAAGAATAAAGTATATATTTTGTATTTAAAGTGAAATATATATAAAAATATTATATTATAAACAAGTGTTTTTCAAATAACAGTAAAAAAACTATCTTTTCTTTCAATTATTTATTTTATATTCATTATTAAAATAAAAATAAAAATAAATGTTCACATTTAGTTGAAAAATGGATGCGGTAATAATGATAAATAAATAAATGGGGTACCAAATTAAACATATTTCATGATTAGTTGATATTAAAGTAAATAAATAAATGAACTTTGTGTGGTGGTGGGGGGCAGGTTCCTATTATCATCTTTGAAGATAAAAGATTTGAGAGCTATAATTAGTATCAAATATCAAATTATTTATGAAAGGGTGATATTTAATTATTTTTATCTCCGATAATTTATTTTTTTATCTTTAAAATTATAAAGGTAAAGAAAATTCAATGTTTACAGAATAATATTTCAGGTTATTTATTACAAATAAAATATCTAATGTCTTGGAGATTATAAATAAAAAATAATTTGGTTAATCAAATATTTTTTTCCTAAAATTACTCGTAATTGCGTTTCAAATTTTGATTTTATAGAAATTAAAATATTTTTTTATTTTACATACAAAAAATTATCATATAATAATTTTAATAAAATATATATTTTTTAAAACTCATCTATTTATTTACTGTTTTCACTTGTGACTACAATTAAAATTAAGCCAAAAATATAGAAATAAAGTAAAACGATCAGAGTAGAGAGACGAACGACGGCAAGCTAAGCTCCACGAGGTTCCAATCTCGGTCAGGGCATCGAATCCACTCGCGCGCTCGTGTCTTATCACGTCGAGGGACCCGCAATTTTTCTTTCTCCCGCCAGGGTACAAAAACGAAACCTACAATTCCCTCCCTCAATAATATTTCTCCCCTTCTTCCTCCACAAGCTTTGCCTACAATTCACACAGCAGAGAAGCCTCTCTTCTCCTTTTCTTTTGACTCAAGAGTCACTTTCCAGTCTAATAGCATACTCCTCTTCTCTCTTCTTATACAGTAAATTCTTCATTTTTTTTTTTAAATCGATTCAATGCTGGAAACAGATTCTCATTCCAAAACGTTTCTCGGAGTCCGTTTCGTTCTCTTTGGTTTCGATCCCCTCAGAGAAACCGAGGTTCTTCCCCTCCCTCCCTGCATTGAATCATTGTTATTGATCAAAAGGAAAAGTGTAATAGACTAATTTTTAGTTTTTGAGCTGCGGTGCAGGTTAAATCAAAGCTTGTTAGTGGCGGAGGCGTCGATGCTGTTCAGTACAGCGGGAGCTGCACTCACGTCATTGTCGATAAGATTGTTCACGTGAGTAATTAATTATTATTCACATCAATTAAAAAAGAGAGTAATTTAGCCATCTATTTATTTCGAAATATGTATTTTTAGGATGACGCTGTATGTGTTGGTGCAAGAAATGATGGAAAGACGGTCGTGAGAGGATTATGGGTTGATCATAGTTTTGATATTGGGATGCCTGTTGATGCCACTTCTGTGAGTTTTTTTCATTTTATTTTTAATCAAGGTCCAAATTGAAGCCCCATTTTATTTCTAATTTAGCTGTTACTTTATTTATTTATTTATTCTTTTACATATAAAATTGCTCGATGTTTATGATTTAGTTTTTGTACAATAGATAATGTATCGACCGCTAAGAGATTTGAATGGAATTCCGCGTGCCAGCAATTTAGTAATGTGCTTGACTGGGTACCAACGCCAAGATCGAGATGATATTATGGTAAATGTTGCTGGTTTTGCTAGCTTCCATGAACATCTGGGAATGAATTATTTATGGGTTTTCTATTTTCTTTCACAGACCATGGTTGGCTTGATGGGGGCACATTTTTCTAAGCCACTGGTGGCTAACAGAGTAACTCATCTCATCTGCTACAAATTCGAAGGTGTGGTTTTGGTTTTCACATACTGAACACCATACTTAACGAATATAATCTTGTTTAAGTATATAATCTCGGAATGAAATATTTTTTTCATATGAAAATCTGGTTAAACCTATCTTTATAGGGTTTTTCTTTTCAATAAACTATGGATATTGTGCTCCTTTGATGATTTTGAAATCCTACGCACACGGTAGGGTAATCATTGATTATCATTATAGTTTTAGTTCATATACTCTTTTTTTTTTTTTTTATCTAGTCTGAAGCACGGGCGGGATTTAATCTACAGAAGTTTTTTGCGAAGAGAGTTACTTGCATTTTTCTTGAACAGTAGACAGTAGCTCTCCTTTTCTTTTTCTTCTTCTTCAAATGCTTTTATTTGTGTGAACATCATAATTGTACTGTTACTAGCTGCTTTTTTATCATTTGATCCTATGGAACTTCTCTTAGTTTACTCTGGTACAATGCAAGTGCTTAGCTTGACTAGATTTTAATTAGAGGTTTTCACTTTGTCCAGGTGAGAAGTATGAGCTTGCCAATAAAATGAAGAAGATAAAGCTTGTTAATCATCGTTGGCTGGAAGATTGGTGAGTCTTCTTCTTCTTCTCCTGATTGGCAGACCATTGAGTCGGTACCTTTTGCTCTGTTACACTTTGAAATACTCAAGTATTCTCACATTTTGAACGTATCCTTCTACTGCAGCCTAAGAAATTGGGAGCTTCTTCCAGAAGATAATTATAGCAAGAGGTGAGGCATTTTAATTTCTGGGTTTAGTAGCCTTCGACATGATAAATTTGATACTACTTTTTAACAACCTGTGCATAACGAGAGAAGAAACTTTAGTATTCTTTTAGCCCATCTTACTAGTTTGAACTCCAGTAATGACCTGAATGACAAATTGAGATTGTTTTTTGTGATTTTGTTTCTTTTATTTGGATATTTCTTCACTTCAGAATAATGAGTAGAAAGAGAAGGCATGTTTCTTTGTTCCTTTTCATAGACCACTTGAGCTTTATGTGCACCCTCCATCCCAAGATGTTGAGTTCGGAGTGGTTTATCACATACAAATACATGTCCCTTGTTACTATATTGTTATTGAATGGATGGTCATTCTTTGACCAAGATCTGGGACTCATTATGATGCTGATATTTTACTCACACCTCTAACGAAACAGATAACAACTTGGAAAACTACAAATCAGGTTTGATAGAACCCTCACTCAAAGGTAACCATGTACCTAAAAACCAATGGTATTGAAAAATACTTGAACTCAGAGATAACCTTGTATCTGAAAACCTTAAGTATGTGAATGACACTACGAACCAATTAATCATAGATATGGTATTGTACATTTTTATCCCTACAAAGAAATGTTGTTTTTCCACAAACAAACAAGAGAAAAACCCATGTTTACTCTTCAACTTTCTGCTCATAATATCTTCTATGGTTCGTCACTAATTCATTCCATTACACAATAGTGCAGTGAATAAAAACAACCACAACAAGCTTGATTTTATTGGGCTCCGAATAATTGTGACACTAAAAAAGTCACTCCATTTTTTCCTCATTTTAAACAAAGTTTTAGACCATTATTTCTTTGAAGAGCTGGTATTTTTAACTTAATTGTACTAAAACTTCTACCAAACTTAGTATTATGGTCCCAATACCTATAGTTACCCTTTTGACTAAAATTATCACCATATTTTTTTTCCTCTAAACCGATGATTCTATTGCTGTCCAAAATGTTCTCCATGTCTCACAAACACATCTTCAAAATCAGCATTACTCATGTCTTAATTATTAACCATAAACTCATACACATTAGTGTTAACTTGCCTAACAACCCTTTTAACATTAAATTCTCTTTGATCATACCTATTTTAAACCTTATTATGATCATTAGTACATTGTCTTTCCAACTTATCCAATCTGTCTCCAAGTTCATTGGTCATTTGATCCATCTACCGATTCATAATGCACAATTGAGTTATAATTTTATTGTTTTCTCTGTGTTGCCATATCTTTCTTGTCTCCTACATTTTTAAGTTTGAAAATTGGTTAGTTGACAAGAAATATATGTTCATGACTCACCCTCTCGCATGTTTGCACTCTCGTTTCATTTAAATAAAGACTTTTGACTCAAATATACTCCCTACGCCCTTTTCTTTTCATCTTACCTTTCTTTGGCTCTTGTGAAATTGATTTTAACACCAAATATAATAGTCTTAACTGTGTATCTAAATATTTTTATGGCTTGAAAGCAAGAAAAATATGAAAATAAGTAAAGATAAAACTACAATTATAATTTCACGAGCAATAAGCAAATTTGTACGAAAAATGAATGTTTTTGAAGAAAAGAGAGTATAAAATGCAAAGGTTACACAAAAAAAAATTAAAATAACACCCAAGTATGTCAATTATAATGTCATTATACTGTTAGAAATTGAAAAAAAAGATGAGAAACAAGTTTGGATTAATAATATGAATTAGATCTATCACAATAAGTTTCAATCCTGGATTTAGTTTCGATAACAAATGAACTCCAAATGATCCTAGATTTGATACGGGGTGCGATTAAAACATTAAAACCCAATATAGTAAATATGAGAATTTTATGAATTTATTTGACTCAAAATTCCTTGTCACAATAAATTTTAATTCTAATCTTGGTTGCGATAGCAATCAATCTCCACATGAGTTCAATTTTTATAGGGGGGTGTGATTAAGACTCCTAGAACTATTATATAAAATTTGAGAATTTCCTAAATTGGTTTGGTCCAGATTTTCTCTTTGTGTACTGTGGCAAGTTCGACACAAGTGATTTTTAAATGTTCTTTTCCCTTTTTTTTTTGACTTTTTATGCTAATAATATATTTTGAGACAGCAACAAACTAAAGTAACATTTTTGAAAGATTTCTAGACATAAACTACTAAGTTCTAGATACGAAATAATCAAAAACCAAATAAAAAAACTAAAGCTATGGAAGCCGACACTAACAAGAAGAAAGCAAAGGATATAACCTGATTTTGTAGTCAAACTCTAATACGAAGTGATGTGATCCTTGTGATCATTGTTAATCAATCCTCAACGAAGTAAATAACAATCCAGAAAGCAAAAAACCAGGTTTGAGTGAATTCTGATTTAGAGTTAACTCTGTATTTAAGAACTAAAGATATTGAAAAAAGATTTGGACTTAGATATAACCATGTATCTAAAAATTTCAAGTATATGAATGATGTCATTAAGTAATTTAATCTTCGACAAGTCAGTAAATGATCTTTGTACGTGCAAAGAAAAGTTGTTTTGCCACAAACAAACAAAAGAAAAGTTGTTTTGTTTAGTCTTCAACTTGTTGCTCACAATTTCTCCCATGCTTTATTACTAACTGATTCCACCACACAATAACATAGTAAAAGCAATCGTTTTTTATGCTGTGGCAAAACAACCTTTCTTTGCAAGGACAGATATCATGCACTGACCTATTGAAGAATAATTGGTTTCGTGACGCCATTTGCATATTTATAGTTCTTAGATATAATGTTATCTCCGGGCCTAAGTTTTTTCCCAATACTTTTGTTTTCTAGATAGTAAATACTAGGTTAAAGTTTTATCAAACTTGATTTTCGACTTTATCCAAATAAAAGAAACACACAAAAACACTTGCATATTAGCACCTGAGGTTTTCTAACCTTTGATTGCTTGATTAACTGTTTCTTCATATACAGGCACTTGGATCTAGTGAAGATGCTAAAATATGCGTTTAACTTTGCTTTCTTTGAACAGTGGCTATGAGTTGGAGATGCTGGAAGCTGAAGCAAAAGACTCCGAGGATGAAGTTGAGGGTACCATTGTGAAGCAACCAAGTTGTGAAAATGTGTACAAGAGTCCACAGAATTTAAAAGCTGGAACATCCAAGTCTTGTGAAATGCCTAAAACTGGGGAAGTGCTGAAAATATCACATAATTTGAGTGAGCCTGAAGGTTTATCAAGGGTGCCTGGCCATTTGGATGCTGGTGGTGTCAAGGGCGCGTCTTCCAATGATCCACCTGATCCACTAGAGAGAACTCCTATTTCTACAAGGACGGGTAATGAGTTGAAATTTATTTCTAGAATTGATGAAAGGCCTTCTTATTCTGGTGCTAAGTATAGCGCTGCAATAAGTTATACAAGGAGAACTCCACGAAGTTCCTCATCATCAATTTCCCCTGGAAACTCAGGCAACACTATAGGCTCCCCTAAAGTTCTCTTAGGTGAATCCGTCAAGTCTTCAGCCAAGGTTCTGAATCCATCAGTTACTAACTCGGATCAAGGTTCTGAACCAACACATTTGGTGGACGGTCCATCTAGGATTAATAACCATTCTCCCCTTGGCAATACTGGTCTCTCTGTGCATGATATGAGTAGTATGAATGCTGAGCTGAACTCGCATACCAATTCTTCAACACGTACCAATTCTTCAACAGCAAAGTTATCAAAATTTAGAAGGAACACATTCACAGACGATAACGTTTTCCTTACAAATATGGGCTCGGAAACTGGTGAAAATGAGAATGCAAATAAGAAGACACCTCAACCATCCTCCAGGGACTTGAGAGAGAACAACTTGGCCTGCAGGTTTGGTAGTGGAGGTTCTGTTGTTGAAAGATCTGGGCAGATGGTTGCAGAAGCAGAGGAGCCACAAAATCAGCAGCAAGATGGAGGTGGTCTGTTTTCACTTAAAAAGGGATTAGGGATAGATAAATCTGACATGCTTTCTGATTTGCATGTGCTTCAGGCAGAAAAAGATGACTTGATTACGAGGCCAGCTAGGAAGAAGATGATTGCCAAGAAGACTTTAGGTTCTAGATCAAACTTGAAAAGTAATGAGAGCCAGAAAGGTTCCATATACATAAATGTAACTTCTGCTCAAAATGATCCTACAGTTGCTATGGCTGAGGTGAAAGATAGAGAAGAGGATGGGAATTCCACTGACGCCACTGAGCTTGAGACATCCCCGGCAACTGTCAATGTTGCAGAAGCAGAGAAGATGGAAACAGAAAGTGCTACAAGTCTGGCGGATAATATTGAAGATAAGATTGGTTTCATGGATGATGAGACTGAGGCTCCAGAGGATAAAAACGAATGTGAAAACTTTCTCCAAAAAGAGCAGGCTGACATGATTGATTTGCCACAACAAGAAGATGAAAAGATAGAAAAGAAGTTAGAAGCAGAAAATTCTGCAGCCTACGTGCGCAATAGTCCAGTAGAAGGGAAGAATTCAGTTGAAATACAAAAGAGGAATGAATCACCCTTGACAGAAGATTTTGTGAAAGGAAAAGGAAGGAAGCAACCCTCAGGCAAGACCAATACCAAGACTGTTGCTTCGGTTGTTAGAAAAGAAGAGTCTGAGAAAGTTCTGAACTTGGATGGGAATCTTAATGGCAAGAACATTGAGGATAACGCTGCAGAAAGGGAAAGCACTGAGCCACGCCGTGCAGGTCAAGGTAAAAGCAGAATTATATCTAGGAAAAAGTCCAGGAACTCTTTGGAAGATGAGAAGGAGAATAGGCCTGCTGTTGATGGATATCAATATGCAATTCTGGATGATGAGGTTGTTGGTGAAACAGCTTGTAAATCCAATAAAGCACCGTTGAAGCTTAATCAAAAGGTTAGTAAAAGTAATCATGGTTCTAAAACAGCAAGAGAGGTTACAAAGCAAGTGAAAGCCGAACCACTATGGTTTATATTGAGTGGGCATAGACTGCAAAGGAAGGAGTACCAGCAAGTTATTAGGAGTTTGAAAGGAAAATTATGCAGAGATTCTCATCAATGGTCATACCAGGCAACGCACTACATAGCTCCAGGTCCAATTCGCAGGACTGAGAAATTTTTTGCTGCTGCGGCATCTGGAAGGTACAGCACATGGTGCATTAACCTCTGAAGTTTGAAAACAGATATTTAAAAAACCTCAACTAAAATTCTTTTCTTTGACAGCTCAATGTGGTTCATTTTTGAGTTTACTGGTGTAAACTATGTATTCCCCTTTTCTCTGCTGATTTTTTTTTTGTTCCTTTTTTTGTGGTCAACATTGGAGAATTGTTGGAATGAGTTACAGCATAGACCATCTATAATTGTACGAGTCACCTGTTCAAACTGATAGATATCCGTTTATTGCAGGTGGATTCTTAAGACAGATTATTTAACTGCTTGTAGTCAGGCAGGGAGGTTCTTGGAAGAGGAATCTTATGAGTGGCACAAAAATGGCCTTAGCGAAGATGGAGCAATTAACTTAGAGGCTCCAAGAAAGTGGCGGCTGTTAAGGGAGAGAACAGGTCATGGAGCCTTCTATGGGATGCGTATTATCATTTATGGAGAATGCATGACACCACCTTTGGTATGTTTTCTTCTCAGATATGTTTACCTGCAACTTTTTCCTTGGTCAAGTTATAACATATTGCGTAAGCTTTCTCAGGGTTTTGGTTTTTCCTTGTTCAAGTTATAACATATTCTTATGTCCATGATTTGATACACTGCCTGCATCTTACTGTTCAACAAACAGGATACTCTGAAGCGTGTAGTGAAGGCAGGGGACGGTACCATCTTAGCAACCTCTCCTCCTTACACCCGTTTTCTTACATCTGGAGTTGACTTTGCTATCATCAGTCCTGGCATAACGCGTGCAGACATGTGGGTCCAAGAGTTCTTAAAACATAAGATACCCTGCATCGTTTCTGATTACTTGGTGGAGTATGTCTGCAAACCTGGGAATTCTCTCGATAGACATGTACTGTACAATACCAATGATTTGGCAGAGAAGTCATATTCCAACCTTTTGAGCAAGGGGAAAGAGATTGTTGAGGACTTGACAACGTTGAAGGATTGTGATAGTGGAGATGATATAGCCTGTGAAGTTTGCTGTTCTTTCGATAGAGGGGAAGTTATGCTGATATGCGGTGATGCAAGTGGCTCTGTTGGCTGTGGGGCTGGGACACATATAGACTGCTGTGATCCTCCTCTTGAAAGCATTCCAGAAGACAATTGGCTATGTCCAAACTGTAGCGGAAGCAGGAGCACCAGCCCTAAGAAGAAAAGGATTAAAAAGGCACTTCATTAAAGGCTAATTGATTTCTTATTTCTCTTGAAACCCTTTTAGCTTTAATCGAAGATACAAATTTAACACTTTCCTCAGCGACCACACATGTAGAATTTACTATACTTGATCTCATGTGTATGCCATGGATTTGTATAATAACCTTCATAGTTAGTCATTGTGATCATAGGATGCGTTCAGCTTGTGTTCAGGGCATAATGTGTTTATTTCTGAAATTGATTCTTTGTATCTCGTAGGCGTCTTTAATTTTATGTTTGTAAACATATCCAATCCTGTCCCTGATGTTTAGACGTTATTCTTGATGCAAACAAATTTCATGAGCAATCCTGTTGGTGATTAGTTATACACAGTACTGATCCTGATATTGGTATTGGAGAAGGGTCAGAAATAGTGCAAACTGCACAGAAAAACGCTTCATTTGCAATGAACGGGCGCATTACTATGGTCTTGTATTTCCTCCTTCAAGGTATGCTCTCTGCTCTCTCAATTTTTCAGTTTTGTTAAAAAAATTCCAAATAAACGTCTTCATATTTGTGCACGAGAGTTGTGACACCTTTTTTTTCCCTCTCTCGATTATCTATTTACCGGGTCTGTTTCAAGCTCTCCATTTCTATTTTTCTAACTTATTTTCCATGTCGATCTTTGAACCTCACGAGTCTCAAGTCCTTTGCTTTGATGGAGGCCACCTGCTATGGTATGGTGCAAAATAAATTAATTATGGCAGGGGAGTATTTTGATCTGCACATATTTTGTGAGCACATCTGCTATTTTTGAACGGCAATTACGTGTTATTAGCAAATCCTTTTGGTTCCTTAGTCGAATCTGTTTAGCTTACAGACTTTTTTTTTTTACATTAGAATCTACCTGCATGGTAATCCATTGGTGAAACCCGAGGACCTAAATCCACCCTAAAATTTGAAAATGCAACCTCGACATTTGATGCCCCAGATTTAGCTATCAACTTATTCCCAAGAGGTGACTTTGGTTATGCACCCCAAAGCTTTGGAATGCTTCCTCTTATTTTTTTTGGTTTTTCAAGGAATCGAATGCTATGCAGGTTGTTCTCGTAGGCACAAAATTGGGGACATGGTCATTTGAAAAGCAGAATAATATATAGCCATAACCTTTGCTATGACCTCAAGCTTCGGTAATTTCTGGAACCCCGCACCTCAGGGAGAAAAATAGTAAGAAAATAAAGTTGCAAGTACGAACAAAAGTTGTTTTCTTCCTAGCTAACTTCAAGCACACTCTATCTATAACCTGTGATTAAGGTGTTTTTATTTGTCAAACGCTAGTTTCATCACGTTGTGGGTCTTTGATACAAACACCTCCTATCATTGATTATACTAGAGTTTCTTGCCGATGATCAAGCACTCAATATCACACAAGTCATACTAAAAACAAATGAAGAAAAAAACAACTACAACAATATAATCGATCATACTATTATATTTTCCCTATCTATATTGTTATTATAAATAACTTGTATATTATATGGTTCATATTAAAAAAGCAAGAAGTTTTATTGTATTTTATAGCATGAGAGACATCGAATCAATATATTTCAATGTTGGAGAGAAGATCTCGATGTTGGAGTGAAGATTTGAAAGTTAGAGGGAAAATTTGAAGGGAAGACCAATGTCAAGATTATGCATTTGGCATTATAAATATAAATGACTATTGTTATTATTATTGGAATTAATTAATTACTTTTTTTAAAATTAATTGATGAAATGACTTGTCAAGCTGTTTAATAAATGTGAATGAAAAGTTTTCTTTTAAACTCTACAAAGACATTGATCCGTGGATATGTGCCTTTATCTACAGACATATTAGTTTAAAAAGGTGTTATTTTCTTTATAAATATTAGTATGATGGTGACGAAAATCTATTAGAAAGCAATCTTCTTCTCTCCCTATTTTTTCTCCATAAACTCTTTATTTACATTTATTAGAAATAAAATAAAATTCTCAATGCTTTCTTAAAGACAATGCACATGACATATATTCTCTTAGAATCCTAATACAATACTTTCAAAACCACTTTAAATTAATTATATTATTTTAACTTATTTTTTCTTTTATGAAATAACTTACAAATTCATCACTTCTTATCATAGAAACAATTTATAGGTCATCACCAATAAAGTTAATAACTTTAAATTAATTTTCCTTTGTTACTAGTTATATTTTAAATAATATCATGTCACGTTCATAAAGTCATGAATATTATAGGCCATCATGAATAGACCATGTTCATAATGTGACTGCAATTAGTTTACTAAGATAATAAAATTAGTACCTTAATATTGCCTAATATTGCTTTGTTACATTTCTTATTTATTAATTATCATATGCTTTTTGTTTAATTTGAAGCTATTAATTAGCTACTAGTTGTTTTTATTCATTCTCGTTTCAACAAAATAGCAGTTGTAGCCAAACAACATATTTGAATTGTTTTTTTATTCAGAATCAAAATTAATAATAATTTTAACCAAACACCTACAAAATAACACTAGCATCAACTAAAATTGTTTTTTTTATTAAACTTATTATTTCTTTTAAATAGCAACCACAAAAGCTATGATAATACCATACAAAAAGGAGATAAGTCACAAGAATTTTGGAGAAGTCGTCTTTGAGATTTCAAGTCAAATGTTAAAGGATTAGCAGACATTTCAACCACTCTAAAATGATGAAAAGGTGTGAAATGGAAGAGAAAATGGGACTCACAGCTCATGAACGAACAAATCTATATGTAAAATTCCCCTTGATCTGGTGTTGACAAAGAGCTAGAAACAAGCCTTGAGTACCTAACCCTTCTGAAAGAAAGAAAAGGGAGATCATTGCACATGATAGCATCACATGGAGCTCCTGACATCATCATATCTGGCCACGACTTCTCCTCCTTCCGATGTTCCCAACCTTCAAGCACCACGAACTCTGCTCCTCCTAGTTTCCTTCTTGCCCTCACCACCCTCCCTTTAATGCATCCAGCGATCGAGGGTGCTGTAGTCATTGTACAGAATATTATGGATTTAATTTGTGGGGATTAAGGCTTAAAAAATATCTCATACTTTTTTAGAGATGCCCCATGATTTCTGATCTGACTACTTTATTTATTAAAAATGATCGAACTGGCAAGCCTCGTGAGAATTCGTGCAGAACCCCCCCTTTCTTTCTCCATGGGAAGATAAATTAAAGTCCTAAAAGAGTTGAAAATTATATTTTACAATCACATGTAACCGGCTCTCGTTCATATAGAGTGGGATTCCAGCGTTTGAAAACTACTGGTAAAATCGGCCAGAGAAAGATGTACAAGGCATGCTTATTCCACTGCAGATTGCCGCCAATGGCTTTACTATTTCCAGTTACAATCTGTAAACAAACACGGATTTGTCTCTGATCATAACGAACGAGCACTTCTTTTGCATGTCACGCGGAGAAGCTATAACAATAATAGCAAGAACAAGTGTCGTGAAAGGAGATATCAGGCTGCAGATTGAGAGCAAGTTTCCGGTGGAAGATAACTTGCTGTGTCCTAAAGCACAGGGGGGGTAAAATTCTTTCATTATGAAATTAAGCTTTAGTATCCAAAATCATAGCACGTCTCGCTCGTACTGGTAGGACAAATATCAAAATCATCATGTAAATCAATAATAAGAACGTCGACGGAATCCAGGTTTAGACCAGCTGAGATCTCATTAAAGTTTTAATTAATGAGAGAGACAAAAAAAAAGTAGGCAGCTAGCATTAATTACTGTCTAATTAATTACAGATGTTCAAATCATGATTAATCTCCAGCTCTCAGCATAATGATCATCTTGCATGAGGGTGGGGGCCGGAGAAGGGAATACAATTAAGGCTGTTGAGTAGCTTGGAAGGACAAAGCCAGTTAACCAGGATAAAAAAAAAAGGTTCTCAAATCACTTGCAAGGAAAGACAAAGATAGCGTTTTTAACAGGTAAAGAAATTATTTTCAGTCCATTGGTGGGCTTGGGAGCTCCTTTTTTACTTCTTTAAAGTGAACAGACGGGAATATATATCACCTAAAACCATGCATGCACCGCACCCACTTCTGTCATTTGAGTTTATGATTAACCAGACAAACATTAAGTTATTAATTTACATATTATGATCTAGATTTATACTTATGATCACAAAGATAATTTTTTTGAGTGTATAACTCGATTAATTTTATAAATCTTGAAACTAATAATATATAAATTTCCAATGATTATTACAAGAAATCATAGAAACAATAAACCTCTAAAGTATATGTTTTTATTACAGTAACACCTACTAGATAATGCCGTGGTTAGTGTGAAAAAACATAGAAAAAAAATAGTATCTTTTCTTTGCTGCGTTACTGAGTAGAGAAACAGTAACCTAATCTCAAGCATGAAAAGGATAATTGAGATGACAAGATCCCCTTGCGCTTCGTAAGTTAAGAAACATGTGCATGTATGATTAACAATACTGTTCAAGATGGTCAAATTACGAGGATAGTTACCTGGGCAGTTCAAGCAATAATGATGTTTGAATATTATATTAATTGTTTTCTATTGCAAAAATTAAGGAACACACGGAAAGGCAATCTTAATTATTTCAAGCAATTCATAGTAATAGCAGTAAGTATTTAACTGGCAAAAACAGTTTCGAGAAAGGTTTTCACCCCACCATTTCTTTTCCTCGGAAGTGAGTGATACCTAGCTTTTTTGTTCTTGTAGTTAAAAGGTTTTTTAAAGTTTTTTTTTTTAATTTTATGTTTTAAGATGTTGATATGAAAAATGTGTTTTTTTAAAAGAGAAATCCTGCCACTATGACGCCACCTTTTCATGGGACAAAAACCACAGGCCTTTTACTGATCTCTTTTCTGGTTTGGACAGGAGAGCCATGCCCTAAAGTTTCAGCAGAGAAGATGAGGTCTGGGGAGGTTGGGAAACCTTATTGATGCCCAACAACCCTCTTAAACCTCTCTCACTGTCACAAGACAATAAAATTCGAATCGCCATTATTATTGCTCCGTATTTTGCCACAACCAGTCATTATTAGGTGCATATACACAGACGTGTGGAGTGCAAAAGATCGTAGAATAGTGCTGTGTAGAGACCAGACCTTGAATTGACACCTCCTTTCCAACTTATTTTTTCTTGTGTTGAGTGCTCGATGAGACCCTTTCTTTTGTTGCTTTAGCCCAGCCTGACAACCTCTTTTCCGCTGGGAGATAATTGCCTGTTTGGAATCATGTTAACTGTTTAAGATTGTAGATGTGTAAATGTGATATTTTTTTTTAAAGATTTTTTAATTTAAAAAGTGACGTACAATTACTCAAAATGGTCCCCTTCGCAGTTTCCGCCATCAGAATACGGCCATGTCTTAATTACAGGATGCACTCAAAGCCATAACAGGGTGCTTCAAACCCAATGGGATTGTAGCATTCACTGTCTAGCTATGGAGATATTTCTTACCAGGTCAAGTGGATAAAGAAAAAACCTGATGTGGCATTAGCAAATTAATGAGATCTAGTGGAATGTCAGATGTGTCAGTTTATTGATAAACAAACGGCAAATAAAAATTAAATGCAACAGAGAGAACCCAATGCCAGCTTCTTAGCATCCCCTGGCTACACATGTGGACACCAAATTACAAAGTACCTTATCTTTTCCAAACATACTAGTTGAAGAATGGGCGAGGATGAGGAAATTGCGGAGGTAATATAATTCCAAATTTAAACTAAGCAATAAAGCATGGACCATAAATAGAAACTTCGGTACCGAAAAATTCTGTACAAGTAGTAGTAGATGGCGAAATCAAGAAAGAAATGGAAAAGGTAACAAAATTTTCCGGCAGCCTAAATTTATGTATCTGTTTGTACAAAATGAACCAGAGATTCCACTGCCGGTGACATCTCAAGAAACTTGTTTTATCATTCAGCAGCTTAGTGCTTCAAATTTCACAGCAAGTGGACGGTTAAACCCTGATTGTGATAGCAAATTCCCAACCGCGGCTAGGTCGCGGCAAAACACCCCTTGAAAGACAGATGTGGTGGTGCTCCCTGAAGATGCAGATGCCACTTTATTTTCGTTGGAATTGATCCTAATAGAACCAGATATCTCCGCTGCAGATGGGTTCGATTCCATTTTGGCATTTTGAGCTGCCTGTTGGGATTGAATGGCTGCTGCTTGAGCCGTCTGTTGGGATTGAATGGCTGCTGTTTTCTTTCTTTGCTTCTCTGCAGCCTCTTCATCCATGATTGTTGACATGACGTTAGAATAGCCCTTCTGAAGCAATCTATAGAGCAACAAAGCAGACATTTTTGCCCGGTCTTTTACTGAATCAATATCCATATCATCTGCAAATTCACACCTCTCAACGAAATTTATGGACTTATCAGGCTTGTGCCTCAAACTCAATAACAAATGAGCTCTCTCTAATTCGGATCTCGAACACCCACGCCTTAATCCAATCAAAGCATAATAATCAACATTTCTAGTCTCCCCGGACGCAACTCTCTTCTTCAGTTCTTGGATCTTGGTAGTCAATGCACAAAGTTTCCCGGGAATCTCTCTGTACCTAACCTTATGCCGCTTCCAAGCAGGACCCGGTAGCTTCCTATCCCTCAAGATTGAATTATACAGTAATTTCAAGTGCTCGAGATCATGTAAACAATCAGGCAAGCACCGGATTATTTCCAGAAGAGAAGCTCTTGTATCAAGCGCCTGAATGCAGGCGGGTTCTAAGGCTAAAGTCTTGTTGCAATCAGCGATGGACTCGGCAATTCTTCCTGATGCTTTGTATGCATAAGCTCTATGCATGTAGCATTCAGCAAGGAATCCCTGTGGGGCCCCTCGTCGGCCCTCCAAGATTTTATTGAAGTGGCGGATGGCCTCAGAATAGAGGCCAGCATCCAGGGCTGCCAGCGCGGCTGTTCGGCGGCGAAGCAGTAGCTTTATGTGGGCAAGGAGTTGTGTAACACTTTCAGATTCGGCTAAGTTTCTCGGCGGTGTAGGTGGAGCTGTCAATGTGGATATGTCGCTGGAGATTGGGAAGCTTGAGAGAGAGAAGCTGTCCTCTGACCAGGAAATGCTTTGACGGCGGAATGCAGCAGTTGTCAGGCGTTTTCCGGTCTGGAGAAGCACCATGGCATCCTCCATTAGACCTAGATGGCAGCAAGCTTGGCCTAAAATCAGGTACCTGTAGCAACATACGTCAATGATTGAGTTAGTTGAATAGAATCAATTCATTTTCATGTGTTTAAACTTTTTAACTAGTAAATCTGGAGTCTTTTGCCTATTTACCGGGACTAATCAAGATCTCAAGTTTCAACTCAACTTTTCTCTTCAATTAAGTCATTTTCGTAAAAAAAAAAAATATATTGGTTAGATTTTAGTAGAAGCTAGAGCAGTAGAATAAAATAAAATATTGATCTGGGCAAACGCACACAGCTAGCCATAATGGGTTTTTCTACTTTTGACCTCAAAAGATGACCAAAGCAGGGCAAAGCCCGTGTGCTATTATTAGCCTTTATGAGATACAATAACATTTTCACTGCAGAGAATTGCTACGTATTTCTGATAATAAAAAAAAGAGACCTTGATAGTTGAAAAATTCAATCATGGCTACCCCCTTCGTCTCCTCGAAGAAAAGGAAAAGATATAAAAAAAATGGCTGGCTGGCTGGCTGCGTTTTGCTCAAACCAATACAAACATATTCACTGATCTAGACCATAAATAACGTTATTAAAAGTTGAACCGGGCACCACAGCTTTAAAAGAGTGACAGAAACCGAGGAACTCACCTCCATTGCCCTTCTTTATCGCAATTTTTACAGAGTCCGGCTATCACTTTCTTCTTCAAGTCGGAGACAGAGAAACACTTGAAACTCGGATCAGAGTTATCCGAGGGCAACAGCTTAACTCGCTCTCTCGAAAGCTGTTGAGAGCCGTCAGAAGAAGAAATAGATCCCGAATCGTCGTTCGCCATTTTAAGGCTCGGAATGTAGTCCTGAAGCATATCAGCAACGTCCTTGAATCGCCTGAGACAGAGCAAAGATCTTGCTTTGAGTTCAAGCGCCACTTCAAGGCGAGGAGAGAGCGCAAGTGCCGCGTCTAGAAGTTTGAGAGCCGACGCAATCTCACCCTGTTCTTGGCTTGCCATCAGGCTTCTTGCATCTTTAATGTACTTGTCCACAATCTGTACTACCACACCAAAGTCCATGCACCAGCTCATTAGATTTCACAGGAAAATACTTGTATGAAAAAGAAAAGCTCGAACTGATTCGAGAAATCGATGAAATGAAATGAAATGTAAGGCAAAACAGAGATCATCGTCGTGAAAGGAGGAATGTTGCAGCCTGTATTACCTTCCGGTTGCTTAGCCACCAGTGCTTCTTTTCATTCATACCTAGACAAGGAGAAGTAGAGGTAGTCATTGTGGCTATTTTTCTTGATGTGGAAGAAGAATTAACCATTAACCACTCCCTCTCTTTTCTAGTTCAGGCTCTCTCTCTCTATCTCCGGCGAAGCACATATTATTTTTCGGTTGTGAGATAAAAAGGAGAAGAAATATATATAGCAAGGGAATGGAATAGAGAGAGGGAAAATGGGGAGAGAGAGAGGGAGGGTTGATCTTGGATTTAAAATCCTGTTTATGTTTTAACTTTTTAGAGTGTATTGTAAATATGGGAGAGAAACTAAAGCTACGCGAGAGAGAGAGAGAGAGAGGCCTGGGCTTCAAAGAAAAGCAATTAATAAATAAATAAATAAATAAATAAAATCCCAGCTTTGACCTCAGAGAAAGCTTTGATCCTTCAACTTCATAGCTGGCACCGCATCCTTTTATTCTCTCTCTCCCGTCACCATGGCTATGTGGCCTATAACACTCTATGCAATGCCCTCTAATTATTTTTATTGTTTTTTTAGAAAACAGTTTTATTGCAAGCTGTAAACCTAAAATCTTGTCAGCCATCGAGTTTTTTAGGATATTAAATATTTTTATCATATTTATTTCTTTTTTCTTTTTTATTCAATATTATTAATTTTTTCAATTTTTTACTATATAAGTGTTATAATAGTTTTTTTTTAAATAAAGATATAAATAAAAAGAACTAATTATCTTGTAAATCTTAATATTTATAGTGTTTTTAATATTTGAGAGTTTTTACATGTAATAAGTTTCTTTATCATTTATTCTTATATAATTGAGTTTGTGCTTGAGTTAGTCTTTGTTTATGAGTATGATTGAAGTTTTTTTAAAATAATATTTTTTTTATTTTTAAAAATATATTTTTGATATTATCATATAAAAATAAAAAAATATCAAAAAAATAATATAAAATAAATAATAAATAATTTTTTTCAAAAATATTTTTCAAAGAAAGAATAAAACGTTGTCTTAGTATCAAAGCTCAATAATTCTGAATAATAATAGCTTAATAATTTTTAGTGAATATTTTGACTTGAAAACTAATGTAAGAGGTCCATTCTAGAAAAATTGTTGCACACGATTTGTAAGAATATATATATTTTTTTATTATTATTATTATTATGTTTTTCGATTTGAAGAAAATATTTTTTATTCAATATTATTAAAAATTTGTAGTTTTCTATATAAACAATATTGTAATAGTTCTTTTGATAAATAAACTCAAAAGCCTTTCAACGTTTATAATATTTTTTTATTCGTGAGAGTTTTAACATGGAATAAATTCATTTATCGTTCGTTATTGTCTACGTTTCGGGTACATCCGTTAGGAGTCATGATTGTTACCGGGTGTAGACGGTCACCCATCACGGGCTCCCGGGCTCAACTACCGGGGACGAAAATGAAATGATAAGACGCCATGAAATTGCTCAGAAAGAAAGTGAAGATCGGGTAAGAAACTCCCCGGTTATTGATCGCAGGTCACTTTTTTTCAAATTACCAATCTGCCCTCCTTTTCAAAGCGAGCACAGGAAGTGCAATTTTTTTTATCCTTTATTCTTTTCCGTACAAAGAATATATTTATACCCGCCGAGACGGAGCGGATTGGTGGGGGTCTTCACAGCGAGTGTGACCATAGCGGCAGCCTGATCATCGTGTTCTTTTAAATTTAATCAATCCATGAGAATGTGGTCAATTGCAGTGGCTATACAGTCTGCAATTGAACTGAACCACGATGAAGATGCCTGGTTCTTCCGATCTCCATTCAAACTCGTGCTCTGTATTAATACACCGCTTCGGCTCTGATTTCTTTCTTGTCTTGGTCTTGGCAATGGACTGGAAACCATCAGAGCATCGGTTCGTCGCTGCAATGACCACACAGTTGCCCACTGGATCACACCGGGCAGGAGGGGACTGGAAAAGATGACCGGCGCGTGATTGTAATTATTTAAAGCGAGTGGGGAGGGACTGGTAATGTTGCAGAAGCATATTTACGGGGGGGAGAAAGTGACCCTTCCCTCGTAAGGCACAGGAATCGTGCTTTTCTTTATGGGGTTTACTTTGCTTTTTATTTCACTCAAATTGATTAATGAATGCTCATGAATATCGATGGGAGCCAGATGGGTTTGTCTTAAAGGCTCTTCCTTTTCCCTGGGCCCCACCTCAAAAGGCCACCAATCCCTCCTTTCCAGAGGACAGTCCCTGTAATCTCGTGCGTCCCCAATCCCCGCGCCATGTCACTTCAGTTGCCTGGCCTGTATCCACGTGGCACGCCTCGGTGTCAGGTCCCACGTAACAAATGGATACCTTCATTGCCAGATCAGCCTGGAGAGACAGTGACATCGCCTTGTGCTCTAGCTTTCGAGACCTCCATTATTGAAACACAATCTAGTGGACAGCATCACCTTATAGAATCAACTAGATTTTTTTATATATATATATAACGGTCCAGGTTAAATTTTTCAGACAGTAATAACTGAGTTAATTCGACGAGCATGTGTTTTATGAGTTAGAATATCTCATAGGAGAAAAAACTACAAAATTAAAATATAATAACCTGATCTCATAGAATAAAATTAAAAAAATAATTAAAAAAAAAGAGTTAATACAGTCTCACTCGTTAACATGCCACTCGACATGGGATAATAATTAAAATATTATATATAATATTGTCACTGTGGAAAAAGAAACCCGCCATACCTTCATCAACATTTCTTTTCATAGAAATATACAATAACAATATAACATATAGTTTGATGGTAGATTATTCAAATGTTTTAGATGTACTAGGCAATTAAAATCCTTCAATATTTAAGTTCTAGAAGCCCATCATTTATTTTAATTTTATTGACTCTTTGGTATTATGATTAAGTTTGTTTTTGAAAATATTTTTTCATTTATAAATATATCAAAATAATATATTTTTTATTTTTTAAACAGTATTTTTGATATCGACACATCAAAATAATCTAAAAATACTAAAAAATTTAATTTAAAGTGAATTTTTTTTCAAATTATTTTTGGAATACAGTGCTAAACACTAGATCAAAAAAGATAAAAGAAGCAAGGTATTGAAAGAGTTTGCCTAAATGAAATAATTTTATTTGACATTAATTTATGTTCGTTCATGTAGAGATATAAATTGACCCATTAATTTATTTAATAAATGAGCTCATGCCATTGCTTTTACAAGCAAGCTTTCAAGTGACTCGCAAACAACTCGATTCGTTTATACCATACTGGGAATATGTCATGACATAGCATAAACCACCTAATGTGCGTGAAGCACTAAAAAACAATGAAAAATGATGCAAGGATGGTATCTGCAGTTCTGAATAGACATACCGTGTCATCCTGCTGCCATGAGAATTACTGAGTTTATGTTGGGTAGAGTTGATTTTTAAAGTTTTTTTTTAGAAATATATTAAAATAATATTTTTTTAGTTTTAAATATTTTTTTGATATCAGGAAAATAATTTAAAAACAGTAAAAAAAATCAATTTTTTTTCAAAAACATTTTTAAAATAAAATTACTTTAAGTTCATAGATATATCAAAATGATATTTTTCTTATTTTTTTAAAAATTATTTTTGATATTAACACAAGAAATTAATTTAAAAACACCATATTTTTTTTAATTTAAAATAAAAATTAAAAAGCAAATTCATTTTTTTTCTAAAATATTTTTGTAATGCAATGTAAAATAAGATCTCCGGGGAGTTTGATTGAAATATTATTTATTTTACCATTCCATGGTGGTTAGATTCTGGGAAATTAGATGACAATGATGCATTATCTATTTTTATTTATTTTATCAAAAACAATACATGTGATTTATTAATTGGTTTTAGAAAAAAAAATTATAAATGGTCCAGATATACAGGACCATGCATGTGATCCTTTTATTTTAATAGGCCAAAACTTGATAGGCTATCCTGACTTTGAAACATACCCTTTTTTATTACTTTATTTTTTTTATTCTTTTCATTGATTTATTTAAAATTAACTAAATTAGATTAATTAAATATATGCTTGTAATATCTAATTTAGTTGGTATTCTATTTGAACATAGATTAATTAAAATAATGTTTTTATTTAATCAAATTTCATTTGATTTTACTTTGTTTTAGAATAAGTTAGCGGCATTCTTTTATAATATTTTTACTTGCATTTCTTTCAACCCCCACCTAATATATATATATATATATATATATATATATATATATATATATATGTGTGTGTGTGTGTGTGTGTGTGTTATTTTATTATTTTTATGTGCTTCTCTATTTTTATTATCACTTTACTATACAAAATACAAAAAAATTTATTAAACATAACTAGATTCGTGACTCATATTGCAAAATCAAGTATCTTGATCTACACTATACTTTTAATTTTATAATTTAGTCTTCAATTAGTGTTAATGATTTCTTTTATTTATCTACATGTGTATTTAATTCTCAATTTATATATATATCTTAGTTTTTTAATTTATAATTAAATTTATTTTTGATATCGTGAATAATTTGAATCGATTGGCGACAAAGCTTGTGCCAAAAAAAACTAGTGTAATCTAAATCAGCGGCCACAAATCCTCTCGTAGCATTAGGTCCCATAAACGTTACTTGGGTCGTTGCTGCTGCTCCCACAGGTTCGGGACTGCTGGACCTCATGGAATGCTGGGGTCTGCATGGGGTGGTTTCTTCCATTAACGTTAGTACTGCAGCTCTTATACAGCTAAGAATTTCAGGCTGGAGACTCGGGGCCCCTTATTCTGATGACGACGACCCAGATTATTCTAGGAAAATATAATCAATATATATATATATATAAAGAAAATTTCATTCACTTTAAATTTAAACAAAAAATACTTTAAAAAACAATTTCAATTATTATCTCACTAATGTATATCAACATCCGACAAGGCGCCTGTCCCATTTCAATCAGTGCTCATCTTCTTCCAATTGATTTTCTTCTTCGATCTTCATTATCATTTTTTTTTTTTAATCGTAGCTAGGGCAGGTCTCTTCTGAACAACGGAGCCTATACTTGTTTTTATTTTGAATGAAAATGGGCCAAGAATAACTAAAATTGACGGGACTGGCTGTCCACCTGCAAATTTCAACTTGAGGGGCAGACGTATATCACGTGAAGAGCATACCAATATGAGAACACATGCCGTGTCTCCACCATTATTAACAATGAAATTGACCATATTTACCTTATATAAGGGCATTGAGCCTCCTTATAGCATCGAGAAAACAGGCTGCTGACCGTGATAAGTATGGTGGGTGCTGTGTTCTTCAACACATTCTTTCGACACCAGCTAAGGAGAATTCTGTGATATTCTTCGAGCATTGATTGGAGATACTGCCATGTTTTGGTTTGGACCTAATCATAAATACTGGCAGAGTTCATGAGATTAATTTGTCAATAAATCTATAAGTTAGTTGTTGACCAAGGTTTTCAATATTGTTCCCTACCGAGCTATAACACCCGAACCTAATTCTTTTGTCCTGTTACTTTCATTTATAAACAGTGGATGGATAACTCGGCAGAGTTTTCATTTCAAGCTGGGCTCCCAGCTGTGACAATCATGGAAATTATTCGGCAGTGTCTTGTCATCGAATGAGCAGGTACGTCGCAGCATTATGCACCGAACTAATTTCCATGATCACAGCTATAATCATCCCTAACAACACCTAGTTTCCTAGAATCCAATCAAAATATCAAATCCCAACAACATAAGCAAAAAGTTAATACTACAGCACATGAACAATCAAGGAGGGATGGGTAGAGAATATTGCCAGAATAGCTTATGCTTGCAACAAGGTCCTTCTCGAGAGGGCAGGGGAATCAGCATCATGGGATTCTCTCTCGTGCCAATCTTAGTGGATCATAAACTAATAATTAATGATCATTTAGTTGATGATTAAAAATAACTCCCATTCTCTAGACATGCTTACATACAAGGAAGCAGAAAATGAGACGGGAATTCCCAAAGATTCTTCATTTTTTTTTTTGAAAAACACTGGGATAAGGTTGTTAAATATTCACATATATGCTTCTCTTATAATTTTGACGGCATAATACTGGCTTATTATAGATAGGGTTTCTAACCCACCATGTTTTACGAACTAATGATTCAACCAATGCGTGACACTCTTTCCAAAAGTCTGTACATATGCTCATCCCTGCACAGCACAGATAAAAGCTCAGAGGGATGCACGTGTCTATGGATGAGATTTCACGTGGGAGATGGTGACCCATGTGAAGCTTCATGATCACGACCGGGGGTGAATATCAGTTTTGTGGTGGTGAGCTTGTAAGCCTTAAAATGGCCAGCAAAGCCAGCTTAATTGGGGTGGTGCCATGCTTCATCTTCGCTCAAAAGTTGCTAATCATGCTCGTAACAGGAGCGCAGGTTGCTTTACTTCCTCTTATAAGCATTTCAATAGTTTCATTGCATTATTTTTTTTTAATTTAAAAAATGTCATCTTCCTTCAAAAATACACTTTATAGATCTAGATAAGTCTTTATTACATTATCGTTCAATGAATCTTCAACCAAGTCTTTATTACATTATCGTTCAATGAATCTTCAACCTTTACTCCTCCCGATCCATTTAATGTATCCGATTTTTATTCATTTACTTTTAAACTTTGATCGTGGGTTATTTATATATTAAATCAATCCGTTTAACATATGATTTGCACCCTATATTTATTAATTTATCTATTGTATTGATATATGCCAGTGTACTTCATCTTGCGCACAGATTAATATAATACCAGGGGACTTTTTAGCTTTAGCCACCAATCAAGCACTGATAAACAAATATAAAATCTCAAAAATTAAGCACTGGCCTAATGTGATTGCCATCTTATGAAGCATCTATAGTAAATGCAAGTCATATTCTCAGCCATTTGTTTTTCTAATAGTTTAACTCTTAACGAATATTCAACCGCTTTGTGGAAACGAAATGAGTTCCAATCTTTATCCATAATTATTTTTTTATTTTTAAAAAACTTTTATAGCCAGGCTGACTATTTATATGATTTTTTATATTTTTATTTTTCTATGTGATGTTTGTTAATTTTTCAATGTCTTGCAGAGCCATTGGTGCTTTTTTTTTTGCTAGATTAATTCGATTGTACGTTTTATTTATCTCTAATCTTCATGAATAAATGCTATTTTCTTTTCCTCCCTGTGAAAAAAACTTCTTAACTCAATAACTCAAAACTTAAATGTTTAAGTAGGTTTCAATATATATATATATATATAAAACACATTTTTTTTAAAAAAAAATGAGTTTTAAATTTGTATAGTTCTGTATTGTTTTAGCTTTGAAGCCGTATTTAAAAACTATTTTAATTCAATAGTTTAAGTTGTAAGGTGAGTTATTAAGATATAATTTATACAATTTTTTAACAACAACAACAACAACAACAACAACAACAACTATATATATATATATATATATATATATATATATATATATATATATATATATATCATGACATTATTTATCAAACATTTTAAAGATTTTATTTATAGTCTCATGTTTCTAACTAAAAGTATTATAAAAAATTCTAAAAGATGTAAGGAAAACATTGTACATGTCCATCATAAAATTATGTTTTCCTTTCTCTAAACAAATAAAAAAACTAACTACTAAAGGGTAGTATTATCTTTTAACAAAGACTCACAGAGTCATTACCATATTGATGGAGTAGATCATTTTTTTTTTTTTTACAATTATGATGCATAATAAAAAAAAACCTTTTTTTTTTAATCATCAGAATCAAAAAAATTTAAAATAATGTCCAGGGACATATTTCATCATTATATTTTTCTATGCATTGTAGAAATATAAATACCCTTCAAAAATAACTTTCATTAACTTACATACAAAGGTATTTTTGTATTTTCATTCATTTTTTTTATATATAATTATCATATTGATAGAATAAATGTTTTGTAATTTTATAAAATATAAATATTATTAAAAAAAAATCATTGTACACATTAGCATGTAAAAAGGCGAGCACAGGGCTGTCTGATAACAAAATATTCGTGAAAGCTTTTGAATTGTCTCGGATTTGCCACCATGATGAGGCGGCGTTTATAACCAAAGCCTGTCTGGTTTGACGTATACATATATATATATTCACTATACACCTTAATATATGCACAAAAACCTTCATAATTTTAAATTACCTCTTCATTTTTTATTTTTTCAATTTGGTCATTGATTTTTTTATTACTATTTTTTTTATTTTGAATAATTTATAATTTTTGAATGCCTTTTCAATTTCACCCCTTAAAATTCTTCATCTTTCAAACTTGGTCTCCATTCATTTAATTGTTATTTGTTTTGTTTGCGATAATTATTAAAATTGATTTTTGTTTATAGTTTTATTCTCCTTAGGTTCTTTTTCCTATCAAATTTATTCTCATTTTTTTTATTGCTATTTTTTCACTTTGATAATTTTTAATTGATTATTTCTCCATTTCATCCTTTAGCATTATATTGATTAAGAATTAAGTTTCTTCATTGAGTTTGGGTCTATGACTTTATGTGTTGTGAGTTCTATAAATTGACTCATGTTTTTTTCACTTTTAGGTTTTAACATCTATACAGTTGAAAATTAAGCTATTATGTTTTTATATATTTTCTTTCTGTATGTATTTTCATTGATTTTGAAAATGACCTGATTTATCTTGGGTTTTTTTATTGGTTGCTTTTTGAAGAGTACACTTTGAAAAAATTTTAAATTAATTTTTTTTATTTTATCATTCAATATTAGATTTATTAAAAATTAATTTCTTTCTTCATTTCCATCCTTCAAGATTAGGATTTTTTAATATAAAGCTTCATAATTTTCTTAAATTTCTTTTCTAATAATTTATACTAATCTCATCATTTAGACCACGAGTTTAACAAGTTAGCTTGGACTACTTTAATTTTCTATTTTTTTTAATATTTATTGCGTTTAATCTCTAGATTTTTTCAGTTACATTTTTAGTTTTTGCTAATATTCTATCATCTGTGGGTTTCATACGTGGAAACCAATTCTGAACTTATCATAACGGCAGGCTTAGTTTGAAGAATCATAAGCTAAAGTGTATTAATAAAATATCTATTAATTAAAAGGACAAAAAAACAAGTGGTGAAATAAGCATATATATATATATATATATATATATATATATAGTTTTTAATATGCGCTCGTCAAAAAAATATATTAATTTAATGGTTTTCACATGAAATGCATTTGTAAAACAAAATGACAGAGTAAATATAAATTTAATTTCAAACATGAGCAGCCCTTGGAAAGATGAGGACAGCGAAAGTAAACATTGGCAGCCCCGGGCGGAAGACATGGAAGGTTGACAAGAAGTGGCCTTCAGAACCCTCGACAAGCAAAGACATGCAATGCTGTGTAAGAACACGTACGCCTGCTTGTCTTAAATATAAATTAATTCTACTCTAGTGATCGTAGAAGTCAACTAACTAAACTTATCTACAGAAACACAAGTTGCATTGAGTGTTTAGAGTTACTATTGATATTTTTTTATTTAAAAATATATTAAAATGATATTTTTTTTAAATATTTTTAATAATAGCACGTGTAATTAATTTAAAAACATAAAAATATTTAATTTAAAATAAAAAATATTTTTTTTTTAAATCCCTGAAATACAATACCAAACGGTATTGTAGACTTTCATCAGCCCACTCTCGACGCGCAAAGTCAAGCCTCCCTGGTTTCGTCCGGAGCCAACTCTGAAATCAGAGAGCTGGTGTCAAAACCTGTGTACCGGGCCGGCGTGGGCAATCGATGGCAGCATTATTCAACGGACTCGGTCAATATTGATGTTAAAATCATAAAATATAAGCTTAATTGTTCTCATTTGGCATGCCAACTTGTATTTTTTTCTCATCAAATGCAATTAATATTACCACGTCAAAACAAATCAAAAGGCAAAACAGGTTCTTGCAATTGTAGAAACTTTGAAAGAATATGAAAAGGGTGTTCATGGGGCTCCTCGGATACTCTTTGACACTGTTTTTTTTTCCAAGTATTTAAAATTTTATTGTTTTTTTTTTTTTTTTTTTTTTTTTACAACCAATATTTTGGCCGCAAGCAAATACAAACACATCCTAAAAGAATCTCTTAGAGCCATCCCCACTAGTCAGTCTTTGATAAAGCTTTCTACTGTACAATTGTAATAAGATTAAAGTGAGAAAATAAATTAAAGGAAAAGAAAATTCTTTCCAGATAGTTCACTCTACCCTGCTCATTCTCTTTCCTCGGCAGAAAAAACCCTAGCTAGGCCTATCAATAGCCTAGCTCTTGACTTGAAATGGAGAAATTGAAAGCAAAATATCACATTGAAACTGATATATTCTACGCTTCACGGTTCTCTATTCGCGGATAATGCCACGCATTTTCTTTCTATTTATGGAACATGAAAGCCTAATAATTTTTTCCCCATACAATTACAAGAGATGATATCATGATATAGGCCAGCAGAATGCATCGTGCCGCAAGTAGAAGATGAGTCAAACGAGCACGAGAATCTGTAGTCCTTGCAGAGGGTACCAGGGCATGGCGACGACAGAGGATGCTAGGGTTTAGAAATTGGATCCACATCTCTGGCCGAGTTCTTGGATAAAGGCCAGCAATCATCAGATTTCGTCCCGTATATACTTGTCAAAGTCAGTGCTCCACGGCTTCATGATGGGTGTTTTTTCCTGGTTTTCGCACATGCCAGGCTCAGTCATTATATTATGAAGCCGGGTCAAATTGTGTGGACAAGACAAAGGCCTAACAGTGCACATGGAAGATGAACGCAATGCCAAGAGCCCAGCTAGATAATTTATCTGTTTTAAAATTATTACACACACACACACACACATATATGTGTGTGTGTGTGTTTTACGAACAAAATGTACTTTAAAATCATGAGTTTTCATCCTAATCCTGTGCGGTCACGGTCACCACTTTGGAAATGTTAATTAATAATTGCAAATCCTGAGATTTTCCCGCGTGCACCCAAAATCCAAACTTGATTGACTATTGATGTACAGCTCATGTGAGACGAGACCGGCATTCTGCTGAATGGACAGCTCATGTTCTTCAACAAGCAGAAATTATTGTAATAGATTGCTTTTCAGAACAGTTTTTACGCGTGATTAATTTGTTTTTTTGTTATACACGAGCAATTTTTTCTCAGTTACAATTCTATTTACAGAAACAGCATGTGATGCGGGCAAGCATCAATACCATTTTTCCTCTACCAGTCTACGTTACTTGAATTAGCGACTGATAGCTGGGTCCAAGAACCTGCAAGATTCTTGAATGCCAGGCACGGAATGGTGATTTTCTGGGGACCATGACACCCATTAAGCAGCTCAACAGTTACTGATTAGCTCAACAGTCATTACGGAAAATCGTGTGGCTCATGCTAACACATATATCCTCGTCGTAGATTTAGCTGTAGCCTGTTTGGTCAAATGAAAATGATCTGTCACCTGGCCTGAACGTTTCCTAGGTCCTCCCTGTGGATCAGTAGATCTGATAGAAATGCCATCTGCTGGTCTTTTGCGAAGGGGAAAGCAAAAAATAAATCAAAGAAGTTAGTCCGTCGTATTACGAGGAGGAGGGGAAAAAAATGTCATTCACCAAACTATATAAACCATGATGTTCTCAAATAATAGCCTGTCATATAACATAGAATTTATAATTTTTACAAGTTTTAAACTGAAATTCAGGTATGTATTTTTTATAAGAATAAAAAATGATCAAAGTTTTATTAAACCTATAAAATATAATTTTTTAAAAATAATTTTTTCTAACATCTAAAATAAAAAAACATGAGCCCAGGGAGCTAGCCCATCTATAAATATAGGTTCTCAGTTATCCATGGGCTCGCAAGATCGAAAGAGGGGCTTCGAATAACTATGAAATCGATTAAAATTGTAGCTGCTTACCCCGTCAAGTTCAACGATTCTGTTTGACCTAAAACTTAGGATTAGTTATAAGTAATATAAATAAAAAATATAAAAACAATAAATAGTACTAGAAAAATTACAGCACAAAAAAGTAAAGAAAAACTGACTTGAGCTAATTGAAGTATAAAAAAACTCAATGTTAAAACGAAAAGCTGAATACTACTACTACTACTATTACTAATAATAATAATAAACTACTACTATTACTAATAATAATAATAATAATAATAATAATACAAGCCCTAGTTAAATCACAAATTCTTGACAATGGAAATAAGATTGAGATGAAGTCATAAAACAAATATAAAAGAAATACCATTTGAAAGGAAAGGGAAAAATAATGATATAAAGATCGGTTTTTAAAATGGAAAATGATAAAATTAAAATTAAAAAATTGATAAAAAATAAACTTCTATTAATATTTAAAATGATGACTGAGGTCATGAACCTGAGACTAATCTCATAAAATATAAATTGTAAAAAAAAAAATAGAAAAAATATCAATTTTAAAAACTTGCAAAATAAAAAAAAGAGAGTAGAAGAAAGAGAGACCAAATTTGATAGAAAGAAACCCATAAAGGATGAAATTGTAAAAACAAAACTCTAAAAAATAATCCTAAATAAAACAAATAGTAATAATATGAATGGAGACAAGATTTGAAAGATTAAAAAATCAATTGGGATTAAATTAAAAAATATATAATTTTATGATGCAAGTGTGTTTTGAATTTTTTTTTTTTAAAATATTACTTAGTTCATATATCCGACCTAGAAAAAAAACTAGTATATAGATAAACCTAAAAAAAACTCACCAAAAAGGAAAACGGTTAAAAAACCCAAATAGAAGGCAAATAAAGAAAAGATAAAAAGCCTAATCACTAATAATATAAATACTAAATAATATAACTTAAAAAAAACAAGGTAATCTGGATAAACCTTTTAAACTAAGAAAAAGGTCCAAACTCTAACCTATTAAATTGTAGACCCAAGTTGAATTAAGAAGCTCAATTCTCAACTAATTTAATATCTATTAGTCAATATAAATCCAAGAAATAATAACAATTAAAAAGACCTAATAAAACCCGATTCATTTTTAAAATCATCAAAAAATCCTAGAGAAAGAAAATAAATAAAAATAAATTCCAAATTTTATTTTGAATAAAATCAATAACAATCAAAAGAATAAAAACTAAATTCAAAATAAAAATAATAATAATAAAGGTGCAATTCTAATCTTATAACTTTTTTTAGAAAAATCATTTAAAATATTGAAGAATAAAATAAAAAAATAACATTTTAAATAATTAGATAGAAAATCCCCCTAATAAAAATGATAAAAAAACAACTTGAGAAAACCAAATCATTTTTAAGACCAACAAGAAATCCCATAGAAAGCAAGCTAAAAAAACAAAACTTATTCTTTAATTGAATAAATATGTATACCTTGGATCCTAGTTTAAGTAAAAAGCTTTTTATGAATCACTTAAGATATATCATCTAAAAGAACTTGGCTAAGAAAAAACAAAAACAATAAAAAGAATGAATATCACATAGAAAAAAATGATCAAAGGAGGGTTCATAAAACAAAATCAATTTTAAAAGTTATTTCAAACAAAACAAATAGAAATCAAAAGAATAAAAAAAAATTTTGAAAGATAAAATATTAAATGATGATGAAATTGAGAAAGCTTAAGTTTATAAATTACTCAATATATATATATAAAAAATTATAATATAAAAAATGACCATATATGAAGAACTAAAGGTTTTTTTCTTTGAAAATTTTAAGTGAATGAAGTGAAAATCTAGACAGGAAAAGAGATAGAAAAAGAAAAAGAAGAAGAAGAAATGTCTTCTAACATTGAACCACCATAAATCTTAGAACATGAACCACCTCATCATGTAGTAGACCTCAATACCTTTTAAATGTCACCTAAAAAGATAGTGTTCGATAACTGGATAGCTCCACACGTGTTAATTAAACAACACAATGATTGTCCACATGTTGGTGCAACCAACTCTTTATCTATCTATCTATCTATCTATCTATAAAAGCTTTTGAGAAAGAGTTATGTGATTTGTCTTTAATGATATCAAAATAATTACACTATTTAAAACAAAAAAAACACCTTTGGAATTGATATTATATGCGTTTTAATATAGGGTTAAATAAGTAATTTTATTGTGCAATAAAAAACAAAATAACCAATCTAATCTTATATAATTTGTAAAAGATAATTGTGTCATGGTGTAAACGACTATTTAGCATCCAATATCTAGTTCAAAGGTTTAATGGCTAAAGAGTAACTTTATTATTATACTATTATAATGAATTAAGTTTTTTGGGTAGCATAACTTTTCTACTGCTGTTTTTAACTAGATTTGAGGTTGTGTTGCACTAGAGGGTGTTTGTCACTCCATTTAAAAAAAAATATAGATTTTTTTTATTTCTTAGTTTAGATTAATTTTTTAGAGGTTTTAGATTATTTTCATATGTTAATGTCAAAAATAATTTTAAAAAAATAAAAAACATTATTTTAATGCATTCTAGAAAGAAAAGCATTTTCAAAAGCAACTGTATCTACACTTCCAAACATATACTACGACTTTAAATATGAATACGAAACTATCAAAACTTATTGAACTTTGAAGTATATAGTAATTAAGGAAATGATAATAGTTAAATGCCTGTTTGAGAGTGTGGTCGAAGCTGCTTTTGAAAGTGTTTTTTGTTTAGAAAAATATCAAAATAAATTTTAAAAAGATGCTTCTAGTTGCTAACAACAAAATGAATGACAGGTTCTAATTCGAATTTACATTCAAAAACCCAAAAACATGCAATGTTTCGTACATTTATGTTCGGGCAAGAAGTATCAAAAAGATGCTTTTCATACATTGCGGTTGAACCACATATTTTGGTAGGATTCACAGTACAAAATTATGGTCCAAAAAGTTACCAAAAGATTTAGCTCTGCGGTGAGCTTTAACCCAGAAGCCACCGCAGAGCCAAACACGCATTTAGTCTCACTCCATTACTCATTATAGAGATTAAAATAGTTTCATTTCATGTATTGTTTTTGTTTTATTAATACACTAAAAATAGCTTTCATTGTATTCTTAAAACAAATAAACAATAAAAATAGTAGATAGTGCCTTAATAACTATGAATTTTTTTCCTGAAAATACAAGTCAAATTAATTGTTTTTACAAACTTAACATTGAGTTGGTTGATGTTGGAAATTTCAAGATAAAAATTACTCAATGATTCACGAGCCTTAATCTTTTGAGTATCATATATCATAAACTATAAATCAAGTATTATTTGTGCTAGTGCCATCATTATATGTCTTTTCATTGATTTTGAAACTAACTTGAGTTATCTTGGGTTTTTTATTGGTTTTTTTTTTAGAATATACTTTGAAAAAAAATTAAATTAATATTTTTTATCTTGATTTCATCATTCAAAATTAAATTGATTGAATTTTTTTTTCACTTCCATCTTTCAAGGTTAGTTTTTTTTATACTGAGCTTTATGATTATTTAAGTTTCTTTTTCTAATAATTTATATTGGTGCCATCATTTAGACCACGAGCTTAACAAGTTAGCTTGGACAACCTCAATTTTCTACTTTTTTAATATTTATTGCGTTTAATCTCTAGATTTTTTAAATTACATTTTTAGTTTTTGCTATTATTCTATCATCTGGAGACTTCATATGTTGAAACCAATTCTGAACAGTATAGTGGGGTTACAATTGTTTAATTATTATAATGGCAGGCTTTGTTTTAAGAATCATAAGTTAAACTATATTAATCATCGTTGTCAGTTTCGTTTTGGTTGACGTTTTTTTTCTATTGGTTCAGAATGTTTTGGTATCAAAGCGTTTTAGTGCATTGTTTTGGGGTTGTACTGTTTATATATATATATATATATATGAAAAAAATGAAAAGAAAAAAAATTAAATATAATTTTTATTTTTTATAAAATCAAAGTTGACACAACCATTTTATTTTTTTACAATGTATATATATTTTTAATTTTTATTATTTTGATTTTGGTTCTTGTATTTTCAATATATATATATATAATCAAGAAAGTCAGGTCACCATGAAAAAAAAAGCAAGAAATCAAGGCGAAGATGAACAATATAACAATTTGTCCAGGTGGGAGAGAGGCGGCGAGAGATGATTTTTGTTTTTGTAGCTGAAATGGCGCAGACAAGGTAATATCGGCATGTTTCGATTGGTATATAGCTGGAAAATTAAGTGCAGACTGAAATTTAAATCGATGTAAAAACAACGTTGTTTTATCTTTTTTTTTACTGGTATGAAATGTTTTGGCCGAAACGGAATGAAATTTACAACTAGTGTATTAATAAAATATCTATTAATTAAAAGGATAGAAAAACAAGTTGTGAAATAAGCATTAGATTAGGGGCTTGCTAGTGGAGTGCAAATTACTCCTTATACACACATACACACATATTAGTCAATGCCCCCGTGCCTCATAGCGGGCGGTACTATATTTTTTTAACGCAAAAAAATATTAATTGTATGAGATTTTTTTATTATAATATAAATTCAGATAAAATAATAAATTTATGCAGAATTCCTATTAAGTGCAAGTTTTCTATAAAATATATGAATTTTAAATCGATATAAATTTATCTGTTTAATAGATTTCAATAAAATAACCAACATAAAATTATCATAATCATAAAGTAAGAAAATTTGGATATCTGAATTATTGAAATTATTGTATTAAGATTAGTTCATTTTATAATTTAATTTAAATTCAACATAAAAATAAAATATAAAGTGTGAAAACACTTGCAATAATCATATAACAAAAATAATTTCTTAATTTTCTATGTACAAAAAGAAGATAACATAAATTAAAAATCATCCCTACGTTACTATCATTATAATTACTATAACAATTAAAATTATTATCAACATTACTGTTCAAACAATTAAAATCATTAAATTACCCTGAAAAATTAAATAATAAAAAAATCACTAAACTTATGAATAAAATCATAAAATCATCTTATCCGAAAAATAAATAAAACTAACAGAAAACAAAAAAGAAATAAAAAAAGAAATATTAATTTTAAAATGATCATGAACATAAATTAAAATTTCAAAACATAATTTAATAAAAATAAACCCTGACAAAAAATAAAAATAAAATCTAAAAGGATAAATGAATAAATACAGACAAAAAGCAAATATTGTTCAAGAATGACCAGAAAATAGAATCAATACTAAATAAAAAAATTAAAAAAATAAGTGCCAAAAGAAAACCAAAATATATAATTAATTCTAATTAAATGACAAAACTGCAATAAATCAAAACCTTGAGACTGAAAAACAATAAAGAGATTTAAATAAAACATATAGTGCAACCAACATAAATTAAAATTTCATAATGGAACTAAATAAAAATAAAACCCTAAATAAAAGAACAAAAAATAAAAACAAAAACTAAAAGCACAAATGCATATATATGGATAAAAAATAAATCTTATCCAAAAAGGACCAAAAAACCAAATAAATTAATACCAAATAAAAAATGAAAGCATAAGTGTCAAAATGAAAAACAAAATATATAATTAATTTCAATTGAAGGATAAAAATAAAACAAATCAAAACTTTAGGACCAAAAACAATAAAGGGATTTTGAAAAATTAATACAGTGCAATTATGAGCAAATTAAAAGAATAAGGATCGAAATGAAAAGTAGCATATATGACCAATTGCAATTGGAGGATAAAATTAGAAAAAAATTCAAACTTGCATACCAAAATTATTAAAGAAACCAAAAATCAAAAGATGAAGGACCGAATGAAACTTATCGTATATAATCAATTTCAATTGAAGGATATAATGGAAAATAATTGAAATTTCCATTGAAAAAATAGTAAGTAAAACAAAATCAAAAGACTAAGGTCTAAATTGAAACACTCACAAATAGGAAGGACCGATAAAAAATATATTTATAAAATAATAAAAAAAACATTGTGAAAGAGTTATGTGATTAGTTGTCAATGACATAGAATAACTAAAATATTTTTAATTACATTAGAATAATTACACTATTTAAAAAAATGAAAAGAACTAAAATAAACCTTAGGGATTGACATCATATGCGTTTTAATATAAGGTTAAATAAGCAATTTTATTGTGCAATAAACAAACCATTCTAATCCTATATAATTTGTAAAAGATAGTTGTGTCATGGTGTAAAATACTATCTTTCACCAAATACCAGATTCAAAGGTTTAATGGCTAAAGAGTAATTTTGTTATTATACTATTATAATAAATTGAGTTTTTTGGGTAGCACAACTTTTATGTCCCGGTTTTAACTAGATTTGAGGTTGTGCTGGACTATGGGGTATTTGTCATTGCATTTCCAAATAGTTTTTGAATTAAATTTTTTTTATTTTTTACTTTAGATTAAATTTTTTTAGGGTTATTAGATCATTTTCATGTAATGCTATTAAACATAATTTTTAAAAAATAAAAAATATTATTTTAATGCATTTCTAAACAAAAAACACTTTCAAAAGCAACCGTAACCACACTCCCAAATAGGCACTATGACTTAAATATGAATATGGAGCTTTTAATAAGTTTTGAAATTTGAATATTAAAGAAATGATAAGAATTAAATGCCTCTTTGAGAGTGTGGTTGAAACTGTTTTTGAAAGTGTTTTTCGTTAATAAATGTATCAAAATAATTTTTTTTATTAAAAAAAAATATTTTTGATATTAGCATATAAAAACAATCTAAAAACATAAAAAAAATTAATTTAAAAAATATCAAGTCTTTTCAAAAATATTTTTGAAATACAGTGATAAACATTCTAGTTACTCGTAGAACTGAAAGAAAAAAAGTTCTATAATCTCTTTTACTATTTTCAATCACAAAGAGGTAGAAAAAGAAAGGAAATGAGAGACATGCTATGTTTCACAACTTAAATTCTTCATATTTTTTTTCTTCTAAAAATCACACTATAATTGTCGTTTAATATGGACTATCATCATCAACAGATAACAATAATTTATCAAAAAACTAAATGAATCTCCGTCTGTCCATCAATGACTATATATATATATATATATATGATATGATCTTGGTGGAGAAGATTCCGCTCCTACTGCTTGATCACACCTAGAGTTGAGGCTCTAGAAATTCATTCAATTGATTTTGTTTGTTGTTGAAACTTCTATTTATGGTTTGTTTTTAATTTGCAGGTGTTTTGCTTTGATTTGAGAAGAGTAAATGGATGCACATAGAGCCTGAGGAAGAGAGAGTTTTTGCAGAGAAGATGAGTAATTCCAGTTTTTTGCATATATTCTATTTGATGAATTGCGAGCTTATATACTTAGGTTGATTCATGCATTACATGTTTTTTGTAACCATTTGTCACAAACTTAAAATTGACTAGAGAAGTCAATTGCATCTTCTCTTCTTACATTTGAATTAGTTACAACTGTAAAAGCATTACAAATGATTTAACATAAACTTGTGTTAGTCAAATTTGCTTCTTCTTTCGTTGACTGGTTGAAGTCCACGTAAGTCGCTTAGTTATCAATAGAGGCTTGAAGTGATACCGAGTGCTTTACGTCACCAATATAAAGACTATGTGCTCCCATTGGAATTCTTCGGATTCCAGATCCGTCCACAACACTCATGAGTTTGCAAACTTGAATGTTAATTCCCACTGTTTGCCGAGTCCCTGCTGCAACAAGCACCTTTTCGAAGGCCACTAGTTGTTTGATGGGAGCCCAATACCCGGCTGGTGGTTCAGAGTAGACCAACAATGTGTGAGTTCCATCGACAGAGCCGATGTTTTTCACATCTACTTGCAGTCCTAGCGACATCCCATTACATCTAGCTTGTGTGACTCTGACTGCATTTCCTGAATTGGTTTCATTTCTGGAGGCACCAAGGGGCACAGAAACCATTGTCGGTGCACTTACTATGGTATGAGTAAAATTTGTGTAGCTTATCCCATGACCAAATGGGTACACCACTTCACCCCTGTAGAATCTATAGGTTCTTCCTGGATAGCCTGTTGCTTTGTTTGATCGCATGGTCATGTCTGTCATCGGTAATTTTGTGACATAATCTTGTGGGTACCATGTCATAGGTAGCTTGCCTCCTGCAAGATAGAAAAACCGTTGGTTATCTTTTACATTCTTGATAAATAGAACACCGAACGAGCACTACTAGAATCAAATTAACCTGGGTTAGTAGTTCCGAACAAGACATCAGAAATGGCTGCTCCTCCAGCTTGGCCGGGATAACCAGCCCATACGATGGCTCCAATTTTTGGATCATTCTCAGCAAAAGACACGTCAATGGGACCGCCAGACATCAAGACCAATATGGTCGGCCCCTTCGAGGCTGCGGCAACTTTGGATACGAGCTCTTGTTGGCGTCCAGGTAGAAGAAGCCCAATCCTATCTCTGGATTCTGCCTCAATAGACAGGTCAAGCCCCATTACTAGAACTGTTGCATCTGCCTGGCGTGCAGCGTCCAGTGCTGCATCGAATGGCTGGTCACCAGCACAAGCAACATTTGCACACCCTTGCTGGTATATTGTACTAGCATATCTCCCGATCCCTTGCAGGGGTGTTGTGTATCCACATGGAACACCTGGTAATCGACCAAGAGTAGATCTGTAAATGATAAATATATGCAAAGAGTTCAAGTGAGCAGGCTCAAGAACACTAACCGGCATAGTTACCGATCATCGTTACAGTGACATTTGAATTAGGCCCAATGACGGCAATAGAGTGATGGTCGAGGGTAGATAATGGCAATTGAGGACCTTGATTCTTGAGAAGTACAATGCCTTGTCTTGCCGCTTCAAGGGCAAGCTCCTGGTGAGCTGGTGTGCACACATCTTGTGGGCCCAAGTTCCCATATGGCGTGGATGATTGCTCGCCATCAAACATACCTAGCCTCATCTGGACTGTCAACGTGTTGAGTAATGCGTTATTTATTTCTTTCTCAGTTACCAAACCCTTTTTCACTGCATCCTCGGTGTGTTGACCTAGGAATGGTCCGCAGTCCAAATCCAAACCTGCAAGATATTAAAAATTAATTTGTTACCTCATCTATATTAGAACGTCATTATTTTGTCATCTAATATTTTCATCCAAACACATTTAACAGAGGTTAATTAGTAGGTCCAATATCCATATTAATGTGGTATGTATGTCTTTATCTATCTATTCATATCGGACTCAAGTCATAGAATAAAGGCTACTAGCCTGCTTTGATAGCATCAGCGGCTGCTTCTTCGGGGGTTGAAGTATAGTGTTGTTGATTATAATAAACGTCGACTGAGTCGCAATCTGCAACAATGTACCTGTTGTGATAATCGCAAAAAACATTAAAAGGGTTAATTTTTTTTTCATATATATATATGATCGTGTTATAAATACAAAACCAGGATGCCGTTTGAATTTGATCGTACCCATCAAGTTTCCACCGACCGCGTATAGTTTTCTTTAGCAGCTTTGGGTCAGCACAAGTGGGGATGCCATTCACCTGATTGTAAGAGCACATAATACTTGCCACCTTCCCTTCTTTCACACACATCTTGAATGGTACATTAAATGTATCCTCCATGTCCTGCTTGCTTACCTGTTAAAGAACACCCCACACGTGAGATGAAGAAAGACAGCACATAGATGATATAGTGGTAAAAGTTTTTGACTATGATATTTGTTTTTTCAGTGATTTCAGTATGAGCTCTGTTATTGCCAATATAATGATAATTAAAAACTTACACGGTCATTAAATTTAAGATTTATGATATTAATCGAGGTATATTTAAATTGACTCGGACAATTAATAATAATAATAAAAAAAAGCTCATATCACTTGAGCAGCCGTGAGGGTTCTAGTAATTGATTTGGTGGGTTTTCATCCGTATTATGTTTGGATTAGATAGGAGAAAAGCTGTGCACAAACCAAAGCAATGATCAAGATGACATAATAAGGAGACGTAGGGGCATCAACAGCGACAGACTGAAAAGTAAGATTAACTTCTCTCGCTGCTGTCTTGATCGGCTTCTTCAACTAATTCACAATTAAGCGAAGCGAATAACTTTAGGAAAAACAAAAAAGGTACAGATACTTGATATCGGGATCGGAAATTAGCATAAGGTCTGGATTTGCAGCCCGTGCATGCATGCCGGCCACTTTGGTTCAAATATATTCTAATATTTAATTAGTTTGATAAGGTAATTATTTAATTATGTCCAAGATTTAGAAGTTCAGTGGCAACCCTATTGGCTAAAAGCAATTTATTCTTAGATGGATTCACGGAATCGAGAAGTCGATCATCCCCGGTGACGGACCACCCTCATATTCCATAACGTCCAAAATTAACCACCAGACAAGGCTGAGCCCTTACACCTGTATGTTATTGCTACTGTTACTAGAATCCAATACCTAAACTAATAAAATGGACGATCAATCGTATCACGTGTAAGCTCCGGCCATGATTCAGAGCAGGAGCAAATTTTAAGATCAGACAATTGTTAAATTAAAATGTACCTTGGCGTTGAAGTGGTACCGATCAACCCCATTCCAGTTATCGACGTCATAGGCCGTGAAATGCTTGCAACAAGCAGCCACCTTCAACCGCTCACCGTCATTTCCCTGTAAACCTCTAACATAACTCGCACCATATTTACCAGCCACCACCGGGTCTTCACCGGGAGTCTCCTGTCCTCGACCCCACCTTGGGTCTCTGAATATGTTCACGTTTGGGCTCCAATATGTGAGCCCAGCTACCCCTCCATTGAACATTGCTCGTGCTTCATCTGAAACCACCTGCACAGTACACACTTTTAATTTTAGCACTGCACTGCCGTCTGTGTAAGAAAAAAGGAAAAGAAGAAGCAACTTGCCCGACCAATTGTAAAAGTAAATTCTTAATTATCCATTTTTCTATACCCTTTATGATTGGCCCTGCTATTAAAGTAAAAGGGTTCAGTTTGGTGTTGAAAAACATTGATATATTCTCTTTTTAGCAGTCCCTTTCACATTTGGCGAAGAAATGACTCTACAATTATGATAATTTAGAGCACAAATTTTTAATAATTAAAGCAAGAACATTTTTGTGACTAATTTTCTTTTGTAAAGATATTAATATTTGGTATCTTTGTTTTATCTCTTTAATGTGTCGTAACAAGCAAGCATGTCTTAAAAAGAGGTCGTCACATCATCGAATATATATGTATATGTTTCTCTTTAATTATTTTTCAACATCTCGTAATTTGTAGTGCTCTGTGCTGGATGCTGTAAGTAGCAGTGATTTTAAATTATTGCATTCATATAATCACTAACTTTAATTTATCTTAACCCCATGCATTATAAGCTTTGGAGAGTGGTATTGGTTCACGTAAGAAACGTCCCTACATCATGTGTATGAGCCACCAAGCACACTAGGTTAACAGAACTGTCTCATTATATGCATGATCACAAAGCTGGGTGAGGTTTACATGCTCAAGGGCTGCGCCTTCCATGGCGAACGAGCTGCCTGTTCTATCCAGCTCACATGGACAGAGTAAAGTTAAGGATGCCATAGCAGAAGGAAGACGAGAGGTTCTCAAGCCAATAGAATTCTTGTTAATTGCTATGACTTGAATTAATCCATTAACTCTACAGCTAGTCTAATTATTATTTAATAAAAATCAAGGTTAAGAAATGTCTAACCCGTCCAATGGCCTCCCACAAAGTTGCATTGAAAGAAGCAGCGGTAGTGATCACTTGAGGAAAGCTAGTGGCCCCAGGGAAGGCCCCGCCAAATTTAGTCCCTGGACCCACATTGGAAACTCCATGAAGAGCCTCGGACCACCACTCATACCCTTTAATCCCCAGCCGTGGCACCGCCGCAGCACCGTTCACTAGCAACCCGATCTTCTCTTGCAATGTCATCCTTCCAATAAGGTCACGGACTCTTCTCTGTGTTGGCAGATTCACTTGGCAAAACGGGAAATTTCTGCTCGTCCCATTGTTTGGATCACAAGCAAAAGGGTCTAGAGCTTCGCTGGTTTGCGAAGTAACATCCAAGAAAAGAACGAAGAGAGTGATAATGAGGGATGTGGGCATGGTGGTTCGGTCCAGTTTAATAAAAAAAATGGAAATGTTTTTCAATGGGGATGGAGAGCAAGGGAGGTGAATGTATATATAGGTGATTTTAAAGAAAAAGAACAGCGAGAGAATGTTTTTGTGAGAAAACTTCTTTGTGTTTTATATTCAACGTGAGAAGAGAGTTTGTGATTACCAGTATATATAGGCTTTACAACTTAGGATAAGTTCTAAAATTATAGGTTACAGATAAAACACTAAATTTGTACAGATTGTAATTCCTATCTTAGTGCTCTGACATGGCTATTTTACAGGAGCAGACTGCTGGATTGATTCTCTATTTTGCCATGATTGGATTCAACAAAACTCGATTTTCTCTTCATGATTCTTCTATTTCAGGAATGTCAAACACATCTGTGTCATCTGCCTTATCTCTCCATGTTGCAGACTCAAGGTGGTTGTTGGTACGTAGATTATAGTTAATAAATTACAGGTTCGTGATAGAAATGGGTGTGATGACGTAGAAGAACAACTTTGATGATTAGAGGGCCATATTGTTCTTTTAAGCCATGCCCTTTTTCTTTTCTGGTGGGAGGATCACTAAAAGGTGTTTGGAAATACAAACTTACCTGCTTATAATGGAGTGCTTCGTGCACGTGGCATGCTTGTATTGGTGGCTTGGAATCCAAGAAATGGTAGGTACAGGATACGAGGCATCACAAGGATGATCAGCTGGGAGTTAGATCATCCAATTGATCAGTAATAATTCTACAGATTTGCGTATCTGAAAGTTTTTGTTTTGTTGGTCCGCAAGCACAGTACCTACGGAGAGAAAATTTTGGGCGTGTTTGGGTTTCAAGTGTTCTCACAGAGGTGGAAATAAAAGAAATTGATTTTTTTTTTTTATAATGATTCTGATTTTAAGCTGCTAAAACTATATATATAAACATAAACATTAATCTGATATTTTCAGCCAAAAGTCTTGCAAATACCTTGCAAAAGCAAACCAAAAACTAATAAACAATGAAACTTCATTAATATACTATGTATTCTGCTCGGCTCACTAAGGAAAGGAAAATCTCTCCCCCACAATCGCGATACTGATATAGAAGCTTGGAAATCTTAGAAAATCTAAGCACATATTTCCATGGTTGTCATTTCGAAACCATCGACCAAAACGATTTCACGTTTGAGCAATACCTAGACACTGATGGATATATCATGGCGATAAAAACTTGTAATTTATATAATAAATTTTAAATTCAAATTAAAATATATATATTCTTGTAAGAATTTAGAAAGAATCAGAATTTTATTTAATCATCAACGCTCTAAAATGTATTTTTCAGGAAATAGAGTTTTCTCCCATCTCAAAAATAATAACTAGACACTGCATCCTGTTTTATTTTTATTTAATTTTTCAGTTCTAGCAATCTGAAGATTTTTCAGACTTATCCCTTGATTGGAAACACTAGGCTAAATTGGGCGGTTGGGGGTTATAAACTACCTAGAAAATGACCAGGAAAGAATATCATGGTTTCTTGGAGTTTGCATGAATATCGAGGATATTATATTGTCTCTGTGAATGAGTGGTTTTATGAATGAAAAGAACAGCCAGCACCCACTTGTTAAATGCCTGTTTTCATTCTCGGGAAGGTTGAATTCCAACATTGATGCAAGCTGCATAGCACAGCTTTTTTTTGTCTCCTTTCATCTACTCCTTCCCTTTTTGTCTTTTTTTTTTTTGAGTTTTTGGTATAGTAGATTGTTATTTTGTTAAAATAGGGATTGATTGAAAATAAATAAAATGAGCAACTGTCTTTTAATTTGTAAAGGATTGTTTTTTAAATCATGACATGTATATATAGAGAGAGAGAAAAACATATGTAGGCTGTGGGAATTTAGAGGAAAATGACTGCAATGAAGTTTTGTGGCAGCCCTCTTTTGTTTGCGATTTTGCTTATAGCGTTAAAAGACTGGATATTTACATAGTAAATTTTAAATTTAAGGTAGAGTTTATATTTTTTTATAAAAATCTAGAATAAATAAAATTTTATTTATTTATCTGGACCCACAAAATATGTTTTCTAGAAATGAATTTCCTTGGATTTAAAATAAATAAATTAGTATGGTATATATTTTGAAAGAGTATTGTTGATTGTAAGTGGATTTTGGAGAGAGAAGCATTTCTGTATGTGAGCTGAGCTTGATTTGTGGTGGTAGTTTTTACTATTCTTGATAATAAATTTTTTAAAAATAGACACCAGATTTTTATGTTTATTTTTTTTGTGTGTGTTATTGCTTGGGTTTTGTACAATATATTTAATCAATATATTTTTATATTTTTTCCATTAATTTCCATGGCTGTTTAATCCCCCCCCCCACCATTTATATGTTTTGCATGTATCAAACGCTTATCAAAGAAATAATTTACGGTTTTAATACAAAAAAACTAAATATTGTGCATGTATTGTTCATATACACTCAATGACACTGTGGACTCGCAATTTGCACCGGTGCATCGCGCTGGTTTGTCCATATTTTTTTTTGTTTTTTATGCCCATGAACAGTGTAATAACGCTATTGTCTCTCGAACATGACAAAAAAAGGCGCTGGTATGCGGGTCTAAACTGTCATCGCGCGATTTCGGTCCGGTTCGGTCTGTTTTGTCCGGCCAGTTTATTTATTTTTTAATATTTCTTCTAACAGTGCAATCACCGTTTTAACCCTCGAAAAGAACAAAACCACGCCGAATGTCTGAGGGGCCATACGGTAATTAACCATTTTTTATTCTTTTTCGCGTCGGTTTACTGTTGGCGCGTCCCGTCACGCGCCGTCCGTTTTCGCCCTCACGCGTAATTCGGACTGCGCATGTGGAGTAAAGCGGCGTCCAAAAATGCCTAACCGGCGTCTAGAATGCTTTACCGCCATGCTCTCTTCCACATGGGGCGGCGCGTGTATCCATGTGGTGTCTGGGCACGTGTCAGTGGTCGTTTGAGTTCCCCCCATTTCTCTCTCCTCCTGCACATGCTGACGTCAGCGAAGCAGTGTTTTTGGCAAAATTCATTTCAGTCCCTGAACGTCCGAATTTGTTTTTCGGACCCTTATTGCAATTATATAAGTTTTGATTTGTTTCAATTGCGTCCTTCAAATCAAATTAATTATATACTGTAGTTTCAGTTTGGTTCCTGTTCTTTTAATTTTGCATTTTGGCCTGAAATCCTTAATATTTTTTATTTCAAAGTTTTAATTTATTTCAATTTTATCCTTCCAAGCAAATTAATCATAAATCCTTAATAATTTTGGTGTCAAAGTTTGATTTCTTTCAATTTTATCCTTCCATGCAAATAGATTACGTATTTGAGCTTTATTTCTGGTTTTATTTCGGATTACAGAATTTTCATATTATGATTTATTTCAGATTTGTCCTTTAAATTAGATTTATTATAGATATTTTTTTTATTTTATTCCTTATACTTTTAATGCTATACTTTTAATTCTTATTTTTGCCCATGTTTATTTATATATGCTCTTTGTTGTTGTTTCCAAATTTTTTTCCACTGTGATTAAGATTGTTCTCAATGTTTAAATTTTAATTTATATTGATAATCATTTCAAAAATAATATTTAGTACTATTTCTTTTTTTTATCCTTCAAGTTAAACAATTTATTTAAATATAATAATATTTATTTTTTGTTGATATTGTTAGGTATTGAATTTTCTAATTATTATAGATAAAATATTCAAAATAATAATAATGATTATTTGTAAGTTTTATTTTCTTTTAAATATGTTAGCCTAATTATATATTTTGATACTTATTCAATGTTAGAGCCTTAATATCCATCTATCTATCTGTCTATCTATCTATCTATATATATGGCCTAAGTTATTTTTTTTAATTAATATCATTGTTCTAAAATACTTTTAGTATCGTAATATGAAAATAAAAAAATTATGGAATTTTTTTCTCATCAATTTTATTATTTCCACTATTATTAAGTTTAGTTTTTTAATATTTACATTTTAATTTCTGTTGGTGATTATTTCAAAAATAATATTGTCTATTTTTTCTCCTTTTTTTCCCCTTCAATTCAAATAATTTTTTACGCGCATCATAATTTTTTTCTCATACTGTTTAAAAAGATGCTTTCCCCTTACAATTTTTTTTATAACAAGATATTTTTTTTGTTTTTTAATAAACGAGAACCTTTTTTGAAAAAAAAAATTCTAAAACCAGGGTGTCCAGGTCAGCTTTTTTTCTTTTAACCGGGCTTCTTTTGTTATGTTTTTTTTAATCAGCGTATCCACAACAACTTACGTGTACCACGACTAATCTCCGGATCTACTTTTTTTTCACATTTTTTTCCTTTTTTTCTCCACTTATACATTTTTTTTGCATAACCAGGATGTCCGTATCAATTTATGCGCACCATAATTTTTTTTCTCATTACTGTTTGAAAAAGTTATTTCTTTTTTTAAAAAAAACAGGGTTCTGTTTTTTTTATAACGGGGTGTCCGAGATATCTTACACGCAACACGATTAATTTGTTGACCCACTTTTTTAATATATTTTCCCCCTTTTTTTCCGCTTATATAATTTTTTGTTTTTTTAATAATTATAATGTTCAGGCCAACTTACGAGCACCACAATTTTTTTTCTCACGTATATTTTTTTTTTTATCTCTGGATCTTTTTTTTTTATATATATATTTTCTCCTTTTTTTTCTCATTTATACTCTTTTTTTTCTATAACTGTGGTGTTCGAGCCAGCTTACGTGCACCATGATTTTTTTTTCCACGTATATTTTTTTTTTATAACCAGGGTGTCCGAAACATCTTACGCACACCATGAATAATCCTCAAAACCACTTTTTTTTAGCATTTTTTTCTGTTTTTTTTCTCACTTATAATTTTTTTTTCTTTTATAACTGGGGTGTATGGGTTAGCTTACGGGCACTATGACTATTATTTTATAAAATGACTAAAGGAAGTCACAATTTCAAACAGTAATAAACAGTTATTTTAACTGTGGTTTTCACTTTTTATTACTCTTTGAAAAAAAATTTCTTTTTTTATATATTGCTTACATAATTCTTATTTCTGTCCATGTTTACATATACATGCTCTTAGTTTTTGTTTCCATTTTATTTATTCCACTATTATTAAGATGTTTTTAAATATTTAAATTTTAATTTGTGTTGGTCATCATTTAAAAATAATGTTTGTTAATTTTTTTTTCAAATTAAATAATTTCTTTAAATAAAATAATAGTTATTATTTGTTAATATTGTTAGGTATTGAATTTTCTAATTATTATAGATAAAACATTCAAAATAATAATAATCATTATTTTTTAGTTTTATGCTCTTTTAAATACATCAGAATAATTATTTATTTTTATTTTTATTTAATATTAAAGATTTAATATATATTATCATTTTTTGGTCGAAAAAATTTTTTTGTAGCAGATTTTATCAGTTATAATTTTACTAATTAAATATTAAAATAACAAAATACAACATGTAAAAGCCCAGCGCATCGCGCGGGCAAGTTGGCTCGTTTAATCTAAATTAAGATGTCTTAATATAATAATTTTTTTTTGAATAAAATTATAAACATATATAATATTATTAATCTTACAAGTTCATTATATTCTTTAATTGCTTTGAAATTTTAGTATAATTTTTATAAATATGTCAAGAGACTTCTTGTAAAAATTTATCTCTATCTAACGCTCAGATTAAAATATATAATTGATATTATAAAATTATTTATTATTTAAAAAGTATATTATTTGACCACACAGAATAAATAAAATGAAATTAGAATGTTTTAGATGAAATTCGAGTGGAATTTCTAGAATAAATCAATATTTTAAACAAAACAAAAACTATCCATGTCATCAATAAAATTAAGATCAATGTGACCATTATTAGTATCAGACTGAGTCAATGTATTGGCCGGAAAAATATAATATCTTTTTGCCCTAAATATCATTTCAAACCATGACGCATTAACGGGACTGGATCGTGTTTCTGAGAGCAGAGAACGGGGGCCCTTGTTTCAGCGCAGGAGGTTAAACTCAATTGTTTTTGGCATAATATATTAAATATTATATTAAATTTATATTAATTTAAAGATATCTTAATGTGGAAGGACCAAGTTGAAAAATAAATCAAGACACCATGAAAAAAAGGGGCTCAAAACTTCTCTGGTATTCAAATTCGGTCCTTATAACTTCAATATTTTTAATTCAATTTATTTTCATTTAATTTTCTCAAGTGGAGCATCAACCCAGAATCAATTTTGTTTTCCATGATCACCAACATCTAATACCAAGCTAACCAAAATATATAGATAGCAAAGCTCAATCATGAATCAATATAATATAACAAGATTAGATCCAAAAACTAATTATGAGAAAAAAAATATGAAAAACACGATAACTAGATATTTGACTTGTAATTCTCCACGTGTTAAATTTTATTTTTCTCTACAAAAAACTTCACACGAAAACTTTTTTGACAAGTTTTTGTAGTTAAAAAACATCCAAGTGAAAATAAAAAAGTGTATGCATACATGAGCTCAAATAAATTAAGAGCTACATGGGTTAATAAATGACCCCCCAAATGCTAACTAAAAATAAAACTTGAAAAATAGAAAGACAAATATATATATCAAGATGTTTGATCTCATATTATAAAATATTCACCGCTAAATTTCTTCTAATAAACTACTTTTTTTCACTCAAACAATCATAAAAATAGATACATGTATACATTTGATGAAATAAAATAGAAGGGGAAAATATATAATGCAAGGTAACACACACACACACATAATTTTTTAAAAATAAAGTTGATTTATATAGAAGTTAAAACAAATATGTAGATGAATAAGAAAAATCTTTTAAAAAATTAAATGAATGGCCAAAAAATCACCGCCATTTAAAACAAACTCTAAAATATAAAAGACATAGGGATGTAAATCTAAATATATATATTTTTTTTAAAATCATATAAAAAAGATGTAATTGCAATAATAATAATAAGAATAAGAATAATAAAAGATCGGGTGTTTTTGGGCATACAAAGCTAGGCTAGCCCACTAAGCTAATTTTATTAGGATTCATGTGTGAGACTACTATGGCTGCCCAGCATGATGGAGCACTTATTTGTTTTGCTGCATCCGAGTCTTTATCCACGCGCGCGTTGTTTAAATTTGCTCAAATTTCAGGTATTATAATAGCTGAAAAAATAAGGTTTAAATATTTTTTACCCAAAACACATATAAAACACTATATATATATATATATATATATATATTTTCACAGACTTTAAAAGTAAAAAACAATACGTAATGTGAATTCTTTTCATCAAATAGAACCATTTAATACAAATATTAATCTATTTTGATGGTATAAATCGGTGTTGGTGATATTTTTATCTATTTATAATAAGAATTTGATGACTTCTCTCTCTTTTTTTCGACTAGTCTAAAAAAGACAAGATTGAATTGAAAAAAAATTAAAATATCAAAATAATATAATTTACGTTATTAAAAGTCCAAGAATCGAACTGTATTTTTCATGAAACTTTTGACATATTACCCATTTTTGGCTTTCTTTTCATTTGGATCCCTTTTCTTCACTCACATCCTTTCCTAGGAATTCAAAATTAATTGAATGATTATATTAAAATTAAATTGATGAAAAAATAAACTTGGAGTATAAAAATAAACTTTAAAAATGCACAAAGTCATGCACAATTATTTGTGTATGTGTGAATAGTGCAAGCATAGAGAAAATCCCACTAGATTTCTAATCGGCTATATTGAAACAACAATCCCTTTTAAGCTCGTGTTAACTTTTTATCGGTGTTTGCTATTTTCTCAAGCATGACTTGACATTTATATATACAATTATAAATCCCTTATTTTCATAAAAATAAATATATTTTTAAACCAGTTTGATAATGTAATAGTGAATATTTTTTAAAATATTTTTGCTTACAAACAAATTAAAATAATATATTTTTTAATATTTATTTTAAATTTCAACACATTAAAATAGTATAAATAAATAAATAAATAAAAATTACGTGTGAAAACACTTTACCACCGAAAAACAAATGGGCCTAGTCCCATAGAGTATACAACACCTTCACATGATGGAGCAATAGTTATATTCCCATGAATTGAATTCTTATTTCTTTTTCTTTTTTTCATAAAATAACCCGATGTTGTATTCAATTCTATAGCGTGCATACCCGTGTCATATTTAAGACACCCGTGAGGTCGTGACTCATAGATGGCATGGACGGTCCAATTTTTAGAGTGATTTAATACTGTATTTTAAAAATATTTTTGGAAAAAATTAAATTTATTTTTATTTTATTTTTAGTATTTTTATATTATTTTCATGTACTGATATTAAAAATAATATAATATAATATATTTTTAAACAAAAAATAATTTTAAAAACAACTCGCCGTGCTAACAAATTGATACTTAGTCCTCCATGACACGCTATACTCCCATGCATAAATAAATAGAAATTAGTTAATGTAGTTATAGTTGAACCGTTCTTCTGACTTCCTCAGACCATTTGGTAAAAAAAACTTTAAAAGGCCACTTCTTGTGACCTCACAGACAAGTCGAGGTCCAATGAAATCCACCAGAATTGGATCGAGCCTCGCATACTTGTAACAGGTCAAACACTTTGGATTAAACGAACCTCAAACACCAACTTTGTCTACTACCAATTCCACCTTTGCATCCGTCACAAGATGGAGCGGTTTAACAAACACCTCTCACATTCCCCACACACAACTCAATAAAAGCCCCTCCAAATTAACCTCCCTGGCTAGCTAATCCCTCTCGCATGAAGTTTTTCTTCTCTACTTGAAATGGGAAACTACATCACATACCACAGCTCATCAAATTCTGCTGGAACTGGGAGAGTTATTCTATCGGATGGCAGGGTTTTTGAGTTCGACACGCCCCTAACAGCGGCGGAGCTAATGCTAGAGTATCCACAACAGGTTGTGGTCGAGTTTCGCTCCGATTTGACTGGAAAGAGGCCAGCGCCATTGCCTGCTGACAGTAAGCTAGACTTGAAGAAGGTATACTTGATGCTGCCAAAAAAGCGAGGGATACCAGCATCATTGTCATCGGAGGAAGTGAGGCATGTTCTTTTGAGTGCAAACTCGGTTTTAAGGTCACGGTCTCTTTTATCATCGTCGAGGTATTTCCCTTTATTCTCCAGGATATGCCCTGCTGGAAATGGAGAGGTGATTACGCAAAAGAAGGAACGTCTTGTGGAGGAGAAGTCATTTATGGAGAAATTTGATTCTGATGAGTTAACAGAGATTTTTGAGAGTAGGCCCGACTATTTGAGTAGGCAGCTTTCTGGCAAAGGGACTTGGAAGCCTAGCTTGGATACCATTAAGGAGAAGAAGGTAGAGAAAAAAATCCCTCACTGGCTGTTTTGAAGGGTTAATTAACTGAATTAATCTAAGTTCTATACATCATTAATTTGTAATTTGTGCTTTTTGTACTTTGATATGATGTCAATGGTCGCAATGCAAGGAAGGAATGATAAGATATTGCATGCATGTGCCTATATATTATATTATAGTAAAGAGAAACAAAGCACATCTGTACCATCTTGATCTTGTTGATGAAGAAGTTATGAATCTTTTTTTAACTCAACATTAGCTTTACTAGATCTCTTTCTTTCTTTTCCCCATCTGACAATCGCTCTTCTGAGCCTATTATACAATGATCCAGGAAAAAAAAAACACAGCAGAACCAATCACAAACGGCACATACACACAGATACCAATGAATATGTTAAAGTTACATGTCCCTAATGGGCACGGCGTGATAACAAAGATCTTGTGATCTGTACAACAGGTGATAACAAAGATCTTGTGATCTGTACAACAGGTTTTAAATTTAAGTCCTTGCTTGTAATCTTTATAAGAATCTAGGACAATCAATATTTTAATCGCTTATATGAACGTATAAAATGCTTTTTTTGAGGATCAAGTTTCAACCCATAAAAAATTTGTTAAAAGTACACAAGGGAACAAGGCCGATCACAGGTTGAACAGATTATGATTTTGCTGGTTATTGAATTGGTAAATCATGTTACTTTCACTCACCAACCGCTCAGTTCAGAGAACTCCATCATCGGTGTTTGTTTTGTAGCTGTATCGTAAACGTAAAACTCTATTTCACTGGGAACGTGACAAACTGGTTAGGCAAAACAGATACAACACGTCCAACATGTCATGGTGATGGCCGGTGACGAGTCAATAACCAAATCTCTCTGTTTGTAATGTGGTGGACTGAGTTGGGGGAAAAGACAATAGCAAAAGAGTGAAATAGAAGAAGGATTGTAACAAAAAGAAAAGAAGAGTTCAAACTTCAAAGAAATTAAAATCCCTGTAGAAAGCAACGTCACTCCAATAAATCTCTTTAGCTTTCTGCCGGATTCTTTGAAGTTTCCCTTGTGAGTTGTGACCCAAATAACATCGATGTAGCTCAATTGGTCAGACTCTATGTTTATTTTCTAAAAATTATCAGTTTGAATTTCACAGTTATCAAAACTGCTAGAGACTGCTCAATTGATTTATTCACTTCAAGGTTCATGAGATTAATTGAGTTTACGTAAATTAACCCGAATACTTACATTACAGAAAAGAAGAGAGAGTTGTGACCCGGATGCTTTTTTTAGCCCATATGTAAGAGCTTTAAAAGATCCATCTTGATCATGATGTTTGTGCGATTATTTTACTCAGCAGAGCAGTTGCAGAGAAAATCAGAACTATCATGAGTGGAAAATCTAGTTTTATGACATCTGCTGTTTGCTGGAACCTACTGCAATTGGATTCCAACATCTGACCGGATCAAACATTTAGAATAATGATTTATTACATCTCCAGTTCTGCTTTGTTTACTATTTCAATTACAAGTCTAGAGGAGTGACAAACAAACACTGTATAAAACAAGTACATTGTTATTGACAATTACATGACTCAAGGCCGAGCATAAGGTTGACACCTGACAGAAGAGCTTAATATAAGTTCTTTGCATTATTTTTCTTATTGGTTATGTTTTACAATCTTCTTAAATTTTAATTACATGTTTGTATATATTTTGAATTGCAGTTTCTAAAATAAAATGTTTGGTAACTATTTACATACATAATAAAGAGAGGGAAAAGTCGTTCTCGTCGCTGCATAATCTATATATATATATATATATATATATATATATATATATATATATATATATATATATATATATATATATATATATATCCCAATTGATTAACATAAACTGTATAATGCGATTTGTTATGCCAAAAAAAAATATTAGGTAGCATTGTTGATTTTATTTTAAAATGCTAAAAATTTATTGTGCTATATTATCATTGGCTTGTTTATAATACTCTCTACGCTAGTATTGATAAATATTATAACTAAGAACACTTTAAACTTTGATTCTACTAACTTTGATGTCAATGAATATGAGGCTAAAAACACTTATATTCCCAACATTAATATTCTAACTCTAGTGTTAAAGAATAATGATTCTAAATATATTTTAAATTTTAGCATTGGTGAATATCAATTCAAGATCACCAGTTCGAATCTTATAAACCTTAGGACCATTAAAGATTTTCATGGTCATTAACTTCAAGACTCGTGGGATTAGTGGAGGTGCACGCAAGTTAGTCTGGACAACCATGTTATAAAAAAAATAAAAAATCAGTTCAAGTCAATATTCCTAATTTTGGTATTAATTAATATTTTCAAATTATTTAGGGTTTAAAAACCATATTATTGAGGTAATAGCTTGCTATGAGTCCATTTACCTTGAATAGTTTTTGAATTGAATTTTAAAAATGAGATTTAAACCCACATTAATAGAAAATAAACTTTACCCTTTTTATTATTCCTAAAAAGATTGATTTTTGTATTTATGGGATGTAGGTGGACTATTTTGTTTAGATATGAAATATTAAATGCAATACACTTTTATGGACACCACTTTTTTATATTATTTATTTATATTTATAAAGACCAAATTGATCTTAAGCCAACTTGATTATATATATATATATATATATATATATATATATATATATAAAGTAAAGATAAGAAGAAAAAAAAGTATTGGAAGGAAGCATTATTTTGGTTGCTTTATAAGGCAATTTAGTAATTTAATTGTGCTTGGAAAATAAAAATATATATAAGACCTATTGATGCAAGTTAAAAAAAAAATTATGCTTATAATATTAATTAACACATTTAGCTATTCATAATGAAAGTCAAAAGTGAAATTTATCCAAAGTCAATTTTCCAATAAGCAACGTGTTCCTATAAAAATATTGAATTGGCCATTAATTATTAGGTTAGTGAATTTTCTTATAGGGCTAAAATAGAGAAAGTATTGCTCTTTGCTACATGTTTTAGTGTATTGTCAATTTTTGTAAAAATAATTTGCTAATAAAAATCGTAACACTCTAATGTCGTGACTTCATTTGTTATCTCTTTTATGATTTTTTAAGAAATAAAAGGTTTAGATAATCTTTAATCATTAGGCTTTTTTCAAAAAATATTAAAAATATAGATGAAATTTGATTTTAATTTCAATAATTATTGTTTCGTTTGAATTTATCCAAGAATAGCAATAAATGTGTTTATACAAAACATATGTTGATGATATTCTAATAAATCCATATAACTTAAGATCATAGTTATGTGTTAGACAATTGATTAATCTCTAGTTTTTTTTTTTTTTTTTTTTTTTTGTAATTTGATCCTTTCTACCTAACCAAGATGGATGGTGCCTAAAAGTCTAGTAAGCCAACATGAGGAGTGATCGATCCCTATATATATATATTAAGACTCTTAGATTCTTAAATAATTATAATTTTAGATAGAGAAAATAAAATAATATTTTAGAAATATAAACTTTAAAATTGATATATTTAAAACGATGAGATTATAGACCTTGAATTTAATGGATTTATGAAATATTTATATAGTTCATGAGTTTTGTTTTTTTTTTATGAAAAGAAGGGATAAAGAATTATTTTATTTAATGTAGTATTCTAAATTGTATTTTACTCAATATATATATATATATATATATATAAAATATCAAAAAACCTACTTGAGTTGATGAAAAAACTTTTCAAGAAGTGTCGGGTCCACGCAACACCTAGATTCATTTTTTTGGGCCATAGTTTTTGCGATATTAATATATAAAAATTTGTGATAATTATCATGGTATGTTTATCAAGGTATTTTTAATATTATATTTTAAAAATATTTAAAAAAAAGTTTAAAGGCATATTTTTATTTTTTATATTAAATTAAATTTTTTGATGTTTCTAAATTATTTTCATATACTAATATCAGAAATATTTTTTAAAAATAAAAAAATATTAACCTAGACTCCACTTTCAACAGTCACTACATCTATTTTATACGAGAAGGGGTATAAACTCAGATTAATATACATGTATATAGGTATGCAAAGTATTTGAAGAAATTTCTAATAGTGAAACCTATACTTAAAAGAAGTTAGATATAAAATACTTGTACTTGTAAAAGTTTTTCTATGATCATAACCAGTCTTGTCAAGCTCATAAAAAGGGGATCAAGAAACCAAGAAAGCAAAGCAGAGGCACACATCCACAAAAGGGGTCTGTAATTTTCGCTCTGATTTCTTCTTCTTTCATTTTATTTTTCATGTCTCTTACAGTTTTGATGCATTAATGTTGATATTCACACTATTATTTTTGTGCACATATAGATGGATCCTGAGTTTTTGAGGAACCAGAGGTACGCGAGGAAGCATAACAAGAAGAATGGTGAATCTGCAACCGAAGAGTAGATGTTGAACCTCTTCTGGGCTTTTTCTAGTAAATGCATAACAATTTTTGGAGGTTTAAATGCATAAATGTGGCTTGCACTCTTGAAATTGATGTGATAGATGCTTTGCTATAATTTTCAATGATATCTTGTCTTAGTGGGATACCTTTTCTGTGGTGTAATTTTGGGAGTTAACTGACTTGATTATCTGGGAGTGCTTCTTGTTTTTTTGCGTTCCTCTCCTTGTTGAATTTATTGAAGTTTTCAGATGCAAGGGAACATTTTATATGATTGCCATTGGCTTGTGCCGTGTATTGCTGGTATAAGGTAAAATTGTAAATTGTGCGTGGATCGTTATTGCTTTCACTACTGCTTAGGACAGGTTTCAGGACAGTTTATTTATTCATTGACTAGTTAAAATAATTGTGACTAAGCCAATTTTAACTCAGTGCGATGAATATCAGACCGTTAGCAGCTTTCAACAGTTATGTAACCACAATAGAAAGTCATTGTTTATCAATCAATAACCTGCTATCATTTAATCATCACAATGTTCTGGTCTGGGTATCCTTGTTGCTCAGTCAAGATGTGAAAGTTTGCTAAGCACTTTTACTCCAGTTAGTGGGTGGTCGTTTTAGCTTATTTATTTGATTTGGTAACTGAAAAGGTAGGAATCAAAGAAATTCTGTAGTTTGTTACTTGTCAATTAAGCAATTTCTTTTCATTTATGAAGAGCATTTTGTCAAATATGGCCAGTATTTCTTGTGAAGGCTTTCTTTCGGAAAGTGCCAAAAGGTTAAAAGGATTACTCAAGCAAACTGTTTATTGGAATATACTAAGCTTTGACCTTTAGTTTGAAAAGGAAAGCTGTGGCAGGGTCTATCTTTATTCTGAAGGCGACTGTTATGGACAGATTTTAATCTAGGTTTTTCTTGTTATCAATTGAAATTGAGGGATTTTATTTATTTATTTTTAATCATTATGGCTAAGTGGTTGATTTTAGCATCTGTGAGTTGTTGAAATTTGGAAAGTTCAGAGGAAGTTGAACGGTAATCATGAAGGTTTAAGGAACCGATTGTCATGGATGAATGGTCATCATGGATTTTTCCTGTTATCAATGAGGTTTGAGAATTTTCTTGATATTGTGGTTAGGTGTCGATTTCTGCATCTTTGGGTTGCTGTAATTCAGAACCAAACTTATATTGATTGTGCATCTCAGATTTTTGACCTATTAGTAACCATCGTGTCTTGCCACCCCCTAGGGATTATGGAGATGGTGTTATCTTATCAAAATCACTAATGTAGGGCCTGATTTTGGCATCCTCCTGCTTTTTGAACTGATAGAACTGATGATAGCAAAAGTCTTTCAACACCCATTATAGACACCTTGACATGTGGATAACCTTTCTATGTGAGCTCATGTCCAAAAAGTTTGGACTGTTTAAGGTGGTTAGTTAGAATCTTACAGTTTTTTTGTGGGAAAACCAAGCAATCAAATGGGAAGTCTTGGTCACCTCACGCCTGGTGGGGTGGATAAGGCTAGGATCATGTTTAGCTTCCCATCTGGAATTTCTCAAGTATGTTGGAAGTGCGCAAAATAACTGGGGAAAGCCAAAAAGTTCATCGAGGCACCTCTTGCGCATGAAGCTTGAAGAGCTCGAGGACAAAGCTGTCCATATTAACAGTAATCACCTTTCTGGTCAAGTATTGTGTTTCTGGTGAGGTGCTATAGATTGGTGCTTAACGCTCTCCTACTGAATTAAGGAGCATTCGGGAATGTGTTTGGAAGTGTGACCAGTTTGGATTGTCAGTTGAGCTTCCCTTCTTGGCATCGATCACTATGGATTTTGGGATAGAATTGATTGTTATTTCATTTCAGAATAGAAATTTTCTGGTGCATTTTCTGTGAGGTTATTCTGTTTGTGGTAAATGATTTCTGCTGGCGATTTTATAGCATGGTCGCACGAAGCATATATTTAAGGTTTCTGGAATATCTACAGGCAGTAACACTCGCCTTGTCCCAATTTAGTGAACTTGTAGTAAAGAAGTTCCCTAAATTGTGATACCAGTATTTTGGCGCAGTAAACAATTTTTTTTTTTTTTTTTTTTACTATTAACAGATTTTAAGTACATAAAATGATGCAAGCAAATCCTAAGCTGATCCTAATGTAAATTTATCGTTTCTAAGAGCCTTCTTCCCCTTCATTGGTGGTAATATACACACTATTCTAGCTTTGCAGGAAGAAAGTTAGGGAAGAGCTGGAAGGGAGATGCAGTCATTCGTGACGAGGGTGCTTCACGATCACAACTGGACACTTGACACGCTTGGCACAATGTTCACTCACACTTCCGAGAAGAGCCCTGTAACAATGAATTAGAGGATAAGGCCATGATGTCCATAGAAAGTGAATAAATAATCTGTTCGATTTAGCTGGAGTTCAATAAACCGGTGAATCTCTTACCTCTTCAAGAAACCATAGCCATGGCTTCCCATGACCAAAGTGTCCGGTCTAAGTTTCTCTACTGTATTACAGATCACATCCTGTGCCTCTCCACTCCCAATCACTCTTTCCACGTTCACCTGCACAGAGCTTCCTTCATCAAGCAGACATAAAGGGAAGGAAGAAAACAAACAAGCATACAAAAGGAGAAGGCTTGGTTTACATTTGTGTTGAAGTTCCTGAAGACGGCTTCCGCTCGTTTCATCACTTTGTTGGCCAAGTCGGCACCATATTTCTCCATGGCAACAATCACATCAGCCGAAAATATGTGCGCTACAATCAGATAGTTTCCTTAAGGGATTAGTATGGATTCTAGTTGAACAAGAACATAAGAGGGTGATATAAAAGAGCAAGAAAGTATCAGAAACCTGAGATGTCAAACGAAGAGTAGATGATCGGAGGGGGCTTAACATAGAGGAGGACCAGCGTGGTGGTGGAATTGTGAGAAATAAGGTTGCTGAGACACCATGAAAGTGCATCCATGCTCTCCTCACTCTCGTCCACCGCCACCACTATCTTGTGCTTGTTGTCGACACTCAATCCTTCCATTGCAAGTAAACTTTGATAATCTGGTTACCTTACTCCTACTCGATTTATGAAGCTTATAAACACAGCTCAAGGAAAAATACTGGCCTCAACGATGTTGATATCAAAACAAGCCTCACCCGTAGTATTATTTATAGGCAGTATATGCTGTCCTGGATTTGATTTGCTGGTTTTGCGTTCAGCGGGTTGTGTTTAGATTAATTGAACGCCGCTTTTGAAATGAAAAAGACTACCCACTTGGAGATTAATACTTTGGGTTTCTTTTTAAATTTTTTTTCTTTTTGAAAATACTAAAAAAAAAAAAATTAAATTATTTTTGATATAGCTCATCAAAAAGATATGAAAATACTAAAAAGATTTTTATTTTTTTTTCAAAAATAAAAAACCAAATTAATTTTTAAGTTTGCACAGCAAAACTCAGCTAGAATGTTGTTTTCTTAAAAAAATTAAGACGGTGTTTAGAAGTGTTTATCAAAAGTATTTATAAAAAAAATATTTTATTTTTATTTTAAATGAAATTTTTTTAGTGTTTTTAGATATATTAAAAATAAAAAAAAATATTACTTTGATATATTTTTAAACAAAAAAATATTACTTTGATATATTTTTAAACAAAAAAAATACTCTCAAACAAACATTTAATCGAGGTATTAGGTCTAATAATCATGAAAGTGATAAAACAAAAAACAATTTTTTTTAAAGATAAATCGAGGATAATAGAGCCTCGGCACACCAAAAGCATCGCAGTCATAAGCTTATCCAATTAATCCACTGGCCATGGAGATATCTGTGACCATTTAAAACTCACTCCGGAGCTTGGTATGCCCACTCATGGAGCCTCATTTTCTAGCAAACCCCACGAAAGATTCCCTTGCGCTCCAATTGGGGACTCCAGTCCAAATTTGTTGCGATAGCGTAAGAAAGCTGGAGGCCACCTGGCATCATGCGGGCTTGCCTGCCCTGAAACCAGTCCTCTATTCAATTGATTAAAAGCTTAATCATAGTCTTAAAAAATAAACTATATGATTTTAAATTAACAAGAGAGAGGGATTAATCAATATTTAAATAATAAAAAAAATACCTGAAGAAAGACATTTTACCCCATGAACCCAGTAAATAATTAAATTTTAATCAATATTAAAATAATTCAAAAACTAAAAAAAACATTATTTCAATAAATAATATTTTGTAATAAGAGGTGGAGTAACTATTCTTTTTAGTTTTTGTTAATTTATTTAAACAAAAGACTCCTACGAACCCAATAAATAAATGAATAAAGCAAACAAGGTGGTGGCTTTTGTTGAATTGGGGGCTCCAAACCTTTCTTGTTTTTAGGCTTGAAAATGGAAATTGATTCCTATTTTCGTCGAAGCTTGAATTGGACCAATGGAGATCTAACGTTTACCAAGCAGAGCCCAGGAATGGAAAATATTTAGGCTTTATATTAGCGGATTTGGACATGAGTTTGTTCTTGGGCTAGTACAGAACAAATAGCTTGCAACTCCATTCAGACCTTCCACATTCTCCTTGATGATTGAAGTCGTATTGAAGGTATTTATTTTTTAAAAATATATTTTTAAAGTTATTATATTAAAATAATTTGAAAATTAAATAAAAAAATTAACATGTGAGATTTATTTTGATATAATTTAGTTAACTTGGCTAATCCAAAAAAAATATCAGTTCATCCCAACCAACATGCACAATGAAAAGGCCTATTTTGGATTGAACAATGTAATATAAGCTTTTTTAAGCTAAAAAGGGGGGAATAAATTATATTATTTATATTTTAGAATTTAATTTTTAAATCTGGATCAATAAGCATCATTCAAAAAAAAAATTATTTGCTATGTTCTTGATTGGTGATAGTAAAAATAATATGAGTAAAATAATTAAATCAATCGGCATAATATTTCTATAAAATCATTGTGCAGGATTCCGGTTGTGAATTTATTTATTTATAAATAATTAAATAAGCAACGACTTCTGAAAAAATATTTAAAGATAATTATTCTTAAAATATTTAATGACATCGTGCTTGATACATTTTGACAATCATGGGTAAATTCACGACTATGTGCTTGGTCATGTTTTTTTGAGCAAGAGTCATTGGTATTTTATTGAACTAAATATTTTATTTTTAATCATTTTTTTATAATTCATTATTATATTTGGTTATATAAAAATTAATGATCACCAGCATCTTTAATCGGTCAAGACTCCTTAATGGTAATCTTCATAAAAAAAAAAAATGCTCCAAATATTATTAAACAAATATAAAGACTCCAATACGATGATAGCTAATGATGTTTGTTATACACACACATATAATTCTAAGCCTGAAATTGATTTCTTTTTTAAAATTATTCTCTAAATAGGCAAATCAATGTGAAAAATTAATTTTTAAAATAATGGTTTAGTTTACAAATATTTGGAAGTGAGGTTGATATTGTTTTTAAAAATATTTTTTATTCATCTCTGATTGTTTCTCGTTAGATGAGTAGATTATGAAATTGCCCCTTTGCCTTTTCACAATTATTTTTAATAAATAAAATCTCCCAATAACATGAATTTGTTTTCATGATGAAAATAGATTAATGACTTTTATTCTATACAAAAACTAAAAGAGTTAGATCTTATAATTTTACCAGATATTGAATATGATTCTATCAAGTATTTGACTTTTCAGATCAGTGGAGCAACTAGTAGATCATGGGATTCATTTATATGTTTGATTTTTATTCATCTTAATTATGTGAAAAATAGAAACAATTGTTTTCATCCAATCAATAACTTAAAACTACAGTAATTAGATTTTATAATTGACTTTTGGGACAAAATAACATTGTGTTTCAAAAATATTGTTAAAAAAATTATTATTTTATTTTTATTTTTTCCCTTAAATTATTGTTTTTAGTGTTTTTCATATTATTTTGATGCACTGATGATTTAAAAAAAAATTGATATATTTTTAAATATAAATAAAAAAAACAATCTCAATTACATTATCAGACATAAAATAAATAAAATTTAATATTAATATTTTTAAAAACAGTGTATTAATAAACAGAAGAACACTGTCTGTGTTGTGTTTTAAAAATATTTTTGAATTTTTTTTAAATTATTTTTTTAATATTTTTTAGATTATTTTGATATGAAATACAATTTTTTTAAAATAATATTTTAATATATTTTTAATAAAATAAAAATAAAAACTACGTGTATACAGTTGGGAGGTGTCAGCTGGTGCTGTTTCAGACGTGGCATCATGTATTTCTTGGTTTTCCAGATGATGTTCTGTTCTTGGAATTTCCAAACTATCCCTGCCTCCATCACCCACCATTGTACTCCATTACTAGTTTACATATGCTTGACAGCTCCACCATACAAAAGTAGTCTTAGTTGATGCACCAGGAGCACTCAGCTGTGCTATTTTGTGGTAGTCTGTAAGGGCAAGTCCAACGGGGCACGCCATCGATGCAGCTAAAGGCAAATTTTCAAAAATTTAGCTTTTTATATTAAATTTTGATCTCCAACGGGAAGAGCAAAATGAGGAGTTAAAATGGATTCTTCATCTTCAGAAGCTATTCCTACAGGTATATATCTTGAGAGGCAAAAAAATAATGCCGTTGTAATGTTACCGTTGTTGCTACAAATTAAAACAACAGCCAGCAGCAAATCGAAACGGTAATACCCATCAACTCCCATCAACAAAGCAACATAATACCCATCAACACAGCTACCCAATAATTATACTCAAAATTGAAAAAACTGAGAATACTTTGCATCCAATCCGAAGAAAAAAAAAAAATACACAGAGAGAAAAAAAAAATTGAACCTTTTAAGGAACACCTAGAGGAGAGACAGTGATGTAAGCTGGCTTAAAGTCATAAGAAATGGTTGGGTCTGCAGCGAGGGAGAGCCTTGAAAACAGAGCAAAGTGAATCAAAAGAAAAATGGATGCTGGAGAGAAGTTGCAGAAGGCCATTGCAAAGTTTGAGTCTTTTCAAGTGTTTTGGATTTTAAGGGAACAAATGAAAGAAGGACTTCCAAGAATTTTGTGATGATTTTTACATGACCGAAATGATCGAAACAAAGAAAAGTAGAGAAAGTTTGGGTAATATTTAGGAATAAATAATAATAATATTTAGGAAAACTAAAAATGTAATTAATAATAATATTTATAAAAAAATAATTATATAAAATTGAAAATTTACGATTTATTTGATCAATATGTAAGAATTTATTAATTATTTGTTAATATATCAAATTTATTTTGAATTTTTTCTATCACTCAAAATTTCAAATTTCAAATATTCCGGATATTTTAATTATAATTAAATTTATTTTTTGTAATTTAAATATAAATAATATTTTTATTGTTGGCTGATTTTTCAAAAATAATTATTTAATTATATAATTTACTCATATTAATTGTATAATGAATTGTATAATTACACTATATACAAAATAATTGAATTTAATTTAAAACAAGATTAAAAAAAATAGCTCTTAAAAATGGCTATTTACCATTGGAGACCACATCAACTCAAGAGCCATTTATATACTATTCAAAGAGCCATTTCTATAATTTGGCTCTTAAAAACGGCTCTTACCATTGGACTTGCCCTAACAGCATTTTAGGACCAAGTTTGCAAATAAAGAGATCTTGTAGTTTTGTTTGGAAATACACATTTTATTTATTTAAAATTTTATTTATATATATATATATATTTCCAAACAAAACTATATATATATATATAGTTTAAAATTATTTAAAATTATATATATATATATTTATGAAAATCTCTTATTATTATATGACTTTAAAATATGATTGAAATTATTTCATTAAAAATAATTTAATTTTAAGATATTAAATTTAAAAATTAGAGAATAATCAACTCATGCATAACTGAGTTTACAAGGTAAAGTCCGTGCAGTTCATGCACTTAACATTTAAAAAATAAATGAATAATATATTATTTACATGAGTAAACAACATGTTACTCAATGCAATAATTTTAGCCACCTTTGACAAATAAAACAAAAAAAAATTAGAAAACCTCAATTTATCTACATTACTATTTATTTTCATTTAGAAACATAAAAAAAAAACCTTATAGAAATCTATATAATTTTATTTTCAACAACAAACATATTATAATTAGCACAAAAATCTAAAATAAAATCAAAATATATTGTTTAAATTTATATCTATTTTGTTTTACATGAATTATAGCCTAAATTACATCTATTGAGCTTATTTAAAAAAAATCATTAACACCAAAAAAAAATTATGAATTACTTAAATGTTGCTCTTTCATTTCCAATTTCAACGCTTATTTATCTCCTATATATCAAAAATCAAAATATGAGATAAATGAATTTTATAATCAAAATATAAACTTTGAAAACAAGAGGATGATATTAAAAAAGAAGAAGAAGAAGCTAGCCTCATTAAACCATGCAAATAAAAAGTGTTTTTGTAGATTTGATAAGTGGCTATAGTTGATATTATTTTTTAAAATATTTTTTATTTATAAATATATTAAAATAATTTTTTTTTAATTTTAAAAAAATTATTTTTGATATTAATGAGCACGTGAAAATGATCTAAAAATATTAAAATAAAAATTTAATTTAAAATAAAAAAAATAAACTTGACAGAAAAAATATTTTTGTAATGAAGTGAAAAGAAATTTGCATTGCAAACAACATTATTTTTTGTTTTTTTAATAATTTAGTTTCAATAAGGGTAGTTTTGGAATTTGAAGTCCAGTTCGTTCTTTAAAGTCGAGGTACTCCAGGAAAACAGAGGGAAAAAACATGAAGTTTCGAAAAACAGAGAGGAAACAGAGATTAAAAAAAAATATTTTTTAAAAGAAAAAAAATTGAAACGAATAAAGAAGGAAATAAAGGGAAAACTAAACCAAAATGGGAGATGCTGTATTGCTCGTGGATGATCTGCAAACTAGCAGTGCAATACCATGCTGTAGAATTTGCCATGAAGCAGAATTTGAAAGCTGTAAAAGCTTGGAAGCTCCTTGTGCTTGCTCTGGAACTGTTAAGGTAAACTAACAAAATCAAGACACCTCGCGTTCTTCATTTTCTTTTCATGTTTTATTTTTGGTCCCTGTTTCAGTTTGCACATAGAGAGTGCATACAGAGATGGTGTAACGAGAAGGGAAACACAAATTGTGAGATATGTCTCCAGGTTTGAAATTTGCACGATTTATGTATTAAAAGTTTGCTTTTCTTTCTTGGGGGTTCTCTGCTTTCTTGTTTGTTTTCGTTTCATGGCTTGTCTTATTGTTTCATTTTTCTTGTTAGCTGGGTTGCAGATACTTTTGTTTCTATGAATCAGGTATCTGTCTTTGGTTTTCTTGGAATTGGGATCGGTTTCATTTGATCTGTTTTTCAAACCTTGAAAGCATCAGCTTCGGTTTTCATTGAATTTTCGAGCCTGCAATCTTGTCTTTATCAATTCTTTTAATGCATGTTATTTCGCCGGCGTATTTCTATCGGCATCCACTGTAGGTTTTCTAGTTATAGCTCATGAACACAGAACTTTCTGAATTGGAAGGAAAAAGTATAGCTTTCTATGATTATTTTTTTATGAAATTCGTAATTTGATCTTAAATGGGTTTAGTCTTCTCAATTTCTAAGATGTTTCAGATAATTAAATATATTAAAGTTTTGATTTTATTTTTCAGAATTATGAACCTGGATACATAGCACCTTCAAAGAAGTGTGAGCTGATTGAGGCAGTGACTATTAGGTACTACCATCATATTTCCATTCATTATTTTTTGTTAATTAAAGTAAAACGATGTATCAGATAATTAAAAAAATTGCTTTATTTTTTCTGTTTTCAAATTATTTTGGCATACTAATATCAGAAATAAATTTTAAAAAACAACCACTGTTACAATATTTTATTTATTTGCAAACTTCCTCCTAATATAAAACACACCAAGCAAATTGAAAGGTAGCTTTTACACACCACCAAGAAAATATTACAGCTGCGTGCTCCTTGTCCATCACCTAAGACTACTTTTTGTCATTTTCAAGTCTCTCTCTTTTTTTTTTTTTTGGAGCTGTCATGCATATGTCAACTAGTAATGGAGTACAATCATGAATGATTGTGGCAGAGATAGTCTGGAAAGTCCAAGAAGAGAACATGATCTGGAAAACCAAGAAATAGAAGAAGCCACATCTGAAAGAGCAACAGCTGACACTCAGTCTTCTTGCTTCCGGTATTTGGCTATAACAGTAGGTTCTTGTTCATTACACGATGCTTGGAAGTAGATTAATTAATGGATAAACAAATAAAAAGCTCGAGTTTATTGATGGTCATTCAATCTACCCGCCAAGAGGTCATTTCTTGCCTATTGTTGCTGTCCCGAAAGCGATACATGATTCTGGTTCATTCATTTATTTGTTTTTAAGTAAATTAATTAATGGATAAACAAATAAAAAGCTCGAGTTTAATGATGGACTGTTCCTTCATATTTTTTCTGCAGATTACAGCCCTTATGCTTTCGAGACATCTTTTCGCTGCATTCACCGTTGGAACAGAAGACTACCCTTTTACACTTGCTACTGTAAGAATCTGATCCTCTCATTGTAGCTGTTCACAGTTCAATCTGCCTGTATCCTTTCCAAATTGAATCAGTTTGTTTGTCATTTTCTTAATTCTCTTCCTGATGAGTTTTGCAGATACTTGTCTTAAGAGCTTGTGGAATTCTATTCCCAATGTATGTTGTTTTTCGAACATTTGCAGCAATTCACGAAAGCAGTCGGTATCAATATCTGGTGAGCACCCTCTAATCATGCAGGTCACAGTAAAGAGTGGACTTGGTTGAAACTTGATAACATATGGACAAAATTCCTAATAAATTTTGAAGGGCGATGATTATAAACATTCTGTTTGCAATTTCAAGCAAACAAATTTATTCCTGTAAACATTAATGACTGTGGAAGATACGACACCAAGAGCTCTTATAATATCTTTGCGACCTAACAAGAGCATTTCAATTCTTTTTTGCTCAACAGGGTTCTGACGATGATGATGAAGATGATCACAACTCAAATGAGGATCAAGATGAGCATCAGCATTTAGTATAGGGATGCTCCTCATAAATATTATGATTGTTTCTGTATGTGAGCATTTCATCAATGCTCGTCGTGCCACTATTCTTCACCATTTTGATGGTAGAGGCGATTTTCTTTTTATTTTCACACGAATTGAGGTTTTAGAAATCTGTCACGTTCAAGGCTAATGTGAGATTTCACATTAGTAAAACCCCACCCACCAATGCCACCCCATGACTGAAAAGTTGAAACAAGCCAGTCAGTGGGATTGCACCACCAGACTGACTAATATGCATTCACTTTCAAATCAAGTCATATGGCTCGCACAACGTACAATTTCTTACATTATATGGGCATGGCCAACAACCTCTGCCTTAGTTGGCTGAACCCACCTCTTTGACATTACAACAACCATCTTTAATGGGAGCACTATCCCTTATCTTTTCAATATTCCATCACCAGTATCTTTTCAGTTTCAATTATAATTGTAATATAATATCGGTATTGTAATTATAATTATAAAAAAACAGTAAAAAAGTTATATAATTGATTGTTTTTATTGTTGTAACTTCTTGTCCAATTTACTTTTTCTCATCAGGTTGAAATCGTTTTTAGTTTCATTCCTTTCAATGAAGGTCTAACTCTCTCAAAATAGTTATGATTCTCACTGTTTACACTCGAATGATTACAAATAAATGTGATTTTCTCTATCAAATCATTCAAAATCCCTAACATTCTCTGCCAACCACAAAGATTATGTAAATATAAACTATTGTTATATACAGAGCATGGTCTAATATAGTAACATTTCTCCTCAAATTAATAACGGTCGATTAAGAAGCATCAGGTTGTAATTTATGAATTTGTGGTTGTGATAGAAGAAAACCTTGATAAAAATAGCCCATGAAGCCATGCAATAGGTTGATGACATGACTCTATATTAAGACTTGATAGATGACTTTGATACATATACTTGCTTTTTACTCTTCCAAGAAATTAGAGTATTGTCAACAAATATGCATCAACCCAACGAGTATTTGGACAACCAACCCAATCAAAATCATTATACGCCTTCACTTGCAAACAAGTTCTTGAAGAAAAGAACAAACCATGACCATATATCCCTTTAAGATATCAATGAACAACTATGAAATAGGTTTAATAAGGTGCCTATATAAATCGGCTAAACTATACTACAACAAATAAGATATTAGATCAAGCAATACTCAAACAATCCAAACTTTTCACTGACTGTCAATACATGGGGCGGCTTTGAAAGAGATCGTCACTCTCATGATGCAGCTCTAAGTTTACCTCTACAGGTATAAGAACTAAGTTAGTATCTGGAAGACCAATTAAGAAAAAAAAGCTCCTGGGTATACTTCAAGTGATGCAAAAGTATGAATGTTGGATAATATTGGAACTCAAGACCAACAAAATACTGTAGCACACCAAAAGCTCCCATATGAAATGAAAATTTGAGTAGCTTTTGAAGTTTCTCAAAAAACTAGGAAACAAATTTTATAGTTATAATATCATTACATACACAAAAGATAGAATAATCTTAATAACAATCTTGCGAAAGAAAAGAGAGTAATTATATTGACTCCTTATGAAGATAAAGTTGAAAAAAATAATACAAGGTTTCTCAAACTATGCTCGCGACGCATGCCTCAAACCATACAAAGGTCGTTTCAAGTGAAAAACCTTAGTAGAATAATAAGAAAACTTATTAGGAGAAGTTCTATAAATCTCTTTCTTCATATCATCATATAAGAAAAATATATTTCATATCCATTAGACAAAGTAATCATTCTTTTAATACGACAATGGTCATAAGAATATGAATAATAATCATCTTAGCCATATGAGAAAATATTTCCTCATAACCTAAGCTATATGTTTATAAATGTTCAAGTGCCTCTAGACAATTTTTATATTAGTCAAGAGAGCTATTGACAACCAGCTTGGTAGTATATACTCATTTGCATACAATAGAAATAATGTCTCAAGCATGATTATCCTAGAGAGCTTGAAGTTTATCTTGCATAACATGTCACCAACACTCTCGGGTAGTAGGCCAAGAATAAGACTTGGGCATAAAAATAGTATCAATAGTTGTTTGAAAAATATGACTTGAGTAACAAGTTTGTGGTGTCTGATGGCAGGTAAATGAGTAAAACAAATACAACCAAAAACATGAGAAGAGTTATAGTGAAAAGGGACTCCAAATAAATGAAAATATTAAAAATCAAGATTCAAGGTTTAAGAAGGTAGATAGTTGATTAAATAAACAACTATAAATAAAGCTTCTACACAAAATCAAATCAAGGAGGTATAAGAGATTCAAGCAAGTTTGGCAGCTGGTTTTTGCTTCACTTGTTCATACAAATCATCTGACGAGGAATCATCATCTCTGATGTAATCAAGTAAAAGAAAACTAGAAGGCATTCCAGTTAAACAAAATTACATAATGTTAACCTGTCCAAGGTACGTGTGTGTGTTTATCCTACTTTCAGAGTTGTGTTAGTGTATAACAATTCTTCATGCAAATTGCATTTAGTAGTAATATTTGCTGATTTTATGCTATTTTTCCTGCAACCACCACTGCATTTACGTGTTAACCTGGTTAAAAGTGTGGAGAATATAAGTGGATGGGCCAAAGCAAGCCTAATCAAAATTCAGAAGATGGGGCTAAACACAGGGTTCAACAAGGTGATCGCTCTGGTGTTGGTGCTGATGTTTTTGAGGAAAACAACAGCATTCTCGGGGGAGTACGATAAGAAGTGCTATGATAATTGTTTCAGAAGCTGTGTTGATCAGGGGAATATACCGTGGCAGTGTTCATCTCATTGCATGGACGCGTGCACCAGCAAGTTGGATGTTATTCGCGACTGCAATGCTGGTTGTTTGCTTCAAAATTGCAACAAAATTATGGACGGTAACACTCCACCCCTTCTCCTGCCTCTACAGTTGACTTGATAGCCTAATTATCATAACACTTGTCCATTTACTCGGAGCCTAGTCCATTCAGATCTACAAGAACAAAGAAAAAATATAGTTTATAATGTATTTCTAGACGAAAAACACATTAAAAAATAATTTTAACTATATTCTTAAACAATAGCAGAATGGTTTTTTTCAAGGGTAAAAGTGAAGTTTTATTATTATAATCCACAGAAAATCACACTTGATATATTATATTTTCTTTTAATGCATAAATAGTTGTGAAATCTATTCATATATAACGTGTTTTTGATGGGCAGATGAGGTGAAAAGGCATACTTGCTTGAAGGAGTGCTTAAACACTCACTGCAACCCCAAACACTTCAAGTCTCCGTAGCATTGCTCTTTCATGCTTGGAGCAGTATATCTATGAGTAATAAAGAATCAAATGATTGAGGGATGAATCATCCTTATCGAATAAATCGATGGTTGTAACATCAAATTTGTGTTAATGATTATACAACTTTAAATTTATATATTTCATCTTTTCTAATCAATATTTTCTCACAACCACTAGAGTCACACCAAACAACTTTAGGAAGATTTGATAGAATTCAATCATTCAATCCATTTTAAAATCTAAGGGTAAATTTCTATGTAAATAAGAAAAAGAACGGATCTCGTTGAATCGTGTGAAAATCTGCTTCCATAGACTTTTAAATTGTCAATGCATATGAAAATCGTTAAAGAATTATCTCATTTAAAAGATTAGATTGGTAGGTAAAACTCCAAGATATGATTTATATTATTCTATAACACATACCTTTAAATGAAAACTGTTTCAGCTTAAAACTTACAAATGTTCATGTTACCTTGTATTTTATTTCTATCAAATAGAATGAGGATGGTGAGATTCAAATTCGTGATCGCTTAATCAATAAGACTCTAATATCATATCAAAGAATAATCTCGTCTAAAAATTTAAATTGTTGGGTGAAGTTTTAAGAAATTATTCTCTAACAGAAACTAGAATAACTATAAAATGTTATTATTTATTGAATTTAACATTATTTTTAGCAATATTCTTTTATTATTTATTTAATTTAAAACAAGTGTTCAAGAGTAAATTCCAAAGAAGAAGAAAAATGAAAAAAGGTAGTCTTATGAGTGTTTTATAGGATAAAAATATTAAAATAATACACGCGTTAACCACGTACAATATAACATACAAATGTTGGATATAATGTTCTTTTCTCCTAATTAATGCATCTCATCTAATTTTGAGTCCTTCAAGAAAAATTAGTGAAAAGACCCAAAGAAAAATTATTTTTATTTAATTATGGACGTTAAAAAGAACTCGATGAATCTCCAAATTAAAACAAAGCCAACTTAATTTTGAATGGTTTGATTGCTGAACTTTAACACCATTTTTCTCAAGGTCTATGCTTTATCTTCTTGAAAAGCTTGTATGGAAGCTCATTCTTTACGCTTTACATCATTTATATTTATTATTTTTTTTATGAATTAGAGAGTGGTAGATTATTAATAATAGCTTTATAAAAATTGTGATCACGCAAAATATATATATATATATATATATAGTTTTTGTGCTAACAATCAAAATATCAAAAATAAAATTTCAATTTCAAAAACCAGATAGCTGACTTTTACACATTATTTGAAATAATTTATGAAATCATTTTTGTTTTTTAAATTTCATCATCTTTGAATTTTGTTTTTTTCTTATTGAATTTGGTATTTATTTTACTTAAAATAATTTATGAAATTAAATTTCTATTTTCAATTTCATTGTCCTTTAAATTTTGTATCTATCATATCTATCATATTTGGACCGTATCTAGTAAACTTGACAAATAAAAGATTAATAAGTTATTTTACAGCCTATCTCATAACATAGTCAAACACTAAAAAATGCTTTTAACTCATTTTCACAGCACTACAAAACATCAAAAAATAATTTATTTTTTAATATTCATTTTATATAAAAACTATTTTCCAAAAAAAAAAATATTTACACCATTAGCAAGTGTATTTTTATGGGCAACCAACCATTTAAAAAAAAAAAAAACAAGTCGGGTTATTTTCATTTGAGTGACAGTTTTTTTATCATGTATTAAATAAAAAATAATTTTAAAAATAAAGTTATTATATAGAATTCATAAAATTTATAAATTAACCAAGCTCAGTTTTTTTCTAGAAGTCCATACTGTCATTGGAACTACTCAGCCAGATAAGTCATTTCAAATTAAAGATTGCCAGTCAATCAAGTCATTTCAAATTAAAAACCTGCATTCTTAGTTTCAGAGCTTAATGTTTTGTCAATATTAATAATTCATTTTGGTTTAACTAGTTTAACCTAATTGAGATAACAGGCCTGTCTCCCCTTACAAAATTCCTATTTAAACCCCAGGAGCTGCCCGAAATTCCTGAAACCGACGTTAAATTGACAGCCACATTATGATAAATAATCAAAGCCGTTTCCAGTTCACTTCTGTGAACTCATAAATGAACCGATTAATTATTTTGATATCATAATTAGACAAAAATATTGACTTGTTTGAATTGAAGCATGAAAACTATTTATGCCCTACCAATATATATATATATATGGAAATAATAGCAAGGTGTTTTATACAGAGTGTGGAGGTTACATGATTCCCTGTGCTCATCATACCTTTCCGAATTGTACTCGGCAACAATGCAGCTAAAGTAGCAACACTGCAGTAATCAGATCATGACCATTTCAAGAGTAAGAACAAGGAAGTTTGCAAGGTCATTGTCAGGAAATAAAGAAGCACCTACCATCCTTTTCATATCATCTTACCACCAAAATACGCTGTTGGATGCCTGTGAAGCTTCTGTGACTTGATTATTCCATCAGAAATACACCTGACAGTTCCTGATGACTCAAACATTCTAACCACCAGCTCGACCCTCCTCAAATTAATGAGAAATCGGAGCCTGTTCCTTCTCTTTTGCCAACTTTACTTGAATTAATTTATCCAAGATAGGTGGCTCCAAAGGAATTGGATCAAGACAGCGTTCTGAAGCACCAACAATCACCTGTTTCATCAGAAAATCTATGCATATTATTTATTGCTAAAAAGTTTCAAAGCTAACCAAAAATATCATATGCTCTGAAAAATCAGAGAATAGTGAGTAAAGGGAAGGAATCCAACCCCCATCCTCTTTCCAATACAACACATTTTCATATAGAAGGCAGAGGAAAACAACAAATAAATAAGAACTCCAGCGGATAGTTTCCAGGATTGAACTTCAAAATCTAGTCAAGCTATTCCTTGATATACCTCGTCAAGCAAAAAGTCAACAGCAGCTTCATCTTCAACAATTTCCTTTAGAGCAGCCCTAAGAAACTGAACATCCAATTGAATTTGCTGAAATCCACTCCGGTTGAAAGTCTGGAGTCGAACAAATTCTTGCAAACTTTTAAGACAAAGTTTTACAACAGTAGTTACAACAGATTCCTGCAAATTGCAAGCAGAATCAATCCATGTTACTTCATAGTCCATACTAGTAATTCCTGCCCCAATAAAGTAACAGAATTACAAGGATGGTCTTATACCTGAGTATATTCAGTTTTTGTAAAAATCTCAACTTTTTGCTTGAACAATTTCGCTAGGTGTTTTTCAAGAAGTTGACTCCTGGCCCGATGGGTGTTTAACCGACTCATTTTGTCATCCCGTAATGAATTGCTGAGGGAGGAAGCAGAGCTTCCATTGCTTTCTGAGCGACGATGCTTGCGAAGTACTCCATGAGGTAGGATCTGCTTTGCCTCTAATTCAACTGCTTCCAACTAGCAAGGCCAAAATAAAAGTAAGTCTTCTACTTTCCTTTTTCCCAATAAATAGGTGAGAGTCCACACAACAAATCTACAAGTTGTCACGACTGCAATTTGTAGGAATGTCGAATTAAATAAATTTGGCATATCCTAACACAACCCCCAAATATAGCCCAAGATAATAACCATGAAAAATCAATTAAGTAACAAACCTCTTGAAGGAATAAATCAACAAACATATGAACTTCTCTTGGCTCCTTGTGCTGCGAAAAATTAAGAAATATTAGGCACATATCAAACTAATCCACACTAAAATATACTTCTAATTTCATGTAACATACTGACCTTAAACCAATTTGGAGTTGTAAACCTCTTCCTCAGGAGAATCGATATTCTTTGAGTTCTCATATTTATATACTGAATAAAGTAACAAAATGACAATATGTTATTTGGAACAGATAGTAAAACTGATGCAGGTTAATGAAAAATATCACTCAAATCAATTAATTTTGCATTGTGATATATAATAGCAAATTTAACAATGAGTGTCTATGACACCCACACCCAGGGGTGAATTGCCTTTTTTTTTTTGTACAGGGTTGTTTTAGAAAGGGGAAAAGGAGGAAGAGGTAAGTTTTTCCATTTTCAAGGGATGGGAATTTTATTTTTGGGAGAGATCACAGTCCCACTTCTCCAAAGCATAATCAGGCAAAATTCCAGAAAGATTCAGGGCCTGATGCTGTGATGGGACCAATTGTGAGTGAGGGGAAAGTTTTCAGCTATCCTCCAACAGACAGGTGTTTTGGGAGTGGGAAGTGTGGATTATAGCTATGAAGTAAATAAATTTAGAGTTTTAGAGCAATGAAGTAGTGATAATGCCATGAACATCCAAAAATTCACCACCACAGTGAAATTTTTGAACAGTCACATAAAATAGGCACTTTGTACATTCCTTGAAGAATTATAAGTTCTGAAGAGAGACTTTAATTCGTACATGCTGCAGAAGCATTTCACCAGCTGAATGAAAAGTTCGACAAATTTCACCAGGAACAAATGCTGGCCCATTTTCATGAGTCCCGCCACCACCACCACCACCAGAGAAATAAGCAGCTATTTCCTGGCAATTGGACCATATAACTTTATGTTAAGCCATAGAGAATATAAAATGCCAAATTATGATATTTTACCTCTTAAAAGAAAATGAAATACAGCTGTTGAGTGGCTCCTTGCCTCAGTGATTCTAGAGATGGCAGTTTGTTCAATAAAAACAGACAGTTGAGCCAGCACCAGGACAAGACCAGGAACTGCTTTCTCACCCTGCATACCCCCTGTGGAATTTTCATCTTGAATGGTTGATTTATTTTTCCCTGAAAGCAAGAGGAACTGATCATGAAGTGCCCTGAAGAAATCTTGAAACCCTTCTTGAACCCAATCAACAATCAAGTCACTCAGTTGAAGCCCTCCCAGGTTTTCCTCAAGAAGTTGGCGGAAGTCCTGCAATGAACAAGTCAAGAGATCCAAAAAATCTAGGTGAGGATGTGTGCAACTTACTTGACAGATAATGTGGTTGTCAGTGACTGAGGTATCAAAGTACAAGGATCAAGGAAACACAAACAAATCATTAGAGAAAAAAATACAATGCAATGTAAGACAACAGTATCACCTCCATCTGTTAAAAACACACCAAAAAGCAAACAAAGAGAGTGACAGGAACAGAATCTAGTTAAATTTTCAAGAAACCTGTTAGAAATTTCAGCAGGATTTGTAAATTTACATAGCTTCAGTGCAGTGGAAATTTACATAGCTTCAGTGCAGTGGAAAAGTAAGACTTCAATCATTCATGGGTGTATTGTCTTTATGGAATTTTATTTATTACCAGTATGACATTCACACTCCCTTGAAGCACTGAGCTTTTGCCTGCCTCCAGGAAAACCACCAGAGGATGCTCTTCCAATTTCTCCTTTGGTTTGATATTGACATTGGTTAGGGCATCTGCCAGTTCAGATGGAATTTAAATTGGATTGTTAAGGCTATCTAAAAATCAATAACAATATGAATTTTCCTGAGCTTTTTGGTCAACAATTTTATGTTCACTGTCAAGCCATTGGGCGATACAGAGTTGCATTCTCAAAAAAAGGACAATTGCACCTCAGAAGTAAAGCTTTGTTGAAGCTGTAACAATACCTGATATATCATGCAGAAGGTGAGAAAATGTACTTTTTATATATTGTTTGACAGCGATCTGGGAAGCCTGTGATGATGTAGGGTTTGATTAGTTATGAAATTCCACTTTCAAACTGAAAGATTTTCTTTTATTAAGTTCAATTTGGCTGAAAAGAGGGAAATGGAGGTAGGGATCATTATTAAATCTATGCGCAACAGAAATAAAAGGAAAACCTTGGAAGAATAATCAGGGAGAAGAGCCTCATGCAACACTTTATCTATCAGGAGCACATCTTTCCATATAATTCCTGTATTTGGTAAAGCATTTCAATAAATCAGATGCAAAGCTTCCAAATAAGAAAGAATAAGCACAGTGATATTTAATTAATCAAAAGTCATCCATGGGAAAACTTGAGGGAATTCAGTGAGGACAGTTGGGAACAAAGAAAGTTGAAATGATTAGATGGTGATAGAAACATTAAAGGAACGAAGCATTTTTTTTCACCAAATATAACAGTTTTACGATGATGCTTATGTTAATTACCTAAAATTGATAAAATAAGGGAAATTTTCTCTATGCCTTTTAGATTGTAGTTAATTTAGCTTAAATCAACTTACCAATTTAAGTCACAAGACAACAAATCTCCACCTTGGCTTAAATTAGGACAAATCCTCATCTATTTTTAAATTGTATGTGTGAAGCATGCAACTCCACTCTTCTTCACCTACACTTGCTAATACCTTGCAAATTTCTTCGTACAAAAATCTTCTTTACCACTATACATCAAAGCAAAACTAACTCTCTTCTAGAATGTAACCAAATACTAATTTTTGTACACTTTATTAAGCACTTCATTGCATGCTCCGCCATGAATTACACTTCCTATCAACTTATATAAATTATTATGCATAAGTTTTCCTTTCATCGCTACCAAAGGACAATGACCAACTTTGATGACTCCATCTTTAGCTGAGCAGCTATAACTACATGAATCAAGTCACCCAAATGATACTAAATTAATTTCAAGTTTTGACATGTGCTTAACATCACCAACCATCTTCATTGTACCATCATGCATCTTAATTTTAACACTGCCACTTCCGTCAACTTTAATCTCATTATTATCCACTAGCACTATATAATCTCCATTAAATTCTTCATAAGTATTAAACAATTCTTTCTTTGAAGAAATATGGTAGCAACATGCAAAATCTAAAAATCCCTAAATTTTTCTAAACTTTCTTACCTTTACAAACCATGAGAAGATCGCCACCATTACTCTCATCTACCATAGGAATCACTACATCTCCAAACTTCTTGCAACTTAGTTTCAACTCTTCTAGGCCGATTTTTGTTTACAAAATATAGTCTTTTCTATGAGAATGAAAGCATTTTTTATTAATGTAATCCACCTTGGGTATAGAATTTGACCTAAAGTTATTTTTATTATATCCACCACCTCATGCTGTATCCCTATTATGATGATCATAATTTTGTTTTCAAAAGAACCTTCCATAACCAACGTATTATCACCGCTAACATTATATTCTACTCCCAAAAACATATCATTTTCAAATAAAATTGAAGTCACATCATTCCAACCTAATTTGTCCTTCCAACTAGTATCATTTACACTAACAGCTAGTATGACTTGTGCAAAGCTAAAGGCTTGTTCTTGATCTCAATCTTTTCTCTTGCATTAACTACCCACACATCGACCTATAAAATTCTAAAAAAAAAAAGATTATGCACACTTATTCATTCATGCATTATCAAGTAGTAAAATTCAATTTAAAACAAATAATTAGTCAATGACTTTGAAACATAATACTCATTTTCCCCATGTCTCTGGGTGTCGACTCGCCTAGAACAACCACTAAAGCCAATTTCAATTGAATTCGACTTGATACTCTCTTCTAAATTGAGTTCCAATTAGCATCCTCCAATTGTTTAGGGTTTTGTCTCTTCATGAGCAATATCAAGTCCTTGAGTTGTTAAAACATCATTCACTTTGCTTTGCCAAAGAACAGGAAAAAAAAATCTCATCAAACGATTCTATTTCAAATTTTGTTACACCAATTTGTGTCCTCACCATCTTCAATTGTTTTGCACAAGACTTCAAACAACCTCAAACCAGGTTCTAATGTGGTGCAAAACCCGAGCAATAACACAAAATAAAAGGAAAACCAAACATAATGTGGTTCAGCAAAGCCTCCTACACAAAACTTCACCACCAAAATTGCAGAATACACCCACTACTCAAACACGAAACAAATACTTCACTACCCAAAACCATGTAACATTTAAGTAATCTTCAGTCCACAACTATTAGGCCTTGCAAACTACTATTGTGTTAAACTACATGAGAAGGCAACCATTTCACAAAACCCACCATGGCTCGCACCAAAGATTCTACGATCCAGATTTGTGGTTGCCACTACGCGCCATTGATATTAGAGGCGCACATAAACTAGCCACAATACATTCTATTTATACTAGCAAATAAAGCCTTTATTTCATTTGGATACATACTTCAAGCCCAAATTCAACAAGAAAATTTTTTTTTTTCTTAAATAGAGTACGTCAACACATTTTGTTCTTGTTTAGGACACTACACCATACAATTACCAATCTAACCTAAACCAATTCAATTTAAGCCACATCTCAATACAGTTAGTTACCCATTATCTTTAGGATGGTGGGAGACCATTTTATAGACCAAAATAGAGACAGCAAAAACAAATTATAAGAGTGGCTAAAGCAACCTCAAAGGCAATGCAAAAAAACAAGTAGAATAGCGAGTAAAGAGAATGTTGAGGAAGTGCCTCACATGTAGAGCAATAGGAATAAACATGACTAAAAAACATGTCCACACAGCATCCATCAAGCAATTAAGTTTTTGATGCTTTGGTTTCTTCTTCAAAACACCAAATGTGGCACCATAAGCATGGTGCTGAATTTGGTTTCATTCATGTCATAATTATAACAAATGACGCTGGATAAAAATGTTATCCAAGCATTTGAACTTCCTTGATTTCTTAAAATTGAGTGTTCCAGCTTTATTTTCTGTATATTTCAACTCTCAATTGGTGATCAATCAAGCATCTAAATTAGTTATAATTTCTTAATGGGGTGTTTCAACTCTCAATTCTTTCTATGAAGTGAAAATTTTCAATTCTCAATTTGGTTTCAATCAAGTGCTGAATTGTATGCATGGCAAGTGTTTTGCTAGTTATCCATGGCTTTGGAAGTGTCATGTTATCACTTAATGACCAAATTATTTAATTTTTAACAAACATCGAATTTTAAAAACTGACTAATCACATTGGGATTGAAAAAAAAATAACAATTGAAATACTTGGTTGAAAAATCAAGCAAGTCCATGCACTTGGAGTGTGTTTTTCTAGCAAACGATGCATGTCATAGGGAACCTGATGAAGAAACCATTCCAGAATTTTTAAAATGAAATGAAAACCTGGACTGGTCTGCAAAAAGATCATATTACCCTTTAGTTGTTTCATATAAGGAAGGCTAAGCTTGCATGAGGGGGTGCCAAAAATCAAGATAGTTCAACAATTGTTATTGTTTAAGCAAAATAAAATCAACTACACATATTTCTAAAGCAACATAAACAAAGGACATGAAGAAGAAAAATACCCTGAAACTCATGCATAAAGCTGCCCCAAACACATTCTAACATGCAAATTGTACAGAGAAGTGACATGGTAGATGAATGGGAAATTAATCAAGGAAAATTTAAAGCAAAAAGGCAGAGAATTTAGAGAAACATTTGTAGTCCAAAACATGATTGTCGAGAGAAACAATGATGAGACATTCATAGTACTTACGAAGAACACCCAGAAAATTAGCAATGGGAATCCACTTCTTTATATAATCCGAAGTGATCTCAAAGTGCCTGCAGAAATTGCAAAATCTTATTACTTAAGGAAACTACTGGATTTCAAATTCATGCTGTCCAAATATTGAAAAATATAAAAATATAAGTTGCTGTAACCATTTCAATGCCTTACTTGGTAATCAAGTCTTGAGAGAGTTTAATCAGTTGTATTTCTGAGTCTGGAAATATTATTTGATAAGCTCGAACAGCTTCAGCAAATTCACTGACTAAGGCCTAAGATCAAATCATTCAAGATAAAGTTTATGTTAGTACAGGAACCAATTGACAACAAATGTAAAGATGGTACATGTAGCACTTACACCATGCGCAGAGCCAGGAACTGACTCGGTATTATTTCCATGCTCAGAAAGGTTACTAGATTCTACTGAAACAATGGCTATCACTTCATGCGTGAGCTGAAGGCCATCAAGAGATTGTTCTAACCTTTCAAATAGTTTTGCTTTTAAGCTGTCCACCTGCTAAGACAAAGGGTCATTTGTTATCATACGACACATTGCCCTCCCCAACAATTACATGATAAGAGATACACAGTAGACATGCAGGTTCAAATATAGCTTACAACTCACAGTTTAAAATTCAGCATCTATCTGCAAGCACTAAATATAGCTTACAATTCATAGTTTAAAAAAATATGAAAAAACATAAATAAGAACTGCAGCCACATTAACATACTGGCTAACAAACAAACAATTTGAGGTGATAAATAGAATGGATACAAACCGGAAAATCCAGCTGTTTAAGAAGTACTGCAGCCTCAGCTCTTGCCTGTATGGATTCAGAATCTGAGAATAACTTTCCCTGAAAAGCAGATGAAACAAATCAAGCTCCACATCAGAGAAAACTTAACTTGAATAGCACATATCAATAGAAGTCAAGCCCCATAATTAGGATTTCATTCTTTCAGAAAGTCTCTAACCTTATATTGGGAAGCCTAAGGATTATGCCCAAAGATATAAGAAGTGATAGAGATTTATGACACAGTGCAAAAACTTTTGCCAGAGGCTTACACTGCATAACCTTGTGTCCAGGAATCTCAATTTATTGCAATCCTAATGCTTTTCATGTTGTATGGTCTGATATCTGGTATCCAAGTATAGAGCTAGCATCAATTGAATCCAAATATTTTCAACAGGAGGAATTCAGTAATCAGACAAAAGTAACAGTGGGTGATGGATTACCCCTGTGGCCCAGAAACCATGAAAAAGAACAGTTGCGCGAACTTCCATTCAAATAAACCTAAGGGTAAGTTACCCCCCCCCCTCCCACCCCAAGAAAAAAGACAGATTCATGCAAGTAAATGGCACCAATTGCGTTATGAAAAGCATGGATATTCAGATCATCACAAATTCAAATTTCCATTTGCAATCTTATATGGCTAAAGAAAATGCTGGAACAATAAAAGTGGAAGTAAACATCCATGGCTACTCTATCCATATGCTTAAATGGGAAACAAGAATATACCTGCAGATTTTTTATAATCATGGCCATAGCTTCTTCAGATGCTCGCTTACAATCCTGGAATGATGAGTCCCCATAGGCCTGGTGCATAAAAAATAAAATAAACATAAAATTTAAGATCATGTATAAAAAACAAGGGGAAAATGCCAAGAAAAAACAAGAAAAAATAAATGTTTGAACCAGCCATCAAAGGTCAAGGTTTATAAGGACTGGCCTTAAAAATTGGCATTGCTCCCATGTAGAACCTGACTGCATCAGCATATGCCTCTGATTTAATACACTTCCCAAGTCTAGAAGGTAGATCATATATGAACTGCTCTATTCAAGAGAGGAAGAAATTCATATGACTCACATATTGCCAAAAATATATGCATTCATCATGCAGTATAAGAAGATTCTATTCAATCCATTAAAAACTTAAACTAAATTAACAGGGGAGAAAAAAAAGAAAAAAGAAAGCTTGAACATCGAGAGCCAATGTTACTTTCAAAAAATAATTGTTGCAAACTGCATTATTGAGAAACTCTTTTGAAACAAAAACGCTGCATGGACATGATAATTACTGTCAACGAACAAGAGACTAAAATGCAACCAGCTCGCAGTTCAACAACATTAACAGCTGAACATCAATTAAAAGTCAAATAGCAGATCAAAAACAAGATTGACTCAACAAAATTAACGTTACAGGGTTCCAATTCAGCATATTTGGCAAGGAACATTCTCTAACCTCCTAAAATCCGATTCAATGTCAGTTCAAAATTTTCTCAAAAGCCACAGCAATCATGTTGTCATCGTCATATATATGACATGCAAGATATGATGGTTCCTGGGTACCTGAACTTTTCGAAGAAGGTTGCGTGTGCGATGCAATTTCTCTATATGTTCTCTCTTCTCGAAAAGTTTAGTGTTCACGCCATCACTTTTTGATTGCACCGTCATTATCTGCAATGAATCGGTAGAATCTTAAGCACTGACATTTACATAATAAGCAATTGAAAGGACATATACTTCAACGAGAACGAATATGAGAAATTTGGCACATGCCTTATCGAGGAGCTGCTCCATATTTGTTTCCATGCCAACAATATTAGTTTTCATCCTGTAAGAAGAAATAAATTAATTAATGAACTAAAAATCACACTGGCGTCACATGTAAGGATTGAAAGGAATTGCTAGCAAGGCAGGTGAAATTATATACCTTTTAATTGTGTCAGTGGCACTAATAAACTTGTTGTAGTTTTCATAAACTAACATTTGCAAATCTGTGTCTAGATTCTTTATCTCAGATGCCATCTCAACATGCTTCTGTAAAAGCCCTTCCAGGTTTGATTTTCGCACCTGAAATCAAGTTACAAATAAATCAGTTAATCCGAAAAGGAAACATCAAGAAAATTAACGTGAGGTTCAAAATAAATGAATGAATGAATGAAAGCAGGCGTACCAGCAGATTCATGTACTGATCTGCATCGAAGGAGGTGGTGTTAATGACATCCAAGGAACCATATTTGAGAGGATTGTTGGTGTTAGTAACTGATGGATCTGGAGAATAGAAGCTTGATAACAGATCTCTCATTCTCTTTGCCTTATCATCCATCGGCATATCGCCCTCCCCCATTTTGTTTTTGAAAATCAATGGATTGTAGATCCAAGATTCTGGAGATGGCTTCTGGTTTAACAAGGCGGTTAAACAGTTCCGGTTAAGTAATGAGTTTCGCGTCCTAACTCGTTATAACACTAACGACTACACGTTCTAACGAGAGGCAGCTCCATTTCGCTAAGGCCCAGAACCATGGCCTCCAAGCCCAATTTTCTAGACAGACAGTCGAGAATTTTTTATTTTTTATTAGAGGAAACTACATATCGAAAAACATAATTTGTGAGCCTAAATAAATGAATAAAACTCCTTCTATTCTAGATTTTTACAGAAAATATACGCCCTGACTTGAATTCGAGACTTACTGTGTAGATCTAGTCAATCAAGAATATTGAAACAATCCACGCATTCATCTACTGTTGGACTGCACCTTGTAAAGTAAATTTCAAAATCTATTTTTATTTAAATTTGTGGTAATTAAAATAAGTATTTATAAAAATAGAGATGATTTATATTGAAATGAAGAAATTATTATTTTTTTGTATAAAGTAGTTTGTACTTTTTTTTCCAATTTAGCAGTTATTAATTTTCTTTATTTTTAATTCTTTGATAACTCTTTAATTGTTATTATTTTTTTGTCCCTAATTCCAGGATAGCTCGTTAATTTAATTTCAAATTTCATTTCACCTTCAGTTCAATCAAGAGAAAAAATATGAATGGAAATGAATGGTCATATTGAGCTATTTCATTCTAGTTGTGTCATGACCTATATCAAAGAATTAATAGATTGACTTAGGTTAACTGAAGTTGATTTAATATAAAATTATTTTTATTTCAATCCCTGAGTTTTTTCTATATTTTTTGGTAGTTCATCGTTTCATTGTTGAGTCTAATTGAGTCAGGTAAAGGTTAAAACAACAACAAACTGAGAGAAAATGAGAGCTAGATTAGGTTTTTAACTAGGTGACTAGATCGTGCTTAGGACAACTTGATCAAACGAGTCATGTTTGAAGGCTAAACTACAAGGCCAAGCTGGATAAATAAAAGACTTTTTATCTGAAAACAAAGGAAATAGTACATAACTAAATAAAGATATTAAATAACACGACATATCTTGACATCATGTTCCTCTTTAATTTTAGTTTAGTCATTGTTTATCATTAGTGTCTCTTTTTAACATTTAGCAATGTATATGGTGGTATACTAATTTTATTGATTACACCAGCCAAGTTTTTAATGATCATTCTAGATTTTTTATCGTCAACAAAAAAATTCACATCATTCATATTTATTTTTTTTACAATTGACCCGTCTTTTAATTAAATTTTCAGAATAACACGAACATCTATTCGGACTAAATACTATTTTATATTGTTGTTAAACTTGACTTAAAATATCAACTTTCAAACCTTGCGACCTCACTTCTTGCTTAACATAAGTTTAAAATTAACCCATGTCAGAGTTGTTTTTGCATGACCCGATTGACTTAGCGAGACCTAAAGCAACATAGATGATCGGTAAAAAATATGGTTTAATTTTTTTTGAAAAATCAAGATGATATTTTTTTTATTTTAATATTGAGACAAAGACATATTAAACCCAAATAAATTATGAATATCAACTCAAAATAAATGTAATATTGAATAATTAAATTGAAGAAAAAAATTCGATCATAATAGGTGCTTATAAAATAGAGTATAAACCAAATATTGAGATATTTATTTGACATGGCAGTAACTTTATAGAAAACAAAGTATAAAAACCAATTACAAATTAATGAAATATTGAGGGGGGGGGGGGATCTAAGAGGAATTAAATTGAAAGAAAAAACAATGAAACATATAACAAAAAAAGGAAAGAAAAATGAATCAACTTAAGTTTTGCCTCAATTATTTTAGTATAGTATATAATTGTTTATTCTTATTAATCCATTTATTGATTTATTTTACAAAGAAATATATTTTTAATGAAAATTTAATGTAATTAAAATAAATAATTACAAGAATTCATATCATTTAAAGTAAGGAGGGATTGGATTTATTTCCCGAAACCCTTTTTCTTATTCATTTATTTTTTCTCTCACGAAAATATGTTTGATACTGTAAGCATAATTTTTTAAATAAAAACTCATCATCATCTTAAAAAAATCAGTCACAATAACAAAATAAATCAAGACCTCCGTATTTACGTGGTAGTGTGGCAAAAAAAACTTATTTGAAACCTTTACATTAAAAAATAACTATAAATATATATATATATATATATATATATATATATATATATATATATATATATATATATATATATATGTTTTAATTAGAATATATATATGAGAGAACTGTCTTTCCAAAAACTGCATATTAGATTTATATATAATTTTACATATAGTAATTGGCACTATTATTATAAAATAAAAGCTCTAATTTTGTTTGAATAATATAGTATAATTGGATAATTTCTTTAAATATCATTGCAGTGATTTAATTAGAATTTTTTTATTTTAAAATATAAAAAATAAACAATTAAAAGACATCAAAACACCCCTGTAATCAACCTTAAAACTATAGTTAATCTAAAATAATAAAAGAAATTACAATAAAATTGTTTTTTTTCCAGTATAATCAAAGACCTAAAACCACCTCCATTGAAATCTCTCTTAAAGACATTCATTAACAACAAGATCAATATTTTTCTTATCGGAATATGGTCGACCAAAACATTATATTAACCCTATTGATAGAAATTCAGACACTCGAAGTTAAGTTGATATTTTCTAGGAAAGCTAAATTTAAGTTTGTGATTAAACCTAATAAATTGATAACCTATATGGAGACACAAGATGATAAAAATTGAAATCTCATCCAACACCTATGAAAAGACATGACCAAGTAGTATAAAAGATATCATGAAGCTTGATTAATTTTTTTACAAGTCAAAATAATTTAATGAAAATTAAAATTAAAAGAATTCATCATATACACGCACAATAAATTCAACAATAACACATTATTAAAACTAAAAATTATTTTCTTATAAAATAGTATTTATAACTAAGAAGAAACAAATGATTAAAAAAAAACCCTTGGCCAAATAATTTTTTAAAATATTTATTTTAATATTAAAATAATTGTTTTTAAAAATTATTTTAATTTAATATATTTTTGAAAAAAATTACACTTCCTTTTAATACTAAAGACATATTTAGTATTCAGTTTAAAAGCACTTTCAAAAATATGTTTTAAAAAAATACATTAATACTAAAAACATTTAGTATTCTGTTTAGAAGCATTTTCATAAATATTTTTAAAAATAAATATTTTTTTGTGATAATATCAAATAATTTTTCAAATAATAAATAAAATACAATTTCATAAAAACCGCTACAAATTGTTTTAGAAATTCAGGCCTGGTGAAGGACAGGGATTTTATTCATGTTTCTCAGGTTAATTTATAAAAAAAAAAAAGCTGGGAGTTTAACTGGAGGGGAGCGCCGGGCCTGAGCAGCAGTGCAACGCACAGGCGACGCGTGAAGACCTCGGCAGCAAGCTACCTTTATGGGCCTTCCCCCTAGAAAAATAAATTTAATATCGTGTGGACCATTGGTCCACGTATCAGATATTAAACTGATAAGAACAGATACTACACTTGATCTTAGCCAAAAGGCCGAGAAAGGTATACTTTTCACTGCCTCGCGCTTCTCCTTTTATGGACTACGGCCACACAATACTTTCAGTTCTTTTCCATGTGGGATATAAAACCGCGGAAACGCAACACAAGCTCTGGACAGCAGCAGCCACCTGCCAACCTGTCACCCAGATGCGAGAGAGAGCACGCACCGGTGAAAAACAAAGTGGTGTGTACTTAAGAGATCAACGAGAGATCTTGTTTATCTATCTGTTTTGAAAATATTTTAAAAAAAATATTAAAAAAACATTTATATTTATTTAAAATAGAAAAACATTTATATTTTACTTATATTAAGGGTGCTAACCAATAATTAAATATAATGAGTATTTTTTTTAAATACCTAAAAACTCCATTTTGAAGGCTTAAAACCCACCACAAGTAAAAAAAAAAAAAACCTAAAAAGCAACTAATTTGGCAAAATCTATATTCCAATTTTCCAAGCACTCAATTCAAGAATTGTAAATTTCAATATTATAGTAGCATCAAAACTTGTGATTTCAAATTTTTATATATATACTAGCTGTCACAATTCAATAACAGAAAAAGCAAAGAACAAGCAATATAAAAAATAAAAAATATATAGATGGATAAAACTTGATTTCAGATTCATATTCTTATTCGAATATAAAAGGTAAAAGCCCTTGAATCCACAAATAAGATAAAAACAATATAAGAAAACTAAAATTAGATTGACAAATAAAATTATGATCGAATGATTAAAGTTGATTTTAGATTTATGTTTTGATAAGAAGTCAAAGGATAAAAACCCTCGATTTCACAAATAAGTTAGAAATAATTTTAAAAAATAAAATTAGATTAATAAAAAAACTTGACCTGGTAATTATCTAAACCAAAAAAATAAAAAAGCTAAACAAAAGACCTTAATCTTTTTATCATAATGAATCAAGAAATGAAAGTATGAAAATCAACACCATAAATACAATTAATTTTGGATAATTTATAAAGAGTTAAATGAGTAACCAAAAGTATAAACAAATTCTCTCTCACAATATTATTGATGAATAAAACAAACAAATTCTCTCTCACAATATTATTTATGAATAAAACCGTTTTTTAATAAAAATCAAGACTGGAAAATACTAATAGAATTTAAAATAACAATAAAAATTTAAATCAACTATGAAGATAATGCAATTTGCATACAAAATCTTAAGATCATTTTGAAGCTTAATTTCCAAGAAATCTTAACCATGTATAAATTGGAATTTTCTAGTAAAAAATCTTAACTCTATGGTTGAATCAAAAGTTATACCTGTTAGTTTTCTTTTATATATAAAAATAATAATAAAAATTTAAATCAACTATGACTTGTAATATAAAAATAAAAAAAAATATTTTTTTAAAATAATATAAAAATATAATTTTCATCGAACTACAAAATACGAGGGATAATTTTATTTAAAAAAAATCACCGACATCTAACCTCGTTCATGGACGCATTCAAGTTTTGACCGGAAAATAATATCCACAAATTTCAGCATTTAATTAATTACTTAAAGTCTTGAACAGATAATCACACAGCGACTAATGCATTGGATTTTTTCGTCCTTTCCTCAGCCGCGCCCAGTATTCATGAATGGAAAGACCACCGAATCCCAAAGGCACAAGCAAGGAAGCTTCGTTTTTGCTCTTTGACTTGGTAAAAGAAAGAATAATTATAGTATATTCCTCCATGAAAAAAATAATTAATAAAAAAAATATAAATATAGGACACTTGGAGCGGCTCAGAAGCACAGCTGGCGTCACTCTGCACGCCAGCAATGACACCGGCGCCACTCATGTGACTCTCTTGGAACCAATAAAAATAAATTAATTAATAAACCACTATTTATTTTTTTAATCTTATCACAACTAAATCCAGCCCCGCTTTTTCTATAAAACCCGAGGCATACAACCTCGCTTACCTTCTTCTCTTTCGCCTGTATTTGGTCTTCCTATTTTAGGGTTTCCGCCCCCCCAATACTCTCTCTCTTTCTCTGCGTTTCGTCAGCTAACTATTCTTCTTTCAGTCTCTGTTTTTGTTCTTTTTTAAATCTGGAGTTTCGGATCTAATTTTCGGGTGATTTCTTATTCTCGTGTTTCTAAAAATCTGCGCTGTTCGATTTGGGGAACAAAAATTAGGGTTTTGTAAGAAGTACCAATGTTTTTAGAAATTCTATGAGTTACGCTATATTCATGCGTCGAATTCGAATTCTTCACTCTTTCTCGGTTGTGTTTCTCTACTGGTTTTATGTGTTCTCATGAGTCAAATCCTTTTTATTCTCTAGATCTCGATCCCTAATTTTTTTTTTTATCACAATCTAATCATAACCGAATTGGATAGGTAGTTGTTGAATTTATTTGATTTTGATAGCGAAGAATCTAGAAATTGTAAAAAGAAATGTCTGCAAGGCATGCACCGAGCTCAGGATCGGATAGTGATCCGCGATATGCGACTCTCGATGAGAGGAAAAGGAAGAGGATGATATCCAACAGGGAATCTGCGAGGCGATCCAGGATGAGGAAGCAGAAACAAATGGAGGATCTGGTCAATGAAGCGAGCAAATTGCAGAACGAGAACAATCAATTGAGGCAGGGTATCAATGCCGCCCACGAGCGCCTCATGGAGATGGAATCAGCCAACAATGTTCTGAGGGCTCAGGCTGTTGAACTGACTGAGAGGCTGCGGTCGTTGAACTCTTTGCTGCAGATTGCGGAGGAAGTTAGTGGACTCTCCATGGAGATACCCGAAATACCCAATCTATTGTTGGAGCCGTGGCAGCTCCCCTGTTCAGTACCGCCCATTATGGCATCTGCTGATATGTTTCAATATTAATGTTTGTGAGCCTGTTCAATGCTTTGCTGGAAGATGGTGTTTGTTTCTCGTCCGGGGTTTGTCTTTTGCTTGCGTGGGTCTTTATATTAGCATGGGTTAATGTGTATGGTGTTTGTTTGACGGGAGTTTAGTTTGGTCGAAGTTGTGATGTTATGGGTCCTGTTTGAATTTCTATCACCGTTTATAATGTAGTCAGTTTCCAATTTGTTTCACTTTCTGTACTTTTATGTTTCCTTGCAATTTAATCTGGATGTGATTGCATTATAATTTTCTTTGTATGGACGAGTTTGGTTCAGGAGCATTAAATCATGATAGTGGATTTGATGTTTAAATGAAAGTGAGTATGGTCTCCGGCATATTTGTGTTCACGGGTTATATGTACTCTCGTGCACTTGATTGCCACACACTTGTGAGGAGTTGGGGCTCTAATGTGCCCAATTTGCTGCTGCTGTTGGTTTCTTAATAGTTGAACTAATTTGGATGGTTAACACTTAGTGGGTTCTAATGTTTATATAGTAATGATGGTGGATTGCTGTTCCGGTGGCTTGTAAGGATACATGCTTACAAGAACTTAACTAGAAGATCAACTAGAACGATGAGATGGTTGTTGATTGCGCGGGTTGAACCTCACGCTGCAGAAGAACTCTCTTGAATGTCTCAAACTTTCTACTAAGCCAATTTAATTCTTTGTATATGCTTTTAATTTTTCCTCATTTGAGTGCACCGAGAAGGCCCTGTCTATAGTATTTTGATTGCTTTTATGGCTGTGTTTTTGGAAAAAAAGCAATTAAAAAAAATCACTTATTGAGTTTTGTTCAAGGGTTTGCTTGAAATTATAGTTGAAATTGAGATTGAATAAAAAGTAATATTATGTCTTTAGTTAATATGTTTTTAACATTGAGATTTGGTTGTAAAATTATCAAGAACACAAATACAAAATACATATACTTGTGTTATGAATACTTTCAAAATATTGTAGATCTATAATTACCATTATTATTACAAAAAAATATTAATAACCCTTGAATATGAAAGATTTGTTGTTATTGTCCTCTCAAACTATTTGCAATCTTATCATATAAAAAATTCATATGTGAAGGTCTCTATAATCCTTGATTATTTACGTGAGTTATAATATTTGGTAAAAAATCATCAAGAAAAAAAATTGAGATTGAGATTATATTAAACAAAAACAACATAATTTTCTAATTTCTTTTTAATAAAATTATGTAATGTCATATAAACAATTATAATTTTAACTTGTGTTTTGTATTGATAAGATGATATGTTTTTGTAAAATTGTCCATTATTACTTTTATATTCCAAAAGAATATTCTATCATGTTATGTAGTGATAAGTGTGAACGATTAAACATTTTTTCTCGACCACTTGATTATTCATGATGTCAAAAATCTTGTAAAAGATATCTTGTCTTTATAAGAAGCTAAATACTTATATTCATTCAGATAATTGATATCAACCAAATAGTATTTCCTTGAAAATATAAAAAATATTTGGGTAAAGCTATGCACTTATTTTAAGCCTGTCAATAAGGAGTTTGTGTATGTGCATCTATGAAAGTACATTAGGTATTGAACACATAAAAGGTCTTTCAAGATTTATGTTTTATTTTTTACTATGAGTTTTGTAATTTAAAACAAGACTATATACTCATTTCAGGCCAGTCATGAAAGAGTCAATGCATTATATTATTGACCACACTAAAGAGATTGAAAAGGTAATAAAAGTGAAGGCTAAGTTTCGATAGTTTAAAGCATTGTATTTGATATTAATTACAAGGTAAATAAAATAAAAAAACATGATTTCTAAATTGTTGTAAGAGTATATACCTTTTGTCTTGTGCTCTTATACACCAATATAAGCATTTTATTATAGGATTTGCTCAATTCTCATTAAATTTTAGGCAAGAATGCTTTTAATAGTTCAGATGTACTGAGAATTCTATTGTCTTTGCATTAATAGCCCTATTTCTGGATAAGTTATTTCATAACCTAAAAATGGTTAATAGTTGTATGGATCAAATAGCTTGCATTACAAAATATTAACCATAATGATTGGTCTAAATTATCATAGTATAAAATGTTTTCTATGCACAGATGATATCATAACATCATATTAAAGGGAATTTAGAGCCTCAAAAAACATCATTTTAGATAATACTAATTAATCTAATAAAAAATTCATTAATTAATCCCAACATTCAACTTAAAACAGAGTATTTTAGATAATACAAAACTCATGTAAATAAACTAAAGAAATGTGAAGAGCTCTCCATCACACATGAATTTGTAAAAAAACAAGTAATTAATACAAGAAACAAGCAAGCAATTAAGACAATAGAAAATTTGAGGCAAGTGCAATAGTAAATAATATATTTAAATTATATGCAAGTGAATTAGTTCATAGTAAATTAATAGTATTGGAAATTAATCACAATCATGGTAGATTAATGAGGCAAAACATAAAGTTAATTAAAATTTTTTTTGGAAACTAAAATAAGGATGAAACTCACCGTCAAAATATTATTACAAGATCCTGATGACTTAACTTTCCCTAACATAAATATACAATATATTCATACAAAGAAACAACATATAGCAACGGTAAGAGAATTGAAATAACAAAAGAAAAAATAACTACATAAATGAGTTTTCAAAGGAGATACGAATGAAACTCACTCTTGAAATATTGTTATAAAATCTTGTTTTCTTAACTTTTCCCATCACATATATGATGTTTTTTCATCAAAAAAACAAAACAAAGCAAGTAATTTTTAAAAAAATGAAATAACCAAAAAAAAAAAAATTGCATGAATGAGTTTTTAAAAGAAGATAAAGGATGAAACTCATGGTTGAAATCTTACAGCATCTTGATTCCTTAACTTTCTCTACCACAAATCTATTGTTCATTCATGCGAAGAAACAATAAACATCAAAGAAAATTATACGAAGATAACAAGAATAATCTGTGTTATCAAAACAATAATTTAAAGTCTAGTGTCCGTTGAAACAATTGTTAACAATGGTGAGAGAGTACAGATCTACTGAGAGTTCTTTTGATAAAATTAATTCAATAATAATTAATTATTTTTCTATTGATGGAGAAGTGATGAGAAGCAGGAAGCAACTATTCAGTATTTTCTTACAAAATATTGTCCAAACTTGTTTCAATCAAACTAATTTTACTCAAACCTCATATGTAATCTCATTACTAAACACCCTGCTAAATGCTAGTGGTACTTGTGGATGAAATATAGCACCTACCACCTTGTTTCCGGGTGATTTTGGATAGACTTAGATCGGAAGTTGTAGAAGTAGAATGATCTTCAACTTGGATGAACTCATTTGGGGGACTCGGTGTTTATGTTTCAAGTGTGTCTATATTTGGAAGTTGATTTGGTTAATGGATATTATCGGATAACAGTGCGGCTCCTCTAGAAGCTGTGCATATTGGACTTCCTGTACACAAGGTGTTCGGGGCTGGGGGTATCAGCTGAACTGTGAAGCAAAGCATTAAACCAAACCCTCGTTTTGTTGACCAAACCAGGAAGCCAGGATGGATAATTGCGTGAGTTGTTGCCATAATTCCTGCTGCAAGGCATCTGGAGGGCTCTCAATACCAATTTTTCAAGTCATTTTTTTATTGCTCTTATGTCTTGTAAAATCTTTCTTGGATTTTTTCCGGACAATAAAGATTTTTTTATATTTATTTGAGCAGTGAGTGAGATGACATCTCCTTATTTAATAATTTGAAAAACGTGTTTTCACATCAACTATGACTTGAAGGTGAGATTATCTGATCTTGAACAAACACTTAACTGGTGAGATTGCCCTTGAGGCTTCAGCTATAAGCAAGAGATATTTGAATTTCTTACAGAAAAGTAAGACAAAATGGCTGGAAATTAAGTAGAAATATAGCACGTAACCAATAATTAATCACCAAATTTAGCTTTCAGGAAGGTAGGGTATACGTATGTGGTAATTAATAGAACATCATAACAGACTGGTACCACACAACATCTCCAGCGTTACATAAACCAATAAGGATCCAAATCATCTAAAGTTTAATTGCTGAAAAAGGTACATATTAAAGTAAAACCCATTTCAATCCTCGTAAGTGCGGCACTCATCTGTCTCCGGGTTGTCCTTGCAGTACTCCTCCAAAGGGTCAGACCCCTTCTTCTTGTCCTTGGCATGGCTAGCAGCAGCACTCAACTCCTCCACCTCATCCCATGCGGCTGCGCATTCTCCACTAGCTGCATCCTCGGAGCACGCCGCCTCTGCATCTTTTATGCTCTTTTCAACCTTCTCTGATATGCTATCAGGAGCTGCTCTCACGGGTCGGATTTGCATCCGCCCGGACCCCAGTTGGTATGTACTCCTCCATGGCTGGTTTAACTTGATGAGGGGCTGAGATTTTGGTGAGTCTGTTGCCCTAGCTAAGACTCTAGGTGTCGAGAAGTTAAGACCAGCTATTGTTGCCATTCTAGTAATTGTAAAGTTTGTAGCTGTGGTGTGGCGTTGTGCAATGGAGGTAAATTGATAATGTCGAGGGGAGGTGACAGTGAGGAGCTATATTATGGGGACATGTAACCGTTATTGAACACAGATTTCTTATCAGGTGCCAACCAATTGCATGCTTCCACGTTAGACTGGGGTTCGAGATATTTTAAGGAAAAATCTCAGTCCTGCCCTTTACTGCACGCACAAATTCTCTACGGAGGTAGTGAGTTGTTGCTTGTTAAAATAGCTACTCAACCAGATTTTTATTCTCTTCATCAACTTATATTTGGTGGGGAAAAAAAAGAAATAATAGTTGCATTTATGTAATTATTATCATGCAATAAAATCGTAATATTTCATTTAAATGTAATATTTAATAGTTTGGACTCAACATCGTAAAAATATATATAATATAAAGGAGTATCATGGGATATGATTTCATATCAATTCTCAACAACTAATAAATTAAATTTTAATATCTCTTATATTGTTTTTTTTATTAACCTAGATATATAAATTATTTTATATACATCTCGATTAATTTTATAAACATAAACCTTCAATGATTATAACATTAATGATTACAAGATTTAAACTGGAAATCATAGAGGAAATAAACCACTTATTATCAAGCAATTATTGCTGCCCACCTACAACATGGTTACTTTTAAGATATTGTTATTACATATACACATGGCTAATACATGTTTACATAAATAAATATAAAACAAACTTCGACTTATAATAATGGTTGATAAAACACAAAATTGAATATATAAATTAAAGTAATGATCAATATTCTTAAAATAATTAATTACATCCGTGATTTTTGTTATCGTCAAAGATCAGGGTTTACCTATGGAAAAGTTGGGTCAGGGTTTATTGATATTTATAGCTCTTTGTAACTTAGAAGTTCCTAACCCACCTGCAGAATATCAGCCATGGCAGACCTTTATCTGTCACGAATTCAATATATCCAAATACAAAAAGAGGGAGAAAAAACGTGATTCCCATGTAAAAATGCCGGGGGACGTCCGATAGAATATAAAAGATCAATTCGGATAGAATATATCTCAGGGAGTTAATAAATTTATTCACGCCTAAGATGTTGAAACTTGGAATGATTCCAATTCCTCCTCCGATAGGATCTTTAGAGATGGCAAATTCCTGGCCCCAATAAATACTTGCCTTATCATCAGTGCTGAATGCTTATCCGGGCATGGTGCTAAACAATTCCCTTTGCTAATAACAAACTCATTTTGTATTCTCAGGCATGGTATTCGATTCAGATTGTAGCCTTGCACTCCTGTCTAATGACGGGTTTATTTGTTAGAAGTTGATGAATTCATGACAATTTCAGAATTAGATAGGGTTTTTAACAACTATGATCTTGTACTGGCGGAGAGTGATTAGACTTAACCACTAGTATAGTAGGTTTACGAGGCGATTTTCATGAACTTTCTTGCAAAACAAGTCTCCTAGCATGATAGAAGAACATATAATGTTTTAAGTTAGTAAATGTAGAAAGTAAGGAGAGTGTTAAGTATGAAAGTAAGTAATCCAAGAGATAACAAGGTGACAGATGAGCAAGAACATGAGCGTTTGCTCTGTTTTGTGTTGGGAGTCATATTGCTAGTACTTGTTTTTGTGTTATGTTGTTGCTCATGAATAAACTTACATAATGATCCGAGATATTTATAGACCTTGTTCATATTAACTCACCTTGTAGAGAGTGTTGTCATAAGTACCTTGTAATGAGTGGATTTGTAGATACCTCACCCTGAATGATGGGCTTGGCACTTGGTTGTGATGCTTGTTGTGCCATCAATGGAGAGGTTGGTTACTCATGAGTAATTGACAAGAGAGAGAGGTGTCTTCTAAAAAGATGTGTTTTCCCTTTAAGAAGACAAGAATAAGGCATGTGCCTAAAATTACTTATCCTTTTACATATAGACCTAATGGACTAACTGCGTAATTAGGTCGATATCACTCGAATTGAATGGGGGTTTCAATTCATTTTTATGGAACCATCTTTTTTGACAAAATCCGCAAGCCAAAAATCGCATGGAACTCAAACAACTTATCATTCTACGCTTCTTTTAAAATTCATGATTAGGATAGTTATTGAATAAATAAGGATACAAAAACCCAATTAATAATGAATGCTGAAACAATGGTGGTTTCAAGTTTGGTAAAGAATTCACGATGAATGATTGGAAGAGGGTGTCATATAACCAATGATCTGGAACAGATCTGTTCAACTTGAAATTGATTGATCTCCTGACCAGCCATTCCTCACGAAACGATCCAACGAGATTGAACTTGTTGAATTCCATGCACATAAAATTAGCAACAGCAAAAACATCACCCTCTCCATTCAATTGGGCAAACGGTAAACAAGTAGCGGCTCCAAATGAAAAAACCAGTCCCACAATCCTGAACCCTATTGAGCACCACGTCTCATATCATATGGCAAGCAAGAAATTAGAGCAACTTTTAACCTTCTAGGGAGAGCAGAGAAGAAAGCAAAGCTATGTTCAGACTCGTTTTTGAATATGAAAACAAAAGGATTCGATGACATCTTCAACGCTTTACCAGTAATGTTTTTGTTCCAACTGTCAATAATTCTTTTACTATATCTAAAGCATTTGGATAACTTTCACAAACATTTTTACTCGGGGCCATAGACCCAGGACCCCATAACAATCCAGCAAAAAAGAAACGAAAAGAAAAGGAAAAACCTGCCCATAAAGCTTCATTGCATTTCTGTTTCATGAACTAGCTGGTGCACAGATAGCACAACCAAAAAGAAAAACTAGTATCTAAAGTAACACAGCGACAGAGTGAGACATTAACATTCCAGCAAAAAATAAATGAAAGGAAAAGGAAAGGACAGGAAAAAACTGCCCATCAGGCTTCAGAAATGCAATGAAGCACTAGATGTGCACAAAAAGCACAGCCAAAAAACAAAAAACTAATATCTCAAGTAACAAAACCATAAGAGCATCACAACGACGGAGTGAAAGACATAAAACTTCATACATTTACGTCAAACAATTGTGTGCTGCACATCTTAGACAAAAAATTTATTCTTCAAAGTCAGAAGGCAAAGGACCAGCAACTTAAGATTCACACACTTGGAACAAGAAATAAAGAAAGACAACAGAATACACTCTGACGCTGTTCATAAGACCATGCCAGAAGCATATGACATGATTTATTCTTCCACAACAACACTGATCTCACCTTTTTCCAGCAAGTCATAAAATGATCTCACTTTCCTCTGCTCGTTCCAGTGATGCATTTTCCAAAGACTACCAGCAGCCAAGCCAAGTGCAATCCCAATACAAATCTCCCTGACAACACTTGGTCCTTTTAAGGTCACATGAGCAACCCTACCGCCAGCCATTTGACTTTCCCGGTAACCTGCAAGCAACATTTTCTTATTTTTAGCACCCACAAGAATTCAGGAAGAAATATAAACATGTAGAACTGCAATAGGCCAGAAAATGAAAATCCCTCATTAGTTATATCTATACATATGCTAAAACGACTCCATTACCCTTCGCAAGAGAATAAGTATAATTGGCTGACTACTCACTACCAACACAATAAACGAACCCTGTCCTTTTAGGAATAAAAATACAAGGAAAATAAGGAGAGGATCAGAACAAGGCAAAGCAAAAATAAGTCATGCAACCTAATTACAAGTTTTATACAATTCATAATCCGATCATTCATTTTTCATTTAACCCATCATCATCATCATCATCAAACAGGTTAATATCAGAGGTCGCCTTTGACACGATCTTGTATAAGTTCCCAAAATCTTCAATTTGTTATAAGTTCCCCGCCCCGCCCCGCCCCATTCTCATGTCATCTCAAAACTTGACAGGAGTGGACTGACAAATTTCAACTTGCACACAACAAGAAGAGATGCGTGAAATTAAAAAAAAGAAAAGAAAAGAAAGAAAGATAGATGGAACCCTAGTTAAATTAAATGATACAGCGACTAACAGAGAGGAAGAGTCCCGTCCCAAGATAGATATAGATCAAGCTAGAGCGAGAAAGGCTAGGGCTTGCTGACCTGAACTTAAATGAACAGCGCTGAGAAGCTGATATCGGAGGTTCCACAGAAACGAGAGCCTGATTATGTTTGTGAATCTTCTCTAACACTAAGGGCGTTTGTTTGACAGGCTAAGTATGCTCGAAACCTGGAAATTTAATTGGGAGTAACCCATGGGCCCATTTGAGAAGCATAATTGGGCCATTAATGGGCTTTACAATTAATTTTTTATGAGCTGGACTGTACAGTGATCGAAATATTGATAAAACTATTTGTTTTTAATGGTAATTGATAAACACCGGTTCATTTCAGTGAACGCAATAAATATTATAATGTTACCAATCATATCACGAATCCTCGGTTCTTTTTTTTTTTTTCAAGCTCCATAAAACACTTTTGATTTCCCTTTTATTGTGAATTAACAAAATTTTCAATTACAATTACTATATTTTTACTTTTTATGTAATTATTATGTAATCTACAGTGGTGTTTGAAATTATGTCTTAAAAATATTTTTGAAAATTTTTTATTTTGTTTTAAATTAAAAAATTAGTGTTTTAATATATTTTTAAACAAATATATATTTTTAATTATGCTAATTTGACGTCAACTATCATGTATTATATTCGCGACGACTTCTGTTGCTATGTTAGAAAATATTTTTTTAATTATGCTAATTTGAAAATAACTATCGGCCATTGAGAAAAATTCTCAACTTTTACCTAACAAGCTGAGTTAGATTGATCTTCAAGGGGACTGGTTAGATCAGTTTTTATAATTTATATAATAAATTTTAAATTCAAATCAAAATATATATTATTTATAAAATATTAAAATAACCAAAATTTTAGTCGAGCTCACGAAAATATACATTTGGATAGAGTTTACTAGCATGAATGAAAAAAAGAAGTTAGATTGATTAAAAAGGACGCAGTCCCTGGATGGACGTCAAAGTCAAACATAGAAATTCTGGTAATGGTGATGGGCGAGCGAGGAAAAGGGATCGCAGGAATAGGCGACTCTCTGTATTGTCACGTTTCTATCCCGCTAAAGCAGGAGCTATGATCCAAGTAGAGAGTTCTTGTCTGGAAGATGCCAATATTCTACATGTCTGAGAAATTTGACAGAGGTGTGGGAACTCTTATTCTTAAACCTAGCCCGGTCGAGATTAGTTTAGGGCTTGCTGAGCTATGATCCGAGCCATCTGTCAGGATATTTTTGGCGCCAGGGATCCCTTTCCTTCATTGCCATCCACTCAATTGTCAATGCTCAATCTCAAAAATGTATTTGGTATCCAAGATATTTGCCGGCCTCCGATTAAACTACAGAGAAAGTCGTCAATCAACATCACAGATCCAGATCATTAGAATGCGACAGCATTGTCTATGATGAAAAAAGATGACAATTACTATAATGTGATTCCCCACCGTCGACCATGCATTTTTCTGGTTACAGATGGTGTCTTGTTAGGGCATCTCCAACAATGGAGCTAACTAAAATGCTAGAAAAATAATTGTTCGTAAGGAATCCTTTTCTTGATACTATAAAAATAAAGAACAAAATCTATTTTTTTTTGTTTGTTTTGTACTTCTGATGCTCTAAAATAGCTTTTGTTAGATGAGTAATCCACCCCCGACAACGGGTTCTACTTCTGTCGTCGCATGCATCTCTTGCAAATCAAGCAAAGGCAACTAATCCAGCAACATAGTGAAGATGTCTCAGAGCTTGTGTAAAATAAAATATTCTTGTTTATAGATTCAGCCGTTCTCCTAAAATAACAGGAAAAGGGAAATAAATTAGGGAGGAACTTTGATATCAAACATGAGGCCTTGGTTTTTCTTTTCTTGATGAAAGTTTAAAGGCTTGTCTGTTTTCTGAACGTGGGGATTGAGAATCGTAAACACCAGAAACACCAAGAATTAATTTACGGGTGGATTAGCCACTGTTTTTTTTTTTTTTATTTATGTATAGACATTTTGGATTTAAAAAGAAAATGAATGAGAGAGTTCAAGTTTCAAATTAACAGTTTTTTTTTTGCGTAAATATTCTAACCACACTTTCCTATTACATGAAGAAACAGAGATTCCCCCCACAAGACAGTTTGTGCCAATCTTCTCCCCTTCACTCCCTTCCACATCAAAAAACCAATTTTCAACAAAAAACTTTTGAAACATTTTTGAAGTAGTCTTTTTATTTCTTAACACACAACAGAGAGACTAATTTTCAGAAATGGACAGGCAGAGAAGTTTCTCATTCAAATCCACTAGATCCATGGTATTTTCTTTCGCAATCTCTTCTTTGTTCATTCTCATATTTTTTACCATCTGGGTGTCCAAATCTACCCCTTCAATTCTCCAAAAAACAATCTTTGAGCTCAACAAAACCTCCCTTGTAGCGAGTTTAAAACCACTTAGTGTACAGACCTTCAGTGACTTGACTATAAATTCCTCTTCAACGGCCGTGAAAAGTTCAATTTTTGTAGATACCCACTTTAGAGAACATGAAAATATTTCTGGGTTTGCTAGCATTCCATTTATTAAAAGCAAGGACAACGAATCTGAAACTACTGAGAAAGATAGAGATGCTGTAAATGGTAATTTTAGCACGGTACAGGAGAGAGCACCGGTACCAGAAACTGCAAGTGCTGAAGAGAAGAGGAGACCTATTTCAACGCAGAGAATTGAAGTTCAGAGGAGAGAGAATGTTGCAGAAGAGACTAGAGGAGCTACTTCACAGGAAAAAAATGAAGCTGCAAACAAGGAGGGGATTCGAAAGAAGAAAAAAGGACCAACTTCAGTGCCGAATATTGAGACTTCAAGGAATGAAAGAAATAAAGAAAAGAGCATTAGAGAATGTGATGTTACAAAAGGGAGGTGGGTCTATGATGAGAACTATCCCCTCTACACGAATAGCTCATGTCCTTTCATAGATGAAGGCTTTGATTGTGTTGGCAATGGGAGATTGGATAAAGATTACATGAAATGGAGATGGCAACCTCAAGACTGCAACATTTCAAGGTAAACCAATTTACATCGAACAGTCTCTTTCCTTTTATTTTGAAAAAGTAGGGTTTTTGTATTTAATTGAAAGTACAATGGTTGAAAAGACAGAATTCTTTTCGTTTTGAAACGGGCTGTTGTTTCATTCCACAGATTCAATGCGACAAAAATGCTGGATTTGATCAGAGGGAAGCGGGTAGTTTTTGTTGGCGATTCAATTAACAGGAATCAATGGGAATCCATGCTGTGTATGCTAATGGGAGCTGTGAAGGATCCTAAGAAGGTGTATGAAACACATGGAAGGAGAATCACCAAGGGAAAAGGGAATTATTGCTTCAAATTTGAGGTAAGATCAAAATTTACGACACTAAGAAGCTATTCCGTTGGACTTGGTGCTGATTTTTGAGGCTGGTTTTGCAGGACTATAAATGTACAGTTGAATACTATGTGTCACATTTCTTGGTTCATGAGAGTAAAGCAAGAATAGGGTCCAGGAGAGTGCAGACACTACGAATTGATGCTATTGATCGTGGTTCATCAAGATGGAGAGGAGCTGACATTTTGATTTTTAACACTGCACATTGGTGGTCTCATTTCAAAACAAAAGCTGGGTCAGTATTCTTGGCCTATTCGGCTCCAGAACCTAGGCCAGTGCATAGTTTTTATGGGAAATCTGATCTTACAATTTCAGTTTTCAATTAAAAAACTACAACTGCAACAAGTTTTACTAAGATCTGGTTTCATTAAGAAAGCATTACATTCATTGATTGTGGCAAACTCACAGCGTTATTACCAAAATGCAGGGTATCTCTAAAATAGAGCAATATAACTTCGGAAAGACCATCAATAGTTTGAATATCTTTGCTTCCTTGTGTCTATATTTTAGGTCGTTTGTAACTTCAGCTAACCTTGTGACAGGATCAACTATTACCAGGAAGGTAACCAAGTTCATCCCCAGCTTGATGTTTCTATAGCCTTCAGAAGAGCTTTAATGACCTGGGCATCATGGGCTGATAGGCACATTAATCCGAGAAAGACTCAAGTTTTCTTTCGAAGTTCGGCACCTTCTCATTTCAGGTTTGTTTAGTGCTGTCATTTTCAATCCCTTGACCTCGACGTGTCAAATTGTTGAGTGGCTTGTGATGCATTACACAGGGGCGGACAATGGAATTCAGGTGGGCAGTGTAAGGATGCTACACAGCCCCTAAATGAAACTTCAAATTCGGGCTATTCCGAGAAGAACTCCATTGTTGAAGAGACTATCAAGCTCATGAAGACTCCTGTAACTTTCTTGAACATAACTAGTTTCTCGGGATTTAGGCCAGATGGTCATCCATCTATATACGGAAAAAAACCAGGTAAGCGCTATGCATCAAGCATTCAAGACTGCAGCCATTGGTGTCTTCCAGGAGTTCCAGATACGTGGAACGAGTTTTTGTATCTTCACCTGCTATCTAAAATAGGCTATAAACAAGGGGACATGTTTCAGTAGAAGTGATTTATACTTTTTAGCTTGTACATTCTTTTCATTCCTCGTAATCTTGTAGGCAGGCAGGCATGTGGTGTCCCAGAAGTGATTTTTTTTCTTTTAATTTTTTTGGTGGGAGAGGTGTTTTACTTGAGATTCAGTTCAATGGAAGCTGAAAGAAATTCATCTCTGAACACGATTCTTGCAGATTCTGAAACATCTAGTATTCCAACCACAAGCGTGATGTCTGTACACGTGTACAAACACCGGTTACGCTGATGGCAGCCAAGGAGGATGCGCTCTTAGTGATTATGATTATTTTTAAAAATATTTTTTATTTAGAAATATATTAAAATTATATATATATATATATATATATATATATATATATATTAATATTATTTTTTAATATCAGCAAATGAAAATAATATAAAAATATTAAAAAATTAATTTAAAATAAAAAATAAATATAAAATTTTCAGAATTTTTTAAAAAGATTTTTAAAACGCAATTCTAAACACCTTGCTAATCATACGTAAACCCATCCCAGCTAAAATTGTTTAACAATTGCCTACCAACCTCAAAAGAGAAACAAAGAAAAATGCTTTGTTAGTAATGGTAATGACAATTTTATATGAAACAACAGCATATTTAATCGGATACTGTTGCCTTCTGCAGGGAACTGCAAGATCAGTTTCAAACTCAAACTCAATAATAATGTTTGACCTTATTATTGCTATCCTCCTGTCTTATTGAAACAGTCAAATTCACAGGACGCGCACTTGTGCATCTTTGTACAAATAAATGATGGCATAACTTGGTATAGGCAACTAATGTTCATTCTTTGAGTAAGAGACTGTTCAAATACCCTTAAGAATTACGCAAACATGCTCCATAATATCAAGCCATGCCAATAATCCATCAATGGGATTGGTGTTTCTTTGCTCTACCTTGGGAGATTGTGGAATCATCTCTTTTGGAACCCTCGGGTTTTCGAGCCCACGCAGGTGCCTGGTCTGGTCCATAACGATAATCATAGAATAGCTCCTCGCAAGCTTCTATATGCTCCTTTGCAAAGATGCCCACTCGATGATCTCCTGCTACCAGCATTACCTGAATAGCCCAACATATTATCCCAGTCAGTGTTGAATAAAGAAAAATTAGCTTGGCAATTACTGAAACTTAAATACCTTAGCATAGCAATTAGGATTTGATGAATGGTTTGCAAATTTCAGCTTATCCCCCTTTCGGTAAGCATCAAGGACAAACTGGAAAAGAAAAAAAGAAGAAGCAGGCCATATTAAACCGTGTGAGGAAGATGGCCACAAAAACAGACTCAGCAAATCACTTTGAAGAGGATATAATGCAACATTAATCAAGGGAGATCGCTGTAAGAAAATAGATCCTGCAAATTGCATTAACTTCTGAAACTGTAAACCAATTCAGTTCTCCATATCAGATATTATCACGCTACTGCTCAATTGTCAAAAGAGCAGCCATTTGAACGAGGTGAATTTGGTCTCAGAGGAGAGCATTATTTTTTGTTCCTACACAAGGGATTATATATTTTGTAATCAGTAACTATCACTTGCCTGATCATTCAAGTCAAAAAGGAATGATGAATTAGCACGATCATAGATTTTCCCACGCTTATCCGCTTCTCGATGAGAGATCAATTCACCAGTATATTCTCCAAGATAATCATTTTTGCTGACAGGGTTCTGAAATCACATCATCAAATTCATTGCACAGAACAAGTCACGAGTTTTGGAGAGCATGACAGCAGAAGCAGGCGGCAAGTAATACCTTTAAAAAGGCTCCCCATCCAGCAACATCAGACTTTGCCAAGAGGATCTGAAGAATGATATTATATATTTAGTGTGGGAAAACAAAAAATTTCTTTCAGAATGTATCTATAATATTAGAGTATGATAACAGTTAGTTTTTCTGAATCACTCACTCTCTGCTGCTGCCTTAAAAGAAGCCTCATGTTTCCACATTGTCCATCTCCTTGTTTTGGAGGCTCTCCTAATGACCCATCTCCGCAACTGCATAAAAACAAACATGTTTCACAAAATGCAGAAGAATGAAAGAAAGTGAAGGTCAAAGAGATTGAAAAATTCAGTAGTCTTGGCCATCAATAAATCCCATAATTTAGTAACTCAAATCAGATATCAAAAAAGAAATATGGATTTAATAGTTCAGTTAATCAGATTCATGGAACTGAAAGCGAGTACACTCAAATTCAGAACAGACAGGTTCCCATAACTGAATAAATCAACCAAACAACTTCATGCTTTACTTTTCTCCCTCTTCTTCTTCTTCTTCTTTTTTATATCAATACCCTGAAACTATCACTAGTATTCTTTAAGTCACCAGGCTGCTCCAATACTGGAGCCTTTGAAATATGGAACTGGACTGATGCAAAGATCAAATCTTTGTCTGCCTGGCTCCGGTTTGGGATAGAAAACACCAAGTCCAAAAATTCCAATTTCTCACAACTTGATAGAATGAGATCAATTTCTGAGACAACTAATATTCAGTTGTGATTCAATTAGTTTAATACCAGCTGCTTAGACCACGTGCAAATGTTCCTATAATTTATAGGCATGTGATGGTCAAGTAAAAAAACAAACAGGGAGAGAAAGAAAAGCATTTCATCCAACTTTGTTCTGGAGAATGTACTCCAATCTGCCCCCCCTAATGGATTTTAAGGTCTTGTAGTATGTTGAGCGTGCATAAACTGTCACTCTAATGAAATTTGGAGTATACAGAGATTGAGTTAATTCCAAAAGTTGATGTGCAGGTATGGCAAACTTGACAATACAACGCCATAGTGCTTACAGAAACACTCTATAAGAATGGAACTGCAATAAAGGTACAATTCTTTGCATAAAATACAATGATTATCAAGTATAAGCAAATAAAATACTTTACCTAACCCAGCAATTCCTACAAACATCTGGGTCACATTCACGTCCAGCAGCAAAGCACGGGCACTGTCGACTTCTGCATTGGCTCTTTGCACAGTGGCATCCTCTAAAGCGATTTTTGCAACTTTTCGAGCACCTGAAGAATTTAAAGATGAGTGATAAAAAGCTTGGTCCTGATTCAAATACTACTCATAAAGATGCTGCGTAGTACAAATGCACAAGAGCCTATTTTCTACATTTATATATGTTTCATGAACTTCAGTAATCAGTAGTCACCTTATGGAAAGATACATCAACATACCCGCAATATTTCTCACAGCAAGTTCCGTTATGCAGACATGAGCACTGCTTTCCACACATTGACTGGCATCCACAAGGTGTATACTGCTTACATGACTGATTTTTTCCATCAGCAATTCTTTTCCAAAATGATGGGTGACCAGCAGACTTCCAAGAATATTTAAGTTTCCGTGCCCTTCCCCTCCTTCGAAGCAAACGGGATCTTGTTGGCATATCTTGCTCCTACAGAAAATAAAAGGTATGGAAGAGATGGCTTTATAATGTAGAAACAACTTGTGGGATGAAATGGTGGATCATGGTAGACCCCTATGGTATCGGAAAGAAAGGAGGGAGGGAGAGCAGCAGTAAACGACAACAACATATTTAAATGCAACTGCTGAATAAAGTTGGAAATCAATATTAGAATTCTCACAACTATACAAACATGCTTCTCTTCCACCCTAATTTTTTCAAGGGTAGCTATCTTTTCCTGAAAAATCACTGGCAAGTCTATATGCCAAATCTATGGAGTACAATCACCTAGAAAGACAGCAAACTTGAGATGAGTTGAGGCAGATGGTGTCTTTTATAAAGCAAACTTAAGGATTTTGAAATATAATCCTTCCTGAAATATCATAAATCATAATGCATACCACATAATCTGTATCACTCTTCCCACTGTCTTCTAGAAATGATCTTGGGGCAACAGATCTATGAGGCATCATAGCTCCACTTTCACGCATGTAATTGGACACCTCTATACAAGTCTTTAAGCCTGAAAGCAAGTTCCTTGCAATAAGACAACTGCAAAGAACAAATTATACTTTGAGCACAACGTGAAAAATAAAGACATAAAAGTTTTGTTGGGCACAAAATATAGGTGAAGTTACATCTGAATTTATCAAAACCAGTAAGTTAATTAGAAGAGGGCTGAAAAATTCTGTTCTTTTGAAACCAACATAATTAAATTATGTAACACTTGATTAATGACAGGAATTTATAGAGTACATCCAGATTCCTAATAACTGAACATGGATTGCACGCTTGCAGTCCTGCATATCTAACAATTTTCAAACAAACATTTGACACCTGCCAATGATACGGGTATCTCAAAACATGTATTATTTGGTATCTGCATGAAAGTGTGAAATGTTTTTTATATACATAAACGCCAAACCTGTTTTTCCCAAATATCTCCACTCCCTTCAGATACAATTCTTTCTCAATGGGTTTCCACTCGCATTTTCTTAAAACCCCTTCCACAGCTCTGTTTACTGAGGATGACTGTTTTGGTCTAGGCACTCCAAAGACATCCTTTGCTCCATGCCCAACAATCTCCTCGGTACCAGAACAAACAGTTTCAAAGGAATCATTGGTCATCTTTTTTATGGGCATCTGAAGTTCAATTTTATCACTTGCTTTTTTAGCAGTAGAAATCTGATTGGGAAATACACCTTCAGCAGCTTCATTTACTACGTCCAAATGCAATAATCTTTTCTGTTTCTTACTACAATCCTCCATATCATCAGGAACCTGTGATGAGTCATCTGGTGCTAAATCTTTATGCTGTGGTGCTTTGCGCTTTCGATTGTGTTCTTGGTTATGTATCACCATGGCAGACATATCCAAATGCAAAGCTCCAGAAGCAGGTTCCAAGTTACAAAAATCTTCTGAAATAACACTCATCTCTTTCTCCATGATACTTTTTTCATCTCTGAAGCCTGCACCACTTGGCCCTTCAGCATCTGAGGCTGCTGCAGTCTTTTTTTCCTCTGCTGAAGTTGCAGTTTTTGTCCTATTAACAGAACCTCCTGGAAAGTCTTTGACAGCTCTTAGCTGAAAGGCATTTACATTAATATCAGACTCACAATTTTCCATGCAGAATGTAAATCCAGATGAAAAATCATAACAGCATATGCAACAGAAAAGATACATTAGAAGTCATTGGTAACCATATGATCCGGCAAGTCCCTGGGGAGTGAATGAATACATGTGATGGAAGTAGTAAATAAGAGAATGTCCACATTAAAAAAAATTGCACACACATTCTAAGAATAATAATTACTTAAAAAATTTGGAGTAACAAAGTAACTTTGAGTGACTTGTTTATGTGAGCAGTACAGACAGCACAATTAGTTACCAGCTTCACATAGGTAAATAACAGTCTCATAATGACGGGGGGGGGGGGGGGGGTAATAAAAGTAGGAGCGCATAGGATCATATACCACAGAGGTTCACCTCTCCTGTTGCCTGTTATCTGCAGTTTGATTTTTGGTACATATATGACCTCATCTGGCCTAATGTTCTTAACATTTCAAGTTCCAATTGGTAAAAATTGATCATGTTAACCAGAAAAAAATCTCACTGTTTATGCTGAAAGTTTAAAATAAATCAAATAAAATTGAAGAGAATTTCCACCCAGATAAAAGAACACACCCAAAGACTACATTGATCGCTGCAAGGTTTCCTGTCATCTTCATATTCAGACCAATATGACTGCTTTTCACTCTGCCAAGCAAAGCCTCCTATTAGATATAAAAACACCATACATTAAAAAATATGCTTTATACACACACAGAGCACTCATATATAATGGAGGTTTCTACTCACAGGATTGATAAATGTTTGTGAACAGCCATGGAGGCGGCAATCAAATAGCTGTTCGAGATGAAAAAAATCAAGGTTGAAGTATCAAGGATCAATTCAGAAAAACTTCATCTCATGATTAAGGCCAGAAATGAGTACCAAGCAACGGCGACAGAATAGGTTATCAAAAGAATCTAATGCAGTGCTAAGGCTCTTTTCCATAGATATACCCCTCTCAGATACTGAATCACCAGTATCCTTGACACTTTGGTCACAATTATATTTTTTCTCAAGCGTCCTACATCGGTCCTGCAATATCAAACTCGGTAAGTAAATTATGTCATGGGAAACCATTTCAACAAACACATATTAACAAAAGCAACTAATGATGAAAGCAGTTCAAAACTCAAAGCTGTTAATATAAATTCCCTTGTACTACCTGGATTTCTGTAGTGCCAACTCCAATAAACTGGCTAACAACATTCAGCACTTCCTCAGCTAATCCATGTTCCTGGGAGACCATCCTGCCAAATACGACAGACACAGTGTGAAGTGCTTGGACTGGTGGCAAATAACCGGTCATGTACAATCCAGGGTGTCATTAAGACCAAACAGATAGCATATTTTAATGTCTGCTGCTTCTGATTTAAGCACCAAAAGCAAAAATTTTGATAAAACAAGCACATTAGAGTATGAATAACTAATAACTACTATTAGTACATCCTAGAAGACCATGAACAAGAATAAGAATCAAATCTAACAAGAGTCTTACAGCTTTCAAACTGATCTGTGTTAATATTGATCTTAATATCAAATCTTGGACATATTCTCTTTGGTGGAATTTGATTAGATTAACAGCGTAGCTTTTGCTTAGGTAGCTAGTTTAACAAAAAAATGGTAGAGAGCAACACGGTTCATTATTAAGAATGCAATCTTGCCATGCCAAATTTAAATCGGAAATTGCATTGCAAATATGTACCAAAATAAAATCAATCAGCTTACCACAATATGCGATCTTCACCATCAGAAAATTCGCGTTTCTCCTCCTCTGGTTCTATGTCTTCTTCACTGTCACTACAAATCAGAGCTTCACTGCCATGTTGATCATAGTATATGCGTCTCCTGCCAACCACTGACTGGTCTTCAGCCATCCTCTGATTCCTGTGCTGCATAATTGCATACTTGAAATACAACACAAAAATAAAATCTTCATATATGCAACAATATGTGGGAGACAACACAAATCATCAAATGTTTTGAATTAACTTCCCAACATATGACAGGTTAAATTTCTCCAGGATCAAAAATAAATTATTGATATCCTCAGAGAGCACCCAGCAGGTAAATACAACAGCATATGGTTGTTTGCTTATTTATTTAGCTCCTGGTAAAACATGTGAAAGATGAACAGGTACCATCTGACATACTTGTCCAAAAATATCCACGTCGTATACGGAGGTATCCTATCCACTAACGGAAGATTGGTACCAGTAGAGGCTGCAACTTCATGACCATTGATAACATCTTTATCACCCGATCCTTGAGCAAATCCACCATACTTACAAAGAGGAGTTCCAATTCTCAGAGAAATCATTTTAGAAACTCCATTTTGTCCCATAAATGTTCTCGAAGTTGCTAATCTTAGCTGAGAAACATCGGCTTCAAGTTTCCTTCTGTTTTTCTCAACTTTATCCTGTACAAAAAAGAAAATAATCAAACGTGAATTGCTTTCTTGTATATAATCATCGACCAATTCATGAACAGACGGACGACGATCAGATCACTAGCGACCCTTGAATACACTTACTTTTACCGAAACAACCCTTTCCGCTTGAATTTGTCTTTTAAGCTGATTCATCTTGGACGTCAGGTTTCCAACACCGTTATTTGACGGTTCTCCATCTAATTTCTGCCGATGCACAAATTTATAACAATAATAATAAAAGGTAGAAATTGAATTTATAATCAATGGAGAAATATCATAAGCATAAAAGCCAGCGATTATGCATAGTTCCATGGTGTTATCAATTAAACAATGAACACGAATTTATTATCAATCAGCAGAAACAGCTAAACACCACGTACATACAACAGATTGAAAATCTTTAAGAGATTAAATGTATCAGAACTGATTTTCATTAATTTTTTCTATGCGATAAGAGTGAATCATCGTAATTATGTTAATCCAGGCCAATCGATAATTATCCATCTTATACAAGGATCAAGACCTGAGCTTAGAGTTCTAGAGAGAGGAAACTAACTCTGAGTTTAGAGGCAGAGTCGCTTGATCTTGACACCATCGCTCCACTGCTCTGCGACTCTCCACGGAGAAAGTGAGTGGCAGGCAGAGGAAAGAAAGGGTGAAAAAGAAAAAACAAGATTCTGATTGACACGTGGTGAGTGGTAATGACGTGGCCTACTTTGTATGAATCTTGTCCATTGATGAGATGCCAAGCGTCCATGAAAGCCCAATGGGCTAGGTTCGTTTCGGAAGCACTAGCAGAAAGTGTAGTCGGCCTTTCAGCCAATCAAAGCTTCTACGTTTCTTTTTCAACTCGTCACTCTATTTATTTATGTTGACATTTTTTTTTATATATATTTTTGTTACCTTCAAATTTTGTTTTAAAAAGAAAAATAAAAGGAAAAACTTGGGACATACAAGACTAGTTTACCATTTCCTTGAAAGCTACGTGGCACTTATTCGTCAATTATTATACTATAGAAACCATTAAAATATGTGGGTGAATTTTTGCTGCACCCATCCACAATGAAAATCTCTCTTGCCCCCTTATTTACGAAAAAAACAAAAGGCCAAGGGGATGGCAGGTATTGTGTGGTCCATGTCTTTTCCACTTGGGCACAAATATTTTTTTGTCTTTTTATAGAACACTGTAATTACCAAAGTGACCTACTGTGATAGGAAAAAAGCTTTATGCTCAAGACTTTTATGGTAATTTTCGTTTCTTCACAATAAAATAACAAAAACACTCTTGAAATAAATTTTTAATTTATGAAAACTTTCATTCTCTTTGATTTTTTATTTTTTTATTTGAATTTTTTTAATATAAATTTTTTCTTAGCTTTTCGTGTGTGTTTAATTTTTTAATATATTATTCCAATTCATCTATGAATAATTTTTTATGTTTTTATTCAATTTATTTTTAGATGGTATTTATAATGTGCAATTTTGAATTATAGTTTTTTTTTTATTTTTTTTTATTCAAACAATTTTATATGAGTGTTTGTTTATATTATCGTTTGATTGAATAAAAACTCGATAAGCATAATCAAATAAATATTTAATAGTATAAAATCAAATATGTTAATCTAAATTTGTCTCTTAATTTTTTTAATTTTATCCTTGATTATTTTTAAAGGTTCCATTTCATTTATTTAAATTGATGGTTCTTGATTCTTTGATCAAATGCTTGGATGAACTTTTCATTTATATTTGTAAATTTAATGTAAAAAAAACACTTTGGTAAAGCTTATATATCCAATTTATATGATTAAAAAATATATGTTTTATTAAAGCTTATATTATTATTATTATTACTACTGTTTAGATTTTGACTTCAAGGAAAATATTTAAGAGCATTAAATTGGAGTTTAGTTAGAAACATGTCGTTTCATTTATGTATCATAAATTTAGCTTTAGACTTCAGAGCCAAATAATCAAGACCATTGAAATAGATTTTAGTTGGATACATTTTGATTCCTTTAATTAATTTGATATAAAGACATTAAAAGTAGACACACAATCAATTTGGATATTTCGAATTAATGTTATAATTAAAGTTTAGATTTTAGTTGGATACGTTTTGATTCCTTTAATTAATTTGCTAAAAAGACATTAGAAATAGACACACAATCAATTTGGATATTTCAAATTCATATTATAATTAAAGTTTAGATTTTATTAGATAAACTAATTATGTTATATTGCAAGTTGTGTAGTGAGTTTGACTAGTTTGAATAATCTAGATTACAAAAATAAATAAAATTAACTTTAAAAAAATTGATCATGAAAAAAAAAATCTAAAAGACATGATATGTTACCACATCGAAGTTTAACATGTCAAATGATACCAGACGAAATTTAAGTCAAACTTGGTTAATCAACCAACACCACAACATAGAAAGAAAACATAAAAACCAACTCAATGGGGAACAATTTTATAAAAAAGAAAATTCTAAAAAATACAAAGCAAAATCCTTAATCATTGAAATACCAAGGGATGAGATTGAAAAAAAAATTAAAAAAGATACAAATAATAATAAAAAGAGTAGGGATTAAATTTGAAATAAATAAAAATAAAATACAAAGAGGTAAAATTGAATACAAATTCAATTAGAAAAGGCTAAAAATAACAAAAAGAATAATTGCCAAATATAATTTAAAAATTAAATAAAATCAAATAATGAGGGATGAAATTGAATAGAAATATATTATAAAATAAAAATAATAATCTAAAGAACAATGTGAAATTGGATACAATTGTTTTTTTTATATATTAAAAAACCTCTATATTTTGCCAAGGAGAAAAGGGAGAAAAGAGGAAGGAGAAAAATAAATAAAATAAATTACCCTAAAACCTTTATATTTGGGGAATTAGAAAAGAGAAAAAAGAAGAAGGTATTTTTTTTATGAGAACCTAATTGTTGCTTTATTATGCTTATATGCCTAATTATTACGAAGATCATATTAGAACACAACATGATATTTAACAATTGGATGATATTGTATGTGCTGCCTAAAAATTACATACATTATCCAAGGGTTGACACATAATCATGTTTTTATTTAATAATATTTATGTTAATCAAATTAACAAATCACCCCTTAATGAACCTAATTATAATGAACTAAACTAAAAAAAACAAAAACATCTTTAAGAACCAACTTTATATTTTCGTGATTTAAGTGTAATCGAGTCATTTAACAATGCTTAAAAATAAAAGGACTAAGCCCTTAAATCTTAGTTAATATTTTTTTTTTAATTTTTAAGGATATTTATATCTTTTAACCATAATAAAATAATATATGAAAAGATCAATCTGTTCAGATTAATATGAGAATGATAAAGGAGTCATGTGAAATTACCTTACTATCCTTATCAACAAGACCATTGATTTTTATATAAAAAGATAAAAAAAAAATTATTACATTGTTCTAATCCATAAAAATACCATGATGTCTTTAAGTTTTGTTGATTCATATTAAAATAATTACATGCTTGAACCTAACCTGAATATATTATGCTCACAAAAATATCATTACACTATTTAATTCATCATATTTATATCTTGATTTACAATAAAAATTTGATATCTTTTAAATTTTATTGATTCATATTCAGTTTACTATGTGTTTAAACATAACCTAAATATATTAGGTTTAAACAAGTTCAAGTTCCATGTCCAATTACTCTTATAGAAGAAAGAACGAAATTATTATTATAAATTAAAGGAAAGATTAAAGCATAAAAGATATTATTAAATATATTTTTGAGAGTGGGGTTGAGTTTTTTTAAATAATTTTTTATATCAATATATAAAAATAATTTAAAAAGATAATTTAAAATAAATAAATAAATAAAAATTTCAAACTTCAGCAAAAATGTTTTTGAAACTAAGAAGCATCACCCTTTGTTTATCTGTTGGGCATAAGTTTCTGACTTTCCAACTACGAGAGGGCCCACATTTAAATCTCCATTTCGTCACAAGAAGAACAAGGACCTCGGTACCAAAAACCACAGTTCGAACCACAGGTTCCGAAGCCACAAAACAAGCAGTAAGTCTTTGAATTCTTGTACAGAATAAGAGATTTTGAATTGTGGGTTTTTCTCTCCATGATCTGAAGTTTTACCTTTATTCTTGTTTCGCGTCATTTGGATGTCATTGTCAAAGCCACGAGTAGCAGGGGCAAGTCCTCTTCTTTCGCTATCGAAGCTTCCACATGCTTCAATCCTAATGAACTCGCCAGCATTTGGATTTTCTGGCAGTGGAAGTGATCATTCGCGCGAGTATCAGCAGCGATGACAGAGAATGCGTCACAAAAGAGAGAATTAAACGCTGCCCAATAGATAGCCCCAATTTGGGGGATCTGTAGGGCCTCACCCTGTTGGCTTGACAACACCTATCCACATTGGCCAAGCCTAGTGCGCCTATGTTGGGATGCATCTAGGCCTGGTGTATTCCAGCCCAATGTGCTCGAGGGTTTAGAGAATTTATACCTTTGTGTTTTTTTCAATCTGACGTTTTTGAAATATATTCGCAAGTTTACTGATAAAATCCAGACATCAAATTATTAACGACATTTTGATTAGATCAACAAGTTTATGCTGACGTGTATCTAACTAAGGTTCGTTTGTTTACTGGAAAGTGGTTTTTTTTAAAAAAATAAATTCTAGGGAAAATGAATTCCTGGAAAGTGAATTCCGATGTTTGACAGTGTTATGGAAAATGAACAGAAAACACTTTCCAGTGTTTATTTATATTATGAAAAATGATCTGGAAAATAATTTATTAATAAATTAATTTTTTTTCAAGTTTATTAAAATAATGAGGAACAAATCTTACAAATTAAAAAGTTGAATGAGAATGAAATTGAAAAAAATATATAATTTCATAAATTATCTCAAATAAAATAAATAATAATCAAAATAATAGAGATCAAATCTAAAAAAAAAAATTTAAAAAAATAAAAGGTGAATAAATTAAAATAATAATAATAAACATTTCATAAATTATTTCAAATAAAATAAGTAACAATAAAAAAAATGAGGACCAAATTTGATAGATAAAAAATTTCAATAAAAAAATTATAAGAAAAAAGCAAATAGCAATTATAAAAATAAGAACCAAAATTAATATAAAAATTAAATTTTAAGAAATGGAATTGAAAAATAAATATTCAAAACAAATTATATATAGCAATCAAAAGTTTGAGGATCAAATTTGATATAATCAGTAAATAATGACATTTCTAAATTTTTCACAACTTCCGGAAAGTGTTTTCCGCCAAATTTTCCGGAAAATACTTTCCTAAAAACCAAGACAAATTCTTCTTTGACTGAAAAGTGTTTTTCATTGACTGGAAAGTATTTTCCATTGATTAATTTTCTAGAAAACAAATAAATACAAAAAAGTTTGGAAAATGATTTCCCGAAAAATGAATTCCAGGAAACAAATGGCCTAAGCTTTTATACGGTACATATGAGCTGATAGTTTTCAATTTTCCATGCATCCAATGGACTAGTAGCTAGAAACTCTTTCATCATCAAATAAAAGTCTAGGTATGCAATTACAGTTCCCACGACGGAGAAACAAGGAAAGCTTCTTAAAACAAGTGGCCAATTAGGTGGGGCTCTATGTATCCAGGTTTCGCAATCATGACTTTCCAGCAAGCTACCTTCGCCCTCAGCAAAGTGGTGAGCCCATATCATAAAGTCATAAACCAAGCATTTTTTATGTGATAAACTAGAGATCTCCATATACAGTTAAAACAATGAACACTCCTATAATTTTCTGTTCAATATTACAGCTCCTCATTAAGAAAGGAATGCGGTGTATTAAAGAGCAATTGCTCAGAATGAAAAACGAGAATATACAATTGAAAAGCAAAAAGAAAAGGCAAAACAGACAAAAAAAGGATGAGTATCAGAAAAGGTCGAGTTCAGACCTTGTCAAATTCATCCTCACAAGTTCCGGTAGAATTCCGACTTACCCTCTTACAGATCAGAGTCAGCCAAAGCCAGATAAGAATCTTGAAAACTCTTACCATTCCGATTGTTACTGTCAGGTAATACAGCCACCAACCAACCAAGTCAGCCACTCCTAGATCCATCGACTGCTCTATCTTTACCTCTGCCGTAAAAACCAGAGACTCAGCTTCGTTCCTTAGCCTCAACCACCACAAAATACCATAACTCAAAGCCATGCACGCCCTCTGTATCCACTTCTCGTCAACAGCCTCGCCAAAAATTGTGTCATCAACCACTGGCTTAACAACTGTTCTTGACCAGTGGATCATGGTCTCGTGCAACCCCAAGAAAAATATGTATCTACACGGTAAACCTCTTTGAATATCAAAACCAGAACCATCAAATATTCCTGCTGCTATGCTCCCTTCAATGCCCAAGCCGACACAAGTCTGTAAAGTACACAACACAATCCATGCAGTGTACAATCCGGGCCGGTAAATCACACCTGGTGTCTCGCTTAGAAGGGTTATTTTTCCTGTCAAGCCATGGATAAGTGTAGCTGTGCTAACAATTGAAACAAGAAAATACAGAATCAATGGGTTGATGGATAACAACAAGGACAAGATGAAAGAAGAGGGCGATTGCTGTATAGGATCGGATGAGATGATCAACAAATAGTTACAGCTCGAGAGCCTGGCAAGGAGGAGAAATGAGAGAGGCAGCAAGAGACTGAGGAGGGTAATGGTTGCGGCATGGAAGGGTTCTCTGAAAATGGCACAACCTAGGAGCTTTTTCGGCTTCTTTTCCCATTCCATGGTTGAAGCTGAAGCAAATATGGCTTGGCGATGAACTAGGTTACATGACAAGAAACATCAAACGAGGTCTATATTTATTGAAGAATAAGTAGTACCGGAAAAAGGAAGCTGATGAAACTTGAAAGTGGTTATCACGTCCATGGTTTAAATCATTTGAGACAGGACGCGGTTAGTCCATGTCGTCTTACGTTTTTGTTTGTAGCCAATAGTTTATCATTGTATCCTTCATGGACAGCGCCGATAGCATGTCCCAGTCAGCTGTCGAGGCTATTTTTTTTTTTCTCTTTATAAGTTTGGTGGCTGCAATTTTAAATTATTTTGATGTTTACAATTTTATTTATTTTGATGCTGCTTGTTTTTTAACAAGCAGGAGGACAGGTTTGATTATTTTTTTTGTACGAATTACTGCTTTCTGCTGAGAGTTTTTTCTTATTAACTTTTTTTTAATTTGTATTTCAAAAATAATTTTAAAAAAATTTAAAAAATATATTTTAATTTTTAATCATTTAATTTTATAATCTAAATAATAGATTTGACATGATATTCCAGGTTAACTCAACCATGATGACGAGACGAGGTACATAGATTTGCCATGCCAATTCTATTTTATCAACATCGATTTTTTTCCAGTCTTTTCTCTACCCTATTTCATATAGTTGTATTTATTTCAGTGTTATAATTATATTTTATAAAGAAAAAAATCTCCAAGTTATCATAATCACTTTTTTTCTTAAAAAATGATTCATTTGTTGTTATTGTCGTAAAAATTTTAATCTAATTTAAATAAAACTAATTTATTCAATCTAATTAGAATATGACTTAAGTCATTAAATTTTGTTTTTTTTTAAATGCATTTACAACACTTGAACATAGCAAGCCACAAGCATCCGAGACTATTTTTAAAATAAAGACATGTTTGATAACGTTGTTGAAATTGTTTTTTAAAATATTATTTTGTTTAAAAATATATTAAAATGATAATATTTTATTTTTTTAAAAAAATATTTTTGATATTATCACATTAAAATCATATAAAAAATTAAATTAATATAAAATAAAATAATTAAAATTTACTTGCGAAATCCCTGCCTCTCCTATTCACATATAGTTGCAATGTATGTCAAGGCTTTGTATTATGTATTCTATAATTTATGTTAGTATTTTACTTTGTGCTAGCTTTCGCAGTTATAATTTTATTAAAAATAAATTTATAAATTTTGATTTAGGTTAGAATTGCTCTAGATAGTTTTTCATGTAAAAAAAATTAAAAGAAAAGTTATTTTAACTATGCTCTACTATACTCAAAACAAAAGGCAGAAACTATTCAACTAACCAAATAATTTTTCTTTGTAATAAAGTAAATAATAATAATAATTATAATTATAATAATAATAAAGAGAACCTTTTTTTAGTGTCATGCATATTATCCCATTATTATTATTATTATTATTATTATTATTATTATTATTATTATTATTTTAGTGCCATGCATATTATCCCATTAGTATATTAATTAATTGCGTTATCTGTAACAGAAGTCAAGGGACTCGTTTCCTTGATTTATATGGATGGCAGAAGTATATTCGATGTTGAAGTCACTAATTGTTTGTCGATGTCCTGTAATTTCTTGCAACAGAAAATCGTGTGATGAACTTGGAAAATTTTGACTTTTCCTTAAAGTACTTGGCTCCATGACATCTACATTTGATATGTCAATTACTTTGATCATCTGTTTGGGAATTGTTTTTCAAATAAACTTTAATTTATTTGTTTTTATTTTTATTTAAAATTAATATTTTTTATATTATCTGATAATAATAATAATAAAAAATATATTTTTAAATAAAAAATACTAAAAAGCAAAATATATTTGGTATTCCGCCTTACAAGACCCGGTCACCCTGACAGTGTGCAAACGAGGGAGCTTGACGATTGGTACCTTGGTCATTCAAGTCGATGCCGCAATTCCAATCCGCAGATCAGGATGACAATACGATTTCTTTTTCTTTTTCTTTTTTGTTTTAAATTCGATTTTTATTATTTTAAAATCTTTTTGATATATTTACATATAAAAAATCCTAATTTTAATGTATTTTAAATATATAATATGAAATAATCTTATTTTATTTTCTATAAAAAATAACATCAATTACACTTTTAAATAATTTGTTGCAGTGTTATAAAAATATTTGAAAATTTTTATTTATTTATTTTAAATTAAAATATTTTAGTATTTTTAAATTATTTTTATATACTAATATCAAAAATACCTTTTTAAAAATAAAAATGAATTATTTTAATATATATTTATAAACAAAAATTAATTTAAAAAATAACTTTAACAACTCCATAACGTTACAAATGGCAACCACAAGATAGAGATGACGTCATTGTTTCTTAGTTGTATTTAATTGGCTTATTTGTCCACCTGTTCTCAAAAGGGCTCCTCCTCTCTTTTTTTCTTGTTAGGATCTTTTGGACAATGGATTCGTTAGTTAGCTGGCGGCCGGCAGTTGTGCTCCCTGGGACGCCCCGACTTTATATTTTTTAATAATAAATAAGATGAAAAAAACCAAACATTAACTACGTCGTCATCCTTATCTCAGTGGTTGAAGTTAAAACAGATGTTTTTTTTTTTTTTAAATTTCAGTTCATTTCATTAAAATCATTTATTGAGCATTTTTTTAGCAGCAGCGAATATCTTACATGGCATGCTGATCATAACATTGCCAACGTGTGGCAGCCCCAGAATGCAGATGGACATAGAGCAGTACGCTAAAAACTTATCTCATCTGAAAATAAGGTAAAATTTTAGATATAATTTATATTATTTTCTAACACCCTTTTTAAGTAAAAGATTTTTAGGTTTAAAATTTACATAGATTCATATTATTTTATACATGATTTTTATCAAATAAAATAAAGTGATAAGATTAGAACTTGTGACCATTAGGTCAATAAAATTTTGATACCATATTAAAAAATCATCTCACTAACTTCAACAATTAAATAAAATTTTAAAATATAATTTATACTATTTTTTTTAATAAAAATGGTAACAGAATACTTCCCCGTGCACAGTTGCGTGGGTTGTTGCGTGATTGAGAGTGCAGTTAGAAAACATTTTTATATATATATTTTTTAATTCTTTTATATGATTTTGATATATTAATGTAAAAATTAATTTTTTAAAAATAAAAATATTTTTATTTTAATATATTTATAAATAAAAAATATTTTTAAAAATAATATTCAGTTCCCGAACAGTCACTTATTTTATACTTATTTTATTGCAAGGGCATGGCAGTGCTGATATACATGCATGGTTGTGTGTATTTAATGTGTGAAAAGAAAACTGATAGAAAACAACTTGAGGTTCTTGTCATCTATTGCCAGCACTCTCTTTCCCCTCCCACAACCAATTGGATCAGAGCATGATCTTGATCTTCTTCTTCTCTTTTATCTGACTCCTCCAAGTTAATACACAGAGCAACTCTTTGTTTCATCAAGGCTTTTTTTTGGGCGGGCGTAACCTAGTTAGAAGCAGCATAGCAGAAAATTTGAGTCATGGATAGTTCTCCATCTAGAAAATTAGACTCTAATGTTTCAGAACTCACCCAAGAAATTCAGACATCCAAAAGAAGGTGGGTTGGTGCTCTTTTTTTCTTGCTTTTGTTTTCTTTTACACTCTTGTTAAGTATACTTTCATTTAGGAAAGATAGCTAGTTGATTGCGAGGCGTGTTTCTGCCAATATGTGCCCAGATTTATTCTGAAAACACTGAGTTCATTTTGCAGGAAGGTGGTTGAGAAGACTGTTGTTAGAGTGAGGATCGGGGAAAATGCTGGGAAATTAAAGAATGAAGGGCCACCTTCTGATTTCTGGTCTTGGAGAAAATATGGGAAAAAGCCTATTAAAGGATCTCCTCATCCAAGGTTTATCATCTTCTTTCATTTCGGATCAATTTTCTCCTAACCATATATCATAATTTATGGGTGGTTTCCCCCCTTAAAATTGCAGTAGATTAACTCAGATCATACTTCTTTTCTAGTATTACTTTATTAGCTTTACGTTTTGGAGTTGGAAAGTGAATTTCCCCCCCTGGATCCACTGAATTTTTGTCTAAACGTTCCAAAAGACTGCCTTTTTCTATCGCTGTAATTCCTCCATGAATGTTTTCCCTGCACAAAACAAGAGTAATTGTCAGTTGTCACTGGTTTCCGTGCTTCTCTCTGCATGCAGGGGCTATTACAGGTGCAGTACATCAAAGGGCTGTTCAGCTAAGAAACAAGTGGAGAGATGCAGGACAGATGCTTCAGTACTCATCATTACTTACACCTCAAATCACAACCATCCAGGTCCGGATCTCCATGAATCCAACCTGAACCAACAGTCAAAAGATCCCGAAACCCCTCCGACTGATCATGTAGATCTTCCCAAAACTCCAAAACAAGAAAAGCCAGAAGAAGAAGAAACGGAAGAAGAGCATGACCACCCCATTGTGCCAAGAGCCGATGAAAATGTCTGCGAAGGTAACAGTTTTCACTACTTACAATCCCCAATAAGATTTTCTCAGGATATCATGATTAGCCAGGAAGATCCTTTCGCTGATAACTCAGAGAAAATTCATGATACATTGGGTATTGTCTTGGACGAAGAGCCCATCAGTTGCTCCAGGTTGATGCCATTTTCAGCACCCAAATCAGAAGAGAACAATGACTTCTTTGATGAACTAGAAGAGCTGCCCCACATCTTCGTCTTTCACTAGCTTCATGTGGGGGTGGGGGAATTTTTCCGATGAAAGGATTCTTGTTGTCCCTTCTTGATTCGAGGGTTTTTTTAGGCCTTTTGGGGCATCCTGCCTTGAAAAATGTACTTAAAAATGTCCATGTACAGGGGCACTGCTAGGAGTAGTTGAAGTTTTTCTTCCTTACCTTCACCAAATGAATGAAGGGGTACAAAAGTTTGCACACTAACACAAGGTAGTGGAGAAAGACATCATCTTTTATTAGGTTTCTTGAGATTGAGACTATATGCTCTTTGATAAACGAGAAACCCTCATTTTTCAGAGGAGAGAGGGCCGGCCTCCTCTTTTGGACGCATATTTTTTGTGTTTTAAAATAAACAAGGCACGAGGTTCACAAGTGAGTGCTTGAAGATCTTTTATGAGATAAGGGCCTCTCTCTATTAAAATTTACTTTTTGGGTGAGTGGTTGCTTTGGTGAGAGAGATGTTTAGCCTTTTAAATATCTCCGACGGTAGAGCTATAAAAGGAGGTAAAAATAAAAAAAATATATTTTTAGTATTTTGTAGTTTTTTTTCCACTCTAATGGAAAAACTATTTGGATAATAAAAATAGGTTTTTCTATATAGAACTAAAAAGTCATATTTTTTTTTTTGTTTAGTTGAATATAGTGTGTCAAATTTCACAGGTATTATTCAAAAGATGGTGGAAAATAAAATTTTAATGGAATTTTTTAATATTTTAAAATTTTAAATTTAAATTGTTGCTGGGTTTTAAATTTTTTAATTTAAATATAATTGAAAAATTAATAATTATATTGTTAATGGTTTTTTTAAAAGTAATTATTTAATTATATAATTTACTCATTAATTGTATACTTAATTGCATTATTAAATTATATATAAAATAATTGTACTATATTTAAAATATAATATAGAAAAATAATTCTCCAAAATAGTTTTTATCATTAGAATACATATTAACAAAAAAACTCATATATATACTATTTAAAAAATCATTTTAGAGATTTGATTTTCTAAAATAGCTTTTGCCATTAGAGTTACTCTTAGAACATACCTTTGATCGAGGAATACCAACACCACTCTATTAAAAAAGTTAATGGCGCGCTGTGTTTTTGTGCGGGATGATTAAGGTTTTTTAAGTATTTTTTATTTAGAATTATATTAAAATAATATTATTTATTTTTTAAAAAAAATTATTTTTGATATATGATTTAAAAATATAAAAATATTTTTTTAAAAAAATATTTTAAAAATAAAATGTCAAATGACTTGTTGTAGATTATGTCGGTATACAAGGCCAGACCAAGAGATACATTTCTTTTTACATGGGAAAGGATTGGCATAAGCCTCCAAAAAGGCCTGAACTTGTCAAATATTTTCATAATACTTGTGGAGGCTCCTTCGTATCAAGTAGAAGTCAGAGGGATGTAGTGGCTGTTTGGTAACGCGATTGAACCATTGTTTCAAGCAAAAATCAGTTTTGTGTCGTTCAGTAATGAAAAAAATGAAATTAAATTAGTTTGGTCCCATAAGAAAAATCAATCAAAAATGTTTTTCTTAATAAGCAGAAGATTCATGCTTTTCCTGCATTTCAGTTTACCGCGTTAAGCCACTACAATGACTACTTCTTCATGATCGCGAATCCTCCTCCTCCTTCAACGTGATGAACTAGAAGTTTCAACGTGAAAAGGAAGAAGACAATGGCACGACCAGAGCTGAGAGGAAGAAGACAATGGAACAATCACGGACTAACAACCAACCTTGGCGACAAAGGATCACCATAAGCTCTCTCTCTCTCTCTCTCTCTCTCTCTCTCCCTCTCTCCCACTCCGTTGCAACTTTCTCTCTTCAAAACAGCAACCATGGATGCAACTCTCTCTCTTCTTAGCAGTCACCGATGAGCACTACCAGCTGCTCTTTCGGTACCGTCAATATCTTCTTTGGCACCGTCAACCTCTCCTTTTCACTGTTAGCACTTGTTACGTGAAAAACAACTATATAAATTAATTTATGATGATTGCAATGCACCGTTTTGTGTTTTTTTAATTGTTAATTGTTGGGATGGGTTAGGCTGGACCTCTCTCGACCCAGCCTAAGTCCATCAGAGTTAGGCATTTTAGCTCAACTTGTTTGGGCCAGCCCATTTAGCTGGGTCAGACCTAGTTTAAATTTGTTTTTAAAAAAATATGTAAATAAAGGCCCTAAATTTTCCAGCAGTCCGGGTGTTGAAGTCAGAATGACACAAAACTTATCCAGCTAATGCGTTTCGGCGTGGCCGTCAATAGTTAAGAACTTTGTTGTTGATGCATATATGTTTTTGGTTGAATTCTATCATTTAGGTGTTGAAATCATTGTTTTTTTCTATTTTAGGAGAGTTTCATTTTAGCCATAACTCTTTATTTCCAGGTTCAAATCGAATTCCGTTAATTCCAGCTTGCTCAAGATTTCTAGCATTTTTAATTTATGCAATTATCTCAATTTTTCTATTTTGGTAATTTTTAATAATTATCTCATTTATTTTCCAACAAGGATTAGGGCTATGGTTTTCCCTTTAAATATCATTGTAAGCCCTCTGGTCTGGTACTGAATTATTCTATAAAATTTCAAACTTTCCTAAGAGTTTCTCTTGTTTCTAGGAATCCCAGAATATTACAAGTGGTTTAATGAAAGAATAAAAACAAATATCTTATTTACTTGAATTATTAATTATATATTTTTTTTATTATTATTGATCTATAATATTTTAAAAATAGTGTGTTTGTGTATATATATATATATATATATATATTGTGTATGTGTATCATTTAAAGTAATTTCACAAGTTAACAGAAATATAAAAAACATAATAACCAAACATATAAAATTATTTTTTATTAATCTCAAACTTAACCACAGTTTTAACCAAATACCTCAATTTAAATCATGAACAATAACTAAAAATACTTTATATAAAACTATTTTTTTTTAAATCTCAATTACAAAAGTAAAAATAATACTAAACAGACCTGTAATGTACCCATAGTAATTCACCTCGAAAATTTTGAAATGCTGGGCCAGACCATAAATCATATCTTGTTGTTTACGATTGCTTGAAGATGTAATTTTTTAATTTTTTTTATTTATAAATTTATTGAAATAATATATTTTTTATTTTTAAAAAATTATTTTTAACATTAAATCGGAAAACATTAAAAAAAAAATATTCGAGTTAAAAGATAAATTTGTGATGAAATGCATGCATTCCAGTTGACCTACAAGATAAGACATCATAATTCATATTCAGGCTCGTAGTTTTTTTTTCTCGCATTTTCTCCATTGCCGACCTTCTTTTAGTCTCCTTCCATGACCAAATGCAACCCACTTTAATGTTGCGGAAATGCGCCACATGATTCAAGAGCTTCGACATGGTGCTCTATTCCACCAAACAATATATATAAGGAGTTTAGAAGTGCTTTTTAAAAATATTTTTTTGAAAAAAATTAAAAAAAATTATTTTTATTTTTCAATTTAAATTAAAAAAATTTAATATTTTTAAATTATTTTAATATGTTGATATCAAAAACATTTTTTTTTTAAATATAATTTTAATATATTTTTAAACAAAAAATACTTTAAAAAACAACCACAACCACATTTCCAAACAAAAACAAAGCGGCAGGGTTTTTATTTTTGCTTGGAAATAATTTTTTAAATATATTTTTAGATTATTTAGAGATGTTATGTTAAAAATATTTTTTGAAAAATAAATATTATTTTCGAGCAAAATATACTTTGATAATATAATAATAGTTGCTTTTTAAATTTTAACGAAACACGATATATAATGAGACTGTAAACATAGTAACACAGACTGAAAATTATTTAACTTTCGAGGACTATCTTGAAAATTGCTATATAATTCAGGGGCATATGAGTAGTTTACTGAATAACTAACTGAAATCATCTGTTGGGTTACTAGCTGTGCCTAAGACGCAGTACTCCACATCCAAGGCATTGCTCAACAAATTGGTCCTTGCAAACTCAGCACCGTGAGTGAGGATCTAATGGAAAGATGGTCTGAGCTCAACTGTAAGCTCTCTAGCGAAAGCAGCAGCACCATTCATTTACAAAAACAATGATGCTGGATAAAAATGCTGATGAAGATCCCAGGTAAGAGAAGCATATATCCGTTCAATCTCTTTCTCAGGCTTTGGTTCAACTAAAACTCGCCCAGGATGTAACAGATTATGAGAGTGTGTGGGGAGAAAAGGCTCTGCCAGAACAAACATCAAAACATGTTCTATGATTCCCTGGTGCATGGATATCAATATGCTTGATCATTAAATGCTAGACCGCAGCTGCCAATGGCTGGAGAGCCTTGAGAGGATTCAAAATAACACCGTCAATAAGCCCGTAGTCCTTGGCTTCTTTCGCACTCATGAAGTAATCACGATCTGTATCCTGGTTGATCTTTGCAAGACTTTGACCAGTGTGGTAGGCGAGATACCCATTTAGGTTTGCCTTGTGATGCAACATTTCATTTGCCTGAAAATTATGCCAATGTTAAGAGATGTTTAAACTAAAGACAGCAGTTTTGATGATATGAGAAAGTGTCGCAGGAACCACGAGGTCCCATACCACAACATAAACTCATTTCAGATCAAATCTAGTTCATCTATGGGACGCATGTACACGTATAAATCAGAAGCATTAAGGATATATCAGTTAACTATAAATATAAAGGCTCCACAAACAAATGCAAGTTTGGGAGAAAAAGGATGGCATACCTGGATATCTATGTCAGATTGCCCACCCTGAGCTCCACCAAGTGGTTGATGGATCATTATCCTTGAATTCGGCAAGCTGTATCTTTTTCCTTCAGTCACATAGTAAAAGAGAAACATATTCAGTACATTTTGAAGCAGCAACCGCAGTTGGAACTTTAGGTCATCAAGTCAATGGAGTATTTTACCTTTGGTCCCAGCACTAAGCAGAAAAGCCCCCATACTGTTAAACCAAAAAAGGAGATCAAATGAAATAAGAAAGAATGCCAGTAATGGAAAATATTCAAGATTCCTGAGTGAAAATTAAATGGTACTGTCAAGGGCAAATCTTTCCCCTCCCCACCATTTCATAGAAATTAAATTTTATTTTTTACACTCAGCACAGAAAGTTAATGGTTCCAATAAGCACTCTGTTCATAATAAGCGTCTGGAGAAAGATCAGGTAGAGAATTTAGTATAATGAGTCCTCAGCCTGTAAGAGGAAGTATGGCGGAAGTTTCAACAAATATTGGTAGACATTAATTGGGAAAAAAATGCAGCATAGAATTCAAGGAAAAACATTTCATATATGCTGGAGAGTCACATATCAGCAATAGAATCCGTATGAGGATGCACTATAAGTTTAACGATATAGAGGGTAATCATCCACAAGACAGCCACAAATAGCCAGATACATCACTTCATAAACAGGACAAGCATTAACACAGATATTTATCAGGCCTTGAGGAACATTGGATTTAATTTGTGTCATGGAAAAAGGTGGGTTCTGAGATCCTAGAAAAATTCAGTTTCTACAGTTATATTACAGTGATGCATCCAGCTCAACTCTGTTATCGAGAAGAAATCATTAGGTGAGCATGGCTAACCATTAGCCCACACTAATAAGGGGAGAAGTCCCAGAATCGCTTTAAGTGTGATCCAATGGTGAGCTGACCTCACCAAGTAATTTTCCTTGCTGGGGATCTATCATAAGAACCTTGAGGTTGCATGATCAACAGCCATCAGCTCAAGATCTAGACACCAAATCATTTAAGTTATTCCCATGATAATATTACTGAAAAAACAGTTCACCACATGCATCTACTGAGACAGTACTTGTATTATTCTCTGATCATCAATAAACATTCCATATAATTCAATGAAACATATTTCTCCCGTCCTAACACTTGGCAAGCCTGACAAATCTACATCATATAGAATCCATTGAAGTTTCAAAACCAATGTTATTTGACTCATGAAGGAGTGAGGTTACAAATGTTAAATCCGACCTATGACAGAAAAGCTACTTTTTCATAAATCAATTAAGCTCCTGTTAATAAGACATAATTCTTCTAATAGTTGATTGAATAAATGAGGCAATGCATTAGTCTATAATGATTCACTGTGGAACTAAGGTATAGGTAAAAGGAAAACTCAGTCTGTAATGATTCATTGAGCAACTAAGGTATAGGTAACAGTAAAAATATAGTAAATAGTATAAATCAGTGATTAGCATAGCATTTAGGGTATAAATGACAAGAAGGAAAACAGGGACCTAGTAAATCTTGTACCTAGCTGCCAGTCCAACACAGACAGTGGAGACATCAGGTCGGATGTGCCTCATTGTGTCAAATATTGCCATGCCTACGAAAAAAGAAGCACAAACAAAGAAGGCACAGAAAGAGAGAGAGAGGGCAAGTGAGCCTCCAAACAAGTAAAAACAACATTACTTCACATGCTCAGGAAACTGAAAAAAGGTAACAAATAAAAGGAGATTTCAATCTGAACAAGAATTACCAGCTGTAACTGATCCTCCGGGAGAATTCACATACATAACAATATCCTGATTGGAATAAAAAGCAAGCCCTGGTTAGTAAACTGCTTGCCTTAATTCTTCATATAATGAGGACATTTTTAAAACAGGTTCATTTTGTCTCGTCGTGTTTGTGCATGTGCATGTGTTAATAGTCATGAACTTGACTAAAATCTGTTAATGATGGAGGATGAAATCATCAACTTCAATGCTGTTATAGGGCTCAGAAGCAAATGTAAGTTGAAATGAATGATAAGATATCAGCCAGCCACAAAGAAAAGTCACCAATCTCACTTTGTTAGGATCAACAGCATCGAGATAGAGAAGTTGAGCAACAATAATGTTTGCCATGTCATCATCAACGGCTCCACCACAGCGTATAATTCTCTATGAATTTTAACAACACTAAAATCAAATGTTATACAAAAAACAGCCAAGCATTCAATGTAAGATGATAAGCAAGAAGAGAAAGAAGATGATTAACGTATTCACTTACATGTTGAAAAAGTTGACTGATAACACTCTGGAACCGTTCATGCACCACTGGAGGTGGTCCTTGCCCTTGAGCTCCATTTGCATACGCAGGGAAGAAGGGCGAAGAAGGGATTTGCAGATCATCCCTACAAAACCAATTCCCCATTTTCTTCTCCATATATTAGCGCATCAAGCAAATAAACACGGCAAGTTAAAAAGGGTAAATCCTACCCACCTCATAGACCAAATCCCATTCCGCAATCTTCTCTCAGGTGCCCAAAACTCACCAGAGCAAACAGCCTTCACTAAAGACGTCTGGATTGCCTTTCTATCACTACCTAGCTTTCTCACGTTGCTGCAGTGCATGTAGAGAACGAGGCCATCTGAATATCTCGAGTAATTAACCATGGAACATTTTTCAAACACGAGAGGTAAATTCTAGCTTACTGATAGCAATTATCCATGCTAAAAAATAAAAATAAAAACGAGTCAAGTAGGTGCCTTTAGTAACAACAGGGGTTTAGCATCCAATAAAACAAAAAAACAGTTCAAAGCTTCAACAAAAAATTCCTTTGTTAATCTTCATTAAACCCATAAACACTGATAATAATAACGGTAAAACCATCGAGTAATTGGCAAACATCCTGGTCTCAATTTTCGAAAAAACCAAATTAGGAAAAAAAGACAAGGGTGACCTGTAACGGAGAGGTTGGAAAGGGAAAGAAAGAGTGTTGGCATTGGGAGCGGAGCCGAGTGAAGGGCTAGGAGTGAAGACATGAGAGGTGAATATGAGAGAAGAGGCCGTTGTGGAGAGGCATGATTGTGCCATTTTTTCTTAGCTTTGTATAAAGTGAGTGCTAGACGGAAGCCCCTTTGAATTAGCTACCGTATTATCAAGGCCTTCATCCTTTAAAAGTTCAGGGCTCGAGGAGGACGACGAGCCTCCCACCGTGGCTTGCTGAATATGTATCTTAATTTTATGGGTCTTTCTTAGACCCGTTCCCCAAACGGGTGGTAATGGACTATATATAAATTATGTTTTGTTCAATAAATTCATTTTATTAAATCATATGAGAACAAAAGGGCAATCATTATAAATCAACTAAATTACACAGAAGAAGAAATCATTCATGGTCACCTGCATGAGAGAATGCTTGTCGATATTTTAAAAAGATTTTCAGTAACCTTACTTGATATTAAATAAAAAATGAAATGAAATTTAATAAAAACATATCTAAGATACATTTTTAATTATTCTAGGCATGTGGAAAAAAGTATCAATCAACAAAATAGTGGAGGAGGACGAGACTGAAAAAAGTATTTGATTTTCAAAAAAATCCAAGTAAACTTTTAATCAATTTAGCATACGACTTGAGTTATAAAAATAATGAATAAAAAAATATAAATTTCAATCAACACAATATTGAATATTTTTTTAAAAAAAAACCTCCTAAAGAGTAAATAAAAAATATGAAGTTTAATTCCTGATCAGCCCAATACTAAATGATGAAATTTAAAAATTAATTAAAAAAACTCTAAGTTAACCCAGGTTAGTGTGTCGAATTCGTAATCTGAATCGTGAGACAAAGATAATCCAATATGAAATAACTGGAAAAAAATAACAAATTCCTAACAAATAAAATACAAAACAATGAAATTGAAAAACAAATCAATTAATAAAAAATGAACCAGAAACAGTCAAAATCTTTTTTTTTTTTTTCTCATAGAAGATTTTTACGTGATTATATTCTTATTTTTAGTAAAACTTTAATAAAAGAGAAATAAAAATTATTCGCTTTGGACTTCACCAACTCACCATCAAGTGTTTTGGTAATTTAATGTAGTTAGTTTTTAATAGAATAACCAAGATAAAAAAAATATATTTAGAAATCTGTAGGTTGAAATTGATATGTGTGAAGTGAAGTTTACAAATACCATCTGCATCTTCATCTATGAAGTTGCCAAATCGACTTGAACATTGTCATCTAGCTTTTGATTATTTAAAACACTCTCGAGATCTCTATAGAGAAATTAATAAATAAATAGAAATATTTTTAGATTAGAAAGACAGTAATTATTTAAAAAAAAAACACTCGAGGGTCGAGATCTATACAAAAAATAACCATGTTTCTCATCAAGTGGCTCGCCTGGAGGATCATCAGATGCACCCTGCATATGTTTGAGTATTATTTCAAATGAAGTTGCAGGCGACTAGTCTTTAATATATTTCTAAGTATTTTTTTTGTACTGTTAAAAAAAAAAACTCCAGATGGGCCATGGAAAATCCGTCTGGTTTACCAAAAGAATATTTCGTGAATACAATTTGAAGACAAAATTCTATTGACCAATCCTTAAGCTATACATATATTTTTTCCTTTTCTTTTTCGTGAATAACCTGTAGCTATAGATGACAGTTGATGAACCACGCCCATCTGTATAATCCCTCTACACTGAATTAAAAAATGACCTCTTGGAATGCAGCGGCAGCTAGTCTCAGGATGCCTCTTGCTCCATTGCCTTGTAGCACTGTAGACTGCAAAGCGGGATCTTTGACTTGGAATCTCGATATCTGTATGGATTACTACACGACGGGCCTGCGCACTTCTCTCTCGGGGGAGGATAGCTGCATAGAGAAAACTATCGTTGACATCAGTTTGCCCTAGCATTTTCGTGTATTTGCATGCATTTTAAATTTGCGGAGGAAAATAAAACCTGCAGGGTTTAGAGTCGAATATACTAGGGAGACCCATATCCTTGGGAAATGTCACGACAGTCCCTGTAGGACCCATGACCCATCTGATGGTGCTCGATGCAAGCATCTGGGCGTTGACAGCCTTCTCCTGAACATGAAAATGTGAGAAATTTGATTGCAGCTTTATATCAAGACAACGAAGGAAGTTCATCAGACAATTGATAATACCTGTGCCAATTCTTCCAGACGCTTCTTCATTTTATCTTCTTGCTTTTTTCTGCTGGAATCTTGACCACGAATTTTTCTTATAGCCTCAGCCTACAAAATCAAACCCCCCCCGAAGAGAGGAAAAAGAAAAGACAAATGCTTGTTTATACCTCTGTGGATCTCTCATTCGCATATGGGATACAACTGCATAAACAACAAACAAACCTCAGATTCCCTCGCAGCCTTCTCAACTTGTAATCTCCGCCTCTCAGCTGCCTCACTTTTCTTTAATTGCTGCTCGATCTCTGTAAGTTTGTCCTTTTGCTCTGGAATGAACAAAAATGAGAAACACAAGGGAAAAGACTGCAATTAATAACGAAACTAGAGTTCTCAAAAGAGAAAAAACGTATGGAAGTGATTAATTCTCACTTTTTGATGGTGCAGGTGGTAATCCATTTGGAAACTCAATTAAGTTAGCATCTGGAACAGAAGAGCCATCTTTGCTTGACTGAAGTGCCTGTTGACGCTTTGTTAAAGTCATCTCCTTCTTACCATTTGTCAATGACTCAATAGATTCATTTTTCTGCTTCTTCTTACTACCTTCAAAATCACGATTAGATAATGATTCTTCTTCCTCATTATCTCCATCCTCTGGTGCTCGGTGTGATCTGGATATTTTTTTCCCATCTTTAACCGGCCTTGAAGTACCATTGTTTTCCAGGGTAGAGAGCTTCAGTTGCTTCTTACTTGATTCACCATCATCTTCCTTATGTCTTGTTGGGACTTTTGACTTAAGTTTCTCCAGGTACCGGATCTCATCATCCTCATCATCATCACCTTCCACCAGCACACGCCTCTTGGGGGCTCGCTTGCTCTTACGAACTGTTTCAGGCTTATCACCTTGTTTCCCAGCAGTATTTTTGCTCGAAGTCATCCCCAATGAACAATCCTCTTTCCTGATACTAAAACCTTCTCTAGAGAATTCCTTCCAAGGGACTCCTTGCAAACCAGGCCTCCTTCCTGAAACAAAATGATCCTCCTCCAAACCCCCCTGCAATAGAATAATTTAAATTGGTGAGATTACAAGGGATTCTGACATTACTCAATAATGAGAATACTTAATAGGTGATATACTGAGATAATACACAGTAATGAGGTTGTTATTGTTTCATAAAAGGACACAAAGGATGCCAAGGTAGATAATTGGCATCAACAACTGATCCAAATAATGCAAGTAATAATCAAGATATGGTCATGTTACCACCCAAGTGCTAACTCCACATGAAAGTTCTTCAACTTATATACCTCCAAAAAACAATAAAAAACCTTTTGGCGCACTATTACAAGATTGGTAATTCACTAAATTGTAAGTTAAAAATAAACATATAGACTTAAATTAGAACAACAGACACAGATAAGAGCCTTCAGGTGCACAGTTAGGAGGTATGCTCTTTTCTTAAGGTTACATAATAAAAAAGATAACTGAAATTTAAATTGTTATTCAGTCAAAGTGTATATTCAAAACAAGTGCAATGCATGAATATGCATGCAACAACTAAGAGGCTACAATATTTCACCCAAGAAAAAATGACATCAGTACCTGAAGACTAAGTTTCTTCCTTGACCTGGAAGTGTCTATGAATCGAGGGTTCTCTGTAGAAGACACACCATTAGTTGTCGAGTTTGGGTTAATTGTGCGTGCCGCACCACCAACCTTACACTTAACCTTTTTGACCTTGTTTTCGTTTCCTAAAGCATCTAAACTCGCTCCAGACTGCTCTGAACTCCAACTTCCATCATTCCTTCCACTGTACACATTTGCGGCTCTAGACTCCACATCCATGCATTCCTTCAGCTTGTTTGTGCTTCTCCGATTCGCAGGGGCAAGAGCACCTTCACTAAAACGTTTATTGTTGATCACACCTTTCCCTGAGTTACTGTCATAAAACACATTTTCGCTTTCAGTCCTGGTAGCTGAAAAATCCCTGGAGACAGATTGATTAAGAATGAGTTCTTTCCTCCTAGAATTGTCAACATTCTCATCACTAGAACCCTTGCTCCCGTCACCTGAAGGTGGTGATATCGATAATGATGAATAATCATGATTGTCTGTATATGTCTGGGAATCCTTTGGCCTGCGAGAAATATGACTCCTCTTCTTTCTTATAGCACTTCCCATGGTTTCAAACTGAGAAAGACCCAACACTTCCATATCGTGAAAAGTTATCCAGTCCTTTGGTGCTTCACCCAGATTACGAGACAGAGCAAAGTCACAGTAACTGACTATTCCAAAGATGGTTTCGCTAACCCTACATCAAAGACATACAAAAGCCTAAGCAATTATACTGCATAACCCCTGACAAAGAAATAGCACTTATACAAATTTCATTTTGCACTAGAATAACCATGAGAATGAAGAACTGATCCAAGAGGGAATAGAAGTGTAAAGCACTCAGCGCACAGCATCCAGGGAATTCATTACAAAAACGAAAGATACAGTAACACATCACGGAACTAAAGCCAACTTAAGTAGCGGAATTCAAAGATAGAATGGAAAAACCACACCCATCACTGGCAATGACACAGCCTGTTAACATCAAGCTCAACAATGCAAACAGCAAAGAACCCAAAACCCAGTAACATAAAACCTCAGAAGAATAGCAGATGCCAGATAAAGCACCAAATAACTCAATAGCGGAAAATTCAATGGAAAAATTGTACAAATTTTAACAATATAAGAAATCAAAACCCATCACTTTGAAAACCTGAAAGAATTGTCGTGACATCAAACCAAGCTAAAGGACACATCCATAAAAACAGTTGATACCATAGCAGCGCAGCTGAACCCAAATCAATCAAAGAAAACGTCCAATTGTGAACCAGAAAGAACCCCAAACAACAACACTAAACTCAATCCTCATGAATCCTAACCAGTGATTCATAAACATCACAAATCAACAATCGAAACAAAACACGCAGAAAAACACACAATACACCCATGCACCGATCGGTCATCACCAACAAATAAAAACCCATAAAAGAGAGGAAAACAAAGACCCTTACCGGAGAAGAAAGGAGGCGCAGAGAGAGAGAAAGCGAAGAGATGAGATGAGATGAGAAGACCAGAATAAAAAGAGAGAGAGAGGAGAGAAACAAAAGAGGTAGAAAGATCTGGTGGTCTTTGGTTAAGGTTATAATAACTTTATAGAGAGAGAGAAAACTAGGGTTAGAGAAAGAGGAATGAGAGAGGTAACGTATTGGAGAAGGACTAGTAATAATCTCCCTCTTGTTCTCCATTTTTTGGCTATTGCCACACCCCGCACCCGCACGCAAGCACCCTGTTCTTTTTTGGGTGATTTTAGCCTAAGCCCTCTAAGGTTGTTGCTGTTTGTTGAATCGGTCGCTTGACTAGATCGATCCAAATGGATGAGAGAGACGCAATTTCTCTCCCTTCCTCTCTCGCGTGTCTTTCCTTTGCTTTTCCCTCCTCTCCCACCCGCACACGGACGCGGTTTTTCCACTGCAAGTTTATGCACAGGTTACGCCCCTGCGCACCCGCATGATCTCGTTTGTCTGGAGCTAGCGCACGTTTTTGTCACGTGGCTGGTATTAATGGCTCTCTTTTCTTTTTCTTTTTCTTTTTTTATTATTTCTTTTCTTTTCTTTTCCATTGTTAATTTAGAAGGATACTTCTTTTGTTTCAGTTTGGCGAAAATTAAAAGGAAAATGACAGGGGCCTTTTGGTACATTTCTCGATTTTTTGAAAGCTGAACGTGAGAGCTTTGGGCCGTTCAAGCTGAGAGCAAATAGAATATTCTGTTATCTAAAAATTTAAAAAATAAAGTAATTTTTCTGCTTTTGAAAAATATAAACCGGGAGCAAGTTTTTTAAAGCTCTCCGCACCGTTTACTCTCTCTTACGAGAGCTGAGCTGCAATCATGTCCGACAGTCGGTTAAGATTCTTCCAATATCCTGTAGGGTGGGTCCGGCCTCGAACTTATAATATATGCTGTGGGTCCGACTTGAAACCAAGTCAAAGAAAAGCACTTGATCTTAAAGTAGTTTTTTGTAATTATATTAAAATAATATATTTTTTATTTATAAAAAATGTATTTTTATATCAATATATCAAATTAATTTAAAAAAATCAAAAAATTCATGAAAATCATTTTAGTTGTGGTTCAAAATAATTTTTGAAGTATTTGGTTAAAACTGTGGTTGAGTTTGAGGTTAATAAAATACAGTTTGAAGTTTTTGGTTACCAAACTTTTCATATTACTTTCAACTTGTGAAATTATTTTAAGGTGTGTGTATTGTTTTTTAAATATTTAATAATTATAATAATAATATATAATTAATAATTCAAGTAAATTAGATATTTATTTTTATTCTCTTATCAAACTACTTGTAATTTCATCACGAACTATAAATTCATAGATGAAAGTCTCTGCGATCCCTGAACAACATATAGTAAAATATCATCTAAAACAAAATAAAGATTGAGAGATAAAAATTATATTGTGATCTCTTTGTAATATATTTATTTATTGAAATTATTTTAATATTAAAAATATATTTTTTATCAGAAAATATAATAAATAATGATATATTTTTATATTTTAAAATATATTTTAGAAAAATAAAATATATATTTTTTATTTCCCACCCCCTACCTCTGCCCCCACCGCAACACACGAGAAACAACAAATTACTATTTTCCATGAAACTCTTCTTCAACAATAAAATAGATGGATCCCATATAAAAAATTTCGCTTTATAAAATTATCTAAATACTCAATCTCTCAATTTATTTGCAATCTCCAATTGCACCACAAAAACAAATATCCTCTTAATAAGATAAGGGCTAGCACACATACTTTATTTTTTATATATATCTTGAGCACTCTAATAATTGGAAAATCAGGGTTTTTTTTTTCACTTAAGCATAAAATTATAACGAGTTTTATTTCATTTTTCTGTAACCTTATATTTAAAAAATAAAAATAAAGTATAAATCCAAATATTATTTTGTCAGGCTTACCTCATAAATCCAACTTTTAAAAAAATATGACTTTTCCGATCCTTCTCATCTCTCCTAAAGGAAAAATGATTCCTAGTTTAATCCGAGGAATCTTACTATTTGACATTGGAGTTAAGTAAAAATTTAATATTATTACTTTCCTTCCTAGGAACTAAACCTGAATGTTACTGTTTTTTTAAAGGGTGTTTGGGATTGCTGTTGCGGTTGCTTTTCAAAAAAATTCAAAAAGTTTTTCGTACCGAAATATATTAAAATGATATTTTTTTATTTTTTAAAAATTATTTTTGACATCAACACATCAAAATGATCTAAAATAAAAAAAAATTAATTTTTATTGAAAAAAAAAAATTACACCGCAGCAAACCTGGGGTGCAAAAGCTGCCCCAAACAACTTCTTAGCTTGTCTTTGCATTCCAGTGTTGAGATTGTCAAATTTACACCTGACCAAAACCTCCTTTGGATTCCTATATATATATATATGTTGGGATTTGTTTAGAGAATTAAACTGTTGATTTTACAGGTTGAAATGTGAATCTTTCTAAATTATTGTTGCTCCTGGGACCAACATAGAAATCGATATGCTAATGCTACCCAGCTTATCCAAACAATCGTTAATCTCCTTCAATGGAGAAGCAATTTCACCTATGACGCCATTAAGCAGTTGAACCAGACTGTCCATGGTCGTGAGAGGAAATTGCAATCAAGGTCAGTAATCCCAAGGTCAAATACTTCTAAGCATATGCCAAGGCAGTCCTTGACCACACCGTTTGTAAAAGGCAAGATTATTAATATTGTTTTGATTATTGTTTTGTTTTTTTATTGATATGCAATGATTCAGGTTTGGAGTGTTTTGGTGTATTATTTTGGGGTTTTATGTGAAAAAACTTAAAAAACAAAAAAAAATATATTTTTTTATTTTTTATAAAACCAAAGTTGACATCAACTTCGCAGACATGTTAATGCTTCGTCACATTACTGATCGAATATTCCCCTACACAAAGCATGAAATATATGACAGAACAGCTAATGATTTGTTTAACTCCATTGAAGAGATGCAGAAATGGCCAAGTTGATGCTAGCCAACTTATCTAAATGCTGATCTATCTCTTTCAATGGTGATTCGAGGTGTGGTTGCTCGGCAAATGCATCCTCGCACGTGTCAGAATATGTTATGGTGGCGCTTAGCAAAGTGCTCAGCCTGCCTATGTCGTGAGCGGAAATTGCTGCCAGAGCGTCATTGAGATCAGCAACTCCGCTATCAAAAGACTCAACGCACGTGTCCAGGGAGTCCTTAACCACTGCTGATGTTGAGAGATCATTGATTAGTTTCGTGGCAACAGCCGTGGCTACTTCAAAACTTTTTTGGAGAACATGTATCCCGATTTTAAGGACTGAAATAGGATTGGTTTCGCCAGCTAGGAAAGGAGCAACGGTGGCAAGACATTCTGCTGGGTAATCGGTCACGTCACAAATCTTCGTCAATGCAGCATTGCTGGATAGCAATGGCAGTGTGGAAGCTGAATGTGTTGGAGAATCAGGGGGTGATGGGGAGGAAACCGGCGACGGCAATGGGGATTGAATGGCGGGGGAGGAAACTGGCGGTGGCAATGGGGATTGAATGGCGGGGGAGGAAACTGGCGGTGGCAATGGGGATCCAGTGGCTGCTGCAGATATGAAAGACATGGCCGGCGCTAGGGCATCAGCAGTCCCTGAAGCCTCAGGATGACTATAGACATTGCTGAAGTTGCGAGGGACACAAATGGCCTCGGCAAAAAATGGGAGGAGAGAAGAGGAGACAATGAGAAGGATGATGAACTTGTAAGGCTCCATTATCTTCTCTTGGAAAAAGAGCAGAAATGGAGACACAATATGAGGCGGGGGCAACGGGACAGAAGGTATATATTTATGGGATCTTTGGAGAGGGGGTGAATGGGCTATCCAAGAAGATAGGATTACCATGCAAATTTTGCCAAAGCTCCGAGTTTGGTGCAACTATTTTTGTATATATATTAGTAGCAAGTTATAGCTACAAAGGTTTCAGAATAGATTTCGTGATATGATAATATTACACGATGATTATAGGAAGAAGACAACTTGTCGATGTCACATGCAAATCTGTCATTAAAACTAATAATGAAACCCTTTCAGCATAAGAAATAATCTTAATTTATTAGTTTTTTAATGCCCTTTTGCTTATCAAATCTTCACATCTTAGCTAACTCTCCTTTTTTTTCCTTGAACTTTTAAATAATACATTATAAATCGAAATGACCAGAGAATCAGGTCATATATAAATTTTAAAAAACATGTGAATTAAAATTAATTATTTTTTTATGATCTTTTGAATTGTTTTAATATGCAGGTATCAAAAATCATTTTCGAGCAAAAAAATACTATAAAAAACAGCATTATTGCCACAGTTTAAAACACATATATAAATAAAAACCTACGCCTTGCTACCTAAACAAGCTACGAGGCATATATACAAAATTTCATCACAGCCATGTAGAGAATGAGCCACGCTGCGTTTAGGGGAACTGAGCGGTGGTCCTCAACAAGGCAATACACAAAAGGCAGCTAGTCCCCAACTCCACTAATCACAACTACAAAATCTATTCCAAAAAGTTTTCCCCACTTTGAACTATCAGATTCCTTGCTTCAAACTTACCTTTGAGATAAATTTATTCATCGTCCTTCATGAAGATCTTCAGAGAAAACTGCTGTCCGAGAGATATTGTCGTTATCAAAGGCAGCACTTAGGCCAGAGTAAGGTCCAGATGAGAACATTGAAGACGTCCCATCAGATTCAAAGATATTTGATGACTGCCTCAGGTTGGCCCGGGCATTGGAGGTTAACTTGGAATCTTGATGTTCCGTTACACGCTGCACCATTTTAAGTGACTGTACTACTTCACCCATAGTCGGTCGCTGGTTTGCCTCAGAGGCAACACAAGCTGCTGCAATTGTGCAAACTCGCACAAAATCTTCCTTGGGATATTTCCCTCCTAGCCTTCGATCAGCAAGCTCTTCTAACTGGTCCTTGTCTCTCAGAATGGGCCTCGCCTGAAAGCGATAAAACAGAATCAGTTAACCTATCCAGGAATTTTAATAACTGTCAGGTATCCTTTTATATTGCCAAGTGTCAGGATATGAAGTGCTAGTTTGGTACTGTGATTGAGTTGGACAAAACAGGTTGAGTCAAAAATATGTGTTTGATTAACCATTTCAAAACCATGATGATTTTGAAGACTCGGAATACTTTTTCAAAAGCATTTCAATACTTTTTCAACCTTGGTTAAAGCTGAAATTGATGCTTTTTCAAAACATGGTTTTGAAAACACAATCCCAAACAAAGGAATTCTAATGATGGGCTGAGATGGTCTGTAGTATGATTTTGAAACTCGGTACACTTAAAACCTTGGTTTTGATAAAGCTGTGATTGAGTTAGAAAGAACAGGTTGAATAAAAAATAGGGGCGTTTAACCATTTCAAAACCATGATTTTGAAGCCACGAAACTTGAAACCTTGGTTTTAAAGCAGATATTGATGCTTTTTTCAAAAACATGGATTTGAAAACTCAATCCCAAATGGAGCCGAAGCAAAAATTCTAATGATGGGTTGAGACGGTCTTTAGTGTGATTTTGAAACTCGTTACACTAAAATTTTGGTTTTGATAAAGTTAAAATTTGATGCTTTTTCAAAACATGATTTTGAAAACATTCACAAACAGAGCCGAAGTCAGAATTCTAGTGAAGGGCTGAGATGGTCTGTATACTACTAACCCAAGTGACAAGGTTCTCTTGGCCGGATGGTTGTGACATATCTACAGGCTTCCTTCCAGTCAGCAACTCAAGGAGGACAACTCCATAGCTATAAACATCGCTTTTGACTAGTAGATGTCCGGTCATAGCATACTCAGGGGCTACATACCTATAAAGCAATAATATCATTTCATCTCGATACCAAATTGAGAAAACATATAATTAAGGCGAAAGAGGAACTTTGACAAACCCAAATGTTCCCATGACACGAGTGGAAAGATAATTTGCTCTGCCTTCAGGTGCCTGTTTGGCAAGTCCAAAATCAGCAACTTTCGCATGGAAGTTATTCTCAAGCAATATATTGGATGCCTTGAAATCTCTGTGGATGACACAGGGTTGAGAGTCCTCGTGTAGGTACGCAAGTCCTCTTGCAGCATCAAGTGCAATCTTCATTCTGGTATCCCAATCAAGAGGACAGTTTACACCCATAGGGCCTAAGGCATGCATATTTGGAGTAGCATTAATATTTGGATGATTTTATGCAACACAATCATAGCAAGGATTCAGGTACTATAGAAATGTATACCAGCAACTCATCAGGTTCTCAGAAATCAGGTGCAAATACAGAAAAACTTTAGTTGACTGTTAATGCAATACCAGTTATCATTAATCCACTTGATATTCCACAAGCCATAAATCTGGGCCAATTTGAATAAAAAGAACTTACTAAAGAAAAACTATAGATGGGCATTTCCAATTTCCTAGCAACATTGCTGATATGATCATTTGATGGCCAAGAAAGAAAGGTCTATTCATGGTTAACAGTCAAAAGAAAAAAGAAACAGATGTAGTAACAATCCAGTGTGTATTAAATTTCATATCTTGCGTACACTTATGCTGTGAAGTCAATTTTACATCACACAAAGAGAATAGGTTGGGTACAAAATTCTACTGACGTGGACATGAAGTTGATTTCACACCAGTGTTAGGCCAGGTTGATACCAATACATGACTTTTCTATAAAATTTATTCCATCTTATTGCAAGCAACTGAAAGTAAGAAGAAAATACCATATCAAACATCAAAATGCTGGGAAGACCTGGAACTGGAAAGAAAAATATCAAATTACCATGGAGCCAGGCCTCTAAACTTCCATTTGGAACAAGCTCATAGCAAAGTAGGTTTTGAGAAGAGTCACGACTGCTATAGTAGCCCACAAGTTTGACAAGATTACGGTGATGCAGCCTGCTAAGCATCTCAACCTCCACCAAAAATTCTTTACCCCCCTGTTGCCCTCCACTAGTAAGCCTCTTAATTGCTACAGCTGTGCCATCACTTAAGACACCTTTGAAAACTCTGCCAAATCCACCCTCTCCAAGTATACTTGCAGGTTCAAAGTTGTTTGTTGCTTCTTTAAGTTCTTCATAGGCTAGAAACCGTGTACTTGAGGGATGTGGAAGAGACCCTGCTACTGGAACTGGATCTATGGCCCTTGGCTTTACTGAATTGGAAGTGGGGGAGGGGGAAGAAGGAAACATGGTAAATCAATAAGAAAGATGACATGAAAGCATAGATGAGCAAAGAACCATAAGTAAACTTTTAATAAAAAAGATCCAACATCAGGAAGCAATGAGAACATTTTATCATAAACCTTGTATTCAAAAGGTGTGGCTGCAAACTTAATCTTGTTCTAGCAAAAACATTTTATCACCGGGAAACAATGGAAAATCAAGTACTTTAACTTGAGAACATTCTAATGTCAACAGAAATCAGATGCAAGCATTACTGTAATGAATTAGAACAGTGTGGCCAGCATTTTCTTATATGATTCTATAAAAAGCATACAAAACTGGTCTGTCTAGGTGTTCTAATGTCAACAGAAATCAGATGCAAGCATTATTATAATGCATAAGAGCAGTGACCAGCATTTTCTTAAATGCTTCTATAAAAAGCAAACAAGATTGGTTTGTATAGGTGTGACACTCAACATACCCACTTCTTCAGTAAACAAAATTATCATTTGCATGAAACTTCTCTTATTGGCTTCCCCTTCTGAGATAGAGCTCTCCAACATGTTCTATACTGCTTTATCAAAGAGCATGAAAGTTTGTCTAGTTATTTTTTAATATTCCCGAACCTATCAATATAATATGGGTTGAATGCACAAATTACATCTCTAAAGGCTGAAGGCTGCATATGACACAGCAACAGCACTTTGTGAGGAAGGATTTGACAGAATGTCTGCATTCCTCGTATAAAGATCAAGTAGAGCAAGGAACTTTTCACAATCAAGAGAAATCCTGACAGGTCCCATGAGTAGGCAATGATAATCAGTAATAATGACAAATTCTAATGTGTGGGCACTATTCATTAATAATTTGGAAGATTCCTAACATAAATCAGAGAGAGTAAATGTGTGGACATTGATATTTAAAATACCTACCAGTTTCTTTAGGGGATGCTTTAGGCTTCCCTTTATGGAACGCGCACAAACAGATAATTATCATAGATACAATGGCAATAATCACAATGCCAGAACCAATGCCCAGAACAAGAATCAAATTTGTTTGTTTGCCCTTCTTTGAAGAACCAACTGATGTTGAAGTTGAAGATTGATGTGCTGGTGCCCTCATGGGCGATGAAGCAACAGCAACAGGAGCTGCATACAAGAGGTAAGGCAACTTCAATGTACATACTGGAGAACTAAGATCTCTATGGTGTTTACTGCCCATACATTTTGGAACCAAAACAAAGTTTTTACAAGATAAAAATATCAACCAGCAAACTAAATTCCAGCATAATCTCATCTCCAACTCTAAGACAACCTCGATTGAAGGCTAAATTTAAACTCTTGCTTATTAAATTTATTCAATTATATAATATTTGTCACCACTATTATGCCACTTGACAGTTGGCATTTTTCTTTCTTTTTGCTAGAAAAGGCAGCAGTTCATGTCATATGACAACAAGCAGCAGATTTTTTCCAATGCTGGATTTGAAAGCAAAATTTGCATAAATTCAAACATTTGCAGAAACATTATGCTAGAATTGCACATTCTGATATCCAAAGGAAGATATTACATGAGACAGAAATCACACAGCAGTCTGAAGGTTATAAAAGAAAATGAAGCACTGTCCAATAAGATTTCTCTCTATTTTCATATATGCAAATCTAAAATGTTCAAAACTTGTGGCTAAACTCAAATTTATTTTCATTTGTTTGTACAATTATCTATTTATTCATCATTGTTGTTGTGAACACACTGTTAGTGTGTTTATCGATGTGGATAGGAAGGCAACATTTACATCAAATCACAACACACATACAGCAACTTTTCTGAATGCTTGATTTGACAATAAATTCAGTATAAACTTGAACCATGTGTACTTGGATTGAAACTGGAAAATGGCTATAACATATCGTTTGCAGAGACATGCTAGTATTGTAGTGAATCATGTGGCCTCTTGCAATTTGGTAGGATTCTGATGGGCCATAACTAGGTAATTCCTCTTGCTCAAGCTCATAAAATACCCTCTCTTTTTATTTTTCTTTGGTAACAATACAAGTGATGCTTGGAAATACACACATAGCAAAGTAGAAGGTAGTCAAGAAAAGCTATATGCAATGGCCAAGACCCACTACATATAAAAACCACATTGCCACCCTTAAAAATCAAAGTTTACCTGGAGAAGGTGCAGGAGGTTCAAACCAAGTAAGATTTAGGAGTTTATAATCACCCACATGAGAGGAGTCAAAGTGAACCTTATGCAAGGCAAGCGAAGAGTTTAACGCAGATGCATCACCAGCAGAGAAACTGATTCCTGTGTGAGGAGTGAAATCCATTGATATATTTAATCTTGATAAGCTTAGTAAATAAAAGTTTATCAGCTCAATTTGAGAAACTAGCAAGCCCAGCTGGGAGGCTAATTCCTCTAGAAACAGGTTCCAATTAGGATTTTGCGAGACATTCAAAAGGAGAAGGTCAAGCTTTATCGGATACACACAGTGGCAACCATGACTCCCTCGTTTCAGCACCATGTCTGGTTTACAACAATCTGCAGAAGGAAAGATCAATTCTAATGACAAAGTCTATAATCCAGGCACAATCATAGACTTCATTAGTAGGAATGAGTTTATCTATAAGTTAAGCAAGAAGTTTAGTGCATTATCAAGACCTTGATTCAGTGGTTTATATAGGAGTAAAACATTAGCAAATATTGCCACTTTCTCTTCAATGGTTAGGTTGCGTTTCCAACATATGAAACATGAAAACAGGAAAGGAGAAAAGAAACGTGTTCACACAGTATGCCTTACCAGATACAGCAGGAGATAATGGAGACTGGGCCAAACCAGTAGGGTTAGTGCCATCACCAGACTGAGTTGGAGAAACATCTACCAATCCAGCACTAGGAGGCAACAATGCATTCTTCTTCATCGATGGTTTAGACAAGTGTGAACTAGTCGGGGGATGGCCGGACGTTATCAGTGGACCATAATTCGGAGGCTGGGTTGGTGCTACCACAAATGTCGGAGCACCATGAGGTGAGAATTGTTTTTTCCTTGGTTTATTTAACAACGGTAGATTGGATGGGAGGGGTAAATCAGGAATGGCTGGTGCAGCCGGAGGCAAAGTAGATGGAGATAAGATCGGCCCTTTGAATTGATCTTCAGCTAAATCAGCATCGGTGATGAGAATTAAATAGCATAAAATGATCAAAGGCTGCAGAAACAAATACCAGACTCTTCTCAATGACCCTGCAACACACATACAAAGTTCCAATGTAATAAAATCAAGAAACCATAACAGAAACACCAGCAACAAAGTAAACGCGAAATTAGGGGACGAAAAATGTTAAATCTCATAACATCAAATCTAGAGACATGAGAAAACTTAAGCGAAAACGGATTAAGAGTAACCGTACGATGTAGAAACGAAACTTTACATCTTCTCATAATGAGACCGTGTGTTGGAAACTTTCTTTTATTTCTTCGTTTATTTCAGTTGTAAAATGAGCATGATAACGTATTGAGCCGATAATATCAGAAATTTGGTTAAGCATCCTAAAACCCTAACAGAACAGAACAAAAACAAAAAACTCTGCAGAGTAAGCTAAGAAATTCAAAGAAAAATCAAGTTTAGTAGCCTTAAAAAGGTTTTAATATTCATGAAGTACAATTTTTTTCCTCCTTTTCTTTTCTTTTCATGAAGCGCAATTTCTTTCCTCGATTTCCCCATTCGTCAAAAGCAAAAGGCAGCATCAATGCTTAGAAAAAAAAAATTACCGATGCAGCTTGAAATTGCAAGCACCGACATCACCGACGCCATTGATTGAGAGCGCCCGTCCCGTCAGATCTGTGTGATTGAAAGCAAATCCTTAACGATACCACACACTAGTGAGCACAAGAACCCAAACAGACGGACTGAAAGAATAACACTATAAGCAAAACTCATTTGGGCAAGACAGTGGATGAGAATCCAAGGGTGGAGATATTATCATAAGAATTGGAACACGGAGTTGATAACTCAGAGCAAAAACCTCCATTACTGAGTTAACTGGAAGAACAGGGATTATTGAGGTGGAGGCTCCAGAAGGAAGAGAAAAAGGGAGAGACGTTTTAATGACTGTTATGGAGGAGATATCGGTCTGTTTCTTTCACTGAGCAGCTCTGGAGAAGCCTTTTCGTTTTGGGAAATATTTTCGTCTTTTTCTAATTTTAAGACGTTTTCCTTTTTATTTTCTTTTTTCACTCTTTTTGTTTTATTTTTGCTTTGAGGGAGAAAGGGTGGAGACAGGCACGCACAGAATTTTAATAATCCACCCGATTCGCTGACGGAAAAAGACAAGCTAACGGTAAAAAACCGGTATACATTTGTTTGTGTTTGACCCAGCAGGATGTCAATAAAAGGCGCATGTGATTTAATAATATTTTTTGTTTTTTTTTTAATTATTATTTTAATATTCTAATATTAAAAATAAAAAATATACAAGAAATTATTTTTATTTTAGTATATTTTTTTAAGTAAAAAGCACTTATTGCTGTATTCCCAAACATCTTTCTTTAGTTTCTCTAGGCTTTTTGCATTTTATGGTGTGATTGATTGATCATGTTCTTGGTGCTTACTAGAAGAGTTTCTTGAAATGTGAAAAGAAATAATATTTAGAGCATGAAAGAAATTCGGTATTATTGTTAAAAAAAAAAAAAAAATTCAAATGCCTTAATTATTTGCTTAGCTCAAGTTTAAAATTAAATCATATAAAAATTGTTTTAAAATAATTTTATCAATTAGATAAATCCAAAAAAAAAAGAGCAAATTATCCTCTTCAAGTCCTGAAGTTTATGGTCTAAGTTATGAATTTCACTGGGTTATGTTTTTTATTTTATTTTATGATAAAATACAGAAATTAGATTCGTAATAAAATTAATATTAAATAAAAACTCAATATTAGGAATGAAATTAAAGAAAAAATATCTAAACAACCAAAACTTATAACCTGTTAAATAAAGCTCAGGCGTGTGGCCCTGAGTGAGGCCCACATTCCTAGACTATGCCCCATCCCATGTGCCGTTTCGTTTTTTGCAGAGAAAAAAAATGGCACGCACACATTGGCTGGATTGCCCATCCTCTTTTATGGAGAAAAAAAATGTAGATGACATGTCGTATGTCGTCTATAGAATGAAAGTGATTTGTTCCCACTTCCTGCTGCAAAACAAACCCGAAATGTAAATTATGCATCGCCACGTATTAACCGACTGTGCTATAGAATTATTGTGTTAATACATAATTGAAATAACATATTGATATGGTTTGGTGTTTATATGAACAATCTAATTGTAGACCTCCAGTTAGATTTTTCCCAAATTGTTGAAATATTTAAAATATTAATTTGTAGATGAAATGGATTCAACCTTTAAACCCGGTTAAAATTTCTTAATACACACACTCGGTCAATACCCTCGCGTTCCGTCGCGAGCAGCACTATATTTTTTTCAATGTAAAAAAAATAATTATATGATATTTTTTTTATTATAATATAAATTTAGGTAAAATAATAAATCTGTGTAGAATTCCTGTTAAGTGCAAGTTTTCTATACAATATATAAATTTTAAATCGATATAAATTTATCTCCTTTAGTAGGTTTCAATAAAATAACAGTTAAAAATATTATCAATATTATTGTCTAAATAATTAAAATAATTAAATTTTCATAACAAATAAAATAGAAAAGCAAAACATTTTTACAAAAAAAAAATAATAATAACTAAAATTATCATTATTATAGCGCAAACAATAAAATCATATCTAATCCGAATAATAGATAAAAATAACAAATAAACAAAACAAAGGAAAGAATAGAGCAATATTAATTTGAACATGATTAACAACATGAATTAAAATTTCAGGACTGAAACAAATAAAATAAATCCCTAGTAAAAAATACAATTAAAAAATAAAAAACTAAAACTAAAAGCAACATAGATGCATAAATATGAATAAAAAATAAATATTGTCAAAGAATGACAGAAAAAACCAAAGAAATTAATAGCAAATAAAAAATTCAAACAATAAAGACCGAAATGAAAAATAAAATATATAATTAATTCAAATTGAAGAACAAAATTGAAACAAATAAAAATATTGGGATCGAAATAGATAAATATATTTTTTTTAAAAATGTAATGTGATTTTGTAAAAAATAAAATAAAAAATAAGGATTGAAATGAAAAGTAGCATACATGACTAATTTCAATTGGATGATAGAATCAAAACAAATTAAAACAAACTATATAATTAATTGCAATTGAATAACAAAATTGAAATAAATAAAATCTCAGGACCGAAATAAATAAATCTATTTAAAAAAATTATTGTGTAATGTTTTTATAAAATTAAAAGAATAAGGACCGAAATGAAATATTGAATATATTATAAATTTCAATTGGAGGACCCAATCAGAAGCAATTAAAACTGCATACCAAGGCAATTAAAATAACCAAAAGCAAACCGAAAATCAAAAGAATAATAACTAAATTAAAACCTCACATGTATAATTAGTTTCAATTTAATGGCACAATTGCAACTAATTAAAAACTATATTGAAAAAAACATTGATAAAAGAGAGATCCAAAGTCTAGAGACCAATCTAAAACATTCTTAAATATTAGGGACCGAAGCATGGTTCCAGGAAGCAGGAGAGATTAAAGGGAGAAACAACTTAAAACTGTTTACCGGCCACTGTAAACCGACACGCGCCGCATTGTGAGGAGGAGGACATGTCGGCACACCGTGAGACATGATGGAAGGTGTTTTTTAACCACCATAAAGAGGTGCATGTGCCTCTTGAAAGACCCGTGCGGCGAAGACACAGTAGCCACGTCGGTACGATGTGTCTGCAGTGTCTCTAAGAAATAATATTCAAATAATGCAAATTACCTATACATCTTTGAACGTGTCGATAACTATGAAAAAACTAACATGGAAAATTCATAAATACCTCTAGATCTGACGCCTATTTTTTATCATTTTTTGGGGTTAATTACATTGTGTTTACCGTGAATAAATTCAAAAATATCATTCATGTCTCTTATAAAATTCTAAAGTGCCTCTGATCTGGTTTGTCTTGTTTTGTCATTTAGGGGGGATATTTTCATATTTTATTGTACAACAAATTCAGAAATATTATCCATATCCCCTGGAAAATTCAAAAATACCCCCAATTCCGGAGGTTAAAAATTTCCGACATTGGGATAAAATGGTAAATTTACTACTGCAATGAATAATAATCCCAGTCTTTGTGAATAGTAATAACGTGTATAGTAAAAATGAGACGACTTTTATTTTTTAGTTAATAGGATGATGTTATTGTGACTTCATATTATTATAAATTATATTGATAGCCTGCATTGTCTTTCCTTTTCTAGTAATTGAAATATGTATCTATTTTCTTAAAAGATAAAAATGTTACTGGAATTTTTTTTATAATTTATATATTTAAAAAATAATTATAAGAAAAAACAAGAAGTAAATAAAAATTTAATCGTCTATTATATTAATCTTTTTAATTAAATACTTTACTGATGGATAATATCATTTGAACTAAATACTTTAATGATGGATATTACATAGAAGGAAAAAAACTGTAATAAAAAAAAAAAATTCCCAGGAAATTAAATTTGTTGATGGGTATGATGAAAGAAGAATATAATTTGATTATCCTAAATACAAAAGGAAGAATCTCTACTTTTATCTATAGTTGTCAGAAGCAAAAATAAAACCAGCATTAATTAATATCATTTATATAAAAAAACACAAAAGGCTATTTTAATCTATATAAATAATTAAAACATATCATCTGTAATTAATTACTATAGTTAAAGAGAGGATAATACACACCAATTTGTATAATTAACAATAGCAGAAAAAATATCAATAATTGCTATCTTTTTATTGTTAAAAAAAATCATTTGCAAAACATAAACAAATAACTCAAAAAACACTTATAAAAATGCTTTTCGTTTAGAATGTGAATACAATTGTTTTTTAAAGTATTTTTTTAATAAAAAATATATCAAAATAATATTTTTTTATTAAAAATTATTTTTGATAATAACACATGAAAATAATATAAAAATATCAAAAATAATTAATTTAAAATAAAAAAATATTTTTTTTTAAAATATTTTTAAAACATAATACTGACCTTAAACTTTTAGAAGGCTATTATTGATTTACCCATCATCTCATCATGATATTTTTGGTTTTGTTAATTCTTTTTCAGAATCTCCCTTCACTTCGAAGACAATTTTACATTTTTCCTTTATCAAATCTCAACTACCACAACCCATTCATAGCAAATCAATTTATCACCATAGCACATGTGATTATAAATTGAAAATAGGAAAATTATTGGATGAATCTAATTTATCATCTAAGATCATGCCACATTATTGAATTGATTTGCATCATTTCGTGATTAATTCATCATTAATTATCTTGTTTTATAAATATAATTGTCGTTTTATATGTGTGTGTGTGTGTGATTCAAGGAATTAATGATTTGAATACTTTTGATGAGCTGTAAAAGTATTACTGATTGATTCATGACAGGAGATAATAAATTAAATTTACCTAATGATTTGTTTTATAATTAAGTATATGTTTAAGCATAGTAAAATAATTTTTGTACTTTTAAAAACAAAAAAAAAAACATTATATATATTCCCGGTTATCTCCATTATTGTTCTTTTCTTCATAACATTGATTTTTCTTAATTTAGGCAAGGCAACGAATTTATATACTAATCAACGGTCCAGATCACGGCATAGACTAGTCAATGTAAAATAAGAAGCCATTTAACTATTACATGAAAGATGATCCAATGATAGAAACTTAAAATTAAAGGGTTTATTTTTTTTTATAGTCTCGGATTCGAGATCTATAGTTATTAATTCGACGATGACTGAAAGTTTAAATAATTATTAATTTCAAAATTAATATTATTAATTGAAATATGTACAATTTGATACAAGTATTAATATTAATAAAATAAAATAAAAAGGTAAACAATGCACGTAGAATTGGAACTTCAACGGGTTGCTTACACTAACAATACTCTCAATATTGTAACTTCAAATGGCTGCCCAAATTGACAACGAAGGGAAATCTACGTTTCTCAAACAAATAATCAAGACTTGACGTAAAACAAACTATTTCTTAATAATATTTATTTATTTTTCTATAAAAAACCGGAAAACAATAAAGACAAAAAAAAACTTATGTATTTTCCATATTATTTTAAAATATTAAAATCCACCAAAAAACTGATTTTTATTAACTATGAAAGCATTTAAAAATAATAGCGGGCCATTTTAGGGGCCCTGCGCAACCGCCCATGCAATGGTAATTATGGTCGAAATCATGCCACCTAACGATGCAACACCCACCATACACTTTGATGATTTTTTTTTTTTGTTAATACCCTGTTCCAGAGTTTGATTATTTTTTTCTCTCTCAATATTTTTCATTAAATATATTAAAATAATATTTTTTATATTTTAAAAATTATTTTTTACATCTGTATATTAAAATAATTTAAAACTAAAATAAAAATCTTTAAGCCTTCTAAAACACACAGTTAAACATGCACTTAATCATCACTGTTCTTCTCCTCACGACCTCTAGCGGTTAGCCACTTTTTCCTTTTTCTTCTTTTTCAACTAAGGAAAACGACAGACAGGTTGTTGACTTGCAATTACCAAAAAAGCACTGAAAACAACAAACGAACACACTGTTTGCAAACAAATTAAATAATAATAAAAATAATAAAGGAGGCAAAGAATATTCAATTCCAGTGAAGATTTTAGGTGGAGGCTCATGCTGAACAGCTTACTTAAATAAAAGGGCCAACCCAAAGGTTATAATGGTCCAAGGCTATTTGTATATACATGGGCTATAAGCCCACAAAGAACTAAGCCGATCAGCCCAATGCGGAATTTGTGTCCGTCATCGAAGGACCGAACCTATCCTTCGTCTCGGTGAACACTCAAGAACCGGGACCGAACCTATCCCCAAAAGATCACTCTCTCAAGTCTCCGCGTTCAATTAGGGTTTTACATGCCAATCTAGGGTTAACTGACCAAAAGGAAGCAGCAATCATGTCAAAGAGAAAATTCGGATTCGAAGGGTTTGGCATAAACCGCCAAGCAACGTACAACTTTGAAAGATCCCAAGCTCCGCAAAGGCTCTATGTCCCTCCTTCCTCTCGACAAAACCACGATAACTACGAGGATACCGACCTTGACAACATCGATTACGACGATAATGATGCCGCCAAGGAGAGTACAGAAAATGATGGCCCAGCTGCGGAAATTGACCCTCTGGATGCGTTCATGGAGGGAATACACGAGGAGATGAGGGCAGCACCACCGCCGAAGGCTAAGGAGAAGGTGGAGAGGTATAAGGATGATGATGATGAAGAGGATGATCCTATGGAGAGCTTTTTAAGGGCAAAGAAGGATATGGGGTTGACGCTGGCCGCAGATGCACTTCATGCTGGTTATGATTCTGATGAAGAGGTTTATGCAGCGGCAAAAGCTGTGGATGCGGGGATGCTAGAGTATGATTCTGATGATAACCCGGTTGTTATTGATAAAAAGAAGATCGAGCCGATTCCAGCTCTTGACCATAGTTCTATCGATTATGAGCCTTTCAGTAAGGATTTCTATGAGGAGAGCCCATCGATTTCAGGTAAATTTTCGAGGAAATATAACTGTTTCTTACTATTTTCAGCTAAGTATGCCAGGGAAACTGGAATTTTGTAATGTCAAGTAAGGCCTTATCTCATGTTTGATTTTATGTAGAGATGAGTGAGCAGGATGTTGCGGAATACAGGAAGAGTCTGGCTATCCGTGTTTCAGGTTTTGAAGTTCCAAGGCCAATTAAAACATTTGAAGATTGTGGTTTTTCACCACAACTTTTGAATTCTATTGCAAAACAAGGGTATGAAAAGCCTACACCAATACAGTGCCAAGCCCTGCCGATTGTGTTTTCCGGCAGAGATATTATTGGTATGGCCAAGACAGGTTCGGGTAAGACTGCTGCTTTTGTACTTCCTATGATCGTTCATATTATGGATCAGCCTGATCTCAAGAAAGAAGAGGGTCCGATAGGAGTAGTATGTGCGCCTACTAGGGAATTAGCTCATCAGATATATTTGGAGACAAAGAAATTTTCTAAATCAAATGGGATACGGGTTTCTGCTGTGTATGGTGGAATGTCCAAGCTTGATCAGTTCAAAGAACTCAAGGCAGGATGTGAGATTGTTATTGCTACACCTGGGAGATTAATTGACATGTTAAAGATGAAGGCATTAAATATGTTGAGGGCAACTTACTTGGTACTTGATGAGGCTGATCGTATGTTTGACCTTGGATTTGAGCCACAAATAAGGTCTATTGTTGGTCAGATTAGACCAGATCGCCAGACTTTACTATTTTCAGCTACAATGCCTCGCAAAATCGAGAAGTTAGCTAGGGAGATCCTCACTGATCCTGTGAGAGTTACGGTGGGGGAGGTTGGAATGGCCAATGAGGATATTACCCAGGTTGTTCAAGTTATTCCTTCTGATGCAGAGAAGTTGCCTTGGCTTATTGAAAAGCTACCTGGGATGATTGATGAGGGTGATGTTCTGGTTTTTGCTTCCAAGAAGGCTACTGTGGATGATATTGAGTCACAATTAGCTCTAAAGGCATTTAAAGTTGCAGCCCTTCATGGTGACAAAGACCAGGCTTCTCGGATGGAAATTTTACAAAAATTTAAATCTGGTGTCTATCATGTTCTGGTCGCAACTGATGTTGCTGCTCGTGGACTTGACATCAAGTCAATTAAGTCTGTGGTCAACTTCGATATTGCAAGAGACATGGATGCGCATGTCCATCGCATTGGTAGGACCGGTCGAGCTGGTGATAAAGATGGAATTGCGTACACTCTTGTAACTCAAAAAGAGGCACGGTTTGCTGGTGAATTGGTTAACAGTTTGATTGCTGCTGGTCAGAATGCCTCTGTGGAACTTATGGAACTTGCTATGAAGGTAAGTTTTGTGTAAAATTGGCCTTCTCTTATTTGATGCTTTATAATACATCTCACACATCTTAGATGCTTAAATTTGGCAGTTTGCTCATCATTTACAGAATGTTTTCTAGTTTGAGTTTGAAATCTTAATCTTCCCATTACATTCTTTTCTGGTGAGCTGGTGGGTAATCACCCTTGCTTAAGTTACAAACTGGAAACCAGTTGAGCATCCATTTTGTCCCAGACATTTAATTCTTTTTCTGCAACAACCTTATTGAATAACTGTAACAACTGAACATGAGTTTCATACAATGGCTTATTGAAAGGATAGCCCATATTCTATAAATAGTCAATTTAAGTAGCTTCTTGTATGGATAAGACAACGAGGATGATCTGCACAGAAATTGATGTCTTAGTCACCATTGTTTTCTTCAGTGCCTTTCTAATACAAGGCAAGATAATATTTTAGGTGATGGTTGAAGAGTTAAAAAGGAGAATGGAGACTACAAAATACTGTTGATTATCACGTCCATAGTTGATTGAAGTTGTTCTCCACATGGAATTAGACAACGAGGATGAGCCGCACAGAGAATTGATGTCATAGTCCTATGTTTCTTTGTGTGCCTTGCTAATACAAGGAAAGAGAAATATACAAAATACTGTTGATTATCACGTCCATAGTTGATTGATGTTGTTCTCCATATGGAATTAGACAATGAGGATGTACCGTGCAGATAATTGATGTCATAGTCCTATGTTTCTTTGTGTGCCTTGCTAATACAAGGAAAGAGAAATATTTTAGGTCATGTCCAAAGAGAAAAAAAAAGGAGAAAGAAGAGGAGGGAGAACAGAATATACTCCAGGTTCTCATATTAATAATTGATTGAAATAATTTTACATCTGTAACAAGACAATGAGGCTGAACTGCACAGAAAATGGATTCCGTAGTAACTATGATTTCTCCTGCCTGCCAAGGAAAGGAAAAATATTTTACATGATGACCAAAGAATTATAAAGGAGGAGAAAGTATAACTAGGATAAGGGAGATCTTTCTATAATTCACTAGTTTTTGTTCGCCCTACAGGACTACAAGTTACATCATAAATAAAGCCCATTCACAGGCTTCATGAGATCATAAAAATAATTATACCTATATATTTTTCAATCCAATATGAGCTTATTAGATCAACATCCTGGAAGGTAACAAATTGATAGATTATATTAAAAGGATCTTTCCAGGATGAATGCTCAAATCTAAGTGAAGGGCCTTGGTAACACAAAAGAGACAAAGCTTGATTGTTCATGATAGATAAATTCATAAGGTTTCAACAGTGCATATTAGGATGTTTTCTGCTGCATCCTCGTGTTAATGGTTTTTTACTGTCTTTTCTTGGACTTGGACTTGAAGTGGAGTTTTGTAGTTTTACCCGTGCATTATGTGTTCCTAAATAAAAGTTAGTTGCACCTTTGCATCCATTTGATGTGTTAATCTCGCTCTCTCTTGTATTTACATGCTAGCACATAAGTTAATTGACGCACATGTAATGAGACTGTTGAGTGACATTTACCATGTAAATCATTAGGATGGGAGATTCAGGTCCAAACGTGATTCCAGAAAAGGAGGTAAGTTTTTTCTATCTTGCATATTAAATTGCTTGAGAGTTGGGCGATGTCCTTGTGTACTTGTAATTGCTTGCTTATTTCATTACTCTAGCATGCTTGAGAGTTGGGATCATCTTCTAATTAATGATTTGATATCCCAATTTCACTTTCAAGGCAATTTCTTTTTCCTTGAAATGCGAAGACCCAACTGTCTTCCTGAGAATTCACCAGGAAGTAGATGGTGTAAAGTAACACAAGTACTGTCATTTTATTATAATTGGTTTTTCCCTAATCAAGGAAGATATCTCATTCTTGATTTATAGATCTTCGTTGAAATGCTTACATGAAGTGTAATGTTGTGTGCAGGTGGGAAAAAGGGTAAAGGGAGGGGTGGAGGCAATCGAGGTGTACGCGGAGTGGATTTTGGTCTTGGCATTGGTTATAATCCAGAATCCAATAGTATTTCATCTCCCGCTGTTACGAGTCGATCTGTCGCGGTTAATTCGCTGAGGACAGGAGTGATGGCTCAATTCAAGAGCAACTTTGTTGCGGCTACATCAAACTCCCCAGGTCCAGGTCCGGGCGTGAATACCACCAGTTCAAGTGTTTATGCTAACAAGAGACCAGCACTGCGAGGATTTGTGTCTGGTGGTTCAATTGGTGGAGATATGAGTAGATCTCAGACAACCAGTTCATTACCTGGATTTGTTTCTGGTGGTTCAATTGGAGTAGATATGGATAAACCTCAGACAACCAGTTCATTGCCTGGATTTGTCTCGGGTGGCTCAATTGTAGGAGATGCAACTCGAAATCAGACAGCCAGTCAGAACTCTGGAGGAAATTCAAGTCAGAAGAATACAGAAGGGTACGTGTCCCAGCTGAATTTTCCATTATTTGTTTTGGTAATGCTTATTTTAAGTTGGAGTGATTTCAAAGCACGGATACCTTTATTTTGAGATGATTCCAGTTTTAATGCTGACTAGGCCGATTTGTTGCTTTTGTCATTGCAGTTCCAGAGATAGAGGGAGAGAAAGGCGGAGGCCCTCTGGTTGGGACCGTTAGATCATAGAACTCTGACATGGATGATGACATGTCATTTCTAGAAGCCAAAAATGATCTTGTTTGTACTTTATGCGTAGTGAGTTGCTTGTGCACTGGTTTTGTAGCATGCTCCTAATTGGTTTTATGAAAGTTATATTTCCTGTAAAATAATCAAAATATTATTTGATTTTCCATCCCCGAGCTTTGCTCCACAGCATAAAAGTATAGTAGACTTTGGACAATAGTTAGTTAACAGTGTTGCAAATCTTCTGATTACATTTTCAATCAAATCTCGGTAGTTCTAAAGAAGTCTGGGTATCATTTTCTCTGTAGATAGCAACTGTTGATAAAGCAGGTAGCTTAAGAGATTCTCTCCGATTTTAATTTAACTGCGGTTTATACCATACGAAAGCTACCATTATTGATATCACAACCTCGAATTCTACTGAAAAGAATGTGGGGAGTCTAGTTTTGCAATGCACCATGGCCCCTGCATATGTGCTTAAAAGAATCAAGTCCTTGCATTACTCTAGCTGGAGGCAGTCTGTTTTTTTTCCTTCATGATTCTTTGGTTAATTACTCGATTAGTGGCCTGCGCGATGCTGCGGGCGGCTAGATGTTTTTCAACCTGAAAAAAAATTCAAAGAGATAATTATGTTTTTTTTTAAAAGCAAAGAAACTTGATAATTGAGTTAAGTATTGATTAATTAAATAATATTACAAGAAAATGAGGCAACAAAAAATATTGTCCTGAGCAAAATTTGATTAACTTGTGAGATAGTTGACTTGCATAATAGACTGAGATAACTTTATAAAATTACTCGACTTCCTTAATAGATTGGGATAATTTTATAAAAGTATTATACTATAAAAAAATCACTTATAAAAATGACTAAGTGTGGTGTCACAACAATCTTTTTTCAGAATAAATTGAGAGGTTTTTGATTGGATAGGGGGATGTTACCTAATATTATAGATATAAACCTTAACTGGTCTTAAGAGATTTTAGCTAAGAAAATCATTGTGTAAAGAAAATATATTAATAATTATGTTATGTCTTACCCGAGTTAAAATCTATCATTTTTCTTTGTTTGTGGTTGTTATGGTCTGATAGTATTTTTAAATCTTATCAGTCTATTATAACGAGTTTGATACAATAAGCAAATCCTAACTTTCTAGGTCAATAAACTAGTCTAAAAAAATACCACTTATAAAGATAGAAGAAAGCAAGTTCATTCACTATTCATGTCGCGAAAGACATGAAGATATTAATCCAAACAAATTTGATGATTATTGAAATTTTACCTTTCTCCCTTTGGTATTTTGAATGTCCATGACTTGTACCATGAGGTACAAGTTGAAATACTCTTAATTATCGTTAAGACTTCTTTCAAGATAAATTTAGAATTTTTGTCTATCATGTTATTTCAAATGTATTTTAGATAAAACTTGTAATTTTTATCTTTATATTAAAAATGAATGTGTTGTGTTATTTTCAATAATATTCTGGATATTAACTCCATGCAAGTTTTTTTATTCTTATATTAAAAATAAAAAAATATATTTTCTTGCTAAAATTAAGTTTTTAATATTTTGAAATATAAGTCAAGATTCTTTAGAGTTTTACAAACTTGTTGTTATTATGCTCTAAGCAATTATAAAGAATTCAACCTCTTATCAATCTAATAATGATTAATGAGTGCTGTGAAAAAATCGAAATAACTTTAATACCGAGGCCATGGGTTTTTTGGCAAGAAAAAAATAATAATTATGTTATTACATTGAATGATATGATATCATGTATTGTATACAATGATTTTCCATTCCTTCATATTCTTCTTCTTCTTTTGATTTTACTTTAATATGTCATGGAGTTACTTTATCATGCCTATCACCCTAATTAACAAGGAGGATTGAACCGATGGTAGAGTGAGATGATAAACCTCTGATCCATACACAATACTTTATAAAGGTTGTTTTAGGACTAAACATGTTTGTCAAGTGGTCTTGATCTTAGTATAGTCATTAGATAAGTGTCTGTGCTATGTTGAAAGAAAAATTAAATATGTATTGAATATAAAATACATTCTAGTGATGTTAACTAGTTTTCTAATAAAAAAAAAATGATATGTAGGTTAACTCAATGTGACATAATCAATTTTACACATTCAAAGACAATTTGAATGACCAATAAAAATATAGTTTGATTAAGAAAATCAAGACAATATTTCTTTTTAATACACAAGTGACAATATATTAGATTTATTTGGATCAACTCAAGTCATGAGACCCTTATAATCCTATACAAAGAAAATAACGAATAACATTAAGCCCAATTATAATTCAACCCAATTGTAAAGAGCTAAAATGAAACAAAACTCAATTAAAAAAATGAGTTGAGACAACTCAGGTTAACCTGCCAAATCTTAGTCATGAGATCAAGATAAACATATATAAAGAAGATTAAAATAAATTTTGAGGTTCAATTCGTAATCAATTCAATATTGAAGGATAAAATTGACAAAAAAATAAATAAAAAAAATGAGAAAACCACTTGGGTTAATTGATCAAACTTATGAATCAAGTCATGAGCTATGATAACCTCATATAAAACAAATTAAAATAAATTATGAAGTCTAATTCACAATCAACCCAATATTAAAGATGAAATTAAAAAAAAAAACAAAAAAACATAATGAAAAGTGAGATAATGAAGTCAAATTCTCAATCAACTCAAAGACTCAAGGCAACTAGGCTGATCATGAAATAATAATAACCTCATAAAAACAAATAGAAAAATTATAAAACACAATTTCTAATAATCTAAATATTGAATGATTAAATTAAAAAATAAAAAAATATCCCGAATCAACCCAAGTTAACTTGTCAAACACAAATCATGAGATTGATATAACTTCACACAAAAAATAAAATCCAATTTTTAATTTATACAATGTTGAAGAGTGAAATTAAAAAATTAACAAAAAAGCATGGGCCAGATAATTAATTTTTTTAAAAAAAAAAATATGCAAGCTTTTTTAATTGAGCATATGTTACTTGACCCACACTTTAAAATGGACCAAATAATTATTTTAGAAAAAAATAAATACGCAAGCTTTTCAAATGTATTTTTTTTAAATAAATCCTAATTATAAATCAAAACACTTATGCATGTATTTAATTAAATACATCAAGAACCATTTATGCCAATAAATACAAAAAACAAAGTTTTAAAGCATCTTTTTTTTCCTGACACAATAACATTAATGTGTAGGTGTTAAATATACCAACAGTAAAATAAGAAGAATGCCAAGTATAAAGAGAGAAAATAAAATAAAATAAATGTTTTCTATTTTTTTTGGAAAAATTATAATTTAAATAGTAAAATTTTACAGTTATACTATTTAAAAATGAATACATCATTTCATTTTCGTTTAGCATAATACTAATACCAACACTAATAATAATTGTATTAAGTTGAGTTGAGATGAAATATGCCGTAATTCTCTTAGGTTGGCATCCATATGGAGACTGTCGTTGGCACACACATCAGCAAATTAGGAACCTATGTTAGCGGGCAGAAGTCTAGGATCATGCTTCTGTCATCTGTGTAGCCTTTTGGTTATGGATGAATGCCTTTTATGTAGGTGACTAGCAATGAAAATAATTTTTCTGTGCCTTGAGTAATCGTTACCTGCTGGTTGCCAATTTTATAGCTTATGGTCGTGTACAGGGGAGTGAAGATGGGCTTCCATACATTCCAGTGTTAGGCACTCACATCTCCTTTTCATCTGCATTTTTCCGATCTCTCTCTTTGCGTGTTTGTAGTCGCGCGAGGAGTTCATCGTGTTGACCATGGTTTACTAGATTGTAGGCATGGAAACGCTGATGAATCTCTTGACTGTTGATAGATAGATCATAGATACATTTCATAATGGTATGCAAGTTACGAAATGTCTGTGATGAAATCTTAATTAAAAGCCTGTGAACAAACTATGCCTTTGGACATGGCTTTATGACCATGTTTGAAGCAGCTACCCTTCTTTTGCTTGCAATTGGGCACACTTCCAGGCAAGGTTCCTCGAGAGTGCTGTCATCTTCGGGTAGCGGAGGAAGGACCCCAAATTTAAACTGTAACATTAGAATCACAAGATAAATGGTTGTGGAAAATCGTATTCGCAAGTAAATAACCAGACATCATCGAGTTGTTGGGGAGAACACAGAAACTATTGCAAGTGGAGCATTGTTAAATTCTTTCTCGAATTCGAATATAGAATTCTGATGGAAAAGGTGTGATTCCCTGTTGCCTACCTACACCTAAAACGAGAAATTGAAGAGAGCTTAAAGGAGTCAGTTCCTGTGATACCTGACAGCTATAATCGTTGAAATTTGGCTCCATCAGCAAAGGAATCCCCATGTAATCCTTGAAAAAAGTCTGAAAAACCATATCACAAGAAGTAGAAGCGAAGAAGCAGGAAGGCGTAAAAACTGCCAGAAATTTAACAATGTAGAACATATACCTGTGTTGGAAGCTTGCAAGTGTTGACACAAATCCCTACACATTTGCTTTCTTCTAAATATTTGCATCTTTCTACAAAAACCTGCCGGAACCAATAGCAGGCTCAGGATTGCCTATACTCATAACTGAATCTCAGCTTCACTTGAACAGACACACACACTAGTTAGATTGGGAAATCGGGAGACTTACCCCACTCTCCCACGAGGATCCATCAGGAAGATCAACAGAATTAACCTTGCATACGCCCATGAGCCACTGACAAGTGATTACAGTCACTCTTGCTTTCAGAAATTAAACAACAAGACGTTATAACTTTGAATTACCAATCCATTCAACAAGAACCGGAAGGAAAAGGAAACAAGATACATGAAAAGCAGAAATGGAAAGTAACTCCCAACTCACCAACCATCATAGCAGCTAGTTTTCCTCCTCCTATGGGTGATACCAGCAATTTATACAGATGGAGTAAGAATGGAGGAAACAAGGACCTCAGTATTCTAACCTGCCCTGCCCCACTGTTTACTTAGTCTTTCTGTTGAGAAAAATGAGTGATAAATAAAAGAAAAGAAGAAGAAGAAGACAAACAGCAGCATCTGTAGTTTCAGAAGGGGTCCTCCTCAACATGAGACGATTTGCTACCTCAATCAACCCATCATATCCTGCTTTCTCCGAATCCCATCCAACCTCCTGTTCTATCCCTCCAAGAAAATTATTAGCATCCACCAGCAATTAGTTTATTATAATCTCGGGTTGAAATAAGACTGACCTTCACCATTTTGTTACGAAAGAGAGCGAGGAACCAATCATCATAGAACTGATACCTGTACTCCTCCGACCTTGGACCAGTACTGTCTTCTGCTTTTATCTACAATCACATCAGACTGCCCGTTGTCATCAACTGCCAAACTGAAATTGATGTTTAAAAAAAGGAAAGAAATTGCAAGGAGCAAACCGGAGACTCTGTCCAGTGAGAGGAGCATGAGACCGGAAGATTTGTGCGTCTTGGAAGACAGTCGGAGTGAGGGCGTGACGGGAATGATGGGATGGAGAGAGGACGAAGAAGAGCCACTGCCTTCATCCTTTTTTTAACCTCTACCTCGTCCATATCACAAACTAAAAAGAAAAAAATAATCGCAAACGTTAAGGCAAAAACGGTGCGTTTCTTCATTAGTTAATTTTAAAAAATAAAAATAAAAATTATTATTTTGATATGTTTTTAAACAAAATTTTAGTTTAAAAAGTAACTTTTATTATCATTACAAAACACATTTTAAATTTTAATATATAGACAAAAACTTTGTTTGATATTGTGTTTTAAAAAAAAAAATTTAAAAATATTTTGTTTTTATTTTTTATTTTAAAATTATATTTTGTATGTTTTTAGATTATTTTAATGTGCTAATATCAAAAATTATTTTTAAAAATTAAAAAGAACATTATATTAATATATTTATAAACGAAAAAACATTTTAAAAATAACCTTGACCATTCTCTGAAACAAACACAAAAATGGAGAGAGAAGAAAAATAAAATTATTATACATGGTAAATTTAGATCCTACTAATTTTGTTTCTTACAGAACTATATAGATTTAGATAGAGGATTAATTTATAAAATATAATGATTGAATTGTGATTATATGAACTATTAAGTTAGATTTGATAGGAGTGCTATTGATTAGGTAACAAAAGTAAATTTATTATCTTTTTGTGTTAGAAAAAAAAATGATAAGAAACATTAAAGGTGAATATTTTTCGGTTCGATCTGATTTTCACCATATCGATATTTTTTTTAAAAAATTAAAGATTAAAATCAAGCTAAAACTAGTTTAAATTAATTGATTTTAGTTTGGTTAATGAAAGGTAAAAACCAATAAAAAATACCAATTAATTTAATTAAACTTTTTTGTTTCCGACCATAAGTCTCATTTTATAATACCAGATGATTAGCAGTGAATAAATGATTTAACGTTGGTTTGGTTAATCTCTCGGTGAAACTCTATTTTTTCCGAGTGTTCGGGAAATAAAAATATTTTTTTTTCAAAAAATAACTTTTTATATTTTTAAATTATTTTATATATTGATATTAAAAATAATGTTTTTAAAAATAAAATAATTTTAATATATTTATAAATAAAAATCACTTGCAAAATTATTACCAAACGGTCACTTCGTATAGAGAGTGAGAGAGCGCTTTTTTTCTGATCAACACTGAATCTGGTTAAGTGCATGGCAAAGAATCCAAGTCGTGTAATCTGGACGGGTTCATGGGCGGTGCGGAAGCTTTTTACGGCTGCAGAGGCGGTTCCGGTAGCGGCGAAAAAACGGAAGACGATGTACAGGAGGTTATCGGAGCTGGGGGCAAGCGGAGGGAGCGTGTCAAAGACGTTAAATGAGTTCATATTGGAGGGTGGGAAAGCAAGCAAAATCAATCTCACTGATTGCATCAAAGAACTCCGCAAGTACGGCCGGTTCGACCATGCTATTGAGGTCCGCCCCCTCTCTCAGATTTCTTGGATTTTTCACACCGCCCATATTAGGGTCCTACCCTTAAATCCTCCCTTTGATGCTCATTTCCTTTGAAACAAATTTATTATTATCGTTATTATAAGCTATTTGTATGGCCTTCATCGGTTGCCTATTTGTTAATTTTAGACTAAGTTTTGGACGTATTAACTCTATGCCAATGCCTGTCATATTGAGCCAAATCGGAAAAGGAAAGTTTCTGGGCACAGCTTTTCTTGATGGACAATATGAATGTTGGGAATATTATTGAGTTCTGTAATAAATGTGGCTATAGTCTATGGCTATGAATGCATGATTATTTTGTTCCTAGAGATCCCAATATTAATATTTGTCAAGTGCTTTGGTTGGGCAGTCATGATGACTTGTTACTTGTAATTAAGATTTGTAAAACAATAATTGTGTACTTTCAAGTCGTTTGTCGATTGTTCTGTCTATTTGTACTCCTCAAATTGAGCGAAAATGTTGCTTTGGCTATTGTCTTCTTGGTTAATCGCTGCACTCTAGTTTGCAGGCTGTGTTTTCATTCTTTGTTTCCTCTGTTGTTTGAGCTGTTTGTGATGACTTTTGATTTTTGTCTTGCAGGTACTGAAGTGGATGCAGAAGAGGAAAATGAACTTTTCCCATGTTGATCATGCACTTTACCTAGATCTTACAGCAAAAACCAAAGGGATTGCTGCTGCCGAGAATTATTTTGACAACCTCCAACCATCTGTGCAAAATCATGTTACTTATTCAACACTTCTGAACTGTTACTGCAAGGAACTTATGTCTGAAAAGGCACTGGCTCTTTTTGAAAAAATGGACAAAATGAAGCTTCTTTCATCTTCTATGCCTTTTAGCAATCTCATGACCCTTCATATGAGATTGGGCCAACCGGAAAAGGTGCTTGACATAGTGCAGGAGATGAAGCAGAGGGGCATATCTCCTAGTACCTTTACTTATAGTATCTGGATGCAGAGCTATGGATGTTTGAATGATTTTGAGGGAGTACAGAGAGTTCTAGATGAGATGAAAATGGATGGCAAAGAAAACTTTTCCTGGACTACATACAGTAACCTAGCTACAATCTATGTCAAGGCCGGACTTTTTGACAAAGCTGAATCAGCTCTAAGAAAATTAGAGGAGCAGATAGAATGTGGACGTGATGGTGGTTTTCAGAAAAAATGCAGACACGATGGTGACCGTGAAGCTTATCATTTTCTGATTTCCCTTTATGCCGGTACTTCTAATCTTAGTGAGGTCCATCGGGTGTGGAATTCATTGAAGTCAAGGTTCCGCACAACAACCAATATTAGTTATCTTAACGTGCTTCAGGCTCTTGCTAAATTAAAAGATGCCGAGGGTCTACTGAAGTGTTTTAAGGAGTGGGAGTCCAGTTGCCAGAGTTATGATATGAGGTTGGCAAATGTCGCTATAAGAGCCTGCCTGGAGCATGATATGTATGAAGAAGCAGAATCAATATTTGATGATGCTCTTAAGAGGACCAAAGGACTATTCTTCAAGGCCCGGGAGATGTTCATGGTTTTCTTCTTGAAGAACCATCGACCCGATTTGGCTCTGAAGCACATGAAAGCAGCACTTTCTGAAGTCAGGGAGATTGAATGGGAACCAGATCAGAAAACAATAAGTGCCTTTTTAAATTATTTTGAAGATGAGAAAGATGTTGATGGTGCTGAGAGACTGTGCAAGATATGGAAGCAGATTAATCGTCTGAACTCTAATGCTTACATTTTGCTGCTAAAGACCCACATAGCTGCTGGCAGATTGGCTCCAGAGATGCGACAGAGGTTGGAAGAAGATAATATTGAAATAAACCCTGAGCTTGAGAACTTGCTTGAAAGGGTCTCCCCTAAATTGGCTTAGTTCAGAGAAGCCAGAATTAAGAATGGCTAGAATTTAGCCAGGTCTGTAGCTTTGAATCAAATTTCTTAGATGCTTCCCGTGACTAACAATTGAACTCTGAAACCTCCGAGAGAGAATGTATCTGATATTGAAGTCCATGTGTTAGGAACTTCAAATAACTCGCGATCTTATTGCAGAAACAAAACCCATTTGTTGTGGTTATAGACCAGCAGTTGTTTCTTTAGCTCCCCCTCCTTGTCACGTTAAGATGAATCTGTCAAGAGTATTCTATCCAGTTCCAGCCTTTGTGTATTGAAACTTGTAAAATGAGAAATTCATATAGATTACCACATTGATATCTCACCCTTGAAGTTTTAGACTGGACAATTTTTTTTTTTTTTTTTAGAGTTGTTTAGTGCATCTTTGAAGTATAAAAACAATTTTTTCGTACTATACAAGCCGTTTTAGTAGAGAAACTTTTGCTCCATTAAAAAGGTATAATAAGTTGTATAATTCTCTTCACAAAAGTTAACCCAAGTCCACACAAGAAATAATTATTAATATAATTTCAAAATTCAGCAATTTTCTTGTTGATCATTGATTTGAGTTAATGTAAAAATAAAAATAATTATTATTATAGTTTTAAAACTCATTTCGAGAGTCAACGCTATACAAGATTTGAGTAACGTGTTGGCTTTGATTAACGTGTTGGCTTGATAATTGAAGTCAACATTAAGATAAAAATAATTGTTATTACAGTTATAAAACTTGATTTGGAGGTTAACCTAAGACTAGACTTAGAGTCACAAGTTGAGTTGATTATTAACTCGAGTTCATGTAAAAATAAAAATAATTATTATTATAGTTTTAAAATTTGACTGTGAGTTTGACCTAAGACAAAGCCTGGGTTAAGAGTTAACATGGTCAACTCAAGTTGATCTAAAACAATATAAAAAAATTATTATTATTATAATTTTAAAACTCAATTTAAAAGTTGACCAAATACAATGTCTAAGTCACAATACGGGAGAGTTGACTCAAGTCAGCATAAAAATAAAAATGATTATCATTGTATTCTTAAAATCCAAATTGAAGGTTAACCAAGGGCAAGGCCTTGGTTATTGGTAAGGAGAGTCACTTCGAGCTAATCCAAGTGAATGTATAGACAAAATAATTATTAATATAGTTTTAAAATATGACTTAAAAGTTTATTTAGATTAAAAACTCAACCCAAGTCAAGGATGAGTTAAGAAGATCAACTCAAGTTGATCCAAATCTAAAAAAAAATTATCAAAACAACTTTATTTTGACCCCAAAAAAATTACCGAGTATTTTTTTTTCCAACCAGAATACAAGTTCACTCAGGTTTTTGACCAAGTCAAATCTGATGAATATTTACTTTATTTTCTTCTTAAACCTAGACTAATCTAAATCCCGGATCAATCGGAGTCTCATCTAATATCTACCAAATACAAAATAAAACAAATTGTCTAGAGCACACCAAACACGAATCAAACAATTACTTACCTATTTCAATTCAATCAATTCCAGTCCAATAAATATTGTCTAGTATACCATACACTATCTTACAGTTGGTTGAAGGTATCTTGCATTGGAAGACAGGTCGAAATAAGATCACAGTGCAGTATATGATTCATTGTTGACAACACCCAAGCCTCCGAGAAACTGTCAGAATGAAACCATTGAGTTCAAATCCAAGGTTTAAATTTTATCTTGGAATCAAATAAATACCAATTACATATTTAATTTCCTACCAACCAACCATGCACAAAAGAATTTCTAACTCATGATTTGAATTTTAAAGCGTGGATTTTTCAAGCAATATCTATCTTGTTATAAATAAAATAAGTTCGATGCGGCAAATTAAGAGTCTCTTCAACTGTCCCAACCTTTTTTCATCGTAAGACTTGTACCATAATCCAGCCTGAGAAATAAAATCACCAGAACAGGACTGGCTCACCATACAAGCTAATTTAAACAGCTTGTTTCTCAGCGGATCTCCATATCATGGTTGTGCCCTCTAATGGGATGACTCATCCCAAAATGCACCACTGTCCCCATGGCAAGTTTCCTCGGTCATCAAGTTAGAAGCTCCAAACATGAATGCCTCATGTTTCAAACTGGTCAAAGAATAACAAAATACACTTGCGAGGAACATACTGTTGAACCACTGAATGAAGAAAAACGAAAGAAAATAAAACTGAAGCTAGTAACCTTATCATGTTGACTATAATGCTTCCCTCTCAAATTCCAGTCTTCTGTAGCCCCAAGAGGACCACCATCCCCTGTTTGAATTACGTAATGCTTTATTATACGAATTACAGGCACACCCCTTGAAGTGGCCCTTTTCACTGCAAAAGCAATTATATCAGAGTTTCTTTAAGGGAATAGCGAGGACCGAAACCGGTTTTTTGTTCCAGGAAGTTGTTTATGCGCCAGTGTTAGATGAATGAGCTATAAAGAAAACAGGAGAAGATTTCTGTTAGAAAATTAACAATCACAAACAATTTCTAATTTGGAAAAAAATTACATTTTTATCGATCCATAAAACCTGTAGTTGGATTATGGAGTTGGGACCATCAAGCATATACCATATACTCCCAACCCCAACCAAATGGCTAGTGGATGTATCTACTTCATACACATTTAATCAATAATTACATCATGAGACTATAGACACATTATCAAGCATTCTGTAGCAGGATACTTTACAAAAATGTCCTACATTTCCTTTGGTATAACCGAACCCTCCAAGTCGTCCTACATCACCTTGCAATTCCTTCCACCCGAACCCCAAAACATGAACAATAACTTTTGACCATTGTGGTTTTCAGCAGGCATACCAAGCATTATGATTACCCAGGTCTAGAAATAATAATAACAGACAGAATCCATAAAAAGAAAAGCCAAGAGCGAGCTGGTGAAAGAGCAACCAGGCTGCAACTTGATATGATGGTACAAATACTTTGTATGATGGCACTAGAAAAATACTTGTAAGAAAAAACAATTAGTCCTATGCTCAGTCTTTCCCAAGTACAAAGTCAATTTCCCAAGCTACACTCTAGCTTACAAGTTGTATGCTAAACCCTCTTAAAGCATAGATGAATCCTTTATGGAATAATTCAAGTGCAAGTATCTCAGCAACGATGCCTATTGATGAAACCTTTTGCATAGAGCCAACATAGAACCTTGTAAGCTTTCAAACTTTACAAATAAGTCTCTCCATATAATATTTACAAGGAAAAATTAGTTCAGTAATCCAGATACGTCGATACTCTAGACATTTGAGCACGATAATACTTTGCCTCCATCTTTTTAAAAGTAACATTTTAGTCAGTGAATCAATATCAAATTCAATTTTTGATGAAAAGCTTAAAATATGCCTGACTTTCTTTTTTACCTTTTTCCTTGCTTCTTTCCTCCCTAGACATCTTCTCTCCTCGTTTCTCTCTCTTTATAACAATCATCCATTCTCTCTCTTCAAAGCAATTTTTGAGTAATAGAAAAAATATTTTGAAACTCTATCTTTCACAGGGCAATATAAATCCAAGATTGAAATTTCAAATTGAAATGCTGACACCTTAATTCATTCTTTTGTTAGAAAAAAAGAAGATGCATAAATTATGAAAGTACTCGGGATATCAGTCATGATGTTACAATTATATTTAAATTTATTATGAAATTAACGTGTGGCATCATGATCACCACCAGCAGGAACGATGGTCATAACGAAGCTGAAACTCATTGGCAATGCCAAGAAAAACGAGGCTGAATCTCCAAATACGAACCAAGCACCTATTAATCTAGGTTTCTTACCGGTCTTTCAAAACAAACAGACAGAGTTATTTGATTTCTCTTATCCAGTTTACCAGTATAACTCAGTGAGAAGCATGATAACTCAGAGCTAGCAAGAATAATATCTGGCCTAACTATTGATTCCAACTAGTAAAATGAAAACAAAGTTATCTTGTGCATTCTTTAAAAGAAAACTCTTTAGATGCATTTCTTCTAGAGAAAATAAATGTCTAATGTCTGTAAACCTTTCGACAAAACAAGGTAGAAAAGTTAAAATCGCTCAGCATACAGAGAGACATACAGCATATCCAGGGAGATCATATTTCTTTGAATCAACAAAAGCATGACCACCCTACAGCAGACAAAACCAGGCAAAACCAGAGTCTGGAAAATTAAAATCAAGCTCTTGCATAAAAATTCTGAAACGCGGGAGTCAAGATGCAAACTCAGCCAATCTTACGTTCTCGTTTTTACAACAATTTACAAATGATCCTGTTGTAGATACCAGTTAAAAATCTGAAATTTAAAGGCCATCATCCAATTATGATCCCACCCCGAAGTGAAGTATTTGAGGTACAACTAAGAAGCAAACCTTCCTCATCTATTTTTAAAGATAATTTTCCAATAAAAAGATATCCTTCAAAATTTAACAAGTTCTTCATCAATAGAAGAGGGCAGCATAAAATTAGTTTAAAAAAACAATAATCAATAGAAGGAAAAAATATTTCAGGTTGTGTTTTGCTTGAAAAAACTGTATCTTTCTACTCAAAAGATTGGTTGTATTTTTCCAATGAGAGATGAACTTTTAAAATAGCTTTTCATATCTTATAACTTTTACAACAATATATTTCAAACTTCCATGGAAAAATTGTTGTAAAGTTATAAAATATTAAAAAACTATTTCAAAAGTCTATCTCATATTGAAAAACACAACTGATCTTTTGAATACAAAGAGTATATATTGAACTTACTATCCGACATTGAAAAAAAAAAGACTTTCATCAAGTGTTTACATAATAAAATTTGAGATGAGATAGTAATCAACAAAGAAAATATAATGAACTCACACATATAAGGATGAGTCAAGTAAGACAAAAATCTCTGATTCACCTCCCTGTGTCTTACTTCCTCTTACTTATTTAAACAACACTTATACTTTCTAAAATTTATTTTCTCATTAAAATATTTTTTAATGACCATTAAACTGAAATTTACAACCTTTTCTGTTTATTTTTTCCAGCAACTATAAATATCACAATTACTTAATTTCTTAACATCTATATTTTAAATTGTTATATCAGTCATTTTAATTTCATAATAAATTTAAATATATAATTTTTATATTATGACTACCTATAAATATCTTGTATTTTTTCAAACAAAAAAAAAAATTCCCTTTTAGTTTGTTGATTTTCTTTTCTTTCAAATTGTTTTTATGTTGCCTTCTTTTGTTGAAAAAAAACTTGTTAAATCCAAAAAAAACACTTTAATGTTGAGAAAATATCCTATATAATAGTGCTCAAGCACACCTCAATTTTTCAGATTCCGTTCTTTACCTTTCATTATTTGCAACAACAAAAATAGGTAGTAGGGGAAAGAATATGTAAAAAATCCATGACAACCATTAAAACAAAAGGTTCTCTACAAAATGTACCTCAAAACCCGATTCAGCATTTTCAGTCTGCATATTTGACCTAAACACAAGCCAGAAGGATACAAGTTCCTTGACGTCAACTATCAAACACCTTCATTTCCATAGAAAAAGATTGAGGCATTTACCACCTGAGAATTCCCTCAATCAGTAAAACACATCGAGTACAATAATAGCCAGAGGGAGGGAAATGCATAATCCAAGTTGACAATCAACACCCCATAAACTTGAATTTCCACAAAGAGAATATTTTAAAAAATACAGATCCAGATCCAGGTCGAAATCCAACTAGTTTGGCGCATCCAAACTATAAAATTAAGTATAATTTATTACAACACAAAAGGATTAAGAATCAATCTGAGACTCGACAGACCTTAGCAACCAGTGTTTATAGGTAGAATACAAGAAAAATAGAGTCAAGAGAAGAATGAGGAAGCATAAAACAATAGTAGAGACGCTAATTCGACTCGGCGCTTTCTTCTTTTTGCTCTGTTGTAAGAGATCTTGAGGTTTGATCCTTCCCATCTTCAGCTCCCTACACTCGAAATCGCCACAGGTTGGATTTGTATAAATTTACTGAAAATAAGCATAATATAAATAAATATTTCTCTTGAAAAACAAAAGTTCAAGTATTTAACTTGAATTTTAATATTGAAACTTTTTATCATGAATCGTTCAACGGTAACTAAGATCTAAACAGATTCATACTATTTATTAAAAAAAAATGAATCGAGAGGGGGAAAGAGAGAGAGGTGGTACCTGTTTGAGAGGTGAATTCCTCCGCTTTCAAAAAGATTTCGATTTGGTTTGAAGTTTTGTTTCGAAGACTCGAGATATTTATTTGAGCCACCAGGCAAAGCAAGAGAGGCTCTTATTGGGCCAGACTAGGATATGGGCCTGGTTTGATTAATTGTACATGAGCCCTAAATGAGACTCTGATTGGGCCAAACTAAGATATTGGCCTGGTATATTTTACGTGTTTTAAAAATATTTTTAAATTATTTTGATATGTTAATATTATAAATAATTTTTTAAAAAATAAAAATATTATTTAAATATATTTTTAAACCATAAAACACTACTATAACTCTTGCTCCATGGTGATTTTACAGACTCCCAAACAGGCCCTAGGATTTCTTGCTATGAAGCTGGGAGATGTTGCAGTACCATACATGAATAGCAAATTACAATAGTTGCTAGTGTGACTTCTGGGAGTTTCCCACGTTATTTGATCATGTTCGTGTGTGCTACTTGGTCAAGCTGGAAACACAGGACCATGAAGAAAAGCCAGGTTTAATTGCATTGCAGAAACTGAACTGAAATCAGTGGCTCGCCGTCGAGCAGTGGACATCAATCGAAACAGAATAAAATAACAGCAATACATTGCCAACAATTGTGAACCAATCTCCAGTTCTCATGTTACAAGATGCACCTCAAACAATTGTTTTTGCCAGGGTGAAGTATTCTTGCTCCTCTCTCCCTTTTCTTTTTATCAACAATGATGAAAACATCATGATGACCAGTTTGTGACTCCGGTAAAAAATTTGTGTTACCTATAGTTAAGCTAGAGAACAAAATTTAAATTATTCCACATAGTCATGTATATGGATGTGAAAAACCCACCGGTGGCACCATCTCACAAGAATAAGACATCTTCTTCCTCTTGTTCCAGGACTACAGTGGCAAGGGCGAGTCTATATGCAGAAGATCTTAAGTTCCGAACAAGGACATATATTTCCTTCCTCCTTTGCTTCACAGGCATCCCACTCCACTGTTCCTCCCTGAGCTGAGCTAGTAAAACTGCCTCGCAAAAAGCCTCAGCCACCAGCTTCTTGCTGCAAGCGAGGTACAAATCTGAGTTAACCACCACAGATAAAACTGCACATTTTATTGGAAGAGAATGTGCTGCAGAAGAGCGTATCATACTAACCTCCCTCGAACAAATCCAGTAGTGACAAAACCGATAGGCCATCTATGAGATTCTCTCGCCAAAGGGTCCTGTGGTATCAAGAGTTCCCATTTACTAGAAGGTTGCTCTTTGAAATATGAACCCACAGAAGACTGGGAAATTTGAAGTCCACCTTCATTATTTTCTGATCTGCAGAATACAAAAGAATTGGATAGTATTAGGCTATTAGCTCGCAAGTGTGATGGACCTTGAGAAATGCCAAACAAGGACTCGTGTTATTTTCTCAAGAATTATGTCCTTCATAAACCATTCCGGAGTCAACTTGATCCGTTAGTTCAACATAGATACTAATAAATATTCTTGAAACTTCACAAATATCTTTATATCATCTTTTCCAGTTATAAATCCACCATTTGTGAGTACAAAGCTCAAAGAATGATGATGAACAAAGATGAGAAACAAAGTAAAGCAGTTATCACCAGTGAAAAAAGGGGAAAGATGAGAAACATTTCGTTAGAATACCTAGAAATCCACAACGATAAATCACTTGGACCGGGAGCACAAACAACCGCTCCTTCTTCAATAAAACCTTCCTTGTATGCATGTAGAAGAACTCTAATGAAACACAATCTACGGTTAGAAGTGATTTGGTGGACACCACATCGACCTTTACTAAGGATGCTTTCATCCTTCATAAGCTCTAAAAGCCTTGTCTTCTTGTTTGGAATGTGAGGAAACAAAAGCAAATGATCGGCATGGATTTCACTCAAAAAATCAATCAGTGTACTGGATGTCCGTCCTACAAATCCATCGAATGAATTACAGTGACCAGTGGCTGCTGTTATTGCGCAATCCCCATTTTCTGAGCTCAGTAATGAATTGTCATCGATGTTATCTTTTTGAACAGAAATTTGAGGATCTTGTACTATAGTAGTTCCTTTATCAAGAGCAAGACGGACACTATTCCAAAGGAGAGGCATGGGAACTTTCAGAGGTCTCACAGAAGGAGGTAGTTGTTCCACTTTGTGTTCAAGGGCAGCACCTTTGTTCACCATAAAGGATAAATGCGCATTACAATCAGGAAAATCAGAAGGAAATTGTGGCAGCCCAACCTACAAAGGGCAGAAAATGAGCACGCATGGTTTTGCAACATTGTATGGAAAACTGTACAGTTGTCAACTATGCATACTTCACAAGCAATCCATCTTTTTTCTCTCAGTCCTATTGCATGCGCTCCTTTGGAAACAAAAGGAATCCAGAAGACCCTAACCCAGCTTAAGGGAAGTATAACAGACCATCTGAAAGAAAGTGGACGTGCTTATCAGATTCTAATATGACCCATTCACATCAAAAGGCCATGACAGCATACATTTAGAAACAACAAAAGTAAATCCATATTTGGGAAAAAAAACCAAGGTCAAGTGGTGCGTGAATATGCCCAACCAGGTTTCAAGGCATAAACTGCAGAAATTAACATGAATGGAGCTACATCGAATGGAAGAATGAACCTGGAGAGTGGAATTACCCCATCAATGAGTCCATTTCGTTACTGTTTTTAAGAAGCAGAATAGGGCAAGATGTTGAACCCTCCACCTTAGTTGAAGCATTTGCTGTCTTTGATTTACGATCATCAAGGCAGATAAAATCCAAATGCAAACGATGTCTTTCCCAGCAAAGAACATTCTCTTCTACTGGGGGAGTTACTCTGCTGCTTGCATCCCACAAATTCATATTGTCAGGGACACTGTTACTCCTTTCAGATTCTGAATGCAATGAGTGAGGATCTTTCTCACCATTTCCCAAATTTACAGTTGAGGCATCATGCTCATTTGCTTCATCTTCTGGAACATTATTGAGTACACTAGTAGGGATTGGCTTGGGAATGTCAGCAATATTTACAGGCAGTGAACGAGGATCCTTGACAACAAGAGATAAAACTGAACGAGGAGAAATGTTCTCGCTTTGAAATATAGACTTCTTCAACTCAGATTCACTGTCAACTTCTAAAACAGAGCAGTTTCTCAATTGCCAAGAATTATCTGAATTACTGCACGCAGTAAGCACCTTTAGTCATTTTTTACTTTTTATCTTGATTCAAAACAATATACTTGTACTTTTGAGTTGCTCACCAAGAAAAAGGATGTAGTGTCTTTTGTAAAAGTTCTGATGCCTTTGATCCCATCACTTCTAACTTTGCAAGCTGGCCTTCGAGTGACAAACAATTGATCAAAATGCCACTCTCATTCATCTGATGAAAAACAAGAAGTTAAGAAGTTAGCAAGTTAAGAGCACATTAACAAAGCCTTTTTTTTAACAGAACCTTATATTCTTCATCCACTAAATGTTTAGAATGATAATCTGCATCCCAAAGAAGCAAAATTTTCCAGTTTAATATATATATATATATATATATAAATCAGTGAGTTCAAAGGTGAAAGGGTTCCTAAAAACCTTGGTTTTGAGGCAGGGTGGTCAAGCCACCAGACAGATATATAGTAGAATTGGCCACATTGTCACTAAAACACACAATTTCCTCGTGAGAACAGAATATAGAATAAACCATGTACCTGTTTCTGACAAGCATATTTCAGAGCATCATATCCCTCGCTAAAAGCTGAAGCATGTATCCATACCCAAAGTTGGCGATGGGAAGAACAAGCATCAGAGATTTGAGTTTCATTACATCTACCAGAATTATGTTCGGTATTGCCATTTTCTCTATTGCGAAGACAAGAAGGTCGCCACATATAGTTCACAGGAGCTATCGGCTGAGAAACAGGTGCTCCAGCATGATGCAGCTAAAAAAAATCAAAAGAGTTTATATATCCAAATACTTAAGCTATCCTTGTTTCACAATGGTTTGCAATGAGCTAACTTACCATAGCAGTGCCATAGATAACACCAGTAAGAATAGACTTGGCAATATCACGAGATTGAGCTGATGGAGAAGGCACCAGTACCATATTTAGAATTGAAATTAATGACTCCTGTGGATCACACGCCGTATCATCTCTATTTAGTTTATGAATTCAACAATGGTGAGATAAAAATGCTCCACAAAGCTTGATATAGACAATGCTTATTCTCTAACATGAAATATGGCAAAGAAATAAAAAAATAATTTGCTAACTAGACAGAAAAGTGAATGCCTGCCTCTGGACCCTCCAACTGGACAGCAGCGTGGTAGCTTGCATCATGCACAACCGCTCCATCTCTATACCACTTCAATAGAGCCCTGGATCCCCTCCCTCTGCGCCGCACAAAATACATTGTTAATTATTAACTAATTCCCAGAATAATCAGAATAAGTTAGCCTTACTTCCTAATTACCTGCCATGCAAACCAAGAGGAAGGTGAAATCCCCAAAGCTTGGTCATTGTAAAACGTTTGGCATGCCAGACGTGAGTTCTCAATCTCCTGGTGCCATCGCCGGAAGTAGCGAAACCAAATTCTGGATTCTTTTTCAGCTCGATTCTCCTACGAACTCGGCGAGGGACTTTCCTTGGCTCTTTGCTTTCTGAACCCGAAGCCAGGTCATCGTTGGCTTTGCCAGGCAGTCCTAAGTTACGCCTCTTTCGATGTCTCTTTTTCGCAGCTTGATTGTCATAAGCAGTGGTTCTTCTTCTCTTGTTTCTTTGAGACTGGAAATTGTTGTTTAGCCGGTTTGATACGATTGAGTGAAGACTCTCGAGTTCAGATGCCCGGGTTTCTGCAAATTTTTGAACATTGATTTTTCTAGGTGGAGCTGTTGATACTTTAGATTTTTTGCTTCCATCACCAGCCATTGCGGCCTGGTTCTCAACAGACAACCTGTCTCTCTGCCTGCTACTGTAAGCTTTGGATTGATTATAGTTTGGCTAGCTATGGTTTTAGGGTTGGGTTTACCACTGGTGGTGTTAGAGTGCGCGGCACCTGGAACAAAAGAGGAGATGAGCAGACCAAGACGCACCGTTTGTTCTCTGTTTAAATCTTAAACGCTAATGTTTACCTTTTTCTGTATAAATCTTAAACCTCATCGTATGCATCGTTTTTCAAGTTTAAAAATATATTATAATAATATATTTTTTTTATTTTTTTAAAATTTATTATTTAAAAATATCAAAAATATTAATTTAAAAAAAAAAACAATAAATCTACCTCTTAGTCCTAAATTTCTCAAGGATCAAGCATTAGATTTTTTTTATAGAAAGAAAAATAGATAAAATTGTTGTCAAATTTATTTTTTTAAAAATCAAATAACTAGTTTACTCATCCATATTTTATTGCAAGTCGGATTAAATTTTTTAAAACATAAAAAATGATGTTGATGGCAAGGAAATTCTTTAACAATATCATTAAACATGACAACAAAAGTTACTCTTGAAAACTCTTAACTTGACTTATTGTTTAGCTCGAGTTTCCAATTAAATTATGTGGAACTAATACGATTTGAATCAAAAGAATTCACAAATCCAAGTGCAATTTAGATGATTGGTAAAAACATGCCTTAATTTAAAAACAAAACCTCAAAATAACAATTTTTCTTACAAACAAATTGAGACAATGTCAAATTTGAATGATCCGGTGACACCACTGCATAAGTTATGGGTTTCATTGAGTTAGATTTTTTTGTTGTTTTTGTAAAAAAAATTATTTAATTAAATAATAAAAAATTGATGCTCGCAGAATCAAGCATCAACTCTAAAATAGACATTTTATCTCAAACCTTGATAAACTTATAAAAAGTAGACAAAAATAAATCATGAAGTTTATTTCTCAATCAATCTAATATTGAACGATGAAATTAAAAAAAATAAAGGATCAAAAACTATAATTAAAAAAAAATAGGTTTAATGGGTATTCTAGTTAAATGAGTGATACTGGTCAACACGTCAAACTACTAACTAGGTCAGAATTCCATTAGGATTAATAGCTTTTTAGAAAATGTAATGTTTATTTACCTATACGATAGCAAAAACAAACACAAAATCAACTCAATACTTGGGACTTTTTTGAGACCGCGATAACATCATAGAAATTGAAGTAAAACAAGTTACAAAATTCAACTCAAAATCAAAGAATGAAATTAAAAGGAAAGATATTTATTTCATTTTATTTAAAAAAAAAAAAGAGATTTAAACATGCCATGCCCATTATTAGGTCCATGGACTATCTAAAGTTTAATAACATGATTTTTTTCCATAAATTAAAATTCTTAATTATATGATAAAAAAAGATAATCACAAAATCGAGTTTAATTAAAAAAAAAAGGAGTTTAATTAAAAAAAAAAAAGAACCCCGTCAAACTCATAATAAGTCATTGACTCCACAAAGTTTAATAACTTGATTTTTTAAAACTATTTTTTATTTAACCAAATGTTAAGAAAGATAGAAGATGTTAGGATGCTGAGATAATTTTTTATACTAATATAATGCCAGGATGTTTTTCCAATGTCAGCAATAATCACATGAAGACAAATGAAAATAATCTCTATGCTCTAAATCTCAATGAATACATAATATAAGGATAAGACTAAAAATAATAAAGATCAATATTTAATGACAAAAGGATAAAAAAAGACTATAATACCCCTAACCTAATAGTCATTTTTTTATAAAATAAAGGGCATAATAGTAATTAAACTATTAGAATCCGCAATAAATTATGTCTATAGTTATAGTGAATTACTGACATGGTTTACCTTTTTTTTCTTAATTGCAATGAAATAAAAAGGAAAAAAAAGTACTTTGCAAAGCTTACGAGACAAAGCAACCTAAGTTAATATCAATCTTACAAACTAAGACAATCTAAATTACACCTTCAAACTCTCAAAACTAGTTCAGTATCTCCAAAAAGTTTAGTAACTTAGTTTTTTTTTTTTAATTATTTTTTATTCAACTAATTATTAAAATAATACACAAATATTGTGATACTTGAATATTTTTTGGATATCAACTTGATGTGGTATATTTTTATGATACTATAATAACCATATAAAAAATAAACTATTAACTTTAAATATTAATTAACATATGATACATGGACTAAATTAAAAATTAAAAAAATAAATAATCAAAGCAAAATAAGAGAATAATATTTCCTTGTAATTTTAATTTTTTGCTGTAATTTTCCCTATATTTTTTATTTTCTTGTTGTAATTCACAATGTTAATGGAGATGAGAGAATAGTATTTTCCCCTCCTACCCTTTAATTTTTGCTGTGATTGTAAAGTAATGCTGTCAAAAGAAAACCAGGATAGAAGTAAGAAAAGGGAAAATAATATTATCATGTTCTTTATTTTTCTTTTCTTTTTTTATCTTTCAAAACCCAATAGTTTTTATTATCTTTATAGTTATTATAAAGAGCCATGTACAATGTACAATATGTGCCGAATTCCAATACACGCGCAGTAGCTGAGAGTGGTAATTTCTTTGATTTTATCCAAGTATCTCTGAGTTCCATCGGTTTTGTTATTCTCGGGCAAATATTTTTGTTCTCAAATATACCACACTCGTGGAGCCCCGTTGCTGTCCTATAAATTTTCCATGGGTAGAAAGTGCACATTCCTCGGCCTAGTTGCTCTATATCCCACAAAAACAGAGAGGCATATAGAGACAGATGAAAATAGAAGGGCACAGGCACTGGCAACATCTCGTGAGCTGCCTGGTGTAGATGCCGTTAACATAGAACTGCCCGGAGAGATGTCCAAGGGTATCCAATCACAGTTGACAGAATAGTGTCCAGATCCATGCCATGAATTCCCGTCAACTGGATACCAGAACGCAACAGACATCTTGCTAGATCCACCAATTGTAAACTGCGTATCCTGCAGAAATTAGAGAAAACAGCTCTGTGAAAACCTCTTGTTGCAAGGCAACACTTTCAACTACAAACCTATGGAACAATCAAACAATACAAGTTATGGTATGTATCCTTGATTCCTTTCAAATTCAAGTGTTAATGTAGGGAACATAGTTCAATAACAAGCACGTTGAGAAGTTAAAGCCAAACCGAAGATATCCTCTCTAAGCACGCATGTGATATAAACATCATGTCACATCGCTTATGACATAGAATTAAGGATATGCTACTAGACTTGACATGGAATTAATCTTTCGCATTTTGTTAAAGAAAAATAGTCTTCTCAGGAAAGAGAGAGAGTATTATGATCCTGAATAGTAACAACTGTCAAGCACAACATGGTGCAAGCAATATCGAGGCATAGATTAAAACATTCACCGAAATTTCATAAAGTGAGCTACTACAGTCTACAAATTTCTTATATTATATCCCAACAGTAACCAAATATCTGAATATCATCATGTATGGGGTTTCTGACCTGCTGGAGACGATCCATGGTTCTTAAAGGCCTGGAGAATTCAAAAAAATATGTCCCCTTCTGTCTATCTGATGTATAAGGACTGTCTTCCGCTACGAAACCTGTTAGAAACATGTTAAAATCGAACTTCAAAGGAGAGATGCAGATATTTTCAAAATCACAGATGATGAATATGAATATAAAGACAGACCATAATCCACCATTTGAGACTAAAACAATAGTCTGAAAAAAATAGTGACATGGAACCAAAGTGTGAACTTTCGTGTATGAGTCAATTTTCTGTGGGCAAAAATTCATTAGAAACAGATCAATTATCTTCCATTTTCAAGTCCCCTTATCACAGCATGGCTTTTGATGCGTGACTCCCTAAGCACATCATCAGCCATACAGAGTAGAAATTCACATGTGATTGGATTAATCCAGTCAAAAGCAAATTTCTACAAGAAGCATTTGTGTCCATGGGCATGTTTTCTAAGGTAAGATGCATGATATTTAGAATTGGCCTTCTTGTATGAGTCACATTTTTTTTCTCGATTGTACAATGAAGTATTTTAGATTTCTCAACATGTTCAAGCTATAGGTGTTTGAAATTGCTATTACCCATAATCCACGATAGCAGAAGAACAATGTTATTAAAATCATATTAAAGGGAAAAAATAAAAGAAAGAAGACAATCACCTGAATGAACGTTGAAGCTACTGTGCCACCATGCCCCTTTCCAGTTATTCTGGGCACTAGAATCGTTCCCTGAAAAAATATTTGGTTATTTCTTGCTCCAAATTAGAAAAACAAATACAGAAATGGAATAGCAAAGTATGCTAAAATGGATTACAGTCAACATTAAAAGTAGAAATCACTAGTTTTGATTTGCGGTTAGCTTAAGAAAATATACATCTGGAGAAAAAAATGATCCAATACATGTAAGGATATGCTTTTGAAATCCCAAGAAAGGGGGCATGATAAATCATTCCTTAGATTCATAGCAAATCATCCACCATAATAGGTAGAGCTCGGAGGACCCTTTCTAGTTGAATAAGACGAGCTAGATATTAAAACAACATATAGGCTCATGATTACCATCCCACTACTTTACGGATCCCATAACAATTTTCTGTAAGAAACATTTATGTTTTCATCCTAGGAAAAGAAAGTGAAGGAAACTAATGAATTGGAATTGTGAATCTTTAGGGATAGAGTCGGTGTTACCACCAGATCACACATGGTGAGCAAAGCAATATTGTGAGGTGAAGACTGGTTTTCATGACTTTTTTTTTCTTACTTGAAAAGGTTGATCAAATTTTGTGAGGTTAAAACTTTTATAGGGCAAGAGAAATGGTGTTAACATACGTCTTAATTCGTGGGTGGAGGTTCAATAGCAATGTGAGATCACCGCACAAGTGTCAATTGAGTATAGAGAAATTTAGATAATAAACTATGGTATTTTATATTATCTTATTAATAATTTAAATCTAAATGTTATCTTAAAAATAAACTAAACACAATTTTTTTTAATTAAAACTTAACTATCTAGAAGAATCCATCAAGTATTAATAAGAAGTAAAAAACTAATCAAATTAAAAGTTCTAATCTAAATACAACAAAGTAAATAAAGACAATATCACTCAGTAACTTCTATGCTTTGTTTGAAGGTCTTTCCAATCTCCTATTATTATGAAAATTTAACTCTATAAGAAATAGAGCCTTCATAATCTTCTATCAAAATTTCAAATTAATACAACATCAGATTAAAAATTATGCTTGATTTAACAAGATGCATCTTGAACTCTTCCTAAACTCTTCAAAACATAAAAATATTGATCATTAATGAAATAACAAAGTAAATATTATTAGACCACGAATATCAAAGAAAGTTATTTACAACAATCTCCTCTACTTCTGAAAAATTCATCCTCAAGTTAATTGTCATAAATTGAGCTCAACTACTCTAAAAAATAAATATTTCAAAGATAACATTATCACCAATGATGCACAAGATAACATATTCCAAATATCTTAAACCCAATATAAGCAAATATATATTCATATAGAATTTTTTAATTTAAGCAGAGCTTCTCAAGACCCTAAAAATCAACCTCGTATAAAACTCTCTTAAGAAGATAGCAACTTTAGTTGACATGTTTAGTCATCCCTAACAACAATATCATGACCATTAACTAATTTAATAATTTCTTAATATGGATCCAACTTCGATAAGCTTGGTTTGGACGATACATTCATACTTAAGTTTTCTTTGATGTCAATTTCAGCCTTACGAGTAATTCCAATAATTTGTCCTGACTTTATTCAAAACCTTGAGAATCACTCCATGATACTAATTTAAGGAGCTTCTTTGATTTTTTTTCTTCACCATTAGTAGATGAAACATTGACGAACAGAGTAGTATTTGCAGTAGTTTTGTTATTATCATTGAGATTGTATTAAAATTGTCGACCTTAAAGAAGGTTAAATATATAACAAATAATAACAATCTATTTATTTATTTATCTATCTAACATAAAATCTCTTTATAATCATCTTGTATAAAATTTATAATTAATAACTGTCTCAAATCATTTCACCATTCTTTGACACCATAAGAAAGTTTGTGTACAACAAGCCATATTTTCTTTGAATATTTTTCTTTGTAGAAAGGAATCTAGGTTTGGGGTTTGGCTTGCCTCAAGGTAAGTTTCTATACAAGATCCTCTCCTCTTCACTATATTTGTTAGTGTCTTTCCTTAGCGAAGCAATACTTCTTATGGTTTGTTCCAAATGATCAAACATTTGTTCTTAATGATCTAGATTTCATCTTAAGCCCACATAACGCTCTTAAGGGTCTCTACTCTTGCATCATTGAATGGATTATATTGCCTCCTTTCATCAAAGAAACCAACTTGCTCTAATATCAATTGATGCAACGCATAGCGAGATAAAACTAAGATTCTCAAAATCTAAGGTTGTAGACTTAAACTGTAGAGAAATTTAAAGAATAAACTCTGATATTTCATAAAATCTAAATAATAATATGAATGTTCTCCCAAAAATAAAGTAGGTATCTTATTTATACTAATTTTAGACTTGGAATCTTTACAAGAGAATGATTTCTAAATAAAACTTGCCTAGCTAATTAAATTCATCTAGCACTAGTATTCATAACAAGTAAAATACTAATTAGAGAAAAAATTATGATATAAATAGAAGAAAAAAATTATAAATACAACAAGGTTAATAAAGATAATCATGCACAATAACTTTCAAACCTTATTTGAAGGCTTTCTAACCTCTCATCATCATGAAATTTTAACCCTAAACAAAACATGGCATTCAAGATTTTTTATTAAAATTTCAATATGATCCAATAGTTGGATTAAAAAAATGTGCTTATTTACTAAACAACATCTTGAACTCTTTTTAAACTCATTAAAACTTAAAAATCTTAATCATTAATAAAATAATGCAATGAACAGCATTAGACCGGGACTAATAAAAAAAAGTTCCCCTCATCGAAGTCCTATTTGGTTAGATCTATAGTCCAGATATGTGATTTTGAGAAGCAAAAGAACTCTCTAATTATGCATGCCAGATCATGCGAATACAACATATCACTACAGAACATATACATAAAGGGTTGAGCAATACCAAGTTCTCCAATCCCATTATGCACCTCATTGTTATTGGTTCTTCCAAGGATAAGTATTTCCAATTATCAACTTCTACTTCTTGATTGCAACCAATACTATACTATAATTGATTTCAACTATCTAGGTAGATTGAGTTGAGTTAATTTGTTTTGCAAATTGAATTCTTTTTTTCAGAATATGTTTTAAAATTATGGAATTTATTTGACTTGAATTTGTGAAATTGCATCATCTGCCCAACTTGCCTTTATTTCTAAACAAAACTTATTCCATGCATACGTTGGTGTGAGAGTGAGGTGGAGAGATAAGATTGTTAGTGGGACTAATTTTAATTGGTCAATTATCGAGCAAATCACACCCGTTTTAGTATGATTTGAAATCTATAAAAATCTCTCTTTAAATGGTTGTAGAATTCATTTGTGTTTTTCAAAGCTTTCCAAATACTAGAATTGGGTAAATGGTGTTCAAATGATTTTATTTCTACTCAAGTCGAAAGTTTGCAGACAGTTTGTTACTCTTCCATTTGAAATGATTCAAGGTTTAACACTTTGTTGGAGAATAGGATATTTGATCCATTTGAAATGATATTTGATAGGTTTGAGAAGGAAGATGTTCCTAGTCAAGCTAACTTAGGATATGGTATGGACACACTTAAGAAGGCATGAATAGGGTTAAATTGACTGTAACAATTATGGATTAGAAATGGTAAAAACTAATAGAAAAAATATGCACATGATTAAGTGTAAAGCTCTTAAATATAAGATGAGGGCTGGAAAAACGAGAGCAAAGGCAGTGCTAAATAGTTTCATAACATAAAGGTTCTTTGTACCAAAGTTGATAAAATTCATTATTAGTGATAGTAGACAGAAAGGAAGGGTGAGTTAACACCTCCGCTTAGCTTGGGGTGCAAATCTCCAGTTCAAACCTGGGATAGTTGTTTTAAAAAGGTGCCACCATTGGGCTACATCAATAGTCAAAGTAACAGGAGTTAAGTAGGGTAGGATGGAGAGCATTCTAGTATGCATAGTGGAAGACTAATATTTCAGATGTATGCATCAGTGGTCAATGGATGTCCTTGAAGAACTGTTAGCACTAAGCATGTCAAAATCTTATAAAATGTCTTTAGGCGAGTGCCAATATCTACAAAGCATTAATGGGCAAGATTAGAAAAGGTAAGGTTTAGCTTTGGAAGAGAATGTAATGAATTCTATGCCTCCATGATTGTGCTCCTTCTAATCACATTAATTAGTTCTTCATCCCACTTTCCTTCTTTTCCCCCCTTTAAAAACATTTCCAACGTTTAAAGATCACATAAACATGCTGCTGCCTTTTTTTTCAATTAACAATTAGAACTGAATAGTTAATTGTAGAAGTACCTGAAGGGCCAGTTCCATCAAGGTATCTACAGTGTGGATTCCAAGCATAGAGATCAATCAAATGACCAAACCTGTTCAGAAGAGAGAGTGACGAATGACATATTAAAATAAACCGAAACCACCCCATGGTTTTGCTGTTCAAGAAGTTAATATTGCAGCACCTGTCACCTCCGTTTCCATCTCCGTTGTCTAACGGATTCCCACCATAGAGTCGTCCTGGAATGGCGTTTCCAATTGAGAAGTGCATGATATCAACTTCATGACCTTTGCAAGTCTTGCTATTGCAAGTATGAGTACCTTCCTTGCAGCCACCCATCTAAAACCATACAAGCATGTTCGGGTTTCACTCTCTGATTAGGAAACCAAAACGAAAATGATGATCTAGCAACATGACAAAACGCAAACTAATCACCGGAGTAACTTACACTATGATAGGTCGCTTCGTCACCAATTGGGAACATGAGAGCAACTGATGGGCATTTATAGTTATCTCTGCAGCATAGAAATAAAAAGGCTTCGAAATTGAGAAGTCAGAGCATCAGAAATTTTATTTAACCAAACCAAGCACTCTCTTAATCATTCCAGAAGGCAAGAACCCAAAAAAAAAAAAATCTAAAAAGGTAACAAAAGAAAAGTAGAGACAGGAATTTATGGCTTATAAAAAAAATCAGTGATAAAGATTTAAAAAAAAAATAATCCATGTCCAGCAGACAGATAAAGTAACAAATCAATTCAAAAAATACCCTTTTGTGTAAGCATAGTTCCCATCGACTTGCAGCAAGAAAAATACGTCGTTACCGTCGTGCAAGGTCTGCACAATTCACTGTGATTAAATTATCAGCTGATTTGTTAAAGCATGTACTAATTTTCAAAAAAAGTAATCCTTACCTTAACAGTCATTTTTCCAACGGTGTATTCTTTGTCGGCATCAGGGTCGAGAGCAGGAAGCAGTGAAAACTCGAAGCCGTCAATGTCTTTCCAATCATCGGCGTGGCCATCTAAGGTGATGAGTCCAGGCTTGAACTCGGCTTCTATTATGATCTCTGCGTCGGATTTGCAGCTCCACTCACCTGATTCCTGGTGTGAGTTGACCCGTCCGATCCAACACGAGCTAAGAAACAATAGTAGCAAGAAAATTCGTGGCAGCATTGTTTTGTATGCCTACGAGATGAAATTTCCAGCGACGGTGCTATGTTTGGGGAGTTTTCGGTAAGCCGCATCATGTGTCTCTCCCTCGAGCTTGTCCGAGTAAGGCTATGTTTTAAAATGATTTAAAAAAAAAATTGAATTTTATTTTTATTTTTTATTTTAAATTAAAAAAAAATTGATGTTTTAATAAATTATTTTTTTATAAATTATTATAAAAAATAAATATTATTTTGATTCATTTATGAATAAAAAACACCTTTAACCACAATTTCAAATAGGTACTAAGACTGTGTTCCATGCTTTTTTTAAAAAAATATTATTTTTCTTAATTTTTTAAAGTTAATCTTTTCAATATATACATGTATTATTTTTTAAAAAAATATTTTTGACATCAACATATAAAAAAAATTAAAAATCATCATTTGGAACTTTCTATATAGCTCCAAAAATAAGAAAAGATGGGGGAAAATCCTCTTTTCATCATAAGAACTGCTCGCATTTAATTATTATTGGGAAATTTCTATGTACTCCGATGCAGACAAAATTATATTTTTTAAAATGTTAAAAAAAATTATTAGGAGTGCAAAGATTTTTACAACGTTATAAACTTGGATAAAATGATATATTTTTAATTTTTTTTTAGCACAAGTATCTAATAAAATATATAAAATCCAGGTCGATATGAATTTATTTGTTTAATAGGTTTAAACAAAACCTAGATGACTTTTTTTCTCAAAAACCAAAATTGAACAATAAAATTGGAAAAAAAATAAGACAAAAATAAAAGAGAACATTAAGTTACTAGACTTTGCAAATTAGTAATCTGGATATTATTTTTGAAATACTATATATGAAAAAGTTATAAGACTCAATTCATAACAAATATAATCTAGAATGGTGAATTATTATAATTATTATTCTCGTCAATATTATTTTCATTGTTAAACTGTCACTATCATTATGGATATCATTATTATTACTACTATCAATAATTAACATCTTAATTATTATTAGTATTATTATTTATTATCACTGTTATTATTATCGTTATAACTATTTTTGTTTATACTATTGTTAAAGTTATTATCACTGCAGCTATAGCTAATATTACTGTCATTTTTATTCGTATCGTCATCTTCATTATTTTTATAGCCATAATAACAACAACAACAACAACAATAATTAGTATCATCATTACTATTATTATCACAATCATAGTCACTATTATTAATAATAATATCATTAATATTAATATTGTCACTGTCATTTTATTATACTAATTATTGATATCATAATCATTATAACCATTATAATGAGTTGTTGTTATTGTTGTTATCTTTACTGGTGCTACTATTATAATTATGATTACAACCATTGCAATTATTGTTATTGCTGAAACAACAAAAATCATAAAATTATTTTGAAAGATAAAAATAAAAAACACAAAAACTTTGACAAAAGAGCAAAAAAAAAACAAAAAACAAAAAAAAGGATAAGATAAGGTTAAAATAAATATTATTACTATTAAAAAAATCCATTGGATTTATAGTATAAAAATAAATAAAAAAACATAAAAACTTTGACATAAGAACAAAGAAAAAAAAAGGATCATATTTTAAAAAGATCATCTATACAAATTAAATTAAAGGATTAAATTGAAAATAAATAAAACTTAAATAAAAGAAAAAAAACACAAAAAAAACAAAACTAAGAGGATAAGTACAAAAATATTAACAAAAAACAGGGATTGCTTTAAAATGATTAAAACTTTAAAAGAAATAAAAATAAAATAAAAAATTAAAAGAATAAGACTTTTATAGATTAGACTCCAATCAAATAAATGTGAAAGGCTAAAACTAAAAAAATATGAGTTTTTTTCTTTTAAAAAAAAAGACAACCAAAGAAATCTTCTAAACCTAAACTAACTTTTGAAACTCGTAGCCTATGAAATCCTAGACCTAAGTTCAATTAAGAAGCTTAATTCTTCACCAATTTAATGTTGACGTATATAATAAAATAAATAGTTTTAACAAATTGGCCAAGAGAAAAAATATACTTATCAAAAGAATAAAAAATGTTTTCGATAGAAAAAAAAAGGAGAATGAAATACAAAAATCATTTTTGTTTTATCAAAACAAATAGAAATTAAAAGAATTAAGACAAAAATTGAAAAAAGAAAAAAATTGAGGGGGATGAAATTGAAAAATAATTCCTATTTTATAAATGATTCCAAATAAAATAAGCAATAACAAAAAAACAAGAACCTAATCCAAAGGGATAGCAAAAATTGAAAGGTTTCTTCTATTTTTTGAAAGATTAACGCAAATAACGATAAAAAATAAAAAATAAAAAGTTGCTAGTGTCAAATTGGATGATTGTTGGCTCATTTGTTGTCTAGTTATAAAGGGGATTGTAGACATTAAAATTTCAACAAGATTGATTCATAGCCAAAAAATTTGAATTTATTGAATTTGAGCTCAAATTAATCAATTACCTAGATCCTAGTATATTTATGGATCTTACTTCAATATACTTTAGGATAAGGGTATTTTAAAGCAATTATCATATTAATTTCTCTAAAATATCATCTAATTAGAGAATATTTGAGATGAATTTGCACTTGACTTGTCTATAAATAGACAACAAAAACCATCAGAAAAAAGAAAAAAATTGTACACCAATAAAAAAGAACCGTGAATAAAAATTAAAAACTAAACACAAATACCTATGAGCTCTCTCAAAGGAAATTAAGCCCCCTAAGGGAAAAAAAATGATCGAAGTCCTATTTTTCATCAAATGAATCCAAAAAAACAAAAATTATAGTTATTTTCCTTATCAAAACAAATCAAGTCAAAGATATTACACAATTAAATATTTCAAACTTGTAAAATTATCTATACAAAGTCAATTCAATTTTTTTTATTAAATCAAGTCAAGATCTCACACTATTAAAGTTTTTGGGTTTAATGTAATCTATAAAAAAATAACTTTCAAGGGCTTGTAAGATATCTTACTATTTCTAAAAATAAAAAATACGAAAAAATGTTTCCACGCAAGTTTTAATTTCTTATAAATCTAAGGATATCATAATTATTCTACAATGTATTATGAAATAATAAAAAATACACAATTGCCCATTTAAATTTAATAATAATGATTGGATGATTATAAAATTACCCTTAATAAAATAAATATTTTATTGTGCATTTCTATACGAAACAATAATAATTATTTTACGAGAAAACAAAATTGCTGGCAGAATAAAATACCCAAACTCTGCTCCCACCCAAAACCGAAGCCCAAAACCGAAACCAAAATCGGATCCGGTGTTTCTGCCACTATATTCTAAAAATCTCAAAACCCATAAACCCTCACGTCACAGTGAGATAGATACACAGTCGAAATTAATCCCTACTAATTTAATAAATCGCATGTGAAGCACCCATCAGTAGATCTGTTCTCTGGAATTATCGCTAAAAATGAAGAAGACCGGAGACTTATTGCTCTACCTATCGATCGCACTAATTTTCTCAATCCCAGCTGTTTCCGCCGATTTGATCAACGGTTGTGGCGGATTCGTCGAGGTGATTCCCTAAAACACCACTCTCTTTTTTCCTTTTTCCTTACCAACAAATCTGAAGAAATTAACTGAGCTTAATGAAATATCATTTCGGATCTGAGTTGATGGATATTGCAGGCGAGTTCATCTTTGGTAAAGTCAAGGAATCCAAGTGCTACAAAACTGGATTATTCTGACATCACGGTACGATTTCGTATTCAAATTATTTTCACTCATTTGTATCAACAATTTATTTCATTTATATTTATTTAATTTTTGTATCAATGCAAGGGCAGGTAGAGCTTCGTACTGTTGATGGACTGGTAAAGGAGAGGACACAGTGTGCTCCCAATGGTTACTACTTCATTCCAGTCTATGATAAGGTAATAATTCGTTCAATCATTTCATTTTTTAATTTAATCGTTGATATTTTTTCATCCCCCCCTTTTTTTTCCTTATAAATGATTTGCAGGGCTCATTTGTTATTAAAATCAATGGACCGGAGGGATGGTCCTGGGACCCGGAAAAATTCCCGGTTGTCGTTGATGATATGGGCTGCAACCGGAATGAAGATATTAATTTTCGATTCACAGGGTATGTCTAGAAGATTTATGTTTGGGTAATTCGAACATAGTCTCTAATAATTCGGGAACTAAGTTAGCTGGTATTAGGAGGATTTACTTATCTTAAGCTTGTATACTGTAGATCGAGCTGAGTTTATGATTTCACGTTACAGGTTCACTATATCTGGTAGAGTTGTGGGAGCAGTTGGTGGAGAGAGTTGTTCTGCAAAGAATGGTGGTCCTTCGAATGTTAATGTTGAACTTTTGTCCCCCAACGATGATCTCATTTATTCTATTGTAACCTCACCAGACGGGAGTTACTTGTTCAAAAATGTTATTCCAGGTATGAGGATTCATTTTTCGTTCTGTTTTCAAGGTTTCTGTTAGTCTTATGCTTGTATTCCATTCAAAGACACATTTTTTTTGAACTCATCTGAATATCATTAATACTCGCCAACTATTTGTATGTATTACTTTGAAAATGGAGAATGGTTGTCTTTAAGTTCATATCAATGAAATGAATGGTATGGAGTGGATTGGTTATCTTAAATTGCACTAAATGTGATGGCATAATATTCCCTGTTGGGATTCCATGTTACTTCATATAACTACTATGATTTGGTTGCCAAATTATTAACTGCAGTCCCTCTTTATTACTTTATCTATCCACAAATATGTGATGGACGGTGTCTTGCAACATCCATTGCCATTGTTTGGGGGTGAAGGGAGCAATCCCATCCCTTTGGGCCTTAGTTTCAAGTAGTCTACTGCTGGATCCATGCCTTGCTGAAATTTCAATAAATCGTTGTATCTGTGCAGGAAAATACAAAGTCCGTGCTTCACACCCTGATTTGAAAGTTGAAGTTAGAGGTTCCGCAGAGGTCAGATGCTGCCTGTCTTTTTCTCAGTTACCTGCATTTTTTTCCATGCTTGCTGCTGTTTGCTTAATACTGTACTCCTTGCAGGTGGAATTGGGGTTTGAAAATGGCATTGTTGATGACATTTTCTCTGTCCCTGGATATGATCTTCATGGATTTGTGGTTGCTCAGGTAGAGCACTTCTGTGAAGATTTTCTTACTGTAGCTGCTTTATATATATATATTTTAATTTTAATTTGTGTTGTCAACAACAACAACAACCAAAACTCGAACTAAACCATCCGGAGTCAGCTTTATGGGTCCTTTTGAAACTATCTGTAAGATCATGCACCAAATCTGCCCTAGTATCAAGAGATTTGAAGTACTTCAATACAACTTCCATCCATGTTAGCTCAGGTTCCCCTCTTTCCTTTTTGCCCCCCTGTAATGACAACTTATCACTTCTTTATATCAGGGAATAAGGTGGTGCCCTTTTTGGATTGCCTAACCTTCTAAGGCACCGATATGTGCTACACAGACCTTTCAGTGGACGTGTTTGTTTCTTTCATTTGTGTTGTCTGTCTACTGAAATATCTACTGAACCTACAGATTCTTACTGTTTTCTCTCTTAAACTGGGTCTTGAAGCAGCTTTCTTCATGTAATTTCCTTTTTTTAGGGCAGACTGGAAAGCAAATCTTTCTTTTGATTTGAAGCTATGAGTCACTATTCCTCTTCTGACTCAAGGAAAATCAATTTACAAGAATGTGCATTCATATATTAGACTATACATGCTGCCAGAGCCGGACATTATATCTCTAGTTTATGGCCCCCATAATGGTGCATTTATCATCATGATAACTTTGTATATGTTTACTATATTTTTCATGATTACAAAGCTTGTTTTCCTCTTTGGTAGGCAAATCCTATTTTGGGATTTCACATTTATGTTCAGGAATGTGCATTCTTAGTAGACTATATATGGAACCATAGATGGACATTATTTTTATAGTTTATGTTCCCTATAGTGCAATATCGATCATCATGAGAACTTCACATCGTTACGATTTTTTTTCACATGCTTGTTTTCCTCTTTGGTAGGGAAATCCAATTTTGGGAGTTCACATTTATCTATATTCAAATGATGTTGAAAAAGTAGATTGTCCCCAAGGCTCTGGTGAGGCTGTGGGGCAAAGAAAGCCTCTCTGTCATGCAGTAACCAATGCTGATGGAATGTTCAGATTTAAATCACTACCATGCGGTAACACTCTCTAAGACCTCTTTTCATCTCTTCGCTGCACTGGTGTGTGCATATAAATGCTTGCACATATATTTGCTTGGCATCTTTCTTTTTGCTTGTTCTGAATGTTATGAACTTTTTGTGTTTCGTACTTGGCTGAACTTAGTACTAAGCTAAATCGTAGTTGATGAGTTTCACAAACTTTACATCATTCCAGTGTCTGCATGCTATTTTACAGTAGAAAACTGAACCAAGTTCACTACATCCTGGTATATGTAATAGCATAAGTTTAACTCGTTGAATCATACTGTAGCTTTGCATTTGTACTTTATTGCATACTTTGTGCCCTTAAAGTTATGATTTTTTGCATTTTCTGCTTAAATTGTCTTGTTTACCATCTTGTGTTCATCAAGTCTTGAAATGCTTATTTCAAGCATTTTGTCCAAATTAATAAAGGGTGTTAATTTCATGCTTCTTAGTGATTGTTTTGCATTGTTGTGATCAATTTATCTGAATGCTTTATAGGTCGTTATGAGCTTGTTCCATCCTACAAGGGTGAGAATACGGTATTTGATGTTTCACCTCCTCTCATGTCAGTTTCTGTTGAGCATCAGCATATAACAGTTTCCCGAAAGTTTCAGGTAGGACATACTGTAGTTCCCTTAATGGAATGGATAAACCTCTATTCCTTTGTTATCTTTACCAACCAGCTTTCTGGTTTCCTTTTTCTACTTTTTATCTTGAAAAGCACTGAGCGCTGCATTTATTTTACATAAAGTGTTTTTATGGAATAAAAACATAATCGTTTCAAGCACTATCAACCCATGAGTCTATGCTGGTATTAATGCTCCCCATTAAGCAGCATCTCTGGCAAGAACTATGTTCACAATTTGTATTTGTATAAGGTTTACTTTTTTAAACCATCAATATTCATTTCCTATGGTGGATGATGAGGACCATTGCCCCAATTGTTGACTGTTTCTGTGCAGATCTAATATCCGTCTAAAATGCTGTTACCCCTCTCAGAAACATAAAAAGACTGTAATTGTATAATCATCCTGATTTTGGCTGTATTGTCATCCTTAAGGCTAGAGCAACTTAATATCTTGGTGGCCAGGCTTAGTGTACTTTTCCATGGTGCCAATCATTTGGTTACTGCCCAGCTGGCAGTTAAATAGAGAAGTGAAGAACTAGCATTATGATGTTCTATCTGGCTAGCGAGATTCTTGTCCTTCATGGCATTGGTGTGCATTCTTACTTCATAGGCAACAACAGCTCTGTTTACAAACTCTTTGAAGCATTTCAGGAGTCACATTGTTGTCATCTTTCCCACACTCACTTCTATCTGTTTTCAAAAAGGGTTATCCAGCTATATCATCCTTTGTTACTGTTTGTTTGTGCAGGTCACAGGATTTTCTGTTGGGGGTCGCATAGTTGATGGGAATGGTATGGGAGTTGAGGGTGTCAAAATCATTGTTGATGGTCACGAAAGGTCTGCAACTGATAAAGAAGGCAATTACAAGCTTGACAAGGTATAGTCTTGTGCATGATCTCAAATTTAATAATTGCATTAGTCATTCTTGATCATCTCAGTAATTTTAATAAATATTTATTTTTGAAAAGTGAGTTCACCCTATATTCTTTTTTTTTTTTTCATTGAGTACATTTCATCTTGTTATTGCATCAGATGTCTTGCTTTATTTCTTTTCTTTTCAGCCGATCAAATAATATCTGCTGGCAACCTAATATGTCTTACCAGCCTTTGATATTCCTCTCGGAGATTTGTGAAGCAATTGACAGATACAATAAATTATACAGTAGTCCCGTGTAACTCACTGAGATTACTAAGCCCAGAACTCTGTCAATCAGATATATGGTTGTTTTTTCCCAAGTCATGGGGACCACTTAGGAGCATTATGGTATAATTTCTTGATGGATATGGTTAGTTTGATTTCAAATTGTGGCAGCATGGTTAGGGGTTAAGTTTCATAGACTTCATATCATAGGCTATAGTCACTTCAGAATTTTAGGAGTTCATAACATCTCTTTTAATTAAAGCAAACCATATACTGACCTGAAATCTATGCTGCTATTCCTTTTCTCTCTCTCTTTGTGGGGTGGGGGGGTTATTGTGATTCTCAGGCTTTCAAAGAGTGAATTGATGATACTTGTTCAGCATAAAAAAAGAGTTTAAGGTTGTCCTTGTTAGAATAAAATTCACGCAAGGATCCTTCCATCCATTGATCTCTGCCATGGTTTTTTACAAAGAAAATTTGCAATATTCTATTGCATGCTTTCAAACATTTACTTCATTTTCTGTCAATCTCCTTCATCAGTCTCATGAATTTAGTACCACTAAATTGTTGACCATGTTAACTGCTTTTCTGTTATCATCAATCAAGTATTTAAGCTAAAGCTAGGTGGGAAAACTTTTCATGGTCATGTAAAGATGTGGCTTCTGATTTTGAAATGTGACAGTTCCAAGCCAAACTCTTGAAGTCAGGTACCTCATCTTTGCTAAATGGTTTGTTTTCAGGTTACATCAAATCGTTATACTATAGAGGCCAAGAAGGAGCATTACAAGTTCAACAAGCTGAAGGAGTTTATGGTAAAGTATAACAGAATATTTCTTTAGCATCTTGAATACTCTCTTCCTCTTTTGTAATGGATATAAGAGGTATATTCTAGAGGTTTAATTATTCTTTTAATTCTTATCACACTATTATGAGGCATCCACTTGACCGTTTCCACTTCTTTGATCAGGTTTTGCCAAATATGGCTTCAATTCCAGATATTACTGCGATCTCCTATGATGTCTGTGGTGTAGTAAGCATGATTGGTTCTGGATACACGGCAAGGGTAATTTTTAATAATTAAAATATGATAACATGGTAAAAGTAATTTTGCATATTTTCATTTTTTCCCCTTAGTTATTCTAGACTATGCATATTTACTATTTCAAACTGTCATGTATGACTTCTAGGTAGCCTTGACCCATGGACCTGAGAATGCCAAACCTCAAGTCAAACAGACAGATGGAAATGGCAATTTCTGCTTTGAGGTATGCTTCAGAAAGTGCAATCAGGAAACACTTTGTATTACCCCCCTTGTATTAGCTTGTTGAATTGTACATTTTAAAAATAAAAACGTATATATCCTGCCTGTTGCAGCAAAAATATGAAATATTTTGAATGACAATTGAAGAAAATGTGAGGATGAAGAGAAAAAAGAAAGGCATATCTGATAATAAATTTTGGGAGGCGAGACTTATGGAATTTTTTTTTTGCCTTTTCATTGTACAATCATTCCTAACCAATGCCATTTTGAAGCGCCACAAATATACAATGACACATGTATATATATGCATTATGAAAACAATAATGGAATGCGCCTTGAAATAGATTTTTGCTTTAGTTAGCTCAAGGTAAGCAAGCCTTGTAAATTCTTGAAGAGTTGTGTCTCAGTGAGTTATAAATGTTTAGTTATATGAGGTATTATTTTAATGAATGGCTGGGGATTGTTTTTTTTCCCTTAAGGTCTAGCTCATTGGTATCAGGTAGTATGCTACAAAATGTTTTAAAAAATTTAGTTGTTAATGTAAGGGTGCAGGTAGATTTTTGCTATGTTGCTCGGAGTTTTTTGAACTTCATGATCCGTTGAGATATTTGTTTGATGTGCAGAGTATGTTTTGCATTGTATTTGGGAAATATCAGATGCTGCTACTCCTAACTGTATTTTTTAATTATCAAAAAGGAACACAGGATAGATATTTTTTGCCTGTCTTTGTTTTACACCACAAACATATAATTAAGAAATAAATCACTGTAAAAACAACACTGTTAAAGTCATTGTTCTAAGAACAAAGTTATGGAATAAGATTTTAGTATATATATGTTTTTTTTAATGTGTGTGTGTGTGTGTGTGTGTGTGTGTGTATATATATATTTATATTTAACGAGCTTTTAGGTTCATGGAAACCCGTGATCCATCCTTTCTCTCCCTCAACTTGTAGTCATTTATTAAATTATTTATTTTTGCATGGTATTTTGTGAAACTTGTGTCAAAAGCACTGAAATCTTCTGGTCCTATGCGGTGATATGTTGCTGTTCAAGATTGATAAGTCCTAAATTTCTATATAAGCAGCAGGCACTGGGAATATGCAATCACTGCTCTTAAGTTGGTCTATTCAATTATCGATGTTTGATCTAGTAGATCTTTGCTACAGCACTGTGAACTTATGAATATGCATTCTGGAGTGATTTTAAATGCATGCCATACAATTTTGATAACTTTTCTTCCCAATTTTATTAAGATATCCTTCAGATGATTTAAGAATACTTTGCAAAATTCTCTACTGCTGTGGATTTCAGCCATTTGTTTTCTTCCCTTAACTTTCATCAATCAAGTATCGATGCAATTAGAGCTATATCTGCTGAAGTCACATCTTTCTTCTTTATCAATCATCTGTCAGGTTTCACCCGGTGAGTATCGCTTATCTGCGTTGGCTGTTACACCTGACAGTGCTCCTGGACTTTTGTTTTCACCACCTTATGTTGATGTTATGGTCAAAAGTCCATTGCTGGATGTACAATTTACTCAGGTAACATGAAATATTTTATGAGAAAGAAATTATGTTTATGTAGTAATGAGTTGTTGCAATTTTATTGTTATTGCGTCCAGATGACTTGTTGCAACTTTATTGCTATTGTGTACGTTCATTCTCAGAAGCCCAAGTCCATGACGTGTTTAGTCTCTTCCCACCACTGCTTTACTCATGACGTTGTTAGACTGGATACAGGAACTGGTTTCAGTAGTATTATCACATGATTTGACATAGCAATCAATTTATTTTATTTGATTTGAGGAGAAATGTTATCATTGGTCTGTGTTCTTGTTTTCTTTTCTTTTTGATCATGGAAATTGGCGTGAATGAATGACCTCAGATTTATAATAGTAATTGTGCATTTTTTCTTTGGTGAAAATACTTCTTACTGATGTTTATCTTCCTTGTGATCATGGAAATTGGCGTGAATGAATGACCTCAGATTTATAATAGTAATTGTGCATTTTTTCTTTGGTGAAAATACTTCTTACTGATGTTTATCTTTCTTGTCATGAAGGCTCTTGTCAGTGTTCATGGTTCTGTTACTTGCAAGGAGAAGTGTGGTCCATTGGTTTCTATCACCCTTGTGAGATTGGCTGGTAAACATACTGAAGAAGAAAAGTCTGTTAGTTTGACAGATGAGAGTGATGAATTTCTCTTTCAGAATGTTGCACCTGGAAAATATAGGCTTGAGGTAAAATGTGTGCAAGGAAAGTTCTTTTATCTGAAAGATGTAATTTTTGTTATGACATGAATCATTAACTCATTTAGTAATAAATTGCACTTGTACCCCTACCTTATTCATTTCTTTTTCCCAAAGCCAGCTGATTGTAAGTGCTTTTTGTGTTTTTAATGAATGTGATTTCTTAGGTAAAACATGGCTCCTCAAAAGCTGTGCACAATGAAGATAATTGGTGCTGGGAACAAAGCTTCATCGATGTGGATGCTGGTGCAGAGGATGTTGCGGGAATTTCTTTTGTTCAAAAAGGTTACTGGATAAATTTTATCTCAACCCATGATGTGGATGCTTCCATGATTAAGCCAGATGGTTCACCCATTGATTTGAAAATCAAGGTAGCTTTTCCCCTTAAAATGTATGCTTGAAATTTGTCTGGCTGCATCAGATGCCATGCCCACCATCTGCTGCATTGATATTCGATTATCACTTGAACTGCAGAAAGGTTCACAGAATATATGCACGGAATCTCCTGGAGTACATGAGCTGCACCTTGTTAACTCCTGTATTTTCTTTGGGAGCTCACCAATAAAATTTGATACATCAAACCCGCTGGTAAGCTATCATACAGTGCCAGCTATAGTTTCTCCTTTACCTTTTCTTTCTTGAATTTACCACTTAAATAAATCTCCTTTTTAGTTCCAATTTTATGGTTTTTTTTTTTTGTAGCCTATCAATCTGAAAGGAGAGAAGTATCTTCTTAAAGGACAAATTAGTGTCGAGCTCGGTTCAGCTGATGGTGGATACAAATTGCCTAATAATATCATTGTAGACATCCTTAATAGCGAGGGCAATCTTTTTGATGGTACTGCTGCCAGCCTTGTTTCACATGAAGATGATCAAACTGGATCTGCCTTGTTTGAGTACTCTGTGTGGGCTAATCTTGGAGAGAAACTTACCTTTGTTCCTCGGGACCCAAGGTATACAAATTATTCGTACTTGTTTTCCTTCTTTTCGGTGCAATATCATTATGTTCTCTGTACTGGCAGATGTTTGGTACAGCTAGCGTGTATGATCGGATTTTGTATCCAGTCTTCACAATATTTTACTTTTGTATTCTGGAAATCAGATGTGCTCTGTGTGAATTGGCTACTAAAATCTATACATTAATGTAAATTGCATTGCAAATGGTTCCTTTTTTACTTGTAAATATTTATACATAGTTGAGAGAAAAGTTTGTGAACAATGCAACATGCTAGTTAAAGTCGGAAGAGTTGCAAAATCTTTTTGCATTCCTTCCGTGTCTATGTGCAGCTCCCTTTCTCAATGATCTTATCGAGTTTTGTTCATGTTAGATTGGATGGGCATCTGCTCATTGGTTGTGTTTTCCCTTTTTGGTCTATTCTTATAATGATGCATGGTTGTCTTAATTTTTCTCAATCTTAATTTTTCTCTATTCATGGTGAATTTCATTTTTATGGTTCAGAATTTAAATATCTAGAAATTCTGCTTAAACATCATCAATTTTACACCTTGGCATAACCATCATATCAAAGTAGTTAACTCTAGCTTTGATATCTTTCAGGAACAATGGAGAGAGGAAGATCTTGTTTTACCCCAGAGAACAAAATGTAATTATCATTACTATGTTTTGCCTTCTGAATTCTTCCTAAGATGCACAATTGAGCTTAATGCGTACAGATTTTCTTTGTTGTCTAAGGTCTTGGTGGCAAATGATGGTTGCCAATCTTCAATTCCCCAATCATCTGGCCGAATGGGGCTGTACATAGAAGGATCAGTTTCTCCCCCTCTTTCCGGTGTTCACATAAATATTATTGCTTCCAAAGACAGCAAAATTACTTCACTCAAGAAAGATGAAATAGCACTTCAAACTGCCACAGGAGTGGATGGTTCTTTTCTTGGGGGGCCTTTATATGATGATATAACTTACAGAGTTGAGGCTTCAAAGGTATTGTTCTCTTACATGATGCAGCAAGTAAATTTAGGCATATGCTTTCTATGTTTCTTTCCTGTGAGATGATGTTTTTTTGTTGCTTTTATATCTCATCTTAACTTATATTTCATATATTATGTTACTTGATATTTCTCTCATTTCTTGCAGCCTGGCTATCATCTTAAACGTGTAGGGCCTCATTCCTTTTCTTGCCAGAAGCTAGGTCAAATTTCTGTACGCGTATACTCCAAAGATGATACTGATGAACTCATTCCTTCTGTGCTATTGTCATTGAGCGGTGATGATGGTTATAGGAACAACTCAATATCTGGGGCTGGTGGAGCTTTCCGCTTTGATAACTTATTTCCTGGCACTTTCTATTTGCGTCCTCTACTGAAGGTGAAATACCAAGATCTCTTATATTATCTGTAACTTAACTCAACTAGGCTGCAATCTTATCTCATCGATTGATTTCATGAATCCTCTTCCTTGCTTCAGGGTTCATGTTCATATGATGTAATTGTTGATTTAAGCTAGTCATGTACATTGCAACACTCCTTTACCACTTCTAAAATCAACTCAAGTTTTTAACTGTTTCTTCTGATGAGTATGCCCCCCCTCACCAAAAAAAGAAAAAAAGAACTCCCCTTCTCAAGTCACCAGTCAACATGCCTTGACACTGACATTTAATTGGTTTGAACTGCATGTTGAAGTGAGGCTAAAAGTTCTCCCAATGAGTGCAAGAATTGCTCTTCCAGCTGAAGATTCTGAAGCTTTCATTTACTGTGCAAAGCATTTATGCATGTCACTAAGTTTTGAGCTCTCCATCTTTCGATCAACATCATTGCACATCCTTTTTTTTTTTCCTTTTCAAATCACTGTTTAAAATACGATCATGTCATGCTATTTGGCCTTGAACCTGCCAAGAGGGAATTACAGAATACCTTGACCCTTCACAGATTATTTGCTTATCATCTCATCCAATGATTTGATGTTTTTACAGGAGTATGCTTTCTCGCCATCAGCTCAAGTAATAGAACTTGGTTCAGGGGAGTCTAGAGAAGTCACTTTCCAGGCCACCCGTGTTGCTTACAGGTCTGTTATAGTCTCCATGTCCTGCTAGAGATTTCTGTTATTTCAGCAAACCAAGTAGATAATGCCATAATCAAATGTATAGCATTTTTATTCTATTTCTTCGGAACACAATTACATTCCCAGATCAATAATCTCATTAAAAATGAATCTGAATCATTCAATTTTTCCAAAGTTCATATTTAATATATTTTGATGCTAGTTTATAATGTCCTAGCATCATATACTGCATTCTCCATTATTTGCAAATATGCTGCTTGATTTCTTTAAAGTTGCTATATTTTCATTTGATCCCGAACTTACTGAAATTAAGATAATTTTTCCAATGTTTATACTTGGATATCTTACTTTTCTGAAAGACTAATATGGGTTCTTCTCTTCACAGTGCTACAGGTACTGTCACGCTATTGTCTGGCCAGCCAAAAGAAGGTGTCTCAGTGGAAGCCCGGTCTGTGTCAAAGGGTTACTACGAGGAGACAGTAACTGATTCGTCTGGAAGTTTTAGGCTGAGAGGGCTTGTACCCGAGACAACTTATGCAATTAAAGTAGTTAAAAAAGATGGCTTGGGTACCACTAGAATTGAGCGTGCATCACCTGAATCTGTTACTATTCAGGTTATGCCTTTTGGTTTTCTTTGCTTTCTTTCCCTTTTTTTTTAAAAAAAAAGGGGAAAAAAACCCCCTTAGGTTTATTCTTGGCTCATATCCTCCCCTTGTTGGCATTTTAGCTGCATCTTATTGGGCTCCATGTTTAACGCCCATGTATAATCACTTTTTGCTGCCAATATGTCAAGTCTGATGTTGTATCCATTGATTTTGTAGGTTGGATCAGGGGATATAAGGGATTTGGATTTTGTGGTCTTTGAACAGCCAGAGGTGACCATTTTAAGTTGCCACGTGGAAGGACAGAGAATGAAAGAACTACAGTCACAGCTATTGGTCGTGATCAAGTCGGCAAGTGATTCAATCAAGACCGAGTCTGTATTTGAGCTCCCAGTGTCTAACTTCTTTCAAGTGAAGAATTTACCCAAGACTAAACACCTCCTGCAGCTTCGAACAAGTCTGCAATCAAGAACTCACAAATTTGAGTCAGAGATTATTGAGGTTGACCTTGAGAAGACAGCCCAGATTCATGTAGGCCCACTGAGATATAGTTTTGAGGAGGATCACCAGAAACAGGTTTGTTTTACATTCATCAAAGAGTTTCTTAAAACTATTGTTACAGCAGTTTTGAATAGTAGTGATCTAGAGATAACTCACTCTTTTTTTGGACAGATTGTATAGACCAAATCAGTTTGATTAATTGGGACAGTAGAGCTGTAGTGCAGTGGCTCCCAAAAAAGTCAGTTGATTTGGTCTCTACACACAACGAGTCTATTGAATGATTTTTCTGTTAGGTCATTAGTCAACTTAATAATCATTAGAATAAATAAACCTATATTGGTGGTTATCTCTTCCAAAATCAACATGTGAGTCAGTGTTGTCAAGGATGAAAGGTGCTAAAAGGCACTAAGCCTGTAAAATGCTCGAGGTGTTAGGCGCATGCCTGAATGAACCAAGGTGATATGCTCAGTGTTGTCAAAGAGGCACTGAGATGCTCGCCTAGGAGCTCCAAGCAAGGCAAAGACACAACACCTTTATTAGCCTCAGACAATGAATTTCAATGAAGAGAGGCAAGTGTCTTGTGAGTGAGCACAAGACATTAAATTGAGTGCATGATTGAAATACCTCTTTCTTTGCTGGATATTTTTTAATTGATTTATGTTTTGATCTATTTGTCATTTTTTTTTAATTTACCACTAGAAATAACTTAGGGGTATTTTTAAAAAAAACAAAGATTAGAGTAAAAAATAAAAATAAAATCATTGAAGTGGGAGACATACAATCAAGGAAGGACACTTGAAGAGATAAAACAGCCAACCTTTGTGCTTTACAAAGTCAAAGAACAACACAAGTACATGAATGAAGATGTTTTTGAAGATTAATGAATAATGATGATGATATTTAAGTTTGCTTTTTTTAATCTATTTACTTACGACTTTAAATGAACTTATTTTGTTTAAGAGAGAAAAATATGAGTTTATATGATGAGTACTTATGGTATTTTATATCTATTTGATTCTCAAATGATCTCGCCTCGCTTTTAGCGCTTAAGTGAGTGCCTGAGCGCTTTTTGACAGACAATGATGTGAATGTCCCCTAGAAAATAGTCTTGATGGGTATTAGATTCGATATCATTAAATGATCATATGTCTCTCCATCTCTCTGATGTGTCCTTTTACTCTTCCATGGCTGCAGGAATTAACACCAGCACCAGTATTCCCACTCATAGTTGGTGTTTCTGTAATTGCCCTTTTCATTACTATGCCAAGGTAACCATAATATATTTCCCCAAACAGAACATTTTTAAATGCTTTAAAACTTGAAGTATTCTTATGCATCTGATCAACAGCTGACAATTGTTTTCTTAATGTTATTGAAGATTAAAGGATCTGTATCAAGCCACTGTTGGAATACCGACACCAGGATTTATGACAACTGCTAAGAGGGAACCCCGAAAGCCAGCTGTGAGAAAAAAGGCATACTGAAGGTCCCTTTTATGCCTATGAATTGCACGATGGTAGAGTTGAACATGAGTCCTTAATTTGCCATTTCAAGTTACGCAGAACATAGAGCTAACTTGTGTGAGAACACTAGCACTTATACAGACTGGAATTTCTTTCTTTCAGAATCTCCCTAGATGCAAGTTCTCTGATTTGTAGAAGCGAAAAGAGCAGATCTAGCAACACACCTAAGTTATTTTTCCTCTTATTTTTGTTCTTTCCATTTTTGGTTATGTGGTCTTTTGAATCAGATTTCAGCAAATAGAAAATAATTCGTTTTGAAAGCCATACATTTCGTTTTTCAATATAACATTTGCAGTAAATCATATTACATGCTTATATAGTGAGGCGTGAAGACCAGTGATTCACTTACTGTTGTGTACGAGTTCTTTACAGCCATGAAAATGACTGATATGTCTTGAACCAAATAGAAATTGTGGTTCTTTTAGCATACTACCATACATTAGCAGCGTTATTCTAGGTGTCACATGAACACTCACATGACTTGGGGTTGTAAATCTCTTTTTTTGATTAAGTTGACTCTTTCTTGGCACTATAAGTAAATGATATGGACCAACAAAAAAATTTACATGTTTGAGCAATTTTTTAAGGGATGCATAAATGTCATTAACTTGACTGAATACAGTAAGACTAAGTAATTTAATTATCTGATTTAAATTGCAGGTAACTGAATAAATAAATAAATTTAACAACAATAAATCAAAACAATTAAGTTATTGATATTATACCTGAAAGGAGAAGAAAAAGAAGAGAATTATTGAAAATACACTGTCGTTTCGTTGTGGAAATTAAATATCTTGATTTCCAAACAACTGACGTTACTAATCCTATTTGAGATAACTAGTTAATTTTTCCCTTTTAGTTATTCCTATTTGAGACAACCAGTTAATTCCCCCCTTTTAGCTGTTAAATATGCGAACAAACATTTATATAAAATCTTGCAGGTAAAGAATTTACAATCAATTTTGCCTAAAAATATTCCTAAGTGGTGAATATGGAAATCACTTTTGGGCTGAATGGCCCTATTATTTTATCCATGTCAAATCCTTAATTTCTTTTTCACAAGGCAATAAATACAACATAATTCTATTTATAAATCATCATAATTCAAACAAACAATATTATTAATTAATTAATTAATTAACCTCTTTTATATTCATTTTATCTTTAATCTGGACTTACATATTGCAAAGTCAAACATTAATAATTTAATGTTGGTTTGTTTTTAAATATGGTCGGAAACCTTTGTGAAGTGAATTGAAACAAAACATGGATCTAATCTTAATTAAACTGAATTTATACATTAACAAACACTAAAAAACAAAAAAAGAATCCGAGTGGGCAGTGTTTTTTGTCTCTTTAGTTTTACACAAAAGGGAATCCAATCCAATTCAAAAGGTTTCCTTTATCTATATAATAGAAGCAGCAGAGACTTCCAAGGCTATTTTCGTAAATGGCAATCGCTTAGTGCTCAATCATCGGAAGGAGGTTGTGACGTCCAGCACAAGCTTCCTGTCTGGGCTGTCCTGCCCTTCATTTATTGGGTGAGTGACAAAAAAAAAACTTCAGGTCTCCGGCCATTTAGAGAACATCTCCCACCTAATCTCCACCCATTCGGGTAAAAGTCAACAAAATTAAAATAAATGACTACGGACTACGTACTTTTTAAAATAGAAAAAACCCTGTGAAAATTCCAATGTCGACCCCTTAAATCGCGAGGTCTCAAGCTCAGCTGAATTAAATTAATTTGTTTTAGTATTTTTATATTGTTTTAACACATTAATATAAAAATAATTTGAAAAAATTAAAAAATATTATATTTATCTATATATATATATAAAAAAAAAAAACATTAACACACTTTCACGCATAACATAATACCACTAGTAATAAATGAGTCATAATCGCTCCCTCCTTTTCTTATCTCTATAACGCTTCATTAAAAGCTTCTCCACAACCACGGCCATGAGCGCCGCTTCACCTCGTCCCTCTCCTGCTCCCCCCCCTCCTCCCATCTAGCCTCTGCCTCCCACCCCCACCCGGTCTCCCTGTTCAACCAACACATAATATATACATAACCCTTCCTACTAGTCAGCCGGTATTCAATGGCGTCAACGCCACCGAACTGTTCAATCACAGCAACAACTAAGCGTTATCAAAACCACCCCTATCCACACAACCAGTTAAAAAACCACCGTCAAACCCCATCCCAAACCCGAAACCCCCACCAAAGATGGACCTCTAATCAAAGAGTCTCTCTTGCCAAACCCCCTCTTCCTCCCTCTTCTCGCAATGCACCAAAACCCGCCGCCAACACCACCACCACCACCACTCACCACCCCCAAATCCTCCCTACATTCCCTTCCTTTCAGTCGCCCAAGTCCGAACTTGTCTCCGATTTCCCCGGTCGCCGCTCCACCCGCTTCGTTTCTAAGCTCCACTTCGGGCGCCCCAAAACAACCATGGGCACTCGTCACACCTCAGTCGCCCAAGAAGCCCTCCAACATGTTATTGAATATGGGAAAGATGAGAGGGCCCTTGAGAATGTGCTGCTTAATTTCGAGTCTCGTCTTTCTGGGTCGGATGATTATGTTTTCTTGCTTCGGGAGCTCGGTAATCGAGGAGACTCTAAAAAAGCCATTTGTTGCTTTAAATTTGCAGTGAAAAGGGAGAGGAAGAAGAACGAACAAGGTAAGTTGGCGAGTGCCATGATTAGTATTCTTGGCAGGTTAGGTAAAGTAGAGATGGCTAAGACTGTTTTTGAGGCTGCTCTTATTGAAGGCTATGGTAATACTGTTTACGCTTTCTCTGCTCTAATTAGTGCTTATGGAAGAAGCGGTTATTGTAATGAGGCTATCAAGATTTTTTATTCGATGAAAGATTACGGATTGAAGCCCAATTTGGTTACTTACAATGCTGTTATTGATGCGTGCGGGAAAGGGGGTGTGGAGTTTAAGCGAGTAGTGGAGATTTTCGACGAGATGTTGAGAAATGGAATGCAGCCAGATCGGATTACGTTTAATTCGCTTCTTGCTGTATGTAGTAAAGGAGGGTTGTGGGAGGCGGCAAGGAGCTTGTCTAGTGAGATGGTGAATAGAGGGATTGATCAAGATATTTTTACTTATAATACGCTTCTGGATGCTGTTTGTAAAGGTGGGCAACTGGACATGGCTTTTGAGATCATGTCTGAGATGCCCGCCAAAAATATATTGCCTAATGTCGTGACTTACAGTACCATGATTGATGGATATGCCAAGGCTGGTAGATTAGACGATGCACGCAATTTGTTTAATGAAATGAAGTTTCTGGGTATAAGTTTGGATAGAGTTTCCTATAATACCTTGCTTTCTATTTATGCTAAGCTTGGTAGGTTTGAGGAAGCTATGGATGTTTGCAGGGAGATGGAAAATTCCGGGATTAGGAAAGATGTTGTGACTTATAATGCACTTTTGGGTGGTTATGGGAAACAATACAAATATGACGTGGTTAGAAGAGTGTTTGAAGAGATGAAAGCCAGGCATGTATCGCCTAATCTATTAACTTACTCAACATTGATTGATGTGTATTCAAAAGGTGGTTTGTATAGGGAAGCAATGGATGTTTTTAGGGAGTTTAAGAAGGCTGGGTTGAAGGCTGATGTTGTTCTTTATAGTGCATTGATAGATGCCTTGTGCAAGAATGGGTTGGTGGAATCTGCTGTGTCTTTGCTTGATGAGATGACTAAGGAGGGAATTAGGCCTAATGTGGTCACTTACAATTCCATTATAGATGCATTTGGCCGGCCAGCAACCACAGAATCTGTGGTTGATGATGCTGGTCAGATCAGTGAGTTGCAAATTGAATCTCTATCTTCAAGTGGTGTTGAGAAAGTCACTAAAAGTCAAGTTGTTGACAGGGAGGACAACCAGATCATAAGGATTTTTGGGCAGCTTGCTGCTGAAAAGGCAGATCAAGCAAAGAACAGTGGCGGGCAGGAAATGATGTGCATTTTGGGAGTCTTTCACAAGATGCACGAGCTGGAAATCAAGCCAAATGTGGTCACATTTTCAGCCATTTTAAATGCTTGCAGGTAATTTTTGTTGTGCTGTTATTTCCTTTTTATTTGTTTAACAAAATCGAGGATGTTGTTCTTCAAGGGTGTTTTTTTTATGTGAACACTGCATGTTTTGAACCTGTTTCTTTGGGATAGCCACAAATGAGAATGAGGTTACTTAAACGATGTTGGAATTTATCATTAGACAAAGGATAACTGTATATGCTGTTCGTTCTACCAGAACTGAAAAGGTAGTGTGTTGTTGATGAGATAATTGAAAACTGCATAATCTTATATGGATTGTGGAACATGTGTGCAATATATTTTGCACGTTCTTTCATACCTCAATAATCGTTCATCGTCAGCAAAAATAGATCAAGCAGTATTTCTTTCCAGTAAAGATCAGCAGAACTACGAGTTTTCTGTTTTGGAGTTTTGATAAAATTCCCTGTCCTTGTGCACTACTGTGACATATTAGTTCAGTTTATTGTTCGATTTTGGGGAGAGAAAACATGTTTGTCCATGTTCGATCTTATACATGCATGTTTTCATGTATATATAAAGGAGATTTAGCTTCAAATGAAATATGGTTTAAATTCATATGTATATTCTCTTGATGCAGTCGTTGCAATTCCTTTGAAGAGGCTTCAATGTTATTGGAGGAGCTCCGGTTATTTGATAACCAGGTTTATGGCGTGGCTCATGGACTTCTTATGGGTTATAGAGAAAATGTTTGGGAGCAAGCACAATCCCTCTTTGATGAAGTAAAATTGATGGACTCTTCGACAGCATCTGCCTTTTATAATGCCTTGACTGACATGTTATGGCACTTTGGTCAGGTCAGTTTGAGCCATAGCTATTAACAAAAACAAAAACAAAAGCATGTAGAAAAAACACCATATCTATTTTGATTTTTTTAATTTCCAATTTGGTCCTCATTTTCTTTTTTTTTTTGCACAATGGAGTTCTTTGGAGCCCAAATTAAAGCTAAAATGCTTATTTTTTTGGGGGTGATAGTTGAATTGAAATACAAAGGACTAAAGTGACAAAAAATGGGTAAAATAGGGCCAGGTCTGCAATTTGTTTAAGTTCATTTTAGTCCCTTATATTTTTAAGCTATGTGGTAACCAGTCCTATAGTTTTTAAAAAAATACATTTTGATATCAAATTTATTTTTTTTAGTTCTTTTCTAGGTGGAGGAGAGAGAGGGGGGGTTAATTTATTTATTTCAAAAACCTTGAAAGTACCTTTCAATGGGTATGAACTTGGAAAGTTTTGTGGTTTTGAGTTAATCTTGGGTTTTGAGCTTTTTTTGTTTTGCTTTTTTGGAGGTCTTGAATTGATTTGACAATGTTTCTATGGTGTTTTTGTGTAAAAAATAGAATTGAAAATAAGCTTTTGGGTAAAAAAAAATAATAATGTTTTTCTAGCCACACCAGTGGGCTGATTCTGGGCTTTTCAGAAAACATGTTGCTTGCTTTTGCTCTAAGTAACTGGGGAAGACGATGCGTTGTCTGCCTCATTATATCGAAAAACAATTAAGGGTCCACACAAGTGGGTCTGACTTTGCAGGCCCGCACATGGGCCTTTTCTTGATAGGGTGGGGCCAAACACTAGGCCCAACTTACCATCCCCAACAATGCCTTAATATTTTTTTAAATATATATATATATATATATATATATATATATATATATTAATGGTTTTTTTTAATGTTTTTTAAATAGTTTTTAAATTTATGTTTTAATTAATATCTTTTTTTCATGATTTTTTTTGAGTTTTTTGTCCTTTGTTGAATTATGATTATTTTTAATTATATTGGGTGTTTAATTTTTTCATAGGTTAGAATGTTTCATTTGTATTTTTTTTTTGTATATTTTATATAGATTAAATTTTTATATCTTTTACAATACTTTTTATACGTGTAACCTTGTATTGTTTTTTTATTCAATAAATTTTATCTGTGTGTCAATTCCTATTACAAATTGGCAAGTTCATTAGGACATAATCAGGTAAATTGAGAAAATTCGATCCCCCCCCCCCCCCCAATATGCTTCAAATAAAAGAAGCGTATTTAGTTGGCTATAACTATAGCTCGAGTTATTTGTTTTTTTAAAAAACATGTTAACAATGCCTAAATATTTTATTGGAAAAATAATTCGGACCCGCAGTGTGTTTAGACATTTATATAACTGGATTCGTTGTGAATGTACGTCACTACTTTTCTCAGAAAAGAGGTGCACAACTGGTTGTGCTTGAAGGGAAACGTCGCCAAGTGTGGGAGAATGTGTGGTCTGAGTCTTGCATAGATTTGCATCTAATGTCTTCTGGGGCTGCTCGGGCAATGTTGCATGCATGGTTGCTGGATGTACGCTCTATTGTGTTTGAGGGTCATGAAGTGCCAAAATTATTGAGGTATGCCATTGCATGTTGTTGCATTTGTTAACGAATACCATCTCTTTTATTTAACCATTTCAAGAGAAAGTTCTGAACCCATTACTGTTTCAGCATTTTGACAGGATGGGGCAAACACAGCAAAGTAGTTGGTGACAGTACGCTAAGGCGAGCTATCGAGGCCCTTCTCACGGGCATGGGTGCACCCTTTAGGTTAGCCAAATGCAACTTAGGTCGATTTATATCAACAGGATCTGTTGCTGCTGCCTGGTTGAGAGAATCCGGAACACTAAAAGTGCTTGTACTTCATGATGACAGAGCGCACCAAGAAAATTTGAGGTTTGACCAAATCTCTAATTTGCAAATGCTTCAATTGTAACTAATTGGATCGTGTTGCTCATTTTCTGTATCCCCTTTGTAAGTTATTTAAATAGAGACACAGTTGCTTGTGTGTGTGTGTTGAATGGATGTGGAGCTAAACATTTGAAGTTTCTCAAAGTCACGTAGGAGAATGTGTCATGTTGCCATTTTGAGTTCGCTAAATGAACGATGCATGAGGGTTACCATATGTTTGATTTTTGTGACAGCCTGTGGACTGTAAAAGAAAGTGACGTTCATTTCATCTTTGGACAGATTTTAAGGAATATATCGCTTACTTATGGGACAGTGACTAATTTTCCTGTGTGCATACTGAACAGGTTACAGTAACAATTTCAGTCAATATAAGCCCTGATGTTTTGCACTCTTGATTTTCTTTAAGAGGCTTTCGGTACAGAATCCAACCAAGTCTCTCCATGGAGGTTGAAAGAAAAATTAAGGCAATGAATATATATATAGCCATAAGCCTTTTCTTTTCATCCAAGTCCTTTAACGATTTTATTTTTAGAATTGGCTTTATAGTTTGCTTTAATCATATAAGAAATAAAATATATGATCTAACAAGAAAAGTAAAATTGAAGAGTGTCATATTAAGTCACCACCAAAACTAATATAACAATATAACTTAATATCTCATTATAATATAAACTAACTCACTAGACCAAACATCTTTAGAGGAAGGAGAAGTTATAACAAGGTTTCTGTAGATGAATCTATATAAGGATCATTGTTGAAATTTGTCCCGGCAAAACGACCTATGAACTCGTGGCCCTCTATGTAGTATCAAAGAACCATGTATGATTTCTCACTTTAAGCAATTATACTAGTAGTTATATTAAATGCTTTTAACATAACATGATAATGAGTAAGAGTCCTATATCATTAGTTTGATTCAAAATAGTTCTTCCTTATCCTTTCATATCAATTACTTTTGACAAATATTTTTTTTATAAACATGTTTTGTTGGATCACATTATTTATAATCCTAGAAAACATGTTAAAGTAGCAACATCAAACCTTGACATCATGATATAATTTTAAGTAATAAAAGCACAATTATAGATTCATAAGCTCATAAGGCTCACATTGTGATGAAGCATGAATCGATTATATCATTTATTTTAGATGTTTTCCTTGCACGCATAACATGATTATATGCCATGATGGAGCTCCTAGTTGAAGCATGTCATGTTCATATGAATCCTTGCTTAAAATCTATAAAAACTCCAAACTTGAATATCTCAAGATAACCACTTTTATACCTTTTTAATATTCTTATATTTAACCATATTACAAGTTTATGAGGATATGAATTCCTCCATATTCAACTAATAATTATAATCTGAACTCTTTCTATGATGACATAATAATAATAACAACAATAACAATAACAATTCAAATGCATTGATATATTGGAGTTTGTTTATCCTACTTGATCTCTTAGTGTTAGGGTGATTATTAGTGTGAGAGCGTCAATTAATGCTCGTTGAAATTTATAGTTAAAAAGATACTATGCACTTAATTTAATAAAATAATGATATAAAAAGAATACTTTTAATTTATTAATGTATAAAAGGTATGAAATATCCGATCATACAAAAAAAATACACATATCAAATCCTACATATTCTTAAACCTCTAATAAGTACCAAATAAATGTCTCTAAAAAAAGGTTTAATGAATGAAGAAACAATCGTATCATTAAGCAATGAACTTTTATAAGTTAAATCTACATTTTTAAAACAGCCTCAAATATTTATTTTCAAACAATCACTAATATTCTTAAATAAATCAATATAATGATAACTCAACCTCGATGGTACTAATATTTAAGGTCAATCAATACAATGAATTTGCAATAAATAAATCAAATAGGAAGACTACTCTCTCTATTTCGCAGGATATGACCTCTTGCATATATGTTTTACAAACAGTAACTCTTGTTAGCAAATTCCATAGTAATACTTTCCCTTCCTTACTATATCCTCTACAAAATGGATGGCTTTGTCGGTCAAATAATACCCCTCCTGTCAGTGATGAAGAATTCCTTCTGTTAATTTAAGATGATTACTTTGTCGGTCATAACCTTGGCTTATTGATATTTAGAGATTATATATATATATATATAGTTTACGCAACTCTAGCTTTGGCATTGACTCGAGTCGTGTGTGTAATCATTACGTAAATTGAATCCAGTTAATATCCTCTCATTTGTTTCGTGCTATCATTTATTCAGTAGCTATAATATCTCCATGCAAAGTGGGCATTGTATTTCCTGTTAATACATCCCGCATTTAATTATTTTGCTTTTGGTAAAAAATAAAAACTCTATATTTATTCAAAAGCCAAACACTTTCTCAAGATGCAAAATATGTCTTGACCAAATATTATTTTGTTTTACAAAAATCGATAAAAACAGCTTCTTCTTCTCAAAACAAAGCAATACAAAAAGGTTGAACTTTTAGCGTATGTTCTGTGAAAAGATTAAATTCCTTCAAACGTACCAGAATGTAACAACGTACTACTTCAAAGTCTCTGTCCAAATGGATCAAAATCTCTTTTGTGTTTTTCATGTGCAAGGTTTCTCAACTTGTTGCCGGGATACGTGACATAATAATAAAGAGTTTTTGATCTATAATTTTACATAATAATTTTTTAATTCAAACCATGATATGAATTCTTTATAAAAATCTAAAATAATTAAAATTTTAATTATTTATTTAGATTTATAAAATATACTTTTCAGGAATGAATTTTCTCGTATCCCAAAAAATTAAAAAGTTTATCAACTCGCAATCACTAATATTTACGAAGAATAGAAAAAAGTAGCATATACAAAGAAAAAGTCCATAAAACTAGCCATCACCTTTACGCTTCCATCTTCGTCTCCGGACAGCATATCTTAGCCGATTCTAGCAGTCATTTTTGTTGATTTTTTGTACATGCCCCATTCCGTTTTGTTCCCCTGTAAACATGGGCACAACCTGCCCATTTGATTTTTTGCATAGCAACTCTTCTTCGCTCATAAGCTCTCTTTTGTGCTCTCTCATTGTGTGTGTACCTCTATATTTGTCCAAGTCAATCAACTCTCGTTTACAAACATAACTCTATTTCAAGTTCTATACTTGTTAACTGCATATTATGTTGGGAAAATGTCACCAATGTAACTAAATTCACAGTCCACAAACTAAAAAAAATAAAATTCCTTTCTTTGTGGAATTTAATTAGGGTCAAACAGTCAATAAATAAAGCAAACATTCACAAAAAATCAACACCTATATTTTTTAAATGAAAAAACCTGAAGTGGGGAAAATCAAGGATCATTATCAACCTAAAAACTTCCATTATCATGAGTACACAAGTTTTCTTGGCTAAAACTAAGAGCTATGACAAAAGCCATCGAGAACAACATGTTCTTAGAATACATCAAAATTAAAGAGATATAATTAAGAAGAAACTCACAAAACTCACAACCACATTTATATGAAGAAAAAAAATCAACTTAAACACCTCAAATCTTTAATCCAACCATAAGATTAGATTAGGTATTCTGTCAAAACTTTAGTTTGAACCAATTGCAAATTAGTTGCCTATAAAAACTTGAAATAGAAACTATTTAAGCTCTCATTTTTTCTCTCCTTAGTTTATGGGCTATGACCTCATATAATAATGATCAAACCCAACAATCCCTCTCCTCTCGACTTATATAAGAGACTCCATCAAGTCTATTTGTAGTTATGCTCTTTGTAAAGTTGTTATCAATATGAATCTTTTCAATAACATATGACTTCATCTTTATGACATCTTGACTCTATTGGTGTCGAACATCAATGTGCTTTGATAAAAAAATAAAAAGTAATGTGCTTACCGAGATGAATTGTATTTTGACTACCACAATGCAACATAAAATTCTCTTGCACTAAGCCAAGCTCATGTAAGAACATTTTCATCCATCACAACTTTTTAATCCCTTTAGTAAGAGCAATGGATAATGCAATATATTTTTCTAACCTTTATTGTCATGAAACTGCCTTCCTTGCAAAGGTTATTAAGCATTCTAATATGGACTAATTACCAGCTATATTTGTATTTGTGTATCCATCCGACACAAGTTTATTATTTTCAAAATATAAACTCAAACCAAAAATACATTTGAGATGCTTGAATATCCATTTCATTATTGACTAGTTTTATTTAACAAGATTGGAGAGGAACCATTGATCACACCAACAACATGAAATATATTTGGCCTTGTACAAACTATGACATACATCATTCAATAAATTATTGATGCATAAAGAACCTTTTACTTGAAGGAAATTGTTTAGAACTTGCCTTAAAGTGATTTGCAAGTTGATAACAAATAACTTTCAGCTTGTTAATGTTGAATCCCTCATGTACTTTTTAAACATGTATATGAGTGCGCGTGCATGTCTTAAGATAGTCAAATTTTTCCATTATTCACGTCACAAATAATCTTCATGCTAAGTATCTTTTTTGTTACTTCTAAATCTTTTATTACAAAAAACATGCTTAACTCGTCCTTTAAACTTTATATCTTCGTAGTATTATGGCTAATAATCAACATATCATCCATATATAACAAGATATATAACAAGATAACAATAAATTTATTATCATGAATCAATTTTTATAAACATGGAATGATCATAAATGGTCCTACCATAATAATGCTCTACCATGAAAGAATTAAACTTCTTGCCTTTGAGCTAATTTTAACCCATACAAATTTGTTTTCACCATGCAAATTAGTTGATCATTTTCTTTCATTTCAAAACCTCCAGGCACATAGATCTCTACATTTAAGTTACCATAAAGAAAAATAGTTTTCACATTAAGCAGTTCAACTTCAAGTTTCAAACTAATAGCTAAAACAAACACAACTTAGATTGAAGATATTTTGACCATAAGTGAACATTTCTTTAAAATAAACACCCTTCTTTCGATCAAAACCTTTACCAACCAATCTTGCTTATACCTTTATTATAATCAATTTTCTTCAATTCCCGATATGAACACATATTTATTCTTGAGTGCTCTATTGCTTAATAAGCTTCATTAACTTGAAGATGTGGTTCTCACGCAAGTATTTTATGTCTTTTTACATGGTTTCCAGCCACTCATTTTTCTTTTCAAGTAACATAGATTTATCAAACCATTTTGGCTCTCCTTTATTAGTAACAAGCACATACTCATAAAAGAAGTATTTGATGGATACTTGGTGAGGTCTAGTAGACCTCCTCAACTATATATCATCTAAAACGTTTTGAATAACCCGTTCAGAAATAACATCATCACCATCATTATTAACTGGATCAAAATCATCAATTAATGGCTCAAAAGGCAAACCACTAATATCACCATTGCAAGCTCTAATTCCTTAATTAAAAATAGGTTTAACCAATTAATAAACTAAGCAGATGATCACAATAAATCAACACTAATATTTTTTACATGAAGATATTTTTTTATGAGGAAAAACCACCGATGTAGTTTACCTAGGAACTTCATTATCAATTTTAATAACAGGTATACAAGTATTATTCCTTAACTAAAACTATAAACTATAGCATAAACCATCAAGAGCAATATATTTTTAGAAGGATTTAGAAGAATCTTACAAAATTCATAGCCATGATTCTATCAAGAATAGAAAAATTTAGACACCTCCGATCTTTATTCCAAACATAAGATTTAGGTGCTCAAAACATTTTATCAAAACCTCAATTCGATTCATTGGTGAATCAATTGTCTATCAAAGTTTAAAGAGAAACATCTTCTCTTTATTTTTTTCTCTTTGTATATGTCTGCCACCACCTTAAAAATAAGTTAAATTTGGATTTTTATATCTAGTAACCTATATTACCAAAAAAGGTTTAAGCTATGTTACTTTTTCTTCTTCTTTTTTTCTATTAATATGGGTGTTCGAGACAGTTTGTGTGCATCTCAACTAATTCCATAAACTTCAAAGTTAATGACCATATAAACTTCTTATGATCATTATATTAGCAATTATAAAGTTTAAATTTAAAATTACAAAAAAAACAAACCTTTTAATCCTAAATTATTACCAATGAAACACCTACTAGATGATATTTTATTCTTATTTTTCTTAGTTTACATGGTGATGGCACAAAAGAGGAGGGACCAAACCACATTGATTGCACCTTATTCCGAGCAGTGGTAAGCTTAGTGCTCAAAGTCATGCATATTCTAGAGGATATATACAAGCCTTTCATAGTTTGTAATTCATTAACAGGAGTTTTCAGCAATTTCTCTTCCATAAACAGTGCCTTGTAAAGCTCCATAAAATCCTTCTGTAGCTATCCTCCAAATCGTTGTGTTCTTCTTTTATCTCTGTTTTGGCTCTGTTTTTTTCTGCCATGGTTCGCCCAAATGATTCTTCTAGTTTGCTTAGAATCTGTAACCAGGAAAATCTAGACAAATACTTCGAATTGTTGGAAGGGAAATTTAGTGTAAAAGGCTTTCCATTGCTTTCTGAAGTTCCAAGCAATGTGTTTTTTTCTCCCTTTTCGTCTATTTATAAATCGTCTGATGCTCCGCTTGCTCTGCTCCAACGTGTCCAAGCTCTGTCGCAAAAGGGCGGATTCCTTGGGTTCCACAAAGAGGCTCCGTCAGATCGCTTAATGAATTCCCTCGGTAAGTTTACTGGTAGGGAGTTTTTGTCCATCTTCAGATTCAAAACTTGGTGGTCTACCATGTGGACGGGTTGCTCTGGGTCTGATTTGCAAATGGAAACCCAATGGGTTCTCTTTAATGTTCCTGAAATAAAGTCTTATGTCATAATCATACCTGTCATTGATGGGAGTTTTAGGTCTGCTTTCCATCCTGGAACTGATGGCCATGTCATGATTTGTGCTGAGAGTGGTTCTACTAAGGTGACAGCATCATCTTTTGATGCTATCGCTTATGTTCAGGTTTCTGAAAATCCTTACAATATCATGAAAGAGGCCTATAGTGCTCTTAGGGTCCACCTCAATACCTTCAAGCTTCTGGAAGAGAAAACTGTCCCTTCTCTTGTTGATAAATTTGGTTGGTGCACTTGGGATGCATTTTATTTAACTGTAGAGCCTGCTGGTGTGTGGCATGGTGTGAATGATTTTGTCGAGGGTGGTGTCGCCCCGAGGTTTCTCATCATTGATGATGGCTGGCAAAGCATCAATACTGATGATGAGAATCCGAACGAGGATGCTAAAAACCTTGTTCTTGGTGGAACTCAAATGACTGCCAGGCTTCACAGGCTTGATGACTGCGAGAAGTTCAGGAAGTACAAGGGAGGGTCTATGTTAGGTCCTGACCCTCCTTCATTTGATCCAAAGAAGCCAAATATGCTTATCTCAAAGGCAATTGAGCTCGAGCATGCTGAGAAGGATCGCGACAAGGCAATCCAATCTGGTGTGACTGACCTGTCTCCTTTTGAAGCTAAAATTCAAAAGTTGAAACAAGAACTGGATACTTCGTTTGGTGGAGAAGAAAAGACTGTTCAATCTCAAATCGTCGACGGGGAAGTTGTTCTTGAAGGCTTCGACGAGGTTGAGATGGCTCATGAGCTTGCTCCACGAGAGTTTGAATGGACAAAGTATTACTCCCAGGGTTACTAGGATGATTATTTGTGTCATTTATGCTCTATGTGGTGCCGTGGTGTTAGACCAGGTTCTACTAATCTGAATTCAAAGATCATTTCTTGCAAACTGTCTCCTGGTCTGGATGGGACAATGACTGATCTTGCTGTGGTTAAGATTGTTGAAGGTGGTATTGGTCTTGTTCACCCTGACCAAGCAGGCGATTTCTATGATTCTATGCACTCCTACCTTGCCAATGCTGGCATTACAGGAGTGAAAGTAGATGTCATTCATGTAAGACTTTTTTTCACAGATATCATCCTCTATTTTTACGAGTATTTGGATATTCTATATTAAAGTGACTTAATTCTTTTGTGTATCTAAATATCTATTGGCAAATGCAGAGCCTTGAGTATGTTTCTGAGAATTATGGAGGCCGTGTTGAGCTTGCAAAGGGTTACTACAAGGGGCTGTCAGATTCCCTGTCAAAGAATTTCAAAGGGTCTGGACTCATTTCCAGCATGCAACAATGCAATGATTTCTTCTTCCTTGGAACAAAGCAGATATCCATGGGAAGAGTAGGTAAAAAAGCCTAACCAAATGGTCTCCTCCATTCTGTAAGCGTAAATATATGCTAGAAAGTTGTTATTTTTACCATGGAGCTTCATGACACATTTTTGCTACAGGTGACGACTTCTGGTTCCAGGATCCAAATGGAGATCCGATGGGAGTTTATTGGTTGCAAGGTGTCCATATGATCCACTGTGCCTACAACAGCATGTGGATGGGCCAGATTATAAAACCTGATTGGGACATGTTCCAATCTGACCATCTGTGTGCCAAGTTTCATGCTGGATCAAGAGCTATTTGTGGAGGACCTGTATATGTGAGTGACTCCGTGGGTGGGCATGATTTTGGACTCCTCAAGAAACTTGTTCACCCTGATGGTACCATTCCCAAGTGCCAAGATTCTGCCCTGCCCACTAGGGACTGCCTCTTCAGGAACCCTTTATTTGACAAGAAAACAATTCTCAAGATTTGGAACTTCAACAAGGTATTCATTCATTTTTATTTTTGTCTAAAAGGACTTGGATAAAACGATATTTTATTGTTTGGATATAGTGGCTGTCTACTTTGTTTCCATACCCGACATTTCTCATTGTGAATCTGAATTTGTCAGCATCTTAATTTAGGAAAACATTTGGTGTTGATCCACGATATTTCTTGACATGGTGCTTGCCAAATTAATTGTTTAACAAGGATAAGGTTATTGAAGTCAAGTGGAACTAAGTTGTCATGTTGGACTTTTCAGTATGGAGGCGTGATTGGAGCTTTCAACTGCCAAGGAGCTGGATGGGACCCCAAGGAGCAAAGGATCAGGGGCTACTCAGAATGCTACACGCTAATGTCTGGTTCTGTTCATGTTACCGACATTGAATGGGACCAGAAGAAAGAGGCTGCTCAAATGAGAGAGGCTGAAGAGTTCATAGTCTATCTCACCCAGGCAGAGGAACTGCTGCATGCATCACCAAAATCTGAAGCAATTCAGATTACAGTCCAGCCATCTTCATTCGAGATCTTCAGCTTCGTGCCCATCAAGAAGCTAGGCACCAGTATCCATTTTGCTCCGATTGGACTCACCAACATGTTTAACAGCGGTGGCACGATCCAAGAACTGGAGTATTTTGATTCCGAAGCTGAGACTCGTGTGAAGATTGAGGTTAAAGGTGGAGGGGATTTCTTATCTTACTCAAATGCATCTCCAAAGAAGGGTTTCTTGAATGGAGCTGAGGTGGCGTTTCATTGGTTGGATAATGGCAAACTGACCTTGAATTTCCCTTGGAATGAAACAGCTGGTGGCATATCTCATGTTGTTTTTCTCTTTTAAAGTCTCGCAAGTAGTTTGGTCGTGTAGTAATATCAGATAGTATAATTTCAATGACATATATATTGTCACTCCTTTCTAAATTAAACAAATAATAATTGAACACATACTATGGAAACAAAAAAATGTTAAACACTTAATCAATTCCCATTTGTATGGTCTAATTATTATTGAACATTTAAATGAGTGCAACATTATAGTTATTAGTTTCAACTAACAACTCCCACTGATCAGGTTGCAGATATTATCAATGAATTATTATCAATTCATTGTTTATATTATTACACATGCATACAATATAATAAAAACTTAAATTATATAATTTATGCAGTTCAAAATAAACAACCAATTGTCTTTAAAAAAAATACAATATTAAGAATAATAAACTTCTTCCAAGTTCAGCCTGCTCAAACCATGGAATGAATTTAGCAGCAACATCCAAATGACTTGCGCTTCTTCCAGTGCGTCGTATACCCTTTTCGGCATACAAACGCTCCCTCTCAAACAGCATTTCATCTGCGAGATTATTGAAATCTAAGGATTTCAACCTATTTTCCAATGATTGTCGCACCGGATACCATTCCGCAGACAAAGAATTGAGAATGATCAACATTTGTTGTTCGATGTAGAATTCATAAACACCACTCATGGCCAGTCTAATCATCCAATGATACATATAGTCAATGTGCTCTCGGATTTTGTGAACAGGATTAATCACATAACTCAATAAATGATCAATTTGTTGTTCCCTATCCATTACAACAAAATATCCGGAAACACATTAATATTACAATCAATATGTAATGAAGGCATGTATCATCATTGTTTAAACAAAATTACAAATAAAATTAAGCAATTTAGTTTAACAATAAATAAACTATCATAGTTTAAATAATTTATATTATTATAATAATAATATTAATAATAATAAATGTGTAATACGATTTTTTTTGCTCATGGGCCATTATTTATTTTCGGATTGATCAAGGGTTGGATATTCTTTCCATATCTTTCAGGCACAATGAGCTGAGATCAGGTTTTTTAACCTTTTTTTCATTGTCCCCCAATTTATTTATTTGTATTACTTGAACAAACGCTAAATCCTGTTTGTTTACTCATTTTAAGGACTGATTTGCACAGTTAGGGGATTTTTTTGGTCCTGGATGATTTATTTTTATACCAAACTTAGTTTTTTTTTTTGTTATTTTCCTGGATAATATTTTTTTTTAATTTTATCCCTTGACATTTAATTTTTTTTAGTCAAATTCAAATATATATTCTTTCAATTGTTATTTATTCTAATTTTATTTTTTTCGATTTTATTAATTAGGATTTGGATAATTAAGAATTAATTAATTAATTAATATTATTATTTTGTAGGATACAATAATAATTTATAGAATTAAATACATAACTCATACTCTTCTAATAATATTCATGTATATGCATTCATTTATTGCATATTCATTTAATTATAAAAATTTATGATCTAAGGCTCTGATACCAATGTAGATTCATTACGGAAAACTTACTTGAGATATTCCGTTTCCTTTGCTATAGATCTTTGCTTCAAGACCACTTCGATTACTAGAACCAAAGTTGTGTTTCACGGCACGAACGTCTTAACAAATCGTAGCAAGTTGAATATATTGAGAGAGATAACTATCTTTACTTGTGTGGATAACTTGTGTATATTATGTAGAGGGAGGTCTCTATTTATACTAGAGGGGAGAAGTTACTTAGCGGTTACCTTGCGGTTCATCCCTCATGGGCGAACCAGACCAACAAGATCTCTACATTTAAGTTACCATAAAGAAAAATAGTTTTCACATTAAGCAGTTCAACTTCAAGTTTCAAACTAATAGCTAAAACAAACACAACTTAGATTGAAGATATTTTGACCATAAGTGAACATTTCTTTAAAATAAACACCCTTCTTTCGATCAAAACCTTTACCAACCAATCTTGCTTATACCTTTATTATAATCAATTTTCTTCAATTCCCGATATGAACACATATTTATTCTTGAGTGCTCTATTGCTTAATAAGCTTCATTAACTTGAAGATGTGGTTCTCACGCAAGTATTTTATGTCTTTTTACATGGTTTCCAGCCACTCATTTTTCTTTTCAAGTAACATAGATTTATCAAACCATTTTGTTAAAAGAAATGATTCATTTTAATTTATTGGTGTGAGATTGAATTGAAAGAATTATTCATATTAGAATTATGTGACGAAGAATTTTCTTAAACATAAAAACATATGACAATATGTTAGTGAAGCTTCTGTGAAACCTAAGAAAATTAATGATGTGGCTCAAAAGGCAAACCACTAATATCACCATTGCAAGCTCTAATTCCTTAATTAAAAATAGGTTTAACCAATTAATAAACTAAGCAGATGATCACAATAAATCAACACTAATATTTTTTACATGAAGAAATTTTTTTATGAGGAAAAACCACCGATGTAGTTTACCTAGGAACTTCATTATCAATTTTAATAACAGGTATACAAGTATTATTCCTTAACTAAAACTATAAACTATAGCATAAACCATCAAGAGCAATATATTTTTAGAAGGATTTAGAAGAATCTTACAAAATTCATAGCCATGATTCTATCAAGAAATATGCCTCGACACCCTTATCATGGTGTTGAAGCATGTGTGGTCAGAAGACTATCGATTGAACTCTGATCAAATGTTTTCTTTAATCCCTCTTTCCTCTCACTTTCCATAAAAATATGTCAACCTTTGCAAAAAAAAAATATATGATTATTTGTTTATTAAGTCAAATTACGTTATAATTCTTTTAATTGCAATGTATTTTGTCTTGAATGATTTATAAACTTCTTATGATCATTATATTAGCAATTATAAAGTTTAAATTTAAAATTACAAAAAAAACAAACCCTTTAATCCTAAATTATTACCAATGAAACACCTACTAGATGATATTTTATTCTTATTTTTCTTAGTTTACATGGTGATGGCACAAAAGAGGAGGGACCAAACCACATTGATTGCACCTTATTCCGAGCAGTGGTAAGCTTAGTGCTCAAAGTCATGCATATTCTAGAGGATATATACAAGCCTTTCATAGTTTGTAATTCATTAACAGGAGTTTTCAGCAATTTCTCTTCCATAAACAGTGCCTTGTAAAGCTCCATAAAATCCTTCTGTAGCTATCCTCCAAATCGTTGTGTTCTTCTTTTATCTCTGTTTTGGCTCTGTTTTTTTCTGCCATGGTTCGCCCAAATGATTCTTCTAGTTTGCTTAGAATCTATAACCAGGAAAATCTAGACAAATACTTCGAATTGTTGGAAGGGAAATTTAGTGTAAAAGGCTTTCCATTGCTTTCTGAAGTTCCAAGCAATGTGTTTTTTTCTCCCTTTTCGTCTATTTATAAATCGTCTGATGCTCCGCTTGCTCTGCTCCAACGTGTCCAAGCTCTGTCGCAAAAGGGCGGATTCCTTGGGTTCCACAAGAGGCTCCGTCAGATCGCTTAATGAATTCCCTCGGTAAGTTTACTGGTAGGGAGTTTTTGTCCATCTTCAGATTCAAAACTTGGTGGTCTACCATGTGGACGGGTTGCTCTGGGTCTGATTTGCAAATGGAAACCCAATGGGTTCTCTTTAATGTTCCTGAAATAAAGTCTTATGTCATAATCATACCTGTCATTGATGGGAGTTTTAGGTCTGCTTTCCATCCTGGAACTGATGGCCATGTCATGATTTGTGCTGAGAGTGGTTCTACTAAGGTGACAGCATCATCTTTTGATGCTATCGCTTATGTTCAGGTTTCTGAAAATCCTTACAATATCATGAAAGAGGCCTATAGTGCTCTTAGGGTCCACCTCAATACCTTCAAGCTTCTGGAAGAGAAAACTGTCCCTTCTCTTGTTGATAAATTTGGTTGGTGCACTTGGGATGCATTTTATTTAACTGTAGAGCCTGCTGGTGTGTGGCATGGTGTGAATGATTTTGTCGAGGGTGGTGTCGCCCCGAGGTTTCTCATCATTGATGATGGCTGGCAAAGCATCAATACTGATGATGAGAATCCGAACGAGGATGCTAAAAACCTTGTTCTTGGTGGAACTCAAATGACTGCCAGGCTTCACAGGCTTGATGACTGCGAGAAGTTCAGGAAGTACAAGGGAGGGTCTATGTTAGGTCCTGACCCTCCTTCATTTGATCCAAAGAAGCCAAATATGCTTATCTCAAAGGAAATTGAGCTCGAGCATGCTGAGAAGGATCGCGACAAGGCAATCCAATCTGGTGTGACTGACCTGTCTCCTTTTGAAGCTAAAATTCAAAAGTTGAAACAAGAACTGGATACTTCGTTTGGTGGAGAAGAAAAGACTGTTTCCAGTGGAAGTTGTTCTTGCAAGGCTGAAGGTTATGGCATGAAAGCTTTCACGAGAGATTTGAGGACAAAGTTTAAGGGTTTGGATGATATTTATGTGTGGCATGCTCTATGTGGTGCCTGGGGTGGTGTTAGACCAGGTTCTACTAATCTGAATTCAAAGATCATTTCTTGCAAACTGTCTCCTGGTCTGGATGGGACAATGACTGATCTTGCTGTGGTTAAGATTGTTGAAGGTGGTATTGGTCTTGTTCACCCTGACCAAGCAGGCGATTTCTATGATTCTATGCACTCCTACCTTGCCAATGCTGGCATTACAGGAGTGAAAGTAGATGTCATTCATGTAAGACTTTTTTTCACAGATATCATCCTCTATTTTTACGAGTATTTGGATATTCTATATTAAAGTGACTTAATTCTTTTGTGTATCTAAATATCTATTGGCAAATGCAGAGCCTTGAGTATGTTTCTGAGAATTATGGAGGCCGTGTTGAGCTTGCAAAGGGTTACTACAAGGGGCTGTCAGATTCCCTGTCAAAGAATTTCAAAGGGTCTGGACTCATTTCCAGCATGCAACAATGCAATGATTTCTTCTTCCTTGGAACAAAGCAGATATCCATGGGAAGAGTAGGTAAAAAAGCCTAACCAAATGGTCTCCTCCATTCTGTAAGCGTAAATATATGCTAGAAAGTTGTTATTTTTACCATGGAGCTTCATGACACATTTTTGCTACAGGTGACGACTTCTGGTTCCAGGATCCAAATGGAGATCCGATGGGAGTTTATTGGTTGCAAGGTGTCCATATGATCCACTGTGCCTACAACAGCATGTGGATGGGCCAGATTATAAAACCTGACTGGGACATGTTCCAATCTGACCATCTGTGTGCCAAGTTTCATGCTGGATCAAGAGCTATTTGTGGAGGACCTGTATATGTGAGTGACTCTGTGGGTGGGCATGATTTTGGACTCCTCAAGAAACTTGTTCACCCTGATGGTACCATTCCCAAGTGCCAAGATTCTGCCCTGCCCACTAGGGACTGCCTCTTCAGGAACCCTTTATTTGACAAGAAAACAATTCTCAAGATTTGGAACTTCAACAAGGTATTCATTCATTTTTATTTTTGTCTAAAAGGACTTGGATAAAACGATATTTTATTGTTTGGATATAGTGGCTGTCTACTTTGTTTCCATACCCAACATTTCTCATTGTGAATCTGAATTTGTCAGCATCTTAATTTAGGAAAACATTTGGTGTTGATCCACGATATTTCTTGACATGGTGCTTGCCAAATTAATTGTTTAACAAGGATAAGGTTATTGAAGTCAAGTGGAACTAAGTTGTCATGTTGGACTTTTCAGTATGGAGGCGTGATTGGAGCTTTCAACTGCCAAGGAGCTGGATGGGACCCCAAGGAGCAAAGGATCAGGGGCTACTCAGAATGCTACACGCTAATGTCTGGTTCTGTTCATGTTACCGACATTGAATGGGACCAGAAGAAAGAGGCTGCTCAAATGAGAGAGGCTGAAGAGTTCATAGTCTATCTCACCCAGGCAGAGGAACTGCTGCATGCATCACCAAAATCTGAAGCAATTCAGATTACAGTCCAGCCATCTTCATTCGAGATCTTCAGCTTCGTGCCCATCAAGAAGCTAGGCACCAGTATCCATTTTGCTCCGATTGGACTCACCAACATGTTTAACAGCGGTGGCACGATCCAAGAACTGGAGTATTTTGATTCCGAAGCTGAGACTCGTGTGAAGATTGAGGTTAAAGGTGGAGGGGATTTCTTATCTTACTCAAATGCATCTCCAAAGAAGGGTTTCTTGAATGGAGCTGAGGTGGCGTTTCATTGGTTGGATAATGGCAAACTGACCTTGAATTTCCCTTGGAATGAAACAGCTGGTGGCATCTCTCATGTTGTTTTTCTCTTTTAAAGTCTCGCAAGCAGTTTGGTCGTGTAGTAATATCAGTCTCATAAGTCTCGCAAGTAGTTTGGTCGTGTAGTAATATCAATATCAGTCTCATAAGTCTCGCAAGTAGTTTGGTCGTGTAGTAATATCAGTCTCGTGGTGACGAAGTTGAAAGCTATAGCAACAAGGCATCCAAAATAAACCAGATTTTAATTGGTGCTCAGCAAGTTTTTTTTACACCAACTATGAAATTCTATTTATATTTGATTTTTCTCTTTTTTATTCAAAGTGTACTTTGGATTTTCTTGCTCTTTTAATTGACACTGACTCTTTTTAAAGTATCGTTGTCTTTATAGCTCCCTTGATTACAAACAGTTCTTCATGAATGTGCCCATGCTCGAAAGTTAATATTTGTTTTTAAAAAGATGTTTTTTTTATTTTTTAAAAAGTATTCTTAATATTCATATATTAAAATATTTAAAATACTAAAAACATGTAATTTACAACAAATAAATAAAAATAAAAATATTTTTTTAATTTAAAAAAAAACATTTTTAAAACATAATTTTAAACAGCAATATAGTAAGAAAAGTCAAATTCAAATATATATTCTTTCAATTGTTATTTATTCTAATTTTATTTTTTTCGATTTTATTAATTAGGATTTGGATAATTAAGAATTAATTAATTAATTAATATTATTATTATTTTGTAGGATTAGCCGAGTTTACTGTCGACAGGAATTAATAATGTCTCTGCCGCACCCGCAGAAGAGGCTAAAAACAAAGCACAGTTTCGAAGCTGTTGATATTTCTCAGGCATGATGATGATTTGGAAGTCTCAAGCCCACAACCACACAATTTTACTTGGCCAATATCTATTTGTCCTTATTGTTAAGAAAAATAGTTGTCTCCAATCTTCAAAAATGTAACGTTAAAATACTCTGCTGTTTTTTCTACTTTATTTTTCCGTCGTCTTTCTCTGATCTCATCATGTTATTTAGCAGTCGGTTTAAAATATATTTTTTATTTTATTTTAAAATTATTTTAACAGTTTAAAAAAATTATTGCCTTTCACGATGACATTTAAAACATGCCAACACCATTTTTATAGTGGTAAAATGTGTGTGCATGATAGCACAATGATTAGGCTTTGATGAATATTTCTCTCTCTCTCCTTGAATTTCATGCTTGCCCAGGTTTGGAAGCTTGGTACCAATAGATTTTGGTCTTTCTAATTTTTTTAAAAAATTATTATCTTATTTCAATCATAAGGATTTATTTTTTTTAGGAATTGGTTTTCATTTTTTTTTTTATTTTTTTCTATAGAATTATCTCAATTTCATGACTAAGGTTGAAGGGTTAACCGATTAACTTGGTTTGACCCAAATAATTTTGTTTTTGAATTTTTTTAATAAATAAGTTATATGATGAAGAATTTTCTTAAACATAAAAACATATGACAATATGTTAATGAAGCTTATGTGAAACCTAAGAATATTAATGATGGCTATTGTTGTACCCGACATCTTGACAATCTTAAAATTTTAATTTTAGAAATAATAAATATATGATATTTTGTTCTTAGAGAGAAAAGGTATGGTTTGAAGAGTTGTCATTTAGAATTATAGTCACTACAAACCTTAATTGGTCAACAAAGATTTTATAGTATAAGACTAATTACACACAAAAAAAAGTTATAATCTCGTCAATATCCCACTTGATGTAGATTGAATTATAAGTTTTTTCCTTAAATAGACAAACATCATTAAATAGGTGTCGCTCAAACAGGTTTGAAAGTCATTGTCTAGGGCAACATTCAATATGCCTCGACACCCTTATAATAGAAATGTATAAAATTAAATTGTTTTTACCCAACTTATTGTTATATATAGTCATAACTAGCGATATAATGTAGTAAAAGTATAGATAATTGTTATGCATGTATCGTGGGCTTGACCAAAAGTTTCTTGAGCATAAAAAATAATATATGGACAATGAAAAACTCTTTGGCAGTATCATTATATCTAACACAACATGTGAATCTTAGAGCATCATGAATCAACTTCTTTCATAACTTGGCTTCAGATCAAACCTATTAAGAGTTTCCCTGACATGACCTAAATCACATGGTTTGTACACAAACAATTCGATTAACCAATAAAAACATGGTTTGATTTTTATAAATAAAATTAAAAAAAGTTTGAAACAGTAGTATATTAGATTGACTTGGATTATAAACTACATTGGGTTTAATAAAAAAATTTTAAAAAATAATTTTTGTTTAATTATACAATAAAAAAATGATGGTAAGAAAATAAAATACGAGCTCAATGATAGGGTGTTTGTTTAAGATCACAATAACCTTATTGAGAAAAAATAATTCTTAACATTTGTTTTTAGTTAACAAACAAAAATATGTTGTGCATGTTTTATAAAATAAATTGTCAAAAGTAATTAATTATTAAAGTAGAAAGTTATTCTTCATAATAAAAATAAAAGATAGATGTATATGTAAATATTTTACAAGAACTATCTTTTATTTTACTTTAAAGTTTTTTAAATGACAAATCAAACTAATTTCTTTAAAATATCATGTAACTAAAAAATTATATAGAAAAAAAAATTCAATAGAAATCAATAATGAAGATGATATATAGTAAATCTCATGCACCTAGCTTTAAAAAAAAAAAAGCATGTTGTTGATGGCCAAACTCATGCACCTAGCCTTAATAAAAAAAGGTGTCTAGTTCTTTTTACTCGATAATGGATATCTCATTGTCAAATCTTTTTTTTTTTTGTTTTTAATGTTGACAATAAGTCACTGAGAGTGGTTGGTGATCTATCACCTAAGAGGTGATTGCCCAAAATGTAGTCTTATATAATGGTGGATGAAAAATTAGGTGGGTTTTTTTTTTTTTACCTAAAACATTATTCTTCAATTTATTTCCACCTAAAAACATCACTAAAACCTCCCCAAAAAATCTATAAAATAAAAAAATAAAATCAAATTCGATTTACTTTTTAAGATATATTTATAAACAAATACCATCATTAATAAACTATTCTCATTTAATAGAATCTATTGAGATCAAAAGTGGTTGGTTTATATGCTAAAAATGGTCATTCATCCACTATTATCATCAAATAGAATTCATTGACACGAATAATAGTTAAAGAATGAAATGCTAAGAAACCAAATTTTTGAATCAAAATTAAAATTGTAAAAATTAAAGGAATTGCAAAGTAAGAAAAAGAAAAAGAAGTATACAAAACAAAAACTTTTCAAGTGATCACCTTACACTAGATTAATCCTAAATTAGTTTCTTTTAAAATTCAATTTGATTTGATCCACAAGTCATATAGGTCACAAGTTAACCATTCAGGTCAAACTGAATTTTGAAAGTAGTAGTAGTTTGGAAATGTGGTACTTCTAATTTATTTACTAGTCAATATCATGAGTTTGAAGAGTTAAGTTAAGATGACATTTTTTTTATAAAAAAATACATCATTTGAAGTCATTTATTTTGAAAGATGAACTTTTTTATTGTTTTGTTATCTTTTCAATCAATTTATCCCTATCTCATGATCTAGGTACAATGTTTGTTTGTGTGGTCAAGGGTTTTTTTATTGGTTTATTTATTTATTTATTTATCCTTTAAAATTTGACCCTTATATATTTAAACTTTATATTTTTTTTCTTTTTTCACCTTACATTGGATCATTCTTTTAGCATGATCCTACACACTAGTTTTGAATGACCTTATCTAATTTTTCATTGCTTTTTTCTTAAGACTTCCTTTTCATTTATTTTTTTTTTACTGATTTCAACCCTCTACATTTTATTCTTGGGGATTGAGAGTCATTATTTTTTTCAATTCTTTTTCTATGTTGTCAAGTCATGAATTTTTTTATTCATTCTTTAAAAAATACTTTATAAGGCTTGAGTATTTTTTTTTTTACATTGCATAGAATTAGCTTGGTATATGAATCAGTAAACTCTACAATACAAATTCTAAATGTCTTACACCAACTCATATAGCAAGAGATTTAAACCATATAACTATATTGGTGACAAATGATATATGTCGATTTCAATTTATTAAAAAAGAAAATTTGTAAGCAATTGGGTTATAAGATTAATATAAGATTTATAGAAGAATTATACCAAACTAATATCTCACGTGTGGTATAATGTAACTCTAAACTAGATTATTTTGATGTTGAAACTTTAGCAAACTTGTCATTTTTTCAACTTAAATTTAACTATGGGGTCATGCTTTCTACAAATTGACCTAAAACTTTATCTATGTATAATGTAACTCCTTTACTTATCAAGATAAAGAAAAAAAAAATGGTGTAAATTAATTACAGCTTAGCAAGTAAAGCACCACACACATTACCGGACTAAGCACAAGTTTCATATGAATGTGTGTGTTGCATTACTAATAATAATACATTAACTTAAAATAATTAAAAAAAAGAAACATGTTAATATCCATAATTCATAGAACATGCCATAAAATAAGTCATTGATGCATGCTTTTACTTGGCATTCAATTTTATAAACATGACTTTACTCTTAGATCAAATTGATATGGTAATATTATACATGTGACTAGGCCATTAAATGATTATTCTAACCAACTATTGTAAGTTGTTGGCAAAGACTATTGCCAATTATTTTAACTCATTTACGGGCCATTAAAAATAGTTTCAGTGTTAACTTGACTCACCAAAAATCATTAATTCATTCACAACAACTTAAAGTCATTATACAACCATTTACAAATTCATTCCAAAACACTTTATAAAACATTCTTACAAAGATTGCATTCATAAACATCATATATAAGCAGATCAATTTAAGCAATTCAAATGTTTAATCTTCTTTTAACGAATGTAATACATGTAGAAGAGGAAAAATAATAAAAAAAATCAATTGTGCTTTAAAAATAATAAAGTGTGTGGAGATTAATTTACCTTCTTTTTTCAAACATCTAAATTCCAAAATCTTTACTCAAACAATCTATTTACAAGCACATAACTCAATAAAGTCCCTCCAATAATCAACCAAGATAATCTATAAAATTCATGCTATTTACTAAACTACCATAAATCATTTTAGAAAAATTGAAATTCCATTTTACCTTTTGAATTGTAAACTAGAATAAATTATATTTTCATTTATATATAATTTACCTACTAAAACATTTTATATAATTTATAATAAGCCTTGAGATCATTGTTAGGCATTATTGTCATACTACTTGCACATCCTTTGCTATTTTCACCATAAAATTCTCTATAAAAATTGGATTAATGCTCTTTTTATGTTGTTAGAAACTAGATAAAATAAGATTTTTCGTTGGGGTAAAAACCACATCTATTCAATACAATTTTTAGGCATAACAAAAACCTTTGTCAAATATTTAAACTAACATTTTTTTCACTTTTATACCTAATTGTTAACTTTATACTTTCATACCATTAAAAAACCATTAAGAATTCTTAATCTATCTTAAAATATCATATAATCAAATCCTATTCATTATATTTGGTCATTCATACAAATACCATTTAAACCTCCTTAACTTTATGCATCATTCATATGCAAAAAAAGGCTTAATTAATATAAAATATTTCAAAATAAAAAGGATTTTTATTTCTTACATTGAAATCAAGAAAATAAACGAAACTTTGATCCTTGGTCAATCCACTTCACCTTTTTTATTTGCACGAACAAATGACTTTTAAAATTTATTTTCTCTAAAATATCATGAAGTTTGTAGAACTTATATTTTTTATTTGGATATATAAGTGTATGGACTTACTTTTTTCTACTTGATTCAAAATAAAATTTTATATAAATAATATTTTTTTAATGATTTAGCCCTAAAATACTTGGGTTGGGTACGGTAGCTTAGAGATTAAGTCCATTATTTTCTTCTTCTTTTTTTCTCTGTCAACACTATACGTGTATAGAATGATATCCCAGGGAATTGTTCGTATAAATATATTTTCTAATGAGATGGTTTTATAACATGGTATTAGAGTTTTATTGATTTAATGGTCATGAATTGAATCTTATTATTTTTATTTTATTTGATAAAAATCAAGCATAAAATTATATGAGCATGTATAAATTTTAAGTTTAAAGAATTTTCACTTGATAGATGTACTAAGTCCATTATTTTCTTAATATGGTATTAAAATTTTATTGACACAACAGTCACGGATTCAAATCTTACTATTTTTATTCTATTTGATAAAAATCAAATATAAGATTATATAAGCATATGCAAATTTTAAATTTAAAAAGCTTTGATTTTAGAAATGCATTAAAAAATAATATAAATTATATTTTAAAATTTTGTTAGCAAATTAAAATTTCAAGTTAAATAATTTTTTAATAATTTATCGTCGGCCCCTCCACAGGGCAAGAAAGAAGAAGTAAGATGATTGTTGTGCACAACTCCCTTTTTATAGGCCAACTACGCAGCTGCTACTTTGCCCCTACCGTTTCTGTTTTTTCATAAATCTAGGCACAAAAAAAACATGAGGAAATATTGGTTATAAATAAAATAGGGTGCCATTTCATGAAAGAGACGATTGGCACATGGTGAACGTGGCATGCTCCCAACTCCAATTTGCTGTAGGTGTGTGAAATGGGCCACAAGGCCCACAAGCACGAAGTAGGGCTTCTTCTCCCTAGATGATCATTCCGTTGCACGTGGGTAGCCGGTCCAATTAGGTTCTTTGCATGTGCTAAAAGAAGTTAGGGTTTCATCACTTCACGTTCGAATGGAAACGAAGGTCGCTACCGCAAGCTTTTAAATTTATATATTTATATATTTCTCAAGCAGAATATTTATGAAATATTCTGGTATTCAGAAGAATCAGAACCCTTCAATATTGAAAATTCAAGCCGTTAAATGATCATGGAAAATATATATTTTTCGTATAGCTTACACGATGCCTCCCACGGTTTTATTTTGAGAGTGTTTGGAAATTTGTCTGGAAAATATTTTTGAAAAGAATAAAAAAATACTTTTATTTTTATTTTAAATAAATTTTTATATATACTTTTAGATCATTTTAATATATTGATATTAAAAATAATTTTTTAAAAAAATATATATATATTATTTTTATATATTTTACAATAAAAAATATCTTCAAAAACATGAAAATCAACATTGCAGAGAGTTAATTTTCGACAAAGTACAAGCCGAACCCGGCCTACACTGCCAGGCCAAAGGGATGCATTTAATTTGCTAATTCACGACGAAAAAAAATAAATAAATAATAAAACGTCAGAAGAGAAACACCGAACATATATGTGTTTGGTGGTAGCTTCGAATCCAAAAATAGAACGTGTCCAATTATATATATTTGGCTCGAGAAGTTTAAGAAAAAAATGAGCCAATAATGAATAAATCCATGTGCCTAGCCGTCGTAGGTTAATCTGCTAGCAATATTACAAAGAAAGCGAACGCGTAGGATGACAGGAAGAGAACATCCTACGTGATCGTGCTTCCTACCTGTTCATTACTTGCAGCACTAAACCCTCTATTGATTATTGAATTCAATAGCAAAACATATAGATGTATAGTCTCCTAGTCCACGTTCAGGAATGGGCACTGCACATGCAGCTGGACTTGATTTTGTGCTTGATATATTTATTTCTACACAAAATCAATTGCTTAGAAAATAATATAAGATATATTATAAAATTTTCTGATATTTTAAATTTTTAGGTGAGATAATTCATTAATATAGTATTAAAATCTTATTGACCTACCAATCACGAATTTGAATTTTACCACCCTTATTCTATTAGATAAAAATCAAGAACAAAATAGTATTGGATTGTATGTAAATTTCATGTTCAAAGAATTTTTATAACACCTCACTTAATAATTTAAGATTTTAGATGAAATAATTCCTTAATATTATCAAGATGGATGATTTCTCTGCACAACCACTACATGTGTGTGCATGTTCTATATTGAACTTGAGCTCTCTTGACAAATGTAGAAGAAACAAGGAGTGATTGTGTATATAGAATGCATGTGATTTTCAAGGCAGGACCAGAATCCTACCAAAATTTGTTTCTCCTGAACATACTGATAGAAGAATGCAAGGTTTACATTATGTTACAGATGTATCATCGCAGCAAGGTAGTCAAATTATAGTGAGAATATCGAGCTCACTTAAATGACATATTGTCAAAAATTAATTGGATTAAAGTAAACCGAGCTTATAAACGAGGAATATATGAGAGATGAAGATTCCCAAATTTTGAAGATTGGAATCAATGTCCTCCGCAGTATCAGCGATGAAGATGCATGCATTTTTGTCTGTCAGATTGCTGGGTTAATTGTTTGTGCTGGTGGTACTTCGAACCAGACATGTCAGAACATGATTTGCGGATAAATCTTTAATAAAACAATCATCATTTTGATGGAAATTGGGGTTCATCAATGTCAGAAGAAAATCTACCTTATCCCAACATTAGGATTTAAATTGTCCACATTTGTTAACAGGAGTATTGACAAAGTAATTAACAATATTTAATCACAGGCTCTTCAAATGCTTGTCGTTCTATAATATAGGGGCTTTCCTGTGTGGAGACACAAGCTTCTTAACCACCATGAACCTTAGGGTTTATATATGTAGAATGCCATGTCTTCTGAGCTGGAAATAGGAATATTAAGGACCCCAAATTCAAAACTCTATCAATATAAATATATTATGATTTGAATTCGGAAAGTGGGGGAGGAATAATCCAGGGTGTTTTGATGAGATGGGAGGGTTTAGATTAGAGAGTTGGGTAGGAGTGACGAATCATGTGTTTGCATGTGATTCGAGCTGGAGAACATGACTAAAGCAACAAGCAACACCCTTAGGTACGCTTGCCTCTTCCTTATTCATTAATCCCATTGCCTCGGAGTCCTTCTATGAAATTGTGTTTGTGGTCCCTACATTTTAGGTACCTTAATATATTTCCATTATCCTCATTTTACCATATATAACTGGCCTCAATTGTGGCATATGCTCTGCAACGTCTTGTCCTGGCAACCGAATTTGGAAGCCCTGCAAAGAAGTTAAACCAGCGATTCATTCAAAAGTTTTTTCAGAAATGGGAGTTTTAGCAGGTGGTGATCATCCTCTTCTTGTCTCTCTGAAGGGTATGGTCCGAGGAAATGAAGAAACGATGTCGAATGAAGCTTTGCTGAACAAAGTCCTGGAAGCAAAAACCAGTAGAAGATGCTCGCCGAGGAAACAAAAAAATGGGCGACATGCCAGGAGCAAGAGATCTGGAAGGATTTTGATGAAGAGAAGAGCTCGTGTAGAAGGTTCTGCAACAAGGGCAGGATATGGAATCGAGAGGAGAGTTAGAACCCTGAAGAAACTTATTCCTAACAGTGAATCCTTGGGATTGGATGGGCTTTTCAGAGAGACAGCTGATTATATTTTGTCTTTGCAAATGAGTGTGGAAGTCATGCAGATAATGGTTAACGTTTTAACAGGTTCGGGTGAAGAGTATTAAACCGATTCATTTTGTAGAGGCTATCAATCTTCTTCTTCTTCTTCTTCTTCAATTTAAATTTCTTTATATATATATATATATATATAATTTGCTGTCCTCCATGTAATACTTCTTCTTCTCCTTCTTCTCCTCCTTAAATTTAAATTTCATGTTTAAGTTGTTGTCCTCCATGTTATTCATATATACCCGTATATAGGACGCGGTTTTGTAAAACCAGATATATATGTGTACGTTTGATTTAACAACATGCAGCTATGTGTGAGAAGTTACTTAGAGCTAGGGATCGATGGACAAGGGGGTTACGGAATTCGCTGGTTATGTTATTTAATTTCCAGGGCTCATGTATTGGTTGATTCAAATATCATGCGTTAATTCAATTTTTCCACTCTTGAAAGTATATTAAATTAAGTGTATTGGTTGATATGTTGATGTCAAAATTATTTTTAAAAAAATTATAACAAAAAAATCACTTCATGTGTTCTCTCTTTATTATTGGATATCTTAATTGAAAGTGGGAAGACCAAACAATTCACATGATATATACAAATATTGATCTCTTGTTAGTATTAGTTGGAATAAAAATTAGGTTCCACTAGTGGTTTAAGCTTTATTGCTAGCTAGACCAAATTTTTTCTAATATAAAAACAATATTGAAGCAACATTGATGTTTTTATAGAAACAAAAAAATTTGATACTCGAGTCATTAACTTTACTAATTTCAATAAACTGAATTAATGATTAAAAAAGGCATTAATAGTAAATAAAGTGAAAAATAAATTGCAATAAATAACTTTAAAAATAAATTGTCTATATCATACTCAGAAAAAAAGAAAAAAAAACTAATTAGTGACTTATCGTTGCTCCATCGTAGACACTATTCTACCACTACAAAAAGCTTATTGAGATGGTTTCCATTTCTTATATAAATTTAATCAATTAATTTAATTTAATTCAAAAGAAATTTTAAAAAAAAATATTAATTTAACAAAGAACAAACAACTAAACTACTCGAGATAAGCTTAGTTATTTTCAAAATCAATGAAAAATCCTATAAAAATATAAAATAAAGTAGCCTAATATCTAATTAAATAAATCTTGAATGGTGGGAGAGAAAAAAACATAAGATTAAGAAAAAAGAAAAAATATCGAGCAAGCTTGAGTGAATCTTTTAAACCCATACTCTCTTCTAAACTCATAACTCATGAAGTTCGAGATTCAAAATCAATCAAGAAGCTTAATTTTCAATCAATTTATATTGAAATATGAAATTAAAAAAAAACAATAAATTTTTAAAAAAAAATATCAAAGTAAAACAATTATTCAAATTAAAAGAATGATGATCAGTCTTATAGGGGAAAAAAACAAATAAGAATGAAATCATAAAATAAAGTAAATTTTAAAGTTATATAAAATAAGTTTTACTATTAATGGAGAAAGATTAACTAAGAGTTTACAAAAAAAATGGAGAAAGAAAATATTAAATTAAATTAAATTAAATTGAAATTAAAAAAACTAATGAACCAATAAACTGAGAAAGAGTTGTTAATGCTTTTTAAAAGCTAAAATAAAAGGACATTGTTTATCCTAAAATCCAAAATGTATGAGTATTTGAATAGTTAACTATGAATTTTTAAAATTTAATTTTTTTTATATATATTAGAGGACTAGTTTTATTTTATAAATACATGAAAATTTTATATAAAATAAAAATATATGAAAATTTTATATAAAATAAAAGATAAAAGATAAATTAGAATAATCTCTTTGTAACATTATAAAAATACAAAATAATTACAATTCTAAAAGGTGAACAAAACAAAATTTAAAATCAGAGAGATTATTAATTGAAACTTAAATAAAAAAAATAAGGCAAAGTGAAAAATACATAAAAATATAGGGAGGGTATTACATAAAAAATTGATAAAAAATAATCAAAATAAAAAATGAAATACAATCATCACCATCAAATTTCTCATATCAATTGAAATCTATTAACACCAAGATTTTCTTCTTCTTTTCTATTATTTTTTCTCTTTTCTTTTAATTTCAAGAATTAATAAATAAACAAAATAAAATTTGAGATGATATGAACATTCTAAAGACTTTAAGATAAGCCAAGTATGTTCTTTAGTATATTTGTGTTAATTCAGGTGGATGAATAGAGTTCGAGCTCAGGCTAGATATCTCGATCCGAAGCCCACGCCCATTCTGGCGGGAAATGTAAAGAAAAAAGCAGCGAAAGCAAAACATGGTGGGTCCAGGGGACCAACCGGCCTGGAAAAGACATGTTGGCCGGGCCGAAACTCAAAGCGTAGTGGCAAAGATGGTTTAACAGGATCGTTGTCACGTGATATCAGCAGCAAGTTCTGTTTCAAGATTTTGCAACATTTTCCGATCCCATATTGCATAAAAGTGGGGGCATAGCTGGCACAACCTTAGCTGTAAGCCTGTAATGCTGCTTTGATTTGTGATTAGGCTCCTAATCAGACATAATATGATAGGAAACGAAAACATTATTTAATGGTACTGCTCTGTACTGGTTCATATTAAATGATTGCTTTCATGGATGATGATGATTAAAAATTAGAATCGAAGTGTTATAATCACTAGAGTTTTTCAACAACAGTCCATGATAGATGATGTGTAATAATGGATAAAAAATAATATAAATCATATTTTAGAGTCTTACTAATTAATTTAAGTCTTTTTAAAAAATAATTTTTTAATATGATATCAGAATTGTATTGACCTAACGGTCACGAGTTCAAATCTCATTTATTACTTTCATTTTATTTTATGAAAATCAAGTACAAAATAATATAATTATATATAAATTTCAAACTTAAATAATATTCACTTGAAGAATCATGTTAAAGAATAATATATATTATATTATAAGAATTTTACCTAACTATTTAAATTTAAATATACAGGTGAGATAATTTTTAAATAATCACGTGTTTATGGTTTGGTGAGAAACTAAATCAAGTGTGAAAAGGGACAGCCAAATTTGGTTGGCACCCTGAAAGAATTGGAGCCAGTTCGAGAATGAGAGGCACAGGTACGGGCATCAACCGAGTACAGAAATGGTAGCAGCAATTCCAATTGGTTTGTGTATATTTGCAGTGACGAATGCATTGCCGCTCATTCTTTCTGGCTATAATTGCAACAGCACACGCTGTGAAATTCAGAAACTGTGCGTGTAACGGGACTTTTTCTTTTTTCAAATTGATTTTCCACGCCTTTTGCTAGCGTCAGCACCTTTCCATTGCAGTTTTAAAAAATATAGAAAAATATTACCTCAAAATTATCTCATCTCAACTTCTTCTCTCAATGGCAAGCTAGCTGATTTAGTTGCCCTCAGTTTTCAATTGTTCTGCAGAAACAACTCTTCAAACCCAGTGGTAACCCTAGAGCTTGTCATTGCCTTGAGTATTAACGCATCATCAGGACTCCACATTCTGATTTGGATTCCGAAGACTGGGAAAACAAAAGGGATACTGATTGTTTATTTGGTATTTTAGATATTTTTTATATATTTTAACTAATCTTACGAACTTTAAAACTAATATTTATATAAAATTTCAGCAATTATCATATTTGTAGTTATAAGACTCGGTAAGTTAAACGAGCCCTTGTAAGATAAGAGGCATGCGCTTGACTTTGTCCGCTCCAGAAGATACCACGGGGGCATTTTGCATACATCCCCTTGATTTTACTCGACCCCATTGTCAAACTAATCACAAATGCAAACACAGAGACCACTTACGAAAAGAATGGCGTCCGATATAATAATATATAGTAATCGAGAAGATGGGTACGAGCATTAAACTTGGACCCGTCTTCTAGATTTATATATATTTGACCCATCCCATGGTCTTCCAACAAACGTATACAAATGCCAAGTTGCTGAGCATGCTCAAACCTAGGGTTCTTCCTTTGACTTGCCCATGTGCAGCGCTCCCATCCCAACTTCGCTTTGAAAAATCCCGATATGATCGATGATTCACAAATGGATTATTCGGCTATAAAGTTTCCCGTTCACGAGCTTAGATATATGTAAAGTGCCTCAATTATGTCGACCTTCCAGAAGATCCTAGCCCTGTTACAGAAAAAGAGATTTGTTAACGTTTGTTTGTCACGGAAGGGATAACATCAAGTTAGTTGATTTTAAATTAAAGTAACGATTCGGTGGGTTGATAAATCTTAATAAAGAAAACATGTTAAATCAAGGGCAAACAGCAACTAGATCGCTTGTTAGCTCGGTCCAATGATCGAGTGTTTGTGTTTTTTTTTTATTAATATAAGTGTTTTAATTAATTCTACGTGTACTGGAATTAAATATTATTTAAGTTTTTAGTAGTAATTATATTGATAGTTATATCATTCGAATCTAAAATAACAAGTAGAGCAGAATTCTTTAGTTTTGAGTTAATTATTATTATTTTTTCATTAAAAATTATCTAGATATGATTAATGAAAATTTACTTATTTAAATCTTTTTACATTATATTCATTCAGTTTTATGTTTTATAATTTGTTCTTTTATATATATTTGCAAGTTAAAAACTATTTAATTGTGTTATGAACTTGAAACTTGAATATCAAGTTGTGCTTGAGAAAATTGGGAGTTTTTTTTAATGCTTTTTTGTTTTAAATTTATTTATTTATTTATTTCAAATTTCTTTAGAAAAAAATTATTTTATTTTGTCCTTTGACCGATAAAAAATAATCAATTTTAGTTCTTATCTTTTTTATTATTATTTGTTTTTTAATGTTTTTAAGTTGTTTTGTTTTTAATATTAATATTTTTTTTAATCTTATTATTAAATGTACTAAAATTATCAAACTCATTTAAATCATTATCCAAATCTTATATTATTTTTTAGCTATTTAAAAACACTATTAATATTTAAATGTTTTTTATATATTTAAATTTGTTTTACTTGGTCCGTACTCACAATCTGTCAAACTAGCCAGTAGAGGATAAGCCAGAACAGTACCGATGAGCAGCAGGAGACTGGTGAGCACAGTCAAATATTGATGTCGGGGTCTGTGTCCAAAATCCAAGTAGCTGAGGCTTAATGGAAGATGGTGACGTGGCACGAAAAACAAAATCACTTCATTGGAATATTTAAATTCAGATCTGCGTGTACTTTGTCTCTTTTTGAGCTCCCAAAAGTATCCCAGAAGCAACACTTACTCGTGTCTCATGTTTTAGCTCAAGTTAAATATCTTGATTTTTTTAAGAAAAGGGGTATAGTTTTTTGTAATTATATAATATAATTTATTATTTTTTATGCTCTAATTAACCTATAAACTACTTTTAAACTTGATGCAGGACAATAAACCTAAAAAAAACCCTAAAATTAAAGGCTAGAAAAGAAAGGCCAGGAAAATGAGAGAGTTTAAAGAAGAAATAATATCTTATTTTTATTAATCAAAACTATATTAAAATAAAAATATTTAAATAACACAACTCTAAAAAATCTAATTATTAGACTCGGTCTACTAATTAAAATTATCTAAAATAATAATTCCTATAAATAAAACAAAGAAAAACGTAGAATTATATGGACTTGTGTAATAAAACATCCCACTATTGGATACTCCGCTTGGTTGTAAATTAGATATATTCGTATGTTATCATTTAAAGTCCAGAACTGAAAAAAGACTGAAATAATATTATATTTTATGATTTTATTAATCATAATTATCATCATGTCGACTCTACAAAGAGTAAAAATCAATTCAATTATCAATTAATTGATTCAAGTATTTTTTTTTATTTTAATGAAAAATTAAAAAAATGTTTTGTTTAATTTATATGAACAAAGAGTTGGTTTAGAACATTTGTATTGGTATATTTTTACGTCAAGTTTTAAAATTATGATAATAACCATCTCTTATTCTCGTGTTAACTAGAGTCAATGATCAAGCTTACTCATAATTTGAGCCTGTCCCTGAATCAACTATCAAATTAAATTTTAAAATTACAATAATAATAATTTTTAGCTTTATATTGATCCAAGTCAATGATCAACCTAACTTGAGACCTAAGTTTGTCCCTATGTCATCTTTTAAATCGGATTTAAAAATCTTGATATTAAATATTTTTGAATTTATATTGATCCAATTTATTGATCAACTAGACTCTTGACCCAAATTTTTTCTCGGGTCGATCTCTAATTGGATTTTAAAAATATAATTATAATTATTTTTATTTTTATATTAAACTAGATTAACTATGGTAAAAAAAAAAAAAAATCAGACAAACTTGCAATCCGTTTTACTATGACAAGAGATTTGTCTCTAAAATAGTCTTGGATAAAAAAATTATATTTTTATACTATATAAAAACATACCAAATAACACTATTTTTTTTCTTCTAATGTACCACACAATCGAATAAATATAATTTGTTTGTACCGGAGGAGGGATTGGATTTACAAATGATTCTCCTTTTGACGGTGATTCCAATCCTTGCGGCGCAACAAGTCCATGCATGTGTTGGCAGTCACAGAAAATCTCAGGATCATCATGGTTTTTTATTGGTTACTCATTCTATTTATTTTTAAAATAATATTACAGGTGAATATATATTTATTCTTTTCATGTAATTTAAATTTCAGTTTTTTTTTAAAAAAAACAAAATCCAAAAATAACTAATAAAAAACATAAAAGTTTCCATGAATAAGGGCATGAATCTTGAGTCGAACTCAATTGAATAAGGTTTTAATAATTAACGTGTGATAAATAAAGTATAGACTCCATTTTTTTGATAATTGTTTTTTACTTAATATTATGTTTAATTAAAAAGTATTTTTTCTATTAGTTTATTTAGTCCTCATGATTATATAATAATATATAATGGATTGACTTAGATTGACTTGTTTTATTTTTTAATTATTTGTTATATATAAATTTCATAATCTAATATCAAGTTCTATAGGTTAACTGAAAGTTAAACTTCATAATTTATTTTGATTTAATTTTTATTAGATTATCTTAATTTTATAATCAATGTTGATGATTCGACTTGCTAACTTGAGTAAAATCATGTTATCCTTTTATTTTATTTTTATGAGATTATTTTGCTCTTATGAACCAGGTTAATTTGAGTTTGGCGGATTGAATCATGTCATTTATCATGTTTTTTTAATTAATTTATTTTTAACTTTATCTTTTAATATTGAGTTGATTGAAAATTATATTTTATAATATATTTTGATTTAATATCTATAGAACCCGGGCAGGCGTAAGTTCACATGCTAATCCAAGTTTTTTATTTTATTTTTAAAATTTTAATTTTTCAATATCAAGTTGATTGGGGATTAAATTTTATTATTTTTTTTATTTTTTTTTAAATTATTATAGTTTTATAACCATAAAATTGACTTGTTAACAGGTTGTCCAAATTATTATTGACCCACAAAGTTAACCGAATCATATTACATCAACCCTAATATATTTTAATTTTTTTCCACTCTTAAAAAACTATTAACAATATTTAAATATTCTCAAATACTCAAATAAAATTTGACTGAATCCATAGTAGGTCAAAGATATGAATGTTACATGGAGAGAGAGACACGCACACACGATTCACGCGTTTAATCCAACGGTGCATGACAATTTTCCCAACAGTGTCTACTGTCTATTGCCATAGGTGCGTGTTTAGTCAAGCGGCTTAATTGTTATTCGGTCAAAATTTGAATTTTTTTTAAATAAATTTTTTTTATGTTTTTAAATTATTTTGATGTGTTAATATTAAAAATAATTTTAAAAAATAAAAAAAAATATTTTAATATATTCCTAAATAAAAAAACACTTTAAAAAATAACCACAATCATACTCTCAAACATGATGTCATGCAATAATAATTGTCATGCACCGTTGGATTAAACGCGTGAATCACGCCGATGGATTTTGTGGGACCCGCTATATGGCCCGTATGAGAAGCACGTGTACGATAAAGAAAGGCCAGCGGCCTGGGGAAAATTGATAGAGACACCGGGCCGTGAATCGTGGCCAACTTTGGTTACAATAAAAGAAAATAAAGGAAAAAGATTCTGTGGATTATTATAATCTTTTTGGCTTGGATTTTAAGAGACAATTTTTTTTTATTTGTCCCATTTGGGAATACTTATAGAAAATATTTATAAAAAAATTATTTTTTTTATTTTTACTTTTCATTTTAGATTAATTTTTTATATGCTTTTAAATTATTTTGATGTACTGATATAAAAAATAATTTTAAAAAAATAAAAAAATATTATTTTAATATATTTTTATATAAACAACACTTTAAAAACAATCACAATCACAATTTCAAGCACGTACTAACTCTTTAAGTCTTCATCAATAACATGAAAGAGGTCTTGTTACGAGCCTATGGATAAGTTTCTCTCTCTACTAAAAATAAATATTTTTTCTTAGCTAACTTGATTTTGATTAAACGGTGTCGTGTAAATTTAGCTTTTGAAAGAATTATTCTAATTTGTTTATAATTATTTATAGTCTTTCATATAAATCACAATCACAATCACAATTTCAAGCACATACTAACTCTTTTAGTCTTCATCAATAACATGAAAAAGATCTTGCTGTGAACCTATGGATAAGTTTCTCTCTCTACTAAAATTAAATAGTTTTTCCTTATCTAACTTGATTTTGATTAAACGGTGTCGTGTAAATTTAGCTTTTGAAAGAATTATTCTGATTTGTCTATAATTATTTATAGTCTTTTATATAGATAAACATTGTTTTTGAAAATAAATAACTGGTAAAGTCCAAAACTAGTTGGCATCTCTCTATTTTTTTCCCCAATTGAAATGCATGTATTTTATAGGCGCGTGCATGGTACACGAGATAATTGTAGAGTTTATTTATTTAAAAAAGAAAACAATTAGTAATGGTATTATTTTATTTTCACAAGATATATGCACAGATAAATTTAACTTCACACGTCTTATAAACTATGCATTATTTCAAAAAAGAAGAAGAGAATAATTAATGAATATAAAGGACACCATGAATGACGTGAAAAGTATAGATAGATAATTTATCCTGAATAGTCATCAAGTACAATTGCACATAGAAGAAGCTGGTTATATATATATATATATATATATATATATATATATATATATATATATATATATATATATATATATAATTGGTGTAAAAACTTAGGATTAAAAGTTTTATTTCTCTTAAAAAGTCCGAGTTCAATAATTATTAATATAATAAATATTAAATATTTATATTATTAATAATCTCATGAACTATATAATTATTAAAGATACGCGGAAGTGATAATAAACCAACATTAATATATATATATATATAGAAAGCAAGGAACCAAATAATTGAAGCATGCAGAGGTGAGTTGGGAGCACACGCAAATTGAGTTAGCGTGCGGTCCTCTCAGGGATCCACCATCCACCACACGTGTACCACTTTTTCCATACAGTTGCTGATCAATGTGATCGAGAAGTTGCCACCAAAAAGAGAATTGTAATCCTGTTTTGCTCTTTTCTTGTTTCTTCTTTGTCTGATGATGCTGATTGCGGTAAAAAGTTTTTTTTTAATATATTAAAATAATACTTATTTTTAATTTTAGTATCAAAACGATTTAAAAATGTGTAACAAATAATTTAAAATCTAAGAAAATAAAAAGAATCTCGAATTATTGCAATGCAATCACAAACATCCCCCCCCCCCCCCCTCATAATTTTATGCAGAAAGAATGAAAAAGCAGCTGCTATCACCGACTCCACAACAGCAATAATTATTATAATCTAGTTTTGTTGACGTGATGGTAAAAAAATAATAATCTGTACAAAAATTTTCTGAATTCAATTTAAAATATATATTTTTTTATAAAAATTCAAGATAAAATATATATTTTTTATAAAAATTCAAGACAGCCCACAACAACAATAAGTATTATAATCTCATTTAGTTGATATTACAGTAAAAAACTAGTAATTTGTACAAAAAAAAATCTTAAATTCGATCCATGATATATATTTTTTGTAAAAATTCGATTTAGTATTAGTCTTTGATCGATCGAAACTTGATTAGCACCCTTTTTTTATAATCAAGCAAATAAATTAAAACATAAAGTGAATGTATGACATATATCTTGGTGGATTAATCAAATAGAAGATGAGATGGTGGATTTATAAAAATATATGAAGCACGAGCATCCACAGTCTATATTTAATACTAGCTAAGTGCCCCCGCGCGTTGCCGCGGGGTACACAATATTTTTTTAAATGTAAAAAATATTAATTATATATATTTTTAAATTGTATTATAAATTTAGTTAAAATAAATTTGTCCAGAAATTCATCCTCACATTATTGTTATTATTATTGTTATAAGAGTTAAAATTATTATCAACATTACTGTTAAAATAATAACAAAAATTAAATTGACTTGAAAAATCATTAGAAAAAACAAAATATTTTTATAAGTAAACAATAAAAAATTAATAATTAATAAAAAATTAATAATTAATAATTAATAAAAATTAGTCATTATTATTGTGTAAATGGTAAAATAATAAAAATTATCTAATCCAAAGAGCAAATTAAAACAATAAAAAAGAAAAAAGAAATAAAGGAAAAAAGCGAATAATATTTATTATTCATATTATTATAAAGACAATAAAAATCAGTAAATTATATTGAGAGAAAGAAATATTAAAAAAATAGGAAGCACGAAAAAGCATTAAAATATTGTTATTATTATAATTCATAATAATAATAATAATAACAATATGAAAGAGTATATAAACAATAAAACATTAATAAAAAAATCAAAATCAAAATCAACATTGTTATTACTATCAAAAGAATAGATATTATAAAATTACCTCGGTGAAAAAAAACTTAAAAAACATTAACAGAAAAGTAAGCAAGAGAAATAATTAAATTATTATTATTATTGAATAATAATTAATTAAATTACCACTACTATATTATTATTATTATTATTATTCTAGAATTAAAGAATTCATTGAATAATAACAGGGATCATTATAGAAATAATAAGAAATCAAGGGATGAAAAAAAAATTTAAAAGTATAAGGGCCAAATATTAATTATGTTAGATTTTTTTATTATAACATAATGTTAGACAAAATAATAAATTTGTATAGAATTTTTTAATTATAAATTTGTATAAAATAATAAATAGTTTTATCCATAAAAAGATGAATATATAAATTGAAAATATATCCTTATGTTATTATCATTATCATTATTATAACAGTTAAAATTATTATTAATATTACTGTCAAAATAATCTCAATAATTAAATTATCCTGGAAAATAAGAAAAAAAAAACAAAAGATTTAAGTATAAATAAGAAAAAAAAACATAAACACTAAAATTATCATGATCATTGCATAAATAGTCAAATAATAAAAATCATCTAAAAGTAATAAAAAACCAATAACTAAAATTATTATTACTATTGCGTAAATAGTAAAATCATAAAAATCATTTAATCCAAAAAACAAATTAAAATAACAGGAAAAAAAATAAATAAAGAAAAAAAGAAGCAATATTAATTTCAAAATGATTATCAATTTAAATTTAAATTTCAGGATTTAACCGATTTAAATAAAATCAAAAGAAAAAAAAAACTATAAAAAAACTAAAAGTATAGATGTATAAATATGAATAAAAAAATATACATTGTCTAAGAATTTATAAAAACAAACTAAATGAATTAATATAAAAAAACCATGCAATAATCAAATAAAAAAAATAGTTCTATCAACAAAAAGATTAATACATAAATTGAAAATCTATCCTCATGTTATTATCATAATCACTACTATAACAGTTAAAATTATTGTCAACATTATTGTCAGAACAATTTAGATAATTAAATTGTCTTGAAAATCATTGAAAAAAGGAAAAGATTTTTGTATGAAAAAGGAAAAAAATACAACAACTAAAATTATCATGATTACTGCATAAATAGTCAAATCATAAAAATCATTTAATCCAAAGAAAAAAAAGAAGAAGCAAAAAAAAAAAAAAAAACAAAGAGAAAAAAAGAAAAAAATAAAACTAAAGGAAAAAAAGAAGCAATATTAAATTTAAAATGATTATCAATTTAAATTCAAATTTTAGGATTTAACTGATTTAAATAAAATTAAAAAAAAAAACTATAAAAAACTAAAAGTATAGATGTATAAATATGAATAAAAAATATACATTGTCTAAGAATTTATAAAAACAAACTAAATGAATTAATATAAAAACCATGCAATAATCAAATAAAAAAAATAGTTCTATATAAAATTATTGTCCACATGACTGTCAGAACAATTTAGATAATTAAATTGTCTTGACTGGCTTGCCCCTGGACTCGTCGATATTTACGAAAAAACCGGGATGGAAAAGACGGCGGTAACCCTGGTTACTGTGCGTTATTTTGTCTTTATTTGGGGTTTTTTTCGTCTGTGCACTGTGCATATAAAGAGGAAAAACCGGTGATGCCCCCGGTTCCTGTGCACTATTTTGTCTCTTTATGGGGGCCTTTTCGTCAATACACTGTTAAAATCAGGGAGAAAAAAAAAAGACTGACGAACTCGCACGACGCACGGATAAAATATGTCTAGTGAACAGTGAAATGTGTCTTGGCACACAGTGATTTTATGCACAGGAAAAGAGGTACGCCGTTTATATTATAGGTAATACACACACACACACACACACACACACACACACACACACACACACACACACATACACACACATATATGATTAAATAAAATCATACATACATATATTGCCCGCGCGTTGCCGCGGGTATTTTTGTGTATATAATTTAACATAATTAAATCAAAAACAATAAATTTATATGATATAATTAAGAAAAATTATAAATTATGAGATAAAATGTAGCAATTTTTAAGTAGAGTTTGTTGCGCAAGCATAAATAACATTTTTTAGAATAACAACAAAATAATTATTAAATTATCATGGAAAAAAAAACTCAAAAACATTAACAAAAGAATAAATAAGAGAAACAATTAAATTATTATTATTAATGTTGTTATTATTATTATTATTATTATTATTATCATTATTATATTAATAATGAAAGAAACAAAAATAAATGAAAGACTCAAAATATCCTAGAAACTTTAACAAAAGATAAAAAAAACAAACTATTATTGCTATTACTGTAAAAAAAAATTAGAAAATTATCCGGAGGGCAAAAAAAAAATTAAAAAAAGGAGCAAGCAAGAAAAACAATTATTATTATTATTATTATTATTATTATATTAATAATGAAAGAAACAAAAAGTAAATCAAAGACTAAAAATATGCAATAAACTTTAACAAAAGATAAAAAAAAACAATTATTATTACTATTACCGGCAAAACAAAAAATATTATCAAATTATCGGGAGAAAGGAAAAAAACACAGAAGAGTAAGAAAAAAAAAATTATTATTATTATTATTATTACTATTATTATAATTATCATTATTATTATTATTATTGTATTAAATACACTTATATATATATGGACAAAAGTAGGGATTATTCTAGAAATAAAAACAAATTAAAAGTATAAGGACTGAAATGAAAATCAAATATAAAAGGCTTAAATTAAAAAATTAAAAGTCAAAGGGCTGAAACGCAAATTATATTTATTCTCAATTGAAATCAGAGGACAAAATTGCAAAAATCGGAACTTCTGTACCGAATTAATTGAGTTTTATACATCCAATCCGGAAATTGAAAGTAGGAGGACCTAAGTTAACTTTTGACATTCAATTAATTAAAATCGGAGGACTCAATCGAACTAAATCAAAACTTATATAACAGAAATTAGGACCACATACAAAATTAAACATTTAGGTACCGAAGTGAAAAGTAACACAACTTGGGGGACTCTCCTGCACATTTACGTGCAGGAGAGAGAGAAACGTGGCCGGAGGTTTCAACCGGCCTCCTCCGCGTCCACATACATTTTTAGGTTAAACGCGCCACCGCGGGAGGAAGACCACGCGGCGGCGCATCGTTTTGAGTGGCGGTAGAGAATTTCCGACCACCTTAGGACGCCACACGCGCCTCCGAAACAGGGCGTGAGGCGAAAACCGTCCGGCGCGTGTGTTTCACGCCCTGACAGACACCGAATATTAAATTGAAAAAGTATGGTCAATTACCGTCCTGTCCCTGGACCTAAGGCTGTGTTTTTGTCTTATTAGGGGCTGAAAGCGTCTTTAGCCATTTCAGAAAATAATTAAAAAATCAAAAGTTGTGGCGGACCGGACCGGACCGGACCGGTCCGGCCGCGCGCAATTACGCCGGTGCCCCTCAGCCGGAACCCTTATTTTGTCTTATTACCAGGGATGAAAGCGTCAATGCACTGTTCACGGCTGAATATTTTAAAAAAAAGGACGGGAAAAGGAAAAACCGAAAATAGCCCCGTTCACAGCCCCACTTTGCCGCGCGACCGAGGGCCAAAATCGCCCCTACACTGCTCGAATCCACAGTGATCTGTGAGAGGGAGCACAGTAAAAACGCCACAATGTTTAGATGTTTTGTAATATCTTTGAAGACAATGGTTTCGTTTTATTTACTATATTGAAAGAAGAAGCCCCACCGTCATTAATTTAAACAAAAATGAAAATCTTAACTAACATTCATATCTCCTTTTCCCAACCTGACCTCGATCTATAGTTAAATTAAACATGCAGATTTATAAAGTAATGATGGTGGTTGCAGGGGTGATTAAGAGTATGATAATGGTTGTAAAAGTTATAATATAATAAAAGTTATTTTAAAATTTTATTATATATTAGGAAATATAATTAATTTTTTGAGTGCAAAGAATATAACTAGAATTTATTATCCCATATTTTTAAAAAAAAAACTTTCATCATGTGTTTATATAATAAAACTTAAGATGAGATATGAATCAACAAATGAACTAGAGTGAGCTTGTGTATACAAGGATAAGTTAAGGAAGAGGAAAATCTCTAATTCCTCCCGCGTGCAAGGCATTATTTATGTTCTCTAAATTTTATTTTATTTTATTTTATTAAAATATTTTTTGATGACACTTAATCATAATATTTCTAACAGCTGAAAAGTTATTTTTAACAGTTACAATTAAAATATTTTATGTTTATTTTTTCCCGCAGCTATAAGTGTCACAATTACTTAATTTCTTGACAATTATATTTTAAATTATTGTAACATCTATTTTACTTTTATAATAAATTTAAATATGATTTTTACATCATAACTGCTTATAAATACTATATAATTTTTTCAAGTAATACACGACTCAAAATACATTTTCCTTTTAATTTGTTAGTTTTTTTTTCTTTTCAAGTTGTTTTTTTGTTGTCCTTTTCTGTTGAGAAATGACCTATTCAATCTTGGAGGATACCTTGCTGTTGAGGAAATATCCTTAAGGAATGTTAAAGCATACCTTAAATTTTCTATTTTTGTTCCTTACCTTCATAATTTTCTAAACAATAATCTTTGTTTTTTTAAAATATTTTTTATTAAAAAATATATCGGAATAATATTTTGTTTTTTGAATCATTTTTAAAACATAAAAACAAGCTGTACTTGACATAATTTTTGCTTATATTTTAAAAAAATAACATTCTTAACTAGGAAAAAATTAAATAAATGTTGTTTAGTTTGTTTTATGATGGTAATATCAAGAATAAGAAACATTATATTTTTATTTATATTAGTACATTTCAAACCACCAAATAGTAGCATGGAAACAAAATACTGGCAACCAGAAAACATCACAGAGATAACAAAAAGAAATACTCGATCCATTAGTGCTTTTTTCATAAAAAAGGAGAGAGAGAGAGAGAGAGAGAGAGAATTTTGAAAAGAAAAAAGAAAAAGAAAGATTCATCCCCGTTCACATGCATATTTGTTTTTGCTAACACGAAGGAGCCGTAAGCAGCATCTCATGGGTTTGCTCGACCCCGTTCACATCTCGAAACCGGTTACGATAAAATCTAGTGAAAGCTTCGACCACTTTGTTTGTCGGTTCACGACACCAAATATTACATGCTCCTGCGTTGAAATCGACAACCGGTTCTGTTCTAAATCCGTACAGAAACTGACCTACAATTCCGGTCAATATTATCTTCCATTCTGGAATCTCACTCATCCATCCAAAGCGCTAAAAAACTCACCATTATATTCTCCAACCCCAACAAATCCTAGCTTTTCTTTCACACCCAAAAAAAACTCTCCTTTTCTCTCTCTTCATACTTGCTCACAGAAACAAATTTCAGAGCAACCCTACCCTACACTGCTTCCAGACTCAAGAAGAGAAGGGAAATCCCACGCTTCTGTTTTTTCTCTTTTATTTTTATGAAGATTTTGGTGTTTCGATCTTGAGTTATGGAGAGGAAGGAAGCGGTTAAGGTTGAGAATTTTGTTGGATCTCCAACATTTAGCTCTACTACTGATCATGTTCAAACTAGTTATCCGTTTGTGCAGGGTTTTGACTTTGTTGATGATAAGAGTTCTTTAGGGTTTATGGAGCTACTGGGTGTGCAAGACTTTAGTCCTTCTTTGCTTGATATGATACAGGTACAAATACCATCCGTGCAGACTCCTAATGTTCAAGTGGTCACAGAAGTGGTGGAGTCACCACCAGAGGTGTTGAATCAGCCTGCTACACCCAACTCTTCAACTATTTCATCGGCTTCTAGCGAGGGTTTGAATGATGAACCTGTTAATAAGGGTGCTGATAATGAGGTAGAAGAGCAAGGAAAGACCAAGAAAGAGTGAGTTTTGAGTATTTTATGGTTCCTGTTTTTTTTTGCTTCAATTTTATGTTTAGGAGAGACCCATTTGAGGAAAAAAGATGGGTTTTTTTTGTGCTTGTTTGGTGTAATGCTACAAACCTAACACTCCTTTTAGACTAGAGATTAAGAAATTCGAAGTGGATTTCTTTTTGTGTTGTGGTTAATTAGAGGCTATGGTTCTTCTAATTTGTGTGTTGGTTTTGTGCTTTGTTTTCCAGGTCGAAACCAAAGAAGACAAATCAGAAGAGACAGAGAGAGCCGAGATTCGCATTCATGACAAAGAGCGAGGTTGATCATCTGGAAGATGGGTACAGATGGAGAAAGTACGGCCAAAAAGCTGTGAAAAATAGCCCCTTTCCTAGGTACTAACTCCAATGTGAACACTATTCTTCTAGCCTTTTGCTTTCTTTGCTATTTGACTGCAGATTTGGATAAATTTCACTCCAAGTTTTAATGGGTTTGCATTGTCCATGTGTGTTTGATTCAGGAGTTACTATCGTTGCACCACTGCCTCATGTAATGTGAAGAAGAGAGTCGAGAGGTCTTTCAGTGATCCGAGTGTAGTTGTGACCACTTATGAAGGTCAGCACACCCATCCGAGCCCAGTTATGCCACGTCCGAACTTTACTGGATCTGCATCGGATTCTGGTTTCTCTTCCCCTGCTGCCTTTGCCATGCCAATGCAAAGGACACTCTCTCTTTATCAACAACATCAAATCCAGCAGCAACCGCCTTTCCCTCTTGTCAACAGCTTCTCGCCTTTGGGTTTGAGTTGCAATGGAAGTTCTACAAACGCAGCTAGTTATCTACAACAATATGAGAAGCGCTTTTACACCAGTCCAGGGTCTGCTTTACTCAAGGATCACGGCCTTCTTCAAGATCTCGTACCCTCCCATATGCTGAAGGAAGAGTAGATGAAATATGTTACTGCTTTGTAGTTTTCCTAACTGATCTTTTCAAAAGAGGTGTAGATGAAAAACCCCTTTACTGATATGGTTTCATGGTGTGGAATTTCTTGCTGACTGCATGGCGCCCGCCCGTGATTTCTCTTGCAATGGCACAAGAAATCGTGGCACTTCGTCAGCGGGTTTTTGTCCATCATTATCAGGACTAGTTTCTTACTAGCTGGGACCAGTTCTCCAGCCCTTTTTTGGGGGGGTTTTCCCATACTTCTCTGTTTTATTTTCCTTTTCTCTCTTAGGTTGTATCTTGAGATAGATGACCATATGGAGTAAACTATGTAAAGCTAGTAAGAGTCTACTTCTTCTTCTTCAATGCTTTCACCCTCTCCTTTGTCCTTTACCATTTGTTTTTGCTATCGAAGGAATGTGCATTGATTTCTAGAGTGTGGCAGTGAGGTTTTTCGAGTGCTAGGGTTTCTCCATAAGGATACATTTACTAAAGCAGCTTTCTCGCTTTCCTTTTTGTCTAGGAATCCGCGATATTTTTTTGCTTTTCTTAGAAAAGAGAATCCAATCGTTGAGTATTTGGTGAAAGATAATTAATGTGCTGTCCCTCAAAATGAACCGAGGGTCGAAAGAGGAAGAATATCTTAACAGCTCCAGAGTCCATGCCCAATTTTAGCTCTTCTGCCAAGTAATAATGCATTGTTGTTCATTTTGATTTCGACTGTTTACGTCATGAGCAGGCCATTCATTTGTTTGGTTCCTTGAAGAATGGTAGGAACAGTGAGTAAACTGCTTCAATTGCATGCACACATGTAGCTAGAGAGAATATTGACTGCGTTGCATTGATTCTAAATGGGGATCGGAAACCTAATAAAGCAACGGGGCTTGATCACTTTCTGTTGTTCGATGCTTCTGATCTTGATTTTTCTGGGAATATTTGTTTCCTTGTTGGATCCCTTGGCATTGTGGCGCAGCTATGCGAGGCGTGTATACTGCTATTGGTGTGCCAACAACAGTTGCAACGAAGCACTTGCGAGGAATTTCATGTCTGCCAATCACAATTCATGCTATTTTCAGATGAACGTATCATAATTTAACCCTAAATCAACAGTTGGTCGCAGAAAGTTAAAGAGTCTTGAAAGCTCTCAATTGTCCTCATATTTGACATGCATCAAACCTCCCAAATGCACGTTGTTCATGGACTGCTTGTGTGCATTCATGCCAGCAACCATACAAGCGTGGGTGGACGTCAAAGCACCAATCTACTTAGCATACCATAAATGCTAGGGATTTATAACCTGAAGTTCCAAAAAAAAACATGTGATGATGAAAAATTTATGATTTACATAGCAAATCTTAAATTCAAATCAGAACATATATCTCCTTATAAGAGTTTATAAGTCTGGGATAATTGATGTTTTACTCGCTCACCCGGATCTACAAAGGACGCTTTCCAAAAGTAAAGTTTCATTGCATAAAAAAATACCTTTAGCTGCTGCCCAAAATCTGCCAGCAGAAAGCAATACTAACTCGTGGAGATCTCTATGGGACAACGTAGCTTGGATATTCTTGTTGGTATTCCACGGAATAATTAGTCCCTGCAACATTTTGCAGCAGCAACTCACAGTGTGCTAAAAAATGCCTTAATGAATGATCCAAGAAAACTTCATAAACCTTCTTGCCGAAACCTTCCATCAAGAGTTGTACATTATCAGAGCCTTTAAAGCTTACACAATAACTTGCCATCAACTCATCTCATCATTTAATACAGCAAAGTGTACTGTTACAAAGGCACTTTGATTTACATATTGTAGAAGATTACATTACTCTGGATGACACCTCCCGACTCTGTACTGAAGCTTTAAAAGTGCATACAGCCGCAGCCAGGAGCAAATATCATGTAGCAATGCCCTTCGCGGCAATGTTGGGCCACAAACTCAGCAAGAAACAGCTAAATGATGTATTCATGGAAGATTTGCTCAGACTAATTAAACAAATACCCAAATGAATGTCATCCATTCCTTCACTAGTTCTCCTAGGAATGCTACTTAAGATGCCTGATTTCCAGAAGTGCACATCCACAGATGATCCAAGAAAAATGAAAGGAAAATGAAAGCCTCAAAGATGTTTTTACATTTAATCTGCAGGGAGAACACGCATTGCCATGAGAAATGTAGCACAATTTTGCAGAGATTAGATCTATGAAAAGAGAAGAAAACAGGGGGGGAAAGTGAATGAGAAGGACACGCTGAGAAACAATATATGCAGCTTTATGCTCTTACTTTTTAAATATTATTACCAACACTGCTTGGACACCTGAACAAAAATTAGAGATAGTCCAATATTAAATGCCATAGATGACTGGTATTGCTAGTGCACTTCGGCTTCCAGAGGTCCAGGGTTCTACAGAATAAGGCCATAAATCCAGAACCTCCAAGACCTTCCAAACATGAAATATGAAGCTTGCAGCTAAATCCTGTTATCAGAAATGCTAGTCAGGCTGACAATATTAGGGAGACGGAACTCAGAAGAACAGATAAATTCAAGGAATAACTTCAAACAGCCACTTGGAGCAACCTAAATCTCCTGAAATAATTGCACAAAGCAAAAAATATTACCAGCCCTAAATCCCACAGAGATCCAGTAAATGGAAGTTTAATACTGCATACCTGTTAAACACAGGAGGGATCAATAACAGGAGTTGTTTCGGATTGTATTTGTACATGATCTAGTTCCTGCAAAAACAAGCAAAGTGAAAAGAAGAAGGATACTCCCCATCTACTAAATTGCAAGCGGTAGTTAATGATCCAAAAGATATGTACAACAAGAAGCTTTAATATGAATAACATAGAGAGAACATACAGTAACGGATGCTGGTGTCAAAAAAAAAAAAAAAAAGATAACAAACTCTCAATCCAGCCCATGACAGAACTCTATTTTTCATCAGATTGGATGGTTAATAAAAAAACATTATAACATCTAATCTACGATTATTCCAGAAATCGAGAAAGCAAGGTGAATTTTACAGCATGAATGTTAATCAAAGTACTTTAATCAGGTTAATTTGTCAATTCTGCATCTTGGAAAGGAAATAATCATAAATTAAAACAGAAGATGATCACTGATCTTTGCCAACTATCAATTGGCATTCTTTGGTCTCAGAAAATTAAACCTGGTGTTTTGATCCAGCAAGAGATCCAGAATAGCATGTCTTTTAAGCATCAAGCAATCGATTCATTAGTTTAATGAGAATAAAAAATGATAGGAAACCTTCTAGTTATGAATTGCCAATATAATAAACTTCTCAAAGATATAGCCCAAAAGGACGATGCTTTTTTTTCCTGACTGGGCTGTTAAAACAAATTAAGGAAAAGAAGAATTTTTTTTCCTGATTAGAGATCAAGATGACTTTCCTTGGAGATGGAAACGACCCAGTCCAACTGCATACATTCACAATTGTAAAGCAATTAATTGACAGTTGCTTTTGTATTCTTGTGGAGACTATACTTAACCTAAGAGCTTCAGCAATAGAAAAAACATGAACATAACCATATGAAACATAATGCACAGATACTTGACTAAAAGCAAAGAGTATTAGTCCTGAAAAGTAAAGGCAAGTTCAACTTTCCAGTTCATTATTTATTGAGGGAGGAAATTCCAATTAAATTTCTTGAAACACTTGACAGACATTGAATTCTAGCATTTTAATGCCTGGTTAGTGGTTAATAATCAAACATGCCAAACAGAACTAGTAATAATATAGAAACTCAAGTATAGCAGTTTACTGATTGTCAGACAGAGAGGATTGTTGGAGTTTCTGATGCAAGAGATGCATCTCAAGAAGCACCTTTTGTGTTCGATCAACTTCCTCAGCAGAACAAACTCGTGAGAGGGAAGGTTGCTGGTTTGAACCATGCAGTCTTTTCTGTTCCTGGAATTGTTGCTGAAATAAGGTGAACTCCACAGGCTTCTCCCACTGCAGGTTAATTTCAGACATATTGAATCACACCTTCTGAAATTGCAACTTTTTTTCTCAGGGCATGTCATAAGATTCCATTAACTGCCAACTGATTTAAAACTAGTGATCATCAATGGTTTAATATGGATCAAGCTCAGGGTTGGGATGATAAAGCAATCCAATTGAGAAGGATGAGCTAGACTAACCCACAACATCAAATCATCCAAAATGAAAACATCCAAAGGTTTTTCAGTTGCATTAAAAAAATGACATGAAGATATATCAGAACCAAATATTAGCAATACCCATAGTTAAACATCCTTGCTTCACGAAGTCAACTGATCATTGATTCCATCCCTAAAATGAAACCAGTCATCAACACAATTCTGTGTGCTGCCTTTTTATAATGGGACACAATTTTTTAACCCTAATCCAGCCAGGCTAGGTAATGGAATTAGGTTAAGTTTGGGTTTGTAACTTGAATTGACTTTTGAGCAGAACCTTTTGAGTACCAAAATCAAGAAAGCAAGCACATTCTGGTTAAAAAAGGAAGATAACTCACTCTACTTTCACAGGTGATACAGTTAAAATAGTACTTGTACCCATCTGGGCAGGAATGCTCGCTCCAATCACACTCTTCTGGATCCATGATTTGGGGACTAGGAGGCACTGCAGAGGTGGCAGAATTACAGCCAGCTAGCTGAGTGCTTCCAGTCCAAATTGGCTGCAGGAAAACATGCTGTCACCAATACTCATTTGCATCTCTAAAACCAGTTCAGAGCAGTATAAAATAAACACAAATAGATTCAGAGATAAACAATACATCAGGAAAATGTCTATAGGATTTGTTAGGTAGAATAATAAATATGCTGAGCGGGGTAATTCTACAACAGACACATAGTAGTATCCTCCACTACTGGTTACCCCATCTACAGATTTTGATTCAAAAAGGACAACCTGATTAATCAGTTAAAATTCTCCTTGCAACAAAATGACTTGAATTGTGACTCAAATGAGAACTAAATAAATGTCGATAACTAACTACCTCCTGCAGGGCAATCTGTTGATTCTGCTGCTGCTCTAAAATCTGGGTCTGTTTATGTGTATCAAAAATTGCTTGTTGAGGTGATTGAAAACATTTCTCTGGAGCCTGCATATGCTGTAACGGCATCTGAGACAACTGTGAAGGTGAGTGCTTTACTGAAGAAAGTGGCTGCTCTGTGATATGAGGAGCTGCATAGGCAACAGCTTGTGGAACTCCAGTTGTTGAAGTTTGTTGCATAGAAAATGAAACATTAGGCAAACAACACCCAGGTGCTGGCCTGCAGCAAGTAGACCATGAAACAGAAACTGAATCTCATGTATGCAAATTAAGGCAAATGTAAAGGGGAAAGAGAAATTGATGAAATGAATCGCACCTGATCATTGGTTGTTGAGAGCAGGGACCAAGATTTGGACCACCAAATGCGTAACTGCCTCTGTAGAGAGAAAAGAGACTGGTTAAAGTAGCAGGACAATGAAGCAACCCATAGGTGTCTCATCCATTTCTAGTAGTCCATGATTGTTTAGGTGGCTGGGTCGGCTTCCACTTATGCCAAATAGAAAGTCAATAAAAAGAGAAAAATACATAATTATTTTGTTGGGGTGTGGCATTACAGACTCATCAGCGACCAAACAAAGCCAGCTTGAAAAGAAAGAGAGCACATACAGTGGACCATATAAAAGTCTCTTGCATTATCACCATTTACTTTATGATTGACTTGCAACATATACAAAGCAGACACTCTATTTTAGCATCGATCCAAATGTTCATCAAGACATGTACAAGGACACCAAGTAAAAAGTGTGACAAAGGAATACAAAACCTTAATTCTCCAGTTTTAGGTTTTTTGGGATCTGCAAAACGAACAATCAATGGCTGATCACACCCCTAAAATGACCAAGAAAAGAAAAGCAATGATTAAATACAATTTCAAAGTACAATCAAAGTTCTAATACATATAAGGTAGTCAATTCCTTTAAGCAATCAATCACTTTACTCTCATGGTAACGGTTCCATTTAATCCTTTGATTGCTGCCAGTGCCATATCTCTGTGAGAAAACTTAACAAATGCGCATCCTTCACAAAACAAAAGATCTTCATGTCAGAAACAGCACAAATTAACAGCCAATACAACCATGGCATTTTCTCTAAATCTTTCAATTAATAACCAAAAGTGAGAACATAAGAGAGCAACACAAGAGCTCATAGCATCATTTCTGGACTACAAATGAGATCTTCCACAGATCAAGGTTGATAAACATTTGCACTCAGACTGCTCTGAAGTTCTTGCCTTTTACTTTCCCTCTTGTTTCAATTTTCCAGTAAATGACACATATAGATACCAGAGGGAAAGTAACAATGATTGGTGTGTTTATTATATTACTCTAGACAAGGCCCTGGAGATCTGTAGGTGAATCACACTACTGGGGCAATATGAAAAGGTATAGTATACATCAAATTTTGATATGTTGATTCTTAAAGACATTTCAAGGAATAAGATAGCTATAGAATGACAAATAGGAGAGAGTGGACATACCACGACTTTGCTTCAGCTCATCACGTGCAATGTAGACATCTTCCACATGGCCATAAGGAGAAAATATCTGACATGGTGATCATTTATGGATGATCATAACACAAGAAAAGGAAAAGTAAAAAAAAGACATTGTGTTCAAAGCTAAGTTTTGAAAAAGTCATGTACATGCACTCTAGAAGTGGATGCACACATGCCTTCACATGATTTTTATTTACTTTCGGATAAAATACCTACATTAACATGCACTCTCCAAGAGTACAAAGATACTGTTACCTATGCACTGCAAATAATCACATACAGCAGCACGAAAGCCGCAGCCACTGTTTTTACCTTTTGACACATTTAAAACCAATGCCATCCATTTGCTTACACTGCTTTTCAATGCAATGCTTATGCATCTGCAGCTGTCACTTGCTTACAGTGGCATATAAAACAAAACAGTAGGAGGAGGACAAACAAAATTTACTTTATCAATGTAAGGATGAAATACACTTGAATGCCCCAATTCTCTGGCTCATACCTCCTCAATTTCCTGTTTTGAAGCCAGCTTGTTTACAGAACCAACATAGAGCTTGTCCACAACCCCCTCTACCACAGGACAGCGGAGAGCTAAACAGCAGAGCAAGAAAAGAAAGAACAATATCAAGAAAAAGAAAGACGTGATACAAGTTTCAGGTGAAAATGTTGCCTGCATGAAAACTTGAGAGGCATATTGGCTAGACAAAGCTAGTAATGATGTTCCCTCCAAGCAAGGAATATTACCAGTGTGGAACCCAAAGCATATAACAGATGAACTTCTGTTTTTAGGAAAAATGAGAAAGAGATGCTTCTGTTTTTAGGAAAAATGAGAAAGAGATGCAAATCTCAAACAATATTTATTGCAAGTGGGTAAGCAGCATGTTGCTACAAGTATGTTCCAAGTTAAGTTGATAAAGTTATTTATAATCATGGCTCTAAGGGCATACAGCTCAGCCACGGTTAGTCCTCGAGAAGCAGAACACTTGGAGCTAAATAAACAATGATCTTTCCAGAAGGACTGGAACTTCTTATGATTGTTAAGATCGGAATTGATGCTATTCAGGGGGGAAAAGAGCAGTTGTGCCACATATCCATACATTTGCAGCAGAAATTTTTCAAAATGGGCATCTTTCTGAAACCCCTCCAGAAGGAGAGTATTCTGCACCATTTTGCAAATGCTACTCATAAAAAGAATACCATTAAGATAATTCATGTTTATTTAGAAGTCTACTTTGGCTCTCATGAAATGAGCATAATTGTAGGTGATTGGAGATTTCATAAAGCAAAAATAATTAAATTATGTTATTTACAGGATATAGTTCCAAGTATCATTTATCTGAAAGCCTAGTGTTGATCAGGACAGTGAAGGGTAACAAATAAAGATGAAAAACATAGAAGTTTGACTAACAGTCAGCTGAAGAACATAAATCATGAGAGTATCAAATGTTAACCTGGGCGTTCCCGTTCTCCATCAGCATATCTGACTTTAAATGGAACCACTTCCTGAATAAAGAAAATTTACAGAGCAATGAAATATCAAACTTCAACAAACCGACAGCAGCAAAAATTCTTATTCATCATGAATATGAATGGAAGAACTCACCCCAGGAATCGTATGCTGGTTATGCAAAGCCCTGATAGCCCTGTCAGCTTCCTCAAATGTGGCGTATTTCACAAAACAATACGCTGCAGAAATAATTTGCATATGAAATTACTTTTAATGGCAAAGCGTTTACACAGGTACATGAATTTCTAGAATTAGCAACTTGTGGAGATTAGTGAAAATAAAACTGAAAAACCTCAATGACAATCTACAATGTTTAATGCTTTTATGTTTTCCCTACTTAAAATATGTTTCAAGATAATTACAGGCACAAAAAGTATCATGATTGAGATAGAAGCTCTTAAGTTTATGCAAAAGCAGCTTAGTATATACAAAACAAGGCATTGAACAGTCCACTAGATAGAAGACGGACTAGAGGACCACCATAAGTTATAATCAGAGGTTCCTGGGTAGCTTAGTCAGAGACGTGAAGCAACATGACAGATACTCATAAATTTCCCATAGCTAACAATAATAGCAATGGATGTCAGCAAAACTATCCATCTAGCACTGTACAAATAGTTGTATCAGAGACAATCTGTTGATGAAAACTCAAACCTTGTTTCCATCTTGATTAGTAAGGTTTAAACTACTTCTCACCCACCCTATAACAATTGAACTAAAGCACAGACTATCAAGTTTTGTGACAGAATTTCTACTTCTCTCTAATTGCCAGGAGCAAACATCAAAATCCCAAGAACTTCACAACAATTTCCAGGAGTAGGAGAAAGGGAAGTGATTCAAACAACAAGAAAATGCAATAACAAAACAAAACAACCATGAATATCACAAAAACTATTAAACAACAAGACACGGTCGACATATATCCTCAAGTTTGAAGAGTACATATTTTCAAATCAATAATAAAAGAAAAACATAATTTCTATCTAAATCCACAGGCACCACAACTAGCTTCTCTGGGAAATGTGACCCAGGCTTCACATGTTTCCTGTTTAAAATGGAGTATCAACTTCACTATATAACCTATCAATCCTAAAAGATAAATGATTATCATAACCTAACGGCAACCCATTAAAATTTTGTGGCATAGAAGTCCCCACTTTTGTGCCACTGGCCACATCCACAAGTATGCTTCCATATTTGCCCCCCTAATAGCTCAAGAGTGACATTTGTTGAAAGAAAATCACACAAACGATGGGGTTCTAAAAACATATAGCCATACACAAGACCAGTCAAACTGGAGACTCTAATTGTTCATCAATACTCTCAAAAACAAACATTCCATCTCAGACTAACACCAAGCTTTCAGAGACTTAATTCTTGTTTTTGTGTTTTCCCAGTGTTAACAGTGAGAATTGCCCATGCACCAGCTACTTACGCCAGGCATATGATATGGAACGAAAGTTCAAGAACTTGAACTGCCAACACCAGCAAACCAAGATTCTTTCCATATTGGAAATTATACCAGCCCAGTTGTTTTCTTCTAACTGTACATGATCATAGATAGCACATGGCCAAATAGGTAGCACAACCTCTCCTCTAAAAAGAAGTTGTAAATTAAAATCCCTATCAGTCTATCAAACAAAAGCAGTTCTAGACCATAGAAAATTATCACCAAACTAACAATGATACCATTAGGAGCCTCAAAAGAGAAAATGATACCAAAAAAATTTGTAGCCTCAAAAGAGAAAATGATACCAATTTTTTTTGTAAAGGCTGCCATGCAAGAGTTTCAATTACCTTGTTGTTGCCCAGTCCGCTTATCCCGGGGTAAAACAACCTCAACAATACTTCCATGTTCTTCAAACAGAGAGCGGATCTATCAAAGAATCAAAATATGAAAGATCAAAAGAATAATAGAAGTAGCATCTTGACTTGGAAAAAAAATAGTTATAAGCAGCATAGACGTGACACTATCTGCAATTCTTGTGATGAACCAGCAATTTCTTGCTGCTTAGAGCCCATGCAGTGTAAGTAAATTTAGTCTTTATTGCACAGAAACAACACACACGATAATGTTTTGTGATTCAGAAACCAAAAACAAATGGGCTTTGAAGAGTGACATGGAATCAGCACTTACATTTTCTTCGGTCGTTGTTCTTGGAATTGGTGCGATATAAAGCTTTGCATGAACACCACCATCACCGTAATCTGAAGAGGAAAAATAAGAAGAAGAAAACAAATTCAGTTCCGAAAAAATTCGATTCCATAAAAGATTGGCAACAGCGATACATGGCATACTGGAATTATTAAAGAGTGTGACTTTGCATTTGTTAAAGAGTACCTGAAGAATGGAATCGGCCTCTTTTGCGGCCATTGGAGCGGAATAATCCGCCGCTAAATGGCTCGTTAGCTTCACCACTCATCTGCTGATTAGAGTCGTAATTATAATGGTTGTGGTTGTTGAATTGGTTCTGGTCGGGATAGTGCTGGTTAAAGTTGGAATGTTGATGCTCGTGATGCCGTTGATGGTCTCCCCTGTGTCTATCCATGATCAAAACCCTAAGCAAAGAATACTTTGAGGCAGAACACGCGATGAGAGGAATGCAGGGACGAAGTGCCTGGCACTATATTTTAAAAATACTTTTAAAAATAATATTATTTTTTATTTTTATTTTAAATAAATATTTTTTTATATTTATAAATAATAATATTAAAATAATTTTTAAAAAACACTATCAAATAATCGATAGTATTTTCAAACAAGATGATGTAGTCTTTCACACACTCCCATAATTTCTTATGATAGAAACTTCAAGGAGAGAATTAAAAAAAAGGACAAAATAATTTAGCTTATATTTATTTATTATTATAGTGTCAAGGGAGAGTTATATTGAGTTAAAAATAGCATTTCTCGGTTAAAGAGTTATTTTTATATATTAATAAAAAAAAATTATCTAATATATTTTATGAAAAAAATTATTTTGATTGCTTTTTTATTAGTGGTTATTATTAATAAATACTTATATCAATATTATATATTAAAAATTTAATTGAATTTTTTAAATAACTTATTCCATCAGAATATAAATATAAAAATGTTATATTTATATTATTTAAAAAATTATATTATTAATTTAAATTCTCTAAATAATTTTTTTAATTGAAGATGATCTGAAAAAAAAAAAAAAGGATTTTAGGGTGCGAGAAGGAGGGCAAGTGTATCATTCAAGTTTTATATGAAAAACTATGTATCATTGTTGATGATAAAAACAAAAAGTCTTCATTTGTTTGCTTTTGTAAAATAATAACTTTTTAAATTGATTTTTTTTATATATTTTAGATCTTTTAATATGCTAATATAAAAAAATAATTAAAAAATTGTTTAATATATTTTTAAAATTGAGTTTTTTTTGTCAAATGTATTTAAAAGAAATAATTCCTTTTGCTTTGAAATAACTTTTTTTTTTGGTGTCTTATAACATGTTTACTAAACTAATGTCAAGAATAAATTTTAAAAAATAAAAATAAAAAATATTATTTTATTGTAATTTCAAATAAAAAATATTTTAAAAAATAATCATTATTACAATAACAAACAAACTCTAAAACAATTCACGAAACATAGTTTTTTAAATTGATTCATATTTACTTATTTTTCGTGATTTCTTTATGTTAAAAAAAGTTCACTCCACAATTTATTTCTGAAATCTGTCCTTCTATATTTAATTTTTTTCTTGTGAATATAAAATATTATTTAAATATATTTTTAAAAAAATTATCTTGAAAAACAAGTTGTACCACAATATCAAATAGATTAAGAGTATATTTGTTTTTATATATATTTTTGAGAAAAAAAAGGTCTTCTATATCACTTTTTTTTGTATGTTTTTCGATTTTTTTTATATACTATGTTAACAAAAAAAAATATTTTTCTAAATAAAAAGTAAAGTACTTTAAAATAATAATATTATTACAATATCAAAATGGCTCTAAAATATTATCGTTATATTATATTTTTTTTAATTGATTCATTTACTTAATGTTTTTTACTTTTTTTATAAAAAAAAAACTATACCACACACTTTATTACTGAAATTATGTCCATCCCTACTTAAACCTATCCTTGTGAATTCAAAATTGTTAGGTATATTTAATTTATTATTCCATCCGTAAATTAAATTAATAGATATTATAATTATAACATATACTAAAATGTCAGTTTTTTCGTGTAAATTATGAGTGTTTTCATTGTGGAATGCAATAGTATTTTTGGATCGATTTGGTTTAGACGTGCCATGGTCTTTTTGATTTTTTATATTTTTTCACGGTAAAATAATCATTCTACCCCAGAATAAAACAAAAAATAAACAATAGTTGTTGAATGGGGTATCATGGTAATTTCACATTCCATTATACAGAAAAATAACATTTTTACCCTCAAATATAAAAACTATGGTTTGCTGGCGGGGGTGTGGGGGTGTTTCAAATTCATATTTTTTTGAAAATGTCCAAATACTAATTTGTCTCCCAATAACATAAAATTGAAGAGTTGTCTATAGGGGTATTCCGTTAATTTACCATTTTTTATGATTATTTTTCTCTGAATATTGTGTTCACGCCTGACACGTGCATCAATAGTCTTCGCCCTCATGCCCACTTCGAACGACGTGTGCGGCGACGTCTGGTGGTAGAAAAATATTTATCCGGCATCTCACCGAATGCGCTGCCATATACTCTTTCTCATGGTGTAGCACATGGTCGCACACAATGGACGGAGTCGGTTGAACTTTATTGGCATTTCTCTCTTTCCTGCATGCTAAATTACAAGGCTCCATCTGTTTATAGTGTTTTTATTTTAGTCCATGATCTTTTAATTATTTTGTATGTTCATGATTCCTGTTATATATGTTTTGATTTGTTTCGATTGTATTATTTGATGTAAATCGATTATATATTATGTTTTCATTTCATCCCTTGTTCTTTTAATTTTGGGATTGGTTTTCAATCTCTTAATATTTTTGGTACAGAAGTTGTGTTTTTTTTTTGTTTTGTTTTTTAATTTTATCATTTGATTGAAATTGATAATATATTTGGTTTTCATTTCGGTTCTTATACTTTTAATTTATTTTTTTAATATTTATGAAATAATCTCTATTTTTATTCATGTTTGTATATACGTGCTCTTAGCTTTGGTTTTAATTTTTATTATTTTCTTATTTTTTGATGCGGTATTGTTTTGGAAAATTTAGTTATTATATTTTAGCTTGTGTTTATGATGATTTTGAAATTGATATTTCTTATTTTTTTTTTCTTTTTGTTCTCTTTCAGTTTTTTTATTAGTTTTTTTTTTTATTTTCAAGTCAAATGATTTTTTTTAGCTAATATTTTTTTTATATAATTTTTTTTGTTTGCTATTTTGTTAAAGTTTTTAAGCCTTTTTTATTCCTTGATTTAATTTTGTTATTTTCATTATCAACGCAATAATAATAATTTTAGTTTTTTTTCTTACTTCCTTTTTTGTTAATGTGTTTGAGTTTTTTTATTGGAATAATTTAATAATTTTTATTGTTTTAACAGTAATAATAATAATAATAATTTTAGATGTTAAGGTTTCGATGTTGTTGTTTTTTAATAGGGCGTGTTAATGTATTTTTTTATATCAAAACCTTGCATGTATAGATGTTATATTTTTTTTATTTTTGTTTATTTTTATTTATTTTTTATTTTTTTGGTTTCTCTTTTGTTAATTTTTTTAGGATTTTTTTTTATTCTTTGATTTAATTTTGTTTTTTTCTATTATTAACGCAATAGTAATAATAATTTTAGTTTTTTTCTTACTTCATCTTTTGTCAATGGTTTTGAGTTTTTTTTTTCTCAAGGTAATTTAATTTTTTTTATATATTTTTAGCAGTGATAGTAGTGATAATTTTAGATGTTAAGACTTCAATGATGTTATTGTTATAATCAGGGTTGTCAATATCGTTTTGTTCCGGCCGGAACGTTCTATTTTATTAAAAAAACTGAGACAAAATGGTATCATTTTAGTTTAGGTTTTAATTCCGGCCTGTTCTAGAAATTCCGGTCAAATTCCGACCGAAATGTCTCGGTATCGTTCTAGATGTGCCGTTCCGACCTTAAAATCCTCCTTATTTTGATTAACTTGTGATTTTTTTTTTCTAATTTTGAGATTATGTTTGTTTGACTTTGTGTTTGTATTATATAATTTAAAGTTAATTTATCTTGAATTTTAATTATGCTTATTAAATTAATATTTTAATTTTTTATATATATAAAAAATTAATTATATATAAACAGTACAACATTGAAACTTCATTTCGAAATGCTCCGAAACCGAAACGTTCCATACCAATAGAAAAACCGGAACGGTATTGACAGCCCTGGTTATAATAGAGAGTGTTAATGTATTTTATTTTATCAAACCTTGTACGTACATATATTATATTTTATTTTTTAACTAGCAAATCTTATTAATTGTTTTAATCTTAACAATTATAAAAATTATTTGCTCAACTTACAACAAATTACATGCAATCTAACTAGTAATCAAGTTAAATGAACACCTAGTATTCTATTCTATTCGTGTCTTTTATTTAGTTTTTTGGATTTATAGATAACATGGCAATCTACTAAATCTAGCTTATAACTTATAATGTATTTTTTTAATAGGTGACATTTTCAGATGTTTTTAAACGATAAACAACTAATTTATCATTTTTTTTTATAACAGCTTATGAAAAATATAAAAGACAGTCCAAAATGTTAAAACTTTTTAAATATTCAAAATAGTGGATAGAAAATTTCTGACACGCTGTTGTACGTTATATTTCAAAAGTTTTCTGAATGTTTTTTAAATTATTTATTTTTATATTTTAAAATTATTTTTATATATTGATATTAAAAATAATTTTTAAAAAATAAAAAAATATTTTAATATATTCCTAAATAATTTTTTTATAAAATTTTTAATAACAATTAATTTCAACCATTAGCCCAAGCCCTACTGTGCACCCGAAATTATGAGAACACCAGGGGCAAAAGAGAAATAAAATCCAGCTAACAGAGAATGAAAAGCCAAAACTAACCCAGCCCAGTAGCCCTAGAATAGTCCTTCTCTGTCATCGTCGGCCAACGCTTTGGCTCCACTCTCTCCATCTCCCGCACCCCGCTCCGGTAAATGTTTCTTCGTCTCCGATTTGCTTGCTATTCTTAAAATCGATAATAGAAATCAGAAAGAAAAAAAATTGCAATTTGCTTCAAGGTCTCATTTTTGTTTCATTTTTTTTTGCCTTAGTCGAACTCAGTAGTTTGTAATTCGCAATAAAAAAGATAAACTAGTTTATATTTTGTATTTAGGTTATTTTTACTCCTTAACTGCATCACGTGTGATTATACCGGCACAAAAATTTCTGGCTAATCTGTTCCATTTGCATTCAATAATCAGTAGTTAATACAAACAGCAGTCGAATTTATGAAAAAGTCTAAGATTATTGTGAAATTTGTTAGTCATGTAAAAAGCAGCTTCAGTTGTTCTTGATAAAGTTTCCTGTGAACTGGTTGATTAGGGTTTTTGCTTTTATTTGTGATGAGGTGTATTATTATTTTTTTGGCTAGGTTGAGTTCTTTTGGAATGGCAACACGGCCGGATCCAGATGTTGATGATGATTTTAGTGAAATTTACAAGGAGTATACTGGTCCTCCGAGTTCAACTGTCAATAATGCACGTGACAGGGAAAAAGTAAATAAAAGGTCCCTAGTGGACTCTGACGAGGAAGAGGAAACTCCCGATCCGAATGCTGTCCCTACTGATTTTACGAGCCGAGAAGCTAAGTTTTGGGAAGCTAAATCAAAGGCAACAGAGCGGAATTGGAAGAAGAGGAAAGAGGAAGAAATGATTTGTAAAATATGTGGAGAATCAGGGCATTTTACTCAGGTATTACGTTGCATCTTGGAAAACAAGTTAGTGAATCTTTGAAATGAGTGCATTGCATTCTCAGTGTGCGTTTATTTTTTAACTCTCTCTTTTATGTATAAAATAAGTCATTTATTTGTGATTTCAATTTGGATGGAACCTGCAATAACCACGAGGAAACTAAACGCTCTACATCTGAATCTATTTTGCCTTTATGCCTTATTTGCATGACAGCTTGTGTTTTTGTCCGGGAAACATAGTTGGACATGCTTGAGAATTGAACTTGTTGCCTAAACTGAATAATGTTTTTAGATTAACTATTGTTGGATGTTCTTGACATTTAACTAACCCTACCAATTTGATGTATGCTTTTGGGGCGCTGCATTAGCTTACTGCTTGAATTACACCAACTGTCTGTCATACACATGAAGGGGATTGCCATTTTGTTTTTCTTTTCTTTTTTCGTTGCACTATCCAGTGTCAGAGGCTGAGTTGGTTGGTTTTTTTTTTCGTTTTTTTTCTTTGATCTGGGAATGAATGTTGTGTCATATATCTGGTTCTTGTAAAGGGATGCCCCTCAACTCTTGGGGCAAATCGCAAGTCTCAAGATTTCTTTGAAAGGGTTGCAGCAAGGGACAAGCATATAAAAGCTCTATTTACTGAGAAAGTGATACAGAGGATTGAGAAGGACAACGGTTGCAAAATCAAAATGGAGGAGAAATTTATAATTGTTAGTGGAAAGGATAGGTTAATCTTGGCAAAAGGTGTTGATGCTGTGCACAAGGTAATCAAGGAGGAGGGTGATCCAAAGGGCCCTTCTAGTTCTCACAAGAGTAGATCTAGGTCCCCTGAGAGAAGTCCTGTTGGTTCACGATTGCGACGCTCTGATTCCCAAAGAAGTCACCCACATGATACATCACAATATCATCAGAGGTTTGGAAGACAAGATAAGATTATGGAAGACCATCGTGGGGATCTACATAAATTCTCAAGGGGTTCTCCACAAGGTAGGGACAGCTTAGGATATGTTTTCGGCATCCATAGAAAACTGGTAATCCCATGTTCGTAGTTTGTTAGGCCTCTGCAAGTTTCCACATACATTTGAAGCAACTGTTTCCCTAAATTTTGAGTTCTTAATGATGTGATGTATTGCTTATCGTGTATTTGCAGCAAAAGGTAAGTTCTTATCTTCAAGAATTAAGTGTACGATTCTGAAGTATCATTCATTGGTGGTTCTGAAATCTTTGGATTCTCCAAACGAAATTATTTACTGAAAGCAAATTCGGACTTGTTTACAACGGATGGTTCACTCTGTGAATACTAGATAGTATGTCTTATTAAAGCTACCATCTCGAATCCAGTGCTTAACGTACTCTTCATTTGATGAAGCTTATGGTAATGATGGAGGTAGAAGTCACTCGAGCCATTCTAAATCTCCTGCACGTCCCCTTTATGCTGGCAACTCATATGGTTCACATGATGGTCATAGTCATAACACAGCTGGTTATAGAACTACCGGATGGGATACTGAGAGGCGGGGGTCTGATTTGCAATCAGGCCATCGATTTGAATACTCTACTTTCCCTCAGACATTAGAAGAACTGGAGCTAGAGTACAAGAGAGAGGCAATGGAACTTGCTAGAATTTGTGTCAAGGAAGAAGATGATGAAAATCAGAAGCATCGTGAGGTATTAAAACTATCTCAACATTTTTCGAAATGTTTTTAAACTGCAACTAGCTGATTCATGTTTCATTTGTTAAACTTATTTTTGTCTCAGAACACATCTTTTCTAATGAAATCAGGAGACTAGCTGTTCTGATCTTTGGTTATTTGTTTTACCTCTCTTAACTGTTTGCTTCTTGTGGTTGAATCTTGTATATGGATAAAATTGGCATGGGGTGGGAAGAAACCGGTAGAAACAGTAAAGAACAATAATATAATGGCTAGGATTTTTTAATCTTGAAACCAAGCAAAACAACTCAACCTTCATGGAATTATTTAAAAAGTCTCATGCTAATCGTACAACTCTAAAGCCATAGTTTCAGAAATAATTTTATAGAAGGTTCCTGCATATGGACTGTATGAATGAATACTGTGTCAAAGATCATAGTATCTCATTTTTGTGGTCAAATCTTTAATAATTAAATTAACAAAATGAATCTTGTCTATTCATATTCATAGCCAACTCCATCTCTTTCCTTATCTTGTTATTGGAATGGTGTTGGAGAGGGTATTGAGGTTTATTGATGGGGAATAAAGATAGACAGCCATGGAAATTATAATTAAATTATTTACGTGTGTGCTAATGTTGTAAAAATATTTCAGATGTCTTTCTTGATTCTCCATCACTTCTTCGATTTGAGAAGATGAAATGTTCTGTTAAGTACAAGTGTTTTTTCAAATATGAAGTTTTAATTTTTCTAATAAATTTGCTGTGTTGTGGTCATCATTGTTTGCGCAAAAAGAAAATGTCAATCTAAATCTACTCCTTGCTTGCTATATGGTCAGAGAATTCTGATCTTTGTTTGGTCCTGTGGATTTTAGACTATCAGGGAAATTGGAGAGAATTACATGCAGAAATTAGTTATTCTAAGGGGTGCACAAGCAAGACAGTGGGAGGAGTTTCTTCAACAGGATGTTCAAATGCGTCAGCAACAGCCTCGGCAGCCAGCTTCTGTGTCTGGTTTTGGTGGATATAAACAGCACTCTTATTCCGAATATGATGCTTCTTCGGCCACTCCTCATTATGCTGGGACTAGTTTAGCCATGGATTCAAGGCCTAGGTACTCAAATAACATGGAAAATTATTCAAGACCTCATGATACATTCAGTGAGTTCCAACACCAGAGGCGCGAGGCTTTTGGGAAAGCATACAATCGATACTAAATTGGTGTACTGGAACTGAGTTCGGTGAGTTGAATCACTCTTTAAAGTTAAGAAAAATAGAATCCCTTTTTTCCTTCTACCTCTAAGTCTTTCTATGTTTGCAATCTCCTTACCGACACTTCTGGGAAGTTTACGTTGAAACAATGTACACTCGGGCTATGGTTAGAAATGGTGTTCTAAAGCTTCAGTGTTTCGCTAACTTCAATCGTTAGGCAAGCAGCATTTAAACATTTAGCATGCCTTGGTTGGGCAGGGGTAGGGGATGCCAGGATTGTTTTGTGGGTACATGCAGATTTTGTTATGTTTATCCTGTTCTACCTTAAAGTTTGAATACAAAAATTTTCAGGGTCCAGATCATGGTCGGAGTAATGCACTATGGTGGCCCAGAACTAGGTAAGTTTGTCAGCTATCCTGTTGGCCTGGAGAGGGGAATGATCTGAGTCATCTGACACACTCATAGTATGTCAGTAGAATGGCTTATATTTCAATTTAGTGGCTCAAAACTTCCTTCTATAGGTGAGACGTGGTAATCATTTTCTTAGGTTGGTCTGGAAATGTTTGGGGTTTGCCAACTTCTGAACGGCTCAAATTGGAAATTGGCATCAATTGACTGCATTTTTGGCAGATTTTTCAATTCAGAGTACTGTAGTTTGGTGTGACATGCAATAGCGTTTCACATTTGCAATACGTGCCAAGGCAGTATTGTATTTCTTCAAGTAGATAGAAAGAGCATATATCCCCGTTTGTCACAATTTAATTTCTATATCCCATGCTATAAAAATGGAAAAGAACGCTATAAAATTTCGATGATTTGGCATCCTTGTCTCATCCCAACTTTTCTGCGATAATTGACTTCATGATTGCATCAGCAGGGCTCCACTAGGTTAGGCTATACCCTGCATAGGTTAGTTCTATGTATGAATAGGTTAACCGGCATGCACTTGGTTGATTTTGCAAAGAAGAATTATGTTTGATTGTTTGCGAAGAATTAAAAGTGAGGGGATTGAAATTGAAGGAGGTCAAATGATAGCCTCATTTTTTTTCTTAGTTTCATTTTTTTATATTGTGTTGATTGGTGATTTGGCTTGATAATTTGGTTCTATCAGTTATCATGGCCAAAGAAAAAAAAACACCCCAACATGGTTGTTGATTTTACAAAATATAACTCAATTTTATTGTTTGCAAAAAAGAAAAAAGAAAAAGCAAGAGGATCAATTTTAAGCTCTTGGTGAAATCACGATATGTTTTTTTTTTAAAACAAAATATATCATCTTTAAGGTTTAAGATTTCAACCAAATTCATTTATTTTTGGTCCCTTTTATTAATAAATTATACACATTAGTTTAGGACTTTATTATATTCATATTTCATTTTTTGGGTTTGAGATGAGAGAAAATTGTCGAATTACAATAAAAGAGAGTTATCGGTTGATTTCAGTGTCAATGAATTTATTTGATAAAAGAGTTTTGTTGAGATCTTTGAAAACCTTTATCTTAAACTAGACTGAGTTGAGGGGAAGATTCACGATTTGACCTTGTATACCCCCCCCCCCCCTGCGGTGGATAATTTGGTTTTGAGAGGTTTTTTACGTGAAAATGGATTGATAAATAAAATCCCTAGTCCTCTTGATTTTCTAGCAATTTTTATGGTGGTTGAATTCTAGAAAGCTGAGACTTCTGTTTTATTTGACACTTCATGATGTGCCATGTATTTCTTTTCTTAATAAAAATAAAATGAATAACATGATGTTCATCTATTTTAAAAAGAGGGTAGACCTAGGCTAGAGACCTACCATCTAGCTAATTTTTAAAGGCTAGGGGTGTTGCCACCTGGACTTGCATGTTTAATCTTAAAAAAAACTTAAGAATAAAATGATTTTTTAAATAATATATTATTCTTAAATTAATTTTTAATATTTTTAGACATTATTTTGTAAAATTTTATTATATTTTTACGTTGTTCTTGAACTTTTTTTTTTACTTAATTGTTTTCATGTGATTATTGATTTTTGTTGTAATGTAATTAAATGAAGAAAAAATTTAGAAAAATAAACTTACTAAATCTTATTGCATGTATTACTAGCGAAGTTGATCTCTATTAATTTGATATATTGTATTTTTAATATTAAAAAAATAATGTTGTCTTGTAATTTTTTTAAAGACAAACCACTTTTCTATCAATGTTGTTAGATTTACCAAGATAATTGAATCAATCAATGCTCAAATGGTTTAGTTTGTAATCCATAAGGATTTAGATTGAAGGGTTTCAAAAATGATCAACTAAGCCATGTTTATTGACTATTCCAAAGAGTTCTACTATTATACATATGTATGCATGTGTAGAATTAAAAATATTTAAAAAAAAGAAAAAAAAGACGTTTACTTGCAAATTATTTTGTGTTGGGTGAATGTCTTTGTTTGCATTTTTTCATACATACACACATAATTTTCATTTGCAAATTATTTATGCATGTATTGAATTAAAAAAAAGAATTGTTAAAAATCATATTAATTTATGAAAATTAGATTTAATCTATGATAAATAAACAAATAATTATAGATAAATCATATTAAGCTCATAAAAAATTAAATAACATCTAGTATAATTAAAAAATAATTGTTATTCAAAGAATTCTAAATAAAAGAAAAGAAGAGAAGATATACAAATTAACAAATAAACTTAAGAATTATTTTATAAAAGGACATAAAAGGAATTATATATATATATATATATATATATATTAAAAAAAAAAGATCTCACACAAAGAAAAGCCCAAGAGAATGACTTTTTCAAGCCTGGATTTGTGTGTAATTTTGTTGCTTTTTATACTATTTAAATAAATAAATGACACATTATCCTTTATGTTAGTTGACTCAAATTATTTAAGGGTAATCAGAATAACAGAGCTATGAGCTCCCCTAAAATATCCTACAAAAAAACCTTAAAATACCAAAAAACTAATTTGTCAACCTATTAAACCTGAAAAACGATACAAACAACAAAATGAGCGATCCAAATAAGAAAACGAAATTAGAGAAAATATCACATCCTCGACCTAAACCTGGTTTTTAGGATACATTGAGGTTTAAAACAATATTACATGACTCTCATCTAATGGGGCATGCTAACATTTAATGAGTCTTTTTAAGAGTGTGTTTGCGGTTGTTTTCTAGAGTATTTTTCATTTAAAAATACATTAAAAAATATTTTTGATATCAACACCTAAAAATGATATAAAAATACAAAAAAATTATTTTAAAAAAAATAAAATAAAAATTCAAATTTTTTCAAAAATACTTTTGAAAATTACTCCCGAACACTCCAAATTTGTGGTTGAAAAATGATGTTAACGACTAGTTTTTTTTCTTCCCTTTACGCTGAAATTCATTGAGTTTCTCCTCTTAAGAAAAAGACTGGAAAATGAGGGGAGGAATATTTTGTACCATAATATGATTTTTAAAAATTAAAGGGGTCAATTACCTAACTAATTAGAAAAATAAGGGATTAAAATGAAACTTTTCAAATAAATTAAAAAATCACAACCTATTTTACCCGTGCTTATCAATTTAGTCATTTTTTAATTAGAGTGTGCTAATTTGAAATTAAAATGGATGAATTATACAAAGTAAAAGTTTAAATAAAAATAAAAATAAAAATTTCACTGTTTAAATTTCAATTCATATTAATTTGTGAGATGGTGAATATTAATATAAAAATAGAAGCTGTTTTACTATATATTAAAATTAAATTAACAAATACATGTAATATGGTTAATTCCAACCAGCTGGATTTTCGTCTCTGCCCTTTCCTATAACCCTATGATTTGATTCCATTCGTTAAACAAGTCCGTGATTTTTTGTTCGTCGCTCTCATCTGGGCAAATAATGCAGTCAAGCAAATGGCAGCTGACAGCAGCATGGGACAATCCACTTTGTTTCGTTTGTTTTTATCATCTTATTATTTTATTTTTATCAAAACTCATCAAGCATTTTCTTTTTATTAAAATTTAATTCCAAATAAAACAAAGTTTAAAACATATATATTTGTGATTTCATGTTAGAATCTTATAGTTATTAATACAATGGTTACTAGATATTTATATAATCATTTACTTCAAATGTTAATGAAATTAATCTATGCAAACTGATACAAACATCGATGTTGATAAAGAAAAAATCGAAGACGACAAATTCCTCAGAATAATCTATTACCATTAACAAGAAAGAAACAGCACTCGTGCCCAGTGGAGGGTTTAAATGCTCGGGAAGAGCAATGTACGGTATAATTTATTCTAAGTTTGGCAATTTCTAATTTTCAAAATTTGGAATGTGAGCCTGACACGTCGTAGGGTTGACCCGCTGTCTCCTGACATGGCGACAAGTACGTTCGAAGAGAGCACGAAGTCTCAAGCCCAACCCTCTCAAAGTCAGATTCCGTTATGTTATTTTAGTTTCGATGTGTGTTTTGGATAAAATGATGGGACATCAAATTTTGTTTTTTCATTACATTATATGGGTTAATGTATTCTAAGTTTTGTAAATGTTGGCGAGTGTTTACTATATTTTGGCGTCGATTAGTCTTGTTCTCCTTTCCGTAGGGGCTGAATGCTGATTATAGGCAAGGAGTCAAGATAAACATACCAAATTAAGGGATACCTACCCTGATCTTTGGACGAAACCCACGCTCAATCCTTCGTTCACCATCGAAGCTAAAAGCACATTTAATCTCTCTTTTTTTCCTTTCCCGTTGGTTTTCTGGGCTGTTTAGCTAGAATTGCGCGATGAAGTTGAACACAGCCAATCACCAGATTTGTAAGTTTCAGAAAATGCTAGCTTATGGGTTGGCGATAAGGTCGTTACTTGATAGCTATTTCTGTTTGAACTTGTTCCTTATACTTGTATTGTTGACATTTTCAAGTTTATTGATTCAACAATGAGATTTTACGTTTAATGTCATAGGTGCTGGCATGCTGTGGCTTGTTTGATTGTTCGAGGTTAGGGTGAAAAATATTTGGTCTTTTCATGTTGAGAGAGAATTCAAAAGAAGTTCATCCTGACTGAGAAATTATGGGTGGTAAGTAAAAACATTTCCTGAATTACCAGGGCTCACTGCATTCTGCATCTATGGATAGATTTGGACATTACAGTCGCTCAAAGGATTTGTGAGTATTGCAATACGATGAAAACAGTGTTTGAGTTATAATTAACAGTGGGAGAGTAGTGTTATCGATATCTACCTTCGATGATGGGCCGATTTGTTTCGAGAGAAAGGGAGCTTGAAGTTGATCTTGAAAGTGGTGGGACAGCCAGTGATGAGGATAGAACGAGCGATCCCATCTCAGAAAATGGACAAGCCAAGACATTTTTGAAGGAGACATGGACAGGGCCAGTGGGTTTTCAAGGATCGGTGAATTTATCGAACTTCGGTGAGGTTGGTGCCGAGGATGTGGAGTTGTTGATAGACAGGAATTCAGAAGAAAAGGAGGGCCAACAGAAAGCCTCCGTGGATAGGAATGATGTCCAAGAGAAACATTTACAGAAGAGTTTGAGAAAACCTCCCAAGCCACCGAGACCTCCTAGAAGTCTGTCACTGGATGCTTCTGACAAGAAGTTGATGAAAGAAATCGCCGAGCTTGCCATGAGAAAACGTGCCAGGATTGAAAGACTGAAAGCGCTAAAGAAGATGAGAGCAGAAAAGGCGTCATCTTCGAGCAGTAGCTTATCTGCCATGTTCATCACAATCATCTTCTGCCTCATTATTATCTATCAAGGTATGAAGACTTTCAGAAGTTTGATTGGTCTTGCACCAAGAACTCTATTCCATACAACTCATATGCTGCATTTTTTCTAGTATATTCACTACCAAGCTGCATTTTTTTGTCCAAAATTTGTCAAGGTAACAATAAATATGTTCCCACATGCTTATAGACAGCTCATACGAAAATATGTCATGGAAACTGTACAGTAAATATGAGCGAAATGTGCATAATATTTTTCTGATTTTTCTTCTTCCTGGAATCACACGCTTAGGGTTTTGTTTAATAACTTTATCAGTTTGTTATTCATCAAAAAACATCATTGGTTTCTACTGAATGTCACGGAATCCAAGTGAAAAGTTTCAAATATTTTTGCTGTTTTTTTCTTCGTAAAACCGAGTAAAGTTTGTGTTAATTTATAACAATCAAAGTGCATCAAATCGGTACTTCCTCCTATCAAAGTCTGCAGAATAGGCGGACAACTCCGAGTTGTAAATATGTCAGTCGGGGATGCGTAGTACAGCTGCACAGCTTCATCATTTACATGTCTTATGTGGCTAGGTAGTGATAATTGAGCTTCATAAGCCATTAACATCATCTCATCATGCAGAGTTGCTTCAACGTCAGCGTGATTAGGACTCAACTCCGGCGAGTCTTCATCCAGGAGCAAACAATCTATTTCAAGATCAAAGTCACGCATCCTCTTTCAAGTGCCCAGCTCTGCTTCTTTGATGCAGTGAACTCAACCAACCTACTGCTAAACATGAAATGAAAAACCTCGAATTTGGCTGCTGCGGAATTACCAGAGCAGTATCTGAAAACTGAAAAAATCCCTGCTTTTTTGCTTTTATTCCATGCTCGATCAATAATTCATCCCAACTTCCCACCAGGCGAAAACACCCGGTTATTTTTTTTTGTCTGGAAATGATGGCTTAAGATTGTAATATCATGTTTGGTTCTCAGGTTTTCTCTAGTTTCATGAACCATGCTTCAGATGCATGGCCATCAAAATACCATTTTTACTCGCTTGATCCTTGTATCGAAATTCTGTAAAAGTTCTTCAGATGTGAAGTTTTTCTGATGCTGAAGTCAAATCTGCCTGGATTCCTCTCGTTCTGCTTTTTCCCACAAAAGAACAACTCTTTACTCGTTTGTTAAATGCCAGTTAATCCTGCTGTTCTATTCAATTATACCTCTTGCCTGATATTAACAAAAGGACAAGGACTGCTCTGTAACAGGCAATGTGTATAGGCTTTGAACTTAACTGCTCGTTAAATCGCTATTTAAACTTGCAATCTCTTTTTATTCATGCTTGTCTTATCTTATGCAGATATAGCCATTGCTGTAAGAATTGAATCTTATAACATATAGAAATTATATTCATGTCGAATTATCAAGAACAATAAACTGTATAAACTATAAAGCGGAAGCGTACCTGAATCCATATCCAGAAGTCACTATCTAGAGTCGTACGGATGACCTTCCAGATTAACACGTTCTCCTTTGAGAACCCTTTTGTTCTCTTTACCTTAACCTTAGTTCTCTCTGATAATGGGATGTCAGTGTGAGAATGTAGCAACACGTGTAATCTGGGGACCATAACCATATATATAGGCAACTAAGTGCCCTTTAGTATTTCTATTTTATCCCATCACTAAAACCAGAATAACCCTTTAATCTCTACACATTAAAGGTCCACACCCTATTAGATACACCAAACCCAATTGCCTAAAAATACTTAGCAGATCATTTTAATTAGGCTTTACTTTATTTGACAATCCACAAACACATAATTATTCTCATATAAGCCCAACGTTGGATTAATGATCCAACAATCTCCCACTTGGGCTATATGTATAACTTTATAATTATGTTTTGCAAAATAACCAAAATGAGCTCAATCTTTGCTGTCATTAACAAATGTATCTATAACCAATACGGTCCAATAATCATATCAGCATAGGATCTAAGCGGTATTCGTTACAATTATCGTAACTCAACCATCAAAGGTCACGCATGCTAATACAACTAAATGACATGGATCATGATGTGGATGTGTAGCATGGAAATTTCATGCAATATGATCTTAACATGCCTATTTCCAACTGGTCCACCCTTAAACCTTAGTGAGATCATACCATACTAAAAATCAGAGTGTAAATTAAACCAAAGACTTTATTTCTGCAGAAAATAAACTCATAAATATTCATAAACTGAAAATTTGTCTATATCATAAAAGCATATGAAATTACAAACTCTCTTTAAAATTGAATATCATCAATTGCCAAAACACCCATACGAGCAGTATGCTCATGAAACATTTTGGGTGGCAATCCCTTAGTAAGCGGATCCGCAACCATGGAGTTTGTACCGATATGCTCTATAGACAACTGTCCACTCTGAACTCTTTCTTTAACAACTAGGAACTTGATGTCAATGTGTTTCGACTTCGACGAGCTCCTATTGTTATTGGAATATAAGACTGCCGACTTATTGTCACAAAATAATTTTAGTGGTCTTTCAATATCATCCACTATTCACAGCCCCGTGACAAAATTCCGCAGCCATACTTCATGATTGGATGTCTCATAACATGCTATGAACTCAACTGCCATCGTGGAAGAGGCTATAAGTGACTGTTTAGTACTCTTCCAGGAGACAGCACCTCCAGCTATCATGTAAATATAGCCTGACGTAGATTTCATACTATCTTGGCATCCAGCAAAATCGGAGTCGCTATACCCAATTATCTCCAGATTAGCTAAACTCCGATATGTGAGCATATAGTGTTTTGTTCTTTGTAAGTACCGTAAGACCCGTTTAGCTGCTTTCCAATGGTCTATTCCTGGATTGCTTAAATATCTGCCCAGTATACCAGTAATGTATGTAATATCCGGACACGTACAAACTTGAGCATACATTAGACTCCCTACTATTGAAGCATAGGGAATCTTCTGCATTTCCTTTTACTCAAAATCATTCTTAGGGCACTGATTGAGACTAAATTTATCTCCCTTAGCCACAAGGGTATCTCCAGGTCTACAGTCTTGCATGCCATATCTCTTAAGAACCTTTTCGATATAGTTCTTTTGTGATAATCTAAGAATACCTCGAGAGCGATCTCGATGTATCTGAATACCTAATACAAAAGAGGCTTCACCAAGATCTTTCATCTCAAAATTCTTAGTTAGAAATTTCTTGGTTTCATGCAATAAGCCTATATCGCTGTTGGCAAGCAAGATGTCATCGACATACAAAACCAGGAAAATATATTTACTCCCACAGAACTTATGGTATATACAATCATCGACCAAATTCATCTCAAAACCAAACGAGATGATCACTTGATGAAACTTGAAATACCATTGTCGAGATGCTTGTTTGAGTCCATAGATGGATTTCTTAAGTTTGCAAACCATATTCTTTGGGTCTCCAGACACAAAGTTTTCTGGTTGCACCATATAGATCGTCTCATCAATGTTACCATTGAGAAACGCAGTCTTTACATCCATCTGATGTAACTCAAGATTGAAATGTGCCACCAATGCCATTATAATTCTGAAAGAGTCTTTCGAAGATACCAGAGAGAAAGTCTCTTTATAGTCAATACCTTCTTTCTGTGTAAAGCGCTTTGTAACAAGACGTGCCTTGTACTTCTCCACATCACCTTTCGAATCCCTTTTGGTCTTAAATATCCATTTACAACCAATGGGTTTCACACCTTCAGGCAATGGGACAAGATCCCACACATTGTTGTCTTTCATTGACTTAATCTCTTCATTCATAGCATAAATCCACTTTTGAGAGTTAGAACTTTCAATGGCTTGATGGAAGTTGATTGGATCATCTTCCATCACTCCAATATCAACCTCATGTTCTTGGAGAAATACAATATAATCATCTGATATTGCACTTCTTTTCTTTCTGGTGGATTTTCTTAATGACATAGATTCTTGAGGTGCTCGAGGTTGTTCTTCTGGAACAATTTCTTAAATATGAGGTGCTTCTACATTGTCTTGATTTGTTGTGTCTTCAACATGGTCAAAATTAGAATCTTGACCAATGCTAATGACACCTGTGGGAATATCAATATATTCCTCTTCAAAGACAAAGTCTTTATCTTTATCACCTCCCGCAAACTCGACATCCTCAAAGAATCTGGCATTTCCTGTCTCAAAAATCGACTTTGTTATGGGATCATAGAATTTATACCCCCTGGATCTCTCCGAGTATCCAATAAAATAGCAACTTACCGTCCTAGAGTCCAGTTTCTTTTCATTAGGCCTATAAGGCCTTGCCTCAGCTGGACATCCCCAAACATGCAAGTGTTTTAGACTAGGTTTTTTACCTGTCCAAAGTTCATAAGGGGTTTTGGTAGTGGCTTTAGTGGGTACTCGATTAAGGATATATGCTGTAGTCTTCAGTGCTTCTCCCCAGAGTGATTCTGGTAAGGTAGAATGACTAATCATACTTCTTACTATGTCCTTAAGCGTTCTGTTTCATCTTTCAGCAACACCATTCATACTGGGCGAACCTGGCATAGTGTATTGTGGGACGATACCGCATTCATCTAGGAATTTAGCAAATGGTCCTGGACGTTGTTCTCCTGAACCGTCATATCTACCATAGTATTCACCACCACGGTCAGATCTGACGCTTTTAATCTTTTTACTGAGTTGATTTTCAACTTCAGCTTTATAACTTTTGAACACATTCAGTGACTGTGATTTTTCACTTATGAGATATACATAGCCATATCTGGAAAAATCATCTATGAACGTTATGAAATATTGTTGACCATTCCAAGCGACCGTAGGAAATGGCCCACAAATATCCGTATGTATGAGTTCTAAGATGTCCATAGTCTTGTTGGCTATAAATCTCCTTGTATTGGTTTGTTTACCCTTAATACAATTAACACAAATATCAAAATTTGTAAAATCTATGGGATCGAGAATTTCATCTGACACAAGTCTCTCTATTCTCTTTTTAGAGATATGACCTAATCTTTTGTGCCATAATACACCTGAATTCTTGCTAGTTAATTTTCTCTTGGTATCTCGTGTACTTAATTGTAGGGATTCATTAAATGAAATAATGATATCAATCAAATAGATATTATCATAACCAGATAACGAAACATGACTAGATAATTTGGAATCATAAAACAAACTAAATTTTCCATTCTCAAATGAACAAGAGTAACCGGATTTGTCCAAAGCAGAAATAGAAATCAAATTTCATCTAAAAGATGGTACAATAAAAGTTTCATCAAGATCCAAATAAAGTCTGGTCTTTAACAATAATCTAAATTTTTCAATTGCCTCAACTTGAACCGTCTTTCCATCACCTACATAAATGCATCTTTCAACATCATTTGGCTTTTGGCAACTCAGGCAACCCTGCAATGACACACTGATGTGAGTTGTTGCACTAGAATCTAACCACCACATGTGTCTAGGTACCGAAGTTAAATTAACTTCAGAACAAACCAAAGCAAGAAGCATACCTTTCTTAGCACACCAAGCGTGATAGTTGGTGCATTGCTTCTTTTTATGCCCTTCAGCACCATAAAAGAAACAACTAGTACCAACGGAATCATGTGATTTCGTTAACTGTTTCTTTTGAGATACTGTACCTGCAGCTTCCTTAACATTCTTTCTTTTCCTTACCTTGTCTTTAAAGGCAGCGGCTAAGTGAGCACTTTCTGTCCTATCTTGCTTAAGCCTTTCCTCTTCCTGAACACAGTGTGAGATGAGCTTATTCAGATACCAAGTCTCTTTCTGACAATTATAGCTCATCTTAAACTGGTTAAATTGTGCAGGAAGAGATATTAAAATCAGATGCACTAGCAAGTCCTCAGAGAGATCAAGCTTAAGTGCTTTGAGCTTGGAAGCAAGATGAGACATCTCCAAAATGTACTCCCTTACATTGCCTTTGCCTTTATACTTCATTGAAATGAGACTTGTCAAAAGTGTACCGATTTCAGCCTTTTCATTCTTGACAAATCTCTTTTCAATATTGGCAAGGAATTCCTTAGCTGTAGTGATATGATCAGACATTGTGCCCCTGAATGCTTCTGGAATGGCTCTTTTCATGATCATCATACACATGCGATTTGATTTCTCCCATCTTTCCATATCCCTCTTTTCATCAGAGGTACTCTCATCCTTAAGAGGTGAGGGAGAATCAGTCCTTAACGCAAGGTCGAGATCCATAACTCCAAGAACAATCAAAAGATTGTCTTTCTAGGACTTGAAGTTAGAGCCATTGAGCATAGTAATTGAGTTGATACTAGCAGTTATATTTGCAGGATTAATCGCTGAAAAGAGAACAACAACAATTGAAAACAAGCTCACAAACAAGACTTATATTAATAGCAAAAATAATTCAAATAAAGGTAAAACCCATTTTAAGATATCGGGCACTCTATTAATATTTTATCTTTGGATAAAAAATTAATTTGTAGGTGATATCTTAACATAGTAATCAAACATTGATAATAAAAACATGTCAAAAATAAATCGGCCTTTGGGTCGATTAATTAGTCACATGTAAAACCAAATAATCATCACATGTTAATTACTACAAGTGCACATGCATTTACTTTAAATATTGACCTTCCTTTGGGCCAATCAATAAGAACATAAATCGCATACACATAACCCTTTATATTTCAAAATGAAATTAATTTCCACAAAAGAGATCACTTTGGTGACATATTATTTTAATTAATTCATTGAAAAATATATAAATCACTATACCAATATTTGAAAAATAAATTTGCACTTTTTTTTTACAAAGTCAATGGTTGACTTTGACCGTTGACCGTGAGGCTGGACCGGGTTGGGCCAACTCGGATCCTAAACCAGCCTGCTAAATTCATATTTTATTATGGGCTAAAATTTTCTACAAGCCAAAGCCCATAATACAACATAATCTATGTGGGTCTAAAGTTCATAATACAATATAATTTATATGGACCTAAAGCCCACAATTTTTTTTTTGTTGGGGCCGAAGCCCAAAACAAAAAAAAAATTACCACAAGGCTGTTAGGGCCTATGAAACAATAATCTTCTGGAGGGCCCATAAAAAAAATAATAAATAATCATGAAAGCCCGTTAGGGTTTGTGAGGACAACCTATAAACCCTAAAAATAATTTGCAAATTACAGCCACAATTATTATTATTATTATTATTATTATTATTATTATTATTATTATATACTTTCACCAGATTATTTCCTTAAACTGGCAGCCAAAGGGCTGCCAGTTAAATTACATCTTTACTGGCAGCCCTTCGGCTGCCAGATGATTTCTTGCACCAGTGCTGCCAAAGCCAGCGCTGGTTAAATCTTGATCTTCACTGGCAGCCCGAAGGCTGCCAATTTTATCACTTCACTGGCAGCCAATCGGGCTGCCAGTTCTCATCACCAGCGCTGGCTTTGCAAGCCAACGCTGATTATATATATATATATATATATATATATATATATTGGCAGCCTACGGGCTGCCAATATATTTCTTCAACTAGTAGCCAAAAAAATTCTCATCTCTAATTAATTTCCTAATAATTCAACATGAAATAGGCTCTGATACCACTTGTAAGAATTGAATCTCATAACATATAAAAATTATATTCATGTCGAATTATCAAGAACAATAAACTGCATAAACTATAAAGCGGAAGCGTACCTGAATCCATATCCGGAAGTCACTATCTAGAGTCGTACGGATGACCTTCCAGATTAACATGTTGAGAGCCTTTTTGTTCTCTCTACCTTAACCTTAATTCTCTCTGATAATGGGATGTCAGTGTGAAAATGTAGCAGCACGTGTAATCTGGGGACCATAACCATATATATAGGCAACTAAGTGCCCTTTAGTATTTCTATTTTAGCCCATCACTAAAACCAGAATAACCCTTTAATCTCTACACATTAAAGGTCCACACCCTATTAGATACACCAAACCCAATTGCCTAAAAATACTTAGCAGATCATTTTAATTAGGCTTTACTTTATTTGACAGTCCACAAACACATAATTATTCTCATATAAGCCCAACGTTGGATTAATGATCCAACAATTGCATCATAATAATTACTATCTATATTTCATGAAATAACAAAAAAAAAATCCTCAATTTGTATGCATTCAATTTTATCTATAGAACTTTTCATGACTTCCAAGCTCAAGGCTTCATGAATTTGAGCAAACAGTCAAAAATCTGTCTCAACTTGAATGTTTCTCATACCTGCTCATACAGATGTAATGTCTCTAACCTTGCATAAATAAATCAAAATCAAATTAAATAAACTTATAGTTAAGAAAAACAGAAAACATTTCTTTTTGAAAAAAAGGCACATGTAAACTCAACTTAATCCACCTTTCCCCCTCAATCTTTCATGCTTGTTCCCTTCTCTCTCAATTTCTTACCAACTCTCTTCGATTGGAGATAGTTATATCCTCTTTTTCATTGCCCCTCTAACAATCTCTCTCTTTCTCAATCTTTTGCTCTTTTTTTTAATCAACCCTCGATACCCATCTTAATAAACCTCATTCTCAACATCTAATTGTTTTTCTCTTTGACTCAAAGTGATCGTTCTCATCTCTCTCTCACTACACCTCTGGGAAGCTCTCTATTTTTTCACCCCGTAATTCTTTTCGATCTATTGCAATTAAAAAACTATATAAATCACTTCGTGATTCGAAGATTTTGTTCTTTTTAGGGAAAAAAAACCATTTTTAACCTAATTTATCTATTACAATTTTACTAATTGAATATTAAAATTATAAAATTTCTTAGGTCTTGTTCTTAATTTTCAAGGTGAGTTTGCATTTGTTTTTTTTAAAGAGAAAGAAAAAGAATTATATTTGAAGAAAATGATTTTATCTGTATATTTCTCTGTTTGACAAAGAGCTCATTTATATATTATGAGCAGAGCATGCAATACACATGTTTAACAACTAATCGTAACAACTTCTTAACTGTCAAGAGAAATCAATTACATATTCTTTTCTTTTACATATTCTCTTCTTTGGATTAGTTACAGGAAAAACACATGTCTGAATTAAAACTGCCAGCTGTAACACAGGTCTTCCCTTCTTCTTATTCTTCTTCCTTCTTCAGTAAACTTGTAATCCACGAAACCTTAGCCACCCTTCAGATTCTCATAGCTTCTGTAAGTAGCTTATCCACGGATAAAAATAACTAATAGCTTATCCACGGGTAAAAATAAACACGTAAAAAATTTAAGTTTATTTTTATAATAATTTTTATTTATAATATTTTATATCTAATGTTATTGGGAAAAAAGATAATTTATAAAAAAAAATAGATAAACAAATTTACCTAGGTTATTTACAATTAAAAAATATATAAATCCCTTCCCATTTCGATCACACTATTTCTTTTAGGCGGAAAAAAAAATTATTTCTAACATATTTTATCTATTATAATTTTACTAATTAAATATTAAAATCTAATAACATTTATTTTTGTTTTGTCATTTATTTAGTTTTTTATTTTTTTTAGTATTGTTAGGTGTTTAAATTTCTTTTTATTATAGATAAGACATTCAAAATAATGATAATAATTATTTTTTTCTTATAAATACGTAAAACTAATATATATATGACCTATTTATTATTATTCTAAAATATTTTTAATATAAGAATATAAACAATAAATTTTACAATCAGTTTCCTACATATGAAAAAAAATCATTTAGCTGCAGCAACATTCAATCATTTTTTAATTGAAAAATTTTTGTTTCTAACAGATTTTATCAATTATAATTTCACTTATTAAATATTAAATTAACAAAATACAATACATATAAAATCAATAAATTTTCTATATGAATAAAAAAATCTAGCGCATAGCGTGAGCTAATCCAATCGTATAATCTATTTTGGAGAGACTTTACCATATGGGTGAAAATAAAATATATTTTTATTTTTGAAATGGGTTTTCCCAAAATTATTGAGTATTTTTTTAATATTTTATTTGTATCTTATCATATACGATTGAAGTCCAACACCAAGCAAAATTGTTGAGAAAAGACATGCGAGAATCCCATAAATAAATTCAAAATAGTTTTTATTATTTTTTAATTTTTTTTCTCAATATTGAGAAAAGCTTGCATTGCTGTTGACTGCTGTGTTCATCTCCAAGCTCAAGTCTACAGTTGCTGGCATCCACTGTATACAGTGTTATTGTTGTCGTTCCTTCCAGAAGTTGATGGAGGTTGCTTCAACAGAGGCTGAAACCTTGAAAGGAAAGTCACAATGATGCTAACCTGAGCCCTTGCTGTTCCACCTCAGCAATTGAAATGATAAAAATATTTTATACTAATTAAAACATAAAATAAAATGAAATAAAATAATATTATTTTTTATTTGGGTTAAATTTCTGTTCATTTCAGAATTTTTGGTCAAATTCTAGCCGAAATACGCAGAAATCATTTCTTCTATGTCGTTTTAGCTAAAAAATATTTTTTTAAATAATAAATAATTTAATAATATCAATTATATTTTTTAATCAGACCGTTAGATTGAGATAAAATTTTACGAGGAGTCTTTTTACATATTTATATATATTATGTTAAAATTTCAGAGAAATCAAAGAATTTAATGACCTTGTGAGATTAATGATAATATTCTTGTAATATAATACATGCTCACAATTTTATTTAGAAAAATTATTTTATTGTGTCTTTTTTAGATTAAATTACATAATTTTATTTTTAGATTTAAACTAATTTTTTTCAAATTAACACATATACACATATAAATATATAAATAATACAACCCAAAATAACAAGCTGAAATAGGAAAATTCCATTCCAATTATAAGAATAAAACACCAACCAAAACCAAATTATCAATCTTGGGTTCAACAGGCTCTCTATTGGACCGAGCTTATACCCGATCTGTTTTCAAGGCCGGGCCCTTAAATGAAAAAATAGAGGAGGAAAGTGAACCGCTTTCGTTGTTGTCGGTTCCACAGAAAATATAAGAGCCGAAAGGGACCAATCAGCAAATCGCGAAAGTTCTTTCCATCTCACAAACGGTACTAATATATAACAAGACGACACTACTACCCTAGCCTCCTCCTCCTCCTTCCTCGCGATCTCTCTCTCTCTCCTCTCTTAACCTTTTAGGGTTTTATTTCTCCTTAACATCCTGATTTCAATTCATTCAATCCCAAAATTGGCTGGATAAGATAGATTTGGATGGGTACGGAGAGGAAGAGGAAGGTCAGTTTATTCGATGTGGTTGACGAGACGTCGGTTTCCGCGAAGATCGTGAAATCAAACGGAGCGATGAGTAACAATACCAATGGAGGAATTAGTTTGATAAACCGGTGGAATGGGAAGCCCTACTCACAGAGATACTATGATATACTAGACAAGAGGAAGAATTTGCCTGTTTGGCATCAAAAAGAGGAGTTCTTACAGGTTTTGAAGAAAAATCAGGTTATCATACTTGTTGGTGAGACTGGTAGTGGTAAAACTACTCAGGTTTGTTCCCTTTTCTTTTCTTTTTCTTTGGTTTGTCTACTGTATGTGTGTTGATTTGTTTGTGTAATTATCTAGTTACTGATCGATTATCTTTTTTTTGCCCGCAAATACTTTGGCAGGGAACTAGTACGATTAGGTTATCGTAGTTTAAAAAAAAAAATAGAATTTTAGTTTGAATAATAGAAGTAAAGAGAACTTTTTGAGAAGGAAATGGTGGATTATTTGTCTACTACAGTTACATGCATTTTCATTTTTTTTATATAAAAAACAGTGTGGTTATGACTTAGTTCTTGGCAATATAATGTAATGGAAACTAAAAAACATAGCGATAATTAACTGATGGGAAATTATGATGGTACAGATTCCTCAGTTTGTTTTGGAAGCTGTAGACTTAGAATCTCCGGATAAACGTAGGAAGATGATGATTGGATGCACCCAACCTCGAAGGGTGGCTGCAATGTCTGTTTCTCGACGTGTTGCTGAGGAGATGGATGTTACAATTGGTGAAGAGGTTGGTTATAGCATCCGTTTTGAAGACTGTAGCAGTGCCAGAACGGTTTTGAAGTGAGATGTTGGCTCCCTTATGTTACTTATTTTTCTCTAAGATTCTTGGATTTAAGTTGTGTGCTCATTTTTCTTCTCCTTTGTGGCAGGTATCTCACTGATGGTATGCTTTTAAGAGAGGCAATGACTGATCCACTTTTGGAACGGTACAAAGTAGTAATTCTTGACGAGGCCCATGAAAGAACTCTATCAACAGATGTACTATTTGGGCTTCTTAAAGAAGTGCTGAAAAACAGGCCTGACCTGAAGCTAGTTGTAATGAGTGCAACACTTGAGGCTGAGAAATTTCAGGGTTATTTTGGTGAAGCACCGCTTATGAAAGTTCCTGGCAGGCTTCATCCAGTTGAAATTTTCTATACACAGGAGCCTGAGAGAGATTACCTTGAGGCAGCAATTCGGACAGTTGTTCAGATACACCTGTGTGAACCTCTTGGAGATATACTCGTTTTCCTAACTGGGGAGGAGGAGATAGAAGATGCTTGCAGAAAAATAACAAAAGAAGTTGGAAATTTAGGGGACCAAGTGGGGCCAGTGAAAGTGGTGCCTCTGTATTCCACTCTTCCACCAGCCATGCAGCAAAAAATATTTGATCCTGCTCCTCCTCCACTTCAGGAGGGTGGCCCTTCTGGAAGGAAGATAGTGGTGTCAACAAACATTGCAGAAACTTCTTTGACTATAGATGGTATTGTTTATGTTATTGACCCTGGCTTCTCGAAACAAAAGGTTTATAACCCACGAGTGCGGGTGGAGTCTTTGTTAGTTTCCCCCATATCAAAGGCTAGTGCCCACCAGAGATCAGGACGTGCTGGAAGAACTCAACCAGGCAAATGTTTTAGACTCTACACGGAGAAAAGTTTCAACCAGGATCTTCAGCCTCAGACCTATCCAGAGATATTGCGTTCAAACCTTGCAAATACAGTTCTAACATTGAAGAAATTGGGGATTGATGATCTGGTGCACTTTGATTTCATGGATCCTCCTGCCCCTGAGACTTTGATGCGAGCATTGGAGGTGTTGAATTATTTGGGAGCATTGGATGATGAGGGGAACTTGACAAAGCTTGGGGAGATCATGAGTGAATTTCCCTTGGATCCTCAGCTGTCAAAGATGCTTGTCGTGAGTCCAGAATTCAACTGTTCAAATGAAATTCTTTCAATTTCAGCCATGCTTTCAGGTATGTTCTGGTACTATGTTTCTTTTCTTTACAGTTGTCTTGAGTCTAAATGATATAAGGGGAATAGGTGCCAATGGGTTGCAGTATTATCAGATGCATCCCTCTCTATATGGCATGTGTGCAGCCAGTTTTCTGTGCACCCCATTAGTTGTTTAACTGCATGCATGCGATTGCCAGTATGCATGTGTGCAGTTAAAGAACTTGTGTCCTATTAGGTCACCATCAGCAACTGTCTTGTATGGGTCCCATGCCCCCGGATGGCATGTACCATCGGATTCTAAGTAAGTGCTGATGCAGATAGTTGCAGTTTCTCAGTATTATCTCATGAAGCAAATGGTATCGTCTCGCCTGTATGCATCCGCTGACCTACCATGGGCCTCTTCTGTGGTAACCAAATTCTTTCTTTAGTACCCAATTGCTTTGTCCGCCCTAGGGAGGCTCATAAGGCTGCCGATGAAGCAAAAGCAAGGTTTGGGCACATCGATGGGGATCACCTCACGCTGTTGAATGTGTACCATGCATACAAGCAAAACAGTAAGGGCTTCTCTTACTCTATTTCTCTATTTAATGTCGATTCATCTGAATTAGTTGTAGTTTTAATTAGGCTCTTACCATTGGTGAATGGATCGCAGATGAGGATCCATCTTGGTGCTATGAAAATTTCGTCAATCATAGAGCACTGAAGGCTGCTGACAACGTAAGGCAACAGCTTGTGCGTATCATGGCCAGGTTTAACCTCAAGTTATGCAGCACCGACTTCAACAGCCGTGACTACTACATCAACATAAGAAAAGCTATATTAGCCGGATATTTCATGCAGGTTGCTCACCTTGAACACAGTGGACACTACCTCACAGTGAAAGACAACCAAGTATGTGGATGATATATGTTGGTCTTGCCAGCATGATATTTTTGCAGTGATGGTCTAATGTTCTTTTGTTCAAGGCTAATTATTGAAAGATGATACGTTATATAATAATTTTGTATTGTGGTGGTAATATGTTTTTCAGGTGGTGCACTTGCATCCTTCAAATTGTTTGGATCACAAGCCAGAGTGGGTGGTTTACAATGAATATGTCTTGACCAGCCGGAATTATATTCGGACTGTGGTAGACATTCGTGGTGAATGGTTAGTCTATCCTTCCACCAGTCCTTGTATGAGTTTACATTTCCACTCCAAGGACAAAGTATTAGAATTGTTGCTCCTAAATACATGTTTTTATTTATCTATTTTATGTGCAGGTTGGTAGACATAGCGCCACATTACTATGACTTGCAAAATTTCCCGCAGTGTGAGGCTAAGCGGGTTCTTGAAAAGCTTTACAGGAAGCGGGAGAGGGAGAGGGAGGAAAACAGGAACAGAAAATGAATGTATTGACTGATGAGTTGCTGGACCCTTCCAGTGTTTCTTATCCAGAAACTAAAAGCGTGGCTCTCCTTCAGCCACCTTTTTGGATCCAGCTGCCTGGCCAGTCTGGCCTGTACCATTTCTTTAAACGGTAGCTTTAGCATTTATATTTTTCTCTGTACTTCAAGCATCCGCATTTATTTTTGGATGTGGGATTGCTGCTGTTTTAAGGTTTAGGCGATGAACATTTGAAGAAAATTGGAACGGGTATGAATTTGCTATGCTTTGGTATTGATTTCACTCTGAACTTGCTACCGAGTGATATTATTGTACTCAGGGAGATACTTTTCTGAAGCATACCACTGATTATAACGAGTAAAATGTTCTCTGATTTAGAAAAAAAAAGAATAAAAAACCCTCGGAGGCTCTTTCGAACTTACACTGGGTTAACCAGTAAGCTACAGTATTCTTTCCTTGATCAATTTTTTCAGCAGAAACTGTGTGCTTGCAGCGCCGCTTTATTTCATTTATTACCAGCTCCAGTCGAGGAACCTTGCTGGTAAGCAGATTCTATACTAGGACCCTGTTTGCGTTGTCTTCGCAACCCTTATTTTTTATAAAATTTTATTGTTTGTTTAAATGATTAAAATTGATTTTTAAAAATAAAAAATATATTATTTAAAAAACAATTGCTGTACACTTCCTAAAAATAGTATTAAAAAGTAGTGAATTGAACCATAGGGGCGGGCCTCATGCGAGCCTTATCATGTCAAGAGCTATCCCATTATCGAAACCTATAACCATCAATAATTATCACATGACAAGCCGGCATGGTTATCACCAGCACCAACATGATTAAAGGTAAAGAGCAGGAGATCACAAGATTCTTGTCGAAAGTGTTCATAATATAAAAGCTTTATGGGGAAGGGAGGATGGCGCTCCAATTCAGGCAGTTCAAGAAGAAACATTGCACACTTTGGATCTTGATTATCTGATCATGCTCGTCCTTCCGCCAGTTTTTGATAAAGCTCATCGATTTCCAACTGCACATCATTGAATAAGTTGGAACTCAATAAGCAATTGTTAAACTCGGTGCAAGCACAAGAAGGGAGTAATTCCATTTATTTACCCGATAGTGGCTAACCAGCTTGTTTCTTTTCTTCTTCAAGGTTGCAGTCACCAAATCCCTTTCAATGTCGAAGAGGCACGACTCCAGAATCACTCCTTTGATATGTTCAAAACCTTTCAACTAATCGTGAACCAGATAATAAGATATGGGGAGGAATTAAACAAACAAAACTATCAGCTGACTTGAAGGAATGCGAATAACTTGCGAGGTTCACTGTCACATTCAATTACTAGTATCGAAATATCAAGTGAAATAGGGTGAATTTTGAAAATGGGAAAACGATTCTCTGATTGGTTTGAGATTCAGGTTCAACAGAGACTACCTTGTTTCGTTCAGCTGTAATCTTTAGCTCTGAGAGGACAAATTTCTGTAGCTGATGGAGAGAGCAAAGTTCAGTGAATGAACCCATATGGCCATTCAAGTACGCCCAGCTTTTTGTGTTTACTTCATGAAGCACTACTACTGCAACTAGCGTTGACTTACAGCTGTCCCCGTAGATCCAGATCTTAACAAAGAACATGATAATGCAATTTCAACAGGGCTTCAATTCACGTATTGATCACATGGTAAAACTTTCAATTAAGAAGTTTAGATGGAAAGATGCTTACGTCCTCAACAATTGGAGTGTTATTATATACATTTTCCAAATACTCAAGAGCAATGTATTCTCCCTGAGAAAGTTTTATAAGATTTTTCTTCCTGTCAATAATCTTAACAACTCCATTTGGAAGAATTTCTCCTATGTCTCCTGAAAATGCCAAAGAACGAAAGTTAGTACGCAGATGTAGAGGCATTCTGTTTGACAGGAAACTATGGCTGGTTAACCTGTATGAAACCACCCATCTTTCATGCTCTCTCTTGTCAGCTCTGGATTCTTGTAATAACCAGAGAAAAGGGTCTTCCCTCGGAGACATATCTCGCCACAAGGAGGATCACCAAGCGGATTGTATCCCATCTCCGGAACCTCCTCCAAGCACAGCTCATTGTATACAGCTGCTGCTCCAACTGTACCCAGCATGCACATTTCATCTGGAAAGCCCATGGTGGCTGGTCCACAGCTTTCTGTCAGCCCTGAACGAGACACGATGTGAATGGTTTATGTTCATATTAAATCAACATAAAAAGAAATGCAAGTGGATGAGAATTTGACTGCCTACAAGATTACAAAGGAACCAGTTAGTTACCATAGCCTTGGATTACAAAGGCACAGCACGTAACCCGCAAGAACTCTTCCACCTCAGTGCTCAGGGCTGCACCTCCGCATATTACCAGTCGAAGGCGGCCACCTAACCTAGCTTTGACCTAATAAAGCGAAATCAACACAATCAATGATAAAAGTTTTATGGCCAAGACGATAGTATTAATGCAGAGATAAATGAGTTTTCAATCTGTCAATTGATTGGTCAATGTATGAATTACGGTCCCACAAATTTGGAAGCAGGAAACTGGTGCGGTCATTTTCGGGAGTTGCTTACAAGCTGTGTGCTAGATTAAGAGTAAAAATACGACTTGTTGAGGGAGACCAGATACAACCTTCCTGAAGGCTAGCAGGTCTGCCAATGGCGATGCATATTTTTGTTTGTAGCCCCGGTTCATCCAACCAAGCTTGCTGTATAAAAACAGAAAAGGTGAATTCAGCAACGTTACAGAAATTGTTGTATCCAATCATTACTAGTATTGAAAACAAATTGCATTACTCAAGAGAAGATCAGCTTACTATCTATACAAAGCATCGAATATTTGCCTGCGTAGTGGACTGAGTTCTTGTAATGCCTTCTTTATACCTGAAATATAGATGAACCCAGTCTTAAACAAGAATTGTCAAACATCATTCAAAATCGATTTATGCGCGCTTGATAGATTACTATAAAAATTTCCATGCCTTCTTGTATTTTTTCAAAGACTCGAGGTACACCAGCTAAACATGTTGGCTTCAACTCCATCAAATCATCCCTCAAAGCATTCAAATCCTTCAAATCAACCCATATAATTTTGAGAAACAATCATTGCTAATCAAAGATATGAGAATTTATAGGGAAATTGAAAGTGAACACTCAATTCATATGGTGAAATTGGTACTCAGTAGAGTGTATTGACTCTTTCATTTCATTCCTTTCTCCTACAGCATCATTGTATCATGCCGGCAAGAATGACATGTTTAAATATCACTCAATAGTCCATTACAACTACAACTATCAGTAGTCATCATAATTTTTCTGCGGATACCCTGTGATGATACCCAGCATAAAGTCCAGTTTTTTAACATTTCCTCTTCTATTTAACTGATTATTAACCTGTTCGAAGTTCCAATAGTGGTGTTCCAGCAGCATACCCCATGATAATAGCCAACAGAAGCACCTTTCCGGAAAAAGTACTCCTCAATCATGCGATCAAGGACATGTGCAAGCGGCAGGAACGATAGATACACATCGTCAGGTGTCATCTGTTTTAAGCCACAAAATGTTTTTTTTAAAACAGCAAGATAGCCCAAGTAGAAGAACAATGCATGACAGTGTTAAGACATAGCAACATGTTCAAGCAGAGAACGCATGCAATCAAGATGAGAAACAGCAGATAAACCCAAGCAGAAGAAAAATACATGGCAATGTTATCACATAGCAACATGTTCAAGCAGAGAACGCATGCAATCAAGATGAGAAGTGATTTTTGTACATGCCGATCGTTAGTTAAAGTTGTCAACTAAGATAATAAGGAAAGGTTCTGACTTGCAAGGAAAAAAAAAGTTTCTCATGGTGAACTTTGGCTTGCTGAATAATTTTAAGCCAGTAGAATTAATGCATTTTGTTTATTCAAACCAATTTTTGCTTGCACACACAAATTCAAAAGGTAATCGCATAATGAGAAAACACTAAAAAAAATAATATAATATTCATTTTCCCACCTTGTCTTCAAATTGTTCCATAAATAGATCAATGCCTCTGACAAAAGCTGCAACTGTTTCATGCAATATCACAACACCTTTGGGATCTCCACTGGTACCACTTGTGTACATAATTGTGCAAATGTTGAAAGATTGAGGCGGAAATATCTCCGCTGGATTCTCTTTTCCCTAATGCACAAGACTCTTTAAAAAATTAACCACAATGGAACCAGGAAAAAGAAAAGCAGTATTGTATCAACTCCGTTCTGTCAACATGCGGAGTCGGAGCAGTACTCCCAGAAGCTGTAACTTACAATGTTCTCAAAATCACGATTTCACTCGTAAAAATGTACGAACTTACAAGTCAAATGCACATAACTTGTAAAATCGGATTCAGAAATCGAAAATTAATTAAATCATGATCTACTCAATAAACTCGGTCAAACTTGTAAAATCAGTAAACTCGGACTGATTTTACGAGCAAGGAAGTGTCTCATACCCTTCGGAACTTTATCAAAATTAAAATACGTTCATCTAGTTCTATGCAGTTCACTCTGATTCAGAATAATGTCAAATAAAGTAGGACTTTAAGTAGCATATGAAACCCTCTAGCCTCAACTACATGTTAACACTGCAACTATCTTCAGTCATCATCACACGGAAAGAGAGGACCCGGATACAGATTTACAGGAGAATTATTCTCAAACTGAAGAAGTAATATATCACCACTCAGGACAACCGGTAGATTTCATGAAGGTGAAATTATGAAATGAGCAACTAACCATGCATAGATACTCTTCCCAAGAGTATGATTTTATCCCCATTTGGGCTGCCCGATCCTTCTCTTCCTCCGTGAAGGAAGTGAAGCAAACAATTGCTGCAATCACTATCAAACTTAGTAGGATGTATTTGTCAGAAATTTATTTTTAATAAACTTGTCAATGAGTTTGAAATTACAAAGTGCAGTCAGCTTCTTTTGAAGGATAATAATATATTGAAATCTATTCTCTAATAAAAATATTTTAATTCATACAAAGTAAATTATTGGTGGATGAAATTTAAATTCAAATATTGAAAGATAAATTAAGCTTCTATCTAATATTGAAATATTATAAGAACTTTTTAAATTTTATATAATAAGAATTTAAAACAGAGATGTTCCTGTCACACACAGTTCTTGAAAACAAGTAGCTGCAACATGGTAAATGTGAGCTTCTATTCTACTGATTTTCATATCTTGATTTAAAGTATAGTGAAATACTTGTAATGAAAGATTACTCATATGAATAAGAAATGTGTTTTTTTATATAACAATTCATGGTTAACATGCTTTGTTTTTCCTTTAGTAATTCTAGAGCTTGAGTTCAAGTATTTGATAGAGATATTTTTGAGTTATTTTCTTGTTCATGAATTTTATTTCTTAGTGATTTATCGCAACTCTCCCGTATATTAGTTGAACAAAATTAAACCTAAATCATTGCAATTAGATTTTGATAACAGTCCCAGCAAATCAATAACCTAAACTGTCCACTGATACTTGCCTTTAAGCCGCTGAGCAGACGTGCAGTCAGGATTTAGCAGCTGCAGAAAGAATTGCATGTCGAATTAGAGAATCTGCAGCTCTTAGAATCAGGGGGCATGTAGAAGAGAATACATATGATCGGAAAACAGTACAAGTTTTCTTACTTCTTTCACTTTTTTGTCTTGGACAAAAACAAAATCAATCTCTGCGTGATCTATAATATAGTTTACCGCACGAGGGCCTGCATACAAGAAAACAAACTCAAAATTTTCAACTGTAGCTGTTAAAAGTTCAACCAAGTAGTCCAAAAATGAAGTTCTGAATGCCATTAGAGCCTGCTTAAATGGAGAAAAGAATCAGAAAGGTCGAGATATATGGTGCCCCTTGGGAAATATCCCTCCTGGAACATTAATATATGACTTACAGAGAGACGGAGGAATGCAGGATTTAAAACTAGAATGGGTTATCTGAAGTTCACCGTCTACTTTCATTCGAAGTAGAAAGCAAAAGGGGGAACAGTAAAAATGAAAGTTTTTAGTTGCGGAACCGATCACACCACTGGATTTACATCTTGGAACAAGAACTAGCGATGAAGCTTTCTGGATCTTTTTTTTATCCAACCGAAAGAGTGCACAGATTTTAATTGTAAATTGAAAGTATTATAATAGAAAGAAGTTTACCAATAGTATCATAGAGAGGGACGCAGACCAAACTTCGGGCACTAGAAGCCTACACAGAGACATTTGTGATTTAAAAAACAACGAACAATAAACGGAAAGTCATAGAATATTAAAGAAAGCAGACCTCCATTGCCACAATCCAGTGAGGACAGTTTGATCCATAGATCCCAACTCGGCATTCCTGCCACCAAAAATTAATTATGACACGGGAAAAATGACCACAGGGAATAAGAAAAGAAAGCTTTAAATGCCAAATCTTCAAATCCAAAGTAACTCTAATCTAAGTCCATGCTAAATACGCGTATCCATGCTTACTGCTTCAGCACCGGATGCCCGCAATGCAGAGCTGATTTGCAAGACTTCATCATAAACTTCCTGGTAAGTTTTCCAGACATAAGGCCCCACCTGAAGAAGAATCAAAGTCAAAATACAGCAACCAAAACAGCCCCAACTTTTCAATTCTACAGAACTTTCAGCTAGATATTTACCTTCCCATCAACAAATCTACGCCATCCAAGCATTTTATTTCCAGCATATTTCTTGGCAGATAAACTATGCATCAAAAGATTCTCACTGTCAAGAGACGAGTTTTATAACAAGCGCAGGAAAGTGATACCATCTCAATATCGATCCAAGCATTCAGGTTAAACTACATGGGCTGCCATTCTGCCTAAACATCTATGCTCTATCACATATAAAAGCAAACAGGTATTATTGTACCACGCTTAGTTTCTTTAACAATCTACACTTGCCAAACCACCGTAGTTTGTAGCCAGCTTTGGCTTCCACCTTAAGGTCTAGCTTTAATTTAATACTTGATAGCATAACAGAAGGATGTTGCTTGCTACAAATAGAGATTCCTACTACTCTTGCTTATCAATTTCATACCTGAAAAGATCCCAAGATGTGGTCACATCGCGATCAAGAGGAGGATATTCATTTTTGGATAGTAGATTACGATACACAGGACCAACAGAAGGTTTCCCGTCTTTTCCTTCCCTCCCCTCCTCAACCTGAGCAGCAAATTCCTTCAATGCCATTAGTTTTCTGTTCACCCGCTGCTCTACATAATACGTACAGATTTAGATACTAGTGTTCCATAAGCTCAGAAAATATTCAAGAAGCGCCATTTAAAACATTAAAGTTGGCGGTCAACTACCGTCACTGGCAAACAAAAGTCAGGAATAGCTGGCGTAACTCAACTAAAACCCTTTGACAAGGCAACTAAAATTTCAGCAACATATATAAATAATATAAGAGAATAAAATAGCATCAAAACTGAAGTTTGAAGCCAAATAACAAAGAAGGAAAAGGAAAATCAAGTTAGTTAACAAGCCCAAACTTTCTTTTAACCAAAATTAACGGTGTGTTCCTTCCTAACCGTGGCTGTGAAGTCAAGTCAATAACTGGAAAAGATAAAAGGCAATGCATGGGATGCCAAAAGGTTGACCTGCAGATATCGACACCCAGAAGGAGAAGGGAAAACAAAACGAAAAGTCTAGTGAACAAGTATCACAGCTCGGGTACGTGCTTATATAGAGTATAGACACAGTAAAATCAAGATTGAAGATTAAAAAGCACCCGTAATGATGTAATTCACAGAGTAATAAAAGATAATTAAACCGGAGAGCATGCCCGTCCAGCAAGCAAATTAATGCATTGCTTTATAGCCAAACAAACCAGCTACTACCCACTTGACTGAATACGTATCCAATGGCATGGAAAGGAAAACCCATCATAAATGCATTGCTGTATACTAAATACAATTATTTCATTTAGGAAATAACCAATATTCGTACTGGTGAAGTGACTGGGGAAAGCGACGGGATTAAAACAGTTGCATAGTTGCTGTAATTCAATGGTTAAACTAACGAGTAAGTACTTTGAATTTCTATGAAATCAAGAAAGATGAGGGTGTTAAATGAGTTGGTTGAATTGTGCTGTCGATGTTGCATTATTACTATCACTACCATTTTCATATTTGCTTGGTTCTTTCTTTTCCATCTATGATTTCTTTCTTTCTTTTTGTTAAGTGTGTTTTTCCCCTCCATTTAATATATATAATAAATGCTAAAATGAACACTCATGTTAGACCACTTCTTTCCTGAATCATAATACAAGTATCTGAATCAGCATGTATGCAAATGTTCAAGTAAAGACATTTGCATACTCTTGTAACAAGAAGATTAGACCACTTCCTTTCTTAGCAGTAATAAGAGTATCAATCTTCAACTCTTTCCTATCTTGTTTGATGCCTCCATTTATTGCTTTTAATTCCTTCTTGACAAGTCTCCAATTTTTCTCACATTTTTCACCTAACCTGGTAAATATTTTTAAGTTTCTTTTTTCTTATTTTTTGTTTCTCATTGCAATCATGTTATCAAAGTTTGTCAATTTATTCTTAGTGCAATGAGATTATGGTTCGGTGGAAAATTCAACTTTAGAGTTCTTGAAAATGTATAGTGTGGTTGTGTATTTGCATAATATAGCAAAAAGAAACGATACATATTTGAACATGGGCAATACATGATCTCATTAAAATAAAAGCTCAATGAAAAAGAAAAGCTTATAGCATCATAAGCTAGATTGCTTAGTTGATCATATAAACAATGAAACAACTCTCTTTTTTCATATTTTTTTCTTTTAATTTCATCCTTTAATAATTGGTTAATTTTTAATTGGTCATTATAATTTGTATCAAATTACTATCTCTAAGGTTATCATGGTCTCAAACAAGTGTCTCGATATTCTGTTTGTGCTTGATTTTACTAGTGTCTTTTTTATTGTACAATTAAGTAAAATGTATTTCAAAAAAATAAATTTTCAAACCTAGTGGAGTCCATTATTGGAGTCACAGGTTTAACAAGTTAAACAACAAAGTCTAGGTTGATCCAATATGTCACTATCTTAATATTAAAAAAAAAATATGACTTCAGATTTTTTTAAATCAAAACCACACATTTTACATGTCATCGAAGTTACCTTTGGATCTCCTAAATCAACCAAGTCATATCAAATCATATTCCACACAATTTAATTTCAAACCCCAGCTAAGCAAATAGTTAGGTTTGAAGGTTGACCCATTAGATCGGGTTCAATAACAATGTCAAATAGTTCCATGTGACTTAGACTGTTTTTTTTTTATATATAATTTTTTTTATAAAACCCACAACATAGCATGAGCTTGTAAATTGGTATTGTACACTAAAAAAAAAAGAGGTTTTAACTTGCTACTTAATTGTTCTTATGAACAATAAAGTCGATCCTCTTATTTTTTATCTCCTGCTCTATTTTTCTTTCATTGCCATCTTTTCTTCTTTGATTTTTTTTAAACATTGAATTTGTAATCAATTTTTTATTCAATTTTATTATTCATTATCTGATTGATTTTGATGTGGACTTCAAATTTCATTTTAGTTTACTTTTTGTAAAGTTCATAGTCTCAAATAAACATTTTGACATCTTGTTTATATTTGATTTTGTGAATGTCAATTTGTTATTATGTAATTAAGTAAAATATATTTTTTTTAAAAGAAAATGCTATAAAACCTTATAGAGTCCATTGCTTGGGTTGCGAGTTTGAAAGTTAAATCGTAAAACTCGGGTCGATCTAATTTGTCATCGTCTCAATATTAAAAAAAATCTCATCTTGAGATTTTTTAAAGTTAAACCATAATTTTTTACATGTCACTCGACTTGCCTTTCCATCCATGTCACATGAATTAATTTAAAATCAGAATTTAGGAAAAGAGTCAAGTCTGGAAATTTCAAGATTGATTCGCTAGGCTGACTATAATAACATCATAAAAAAAAAATTCAAATGATGGAGTAGTTGTATTGACTTATGGTACTCTTTTTTTTAATTTTCTTTTGCATTATTTTAACATCAATCAATCGATAACATTGATGTAATTTTCTATAAACTCAACTTCAACTAGTAATGTTGTAATAATCAAGATATTCACAGTAAACCTACGAGTGATTGAAGGACACAGCTGAATGTGGGGAAGATAAAGGGATTTGAGATGATACGATGAACATCAATGATGCATGAATATCCTCAGTAACCCCGAAACAAAGTTCAGGGAATTAAAAACTGATAAGAGGATGATATGGTGGTCGTTAGCTTTCATTGTTAAAATTAATTGTATTGAAATGACATTTGAGAATCCCTTAACCCCAACTCAACAGTGAATGGTCTAAATCATACATAAAGGTGCGATGAAAGCAAACAAACCGATTAAGGGGGTATTTGGGAGTGTGGTTGTAGATGTTTATTAAAGTATTTTTTATTTAAAAATACATCGAAATGATATTTTTTTTATTTTTTAAAAATTATTTTTGACATCAGCACATTAAAATGATATAAAAATACCAAAAAAAAATTCATTTTAATTAAAAAAATTAATTTTGATGAAACGCGGTTAGCACCACTTATCCAAACAGGGGCTAAATCAACAAAATCAAAATAAATTAATCGTGAAAATCACACCATTAAAAAAATTAGTTAATTTGATTAGAATATTAATAAAAATATATGGTCCAGTTCAATTTAGATTTTTTTAAGGCTATAACCGGTGAACTATAATTGAATTGAACCGGTTCAACTTAAAAAAAAATTATTAAAAAATTTAGATTTTGAAACCGGTAAACCATAACCGAACCGGTTTGGTTCAGATTTTTTGATGTTATTCTATTTTGATGAAATGGGAGAAGATAAAAACTTAATTAAAGTAAAAAAAAAACAAAAAAACCTTAAAAAACAATGCAATATTTTTCAATTTTTTACATAAAAAACTAAACCTGACCCAAACCGGTCGGTTTAACCAGTTTTTGTTTTTTTAATTATAATTTTGACATGGTTTTTTTTATAAATATAAACCAAAACAAACCCAAAAGGATCGCCCCCGCATGCAAATGTTCATCCGTGGGACTGAATTACAAAATTTCTATTCAAGAAATTGATGTCTGGCTCTGCTCATGCCAGTAAAATCTTCCCACACCACTTCACAGGCATTGTGGAGTCCCTGCTAAAAGTCTCTAGTGAACAATTTCTTGCAGTATTTTCTTTCTCGAGAGCATCAATGCTGCTTACTTTTCCTGGTATCTGTCCACAAGAGTGCAATAAATAACAAGCGAATGAAGATGGACATTGAAATCCACTGCATGATCTCCTACAACGGACCGGAATCTGCATGGCACCATAAAATGATACCCTTCCTTGTGAACCGGCCACGCACTTTTACATATTTGCCTGTCCCTTGTACTCATCTTGGATGAATAGTCACGTGTCCTTGAACTGGCCTTGTGTTTCTTCTAGGTGGGCTAGTCACGTGTCCCTTGTACTCACCCAGTCACCTTGCATCCCTGAACAAAGCCTATACTTCTAATGCGCAATACAACCACTACATCTAGATAGATGCACAGCCTCCTGGTAGCACACGAGCTTATCCACCTGCCCTCAATATGGCTAGAAATAAGAATTGAATGCTCTCGTCTCCTCGTGTCATGATCGGAGAAGACGGGTTATGTCCCCACCGAAGTAGATGGTGGGTTATTATCCTATGTGATCTGTCATGTCCACACAAAGTAGATGATGGGTTATTATTATGGAAGATGAACTCTAAGATATGTCACAATGTTTTTTTATATCTGTGTAAGTTGGTGCGACTCATAACTATATACTCAATGTATTTTTCCCCTACCTTTATATTTATGTAAATTGGTGTGACTTGTAACTATATGAATATTTATGAGTCATTAAATAAAACATAGAGAAAGAGGAAAAAAGAAAAGAGAGAATGCTTCTTTTTCTCTTCAAAACCACAACTTTTTTTGGTTGTTCATTCTTTTTTCCTATCCACGTGTGCCATTTTATTTTTCAATGCCCCATAAATTGAAGTCCACCACTTGAAGAGAATTTGATTCACCAAAAACATATGGTCATTGTAAATCAGCCGGTAGAGATTCAATGGTTTTTTCTAGATATATAACTCTTAAAGAATCTAGCCTGAAATCCAGAACAATCTATAAAGAGATCCAGAACTCATTATTGACTATTGAAAATAAAATATGGTTTCTCTTTGGATTTTTAATAAATCCAAATAATCCAATAAAATCATTTAAAGTCTTTCACATAATCCTAACTGAGTCCACATATACCTAGTAGAAAATCATAAGGTCATCTATTAAACATAATGAGTAATGACATTTTATTAACACCTTTAGTGGTATGATAACATTGAGTTCTACGAAGCTTCCAAGTTTGCATATTAAACCTTTCATGGTCAAAATAAACAAATCAAAGATAAAAGGTCACCTTGCTAAAACCTTTAAAGCATAAGAAGAAATCATCATTTTCCTTATTCATGGCCATTGAGAAATGAATGATAGAAATGTATATCTCAATCCAGTTAACCATGGTGTCAGGCATTCTAATAGCTTATAGTTATATTAGGATAAAATCTTGACTAATCATATCAAAAGTTATCCAAATATCTATTTTCTAAACATATCTAGTCATAAGACTAGCTAAGTGATAATTATGTATAAGTTCATAAGTCAACTAGATGTCATTTGATATTTGCATATCTAGAACAAAGGTAATCTCAGCGGGACAAATAACATAAAACCCCCCTTTAATTTACTCACAATGACTTTATATATGCATTTGTAAATCAAATTATATTAGGAGATGGGTCTAAAGTCATTTATAGTGGTGGGAGTCTTAGAATTAGGAGCTAGATCAATCCTAGTAGTATTGGCACGTCTAAAATAAAAAAGACAAGTCAAAGAAGTACTTCATAATAGCAATAAAGTTTCTACCAATAATATTTTAACTTCTCTTAAAGACTATGTGCCTTATCATCTGGGGTAAAGAATAAGACTTCTTTTTTTATCTCATCATCTATAATGTATAACTTCAAAGTAATCATAATATCAAAAGGAACACTACTAGAAAAGTATTGGGAAACATCCTTTTAAATTAGTGGTCAGATATATAGAAAATAGTTGGTGAAAATAATAAAATACCAACTGACCTAACTTTGTTGATCTTGAACCTGAAGCCCTATCTCTTCAGTAAACAAATATATTTTATTCTTGACCTGTTTGTGAAGCAATGATTAGTAAAAGAACTTGGTGTTTTTGCCTTCTAATTTTAGCCATTGAATTTGATACCTTTATTTATATAAAAAATATTTTCATCTTTACACAATTGTGATATCTTTTTAATTATATCTCTTTATATCTTTTAATACTATTCAGACTATGGAGATCCATCAAGAAACATTTATGTTGCAGCCTAATTAAACTTTGCCTTAACCATTTAACTAAAGATATGGCTAATTAATTGGTGATGCAAAGACTTCAACTTAGATTTTAACAAACCTAGCCTCTTTGTAAGGCTGTGCATAGGATTTCCATCCACTAGAATCATCCCTGTCAACCTATAGATTTAAGAATTTAAAATTTGTTTTTATCTTGGGAAGAGGACAATCAAATTGGACAAACATAACACTATGATTTGAAGAGTCTCTATGTAAAATTTTATTAAGTAGTCAACTAAGTAGAGAATCAACATCAATTAATGGATATTCAATCTAGTTTATCAAGAATAGTACCCTAACAATTATTTCAAGTGTACCTTAATCTTAACTAAATAAGTTTAACTAGTTATGTTACATGAACACTAATACCAATGTCATTCATATGCCCATGCAAAGTAGGATCACCTCTATATTTATTGGAGACACTAATGATAACATTAAAATCATTCAGAATAATTCATAGTCTAGACTGAAATACAATAGCATGACTTGTCAAATAATCCTATAAAACATCATGCCTCGCATACATATAAACATGAATATTTGTCCTTGTATATAATAAATAGAAATCTATATGATTTTTTCATAAATATTGTTTCTCTCATACATATAAACACGAATTTTCTCTCCGATCTATTTTCTCTACATAAAAACCTCTAGATGGTGTTATTTTATTCAATTTTTTTTTAATAATGAAAACCTCCAATTTAATAAATTAAGGTTATTGTTGCTAGATGTTCCTGAGTGGAAATATGTTTATAAATAATGTATAATAAAAGGAACAAACTGCAATACCTCATCAAGGTCGAGCGTTCTCCCAGAAACCCTTCAAATTTTAAAACTTTTGTTGCAGCAGTAATTGAATTGGAATCTGCTAAAGTAATTCTTTTTTTTCTGGGCTATTGCTGAACTAACCATGCAAATGTTCCTTGCTATGGCAGTGATTACCATCACAATGTAGAGTTGCTTCACTCTTCTGTTTATATAAACAGGTATGAACTCTGACATAAGTTCATTGATGATTTCACATTGCCCACATGCAGGGCTAAGTTTTTGTTTTTTTCACGAATTCTTGGAGGGAAGCAAATGAAGCGGCAATGAAGTTTGTCACTAAGCCTCACTTCCTATCCATGCCTGTATCTTTATTCACAGGGACGCCCGTTGTCACAGCTTTTGTCAGCCTCAGCTCGAGCTTTTGCCTGTTCAACTGTAGTAACTTGGACTAATTTATAAGCCTGTTGAGCCTTTCTGGGATAGGAGTTCTTATTTACTATGAATCTTTTGATTGCTTTCTTTCCAAAAAAAAGTACAAAAAATAACACCAATGTTGCCCTTGATTAGATACCTAAAAGAAATATCTGTTTATGAAATCATAAATGAAATTATTATAATTATAAATTATGGATAATAATTTTGTTATTTTGATGCTAATTGATTCTTTATTCATTAAAATAAATACAATGATAAACATGTAAATAATTAGATATATATTATTGATTTTCTCTTAGGACGTTAAATGTCAATCCATGTATAAATTTCACGAGACAAGCTATAATTTATTAAATTTTAGCATAAAAAAAAAAACTGAACAAAGTATAAGTTTTTTTTTTTTTTGTAATTACCCCAATTAACAATTACAAATTCTGATGCAAAAATTAGAAATGAAGTAGAAAGTAAAGCAAGTCCCAAATCACCTCATCTATGCTTGAGATTCTAGATAAATAAATAAATAAATTGAGAAATGTTCATACTCTTAACATGTAAAATGAGAAACGCATCATGGCACAAACGAATAGAACAGAAGAGAAACTTCAACTCTTAACAAAATGTTTTATTTCTTATACTATATTATTCAAGAACTTCATTTCCTTGTAGTTATATTTGCAAGGTTTTGTGTGCTTTGATTTTTCTTCACTTTGCATGCTCTTGTATATGAAAAGCATAAAAATAAATATATTCTGATGTTAAATTAAAAACTTTGTTATAAAATAGAGTTTTAGATTAATAAAAAAATCTAAAGAACAAAAACACATAACCCTTTTTTATTTTTAGTATTCAAAAAGGATGAACGACCTCAACTTGATCCTTAAATATTCAATTTATGTATTTACCTAGTCCCTTTTGTTTTAACTTCTTACACTTCCATCTCAAAAACATTTCATGTTTCTTAAACATTCTTAAATATTTTTTTAGTTTAAAATAAAACTATCTTTTCAAGCTATCATAAGTTTTACAGAATGTTTTTTAAAACTATCATTAGTTTTCATTCAATAAACCATATTGTTAATAATAACAAATCATACCATGGTAATAGTAATTTTTGTATAATTAAATGAAAATAAATCTCAAAGGCGGGCATTGTACTCCGGGGCGTGTGTGTGTGGGTGAAGGCTACAAGAATACCATATCCGGAAGGAGTGGCCTAACAGCTGGTTTTACATCTCATGCTCTGAACATGAAGATAACTCATCACCCAGAAAGATGATAAATCCAACATATTAAAAGCTTACATCTGTTTTGAGTTTCAAGACAAACTCCATTCCCATAAACTTGGCACCAAAAAGATTCAAAACATGTCTAGGATCGGATATGGGTGATAAATACACAGATGATATTAGTTCATGACCACTACTACGTTGAAACACTAACGCGCCACAACTTTTCACTACGACGCTCCCAAAATCCACTGCCAGCAAGCAGGAAAAATGGTTGGGGTTGGAGTGTCATCAGAGAGATTTCCAGGGGGCGGAGGCTACTTTAACAAAATGATCCTGGGCATTTTTTATCCGTTCATTTATGGCAGCAGCATGGGATTGCATCTTGGAGATGTCAAGGCCCTTAGCCTCCATCTTTTCCTTGGTGAAAGCAAGTTCTTCCTGTAGCTCAGTTATTTTCTTCTCAATATCGTTTATTTTCTCTTCCAGCTTTCTTTTCTCATCAGTATGCAGTCGTATTTTCGCTTCTGCATCTTTGGACTCATTTAGTACCTCCCCTTGCCCATCTTTAATTGAAAGCAATTCATTCAACCTACAGCGTGGCACAGTGATGTCAAATCCATGCTTCTCCAAGTCAACAAGACTTTCCAATGTACCCTCTAATATGCTTCTACAATCATCAAATTTAAGTGAGGATATCTTCTCAAACAAACTGGCGAATGTTACCATAATGCCAATGGCTGATCCTTCTCGATACTCTTCCTTGCATTCTGTCAAAGGATGAAAGTGTGGTTTTTGCGGAATGATTTGGAACACTTCCATAGATTCAATTGTGTTCCAAACCGGAGACTTCTTTACAAAAGGCACCAACTGATCTTCCACCAGAGTGTCATTGCTTTTTGGACCAACTGTACTTGTTTCCACTTCCATAGCTTGTTTTCCTCTAGCCTCACTCACTCCACTTGCAATCCTACCAGTAGATAATCCTGAACAAGAAAAAATTATAGTCAGCAGAACTACAAGATGAAATGCATTTACATGTTTGACTTACTTGATTCTTCAAGACTTGTTGGAGCTTGCATATTCCCAAACCAGGTTGATAGAGGTTGATCATCATCAGCGACATTCTTTGATACAGCAGCGGCAGCAGCTTCCCTTGACATCAAATCTGTCTTGGGAACTTCACTGCTTTTCTCTAATGAATTTTGAGAAACTGCATAATTCATATAAGGCTTAAAAAATGGATACATATTTTTGAATGTCTATTGTAAGTGCGTGTTGTAGCTTTCTATGCTTGTGCCTCTCTTATAGTAAAGAAGGTGTTTGTGTACGACACAGACACTCAGATGGAGATGGAAATGGGACCAAGAGGCAAGGCAAAACCTTCTTCTGACGTCATCAGCTTTCAGCTGTCTCATCCCGCAAATGATTAGCCAACCAGTATTCCATGATTTGCTTATATATTGTCTCTTAAATTTGCTAGATGAGAGATCATATCAAACAAAAGAACCACTACTCCGATCTCCCTTCTAAAAAACTTTCCAGGACCCCATTGAAGAATAAACATGGCAAAACAACTGGAGAATTGGAAACTCGGGACTTAATTTTGTTGTTGTGGCCATTCAAAAAGTCAATATGAGAACCTAATATTTCTAAGACATCCATGAAAAAAAATGAAAATAAGCTCATCCACAACAGAGGTTCAGAGTTAGCCACGCTCTAAGCAAACCTAAAATCAATGTCTATGTCATCACAGTGGAAAGTACTGAAAGTAGTTGATTTGCTTAATAGGCATCCTTTTGATGACATTTACAGATGTTTGCCTGATACTTCCACAGTAGTTTCATTTGGTGCTCTCTTTCTTTGCCAATGATACACACATTATTTAGCTCACTGCATTCTGGGTAATGGTGAATGAAATAAGAAATTTCCTTCTGTTTGTTTAAAATTTCCACAACAGGTGTTCCTTGCAGCAAGGCAGAAAAATAATTCAGATTTGAGGCTCTACATACCTTTAGGCTCCACCCTTGCCTGTGTAGGCCACTCAACTTCATTCGTTGTAAGATCCTTTACAAGCACTTGCACAACTTCATCAGCAATGTCCACAGAGACAAAGTCCTTACCTGCATGTTATAATGCATAATTGTGTATCCTAAAAAAATCACAAATTGATCAGCCAATAAGTTGTGGTTCAAAGCATTTACATACTAGCCACCAGAGCTTTCGATTTTTCGATTAATTTGCATGGTCTTCCCCTCTTTCTTCTTTGACTGCTTCCCACATATTCCTGAACCAAAAACAACAAACATAAGAGCTGGTATCATCTGATTAGGGGACAAAATGAACAAGGGGAAAAGCAGAACAGTGCAGGGGTCTCGTTCTCCAGGTTATTGTATAGACTCAATGAAAGCAGGTATGCCGATATAAAAAAAACACTAGTATGTTGAGTAGATCTAATGATTATAAAGACTATTGCAGTAGCCTCCCATTCAAGTAGCCACAATACAGGAATCCTTGAACAGCACTTTATGTTCCATACCCTGCACATTCTATGAGCAACGAAATGAAAGAACCATGTGTACCGATGGACTCTTTTTCCAAAAAAAATCAGTACCATTTCAATCAAATGCAAGATTGCATGCGACCAACGCCAGCAAATTAGCTGTGCACTTTGATTTCTTCAAACTTTAGTCAACGGTACAATGCCAAAATAAGCACACAAGCAATTATCCAACCACTCATGCAAACTACACTGAAGAATACCATTTTTTTCTATACAATAACAGAATATCACTCATCCAGCATGTCAAAGTAACAAATCAAGTTACCATTAGGAATATTGAACTTGCAACCAAATTTAACATTTCAAAATATGGCAACACTTTTCTCAAAGACCAGCTCTGCTTAATGTCTGAGACTGTATATTCATGGAGACTTCAAAACTGAATTCCCATTATTTACAGCCAGTACAAGCAGTACTGCACATGAATTAGCTTCATAAAATCCCAAACCTTAAACTGCTTTATCCTATCACTAGTCTATATCTCTCTCATAAATAGGTGTTTTTCACACTTGTCAACTTATCTTGGCAGTTTTCCTTACCTTTTAAGTGTGGCCCCACCCACCCACTTACATCCCGCTGAACAACCAAACAAAAACAGAAGCAGAAAGAAACCTTTTCCATACCATGTTCTTGTCTTTGGTTGAATCATTCAAACTCTTCTTCCGATCCCTCACAAGCTTTAGCATTTCTTTGTCATCCTGATAAATGCCCTCTATAGCTTTTAACCCTAAGATGAGAGGGACTTCAATATCTTTTGTTTTAACATCACTCTCACTGATGCCTTGAACAGTAACTTCCACTGCATCACCGTCCTTCACTGAAAATCACTCAATAGAAGAGATCCTGTGAATAAAAGAAATAAGCAATGTAACATAAAAAAGTAAGGAAATATATACCTGCTGCTGGAGCGTTTGGACTTTTAAATGGTGATTTGGTGACTCTCCCTTTCCTAGTTACAATGTCCACTTTCAGGCAGTCCAATTCAGGCACTCTATGTAGCTTAGCCTTCTGCATCAATAAGGGATGATGCCGATAAGAAGAAGAAAAAATGCAAAAGGGAAAAATCTAGTAGAACAAGTTGCTCTTACAAAACCAATGACAGAACCAACAGAAAGTGAACATAGGTAGGTGATCATCAAATTTCCAACAAGAGGTCTTTTATTTTAAAACAAATGGACCTAAGTGTTTCTCAATATCATGTCATCATATAAAAGGATCTACTTGTGTCAAAAACTAGTGACCTAAGTGTTTCTCAATATCATGTCATCATATAAAAGGATCTACTTGTGTCAAAAACTAGTATAACTTTATATTTGATCGTGCAAAGTTCATGTTTTATCTGTTGATTATTTCATATATGTCGCAACATAAAAGAACATCAACTTATGTCTGTGAGTCTGAAAGTAAGACTTTCCATAGAATAGTGCTTCAAGGACCCGCCATGCTGTCACAAAATGCCATCCAAGGCTGGCATAAAGCTTGTTAATACTTGAATAGTTTGCTGGATCACACAGCCAGATATGCAGACCATTCAAAAAAAGTCAAAAAGTCTCTTGGGAGTATAGGATGTAAAATTAATGAAAGTTTTAGAGGATGAAATTCAACTCACAGTTGTCTTTCCTGCTGAAAATTTCTCAGTTTTGTTACAAGGATGGGCATCAGCCATATTTTTTTCTATGCATCTCGCTCTTTTACCTCCTGTTTTTGAAGTGGTAAAACCACAACATTTTTCGTTACTTGACATTTCAATTGGTATCTTCCTAGACTGCAGAGCTGTAACTGATACTGAAGCTTCAGTGGTATCTACTTCAGTTGGCATACTGGATGCACTTGACCGTATGCCACCACCATTATAAAGTGTCAGCTTTAGCTTCTTCACTGATTTTTCACCTGAATGCGTCTCTGTTGGATTCCTTATGCTTGATGAAACTGTTTTCTCTTTGGTGTTATCCTCTGCTGCACTTGAGCTTTTGAGTTGTACTGCCACATCAGGGTTGTCACCACTGTTGGTGCCAACAAACTGTCCTTGAATATCAGAAACAATTCTAGCTTCCTGAACAAAAACAGGGAAGTTACACAACCAAAAGATGAAAGGGAATTTTCTACCATGTTTTTCAGCTTCCTAACTTCATTTCACACAATCCTGCCAAACTTTAGAGAATAAATGCATTATATTATCACAAAAACTACAAGTTAAAAGAAAAGAAAGCCCAAAGAATCACGGAAGCTCCTCAGCCATTGCCCATTGATGTGTCAAGGAAAGTGAGGCAAGACATTTTTATTGCATTCCCTATGCTAGATTAGTCAATTATGCATTCAAAATAGTCCTGGTACAAAATGCAAACAGGTGAAGTTTCTTATACGAAAAGTGCTGATAATAAACAAGTGTCTGTATGGGCTTTGCACACATAGCAGATGAAACCATACATTGTACGATTAGCATATGAATCAGATCCAACCAGCAGACTTCCTGAGTCTGGGTCAACAGCTCAATTTTCCCAATTTTTTTCTCAGATTAATCAGCAATCAATCTGAAAATGATTGACCATAAAAACCTTAAATGTCTTGTGTTGATTAGTTGACATTCAAATGTAGAGCAAGAGAGGGAAACCACTCTATATAAGAGCATGTTTCATATTAAATGGAACAGCAAGGGAGATCTAAGCCTAGTGGCTCACTGTCAGGGAATGGTCTCCATCTTCAGCACAAAGGAACAAATCTAGATGTATACCTAACACCATATCTAACAACACCCCTGTTAGTAACAAATTGACCCAATTTAACATTATACCTTTGAGTTACTGATCCATTTTCCATCAACCCAATCCAGATGAGGCCTTATTCTTGAGTGACTAAGCTCCTTGTCCTCATTTCCCTGCTGAAAAAAGACATTGTATCTCCTCCCAGCAAGAAGTTTTGTAATTACTCCAGATCTCCAACCAAAGCCATAGCATGTATCTACCCTTTCTAGCAACTTGTAATTTCTGTCAGCATAACAAGGAGGTGGGGGTCGTATACGAAGAGAATCCACAATTGTTTTCATTGTTCCAGCCTCATCACTATTCCTCGAGCTTAGACACTTCACCAAGAAAGTTTTATCCTCATTTTCTTTGATGACAACTGCAGGCAACCAAATATCACGTACATTATCTTTTTCAAGGTTCACTTCTACCTCTGTCCCTGAGCTAAAAACCGAACCTGTTGCTTGCTTTAAAAATCAAATTAAGAAAACTAAATTACTCATATGATAAACAAGTCAAACAGAGCATACACATCTTCAACTGTAATGATAAAATGGAAAGAACAGATAGACTACAAAAGAACTTGTGAAAGCCAAGAAGAAAAAAGATAGCATAAATGATAAGTACACGAATCACTGCATTATGATTAATACAAAAAGTAAAATCCAGAGGTGGGGCATTGACATAACGAATGTCAAAATTTAACAACCTAATTCAGGTAGGACAGAGCTGGAGAACTGAGAAAGTACTGAGCAGGTACTAAATCTCATTTTCGGAACTAAACATGACCTTATCTGTCATAAAAATAGGCATCCAATGAGAAGGGAGATTGTTAGATGACCTAAAGACAGAGAATTGATTAAGCGACGCAGGTGCACGATGAAAGAAATAGCAACTAAAGCCACTCAAAGTTCTCTTTTTCCCCATGCATGTCAGACCACAAAAAAATTCTCAGCATTCCAAAACAAAATGTGCAATTGAGTCATTCAGTTTCTAGTGAGATTCGAAAGAACCCACATAGATCTAGAACTTCAGCACAACATGCAAAAAACTTAGACATCTAAACAGCATGAACGCACAGCCAATCAAACACAGAAAAGAAAAGGAAACGAGAGAACACTCAAAAGGCTCGATTTCATGGAAATGAGAGATTTCATGGAAATGAGAAATACCAGCTGCCTTTTGGGTCGGACCCAGTTGCCATCAACCCAATCCAGATGAAGCCTTAAAGCTTTGGCATCAAATTCAAGAACATCAGGTGGGTTATCAAAATAAACCATGTATCTTGACTCCCCATCAAGAACCTTCTTTACAACACCAGACCACCAGCCATCTCTAAGGCTTGCATCAATGGCTTCGTTTTCTTGAAAAAATCCATCATTTTCCAGTAAATCTTTCGGGGGCAAAGGCCTAATGAGATGAGGATCGATTTGCTCTACCAGAGGAGCAGACCCATCTTCAGTAACCAACGTCTTGTACTGAACAATCGCTTTCCTTTTCTTCTTCGAAGCTGATTTCAATGTTGCTTGTGATTGTGGTTTCGGGAATTCTAAAATGGTAGCTAAATACCAAGCGCCCCTAAAACCTTCCTCTTCACTGCTTACTTCAACTTCCTCGCCTTTGTTGAAGAAGATAGTCTGGTCTTGCTGTTGAGGGTTTTGTTGGGGTTGGGGATTTGAATCTAAACCTACCATAATTTTTCTTTTCTGTGACTGTAAAAAGAAAACCCTAGGGCGAGGGAGCTATGTTCATTTTTCTTTCCGTTTCGTTTCTCTTTTTTTTTTTTTTTTCCTTTCTTGGGTGCCTTCCACGGTCAAATGCTGTTCAACCAAATAACTAGCATTAAAGTGGATGGTTAATTTTTGGTGGGGTTTTGGCGGGATTATACGATTCTGGGAGCCTGTGTTTGGTTGCGTGGGAAATGTGCAGTCAGTTTAGCTCGAAATTCCGAGGTTTTCCGGGGGGGTGTTGCATGGCTGGCCACTGGTTTATCATGAGTTTTGTGTTCGTGATCAAGGGGTTACCAGATTGTTATACAGTTTCACTTAAAACTTGTTCAAGGACAGAACCCTCATCTGTGTTCCTGAGACGAAATTTATGAGGAAAAAACAGAGAAACTCAGTCTTTAATGTTTTTCATGCTTCCAAGTTGTAGACGCGTTGAATTTATTTTTTTTTATATAAAATTGATTGATTTTGTATGTTTTGTAATTGATTGATTTAATATTTAATTAATAAAATTATAATTGATAAAATATGTTAGAAATATATTTTTTTTTATCTAAAAGTGATTAAATGGTGTCATATTATATTAAAAGTATTTTAGAACACTGATAGTAAATGATTATTTTGCCCCTCGATGTGTCTTATTAGGGGCTAGATTTGTTATTTTACTATGCATGAAAAGGTGAAAAAATAAAATTACTCTCGATTCCAAGGTTTAAACTAAGGTGCATCGAGAGACAAAATAGTTATTTTATTATTTCAATCTACAATCATTTTAATTTGTGTGTTTAGTGAATAAACGAGCTCTTTTAGTTTTTTTTTTAATAAGAATAAAATCACTATAATTGTTTATTTTCCATGACAATGTAGAGATGACCTTTTTTTAATATGCTTTTGATATCATCCATATGAATGATTAAAATCAAAGCAAAAATTATTATAATTATTGCAATCCTTGTTAAAATTAATCTACATTTCTTAATTTTAAAACTTTATAGTTGAAGTTCAATTTATGATTATGAATGTACTTTAGTCTTGTATGGTAGTGTAGTTGGGTTTTTTTAAAAAATATTTTTATTTAGAAATACATTAAAATTATATTTTGTTATTTTTTAAAAATTATTTTTTATATGAACACATAAAAATGATCTAAAAATATTATTTTTTAATTTAAAAAAAATAATTTGTTTTAAAAATGCTCTTGAAATTCAATACCAGATAAGGTCTTAGTTTGAATGCAAATATATGTATTTTTTTTATCAGTATTGTTTTTTTTCAATGAAATATGATATTGATAAAAAAAAAACTATTTTTATAAAAATAATAACAAATATATGAATAAGAAAAGACAATTTTGACTAAGCATCATATTTTTTCCTTATAATTTTACTTGTTATCTTTTACACATATATCTTATTTATAATCACGCGTACTTGTAAAAGTTAAATCTCAAAAAATATATATATAATGAAAGAGTTTTTTAATGATTTTTTATATATTTTAAAATAAAAAAGAATACAGAATCAACTTGTACTTTTTATCTCATTGTTTTTTTTTAATCTTGAAATCATAATTAAATATTATATAAAATGCATGGTATAAATGAGCTAATCTTAAACTTAGTTAAATTTATACTTGTTAAAGCTAGTTAGCTAGATCAATTAAACTCAAGAATTAGGTTATTTAAAAGCTTTGTAAGCTTGTTCATAAGACTGTTAAGATTGATAAACAATTTATATGAGTTTTTTATAATATAAAACTAATCAAATATTTAATCAAAACATTTTTTAAGAAATAGAATTTAATTAACATTTTAGTAATTACATGTTGGTTATACAAAATCATGAACAAAATATAAATATAATTCACTTAGAACCTTTAAAATAAATTATTTTTATAAAACTTTCTCATTACATTACAACTATACAAACTTGTTTCAGATTTTGCCTTCTAGGTTCATATCTCATAAACTTTAACAGCAACATTGTTTATAATGTTTGCAAGTTTAATTTAATTTTGTTAAAAAACTTCGAAGAAGACAGGTTCAAGCATGAAGACAAGCCCTCTTGTGGTGGTGTCGAGGTGAAGGCTATCCAACTGCAATTAGGCAATTGTGAGGTTCGACACTCACCCTCGGAGTTGGATAGGATATCCCTTTGGGTGATGTGTCGTTACAATTCCTCGTAGGCTATTATGTATGGGCTTCGTCCAATAAAATTCATGGGCCTTTATAACTTTGAAAATCTCTTTTTGATATAAAATCATTAAATAGCTAAAGTTTGATTGAGATTGTTTTATAAAATAATTTTCATTATAAAATATATCAATAATATTTATTTTTTTAATATAAACACATCAAAATGATCTAATAACACCAAAAAAAATAAAATAAAAATCATTTTTTAAAAATATTTTTGAAACACATTACCAAACAAGGCCTAAATATATCATGAAAAGTATCCCTATCAAAAACTGAAAGGGACAAACCTAAAAGATACTCAAAAACAATAAATTCAACCTCAGTTTTATCATAAAATTCTTTTTATCTCAATTTTAATTCTAAATTATTAGAAATTATCAATTAAAAACTAATATCCATATTTTCATATAACTTATATATTACTTTCTATGTAAAAAAATACACAGTATTTTTTTACTAAGTAATTCCAACACATAATTTAATTATGGAAATTAAATAATTTAGGGGTAGAATTATATAGAAATAATTTTGGATGCAAAGTTAATATCACATCAAGTATATTTGACAAGCTCTTTCATATCTATACTCTCTCACACATAAAAAGATGGGGACTTTACCTTCCCTTAAAGTTTAAGCTTTTAAAAGCATGAGTTCTAATTAACAAAGAAGAAAGTAGAAAAAGAGTGAATTCAAGAAAAAGAATGAAAGATGAAATACGACTAAGTGAGTTTTTTTTCTTGATGTATTGAAGAGAGACTAATGTAACTTACAACAAGAGAAGCAACAAACTAAAATATGGATGTTCAACATAAAGGCAGGACACGAAAACAGTAGAATAAACAACAAAGAGCCATCACAATGCTCTATACAAAAATAAAAAACTAAAAAGGCAAAACATTAGGTATAAAAAACAGTCGATCATTGGCCATGAAGGTGTAAAACCAAGATACCAAAACAACACCAAAAATAGCAAACAAACAACACAATGCTCAGATAGAAAACACAAAACAGAAAAAATTAAATATTGGGCATAAAAGCAGGACAACTAAGCCAAACAAAACAAATAAGAAAAATATAGATTTGAATGATAAAAGCTTTAACCTGCAAAACAATTGAAAACATTGCACCCAAAAACCTTGAAGCATGCACGCAACAAACATCACAAAAACTGGCAACACAATCATAAAAAGCTGTACATAATCTTCATAGAAGAAGTAGTAACCATCACTGCAAACAACAATGCAAGCAGCCAACTGCAACTTTGTCGGCGTAAGCATAATCAATAATTTCAATCCTGAAAAGTCTCGAAGAAGATAAGAAACAACAAAACAATCAAAATGATGATAAAACAAAACTGAAATGAACAAAATAAAAAAAGAAGAATAGAAAGCCAGATTAACCAGCAAGAAAGCAAAACAACGCAACACCTCAAACACGTAAAAAAAAGACCATCTTATAAAAAAAAATAACTTACAAAGGATGTCATTCTCAAACCACCCCCACCAACTCTCACTAAAAGCAAAGACATCAAAATAACAGAGAAGACAAGACATGGACATAAAGTGACACAATTAATTCCCCTCGACCAAACAAACTAAACCATAACAACAGATGAAAAAACTAACCAAGAGAACCAAACCATAACAACAAAAATAGAAATGAACACCTACAAAACAAAACCACATTAATAAAAATTAATTGTCCTTGCACCCAATACACAATAATGACCAAAACATAATTTAATAATCTTGACCACACATCCATTGATTATCACTTCAAGCCTTGTCATTTAGTAACCCTCATATCGTTCCCCACTAAATCTTTTATAATCCTAGAATTTGAACTAATTGTTTAAAACTATGCCCACAATAAGAACATATAAACTTGCTTATACCAGGGTTGATCCTTACACAGTATGCCTATATTTTCTCGTAGTAGTTGTCTCAAGACCCTACACTTCAAACGCCTCTCATGCTTTCATACCCTTTTAATGAAAGCAATAAAAAAAATAAAACATACGCAAGAAGAAAGAAAGAAATGGAAAACTGTGAAAGCCCCCACCTAACAACACGCAGGCTTGAATTCATTAAGGGCAAAAACCGACAACTTACTGCCACAACCCATATGAAAATCATCTCTTGGGCTACAGTGCATCAAATAGCAAAACCCCAACATGTTTTATATATTTTGTAATGTGAATGTTGAATTCTAACTGCTCTATAGGCTCGTCAATGCATTGAAACGAATCTAGTTCTATATGAGCTTAAGTCAAGTTTAGATCTAACAAATTTTAAATGAACCTGGCTTGAACCTTGTACTTTAGACTTGTCATGAATATGAGTTGAATTTCATGCTTGTTAAAATTAGACAAGCTAAGCTCAAACACATCAAAGGTGAATCGACTTATTTGTAGTCCTATTTAGACCATGTTTGACATTACATTTCAAAAGTGCTTTCGAAAAAAAATTACTTTAAATTATTTTTTTTGTTTTTAAATCTTTTTCATGTACTGATGTCAAAAATATTTTTTTAAAAAAATAAAAAAAATATCATTTTGATGCATTTATAAATGAAAAATATTTTCAAATACAATATCAACCATACTCCCAAACATGTAGTTAAAGTTACTTGGTGTTTTGTTTTGGCTTAGAGAGGTGGTTGTAGATATAGCTACGGTGATAGGTGTTTAGTTAACATATACATTTTGATATGAAATTTATATTAATTTTTTTTAAAAAGACCTAAAAGCTAAATAACATGGGAAAACACTATAGTTATTCTCACAAAACATTGTGGATTGCTACAATGCTTCCCCACGGTTAGATTCTATATTGTATTATTTTTCTATATCGGCAGTACATGATACCATAATTATTGTTTTTTTATCTGCTTCCTTAAAAGTCATGTATATCAATTAAAAGTCTAGGGCCTCTTGTGTTATCTATTTTATAAAGTAAAATGAAAGTATTCTTTATAAGAGCATAAGAGTATATGCGTGTACAATAACATGTTAGATGTATTATTTATTAGTCTTTCTTAACTGCCATCATAAAAAAAATAACATTGAAACTTAAGAGTCATAATTACATTCGATTATAATAGTGAATCTATAACAATAAAAAATTATTAGTTAAAAAATTATTTTTCTAACGAGGTTGGATTTTTAAAAAAGTAATTTGTGTGGGAATCTCATATTCTTATATAAAAAAACTAACAACTGGTTGATACTTGATTCGAAAAAAACAAATTTGATTTAAAACAATTAAAACTTAAGTAATGAAATCCAAACTTTTTGATCTAAACAAATTTGATTATTTTAATCTTGTAATATTTAAAACACCCTTAAGAGTTAAATTTATTTAACAATTTAAATGAAAGTATTTTTAGTTTTCTATCTTTCTTAACATAATGTAATTACGATGTTACCGTTAGAAGAGAAAACAATTATAGCTTAGGTCAAGAGACCTTTTTTATCCTTTTTTTGTTATTTCTTTATTCATATCAAGTGGGGTAAGAATTATTTATACTTTTTGATAAATTAAATAAGAAAAAATTTGTTGGGGGAAGCAATTCCTCTTGATGGACAAAAATGGAGTGCTCAAAGATGCATCCAAAAAGGCAATGTGTGTAGTGTGTCTTGTGGTAGCTAGGTGATAGATACATATTTCTCTCTTTCCTTGTAAAACATGCAACCCCAACAAAAATTAAAGGTTGTCATCCATTTTCTTTTTATTTCAATTGTGACCCTTATTATTTTAATTGTTCTTTATTTGTTTTGAATTTTTTTTTCCAATTTCATTCTATAGAATTTTATCTTATTTGATATTTATATCAAATTTAGTCATAATTTTTATTATTGTTATTTTAAAAAAATCAATTTCATCTCTTATCATCTAATTTGATTTGATTTTTATATCATATTTGTCTCATATTCTTTTAATTATTATTATTTCCGTCCTTGTTCCTTCTTTAAAAGTGATTTTTTTTGTCAATCTTATCTTTCAATATTTTATTTGTTTGGAATTGAGTTTTGTTAATTTTCTTGATGTAGTCATCTTGGCTTATGATCTTAATTATGAATATGAAATTTAACCCAAATTAATATTGGTCTTTCTTTATCATTGATGAGAACCAACTCAGCACCACTCCTAGACACGTCATTGACTCGTTGATTGTTTCAAATAGACCTATTACAAGACTAAGGGTAAAGAGATTTATAAAGACATTGAATGAGTTATTTCAATGCGCATGAAGTGAAATGAATCTAAAGTGACAAATGACGAATATGAAGCTTAAATTATAACATTTAATTCATCTAATCCAAGTCCAATAAGGGTTTCATCAAAGTTTTGAAGATGGTTAATGTGTTAGGCTCCAAGTCAACCTTGATTTATGGTTATTTTTCCTAGTATTACAAGGAGTTCAAGTCAGCATATTATTTTCCTAAGGAAGCAAAAAAGTTCTTCTTGATTACTTACTAAGGAATACAGGATTTTTAGCATTAAAAAGAAGTTTTTTAGTCTATAAAATAAACCAATAAGTCATCATATTTGTTTTGTAAGCTAGAAGGATTATTTAATGATTCTCTTAGCCTATAAAAAAAAAAGCTATAAATCAACAATATTGATGACTAAATTAGATTTTTTTTATCTTTATTTATATTGATGACATAATTTATATTTTATGTTTTATGATTAGTAAACATTAATTGAGTTTAGATACTTAGAGATTTGAGTATGATTGTAAATAAGCTTTATATCAGTCCATATCTTTGGGTATTCTAAAATTTAGTTTAGGTTAAAAACACATATGTAATTTAAGTTTCAACTTTGTATACTTGTAAAAGTGACAATCCTCTCTTCCTTGGTTTTTTAAAAGACTAAAAATGACTTAATAAGGTTCAACTGATTTCATGACTTCAGTATATATTTTTCATTCACGAATTGTTATTTGTTGGGTGGAGGTTTAAATTCAATAGTGTTGGTGCCTAGATATAAGTTATCTTTGTGTCATATTCCTATCAAACCTGATTTTCTTGACTTTTCAGGAATTGATGTTTTTGAGTATAGGTTGTTTGACTGTGTTTTCAAAAGGTTTGCATCAATCATTCAACATTGATTTTTTTGGATATTAGGCTATTTTTTTTCAATCAATGATGATAACTCGACCTCATGGTTCGGGTTACATATTTTCCATACTAACTTGGACTGGCTCAGAACATTTACATCATTTTATTTTTGTTTATTTTTATTTTAGATTTTTTTCTCATTCATATAATTTTTTTATATATATTATTTTTTAAAATTTATTTTTTTTATTTTTATTTTTAGTCTTAAACATTGAATTATTGATGATTAAGCTTTGAAACTATTTTTATGCGCCATCCTTTTCTTATGACTTGAGTAATGGGTGTTAGATGTTAGCCCAAGTTGACATTAATCTTTTTCTTATTTATTCTTACACCTATTTTCTTTCTTAATTTTAGCCTCTAACTTTGATTTTATTAAATATTGAGTGTTTTTTATTTTCATATGAGGATATCTTGGCCTCATGATTCGAGTTATTTATGTTAATTCGAATTGAGTTGGTTTTTTTTTTCAAGTTCAGTTTCAATTATATTTTTAAAATCATTTTTATTAATTATTTTTGGTGATTCTGATGTGTTCATAAAAAGATAAATAATAATAATAATAATAATAATAATAATAATAATAATAATTTAATATATTTTCAAATAAAAAATATATATTAAAAATAATCTCTATTACATTTTTATTTAAAAAAAAACAATTTGTACAGCAGACTGTTAGGATTAATGGCTACTGTTGGGACCGAAATGGCTGCCCATGATCTAGCCCAACCTCCCCCTATAAAGCTTGCCTACCATCACTTAGCAAATCACAAGGTCCAAGTCCTCTACCTTGACTAATGTCATGAGGCGAGGAGCGAGCTTTCATGGAAAAAGCAGAATTAGTAAACAACTGGTGGAAATTCTCTTCAAGGTATGCGTATGGCACACTTCATTTTTCCTTTCCTTTCCTTTTGTTGAACAGCTTGGTTTTGCTCATCATCAGTGAAAGTTAAATTAGCACCTGGAAATTCTGAACACACTAATTGCTCGTCCAGTTTCTTCAATCTCATCTTACTTGAACGAAAAACAGGATCATATGAACACTTGAAAGTTGCTACTTAATGCTTCTCAGTTTCCTTTTTGCAGCAGGCAGCAGGCTAGTTCTTCGAAGATGCATATCAAAGGGCAAAGACTCCTTACCAAAAACACCATGTTGAGGCCTAAGGAAATGTCTGTGGATGGAAAAGCAGCGACTTCAGTCACAATGACACAAACCCTTTCGAAATTGAAAGCTGCTGGCCTTGATTTGGTGCTATCCTATCTGAGCTTTATAACCTTAACAGTTTCTTTCTGTGCCCACCACGATCTGTTCTTGACCTTGTAAGACCTTTTCCTAGCCTTGTAAGACCCAACGGTCAATTTTCTACACTTGGATTACTATCACGAAGGTCTTCCTTTTAGGAGCCTACTGATAGAAAGCTCAGGTATTAGCATCCCTGTCGCCACCCAACACATCATCTCCTTCTCTGTCTATCCCTCCTGAGCTGTTTGGATTACACCGCAAGATCACATGTCTGACGTCTCGGATTTTTTTAGAACTTTTGAACATGTAATGCTGTTGTTCTGTGTTCTACCTCCTTTTGTTTTGAGAATGAATAATCGTTGTTTGACGGAGATGGACTGTTTCTCCCCAGTGTGCAATTCTCTAGATATTTTATTGCTGCAGGAATTGGCAATCATGGAGTTCTTCTCCTCTGCATTATTGGAATTGTTCTTTAGCAATCTAGAGGCGGACATGTGATCTATACTATGAGGCAGTGATAAGAAACTTGTTCAGATGCTGTCGACACTTCCTCCAAATAATTGTCTTTCGTAGTATTTCGACGTCTTTTCGTTTTGTGTTTGTATTATGAGCCGAGGGGAGGGGATCAATACAAACGAAGCTCTGGGAATATTTTGTAGCCACTGATTCTAAGAAAAAGAGAGAGAAGACACAGAAAAGAACACACAAAAAAAGGTCCAAGGTATACAATTTACAATTGAAGTTCGATGGTTGAAGCATTTTATGCCGACAAACAGTAGTAGAGTTAAGATTCGTAATTAAGTGGACTAAAAATTTAGGCACTGTGAATAATATAATACTTTATCTAATTATAGTTTTTAAATGATTTCTTTATGGTATCAAATTTTTATTTATCTATTGAGTTTAAATTTTATTATTTTATTTTATTTTATAAAAATAAAATACAAGATAATATATATCTATATGAATTCCAAGTTCATAAAATTCTCGCTTGAGATGGTGTTATACAATTGCTCCAAAGAAACTATATTTCTAGTAGAACGACATGGCCGGATGATAAGTTCCATAAAAGTAAGGTGGGCAACTGTCCCCGTTCTTATCTCCGAATATTACAAAAACTATCTTCAAATTGGAAATGAATGAAACCTAATAATAAATTAATGTTTGTTTTTTAAATAACAGTAAATTAGAAATACATTAAACTATATATATTATTTTTAAAACACATCAGAATAATACAAGAACATAAAAATAATAATTTAAGCAATTAATTTTTTGAAAAACACGATTTCAAAGGCATCACAAACAGGATCTAAGATAATTGTACATTCATTGTGTCAATTTTTCCCTCATTGGATTTTCTTACGTGGGTAAACTAAAAACCTATGTTATGTAATAGAATTTCAAGGTTATAGCCAACAAAATCGAAAGCAGATGGACCAAGTTTAAACATAAAAAAAAACTTTTAAAATTCTTGGCATAATTTTTTTTAACTTAATCTCTCGGACTCCAATCATAAAAAACTGATTTGGGGCAATTAGATTTATCTTTGTACGGGGGTTTCAATGAATTTAGGGATACAGAGAGTTTTATATATATATATATATATATATATATATATATATATATATATATATATTAAACTCTGAAGTAGAATAAGGATACCTCTACTTCAAAAAGACCTATCAGCCCATTCCATCATAAAAGAAATTCAAACCTCTCCTTTTATTTTGTACAAAGTTCTTCGTTCCTTCGAGTTTGCTCATAGTTTTATGATCACTACTTACAAAATAGATCCTCAGTCTTTGTCAGAAAATACAAAGTAAAATAGTAGAATTCATTCAAAGTAGAAAATTGAAGTTCCAAAACAGCAGTGGAGGAATGGCTCAAAACCTATAAAATCCTTCCTGCCATCCAGAATAGTCAGCAGTCCAAATTCTTAGCACAAAAGGCTAAAATTGCTGCTCTCTTAGCTTCTGCAAAATCAGAAAAAGAACTCCTTCAGATTTTGCAAAGCCTTGTTCCAAGTGGAGATTCATCTTCCAGCTTCACAAGATCAGCCTCATCCATTTCTCCAGTCATATCCCTAGGAAATGACAATGAAGATAATTGTTATGGCATCCTGCCACCAGTTAAACAGTGACCCCTTACAAAATATCGGTATAAGAGGACAAAATTGTGGCTCATGTCACTTACAAAAGGTGTCCCCCACTTATGCAAAAGGACAAAGTTACTTTCGGTGAAAGATTCATTCAGATAAAATGTGGTCCCTACCACTATCTAAAGGTATCAAGCCATTTTAAGTAATGATTACAAAACAACAAAGAACTTTTGATGCCACCATCAAAAGCATCCAAGGCTCCTCCTCTTCTATATAAGGAGGATTCATTCTCATTCAAAGGCATATTTCTAGCAGCAGGAGAATACAATCTATTGTATTAAGTTAGAAAGCTCTCAAACTCCAAAGCATATCTTGTAATCCAAATCTCCATTACTTTGTAATCCAAATAACCACTAGTCCAAATCTCTTGTATTTACATTTTCAAGCAATACAAATTTCAGGGTTTATTTCTTCAAACTTTTAATTTTTTGCATTATGTATTTATATTTTTGTAAAATTAAATATGCTCTGTGATTGATCAAGGATTCTGACATTGTTGATCTTGCCTTGTTCATATCGCATCAGAAATTCATACTGTTCAAAACCTAATATATCAGCTGGAAACCTGTGACCCGATCTTCAATATTATTCTCAGGTCTAATAACGCCACGTACTGTGCATTTTCCATTCATCCATCATTATATATATATATATATATATATATATATATATATATATATATATATATATATATATATATATTCGTTTAACTTCTATTTTTTTAGAATAATTAAAGGGTATTTTAGATCAAAGAAGTATTTTATGAAGTTTTTTAAGGTGTTTTGAGATGAAAAAAAAAGTCCTACAACTCTTGTGGTTTTGTGACAGGAGGAAAAACACCTCCAACTATAGCATAAACAAGCTCTTAACCTGTAAGTTTAACTCCATCTGTAACCAAAAAAAAAAACTCCATTATGTTCATGGCCCTACAATAAGTTATATTTAAGCACCGCTCCTCGCAATTCTCCAATTGTTACTCCCTCTGTAAATTACATTAATTGATGCTGGTACTGGTAGTACATCAATTATTGACATATTCGTGTATCTTTTCTGATATGGTAGCTCGTAAAGATGGGCAGCAGCACCCCAACCCTAAGGCTACGCTATAGATTATGGCTGTGGATCGGATTTAACAGGTATAAATGCAGGCATGCTATGCATTAGTTGCATTGATTTCTTCCGAAAAGAACGAAACAATATCCTTTCGTTTTTGTTTATTTCTATCTTCCTTTCTTTTCATCCTATTTTTGCTGGGTAAATAAAAAAAAAATGCAGGATATATACAATAACTCAAGAACCTTTCAGCTCAAAACTCCAAACCCTACTCGTCACAAATGACCTGAATAAGTTGCCCTGAACAATCCCAGCATGGTTATCATCGAGGCGAGCAACGACGTGGGCGCTAACAATCTTAATGAGAATATCTCTCCCAAAACTAGCAGATTGCTTAATTGCATGAGCTACGACTACTGCATTGAATTTATTTCCTGCTGTTAGGCTGATGTGAATCGGCTACTTGGGTTTAACTCGCTATCGTGCTCTCTCGTAGTTATGAGGACACTTTTTTAGATTTATTAATGATTGAAATTATGGGGAAAAAATCTTTTTTAGTCAAAATTATAATATTCATGTAATTATTGTTGCTTTGACAACATCATTTTTTAATTTCCTATTACGACTACTTAACTTCCTATTAGGGCAAGTCCAATGGCAAGAGCCATTTTAGAAAGCTAAATCTGTAAAATGATTTTTTGAATAGTGTGTATATAGTTTTTTTGTTGATGTATGCTCCAATGGTAAAAGTCATTTTGGAGAGCCATTTTTTTATATTATTTAAAATAAAATTGAATTCTTTTTTATATAGTTTAATTATGCAATTAATTATATAATTAATAGGAGTAAGTTATATAATTAAATAATTATTTTTGAAAAACCCTCCAACAATAAAATTATTATATTTAAATTAAAAAATAAATTTAAATATAATTAAAAGACCCGCAATATTTGAAATTTAAAATTTAAGATACTTATATGTTTTTCAAGTAATTTGTATGTTTTTTTATGGTTGTTGTATTTAAAGTTAATTAATGTTACTTACTATCTCTGAGTGTTAGAAAAATTTAAAAAATAAAATGAACACATTAACAAATAACTAATAAGTTCAAACATAATTAAGTAAAATGCATTCCATTACAAATAATTCAATGAAATTAATACCCCTATTTTTTTATGTTAACTAATATTGTTATAATTAATATTAATTAATTATTATATTAAATTAATTATTATTATTATTATAATATAATAATTACTATAATATAAACTCACCCACCCGTATGTCCCCTTATCTCAATCTCACTTTCAAAATAAATAAAACCTTACCCCATCTTTCTCTCCTCCCAGCCGCCCCCCCCCCCCCCCACACACACACACTCTCCACTCCCTCCAGCCACCCCCAACAAACACACTTGTCTGAAAGCAATGGGCAGACAAAGAAGATGAAGATTTTGGGTTTAAAAAAAAGAGACGAGGGGTTAGGTCTTGTGGATGTACTGTGGAGGTGGTGCACAAAAGCATGAAGGAACATGTTGTAGAACCGAAGATGCAGGGGCTGAAGGTTTGATAGGAACCGAAGATGCAATCTACTCATTGGATTTTGAATTTTGATGAAGGTATTTTCTGTGATTTTTCTTCTTCGGATTGGATGCAAAGTATTATGTGTTTTTTCAATTTTGAGTATAATTATTGGATTGTTGTGTTGATGGGTGTTCAATTGTTGAATTCGGTTGGTTGATGTGTTTTGTTGAGTTGCTGTGTTGATGGGTGTTTTGTTGCTTTGTTGATGGGAGTTGATGTTTTTCGATTTGCTGTTGGTTGTTTCAATTTGTTGCTGCTGGTTGGTTTGATTTGTTGTTGCTGGTTGTTTTTTGATTTGTAGCAACAACGGTAACATTAACGGTATTATTATTTTTTTACCTCTCAGGATATACACCTGTAGAAATGGCTTTCGAAGATGAATAAGCCATTTTGACTCTTCATTTTGTTCTTGCCGTTGGAGATGAAAATTTAACATAAAAAGTTAAATTTTGGAAAATTTGCCTTTGGCTACACTGATAGCGTGCCCCGACTTGCCCTTACCAATTTAAAAAGAAGTAAAATTTAACGACCACAGTGTAAATAATTGAAACATCAAGGACTTCAAAAACAATGAATAGGAGAGCGAATAGTTAACTGCATATGAATGCGCAACATTTGTATAGTGAAACATCCATTCATTTAATATATAATAATAACTGGCTACGTTCTACAGCATATTGGATCTTGCTTTCTAGAAAATGAATGTGTTTTGTTTATACAGGAATCTTATACGTCATTGACGATAATGAAAATAAGCACACACATAAAATTAATTGAATAAAATCAAAGAGAAAAAATATCTTGTGAACTTATTAGAAATACTATAAAACAATAAATAATTTTATTTTTTTAAAATAAAGTTTTATTATATATAACAAAAAAAAAAACAAACATTAATTTTTTAATAAAGGATAATACAAAAAAAAAAAGATAGAATGTATATTAATTGAAATAAATGATAAAAAAAAATGAATATAAAAAAAGAATGATTTTTTTTTCAAAAAAAAAAAAAAGTAAAACACCGTTGGGTTTAGGAAACTAGGCCAGCACTTGACCTCTTAAAATAAGGGCCCACATACAAGCTTGAAAGAGCAACCTGTGTGTGGGCTCTTTTTATTTTCATTAGTTAGAATAGAAAAGGTATTAAGGGATTGAACGTATATGAGCTATAAAGATAGAGGACTAAGTAAATATTCTGTGTTAACCTTGAAACCATGACCCATTTATGATGTCTTTTCTATTTTGATATTTTGTCTTTTAATTTTACCCTAAATCAACATATTTCATTCATTTATCCTTGATTTTCTCAGATGCATCATGTAAAAAATAAAACTTTTAGGATGAAATTGCAAATAATTATGAACAATATGTCCATAATAAAATGTGATAGGATAAACAATGTTGTGTGTGAATATTATTTTAACACATGCCTTTTAGTTTTTTAGTTAACATGAATATTTATATTTAACTCCATCAAAAAAACCCTGAAAGGCCTTTAACTTTCACAATAGACTAGGAGAGACAACATTGTAGATGCATAAAAAGTTCCCTTTCTATTTCTCTTTTTTTTCTATTTATTTAATTTTTAATTTGATTATTTAATATTAAGTTAATTGAGTTTGAGACAGGCGAGAGAATGAATTTAACTTGTTGGGCAAAGATGCTTTTAATCAATTATTTGAATACTTAAATGTTAACATACAAGTAAATTCCATTCTTTCTTTAAAGAATAATATATTTTATGAATTTAAATGAACAAGTAAAATTCTGATTATTCTAAATTTTTACAAAGAATATATGTTTTAATTCAAATTTAAAATTTATTGTGCAAATCACAAGTCTCTTATCATCACGTCACATTCCTTGATGACATAAAGAGACACATTATCACATACTAATAAAATATATAACTTCGTATAGTTTTTGATATTTGAAATATCAATGTATATTGGATGATATAAGAATTTCTTTTGTATAATGGCTCACATCGTTCTCAGCATCATGATAATTGATCAAAGAATAGTTCGAACGACATTCCTCTCTCCAATACAAAATCCACTGCATAAGAAGACACTTGCAAGTATCATCTCCTTCTTCACTGTCCACTTCCCATTTGTCATCATCCTAAGGTAGCACAATGTTATCTGTATCATTTCATCAGGTGTGTTGAGTGTTGACCCTTCCCACTAGATCTTCACTGCTGCTTGCTAGAATAATCTCCTGCATGAGACCAAATTGAAGGACACATTTGACCACCAACCAATTATGCTTTTCCATGTATAATCATGGCCAACGAGCGTCGCTAGACATTGATTCAACTATTACAGGCCACACAGCAGCAGCAAAACAAGTTGGGACTATATATATTGGTGGCCAAATAAATAAATATTTCATATAAATACAAACACACGCATATATTTTCATTTTTTAAAAAGAGTTGATTATTTTATTCAGCAGTGATAATCACCCTGATTTAGTGACAGAAGAGCTCAACGTGTTTGTTTTGATGCAGTTGTTGCTTCTTATAATGTCTTTTTTTATTAACATAAATTTCTGAATTAATTTATACTTATCTTCATTAATCTTACAAGTCTTGAAATTAACAACCATATAAATTTTTAGTAATAAAAACTCGAATATGAGACAATAAGAAAAAAATAAATTTTTTAATTCCAAGTTTTTATGATCGGAGACCTACCATATGGTTTTCTTCGATTCTATGTTAATTTCATTTGGGAAAGTATCTCTTGTTTTCTGGTATATTGCTGCTGTCTGGCGGTTTATGTTTGTATATCCTTATGCTCTTCGCATCTTTATTGTGTTGTCGGGTTCATATATACTGTCTCTGGGCATAAATCTGCAATTTGCTCTTTTGTTTTTATAATGATTCATGTTTCATATATACACTACAGGATGGAGAGAAGAGATATATTTTATATCACCAAGATATTATAATTGGAGATATTATTTTATATCCGATTAGGTAAAGGGGAAAATCATGCAAAACCAAACATCAAAAGCCCAATTAAATAAAGATATGTTTAATCCAATAACTTCTTTTTTCTTTTTTTTTACTTTGTAGTCATTTTAACTTCCAATATTTATTTTGGTCCAAAAGTTTATTTTCTTAATATTTAGTCTATAAATTTAAGAAAGAAGAGAGAAAGTCATATAAAAATAGTGAAGAAGAGAGAAATGGGCCAAAAAAAAAAAACACTTTATGAAGATAAAAACTTGTTATTTTTGGTGTTAACGAGTTGTATTTAATGAGGGGAGTTCGATTATTAATGTTTTTCTTCCTATAAACATGCCTGAAAAGGTAGATGAGGTTTTGTTGACTTTTTTATTCAATTAATTTTTTATTTATGGAGTGATTTTGAGGAGTTTTCATGTTAATAAGTGGTCTATGAAGGTCTTATAAACTTTTTGATGTACTTTCATGTAAAAAAAACCTAAAATTAGTTTTTGAAGTCTAAGAACTTGACCTTAATTTTCTAGTCTATTAGTAGTAAGTGGATACTTAAATTTTTATTTTTTGTGCTAACCAGGGTATCCCAAGCCTTTGGTCCAAACTAGTCCCTGTTCCAGGTGACAAGGGCTCCCCATAAAACTCTTTATTAATAAAGAAGAGGGTCGAACCCCAACTTTGGTAATAACAGGAGCGCGCTTAACCGCTCTGCTAAGACCTCATGGGTAATGGATACTTAAGTTTTGAAGTGATATGTCGCTTGCTTATAAAAACAAGAATAGATGACAAGTTTGAGAGAAAAAAACAAGGGTGGGCTTAAGCTTTCAAAGTAAGGCCAAACATGTGGGCCTAACCCTTTTTTTTTAATTTTTTTTTATATGTTTCTATTAATTGTTTGTATTGAATTAGTTTTGTTTTTAAAATTGTGATTTGTTTTTCAAACCTGTGGGTTTAACCTCTTGTAATTTATATGAATAGACTATAGTATAAGATAAAATGAATGTAAACATTTAAAATAAAATGCAGTTAACATAAAACATTTGCATGCACAGATAAACAGGTCTTCCATTATAATCTGAGCCACGGAAAAGAAAGAATAAAATAAACAGAGAGCTTAATATCCTCCCAGTAAGCTGCTCGAGTCGCCACCGCATGACTCCTCATTCCCAGATGCTGTATCCTAATTGCTGGTGCAGCAGATGCATCCATGACAGGGACCTTGGCTATGTTAGAAGCTTCCACTTGGCAAGCCAGGAAGATCTTTGAGGCCAGATCCTACCATTAATTTATCATAAATAATTTGATGGTAAGCAGAGAGACCCGGCTCCTATAATGATCTGTTTTGTCTGGTCTACATGTTTCTCACGAGCCGGCCTGCACCATGAAATTAAGGAAAAGCAAGCACTTAAATACAAATAATATTAGCAGAAATAGTTAGTAATCGTTAGAGCGTCAAGAGCTTGAAATTAAATATTTTTTTTTAATATATTATCTTATGTTCAAGTCTCGTAATGATTAATTTAATAATTATTAAAAATTTATATAAATTTTTATTTTAAATCCTATAAAATTAATCAAGATATATATAAATGATTCGAATACTCGTGAGAATTGCGGGTAATCTCTGAAAGTTTTCAGATAGCCACTCAGCAATTATCTATTTTTTATGATTTATTATATTAGAGGGCAGGCAGCAGGCTACATTTTGTATAATTGGTTCACAATTATACAGGCAGGAGCCCACGACAATGGAGGGAATGCAATCGGTATTCGCTAAGGTTTTTTAATAGCTATACTTTATTTATCAGTGAAAAAACTTAGATATTTCTAAATTATTTATTTCTCAAGGAAATACAAGTTCAATTCCTTTTAGCCTCATGCATATGCACGCGAGCATCCTTTCAGGAACTTGTAGGGCAGTCCTTGTTCATAAGGGGTAGTCACCCGAACTCCGAACTACATGCTGTCCTGAATTTGGGCGACCAATTGCATTTTAATAATCAAACCCCTGATCAAGTTGCCCTTCATCTCTTAATCCTATACGTAACTGGTTTCTTTTTAAGGAATTGTTTCACATTGTAATTTTTTAATATTTTTGCAAAAAATAATTTTTTATTTTATTTTAAATTAAATTTTTTTGATATTTTTAAATCATTTTTATTTGTTATTATAAAAATAACTTTTTTTAAAAAATATATTATTTTAATAAATTAAAAAAAAAACATTTTAAAAATCAAGCTTTAACAAACTCAAACAATATTTTATAATATAAAAAAAGCTGCTTTTGATCATGCAGAGAAACATGGTCAGGCATGGATCGTTTTGCCTTTCCATGTGTAGGAGGATTGGGAACAATTATAATATTATTCTGAAAGTACTTGAGAATTTAATGTACTCGTCTTTGTTTAATAAATTATTTTATTTTTAAATAAAACCGGAAAGAAAAGTAACGTAAAGAAAAATGTTTAATAAATATAATTGTAAGATGATGAAAATTGATAATTGTGAAAACACAAATAATTAGAGGTTGCCATTGAATTCAATTTGCAGCTTATTTGATTAGAGTAGGACTAGTTGTAGACTTTCGTTATGTTACATGGCCACATTATTATCACTATTATTGTTTTAATGGTGTTTAAGTGTATTTAGAAAGGAAAAAAAATCACTGCTCGAGTTATAGTGATAAACAAATCAAAATTAAATAAAAAAATAATCACAATAACTTGAAGAAAAAAAAATTTCGAGAGAAAAAAATTGAAAATAATACGAAATTCAAACAATGTGTTAGTCATCGCTTTCTGTTTATATAAGTAGAGGAACACACCATAGTGAAATTACAAGACACTACACAAGAACAAACTTGCATGCTATGTGCAATTGTTATAATATACATTTTATAATCTATCACTTCCTATAACATTCCCCTTCAATGCAAGGACTTTACATGAAGATACACAAAAAAGGCATTAGGAAGTGGGCTTGTAAGAACATTAATAAGTTAATCCTTTGGTGAAATAAAAAATTTGAAATTCATTTGTTTACTAAAAAATGATAATCAATTTTAACATATTAGGAGAGTATAAAACATGAGATTCGCAAACAAATAAATAGCATATAAATTGCCACACTAAATGGTAGACATGAAAATAGGAGTAATCTATAGATTTAACAACACAGAATAAGCCACGAGACTTTAGTAGTATCATCAGCCAAAACCTTATATTTAGTTTTAGTAGAAAAACAAGAAATCATTCATCGTTTGCCTGATTTCTAAGAGATAATCAAATTTAAATTTTATTGCCGGAACAATTAATCAAACTTTTTGTTACTGCCAAAATTAATGTTCTGCACTAATATCATTGACTTTCATTCTCGGAGCAGTTAATAAAAAAAAACTTTATTGGCGATATCAATGTTCTACACAAATATCATTAACTCGATACTTCTTATAATAGAGAAAAATTATATAGTTTAATTTTTAATAATTCAAGTTAGAGAGATAGACATGTAACTTAAGTTTTAAGAGAGAAGTCAACTTAAGTTAATCAGCCTTATCCGGACATAACCTATAAGATTGAAATAACTTAATAAAAAAAATCACAGAGCCAATTCAAAATATACTAATAGCAATGTGCGTTAACTTTTCAAAACCTGTGATTTATATCAAAATAAAACTCGAAAAACTAAAAAAATACTAAAGTTGAAATATGATGAGCAATTAGAAATTTTTAAAGGAAAGAAAAAAAACTAACTCACAGTAAGCCATCTCGCGAAGAAATTCTTATTTTCAAGACTCGTGTGCATTGTTGCTGAACTCGCGAGTTGATTAGCAAAATCATACTATTTTATGAGTCAAAACAACAAAATTGATTAAGTTGGGTAAAAAAATTGGACCCCATTAAAATCGGACAAAAAACATAAAAATCGATCCAGATCGTAAAATCAAAACGGATCAATTTTGCCAAATACTAGGTTTTGCCGCCCCCTAAACTTAGCCCTGTCCCCTGTCCTCTCTCGGTCTGTCCCCCAGGCGAGCCCCCCCTCTCTTCTAGTTTAAAAGTAAAAAAATCACCCCTTCTCTCTCCTAGTTTAAAAATAAATAAAAAAATCAATATTTTTTAAATGTTAATATAAAGATATAATTATTTTATAATATATTTTTAATCTATTTTAAATTATGTATAAATCTTAAGTAATAAAGTTTTATGGCTATAATTACATTAAAAAATATTTTACTTATTATTTTTCTATATGCATGATTTTAATTATAATTTTAAAATATTTTATACGGTTAATTTCAAATAAAATTTTATAATTCAGATGCAAAAATAATTTTCGATTAATGTGAAAATCATGATTTTAGCCACCTTGATGGCGTGTAAATATTGTTTGGAGCGGGCTACGGAAAACCCTGTGCTGACGCTGCTCTCTTCGATTTTTCTTTTAGTTTTTCGAGTTTTCTTTTCTTTCTTTACGTGCTGTCTATTCTAGAACTTTAGGTTACTGTGTCGTAAAGAGAATTTGATTGTGTTCTCCAAGTTTAACCAGGCAGTGCAATTTATTTATTTTTAATGAAGTGCGGTTGTGTATAATTTTAGAAATTATTTGTGTTAATACTATTTCCACCAAAGTTTTAAAAATAAATAATATAATCCTTCACCTTAATCTGCTTCTAATTCTTCCCCAGGTTTATTAAAAGACAAGCAAGAAATTTTCATTGCTCTAATTATTTAATTTTTTTTATATTTTTCTGTAAATAATATTATGTAATTTCTAACAAAATCACGCCAAATTCAGCCTTCAAGTCTAGTAAAAATAATAATAATAATAATAAAAACGTACTCGTCAAATCGGCAATAAAGATACACTGGAACTTTTGAGGCAATCTTTTATTGATTCCAGTAGCCTGCTAGGTACAAATGGTTCACCTCCAATAATTGTGGCTCAACAACACTACCCTAAGGATTAGACCCTCTTTTTTGATCGGCAATTGGCCTAGTGGGACTCCTTCGTGAAACAGGGCAAAGGGGATACGATGCCGAATTCGAGTTTTGCCTTCATCATGTCCCTCTATAATCAATCAATAAATAAATAACTTAGAGATACCATTTGCTCATTTTACTATTAAAATACCTTATCTTATAACTTAATATATAATTTATATTATTCTATTATTTATATTTTCAAGTGAACTAAAATCAATGTTTTACGCATTGTTTTTATTAAATAAACTGTTAATAATAAAATTTAAACTCATAATTGTTTAATTGATCTAAATACAATATTAAAAAGTTAATTTAACCTAATAATTTGAACCGTGTAATGAGGCCCGTAACTAGACAACAAGTAGATGAGACTGGCAGTGGTCGTCTTTCAGCTGCGGAGACCAGAGAGAGTAATTAAACACGCTGAAACAAGAACTGAAAACAAATGGTTAAATAATTTATTTGTGGATGGAATCTCAGTGCGTGCAATGTGGATTTATCAGATGAGGAAGACGAGTGGTTCAAGTTGCTTTGCTTCATGGATTAACAACTCCTCATGTGTGAATGTTTTTTTTTTTTTTGGAAAAGAAGGGTTTAAATTTAATTAGGTGATAATTAATTAAAAATCAAAGGTGGAAAGTCAAAGATGGAATGGTCAAAGTACGCGTGAATTGAATTAGAGGCCCAATGGAACTCGACGCTCACACGGTCTCACAAAGCGTTGGTAACAAAATCCAATTAGAGGGAGACAAACAGCCGCTACCCAGGCTGGCCCCACCTTCCTCCTTACCTAATGGAAGCCACTTCTCTGCCTTTTGTTTTCTCCTGTTCCTCCAAGCGCACGCCCTTTGTTTGGTGACGTGGATTTACTCCCTTTTTTTTATTTCTAAATTATCTAGAAACAATTAATTCTCTAATTTTAAAAAACTAAAGTAAAAAAGAAGAGAGCTTGAAAATAAAAATTCCCATTTGAATTTAATATTTTACTGGCTTCACCATGTGCACGCCCTTTATCTGGAGACGTGAATATTTATTCACTCTTTTTTTAATTTCTATTTAAATATATTATTTATTTGATTCCACCACGTGCACGCCCTTTATTTAGTAACGTGGATTTATTCAAATTCTTTTTTATTTCCATTTCTTTTCCTCGATTTGATGAATGTCTAAAAAGAATTACTGTTTTGATTTATTTTTTCAAAAATTAGAGTTGAAAATAGAAAACTTGAAGCTCTGTATTTCAATTCCACCATGCGTGAGCCGATAACTTGGATTTATTGACTCATTTTCTTCTCGATTTTGATTAAGATCGTCTAGGAACAATTAATATTCTAATTCTTTGAAAAATTAGAGTCAACAAAGAAAAAAATATGAAACTTTCTATGTAAATACATTATTTCTCTATTTAGACAATATCTTTTTAATTTAAATCGAACTTAGAAAGCACATTTTAGAAACTCTTTATAGTTTTTCTTATATATACAAGCTTTTCATTACTTTCCAAATGAAAAAAAAAAACTAAAAAAATTAATTTTTTTAAACACACCCCTAATCTTTTTCACAACGGATGGTATATTTTTGTTTTTTCTAGAAACCTGATTTTCTTAACACTCTTTATGAGTCATGTTAAATGAATAAAATCTTAATTATTTTAAAATTTTATAAGATAAACACATTTTAATTCGTATTTAAAACTTATAAAATAAATTTCAAATTTATTATCATCCCAAACACTGGATGGTATGATAGCGAAGAAGATTGCTTTTATTTTCCCTACAATATTAAAATCTCGGGTGAAAATCGCAAGAGTTAATTTCTATGCCTGACACACATATCAAAGTCGATGTCTCCTCTGCTCGTTGATCTCTATATAAATCTAATGAAATTAACCAAAACTGTCAACCTAATCTTAATTATAATATTAATCACCTCTCCCTCGCTCTCCGCCCCTCTCTTATGCCAGCACCTCGACCATTATCGATCATCTAAAATTCTGGATTGCTGCCTTCGATACTTTTCTTTCTTCCTATCATAATTACCAGCGAGAATGGTAGTTCCTTCCCCAACTCCAGCACGAACCAGAAAAACGAAGGCCTTAGGAATTCCTACTGTTGATCTTTCTCTTGACAGGTCAAACGTATCAGAACTGGTCGTGAGAGCATGTGAAGAATATGGATTCTTCAAAGTTATGAATCATGGGGTCGGCGAGGGGGTCATAGCAAGACTGGAAGAGGAAGCTGTTCATTTTTTCTCAAAACCAGCGTCGGAAAAGCAGCGAGCTGGACCTGCTAGTCCTTTCGGCTATGGCTGCAAAAGTATTGGCTGCAGTGGTGACATGGGTGAGCTCGAATATCTTCTCCTTCACGCCAATCCTCTCTCTGTCTTTGAAAGATCGAAAACCATCTCAAATGACCCTTCAGATTTCAGGTAATATATCTATACAGGCTCCGAATATCTTGTCTATTGATCATGTCATTGAGTTCTTGGTATCTTGTGTGTGTGTGAGTGTGGATCACAAATCGTGTCCATTATGAAAACGCATTACACATATATTCATTAATGACAATTGACAGGGATGATGACAAACACAGCGAAATATATAATCACACACAGGAATATTAAAGGGGTTGGTCAGGGAAGAAGGTTAAATTGTTCTGTTTCAACAATGTGATACAGGTTACCCGGTTTCACGCTTTGACTCATTTTCAACCAATTTTCTATTGTATAATTTAATATTATATGATAACAGTTTCACAATATTTTCAAAGAACTCTACTCTTTAAATGGAACTTTGGACGGTGGGATTTGATTATGAAGATGAAATGGTGGAAGCTTGTTTATTGTAAATGCTTGGTATCCTATAAAAAGACATCTTTCCTTTATCAATCAGGAAGTAACTTCTACTTTAATATTAACATCAATAATAGACTTTCAAGTTAGTCCTTTTCTATTAATTTAATATACCCAAGTGTTCCGTTTACCTCATTATTAATTATTGTAATATATGTGTTCATCAATTATTTTAATTTATATATAGAGAGAGATACACACATAACTAGCTATGATCTTATAGGATTTGAGACTAAAAAATTTGGTCATATTTAAAATCTGTAGTTACTAATATTTAGGATCTATAGAATTAGTTAGTCGAGTGAGATTAATCAAATTATATGCAAATTAGTCTGCATATTGATGTTAATAAATCGGATCATTAATGTTTATCCATGAGAGTATGAGACTCTTTCGAGAGTCTTCGAGCCTCTAAGACCAGGTGTCTTAGGGCAAGCTTTGCCCACTCTAGTTGCTTTTTATTAATGAATATTTTCATTGAAAAAACCAATCATGAAGACAACCTGATTTCTTTCCGGTTCCCAAGTTGATGGCTCCAACTTGCGATTGAAGGGAAACTATGCCTTAATTAGCTCATTGTTCTGTCAACAACTATTTGCCATATGCCATGTTTCTTTATTTATGTATGATTGTGGGGCCTAAAACGGTCCAACTTGACTCGTAAAACAATCTTAGGAATTACGAAGTGTCATCACAGCCTCCTGAAAAGATTAAATTGTCCCCCTCTCTGTTTTTTGTTACTTGATTTTTTATTAAACAAATTACTCGTTCCCATCCATTACTTCATTTATGTTTTAATTTTCATAATTAAGAAGAATAACGGGACTCAATTTTTCAAGCATAATTGCTTCAATTTCTGCATGCTGATGTTTTTCTTCTTCTTGATCTTGCTTCTTTTTTCTTCTTCTTCACGAAATACATCTGCTTGTAGAAAGCATGCCGATGATTGTCCTGCAAAAGTTAATCTTGCATCATTGCACTGGCAAGTAGGGATAAAAAGAATGAGGAGTAGTGGTTAAAGAGATAAAGATTTCATTTTACAAATATCGTATGGATCTTGTCGTGCTGTAAATTGAGCCTATGTTGAACCAGTTACATTAGGCTAGGGAAAGACGACATTATCATTCTTGTGGGTTCCTGCTAGTTGCTGCTATGATTTGAAGCTAAAATTTAATTTAATTTTTGCTCAGAAGAAAAGGGGCACAGTAATTTTATTCCTAGTGAAGAAAAATCTACGAATTTATCTATTTATCATAAAAAAGAGGGTTTACACTGACTAAAAAAGAACAAGTTTTACAAATTTTCATTTTTAATCCTACAGTCAGTATGAGTGGTGAAATTTTAGTGTGTGTTTTTTCCTTTTCCTTGTTTGATCAGTACCGCATTGCCATTTATACAGTTGTGTGGTGAATGATTACATACAAGCGGTGAGGCAACTCGCATGTGAGATTCTTGATCTTGCGGCTGAGGGTTTGTGGGTCTCGGATAAAAGTGCATTCAGCAGGCTCATCAGAGATGTCCATAGCGATTCTGTTCTTAGACTTAATCACTACCCAGCATTCGAAGAGATCATGGATTGGGACCCAGAACCTAAAACAATTGGTTTTGGTGAGCACTCCGACCCTCAAATCTTGACCATCTTGCGTTCCAACGACGTTGGGGGCCTCCAAATTTATCTGCGTGATGGTTTGTGGGTCTCCGTTCCTCCTGACCCTACCGGATTCTATGTGATCGTGGGGGATGCCTTCCAGGTTTGTAACGACCAGTCATTTAGATTATCGTTTTCTTACAATGATCATCTTTTACCATATTTTTTGAAGGAAAAGAAAACACATGCTACCAAATTTTCCCAGTTAGCTGCTGTTTATTATAAAGCAATCTTGCTAAACTGTGCTCTTCATGGTATCAATATCTAGGTTTTAACGAACGGGAGGTTTGAAAGCGTGAGACATAGAGTATTGGCAATCTCGGAGAAGCCAAGAATGTCGATGATGTATTTTGGGGCACCGCCCCTGAATGCATGGATCTCTCCACTTCCACAAATGGTTTTACCACAGAATCGAAGCCTGTACAAACCCTTCACCTGGAGTGAATTCAAGAAAGCTGCCTATTCTCTGCGATTGAGAGATACGCGTCTTGACCTCTTCAAGATCCATGCCACTGAAAAATTTGCTTCTTGATTTAATTCTCGAGATATATATTAAATGTAATTGGCCTTCCGTATGTAAAGGTTCCTTTCATAATTGTACCTTGTTGGAGGGGATAGAATGAATTGAGAGACGCACACAGACAAAAAGAAGCAGCTATTGTTGCTGTAGATAGGTCCAAACGGAAGTTGAAGGATTATTCTATATATCTGGATCGAAAGTGGGAGGGTTTCCTTTTTTGTTTTTAATTTTCAAGGTATTAATTGTTTTATTAACATGGATCACACATAGAAAGAATATCACAACAAATAAAAAGAAAAAAAAATCATTAATCACAATGATTTTAAGTATTATGATTATGTCTCTACATCTTTTTTTATTCCAGAAAATTTCAATTTTTTTTATGTATTTTTTGTGGTTCCAGATTAAGTAATTAAAACTCCAATTGTTTCAAACTTTTATAAGATAAATATGTTTTAACTCGAACCCGAAATCTTATCACATCTTTATAGAAAATATTTAATTCTTTTTAGATATTCTTTGTATTTCTAGATTAAGTGATTAAAACTCCAGATGTTCCAGATTCTTACAAGATGAGCATGTTTTGACTCGAATCCGAAACCTGTAATGCAAATCTCAAACCCTTTACCATCATACCATGTCCTTTGAAATAAAGATGAGGAATTTTATTACGGTGAAAACTCTCAAACTTGAATTTCAAGTACTCTCAATCCTTGGATCACCATGTAAATTTCTCTCGCGACCTCTCATTTAGCACAAAAGAGCATACAAGATCATCCATAAAAGAAACTAGACCTAATCACATCTTTATAGAAAATATATCGTAGTTCTAACAGATAAAAGATTAATGTAATAATAATCCTTCAAGGATTCTTTCCCTACGTAAAATAATTCCAAGTCTTCAAGGTATCCATTATTCAAATAAGGACATTGCCATACAGAGATTTAAAAGATCTTTCACTGATTAAATTAGTATTTTTATTATTTATACTAAACACATACACGTGTGTTGCTATCACCAATTATAATTTGATTTCAGGACATTGCCAACCAGGTCCAGAAATTGAATTGCGGTGGATGCCTTTTCATTTTATATTATATGGAGATGACCGGCTGTTGATCTGGAGATAGCCATTTTTGATGACTACAAAATGTTCTTAAGTTACACACGCACGCACGCACGCACGCACGCACGCGCACAACTGAAGTGCAGTGCTTTCATTTACACGCCGATGTATTTTTCGGAGCACAATGCAAAAGCATGACCTTAATGCTTTCGTACGCAATTTTGTGACTGTTGAAATGGTTTGTCAATTTTTCAGATTGCGTTATAGTTAGGGTTCAGAAATAAGATGAAAAAATAATTAAACTGAAAAAAATTTACTAAAAAAACTGAATTATTAAAAAACCTGATTAAAATAATTAGAATTTTTATTAAAACTTCCGGTCCGATTCCATTTTGATTTTTTAATGCTACAGTTAGTAAACTGAAAAATTAAAAATATATACTATAAAAAATAATTTATTTTTCTGTTTTGGTTCAAATTTCTTGGTCTGATCTCATTTTAGTTAAATTGAAGAAGAGAAAAAACTCGGTTACAGCAAACAAAATGCTAAAAATTGAAATTATTTTTAAGTATTTTTGTTGAAAAAACTAAACCGAACCAAAATTGGTCAATTTAAGCCTGTTTTGATTCGATCTCGGGTTTTGTTTTACACTTTATATTTTATTTTATCACCCCTAGTTCTAGTTATAGCACAATATTTGTGCCTGTTTGATATTACATGAGTTTTAATTTTCATATCATAGTTTTAATTATTTTTATTAGACTTTATTTTATTAATCAGTCACTAAATATTGATTTTGATTAGCATCATGATTTCGGAAGCCACAACACAACAGTATTGAACATATCCTGTGAATTGAATGTGATATCTTATCTTATAGATGGTGATTTTTTTAATGTTTAACTTAGCATGATGATCGTGCCTGTTTGCACTGCGGCCAAACCTATGTTTGGCCGCGGTGTATTATTATTATTTTTTTGTAATAATTTTTTTTTTAATATTTTTGATCATTTTGATGTTTTGATGTCAAAAATAATTTTTAAAAAATAAAAAAATATCATTTTGATGTATTTCGGCATAAATTTTTTTTGAAAAAACAACCACAATAACAATTACAAACACCCTGTCTGGTCTGATTTTGCGGCCGAGAAGTGGAGCATGGCTCGACTGATTCAATTAGTATTACATGATACCTAAGACTGAGTTACCACGTTCGTTCATTTATGAAATGGTTTTGGGTCATAAATCATTTCCCAATTGTGGACACATGTTTTGGCCCACTTGATGCGATCTGTCAAGATAATAACAATGATTTTATTTTTTTGCTGTTCTTGGTTGAGATGGTATTTTATGATTTTTTTGAAATAATTATTTGAAACTAATTTTTAAATATTTATAGATTTTTGTTTTGATGTGTGGATGTTAAAAATATTATTTTAAAAATAAAAAATAAATGTTATTTTGACATCACTGTTCTTAAATGCTATTTTAAAAACTCAACATGCAGTTGCGAATCCTGCCAGTTCATGAGTGTAGTTATAATTGTTTTTTAAAATATTTTTTATTTAAAAATATATTAAAATAATATTTTACAAAAATATTTTTGATATCATCAAATGAAAAATGATATAAAAATATAAAAAAAATTAATTTAAAATAAAAAAAATTCAATATTTTCAAAATACAGTGCCATGTTAGGAACTAGATTTTAGAAAATCAAATTTAACAAGCAAGCATATATCAATATCTAGTTCGATAAGTGAAGGGAAAGTTTTCTCCATGCAGAGGGATAGGAGTAAATTGCCCTGTTTCAATGTCACCAACCATGACAAAGAAGATCAACCAGACAGTGCAATTTGTGAAATAAATTTAGGTACAAATTAATTATCATTTAAGTTTGATGGTGTATTTGATATTGTTTTTGTTTTTGTGGTTGAGATTTTAAAAAAATAATTTCATGAAAAGCACTTTAGTTGCGATTCAAAATAATTTTTAAAGTGTTTGGTTAAAACTATGGTTGAGTTTGAGGTTAATGAAAAATAGTTTCAACTGTTTGGTTATTAAGCTTTTTATATTGATTTCAACTTGTGAAATTACTTTGTGTATTGTTTTTTAAATATTTAATAATTATAATTATAATAATAAAATATAATTAATAATTAAGGCAGATTAGATAGTTGTTTTTATTCTCCCATCAAACTACTTGTAATTTCACCACGAATTACAAATCCATATGTGAAGGCTTCTGCGATCCTTGAATAACATATAGTAAAAAATTATCTAAAATAAAATTAGGATTGCGAGGTAAAAATTATATTGTAATATCCTTTTAATATATTTATTTATATTTTAATTAATTTTTAGATTATGTTAATATTAAAAATATATTTTTTATATAAAAATATAATTAATAACAAACTAAAAATAAACCCCAGGCCCGCCCCCATTCTCTCTCTCATCAAGAAACGCAAGTTTGCTGCTTTCCTTGAAATATAAGTTTAGCATAATTTTAAGGTGGGCCCACATTTAAAAAAAAAAAAATTATATTAACCAAATATCCAAATTCTTATTTTTTTTTTATTTATAATTTCTGGTTATGCTAAAATCCCAAACACCTTTTTAGTATTTATTGCAAATATTAGTATTCTTAAATAATCCTTTCAATTTTACCAACCATGAAAAACAACTTGATTGGATTATCACGCCCTCGACACCAATATATTCACTTATTTTATATTAGCCAATCAAAATTAAGGTCGATAAAACATATTTAGCCAAGCAAATTAAATTAAAGTCGATGAAATAATAACAGTATCATTTCAATCTAAACTATTTTATATTTAACTTTCTAATACATCATTAAAAAAAAAGAAGTTCTTGGAACTTGAATGCACTCTATTTTATTTTGTGATGAGACTTTAATTTAAAGAAATTATAGTAATAAAATTTAAATTCACTACTATTTCAATCTGATATTATATATATAAAAAGCAAATCATTTAATTTTAAAGGTAAACAACCATTTAAAAAATCATGCAAGTAGGGTCTTGGCAAAATTGTATAGCTATTGATTAATATCCCCACAATCTTATTTCCATATCTAGCCAATTGAGATTCTATAAGTGAGGTGTACACACGTCGCATTCTTGATGATTTGAAGAATTCATAAGTTGTCTCATGTAGAATGGATGAGAAGAACGACAAGAGTTCAGGCGAGTCTTCGCCGTGAACGTGGGGTCAGTAGAACGGAGCACATATATCATCCATTTCTGATTTCAGCCCCTACCGGAGTTTAGTCATCTCAACATTAAATCATTATGTGATGAGTTTTCTAAGCTTTAACTGGTTGATCTAAAATTGACTCAAACTTTCTGGTTAGCGTACTCGTAATCAATTGCCAGCATTCAACGGTTGAAATATTTCGGGGCCAATAAAAAAGAGTATATATACAACCCATCTATGATTTCAACTCTACATACCATTGATGGAGTTCAATCATCTCATTACTCAGTGGTTTGATCTCAACAGAACGATGAGTCATTCAAGTTTTAATTTATTAGTCTAAAATTAATTCAAACTCTAGAGTTTGAATGCTTACGATACACTGCTGACTTTCTCTTAAACATCTACACAAATTAAATGATTGAAAAAGAAAATAAAATTCACATTCTTAGAAGATCAATAACATCTCTTTTATAAAAAAGACTAACCAAAATTTTGTTATCTATATATACAATAAAAAACAAATAGTCATAAATTTTAGAAATAATAAGAAAGATGTAGACAATGAAACTAGTTCTAGGTTGCGTGATACACCAATAGATTATTTGTTTTAAATTTGTTAATCGTAGATGATGAGAATTTATGGAAATGAATAATTATACTGTATTTTTAAGTTAATAAAACGATGTATAATCTTTTATTTAAACTATATATTTTAAGATAATTTAGCTATATATGAAGAAAAAAAAAACTCTTATGATCGTATGATTTTACTATCTAATTTCATGTTATATTTTTCGTGTCAAATAAAAAAAATTTATTTTTAACAACATTGATTATAAGATATCTTAAGCATGCAATACAAGCTTTCTCAAGAAGACATTTGCTCATATAGAATCCCTGCCAATTGTTTGATTATTGAAAGAGCATAGTTGTTATTGGCATAAAGGTGTGTTTGGTATTGTGGTTGCTGTTGTGGTTGAGGTTGAAAAAAAATAATTTCATAAAAAATACTTTTATTGCGATTCAAAATAAGCAATGAAGTGTTTGGTTAAAACTATGGTTGAGTTTGAGGTTGATAAAAACAGTTTCGTATGTTTAGTTATCATGTTTTTTGTATTGTTGTAAACTTGTAAAATTACTTTAAAGAACACACACACATAGACAGATATATATATATCCCTTTGCAACTCACGGAGAGCAGCAAATTGATGTTTTCAGTGAAACGTGGTTTCAACCGATAAAACAGGTGGGTCCCATAGTCAAACATGTTTTTTATATACATAACAAAACATGTACAAACTACGTTTCAAACAGACACTAAATCCTCTTCCATTTTCACCAAAACTTGATTAACTTAATCCTTCTAGTTTAGTATAATTAACTAATTAATCTTTATGATAAAAGATAATTAAATAATTTTTTACCCACGATGGTCACCAAGAGTCTAATAGAATTATTAATTTTTACATTAATACTTTAACTATTTGTTGATCCTTATCTCCAGTCTGATGCAGACAATCCCAGTTAAAACACTCAAAGGGCACTCAATTTCTGTAATGATATTTATCCTTCTCTATCTCTTGCCTTTTTGAAGGAAAAATATAAAATTAAAATCACTAATCATGATTATGAACTTAATGGGTAGACTTAGCAGTTTTCTCCCAGCCAAAGTATTCTTCACTTCTATATTTTCTCCATGACAACAAATTCAACAAAACAAAAAAGAAGAAGCCCTCTTCCAAGTTGCATTCAAGTAACTGTTTAGAAATATGATTAATATTGTGTTTTTGAAAGTGTATTTTATTTAAAAATATATCAAAATAATTATTTTTTTATATTTTTTAATAATTATTTTTAATATGAGCACATGAAAATAAACTACAAATACTAAAAAAATTTAATTTAAAATAAAAAATCTTCAAACTTTTTAGAATTATTTTTGAAATGCAATCTAATGCATACGTACGTAAGCAATGACTGCATTTTGTATAAAAACAAAATACGGCAGCCCTAAATATTATCCAGCCCACCAAACCGTTTACTTGGAGTTTACTAAGCAATTTTCTGCTACCTCTAGAAAGATGGAATTTCTTTTCATGTGTGCAAGTCACGGGGTCAGAGACGAGGAACTTTTGGCTGCTGTTATTATTATTTTATTTTTTATTTTCTAGTCTTCTTTCTAGAATTTATTAATTAATTCCCCCACTCAGAATAATAGCTACGTATAGACAAACCTCTGCAACATCAAGAACAGTACCAGAATCCCTAGTCAAACTATCAAATGCATGTCACCAAACATTACAAGGCAATCCATGCCAAATCTTTGACCTAAACGGTTAATTTCAACGGCCTAATGCCGGAGCTCCGTCAAGCAGTTTTGTGAGTAACTGAGTGCTAGAAGATATGTACTAGGTCACCATCAGAGTTTATTCCATACTTAGCCTTGGAGACCGCCAGTGTTAAGTATCGGTTTGACAGGGAAGATAAGATTATTTTAGGTTGAAGACCAAAACTTCATTATACTGTTCGATAAATATTATAAAATTCTTATAATTGGGTTTATATTGCGGAATAGTCATTACCTCTACTTCAAAAGCTTGGAGGGTAGAGGGTTTATTATATTAATAATTCGTATTTTTTTCATTCATGATTCAAATCATATGTAAGAATATATATATATTTATATCTAAACATTTTACATGCGAGTCAAACAATCACAATTCAAATATCAAAGGGTCATCAACATTTTTTGAGCTTGGTTATCTAATAGTTTATGCTTGCGTTAATTGTGCTTTAAAACAAGAGTCACGTCAGAGCCATTAACACTATTATTTACCATAAAATAATAACCATCACAAAAGTTATTCCACGGTATCCTCTTGCTAATAACTTATTATATTTATTTATATCCAATCAAATTAATTGGTTCTGATAACAGTTGTGAGGGAGATGCACGAAAAAGTCAACTGAGTCATGCATTACCAAAGCCGAGTAAATCCTTTTATATTTTATATATTCAGAAAATCGAGTAAATTTTTAATTATTTTAAATTTTTATAAAAAATATATATTTTAACTTAAACTTAATATTTATTATATAAATAACTAATTTTTATTATTATATCATACCCCTTGAGTATATCATATATTTATATGTGTATAAGAGGGCTCACGTGTTTATCGATGGAAACCACATGTAAATTATTTATTATAAATTTTGCATTTCCATTGTTGAGTGACTCGTATTTTGTTTTCGTCATTCTCCAACAATAACTCAGATTTATATGCCTCTATACAAAATGGCTATAAGATATGTTTATGAAGATAGAGGAAGTTGTTTCTTAAGTACTTCTTGTGAATATACCGGTAAAAATCAGAATATATTTATTTAAAATATTAGCATATTAAATCGATTTTAAAACATTAAAATAATTAAGTTAAAGAAATTCAAAAATTTCTTAAAATACACAATCGATACCATTAAACTCAATTAGAAAGAAACTTGACCTTGATTGCAAGAGGTCAAAACTAGATACATAGCTGACTTTGAGGTGGTCTTCGCTGATGTTCACAATTGAGTCGGCAGCCGAGTGACAAGAGTGATTGCGAAAAGCCTTTCTAGGAAAGCTTTATTTCAAGAGTTGCGGCGGTTAGTGGTTCAGTCCAGATAGCCTGTGCCGGCGGTTGAATTAATAATAATCTTTATATGGCTGCGGCGGAGAGGCCTCCATGATGTCAATGCATCCGTCATGCACGTACGGGCTAGCTATTATGCCGTTCTAGAGGATTTTATAAAACTTGTGAATCTTATAATACACGTGGAAAATTCGTGGTATTTGCACTAATTTTTATTTTTATTATTTAAGGGTTAAGGTTAGGATCTTTTAGGGTAATCTAGGAATTTTATGAATTGGGTTTCAATTATATTAATTAGTTATAAAATACATCAATTGAATGGATACTTTCATTATTTATGAAGCGAATTGATGAGTTTGGGTTCTTGTCAATTATGGTATGGTTAGGTTAGAACTTTTAAGGTTAAATGAGTGATTTTGTCTAATTAGGTACAAATTATATTAATTAGCTCGAAAATACATCATTTGAGTAGATAATTTCAATCTTTGTGGAGAAAAATGATGAATTTTGGTTGTTGTCAATTATGTTAAAGTTAGGGTTAAGGTTTTTTTATTTAAATTTAAAATTTTATTAAAATTATGTACCTTGATTAATTTGTGATAATGATAAATTAGGCTTGAGTTTTATTGTGTTGTTTTAGAAAATATATTGTAGTAATGGAATATTATATTTTTACAGAGGTACTATTGTCAATATTTATAATGGTATCACTTACAATTAAGAAAGTAATGAGTTCTTATCTACTACATTATATATATCTCTTACCGAGAACTCTAGATTATTATGTGATTAAATTTAGTTGAATTTTTTTGAAATTTAAATTACTTGGAGGATGAAATATATGCACATCCAACTTATTATACAAGTGTATTGATTTTTTATGATTACATTGTGAATTAAATATTTGGGTTGGCTCTTGATAATGAGTTGTAAATTTAATAGCTCTATTAAAACAGTAAACCTAGACAAGAATATATTTTTATTATGAAAATCACTTAAAAGTCAAGTTACATACAAAAAACCCATAAACATCACAAGTAGGTTGGTAAGTCTAGTTTAAATGATAATGTAATAAAAATGATGTCATTACCATAAATTATGGATGTGGAAGCTCAATTGATATGATGTCTATTTTATATTGTTATAGAGAATCCTAACTAAATTTTGATGAAGATTGACCCTAATGTTGATAGATTAAGAAAGATAAGGATGCTAAGTTAGTTGAGCTACTAAACTAATTCATGGGACCTCCCATTTCTAAATTTGAGGGTGTTGATGGGTACACTAAAACAACATGCAATGACTAGGCTTTCGGTCATAAGAATTAGATGATAAATTATGGATTGGATACAAATTCAAAAATAACTTTGAATGCCTTATTATAGCTAAATATTTGCATACCAAGATATATGTGAAAATTTAATGCATTTAAGAACCAATTTGTAGATGATATTTTTATAGAATGTATCACTTAAGGTCTTATTCATTTGATATCTTAAAACTTAAAGAGACTCACACATACTGCAATTTGTTGATCTTATTACTCATGTAATGTTGAATATCATAAAAAAAAATCCCCTTAATTATTATATATATTTTTTAAAATTATATTTTCAATATGATGTAACTTTTGGTATTCAATAGAAAATAAAAAAATTAAGGGAGTGAAATAAATAAAAAAACAAAGGACTAAGAAAAGTAAAGACTAAAACATAGACATGCATATAGAATACAATAAAATATAAGGATCAAACAAAATTGAGAAATAATTGAAAGAGAATCTACGTATTAAGAAGAGAAAACTTTATTAATTTGGAATATAAGGTTAAGGAGAACAATATCATTATCTCACATTATTTTCTTATTTGGAATATGATTTATGGTTAGCAGAAGTCTTGTTGCACTATATTGATATTGTTGAAAAACAATGGTCCAACAGGGTAATGTGATAGTTTGGATAGTCATGGTACATTCCTGATTATCAATATTGATAAAAAGTTGTATAATATCAGTCGTCATGGTAAACAGAAAGAAAATTTATTGTGATTCATGCAAATTACCTAAATATTTTATATGCTAAGAGAGATTAAGGAGCGACACCCGATAGTTGATCTAAATAACTATATCTAATGGTATTTTCCCATATTATGATGGTTTATTACACTTATATGATTATATTTTCTAAGGCATCCATATAATTGGGTACATTTTAAGCCATTTTATCCAAAATAAAATAGATTAATATGCAATAGTTTTGTATATAATATTTATTAAATATCATGTTCATATTATTATAGATGATGAGTATTGATCGTGTTGAAGTATATATTAGATGAACTATTTAATATAAGAGGCAAAAAGAGCAACAACTACACTTTGAGACGAAGTTAATGCGATGGGGTGTGTCCTTGGAAACAACACACTCAATTTATGAAGTAGTGGACTTGAAAAAATTGGGGACACTAAGCATCTCAAAACTATACTGTGGATGATGAAATGACTTTTTATGAACAAGGGCCTGCAATTAGGGAGACAAGTTCATCCATGAGCAATTCAAGTTCATCAACGAGTGTTCTAAACTTGTTTACGAGCTTAGTTGTTTTGGTGTTTACCCCTCAATGAGCACTACAGACTTATCCATGCATTGCATAAGTTGGGATGATACAGACCCGTCAATTAATGATCTAGGTCCATCTACGAGCGAGGGCAATTTTAGATGTAGTTAAATTATATTTTTTAATGTTATAAGAATTATGAATTTAGTTTAAATTTAACAAAATGTTATGTGAATTTAAATTGTATTTAATAATGAATAGTGAATTTTGATGACTTTCTAAATTAAAAAGTGTGCTCATTTTTGAATCGTGTTGAGTTGTTAATTATTGAATTAGTTTTATTATGATATGAAGTTATGAAATGAAAATACAACTCAACCCACATATATATTTTGTATGAGTTATAGATAGTGCATGTGACTCAAAAATAACAGATACTAAGTGTTTGTTTGAAAGAGTGATTGTGATTATTTTTTAAAGTAATTTTCATTCTAAAATACAACAAAATAATTTTATTAATTGATTTTTTAAAATTATTTTTGATATCAACAAATGAAAATAATATAAAAACATCAAAATTCTTTAATTTAAAGTAAAATATAAAAATATTTTTTTAAAAAAATATTTTTAAAATAGAGTAACAGCACTCGTCAAATTATTCTATTTTCCTAAAGATAGATTCATTTGCCTGGTTTTATTATTGTTTTTATTTTTATTTTATTTGAACTAGTGGTTGAACTATATATGGTTTTAGCCTTGTGATGCATCACGGGGCTACGTTCAAACTTCCTCAGGAGTGTCGATGGAAACCTCGTCCTTTAAGCATGGGGCCCGGCCTCTACCACTAATGCGAAGTATAGCTGTGATCATGAACATCACTTCGCTACAGTCGTATCATCTTAGTCAACTGCTGGTTGCGAGTCAACGATGAAGATCTTATTATGAACCAGATTCAAGTAACGAAGAACTTGCTACTGTGAGAGAAATAATTAGTAATTTAATTTTTTTATAAAAAAATTCTCTTAATTGGACCTGGAGATGCTATAATATTTGAATTAATTGTTAGTTTTAATAAATTTTGAGACTCTGGCAACTTTTCAGAATCCTAGAATGTTCAAATGATCTGATGCGTCAAGTAATGAAACAGATTTAATCATATAGCATTATTTAGATTAATTTTATTTTTTATTGTTTTAATTTCATGTTCAAGGTTATTAAAGATTTATATAATTAATAATTTTAAAGCTGTAGAGTTAATTAAAGTACATAGAAACTGAACCGATATTCACTTTAATAAAAAAAGTAATCAAACAAATTCGTTCGCAAATCCTAGGCCTGCATATGTATATATCACGATGATCACAATGACTGGTTTGTTAATAGCAATACATTCTCTTCGTTCCACAGGCTCTCCAATGAATCACCACCACCTATGAAACCATATCTTTCCTGCTCCATGGCTTGCATATCCACGCCATCCTGGCCCCAACACCAACCCCAACCCCAGGACCCAGAATCATTTTCCAGGCATGAACTGGACCCGTTCTGCATGCTATCTGAATAGTACTGACCACAGGGTGGATTTTGATAGTCAGTCAGGTCCGACCAGGGAGAAACCTGTGCATCCAAAGCGTCTGACAAAGCGCTACTGACCGATATGTCGGGGATGAAATTCGGGTCGAATAAATCTGAGCCGGATTCACTTGCAGCAACTGGGATATCAATCTGGCTGGAACAGTTAGAGGGAGGGCTGGTGGTGGGTTGATCCACGTGAGATTCAGATTCTGCTCGTATTTTTTCACTTAGTTGGGGAATCCAAACGTAACGCATGGTATCTCGGAATTGTTTGCTATTAACATCACATTTGAGCTGTTTTGCCTGCTTCTGAACTCTGGTTCTCCAGTAGTTTTTTATCTCATTGTCTGTTCTGCCTGGTAACTGCTGCGCAATTTTCGACCACCTGAATTATTTCAAGCAGAATCCAATATTTGATTAGCGTAAGCTTCTTAATTAGCAAAACAAACTGTGTAATTATATCACAAAAAGTACCCTGATATATATATACATACATACCTATTGCCCCAGCGAGAATGGAGTTGAAGAATCAGGAGCTGTTCTTCAAGAGTTAAATTTCCACGTCTAACATTTGGGCGCAAGTAATTTAACCATCTTAATCTGCAGCTTTTACCGGTCCGGTTCAGTCCTGCATATGTACAGGCAGATACTCTAACTCATTAATCAGGCACTAAAATCAATCAAGTACGAAAACTATAATTCTCAGAAAAAAACAAGTTCTCTATGAGATACCAACCTGCACGGCGAGCAGCAGTATTCCAGTGACCTTCACCGTGGATGGTAATGTAATGAGCGAGCAAGGAGTCTTCTTCGGTAGTCCATGGCCCCTTCCTTACGCCCACACCCTGATCTTCACTTTCAGTTCTTGCGTAGCCATACTTTCTATCTTGAGAATCCATTTCTTTCCAGCACAAAAACCTCAGCGAGAGAGATACGATTCTGGGCTAGTTTGCAAGAGAGGGAGGGAGAGTGTGGATTAGCCTTGAAAGACAATTGACAGATGAGCAGGGAGTGTAATATATATATATATATATATATATATAGCTTAGTCTTAGATAGCACGTGTTATACGACGCGTACTAAACTAATTACACTGCTTAGAAGAAAGTTTTTATTTTTCTGAGTATTTTTATATTTGGAGTTTGACCCTTTGACGTTTCAACATTTCAAAGACATACACACCACGCAAGAGACCGTGGTCCAAGGATGATCTGTTATGTGGGTCTAAGACGAGGGCTGAGTGCTCTCCTGCTCTAAGATGTGACGAGCATCGTCGTCCTTCTATTATTATTATTTGTTTATTTATTCCTCTTTTTAATTTAATTTAATTTAAGGTGTTTGAATGTCTTGGAATGTTTTGCAACATTTGACGGACCATGGTTTCAACGGGGATTGTATATTTTGGGTGACCGACCACTACCTGGCTACTTAGCCTCTGTGCTTTAAAATAGTACTGCTCTTTATTTTATTTTATTTTTTTCATCCCTGATCAAGCTGTGGACACCGTCAAGAAACGGCACTGCTCCAAAAAATTGAGAAACAAATTAAGGGTTCCAAATGTTTACTAGGAGATGATCAGTTAATTATAGCTTTAGTAGATTCAGTTTATCAAAATTAATTGATTACTATTTAATCATGAGAATTAACTTTTTTGCTCACAGGCCTGGTGATTGGAAAATAAATAAAATAATCTTTTGGATAAAATAAAATTATTTTAAATTTGGAGTGAGGTGTGTATTTTCCAGTCTTTTATTTATAATTATTTTTTTCCAGATTACAATTGTAATTCTATCTCGTTAGGATGTAGGATTCAATTGGAGAAAAAAAAGTCGAAAAATAAAAATAAAATAAAAGTGCCTTATGTTAGTATCAACCGTGAAACTATTAGTTTATATGTTAATAGAAGGAATGATTTTGTGATTAGAGTTAATTCTCATGATTACCCCGGAAAGGGATAGTAGCTAATTCAAGGATAAAAAGGCAATAATGACGAGAACAAATTCTCTTCTTTTGACACGTATCCCATCTCCCCCCTTATCTCCTTCGAAACCATTACTTTTATTAGGGTTGTCCATTCCTTTCTGATTGGTATTTGTTTTCTAGATTAGAATGTTTTGATTATAAAGCATTTTGATATTCTATTTCCAGGATGGACTGTGTTTATATATCTATATATATATATATATATCAAGCGCGTGTGTGTATAAACACACACACACATATATAAAGCAAGTGTAAGAACATTGGTGAATTAATTAATTAATTATGATTTAATAAACTATATTATATTGAGGAAGAGGAGGACTCGGAAGTCAGAAAGCATTTTCGATCGAATAGAATTATAGAATATGAGTAACCCCACAAAAGACGAGGAAGAAAATTCCCCAAGAAAGAGAACGGGGTGCGTAGGATTAAGGAAGGAATCAGTACTCCAAATTAAGGACTTCATAGGGTTAGTTTTCGTGATTTTGCTGCTCTTTCTTGATCCGTCAAAAAGAAAACCAGCTTAGCCATGACGTTAATGGGTTTCCCAAAGATTCGTGCAAGTAAAAATTTGGAGGAAGATGCCTTGATTTTTTTTATTTTATTTTTCTGAAATCCATTTTTGTTTTCCTTAATTAAATTTCCTGTTTTTGTGTTCTATGTACACGTCTAATTAACAATACACTGGGGAAAGTAATGAAACTCCTCGCGCAATTCTTGCTATATTAGTTTTTTTTTCTTTTTTTTTTATTTACGTATTTTTCTAATTTTTTTATTACTTTCTTTTTTTCCTTGCTTTTTTTATTATTTATTTTAACTTTTATATATATATATATATATATATATATTTGATTTTTTATAATTGGGGTGGGTGTCTAAGCTTGCTTAAGCGCATCGCGATTAATCCTCGAATTCAATTTTTTATATTATTTTTTTCCTGATTATGTTTTTTTTTTTGTTTTTCTGATTATATATTTTTTTTTCCATGAAATATTTTTTTGTTGGTTATACTTTTTTTAATTTTTTTCTTTGCTACAGTGCTTTCATGCTTATATTTTTTTTCTTTCACTTATATATTTTTTTATAACCATGGTCTCTCGGCTAGCTTGAGCTTCTTTTTTTTTTTCACTTGTATATTTTTTTAAACCAGGATCTCTGAGCCAGCTTAAGCGCACTACCACTACTTCCCAGACCAAATTTGTTTTTTGATAATCGAGGTGTCTAGGCCTGCTTGAGCGTACCACGACTAATCCCCGGACCAATTTATTATTTTTTTCCTTATACTTTTTTTTTGTTGACTTGTATATTTTTTTTTATGACTGAGGTCTACGGTCCAGCTTGAGTGCAGTCCGACTAATTTCCGAATTGATTTTTTTTAAAATACAATATAGATTACTAGTGTTTTCATGTTCATATATTTTTTTCATTTTTTTTTTATAATTGGTGTCTCCGGGTCAACTTAAGGGTTTTTTTTCTTTCACTTATATATCTTTTTATAACCAGGGTCTCTGTGTTAGATTAAGTGCACCATGACTAATTCTCGAACTCTTTTTTTATAATCGGGGTGTCTGGGTCAGCTAATGCGCACCACGAGTTGTATAAGTACGTATATACCCCCTATAAGAAAAAAATCAGAGAGTTGACTATAAGGGTGTATTGATAGTTTACCAATTTTTAATTATATTTTCTATTGCGGTGTTGTGGATGTGACGTCAATTTCAGAGCTCATGCACATTTTGGATGGTGCGTGTAGTGTCATAGAACTTCTAACAATATATATTAATTTTTTATATATTCATTTTATTATGTAAAATAATATAATGTTATCAGAGGTAATTCCAATTTTTTTTTCATTTCTTTGCATAGTATAATAATCATAATACCCTCAAATAAGAAAAAAAAATTAAGAATTGTCAGTGGAGTGTCCCGATAATTTTACTTTTTTAGTGCATAGTAAAATAACTTTTGTAACCTCAAATATGACAAAACAGAAAAGTTACCTACGGTAGTGTTTCAAACATTTCACGTGTATAAGAAAGAGTTTCACTCTGATTTTATACCACCAAAGCTAAATTTACTATATTTTTTTAACGCGAGTTGCATTTAATACAAATACAAATAATAATAAAAATTAAAAATCTAAACTAAGAGTAAATGTGTATAGATACAAACAAAAAATTTAAAATTATTTTAGAAAAACTGAGAAAATCAAGGGATCGAAACTAAACTAAAAATTAAAAGAATAAAAATTGAAATACAAAATAAAAAAAGTAAATGTATTAAAACTAGGCAAAAAAAAAAAAAATCCGTACAATGGAGGACGGGTTTATCGCTGGTGATGACCATGCAACGTGGCATCGCACTTTCAATCGAGACAACATATGAAGATACCTTATACAGCTTTTATCACTGTATTCTCTAGAATATTGTGTGTCACACACATGCATTAGGTTTATCATAAGTTAAAAATAAATAAATCGAACAATAAGAAGGGAAAGTCTTAACATGCATGTAGGAATCCTTTTTAACTTATGGGTCATTATTATATGTGTGTGTGTCTATATATATATATATATATATATAGATATATAGATATAGATATAGATATTGTTGTGGATACTTGGGAGATACAGGAATCTGGTAATTTTGACCATATCTTTGAACGTCCAATAACTTATACAGAGAATAAATATAGGGTGCAAAGGAGCTGCTTTTTTACACCGGCCATGAGTCGTAAAAACATGTGAGAAAGAGATAGATGCATTCTTATCAAAGAGATTAATTATTTCTCCTCAGCTACTAATTAAAAGAGATCATTAATGCATCTCGAAATATTCACAGATAATATTCTCATTCTATCTTCTTTTATCTCAATTTGTTGACCACTCACGATCGATTTGTAAAATCCAAGTTGTGAACAGTCGCAAACCATGTCTTTTTAGTTATCTTGTATGTTGTTGGTTTCATTTCGTTTTGGTTGAAACAACTCAAATATTTTATATTAGTTAAAAAAAATAGATAAATGGTATAATTATTTTGGTTTAAATTCCAGTTCATTCTGGGTTTTTCAGCTAAATACCAGCAGAAATATTCTGATTTTATTTTGACCATTCTGTTTCGGCTAAATAGTGTTTTTTAAATAATAAATAATTTTATAATATCAATTATATCTTGAAATCCGACCGTTAGATTGAGATGAAATTTTACGATTGATGATGACATTCTCGTAATATTATACATGTTCATAATTTTATTCAGAAAAAAATATTTTATTGTGTTGTTTTTTAGATTAAATTATACAATCCTACATAACTTTATTTTTGGATTTGAAATATTTTTTTGAATTAATACATTTAATTATATGTGTGTGTGTGTGTGTGTGTAAACAATACAACTCCAAAACGCTATGAAATCAAAATATTCTATTTCAACTGAAAAAAAAAAAACACCAATCAAAATGAAATAGATAACCTTGCTTACATCACGCCAATTATCTATTTATTTTCATGTTTTAAGATTTTTTTTGAGAAAATTATTTTTTTTGCTTTTATTTTTATATCGTTTAATGTGTTGATATTAAAAATAAATTTTAAAAATAAAAAATATTATTTTAATATATTATAAAATGTAACCATTACCATAATTCCAAATAAACTCTTAATAGCCAACTAGTATATATAGTCTTGCGGTCTATAGTGTATAATGTTTTTTAAAACCTGACAAGAAATATTTAGGTGATATAGAACTATTTCATGTTATTCTTAAAGTAATTTTAATAGTAAACTTTTAAAATTTTACTTGTATTTTTAGGTGGTATAATTAGTTTCTTTCATCAAAACTATCCTTTTCTGATTGATTTATTTTATTTACAATAATTTTTTATTATTATTAGTATTGTAGTTCATTGAATAAAAAGCAACAACAATATGATATAAATTAAAAAGAAAGCATGACAATTATAAATAAAATGAAAAGTGCATATATTTTAATTAAAATTATAATTTTTTATTTCCACAAAAAAAAAGGCATGTTTTTTTCTTATAAGCATTGTTTTGTAACTAAAAACAATTACAAAAAAAAAAAAAAATCATTAATCAAATCATCTCCCCCGAACACCATATGAAAGAAATACGAGAACTATAAATGTGAAATAAAAAAAATATTATAATAAAAAATATAATATAAGTATTAATGAGTAGATTAGCCTTTTCATATCAAGCTAAAATATAATTATCCATAAAGAAAAGCCTTAATATTCTTAGTTACAATGGAATAATTGTTTTGTTAGCAACATATATTTTTTTAATAAAAAAGCAAAAACAGTTATATAATACATCTCTTTATTAGTTCAATCAGATGCATATATTTTAATTGTAAGCATTGTATTTTATATAAGAACCTAGTCCTGATTTCAAAAGCAAGTTTTAATATATTGAGATAATAAATAAATAAATACGTGTATTACTTTTATTAAACATTCATGGGCAACTTATTTATATTATTTATCACATATTATTAATATTCCCTCGCGAATCAGAGGGGAAAATGCTATATTATGAGCTAGGTAACCCTCCCTCCGACCGATGAGAATCAATTCCGATCACCAAAAAAAAAAAAAGGTCTCAGCTTCTGGAAATGATGATGACGTAGTTGATGACGATGGCGTGCTGAGGATAAGAGCAGTTCAGTAGATAGAATAAATTCTAGAAGGTGCGAGAAAAGATAATAAGTGTTTATTCTTTTGTCCCGAGTTGAATAGTATTGGCAGTGGAAGCTTCCGACGAGGAAATGTGCGACGAGGTTCAGTGGCATCTCATCAGATTATTCTATATTTTTATTAATTATTTTTAGCGAAGTAAATTAATTAATTATCTTGCAAATAGCAGCGTTTAATTACTATCCTGAAATAGATTAGACAAGAAAGAAAAGATAAATAAAATAAAATTGTGAAAGAATTATATTTTATAGTACCATATAAATATTTTATTAATAAATGTAGTATTGTTATCAAACATATTTAAGAAAGTAATTCCATTTTTTTTTTAGTTTATATTGTTTGATGAAATTATAAATGGTATAATAATCATAGTTATAAAATCATGATTGATTTAACGGGTTGATCTAGTACATAAACTTGTTGGAGTTCAAGAGAAAAAAAAAATAACTTGACTTGACCCAATTAAAAGCTCAGGTTAACTTGAGATAATATATAGGTAAAAAATCTTATTGAGTTAACCCTCTCATCCTATGAATTAAACTTTATCTTAGATTGACTCTTAAATCGAGTTTTAAAACTATAATAACAATTATTTATATATATATATATTGATTTCGATCAACCAGGGGTTACCCTCTTAATCCTTGACTCGAATCTTGCCCCAAATAAAGTTTTAAAAGTATAAGAATAGGTATTTTATTTTATGTTAATTAGGGTCAACTACTCATGTTAATCTTCCTAACACTTGATTTAGATTTACCTCCTGTAAATCTTTGAATCAGGTCTTAAAATCATATTAATAATTATTTTTATTTTTATGTTGATCTAAATTAATGGTCAACTTCATTTATAACCCGAGTCTTGCTCCCAATCAAATTTCAAAATTATAATAATAATTATTTTTATTATAATATTAGCTAAATCAATCCAGGTTAACCCGATGAATGACCCGAGACTTTCCCACGTAACTCCTTGTGAAACAGGAAAGGCATTTATCAACATGATCATAGCCCCCGAATGAACAGTCCCCGCCTACACCAAGAGAAGAAAAAGGTGCTCCAGAATTTCTTGCGAAGAAAGCTTCAACAAATGACGACGAGCATATTCATTTAATTTATACTTTTCAAAACCGCAATCAGTGCCTGGAAACATTGTATTTCACATTAAGTTTTTGTTTATTCAACCGACCACTAACTCAATTATCCGCTCGCTAGATGCACCCTTAGGCCCCACCAACACCAAGTCCGCCTTCAATTCTTTTCAAAACCCATAGAAAATTAAGGGGCTGTGATTATTATTTACATGTCGTGAGATAAGGTACGATCTCACCCATGGCATTAATATGAACATTAAAATACTTCAGAGATTACCTTTTTGAGAAGAACATGAGGTGATGGGTTCACATCCCATGCTACCCATTCAGAAACAGATGTAACGCCAGGGAACCCAGCTAAGCAAAGAAGAATCCTAGTGTTCCATGAATATATATCCTTTCCAATAGAATCAAGTGAATTACGTTGTGGAAACAATCCGTTTGAATATATCCTTTCCATACAATCAAGTGAATAACAATCCGTTTGAATATATCCGTTGTGGAAACAATCCGTTTGAAAATATCCTTTCCATACAATCAAGTGAATTACGTTGCGGAAAGAATCCGTTTTCAAGCTGTCAAATCCCACTTTCTATTAAGGAGAATCCAAGAGAATAGGACAAGATCATGTCAAGAACCACGATGTGTTCAATGCTAGCTAAAAACTTTTAGAGTTACAGAAAAAAATGGTCATCTGTAGTGTTCTTCACTAGTTATATCCATTTGTATTTTAAAAAATGAAAGGGATATAGAAATTCCAAAATGATTGTACTAGTTGCTATCCTGTATTGGCCATAACAGAAACAGAAGAACGTCATATATCTGGAAAATTTCTGGTCAGACAACTTACAATGCACTAGGTGCAGACCGTATGGTAGATGTGAAATGAGACGCAATGGCCTGGGATGCATATCCTCGAATTTGCTTCTTGGCATCTGAATATGGATAGAGTACCCTTCAGTGCATTAGCGCGCACACACACACCTTTCAAATTTTGACTGAAGATTAAAAGAGGCCATCGAAAAGATTGCTTTAAAGAAATTTAATTGTTCACATAGCAACCAAGAAAAATAAAATGCAGTAATATGAAGGGAAAATAGTTCGAGCTAATAATGTTAAGATGACTGATACTGTGTAATTTCAAATTATAAATCAAGAACATTAGCAAAGTACACTTCCAAAAATGCAACCTCTAAACTGTAGTCATGCGGGCAAGATACTATTGTATTGAGCAACTAGGAATTTATTTCACAAAGTATTTATGCAAGAAACAGTAGAAGAAATTACTCTTAATCTTGGCCAAAGGCAAACAAAGATTGTAATAGTTATATGCTCAAGAAAAACGTCACTGGCAGTTCTGCTGATTACAGTAATAGGAGGTACCCATATTCCCAATAAGCAGAAATTTTATGACAACTGGACTTCTCAGAGCAGCATGGTGGGAACTTTCAGTTACAATCTCATCTCCAGCACATGCCACCAAAAAAAACATGGAAATATTGACATGATAAGGCTTTTAAGAAAATTAACAACCTACATTTTTTACCTTGGCATAAAAGATGGATACTGCTGACACAGAGTTTAAAATATCCAAACCTTTGCAGCGCTTGGTGAATCCAACAATGTTTGCTATGTTGAGGCTTGCACAGACAGCGACTACTAGGACATCTCACAGCCTTATGCTGAAAATATTTCAAGGATGACCCAAGAAGCAAACTATAATAATAAGAAATATGTGAGGTACCAGCTTAAGAAACGATGAGAATTCAAGAGAAATGTTTATTGTCCTTAACTTAATGCAAACAAGATCCAGTATAAACAATTCTATGTCCCAAGCTCATGAGATTACTGGATTTTCATCTCATCTACTTCATTTAATTCTCTATCAAACTCAGGGCACCATGCATCAGACTTCCACGAAATTTAACAAATATTATTTCATTTTTATTTCCTCTCCCAAGGTAGCTATTGGATAAGCAATCAACAAGGTTTTTGTCCAGGCACAAGGATGCCTCTTTAAATAGTGCCCTTCAAGAAATAGTGCAGCATCACTTCATTTGTAACCATATCAATCTATAATTTTTCTGCTGTTGATTGCCCTGATATATACGATGTGGAAACCATACTACATAATATTAACACATTCAAGTTTTTGTTCTTCAACCACTGTTGAAGCTTTTAAGTGTTGACATATAGAAGGAAACTCGGTAATCTGCGCAATTATAGGAAATAGATCACAATTTTGTAATCTGATTACTGCCTATTCAAATCAAATCTTGTATAGGCAGTAATTGTGAGAATCTGCAGTAATTATGAGGAGGATCTGCTCAAATTACAGAAATTATATCAAATCTTGTACAAAATTATTTCACTTTCTTAGAATAGGATTCAGTACTCTGTCTATATATTTCCTCCTACAAGAAGACGAATACAACGAAGCAATTAAGCCTGCAGACACTATTGTTTTCTACATTAAGCTGTCATGCAAAGCATTTCAAGCATATCTTACCACTCATCTACATCAATATCTCAATATAGTAAAAGATCCCGCTATTTATTTCTTGCACACCTGGTATTTGGCAAAATATCAAAAAAGATTTATACTTCACTTAGATGATTAAAGTCAGAGCATAAAACTACAAGTGTCTCGGAACAATTTGATTCTACTCTATTTCATCTAAATTCAGATATGTTTACAAATTTGAGAAGGGGCAGGTCACAATTCAGTATGCTCCTAGGATTTTCACTTGCAATATAAAAATTTTCCAAACTCATTCTAAGAAAACCAATGCACTAGAACCATGAGTATGGTAAGGATTATACGCAACAGCCATCCAATATGAACTCACATTAAGGTATAATGTCCACCAAAATAGCCAAGGATTCTTCTTGTTCATGCGAGCCAATGACTCCATAAAAGAAGAGTAGAAAAAGAAAAAACCATGAAATGCAAGAAGTCAAACCTGTTGGTCTAGGCATTCAATCTTTCAAACACTCTCACCCTGCTAATTCACTTCATTCCACCATCTAAACCCAACTAAAATACGGCCGCTGACATTCTTAACAACCCAAAAAACAAGGGCAGCAAGAAGAACGGTGACCTCAATAATAATGACAAGGATCTCAAAAAACAGGGTGAATGAAAGTACATTTCCAGGGCTGCAGCCATTAAAGATTAAAACAGTTAATTACATGGAAGTGTGTGAGGTGTAGACTCCACAAAAAAAAAATCACAGACAAGAACTAACCTTGAAGTCTACGTGAAAGAGACATGTATTTGGATTCGCATAATTTTCTCCAACGGGCTGCAAAAGATATTCATAATCAGGTCAATTCTCTGCGGAAAAAAAATGCAAAGGACATCATGATCTGAGAAATGAACACGGGAAAGATGCTAAATGTTAACCTGGGAAAAACCCATTATAGAAATTTTATGATCATTACTTCTAGTACTGGTTCATTTCATTTCAGATTTCAGATCTTCAAAGAACACGAAGCATTGGCTGACCTGACACCAGCCTTTTCAGTTGATTTTTTTTAACCAGAAAAATGAAAAGGCTTTTTAGGATTCGGCTGTAGCTTGGATTACTTAGTTACGGTAAGAGCTTTTCTTGGTCCATTGGGCTCAACCATGCATTCGTTTCAATTTCTTATGAATCCTTACTTAACAATTGAGATGAAAATCCACTAATCACACTCCAGTACAGGAAACAAAATCCATATTTATAGAATAACATGATATTATTTTTAAGAGGATAAAAATAAAATAGTAGATCAATCAACCTTAGATTTATTTTTCTTTTATGTATATGTATTAATTAATGAGGCTTTACAGCTCCATACTGTTATCGAAGTACATACCTGGACTAATATGGGATAGAATCAGGTGAAACTCCACTGTCATAAAGAAAATAACTCCTTTTATTTTCGAAGAAATAGTAAAAAGATCGATTTCTTTCGCGATTTACAAAGTAGACACATGAATTAAAATTATAAACCATTTATCTATTTCATAAAAAAAAGCTTCAAACAGTTTAATATGAATATATATAGACTTAGCTTTAAAATTATACAGTAAACTCTAAATCTAAAAGTCATAAAATATTTGATATTACTAATTTTATTCTTTTTTTGTTTTTCAATTTAATCCCTTTCTAGTCTAATTGGATGCAATCAGCCTTGAAATTATTAGGGTGGGCAGATAAATTAAAAGAAAAATAATTGAAATGTAAGACACAAAAATAATACATGTCTAATCCCAATCAATTTCTTTATTTTTTCCTGTCCTTGAAAAGAAGAGATGTCGGCTGAAAAAATAATAGTAGAGAAAGAACTATCTGGTTATTGCAATTCTAACAACTAAAGTTATCAAGTTTAGTATCAAAATGTTCCATTCAATGAGAAATGTTTGATGGTTTATGGTTCGTATCTCGCCGAGAAAAGTATATCAAAGTTTAGGATTATCGAATAATCTAAATTATATTTTGAGATTTTATCTAAAAATATATATCGAAGTTTAGTAGTAGAGAATAATATAAATTATATTTTAAAATTTTATCTAAAAATTTAACTTTTAGATAATATGATTCTTTAACATGGTATCAGAGACTTATTGACCCAGCGGTCATGAATTCAAATGTCATCACTCTTATTCTATTTAATAAAAATGAAACACAAGATAGAGTGAACCTGTGTGCAAGTTTCAAGCTCAGAGAGTTTTTACTTGAGAAGCGCGTATTATAGAATAATATAAATCATATTATGGAGTTTCATCTAATAGTTTAAGTTTTTAGATGAGATATTTAAGAAATTTTATGGTCTCGGTTTCATTTTTCATTTTTTTAGACAATGTTTTACTATTTTAATGGCCTATATGTTTTTTCTTGTGTGTTTCTTAGGTGTTTTGGATGAACAAATGGTTAATATATGAATTTTTTAGTTTTTTTTTTTTAAATGGCTTCTATATGCTTATTTCTAGCCACTTTGATTTAAGAAAACTAGGTGAGCATATGACATGCATCATCTGCTTTATTTTTTTTAAAAAAAGAAATAAAATAAAGGATGAATGATATGTCATTCACCCTGTCAATAAAACTAAAGCAAGGTCGAATGTGTGGCATGATCTCCAAGCGTGCTCGTGCCTGTGCTATTATTTAAGGGTTAACGCTATACCTAGTCTTTTTCTCTTTTTTCTTGACACTCAAAAAATATTTACGTTGCTAATTCATTTACTCTTCAGTTTTGACATAGCTCATAAATAATACTATAATTTTTTATTTGAACTTTAATAAAAACATTTCATTTATTATGTATTTGGTATGAAAATATTGATATTAATAATAAAAAATTTCATGAGAATTCGATTCGAATTATTATAATTTTTAAATAGATTCGGAACGTAATCTTTTTTATTCTCAATTATTATGTATCCCGTTTAACAAGCTTATCACAACTCCTTATATAGGGAGAAAAAAAAAAACCCTATTAATATTGAATAGGAAAAAACATAGTCCATTAAAATAGAATAACTAGAGAATCCAAATAAAATAGTAAATAGAGCTAAATATAGCAAGAAATAAAAGTATATTAGGGAAAAATTATCCCCCCTAAGAATTCCTTATATTTTCTTAACATTAAATTCGGTCGTCTGTATATAATTGTACAAAAATCCACTCTCTCTCACACGCAGAACAGTGTTAATTCTTAGATTCACGTTTACTTTTCAAAGCAAGCAAAAAAGATGGCTTCTCAGCTTTGGTTTATTTCTCTAGCCCTCCCATTGATGGTCATATGGGCGTGCTTCCCTTCCCACATTGCAGCCATCAGATTTGAAACGAAAGCCGATGCAGCGCTGGTCCAGAGCCTGTGCAAGGAGTCCCAGGACCCCGACTTCTGCAACAGGACTCTAGCCGCTGACCCCCGGGTTGAAGCAGCCAACATGGATGGTCTAGCCCTGATATCTATTTCATTGACCGTTGATCAAGTACAAACGACGTCGGATAGCATCGCTAGCATTCTTGGTCAAATCAGTGACACCATTGGCAAGCGACGACTTGGAGTTTGCCAGACTGATTATACAGATGCGCTTGGGCAGTTTCGAAGTGCTTTCTCCTCATCAGACGCCAAGGCTTACTGGGACGTGATCGATAGGGTTAGAGATGGAACCAACAAAGTTATAGACTGCGAAAATATTTATAAGAGAGATCCTATTACTGCGTCACCCATATCAGTCGATAACCACAATGTTATTAAACTATCAGAGCTTACTTTGATCATTGTTGACAAGATTCTTCCCCATTAACTTAATAAGAGTGTTTATTTTGAGGTTTAAATCATCATATTGTTTGTCATATTTGAAATTAATATATGATATATTGATTATCATGGGAGTCTACTTTTTTATTTGATGGTGAAGTTGTTGAAATGTTAACTATTCATTAAATTTTCTATTATTTAACATGTCAAGAAAACATCTCATCTAAAATTTTAATCTTTTAAGTAAGGTTCTAAGATATGATTTATATTTTTCTCTAACACACTTTCTCAAATAAAAGTTCTTTGAGCTTTAAACTTTCATATATTCACACTATCTTATGTTTATTTTTTCTTAAATAAAATAAAAGTTATAAAATTTAAACTTGTGACCGTTAAGTCAATAAAACTATGATACATAATGCTCCATTGACGGGACAACACCGAACTCTTTCCACATGGACTCTATGGGCAGCATTCCCTCATTTATATCACTCAAGACATTACCGATAGAAAAAGCCCTAACAAAAAAAATTAAATTGATTAAACAAATCAATGGCATCTCCCACTAATTTGTTCTTAGGAAGTCATGTTATTATGATATACCATAAAAGTCAAGTTGTGGTCTTGCATGTTGTCGAACACACTGGAGGCTTCATCCATGTCATTATATTTTGAGTAGATTTCTAATAATTATGTCAAGACTTAGAGGAGAATGTGGGTTTACAAAACAATCATGAATTGTTGCTTTCTTTAAAGCTTTACCCTTTTTACATGCTCGAATCAACAGAAAATAATTTGGTATATCCACATAAACGCTCTGATTCTGTAACAAATGTGAAAATTCCATTGCTTCCTTCACTTTCCTCTCCTTGCAAAATTCATCCAACCCCTCCACATAACCTCTATCCAAGCTACTTTCCGAAGATTTAGCTAAACCGCTTCGAGTATGACATAGTTTACTTAAGAAACCCTGTTATAACTATGAAAAGTATTACAATTTGGTTGATATTGCTCATCATTGAAACTCTATTGATATTGTCCAACATATTGGTTATGTTGATCTTGTCCATCATCTCCAATGTAATGATCATTGGATCCATGGTGAAATTTGTCAGTATTTTGAGTGTAATTGCTATCGAGGTTTCTTTGTAACTCTAAAAGACCTTGTGAATTAAACCTAGACTAGTTTTGACTCAATTGCACATTCTTATTTTCTCCATAAACCCCATTTTAACCATCGTGCCCCTTAAACCCACCATAATATTGTTGAAATTCTCCGTAATTATATTCATAATGGCAACTAAAGTTTTTATTTTTGTCAAATGGGTTACTCTGATTCTATCTTCTACTCTCCACTCAAGTTAGGATATTCTAATTGGCGAGGTCTAGGTTTGTGGAAGAAGTTAATTTATGGAAATATATTGAGGTAAAATATGGGTTATTATATATATTTGGTTATTTTCAATCCAATCAATTAATTCATTACAAATAAAAAAGATTAAATGAGATTTATATAGACTGTAAACTTGTGTATGAGCTTGTATTATAAGGTTACTAATATACCTCGGATTCATTAAATAATTTGAGTCTTTTCTTTCATGTAATACTTTAGTTTCTACACTTTTTTTGATTCATATAATATTATATTTCTAAGCTTGTTTTGGTTGGCTATATAATATTTTAGTTTTAGTTGTTGTTTTTTGTTTTTTGTTTTTTTAAGTTTTATAGGCTTAAAGAGAATTTTAACATTTAGTTTTTTATTTTAAATTTATACTTTAGGTTTAATTAAGTAGTTAAGATCCAAAACATGTTTGGACTTAATTATTAATTGGTTTTCAGTTATTGTGTTAAAGTCTTGTTTGCGTTTGTACTTTTAGTTGTATTAGTATAGGTTTTGGATCAATTTTACAAGTAAACCAATTTAACCCATAAAGATAAATGCATTAGGATTTTTATTTTTAAAAATATAATTAGTCTTTGTAAAGACAAAATACAGAGACTTGATAACATTATCGTTGCTTGGATAGATACAAAACTTTCAAAACAAGTCTCCTTATGGGTTTGAAAAATCCTCTAATATCCAAGTCAATTTAGGTTGGTGGTGAAAATCTTGTATATGTGTATTTAGTTGTTGAACAATATTGAGGATAAAACAAGAATAAAATAATAATCTTACCTTAGAGTTCAAGGCTATTTATATAGCATTTAACCTATGTAAATGTGTTATATGTTTATTATCTTATCATTTTTGGACTTGGATATAAAAATCTATAAATATTAATGAAGCACTACAAAAGCTTCTCTTTCATTTTAGGTTGTGTGTGTAATTAACCACGAGTGCTAAACCAATTTTTAAAGTGACATGTGCTCAAGTATATGACCAAATGTGTAGTTTTTCTTCATGGTTGGTGGTGAATAGGCTTGCTTTAGATTAGGTGATGAGGTAATTTACTTGGATGTTGCATGCCCGAAGAGAAATGTCTTGTTTAATTCTGAGATTGTTTACGCATTAAAGCTTGATTGGCTAGCAAGGATGGTTCGTCTTTAGGTGGACTCCTCCAGGGAAATTAAAAATAACCTAAACCGGTGTGAGAAAACACTGTAGCTCTCCACACATTTCACCGTGGATTATTACAATATTTTTCCTTACACTATTTTTTTAATAACCGGACTGTTTTTTTTTATATATAGCAAGAGTGTTTGGGCCAGTTTACACGCACCACAACTAATTTTTTGATTCATTTTTTTAAAAAAAGATTTTTGATTTTTTTGATAAACGGCGTGTTTAGACAAGTTTACATACACCACGAATTTTTCTCTCCACACATATATATTTTTTTATAACAGAGATGTCCGGACCAGCTTACACGCGCTACGACTAATCCTTGGACACACTTTTTTTTTCTTTGTTTCTTTTTATCTTTATCTTAGAAGAACCGAAAAAATCAAGATATCGAAACTAAACCAATTATTTTTTTTTGTTATATAACCGAACTATCTTTTTTTTGTTTCTTAATAATTGTGAGTGTTCGAACCAATTTACAAGCACCACAACTAATCTCTGAATTTTTTTTTTTCAGGTATCCAGTTCAGCTTACATGCACTATAAATTTTTTTCCTACATATATATTTTTTCTTTGTTTTTTTATGATAACAGGATTGTCCGTACCAGTTTATGCATACCACAACTAATCCTTGACCCATATTTTTTATATTTTTTTTATCCATAAGGACCAGAAAAATAAATGAATCAAAACTATATAAAAAAATAAAAACAAAAATATAAAACAAAAAAATTATATAATATATATATATTAAAACTAAATAAAAAATATTTAAATTCCAACGGATTTATACCTCCTCAGACCTAAATCGAGAGTGGCAGTATTGGGCCACAGGGGCGCCTCTGTCTAATCAAAGGCCTATCTATAGTCAGTCGTACAAAGATTTTGGTACATTTTGCTGCCAGTTACACCTTCCAGATACCCAGAAGATTTGCTTGCAAAGTTGGACTGGCCGCTTAAGTATGTTCGTGTGTGCTAATTCCATCTCTAAACGAAACACTCATTAGAACCCCTCTATTATTGATATTTTTGTATCATCTCCAACACAATTGACAGCTAGGGTAAAAAAATGTCTCAACATTCATTACCTTCAAAAAAATATCTGAAAAACATAGCATGCTATTTAATTAAAATCACGAATAAAACGAACTTTATGAAATATTCTGAAGCTACAGGAAACAAATGGCAAAGTTTGCAAAAGCAACCACAAACATGTTTAGACAGGTAAAGACAAAATGAGTTGGTGGAAAGTCCAGGATACAAAACAAATATAGACTAGGTATTCCAGCACTCATTGCAATTGAGAACTTGGAGTTGTGTCATCTACGCCTGCAAGTCACGACAGCTCAATAAGTCAACCAAATTATGAATCACCACAAATGAATAAGTGTACGGATACCACATGATTATACCTTGTTTGCAATGTTGTTTGAGAGCCAGTCCAATCCCTCGTACAGCCCTTCACCAGAAGTGGCGCATGTGCTCTGGATATACCTGCAATGAATGATTTAGACAGTCAGTTACCAAGAGGATGGTGGATTGCTGGGACAAGAGGGTCTACGACTGTAATATGTTATTGGCTTACCAGTGACGCTGACGAAGGGAGTGAAGGCCAAGCTTATCAGTAATCTCAGCAGCATTCATTGCATTCGGAAGATCTTGTTTGTTTGCAAACACTAGCAGCACAGCATCCCTCAACTCATCCTGCAAATGCAACAGAAAGTATTATTATCACAGAAATCATGCAAAGGTGACAAGACGAATTACAGCATGTATATCTCTGCAACTTTTCATGGTTTCACATGTATTGGACTCATTTTGCTAATCCTTGTACAATTCGGAGCAGTCTGGTACCTCATTCAACATCCTGTGTAGCTCATCCCTAGCTTCCACCACACGATCTCTGTCATTGCTATCAACAACAAAGATAAGTCCTTGTGTGTTCTGGAAGTAATGTCTCCACAAGGGACGGATCTGGGGGAGGCAGATAACAGGGCATCAGTTGATAAACAAATCAAGGGTTTAGAATACCAACATCTTTAGATTGGCTGTAAGGGATCCAGATCAAGAGCACATTATTATTGCAGTGGCTAAGCAACAGTAGCGCTTGGATACAGGAGTTCTAAAAGCAAGCACATATATATGCATTTATGATTTTACCATAGCAATAAAGATTTCAACAGGAAAAGGTATAGCACAAGAATGCTACAGCTAGCATCGTTACGATTATTTGGCAGAGACCACGGTAATGCATTTAGCTGTTTCAATAGCTAAGAAAAAGATTTATTCAAACAATGCTATACACTACAGAAAATGATGTTGTCAAGTGAAAAGGCAGTATTGTTGGAAAACACTTGCACTAGTGAGTGTCTCAAAATATGAGGCCCCATATAAAGGATAATCAAAGGAAGTAGCAAAGCATGTACCATGGCATAACATGCTTAGCTTATGATTATTTATAGTGCTGATGAAGGAGAATCAAACTCGCACTAGACCATCAATAATGACTCATTTTACGTAGATTCAATAACATAGTGGCTTTCTGACCATAAAGGCTTGAGTTCTTTAGAGAGAAAAGGATGCTATAACTACTCCACCCCAAAATGATAACAGCCTTATTGCAAAAGATAAAAGGCCAAATCAGTACTCAAACGACACACACATACCTTGTCCTGACCCCCGACATCCCAAACAGTAAAGCTAATGTTTTTGTACTCCACAGTCTCCACATTAAATCCTGATCAAACACCATCATCATCAGATCCAAGTCCAACAGAGAATACGGAGGACAAAAATAATTTCAAATCAGGGTAATAACCATCTTGTCCCCATAATAAAGTGAGACTTACCAATGGTAGGAATGGTGGTGACAATCTCACCGAGCTTGAGCTTGTAGAGAATGGTGGTCTTACCAGCAGCATCAAGACCCACCATCAGAATACGCATTTCCTTCTTAGCAAACAATCGGCTAAACAACTTGGTGAAAGACAGCCCCATTTTCTCACGTCTGCCGATATCAAAAAATCAAATCACTAATTGTAAATCCCCCAACCTAAATCAAATGCAATTCCATACCATTATCAAAAACTAGATCTCAATCAGCATCATTTAATGCATTTAACATTTTTTTAAAAAAAATCACAAATCAGAAACCTAATTGATAAATGAACCATCTCAACAACACATGCGAAAGACAAAAAAATTACGATGAACCTACAAGATTCAGGTATTCAATTCAAAACACATTAAAACGCTAGCTTAGACATGCATTTCCAGCAGATCAGGTACCAAGCAGGACGTGTGCATCTAGTGATTTCCAAATCTAAGGTATCATCACTTGATTCAATCATGCAAAAACAAAAGCATAATATGAAGCAAGATCCATGAGGCAACATCACATCATAATCAAGATCAAGATAAAGCCATTCCGACACCAAATCGTGGTCTAAATCTTAGATCAGGAAGTAAAACCCAACAGACAAACATTTCACAATTCGAATAAGAGAGTCATCGAACACAGGATCAGGATCTAGGGCTCGCAATTTCGGAATCGTTAAACACTTACCTTACAAGGTGCCAAGAGAATAGAGAGAGAAAGCGAGACAGAGAGAGAGAGAGAGAGAGATCGATCTACCTCAGAGGAGAGAACAAAGGGGAATTAAATTGAAGAGCAGAGGGAGGAGCTGTCTTTCAGGGCAAATATTTACACGTTCTTGTGTGTATTTATAGGACTTAACGGGATCTTTTTCCCGTTTTCTTTCTTTTTCTAACTGTCCAATACGCCGTCAATAACTGTGACCATGTGGTTGCGTATTAATGGGTGGTTACTGGTTACTCTTGTTACGCCGTTAATACGACGCAGTGGCCTGCGTTAGCTGTAGATTGCAGCCTGTTTGGAAACTAGGAGATGCGTTTCCCATTTCGGGATCGGGGCTTTCTGATCCCTGAACTTTGAAATTCTTTGCCTCGTAACTTGCTTGAGAGCTGGGCCGCGCGCAATTGTTATCAGGCTCTTATTTAATTCAAGCTCCAGTTTCCTGTCGGCCTTCATTGCATGAAAAATGCATTTCTTGCCGAATCCGTGATCAATCCGTTGATACACTTTTATCTTCAAAAGTTAAAATAAAATTATAATAAGTGGTAACAGTTTCATATAATATATATAACAAACATAATTTCAATTAAAATTCAAAAATAAACCATATTCAAACTATACTATTCAAAATTTTCAAATACAAGTAAAAATAGTAAAAGTTAAACTGATATGATCGGATTAACTCGATGACTCCCAAGGTAACCTAAACAACATATTGGATTGATTTTAAGATGAGAATGAAGAAGGTGGACAGTTCTTATAACCCAAGCTCCCTTTTGATTCTCCATCAATATTTCAAGAACAAAACTCCAACCGCTACAGACACTGTATTTGTTGGGTGTGAGGAGGAATTTATTTGTGCCATCTTTTAGCATGTCTGTAAGAAAGGAAAAGAGTGTATGCATCCATGAATTTGAGTCCCAGTTTACTGCTAATTGCTGAGAGAAACAAGCAAGAAAATATTCCATGCATCATCGCTCAGAAAGGCGTAGGGGAACTACCTTTTCTGGGAATCCCTTTCCGATGTGTTGATTATTTTTCATAGCAAATATGCTTTTAAAGGAAGTGATGTTGCTTTCTTTGAGGATACCCTGTAAAATGAGAACATGCATTATTTGAATATAATTGTGGCATGTCCTGCTCATCTGGTTCGGTTGATGCTTTTTTTCTTCAATTCCTTTATTCCAGGACATGATTCTTAATGGCTTGTGATGGCAGCAGTGCGGTCATTGGCTGCTACATGATTTTTTTTAATCAAAATTATTTTTTCTTCTGTTTTTTGTTAGTGAAGTGCCAATGAATATCAACACAATGCCACCTTCATAATTTTGCTTCTTGTTCTGCAGATGTAATTTGGAGCAAACAATGGTTCGAAAAGAAAATCTCAAAAGGCAATGTGGAGCAAATTTTTACGGCTTCTATTGGAACCTAGACACCATTTTTATTGCGTATATAGGAGGCGGCAATAATGAGTCTCTACAGATCACACCGCCTGCTATTGGAACCTAGAAACTATTTTTGAACTCAATCAATCGAAACCCTAACAAAGCCCCTGATCCAGTGACCACCTGTAGCACCATCAACGCCTAGGTAAAAGGAATGAGAACATGTTGTGTTGGTAGAAGATGGGACAGTGAGGGAGGTGTCCACCGGTGAATAAAATAAATAGTGGTAGAATCATAGCTCAGTACAAACCCCACAGCATGTATTCAGCAATTTCATATGCCAACTGTAGGGCGACCCAATCCTTCATGTGATCAGACACATCCCATCTTATTGTTATTAATTCCTTCTAACAAACGAGCAGAGACATTCATTTCTAGTCGTTCAACACCAGATAGACTAATAAAAAAAGGAGGAACAAATTTTCTAGGAAGGACTCGGACAAGGGGTTGCTGAGGATGGATGCCTAACTAGACTGCTACTAGGAAAGCGTTATATGCAAATCTTGAGTTGCACATGTTGCTTTTAAACCAGTCATGCAGAGACTGTCATGTCGGACAACCCTCCTGTCATCCTTTCAGCCTTCTCTCCACGTTCACCTGAAAAGGGTGCAACGAAGGAAAGAGTGTTATCAAAATTGTGACTAGCGCAAAGTCCGATATCATCACAGCAGCTGAACAGGAAGGTTTGGATAATTAGGAAGATGCATGCCTTAAGCCTTATTCCATTAAGAATAGTAGCAAAAAGACAGGACTGTTGGAAGAAAACAATGGCTTACCAGTGCGAACTCTTATTACATCTGCAACAGGTACCACTGCAAATCAAATAAACCTCATTAGAAATGCTGGTAACATATCTAAGCCATCTACTAATTCAGAGATCAAGTTACCTTTCTCTACTTCTCAGTCAAAGGTATAATTAATATAAAATTACAATGGAGAAAGGCACTTTCACAATCACTTAGATTCATCCCAATAAATGATTAGCAAGTTTGGTTTCGCATTGCAAGGTTGCATCCTGGACTTGCACAATGCAGTTTCAGTTTTATTAAACTCCTTGGAAAGTGTCAGTGCAAAAGAGATATGCATATAGTGTGGCTTTATGATAGTTCACAAGGTGAGGTTTAGATGCAGCTATGAAGTATGGTTTCTGACAAGAGAGCATGCCAAAGTTGACCAATTTTATTTGATATCTATCCAACTGCTAGTACTGTAATTAATACTTTTTACATTTTAATCCTTTAAAGGGCAACCAAGTAAGAAGTCACATGGAAAGAAAATGTGAATGGGACTTCAAGGGAGAAATTAAATACAAGGCACATGTTTAAACCTACCATCCATGTCCAAACTGTTGTAGCTTGTGCAATCAAAATTATTCAGGAAAAAAAAAATGCAGCTTAGGGATTTCATGTTAACACAGCTCTAGCCACATGTGAAATAAAGATTCACTCTGGGAGCTATCAAGGGTAATACAACAGAAGAGAATAACCTTTACTCATTTGTTCATATTTTCTTATTTCTCTATTTGCCTATAAGCAATTCTAGTTCCAATAGCTGTAGTTTTATACAGCCTTCACAAGACTCGCAAACTCAAAAGGTATTATAAATTGCATCCCAGCCACAAGGTCTTTCATAAGAGATTTAAGATTAAGTGTAACGGAAATAAAAGGATGATGGAATCTACTATCATATAGATCAACTTTGGAATCTTACAGAAAATCTTGCCATCTCCAATCTCTCCAGTCCATGCCTCCCCTTTGACCTTTTCTATAACAGCTTCAACCTAAAACAGCATAATGTACAAGGCAAAATGGAAAATTACTCACCAAATTGACATCTGTGGAATTTTTTAATGCAAGCACAGCAATGTGAACAATAATTCTATTATAACAGAAGAACAATAATCAATTCTAAGTGCACATATCATATTTGAAACAGTACTCAGGCTAATGTTATCATGAGTACCTGGTCTTTGCTCACTACAATCTCCATCTTAACTTTAGCAACAAAATTGTCTTCAGAAAACTCTGAGCCTGCGGTGTTAAAGCAAGAAGTATGGTTTATAAACACTCCGACTAGTCCCACTCATATAGACATGTTTAACACAAAGTATTCATCAAAAGGGCAAAATTGTAAAGAACAAAAAAACAAGGGCGAAAGGAGACGAAACAGAAAGTGAGATGATTCAATAATAGACAACTATAATCAAGTCATCTCATTATGGAACATCTAGAAGTACAAAAAGATGAGAAACGTTTCAGTGGTTCAAGTGAAAAGCTTACCACCATGTCTCTCCTTTGAACCACCTTGAGCCCCAAAGCCTCGAACATCGAAAACAGTAACACCACGAATACCAATTTTCAACAGAGCCTTCATTTTTCAAAAATACAATAGAAATTAGAACTAAATGTAATGTAATCAACTAAGTTGCTTAGCAAAGAGTGTTAAGAAGTTCAATTGCAGAGCACAAGAGAAAAGGGTTGATATAACCCACAAAAGTTGCAGCAATAATGAGCTCAGAAATCCGTATGGTCAAATAAAACTTGCACCCTGTTCTTTGAAATTATGAGATTGTACCAAATCATCAATTTACATAACTTAAAAGCATTTTAGTTTCTCCGCATTGAAGAAAGATAAAGTCCAAATTATAAACTTTCAGTAAGTAACAAGATCCATTGAGCATTGTAAAATGTTCCACACTTATATTTCTTCTAATTGTGTTCTCTCGATCACCCAATTCCAAAACCTTGGTAGCTAGAACTCAAAATACGAAAATGGTTTAATCATCCCTAGAATGACACAAGCTCTAACAGTAGCGTGCCAAGCTTGAAATCCCTGGAATCCTTCTCTATCTAGAAAAATTAAAGCAACACTCAAGGAAGATTCAAATTTATCCTACTAATAAGGTGGGTCGTCATCAAATTTAGGTCTGCAGCATCCAAACAAGAACGCTAAGAGGCATAAATAACAAACAGAAATGAGCTTGCTATTCATTCGACATATTATTATGATATAAATGGATTCAATATTAGATGCATCAAATCAAGTAAAGGCAGCGAACTTTTAGAAGTAGTGGATGGATAACAATATGGAAATATAAGTAAACGAAGCAATGAGTTGGAATCATAGCAAAATGCATTGGGTCGGGCCCGTCTAGTCTTACCGAGGAAACATGCGAGACTCTCCAGGGCCTATTTCATTCATCCCAGATTCAACGGAATTAGAGAAACAAAAATAAATAAATATATCAATATACAGTAATATCTTAGATGCAGCTGAGGAAGAAGATTACCTCAAAATTGCTTCTACCTTGTAGAATTTGGCATCTGGTACATACTCTAAACAATTCAAACATACAAATCGTTGATGTTCATGCCATCTCTAAATTCAAATGTGGGGAAAAAAAACTAAATTAACGCGTACCAGGAACAGAGGAGCTTTGGGCTCTAATTGTAGGGATAATGGACGCATTTCGTGCGGTATTTAGGGTCAAGTTAAACTGAGAGAGTCGACAATTTTTCAACTTTAGAGGTTTCAAAAGGGAATAAAAAGGAGGGGGTTGTTTGTTGGGAGAAGAGTGAAATTGAAGAGAAGTGAGGGAGCCTGGTTTCACTGCCGAGGCCATTGTTATAGGACTGTCGTCGAATTTTGAAGAAATGAAGCCACGAATCAGCAACTTATGCTCTCTGTTCTAGACCGAGGAGTGGAGAAAGGAGATGCTGCGAAGCCGGACTGAGCGAGCAAGCGAGTATTGAGAATTTGAGATCAACGCGACTTATTTGGTCGAAATGACACGTGGAAGGAATGAGGGAGGCTTTGAATAAAAATAAGAGCTGTAATGGGCCTCGATTTTATTGGGCTCAACGACCTTATTTCACCCAACATGGCCATAGTCCAAAATAAATGGAAAGCAGTCCGTGCATACATAAATAAATAAATATGAAGAAAAACACATTTGGTATCGTATGAATGGTCCGTTGATATTTCTAATATTTTATTATTTTTTCATGAAGTATTTTTTATAATTTATCTATTTAATATAAAAAAATTTTTAATATATTTAGTTTTATTTTCTATTATGGTGCATAATATTAATTTAATGTATATAAAATGTTGGCAGATTTTGGTGCATATAAAATTTATTGGTTTGGATTTTAAAAATAATTATTATAAATAAGTTAAAAAAAAAATTCAACTCAAAACGTGTGAAAAAAAAAAAATTTAATATGGAAAAGTATTTTTATTTAAGACAAAACATAATCTAAAACATTTTAAAATAAACTAACTTCAATTTTTTTTTATTATAATTAAACATTATTGAATCTCATAGTTAGCAACCTTCAATATTTTAAATAAAACTAACTTTACCTATTTTATTTTAAATATATTAGATCTTAACATGTATGAAGTTTAAATAGATTATTTGGTAGTTCTAGTTATTTTAAAAATCTATATAATAGTTTTATTTGGTAGTTTTATTTAAAACATCTCTAATAGTCTATCAAAGCAGCCGAATAGTTGTCACATGTGTATAAAATTTAATTTATAACAATTACTTAATGATGATAACTTAAAACCTAACCGTTTAATAAAATTATAACTTAACAAGTTAATCAAAAATATTTATGATATAAATAAAAGCTTGACAACCTAATTTATGAAAGATCTATTAGGAAAGAAACTAAAATAGGCCGTGTTTTTACTTTAATCATATACACATATTATTTTGGATTGTAATATTATAATTATCATTTCATCTTTCATTGCGCTTCAATTTTAGCCTTTGACCTAGGGATGTTTTTGTCTTTCCAAGTATTTTTGCATGGTAAAAATACAATTTTACCCCTATCAGTAGACAACAAACAATTTACCTACTTGGAGGTATTTTTGAATTTTTACATTTATATTCATAGTATAATAACTATATTACCATCAAATAAGACAAAAACTAAGAGTTGCATTTATGGTGTTTATGACATTTTATATTTTTTTGGAAATAGTATAAATACAAATATGCCATAAAAAAACAAAATATAAGAGTTGAACGTAGGCCTATATAGGTAATTTAACATTTTATTATTATTATTTTCAAAATACTATGGGCGTGTCTAACTGATGCGTCAACAATTTTCTTGCTCACGCCACACATGCAGCGTCGTATGGTGGTGCAAAACCCCCTTGATTTATGATATTTTCATTTCAGTTCCTGATCTTTTGATTGTTTTGTATGATCCTAATTTCTGTTATACAAATTTTGATTTGTTTTAATTTTTTTATTCAATTAAAATTGATCATATATTTTATTTTTATTTCAGTTCTTATTCTTTTAATTTTGAGTTAGATTTTAAATTCCTTAATATTTTTTATGTAAAAGCTTGGATTTTTTTTAATTTTGTCATTCGATTGAAATCAATTATATATTTTTTTCATTTCGGTCCTTAAAAATATTGATTATTTATAATAATGGCTATAATGGAAGCTATAATAATCATAACAATTTAACAATCATGATAATAATAATGAGAATAATAATCAAAATAATTTATTAGTTGATGTTGTTTTTGTTAAAAATTGTCTTTTGTGTTTTTTTTATGCATGATATTTTAGATATAATATCACGTAAATAAAAAACACACGAAGCCACATGTAGATAAAATGAGTGAAAAAATTAGGTCAAATTATCTACAATGAAAAATGTTAATAGTGCTAGATTTTTTTTTATGATGCTATACATATGTGCGAAATAATCAACCTACAAAACTTTTGATTATTTATTTTTTTATATATTTATTTTATCATGGATAAGATATTTAAAATAATTTTAATAATTATTTTTAAAGTTTTTTTCTTAAAAATATATGAGGTTAATTATATATTTTGATATTTACTTAATATTAATACCTTAAAATATATATAAAAATAAATAAACTAATCAAAAGAATTTATATAATCAAATCTACCTCAATTCTTATTAAAATTGTACATAAATCAGCTACCATTTTACATGTCAAGAAATCTCTATTTCAGAATAACTTAGAAAAGTTAGGAATCGTTTTAATTAAAAATTTAAATTTGTGGGTGAAATTTTAAAATATAATTTATATTATTATTTAATATTTTTTTAAATAAAACTTTTTTAAACTTGAAATTTTTTAACATTTATATTATTTTATATTTAATTTTTATCGAATAAAATAAATATAATGTGATATAAACTCGACCAACGGATCATCGAGACTAAGAAAAGTAAATGTAATCTAACATCTTCTCAGATATGTAAATGTAATCTAACATCTTCTCACTTCCCCTTTCCAGTGGCTTATTATAAGCAGCTTGGCGGTGGTGATTGTTGAAAGATAAGTTAGAAAAATGGCCGCAAAGGAAGAAATTAAGATTGGAAGGGAGGGTGAAGAAGAAGAGCACGTGTATAGGATAAGCACCGACAGAGAGTGGGAAGAGTTGCAGAGAAATGGATCTTGTTTTGGTGGACAACTTGACAAATCTTCTGGCTTCATCCATCTCAGCAAGCTCGACCAGGTCCCCTCCACTTCCGCCCCTTCTCTCTATAGATATTGTTCTTGTGCATCGATTACTTGTCTAAAAATAATTTTGAAACCTCCCCGGATTCTTATTTTCCTCATAGCATTGATCTTGGCAAGAATCGGGAAACAAAAGCAGAATTCAGGCTTTCAATTGTTTTTTTATGTGTTTTTACTAGAATTGGTAGAGATTCTGGAACATATTATGATTTATTTTAATGTGGGATTAGTTGATAAAAAATACTCTCTCTATGAAATGAGAAATTTGGTGGTTCTGGTTGTATTCTGTATCCAAACTGCGGCATGCTTACCTAGATGGCAGTTTCTTTTCTCTGATATCTATCCATTTTTAGTGACGGATGAATTAAGGATGCTCAGCTATTTATGGGAATGTCTTTATCTATATATATACATGCAGGTGATGTCAACATTGAAAAACTTTTTCCTGAATACTAAGGTGGATTTGTATCTGCTTCAAATTGATGCTAAAAAGGTTTGTACTTTATCATTTTAAGTTTATTATGTCTCATTGATTCCTCAGAGGGATAATTAAGGTATTAATAGGAAGGGAAAGACTGCAGATTTTCCATGTGATCAAAGTATAGCAAACTGAATTTCATGTCAGGGGATGATGAACAATTGTAACTTGGAAGTGTAGAAGTACTTTATGAATGCTAGCATCTAAGGATAAATTCTGATAAAAAGGTTATAACTTTTCTGCTCAGTCTGCTCCATGTCCAACACATCTATCCCATTTGAAGTTCTTAAGTTGTACTGTACTCAATTTAGCAGATGAACTCAGTCAACAATATGGCAAGTGTTTTAGATTTCAATATTGGATAAAGCAAATATAAGTTTCCCTGTAATAAAAGTGTTAGATGAGGTTATCCCAAGTGGTTTTTTTTTAGTTGGTTATGATCGAAAATATCAACTAGATAGAAAAAAAGAAATATTAATCAGATATTGGACTGCACTTTCATTATCAGAATTCATGGAATAGTGTATGTTAGTTATTGCTTCCTGAGGGTTACTTCCAAACTCACCAATGAAGTCTCAGAAGGCTCAAGTTGCTGAGACTTGAAGGTGCTAATGGAAGGACAAGCGGTCATTACAAGAATGAGTAGAATTAGGAATGGAGGGATTTAAAAGTTCAGGCCACGATTTGAAAGGAATAAGGATTGAATGGTGAGCAAGACTGTGTTTTCAGTTTTTTCAGATCCTCTTTCGGAGTACATGAATCAGGTTACATGTATAGTTTCCTTGGTTGAATTGATTATGAAGTCTCATATCAATAATAGAAAAAATTGGATTACAAGGTTACAATGTTAATCCTTGGCAGCGCTAATGTCTCATGGTTTCAGCTCTCCAATGAAATATAAGACATCTAATTTTTTTGCATGTTTGTTGCAGCTCGGGGATGGATTGATATATGAAGTAGTGGATGGTACCAACAGCTTCCCTCATTTCTATGGCCCTTCTCGGAGTTTCAGTCCCCTCCCTTTAGACGTAGTTACCAAAGCAGAGAAGCTTGTTCTAGCAGATGGCCAGTTCAGTTGTAGTTTGCTGAACTAAGCTGCTCTGCTTCGAGATTTAACAGTTTTCTGTGCTGAAAAAGAAGAAAGATATTTGTGACCGAAATGTTGGAAATTACATAATGTGCCCCTCATGACACACCCATGTTCTTGACCTATAAATAATAGCTTGTGTACTCCATCTACGGCTAATGAAGATAGGCATAGATTAGAAGACTCCTCTCATAAAATATTTTATTATTTTGTTATTGTTTTGGGAAAAGCTTTGTTGCTGCTGCAATTTGGGAGTTCATTCATTTCGGTACTTGAGCAATAATGGCTGGAGGTATTTATAATCTAAATTTCCGTTGCTATATGTATTTAGCATTTTGATTATATAAAGTATGTCTAACACGAAATGGACCTAATGAAAGAGTTTCAATTTGATAATTCTTACATTGTTTTCAGCATGGCCGTGACAACAAATGATTAAAGTTTCCTACTATTGAGGATCTAATATAATGATCAGCATAGGAGGGAATTGTCTGCCTGACCACATTCACCTTGGAAAGCCCTTGTGGTTGTTCAATGGGATGAGCGAAACATTTTCATAACACTCCCAAGAAAAAAGGGACGAGGACTGGAGACTTCCAGGTCCACCTCTTCTCACCCACCAAAGCTGGGCTTATAATCTGGAGCCAGAACACGGTAGTTCATTGTCAACAACTCTCTTCATGCCAGGAAAAATGCCTAACGAATTTAGAATGCATACGAGCTGAAGATATCTGTCATCTTTACACACACGCCGTGATAATATTTCTCAGAAATCTTGACCTTGAATACCGCTGTATTATCGAGTCTGAGAAAGGAAACAAGACAATATATAAACAAGACAGAAATATTTAAACTATAATTATATATCAAAAGTAAGCCATGCTTACAAATAGCGGGGATAGCTCAGTTGGGAGAGCGTCAGACTGAAGATCTGAAGGTCGCGTGTTCGATCCACGCTCACCGCATTTTGTTTTGCCCTCTCTATTAAATCATCGCTGCCCGGATTTCACCTGAGGGTTCGGTCTCTTTCCTCATGGATCTAGAGACGCCTGTTTAGAAGTCGCGATACGACAAAGTTTTTGAAACCACATCGCAAACTTTCTCATTAGAGTCAGAGTCTGGTTCTATCAGAGGCACCCACAAATCCTCGTTTCGAGGACGCAGCCGCAATGGCTAACAGCAAACACGACAACCTTATGCAGCGGCAGCAGCAGTTGGTGGCTTGGTGCAGGTTAAGGATGAAGTTGCAGTTGGTAAGGGATCAAGAGGCGCACTTTAACTTCTAAGAGATCGAGGAGAGCTTGAACATCATCCTGTTGATGTCGATTTGCACAAGCAGCTCCTAGACAAGAAAAAGAAACGAAAGTTCGATGATTAAGATGACGATATGAAAAATAAACTTCGAGCAAAAGCAGATATGTATTGACGGGAGAGATGAGTTTGGAAGGATCATGACTCCAAAAGAAGCGTTCAAAGCTCTTTCTTGTAAGTTTCATGGAAGTGAGACGACTGAGGCGATACAAACAGCAAATCATGGAAACGTTGTACCTTGCAGATTTCAGACAAATAACTACTGTTTGTCCAGAAGATGAGGGAAGTTGCCTTTTATGTTTACGTTTCTAAATCAGGTTCTCAAAATTGTTTATGGATCCATGATCACTCTCCTCATAGTTGTTTATTTTTCTTCATCTTAATCTTCATTAATTGACAAGATAATTCTTCAACTTGCTTTCAAAATCTTATCACCGCTATATGATGGGTAAATTTTGCAATCAATTTTTGCATGTTTTTTATATTTAGTTTCTAAATATCTCTTTTCCGAGGAGGAAACACTTCATCCCTTTCAAGACGAGCATAATTTGTTATTTGACAATCATTTATGATTAAATAATATCACTATAAACTAACCAATAATAATCATAAGACTCTAATATGACTCTGATACCATGTTAAGATATCATCAAGGTTGTTAAAATCACGATTTTGACATGACATGGAAGAACCTTCCGAAATTTGGATCATAAGATCAAATCTTAAAATTGTAAGATCATACCCGAATTTATCCGTACAAAAATTATAAATCACAGCTAAAATCATGTGAGCAGAAAAATCAGTTAAGTTTCAATATTCATTCATAAATGTTTCATACTAACTAGGAGCATACCAACTGCAACAGATAATTCTAAAACTAAAACAACTTGCAGTAATTTCCCACACAATAGTGGTTTATCACAGAATTTTTGTCCTTCATACTGCAGGCATAGTAAAATTGAGGAAAAGGGTTCATACCCCAAACATGCCTAGGGTAATACTAATGTAAAGTTATTGTTCATTAGCACGATTGATTCTTTATCATAGACTCAGAATTTCAGGACATGTTTCATCGAGCATAATTCTATTAATGCTTAATTTTACAAACATCTATTTTTTAAAAAAATTTATCATTAAAGTAACCTCTAACCTCAATGAGTTTAATAATCATCCATATCAATTTTGCATGTTTGATACATTCATGCATCATTGACCAGCAATTGATACAACCTGCCAACAAAGTAACTAAGATGCTAAAAGCAACTATCCACGAATGTCTTTCTTCGTTTGAAATCTAAATTTCTAAAGTAGGAGTTGCTAATCATATTTGGTTAAGGTGATTCACAGGCATTCCATTGGCTATATCTCTGCAGGTTCTGGACTTTCTAAATTCAATGCTGCAGGTTCTGGGGTACCTCGTACCCAAATTTATTGCCACAATCTTACATACAGGCATGTTCTCATTCTTATTAATATATTTTATATTATTCTCTAATAAAAACCTTAATTTATAATTTTATTGCCGAATATTTCTTTTCAAGGGAGAGCTTACCAGTCATTAAATGAATCTAAAAAAACTAATGAGCACAAACTACGAAACCTAAAAATAAAAGGAAAGTAATAACAAACCTAATCAAATTTTAAGAAATAAAATTATTAAGCTTATTATTTACTTTTCTAAACTAAATAAAAAATAAAAAAATGTTTTCTTTAAAAAACTCCACCGTCACCTCCAAGTTGACCAGAGGACAAAAAGGTCCAAACAAAAAACACTGATAATGAGGTCATCCCCCTCCCTCGTCTAATTACTGGTCAGTTATCACGGGTTTTCATCACGGGTCTCATCTCAAGTAATGAGAATCACTCTTCAAGTAAACCAAAAATATGAATCATGTCCATGTAATATACTTTACTGTTAGTGTCTTTGTCTTGACATGCTTCTGTTTCCACGCAGAATTTAGGAGTTGCGTCCAGATTCTCTCCCAAGGCGTAGTTTTCAATGCCTAGATCAACTTCACTTCAGAAAACACACAAGTACGGTGTTTTTTTAGCCATTCTAAACAAACACAGATCAAAATGAGTGCAAATTTAATAAAAAATCCTCTTCTTTTCTCCTCTACGCCCACTATGATCCTGTTTTTCTTCTTTCCCCTTCTGATTAATTGTCAGTGCAACAGAAACCCAGTAATATTCATCTTTGGCGACTCAAATTCGGATACTGGTGCTTATTATTCTGGTCTTGGTTTGATGTTTGGAGCTCCCAATGGACGCACATACTTTAATCAGCCGTCAGGTCGATTATGCGATGGACGATTGGTCATTGATCTCTTGTGTAAGTCCAACTGAATCCTTTGCATTCGTTAGCCATCTTTTCTTGTTATTGAGGAGTTTCTGCTTCTTTCAGAATGTTACGTAGAATAATGCTAATATCCCGCATCAAAATTGCCATCTAATGCACAGATTTCTGACATTTAGCACTCCAAACATTTTATAATCAGGACCAAGTTCATAAACAACATGAAGTTTGTGCATTCAGAGAACTACCATCTTCTTGACACTACCCGAAACAAAATTTCTACACTTGCATTATCTCCTCATGCAAAACATCACTGAGAAACAGACTATTATTGCTGCTCTGTTTAATTGTGTTTGCTCTAATCACAGTTCTGAAAGTGTTTGGTTAATTAATACCATACACACATTGCCTCTTGAACCTCTTTTTTTTTCTCCAAATCTGCAGAGGCTAGAAACTAGACTCGCCCCGAGTTTTGGAGAACTGACCTAACATGCTCCTCTCTCGCAATTGTATAATGCAGGCGAAAGTTTGAATACAAGTTACTTGACCCCTTATCTAGAACCAATGGGTCCAGATTTCAGGAATGGAGTTAATTTTGCTTTCAGTGGTGCTGCCACTCAACCCAGATATAAGCCTTTCAGTTTAGACGTCCAAATTCTTCAGTTCCTTCGGTTCCGAGCACGCTCCCCAGAGCTATTTTCAAAAGGTACATTGTTAAAGAATAATAAACTACAGTTATATGTTCCTTCCAAGAAGAATATACAGGCCAAATAAAGTTCAATTCTCGTTTTTCTCTCTCTCTTGCTTTCATCTTAGGCTACAAAGATTTTGTCGATGAAGATGCCTTCAAGGATGCAATTCATATAATTGACATTGGACAGAACGATCTTGCTGGTTCATTCGAATACCTTTCATACGAACAAGTTATCAAAAACATTTCATCATTCATAAAAGAAATCAACTACGCTATGCAGGTGATTTTTCACTTTTCAGTAGCAGTATAAAATATGATTTTTTTAGCCCTTTAAAGTGTTTTTCATGAAAAATTGATTTCAAATGTAGAATATATATCAACATGGTGGAAGGAACTTCTGGATACACAACACGGGGCCTCTGGGTTGCCTGCCACAAAAACTCGCTACCTTTGACAAAAAGGGCAGTGATTTTGATCAGTATGGATGCCTCAAGGCTCTTAATGATGCAGCAAAACAGTTTAATGACCAGTTACGCTTACTTTGCGAAGAACTTAGATCTGAATTGAAGAACAGCACCATCGTGTACGTGGATATGTTTTCCATCAAGTATGACCTCATTGCGAATGCTACTACATATGGTATAGTCTCGTTCCCAAATTGTATAAAGTTCACCAATCAAATCTAGGATCTTTGTTTTAGTTTCATTGTTGAGGAAATCAAATACATATTTCGGTGTGTGTGGATCGCACATGTGATTTTGTCACCTCAAGCTGACAAACGTTTAAAATCAACAGGTTTTGAGAATTCATTGATGGCATGTTGTGGTTATGGTGGTCAGCCATACAACTACAACCCTAATATTACCTGCAGCCGAGCTGGTTACAATGTGTGCGAGAAAGGATCAAAGTACATAAGCTGGGACGGAGTTCACTACACAGAAGCCGCCAATGCAGTCGTCGCCTCCAAAATTCTATCTACGAACTACTCTACTCCTCAGATTAAGTTCAATTATTTCTGTAATAACTAGCTCGTTTGCAGCTTCGTTGGAATTGCTGGTCTTAAATATTCATGGAAATTTAATACTTGCAGGAACTCTACAAGCAAACCAAGATGAAATTTTCAGCATTATAAGTTCAAATATCAAATGAATTAGAGTTCACAAAGGCCTTGTCATACGCAAATGCAATATAAATTTTGTTATTTGTTCTTTTTTTTTTACTTGAATACTTCTTCTTTGAGAAATATTCTTTTCCTAAAGATACAAGGATATCTGACAACATGTTCTTGAGAGTTTCCTAGTTCTAAAAGAAAAGTAAGGGACAAAGATTTACTTGTTTATTTAGGAATTAAAATCAATTTTGGGATGATATAAATCAAGTGTAATTTTTTTATCTAATTGTTTGATTATATTAAGATTTTACTAGAAAATTTCAGAAGTCTTGTTTTATATTGATTTAGAACTTTAGTTCAATTTAACATCAAGAAGACTTTGAGATAAGGTTCAAAAGGTAGTTTTCTAGTTGATTTAAGATTTTATTTCTTTTCTAAAATTATTTATGACTTTTAATTAATATATCTAAATTTATTTAACCTGTATGTTTTTAGCCATTATATTTTGAAAAAAACTTGTATTTTAAGTAACAATTTTATTTTATTTTATCAAGGGGGAGTTCATTCATATTACTGAGGTTTAGATAATGTTTATATCCCACTCCTATCAATTTTTTTAGTTTTTATTCTTTTATTTTATGGGATCTATCTTTCTTCGGACATGTGTTTATGATCTCAAATTCTAAAGAGATGAAACCCCTTCTCGATCTTGGGTGGCTAAACTTTTCCTTGTTTAGTTTTCTCCTCCCCCCTTTCAATCTGGAGCAAGAGAAACTCGACAGAAACAATAACCAGTTCGATATGAAATAATGCTAGTAAATCGATCAGGCTTCCAATTTCCAGTGTTGACTTAGCTATGGCACTTGAACAAATGTTTGTCTTGCCTCCGACCGAATATATTCTCGTAGGGGTCTCAATGGGGTCCTGCCTCGGTGCTATTTCAAACTTCTAATTTCGGGAAAAAGTATTTTGAAGTTGGGGAGGAGAATTGGTTCACACTTATGTCTCGGAGAGAGTGCAGAAACTTTTGGTTTATTTTATTGTATTTTGTTATTTATTTCTTTACACCATCCCCCCTGACATGTGCGTAACCAGTAATACATTCATAGTCTATTTCTAGTTACTTTTTAAAATCTTTTTAATATAGAAAAAATAAAATAAAAAAAGATTGATATTAATAAAAAGATCAAGTTGAAAATTTTGAACTGATTCGAGAGTCCAATCATACTTTTTTAGAGCCTAAAAAAAATGCAAATTCAAATCTAAAGTGAATAATTATTGGATAAATATGCATAAAAATTAATTTGAGAGACATAATTATATTTTTTATATGCCAATTTAATTTAATCATGAGTCAATTTAAAATATAATTATGTTGAAGAATTAATTTAGGGTCCAAGAATTTAATTAAATGCAAGGACTTAATTATACTTTCAATTAGTCAAATTAATTTTATAAAGGGCTTAATCAGTGAAAAAAATTAAGTTTTGAAGCCTAATTTGGGTTAAATTGATAATATTGAAATTTTCAAAGATAAAATTTATTTTTTTACTAAGTCAATTGGTTGAAATGGGGAGGGGGATGCATTGAAATCAGAATTATCATAAGTTAAAGGACCAAATTAAACTTTGATAGGAAAATAAGGGCCAGACAACGCGTTGTATGATCACTGTTTATTTCTCTTCTCAAATTTCTGCTAAAAAATCCTGTTTTAGTACCAACTTTGCAAACATATTCAATGCCTTTATCCTTTGTCAAATTTGATAAATCTTGCGTGAAAATTATCTTCTGATTCTTGACTATATTAGCATATGGTTAGTTTTTGTTGAATGACACCACATACGTGTTAGTTTAGGCCTAAAAGTGACAGCTCAGACAATCTATTATCGCCGTCAAATTTGGCAGTTTATAGTATCTATTTTGAACTAACGATTGAGATGGTTTTGTTTTGAATTAATAACTGAAATTTTACCTTAATATAGACTAGGTTACCTTCTTCTTATAACTATAAATAGAGATGAAATCTATGACCTAAAAGGAGAGAAATCAAATGCCAAAATTAAAAAAAAAATAGTTTTCATCCCAATTTTCTCATAAAATAAACTCTTTTTTGTCATTATCCATTTTTTTACTGTCTAATCTTTAATATTTTTTTTTTCAATCTTATTTTACTGTCCCTAACGCCAGGGTCACAAATCAACTTGAATGTGATTGAGGTAGTGGAGTGTCCAATGCAGCAAACTCACTCCAAGTAATAAAGCCCATTATGCTCTCTACCCAGCCCAACATGCTTCCTCATCCGCAGGTCCTGAAAATAAAATACCCATAAAAGAAAGAAACGGAAAACTTGAGGGTTTTTGTGATTCTACTAATTGAAACTAAATTAAATTGATAATTAAGGCGCTTAAAGAGAGCTTTGGGTCCTAATTGGCAGGCCTCAGGTAGCTTAAGAACATGATTTAATATCTTGCAAAATATTTGGATCAGTGGTGGTCAATGGGCCCGGAATCCGGTACCCACAAATTGTCAAAGAAAGAACGAAAGACTGATGCAATTACCTGCTAAGTTAGCAAGAGTGGTTATGTGCTGGCAGGAGGGATTAATGCAATAACCTGTGTGGTTTTTTTTCCCTTTCTAATTCGGGCTCTAAACCGCTGCTTGCTTCGAAACATTATGCGATGCTCCACGCCTCCATGTAGAAGGTGGAGGCAGCACATTTTAACAGGTCTCGGCTGCACTGCTTCCTGAAAATGAGAGGACACGAACTCTAGCAAATCTCAAGTACAAAACAGGTCTCACAATTTCTGCCAGGGCAAAAAGAAATGCTGTGTTACAGGTCAACTTTGAACACCCCACCGATGCAGCTCTCAGCCAGTGGTATATCAAGAACAGGAGAAACATAATTTTGATTTGCAAGGACCCTATCCTGCCATGTTACATCATCACGGGCTAGAAATTATGCATAGAGAGTATATGTTGCTCCTTTAAATCCAACAACCAAATGACAATTGCCCAGTTCTAGAGTTCCATTATTAATCCAAGGAGAGTTAAAGAAATGCGAGTGCATGCATCAAATAATTGCAGCATAAATGGGACAGCCCAGAACAAAATTGCCGTTCATATTGTTGGTGTGGATTCTGTGGAAGAAACCTATGTAAAGCTATATGCATCATCATATCGACGGGCCTACCACTTAGTCAATGGCCGAGATTGAAAATGATAGATCTGCCTTTATCGACAAATGGTTTTGTCTCTGCCTCACAATTCTCAATTATGAGCGAGAATAAAGCTCCTGTGCTAGACAAAATCATTTGAATGCAACTCCAGTCTATTTATTTTATCCCCAAAAGAAAAGAAAACAGAAATGTATGGAAAACTTGCTTTCAAGTAAATGTGGACTTTAATTCCTAGCCCATCTTGTTTTTCTGGCGAGAGATGGGCGGTAGTGAACTGCCAACATCTTCTCTGTGTCACACACAGGACATGGATCAACTTGCTATCATGATCGTGAAGATGGCTTGCGAGTGTTGAGTTCACCCAAATTCAAAACCAATAAAGAGAGAGAGAGAGAGAGAGAGCAAGAATTGAAATAAAGTGGAAATAGTAAAGGAATAAGAATTTGGAAAGGTCCAAAAGCGAATATATTTAGCTTAAAACAGAAGGAAGAAGAAGACACAACACAGCAAGAGCACGCACTACTGAGCGGAATGATCGAGAGTATCATTTACTTTGTTTTTTAAAATATTTTTTATTTGAAAAAATATTAAAATAACATTTTATATTTTTAAAAAAAATATTTTTATATCAGTATATTAAATTGATTTAAAATAAAAAATTAATTTATTTTAAAAAATAGAGTGAAAAACATGCACTTAGTTGTGGAGATGAAGATGTGATGACGTAAGTTTCATCCCGACACTAATAATTCAAAGGAAAATAAAATTATGTCATTGACTAAAGAGTTGCACAGCGTCGTGTACGTAATGATACTGATTGAAAGCCATGCGATACGGGATGGAGTTCTGATGATTTCGACAGCTCGATCGTCTACGAGTTCTTATTTCTCACGCCATAGTTGCGGCTTGCATCACCTCAAGAAAATAAATAATATTTATAACATATAAAACCCTTTTATAAAGCTTGAGTTAAATTTAAAAACTCTTGACGACCCTTTACTTATCTCATGTTTTAGATTAATTTATATATATAAGTTGTTTCAATATAATCTTATTAGCTTGGTAGCTCTAGAGAAAAATAAATTATATAACAAAACAGGTGAGATTAATTTTACTAAATCTATCAAACCGTGACTTGAATGATGGATTCTATTGATTTTTTTATTATATTGTATAGTAAGAAAAAAATTACAATCAACTTAATATTAAAGTGTAGAATTTAATTAAAAAAATCATTAATTGATATAATTGATAAAACAAGACAAAAAGAATTATATATAAAAATAACCAAAGTGTCAAAAAGAAAAAAAAACAGTGCTATTGGACCAATTTTTTTTTTTTTTAATTTTTTTGAAGCACAAGCATAAGGCAAGCTTTGTGTGCTTGGGCCAGCGTTTGTGTTTGTATTTATAAAGGGCAATAGTTTGCCCTTTAAAGGATTTATTTTTTTATTTATTAATATTAGTATTTGAATCATATTGAATATATTTCGATTAATTCTATGATCCTTGAAGTTAATGATTATGTAAATCTTTAGTAGCTATTATATTAGCAATCACGTCACTCAAATATTAAACCACATGGAGAGCAAATCTTTTAATGTCAAACTTGTATCATTAGATCACTTTTTAGATGATTAAAGCACCTATAATTATCTTACTAGAATACAACAAACATAAAGTTGGCCAAAAAATCTACATAAAATTTTCTTTTTTAAGTAATTTCTATCTAAAAACTCCCTATAAACATCCTAAATACTAAAATAAATCCATATAGTTGTCAAATAATCAAACACAGGTAAGTTTATATAAAGAATACAATAATCAAATATGGAAGTAATTTGAAACATAATACTATCAAATATTCAATTTTGCTGGATCATTCTCATTTAATTCATAATTTTCTATGTAATTAAAAAAAAATAGGGTGGAAAAAACATTATGGATTTGCTTAGTGTCAAAGCATTTTCTATTCCAATAATTTAATTATTTTTTCAATTTTATATTTTTATATTGTATTAATGGGGACTTAAGCTAAATAAATTGTTTCAGTTAGCAATCTATAGGATTCTTACAATGTTAAATAAACATATGGACTTTAAATTAATGTTCAAATTAGAAAGATAGAACTTTATTTTATTTCTTAAAACAAATTGAAATTACGAGACCATATTTGACATTGAAAAAACAACCTTTTATTGTTTTATTTTTTATAAAACAATTTTTTAGGGTTTGATGTTTTAGTCTTACATTTTATTTGTTTTAGAGAGAGTCATTATAAAATGGTGGAGGAGAGTAAAAAAAACAAGAAGGTTAGTTAGCCTAGTTCTAGAATAAAAAAGAGACAACTTTGGTGTTATTTGATTCATTTTAATGAGAGAAGTGGCATGGAGGTGTTTTTAAGCTTTTGTATCACTAGAAAAAGGTTGGTTGAGATTAAAAAAGAATTCTTTATATTTAATCTTTTATTTTTATTTATTTATTTATGAATGGTTTAAGTTAAGAAATTGGTTTATTAAATTTCTTAGTATATTTATTAGGTTTTTTTTATGAAAAATAATAAAAATAGATTATTGGATTAAACAAATATGGGACAAAATCTATATCATTAGACTACATCATTAGACTACATGTTTTTTGTCAAATCAGACAACATGAATTTTACTTTTTTTTTAAATAAATAAATAAAGGTGACATGTAATTTAAAAAACCTATTTTTTTTTTTTAAAATGGATCCATACAAGGACCTAGCCAAGCAAACTCCCTTACATCTACTCTTATTTGTTATGGGTCAAACATGTTAATCTAGCTCCAAATGCCTAGCCTATTTTTATCAAGTCCTTTATGGAGTTTTTTTCTTTTAACAATGTATCCTTGTAGCTTCTTCTTTTTTTCTTTTTTTTTTAATATTTGGCATGAAGGAAAATGAATAAGTCTCTTTAAATGGAAACAAAATGATTTTCCTAGGGTGAAGCATTTTGTACAACACATGAGGCTAAATGACCAATTAGTGAAAGTTATTACAATGATGAAGGGTGTAACATGAAAAGAAACTAGTTCTTATCTTTAAAGTTTAACAACCTTAGATTAGGGTTATTAAGCTCTAAGTTTACAACTTTATATTATAAAGAATACTTGGTACATTCAAAAAAGTTTGTATTGATTCATCTTCATTTTGAAAAGATAGTATACAAGCTTGTTTAAATATAGAAAAACATTATAAATAATAAAATTCTAAATAAATAAATAAATAAATATATAGTACAAATACAAAAAGAATAACAAAAAAAATCTTGAATAAAACCTTTAAACCTTATTTGAAAGCTTTCCCAGCATTCAATAAGTATAAAATCTTGGCCCTTACAAGAAATGAAGCTTGACTCAATAGTTGAATAAAAAAATGTTCATTTTATTAGAATGGACTCTTTCAAAGCTTCTCAAAATCTCTTTTTATTTTTATAAAATTCACAAAAATAATAATTATGTCAATAATAATAATAATAATTTTTTTTTTGTCTAATGTGCATGTAGTCCTTCAAACTATTAAACCATTTTTACTTATTTTTTATTGATTCAACAAATTATCATATCTATAGAGAGAGAGGGAGAGGGAGAGCTGCATCACAGACAGAAAGAAAGAAAGAAAGAACTCACTCCTGACATGTCAATGTTATCATTTTTTTGACATGATTCGACAAAGACAGTTGATTATAAAAAAATAAAAATAAAAATCAAATAAAAAAAAGAAAAGAAAAAAGAAAGGTTTAAGAAGTAATGAAGTTGCATAACCTCAATCGAAGCGAAAGAGAAAGTTAACGACAAAGAAGATGAGTGTAGAATTCATTGTTTAATGAACATCACTCCCTTTAGCTTTACTAATAATTAATTAATGCAGAATCTAGCAGCTGCATAATATAATTCTGCTGCTTTAGGGTGCGAAAGTTTTCATGGGATTTAAAGAAACATGAGGTGGTGGATACTCATGAATCTGAAAGCGATGTTCATTTGCCAGCCCTTTTAATTAAAGCTGGTGATTCGATGGGATCCCTTTCATTGCTGTTTCCTTTACTTTCACACCATAATTATTATTATTATTATTATTATTATGCACAGATGATAAACACACAGAGGCCTCTTCCAGCGACGAAGTTGGTACACCGATTCCTTTCCCAACAGTGTAAAGCAAGCGGTGAGGAGCATTATTGGAAGGGAAGATCATGAGTATCGAATTTCAGATTCTTTTCTTTAGGTATATTAACTACATCCTAATTAAAATAATTATAATAATAATAACGCACCAACTATCTCATCCATTTCTTTCATCTATATTATTACTAACTGGGTGAGCAATTTCAAAAAAAATTCTCCTTCCAATTTTATCTTCTCATATTAGATATCTCTTTTGAAAAAGTTATATAAGCATGCTCTGATTATTCTTTCTTTATAGTGTTTATAGTTTTTTGTTTCACTTATTTTGCTCTTCTTCCTTGTGAATAGCACAAGTTATCCTGTCAATCTCCTATTTGTATTTTTTTTTTCCTATAGTGGAGCTTTATATATCTTGTTATATTGTCTTTCTGGAGTATGTATTTTATTTTTTCTATTTCATCCAATCCTCATAATTTGATTAGACATGATCTTATTCATATTTTTTTTTCCAAGAGTTCTGATAGTTTATCATCTTAGATTTTTAGTACTTAAATTACCCTTTTTAATGCTTGACCAATTCATATTAATCATTTTACAGGTACCGACATTTTATTTTTTAGCACACCTGAAGCTCTATTCTCCTCTACGATCCCTCCTACTCCATCTAAGATTATTGATTCACCTCTACGTTAATCAATACGCATACATAAGTCCATAAAGTTACATGTTCTTATTATCATTCACCATTCACTTTATTTTTAACTTTTTATTCATTATCTTTCTTAACGGTTTTTCTTATAAAAAGAAAATTATTAATCTTTTTTGACAGAAAGTTATGAATGATGAATTTTCTATTTATAGAAAATAAATATTTGGGATTTGGCTCTTATATTTCTTGGTAAAAGTGTTGTTGGTTGTCGTTAAGTGTATAAGATTAATTTTGATGAATCTATTAAGCGATACAATACTATGTCAGTTGCAAAAGACTAATCTTAGTAGTATGGTATGAATTATGAGGAGATATATGTTCTTGTTAATAAAATGATTGTTATTCATACTTGTATTGCAATAGCTTTAGTTCGTTAATGGCATAACTTTTAACTTGATGTTAAAATTGCTTTCTTAAATGAAGATCTTTAAGAAGTTTATATGTTTTCGCTCCTGATGTCACATGATCTTGGGCATGTTTGCAATCTTAAAAAATATTATATGGTCTCAAATAATCATATTATGCTTGGTTTGAGAAATTTTATATTTTGATCTCTTGGATTTGTTTCTAATAGTCATGATTCTACTATTTTTATTAAGAACATTGATACAAGTCATATCATTTTATCTATATATATTGATGACATAATTATTATTGATGATGACATTGATAGTATTTCAATTTTAAAAATTTGGGAGCTTTAAGATATTTTTTGGACAATAAGGTAACATACTCACCTAGGGAATATCTTTCTTCTCAATCGAAATATGTTATATACATATATTCTTAAGCAAGCTACACTTACTAATAAAAAGTCTACAAATATCTCTATTGAGGTTAATGCTCAACATTTTTTTTTTATGGTTTATTTTTGTCAAATGTTACTCGATATCGTATTTTTATTAGGAGCTTAATATATTTCACTGTTACTCTTCCATACATTGCATATGTTGTTCATATTGTTAGTCAAAATATTATTTCTCAATATTCTATGCATTGTTTAGTTACTTAATATATCTCATTATTACTCTTCTAGATATTGCATATGTTATTCATTTGTTAGTTAGTATGTCGTTTCTCAATACTCAATCAAAATCGAGTATTGTGCTACGACATCCACTATAAAGAAATTGTTTGGTTATGTTGGTTCATGAACAAACCATGAAAATTGAGATTGATTGTCATCTTATCCATTATCATCTCAAACACCATTACTTTGTCTTCTGTTTATTTTTCCTTGCAAATTGCAAATTTATCTATCAAGTTGCATTATTCAATTTCTCGATTTTATTTTTTACTTGGCAAACTCTTAATGCGCTAAACAATGCTTGTAGCAGTCACTTTGTGAGTTTGAGAAGAGATGTTAAGAATATAGGGTTATATTGTTTTGTAATTTATTAAGAGTAGAATAATTTTTTTGTTTTAGCACATATATAGTCATTTTATATTTATATTAAGTTATGAAACCCTAGTCTCTTTTTCTTATATTTATATTTTCCTTACTTTTATTTGGATTGTTTTACAATATTAAATATTTATTTTTTCATTGAATTAAAAACAAACAAACACCATGGGCAACTTATTTTCCTTTCTCTTTTTAATATTTAACAAGCACACAGGAAGCAATTGAAGCCACTATATGTAAAGGACAAATAATCTCCACCACCTGCTTTCCTTTTTCTTTCTCTGCGTCGACCGCCATTGTTTAGCCATCACAACTACCTCGCATCCACCATCTCCCCCTCATTTGAGATGGGGCTCGACTTTGCAGAATATGGTACTCACCTCAAGCATGGCTAGAGCACATCAAATAGTTTTTTCTTTTGACCTAGCGTTTTCCAGTAACTTAAGAAGAAATTGAAGCTCTGGTACAACATTAGAAGGAACGAAATCGAAAGGGAAGATAATTTCTGGTCAGATTCAGATGAACATTTCTTGTCAAATCAATCAAAAGATAGGTCAGGGACCTACCTTTCTTGTTAAACCAACCTGTGGGGAGTGCTTCAATTGGCATGCCATCATCATAGAATTGTTTATCTCACCCAGATGGACCTTCACCATCTCCATTTGTTTTGGAGGTGTTTTTTTTGGGTTCACGGGTTGCAAGATCAAACCCATGGAGCAGCTTAGCCATTGTTGATTCCATGACTTGAGGGCAAAAGAGCCAAAAGGCGATGATTCAAAGCTTTGTCCTCTCACATTAAAAATCTTTGTGAGTGCCTGGAAATTCTTCTGGTCAAACTCCATTGAGAGAAATTACAATTTCAACCTGAGAAATTTTACTACTGGAGATGCTGTGAATGATAGGGGAGAGATCAATAAATAGCCGAATTGCTTTCATGATAATAAATATGTAGTCTAGTTATTTAATTCGATTTTAAAATTTAACTCTACTCACACTACAAAGTGTATTTTTCAAAATAATATAAATAAATAAATAATTCTTTAGAGTTTCTCTGGAACTTTTATCTTTGTATTAAAAAAAATTAAAAAAAAACCATTTATCTATGCAGTATTAAGAATTGTAGTTACAATTATTTTTTAAATATTTTTCATTTAAAAATATATTAAAATAATATATATATTTTATTTTTAATATCAATATATCAAAATGATTTAAAAATATTAAAAAATAATTTTAAAAAAACACTTCTCATCCCCAAATAGCCCTGAGCAAGAGATGAGTGCTCCCAATCCTTTCAACTCCACCAGTATTTTAAACAGTAATTAACGAGTTGCTATTGCCACGTGCCTAACAATTTTGATGGATAGATTAACAATGAGCAGCAAAATGAGTGCATGTGTCAATTTTAGAAAATTTACGATGTGAAATGTTTATGTATATGTTCATAAATAGAAGTTTATTTATATAATATCAATCCATACACGTTTTTTACAGCCATGGTGATCTATATCTATATCTATATCTATATATATTGTAAAAAGAAAATGCGACCATCTATCATCATTAATGACATGTTTGTGAAGTGTTTTAAAAAAAATGTTTTTTTTATTTTAAATTAATAATTTTTAGTGTTTTTATATTATTTTCATGTGAAAAATAAATTTTAAAAAATAAAATATTATTTTAATATATTTTTAAATAAAAATAACTTTTGAAAATAATTTGAATCCCACTCACAATTAGATACTTCATCTTCAATGTGTCGTTTTTGATAAAAACAAAAACTTGAAAAGCGTTTGACCACTTTGCTTTCGTAAAAAAAAGGAAAGGGTAATAAAGTTTTAGTGCCTGATTATGCTTAGCAACGAATGGGTGTTTGAGGTTCAGGTTTTTTTTTTTTTTTTAAGAAAAGATAAACTTATTTCAGTTTTATATTATTTTTTTTATTTTTGATTAAAAAATATATATTATTTTAAAATTAAAAAAAGAACAATATCTAAAACAATTTTAGTACATGTTTAAGAGTGTGATTACAGTTGCTATTGAAAGTATTTTTCATTTAAAAATACATTAAAATAATATTTTTATTATTTTTAAAAAATTAATTTTCACATTAATATATCAAAATAATATAAAAATCCTAATCGTAGTGCTAAAAAATCCTAAACAGGGAAGAGATTTCTATCGTTGGTTTTTCTTTGGAGTCTTGCATCAAGGGAAGCGAAGGTGGAAAAACTTTATCTGGGTTACAAGAAGTCAAGAACATGAACGGTTTAGAAATGAGGATCGCAGGACAAGTCGCTTTCTGATTTGACTTTGAAAATGGTTGCCGTAATAATTAAATCTAAACGCACTTGGCATTGCTTTTGGCAGTCATTGCCTAACTCTGCGAGGTTTTGATGTTAGTAGATAGATAAATGTCTTTCACCACTCTTTAATCATTCATGAAAGACACGAATTTGTGTAACCACCACACCTTTGCTTCCAGTTCGGTCCCCGAACAAAATGGAGTTCCCCCACTTCAATTCTGTCCCACATCACATTAAGTTTAGGGGGTGTTTGGGAGGGTGGTTGCTGTTGCTTTTCAAAATGCTTTTCGTGCCGAAATGCATCAAAATAATATTTTTTTTATTTTTTAAAAATCATTTTTGACATCAGCACATCAAAATGATCTAAAAACACTAAACCGCCGGTTTTAAAAATGAAAAAATAAAATAAAATCGATAAGCAGCGAAAAGCAGATTGGATCGCAATGCCAAACAGGGCCTTATTAGTGCTTTTAGAGATAATTCAATATATACATATACATATACATACATATGTGTGTGTATTTGATAGAATATCAAGCACATGTAGTATGGTTTCAGTTCTTTCCGGGTTCATTTCCATGTTGACCCCGTATCCATATGAGTTTTTAGTGATTCGTTGAACCTAATATCTCTGTCTTTAGCTATATATGGAACTCAACTACATATAGGTTTAGTGAGTTATCATATTTTATAAATTGTCTATACGATATTCATTTCAAACTTCTTCAAGTGTTGTGCCTATAACTTGTTAGAGCAGATATATTTGAAAAAGAGACTAATCTCTATGAATACATCATGTATCTCCTTTGTTAATAAATCCTGGTAAGCTAATGCAATGAGTGTGTATGTGTGTGTAAGCACGTGACAGTCATGGGTGAAATCTGTAATCCTCTAAATTCATAAACTTTGATATGTTTGAGACATATACATCAAGCAAACACGGACTAAGTTATTTATACACTAGTAGTTGTGAATTCATGTCTAGTGAAATTAACTTTGGGTTTTATTACCCGTGACTCATTATAAACCAATTCTATATTTTTACATTAACAAAATAATGTTATATCAATTATAGCTTTGATGTTGTCATTGATCTTTCCTTTCATGTCCATAACCGTATTGAAAATAAGAAAACTCAAACATGTTCTTTTCTATATGCATGACATCAAGGTTACAACAAAGAAGATTAGTCTTCCAATAAGAAAACTCCTAGAAAATACTTCACTTTACTTAATTATAATGGTAGTGTAATATTCTTCTCAATTATTCCAATAAAATAGTCTTTTTTTTGTTCCTTTTGTACTTGCGATATGTTGGCAAAAACCATCAATAACAATAAAAAAGATATTTTGTTGTCGTTTATCAATGTGAATGCTTTGTTATTTTTCATACAGTATGAACATGTTAGCTTTTAATGCATGCCCCACATAAAAAGCATTATATAAGCAGGAAAGTCATTGATAATCCATATAAAAGTTGTATTCATCTAAAAATTATATTTTCTCGATACAACATAAGTCAAGACCCCAAATGACCATAATTTTTTCAACTCATTAATAAATGGTCGAAGATAAACATCAATGTTTTGGCACAAACTACAAGGACCGAGTATGATCATTGATAAAAACATAAACTCCAGCCTCGTACACATCTCTAGTGGCAAGATATATACCGTGAGCATCACAAGCCAACAAGAATAAAAAGCAACAAATGACCCAAATGGATTGGATTTTTTTCTTCATAAACCACGACACATATTCCTTGTTTTCACTGAAAATTAAGGATACACATGGTTAAAGTGTTTCCAGACTTCACCATTAGAAGGGTGCATCATCATCACCCTATCAGTTGCATTACATGAATAGTATCATATCATGTGTCCAACATTATATGGTGACATAAATAATTTTTGTAGTCTATGTGTGATTGAAAAGTCCATCCCCTGCCAGTTTTGAGTTTATAACGAAGATGCCTAGATGTTTTGCACTCGGTCAAATTTATATTTTTAACGTAGCAATACAACATGTAGAAGTTTGGACACATGTTGATTTTCTAGTATACTAGCTCAAGGGGTTTTATCATGGATTTGATAACATAAAAGTTCTCTTTTAGCCTATTCTATTTAGATAAAATGTTTTTAGCCCATTTGACAATTATATCATAAGTGGTCTCACTTAACCCATAATCTGACTTAGTGGTGAATACTTGTATCATGTCTGATAATTTCTTATGATTTATGCAACCATCCCATAATGGTTCATTATAATTTTTAAAAGGTAAAAAACTAGTCGCATCTGCATTATATTCTTCATTTATGATTAGACATTCACTTACACGATTCATTCTCATCACATCTATAACTATATTCCTATAAAGATTTTTGTTGGCATCTACAACTCCATGTATGTTTCTAGAACTAGAAGTTGAGTCAACCATCCTTTCTGCCATTATCTTTTGAGGAGCGAATTCTTCTCTGTATGCATACCAATCCATTAACTATTTTTATAGAAGATGCATCATAACGACATTTGGATCAATACTTTTTTTGTTTTTGCATTTTCTATATGGACATCTAATATTGCCCTACTAATGTTTCTTGGATTGAATATTGTGTGGTTAATAAAACCCTAAACTTCATTACAATAATCCATCCTACACAACCTTTAAGGTGATTCACGATACATCCATTAACGATCTTTCATTACTTATATCAAACATATATATAATAATCATGTATTAATTAAATATATTAATTAAACAAATACAATTTCATATAATCAAAAACAAACTCTAACATGTGCACATTATAAATTCAAAAGATAAATTCATATGATAAAAAACTATAAAACAAATAGCAAACACTCAAACAAAATCAATATACTTTAAAAATATGCAAAAAAAAATTAACATATTAAATTTAATTTCAAAATAATATAATATGTTTTCTTACATAAAGTGGATAATCCTAAAAAAAAATCTAACCATAACACAAATACTCATAAACTTAGTGACGTGGTTCTTGAATTTGTTGTGATGGGTTGAACTATGTTAAGATTAGGGGGAGGGTGAATGGGATTGTAGAGGAAAAATATAAAAGTAAGAAGGAAAAAAAAAGGGAAGGGGAGAGGAGGGTCGATGAACAGGTCATTCATTAAATAAATCACCAACAGATTTAACAACGAGATATATTTATTTGTAACTCTGTTAGTAGTTATGTCAGTAAAAATGTTATGTCATCGTACTTTATAATTTTTTTTAATCCTACTATAATTTCATTCATAAATCTATTGATGTTTACCAACGGAATAAACGGTGGACTATATCCATCAGTAATTTCATTGGTAATTATATCGGAAAATATCACATTATCGTATTTCATAGGTTTTTGAATTTCATTGTAATTTCACTTGCAAATCCTTTAGTGTTTACTATCGACATTTACCAACAGAATCATTCCATGATAATGGTGTGAGCTAAAGACTAATATAAATACCCATCAGTAAATACCAATAAAAACATTGACAAAAACTTGTAGTCGGTAATGTTCACAGCCAAATATCGAAGAAAAAATTTGTCAATATTGCGGTATAAATTAGTCAATTTTCTAGTAGTGTCTTAATTATTGCATTCTCTTGTTAAGAGTTATTGATTTTTTTTATCGGAAAGTTTCTAGCCTCCACCAAAACGGATTGATTAGCTGGTATTAGGCTTTCTATTTCTAACCATCAACTTTGTGAGCAATGTAAAAATGAATATTGACATGAACATGTGATTATATACTGTATAACACTAAAAAAAAATCTCATTTCTAGCCTATTAATTTTTGAAACATCGGTATTTTTTATAATAATAAAACTATAAAAAAGGAAAAGAAAAGCATGGAAGGTTGATTGTTGACGCGAAAGCGCACTTGAAACATAATACGAGTGCTGAGGAAGATGAGTTGTTTCAGTTTCAAAGCACATGGACAGCAATAGAATAAAACACAAATTCTCAGATCATTCCTGGTAGTGTTTAGCCTGCCCTCAACGACGCATGGAAATGAATCAATTTTAAATACCCGAACATGTTTTCAAGATCATTTGATGTTAACATTCAATGGAAGGTGGGGTGGCTCTTGGTATTTGCAAGCTCGTTAATCTGGTGATTCTGTGTATTTCCTGGAGAAGAAACAATTGCAGGGATTTCTAATTTTCTGGTGATTCTGTGTATTTCCTGGAGAAGAAACAATTGCAGGGATTTCTAATCTTTCAACAGTAATAATTCTCACGATATTCTTTAAAATATAATAATTGGATGAGATAACATGTAGTGTTCTTACAGTGAACTAGACATATACAGAAAGTAGACCTTTTCTTTTGTGTTCTTTTTCTCTTTATTCAGTTTTAGAAAAAGATGCGATCGTTGTGTGCGTGATTGATAAAGCAATACTGAGCACGAATCCTCACTTCGAGATTAAAGGAGAAGAAAAAAGAGACAGATTAGTATTGTACTAAATCCCCATCAAAGTGAAGGCACTAAAAGCTTGCCTTCTGATCTTGCCACGTCAAATTATACAGATATGGCAGTATCATATGGTCATGATCTCTCTACTGAATAATGAACTCAGGCACTATGATTTCTATCCTAAATAAATTCAATAGAAGTCAACATTGCTCACAATGTGGCCAAGACGTGCTTCAGAATATACCAGTACGGGACTACGTACCTGTATCCGACACTTCTCGGCTAAATAAAGTCCATGAAATGTAACTGAGCCTTCCTGGTTGATCCATTTACCTCAGTGTGCCTGACGTGGCCCAGTTAAAGGGGAGAATGCATGCATGTGGAAAAGATCATGGATGCAGAGGATGAGAACCCCCCACCCAGCTAATGACTCTTCATTTGACTCACCATTTCCTCTTGACCCGTATTGCTGTCTGCACAAGAAACTTTTATTGCTATATATATTTGGAGCTTTCTTCTCTTCCAAGTGCCAACACATTGAATCCAAGAGGAGTTTTAAGAAGTCTGGTGCTCTTGTTTGTGGTGACCAGCCCACCAAATTCTGTCCTGAACTGAAAGCTTTCCCCGTTGGCACTCTTTTGTCGTACACACTTTGCTAGCCATCGGATCATTAAGTTACTTCGTTGTGTTTGTAGAGCCAGGTAGCATAGAGCAAGCCCGCCTGTAGATTTATCTTTCTTTTATTTTTTGCTCCAACTCTTCTAAAAGTTGACCTGACTGAATATTTTCAAGTTATGTAACTTCAATCACCAATCGGTTTCTCGATGGAAAATCCATTCCTCCGTCTAAAATCCCAACGTTGTCGCTAGATAGTGGGTATTCCTTCTTAACGTCTGAGTATTCTATCATCTGTTACAAGATTTCAAGGAAGGAAGAGATCAAGTGCAGTACTTTCACCACTAAGCTTCTTGTCGGATAACATCATGGAGGAGACATTTGTGCCTTTCCGTGGAATCAAGAATGATCTTCGGGGAAGATTGATGTGTTACAAGCAAGACTGGACCGGTGGATTTAGAGCAGGGTTCAGGTAAAATCTCATCTCTTTAGTGATTACACAACTTTGTTGTGCATGGATTGCAGTAATTGCCTTTTTGCTGACATATACATTCTTTGCATTTTAGGCCTCCGTTATTGATAAATTTCATTATGATTATTGGTTACATATATTAATGTTATTTTCAGGATTTTGGCTCCCACCACATATATATTCTTTGCTTCCGCGATTCCGGTAATTTCATTTGGGGAACAACTGGAGAGAAATACTGGTATCGACATGAACTCAGCAAAGAACTATTTTTTCTTCTTTTGTTGAACATTCTTTTGCTTGAAAAGATTGATATTAGTTTGCTGAGATCATGCACCTTCTTTTTCCTCTTACGCCAACTTTTTATCAAACCATTCTAATCTTGAGGTGAAAAGAAGAAAAAGAAAAGACATGATCTTCTGTGAAATTTTAGCACATCATGAGATCCACCTTGCACTTGCAGATGGAGTTCTAACAGCAGTTCAGACCCTGGCATCCACCGCAGTTTGTGGGATCGTACACTCAATTATTGGAGGTCAACCTTTGCTGATATTAGGAGTTGCAGAGCCGACAGTCATTATGTACACATTTATGTTCAACTTTGCCAAAGAGAGAGCTGATTTAGGAAGGAACTTATTTCTAGCATGGACTGGATGGTGAGCTCATTGATCCCTTTTCATTGGTCTTGGATGATCTCTTTTCATGCTTGCTTCCTCCCTCTGCTTGAAAAAACTTATCTGGTTATATGATCTTGCAGGGTATGTGTTTGGACTTCACTCTTGCTGTTCTTACTGTCTGTCTTAGGAGCATGCTCAATTATCAATAGGTTCACTCGTGTAGCTGGAGAGTTGTTTGGTCTGCTTATTGCAATGCTCTTTATGCAACAGGCTATCAAAGTAAGAGTAGTTAAAGACTTCACCTGCATTATGATGGCATGTTGTCATTATTGTTTAATTGCTAGTTAAACTAAGTAATTGACTTTGATTGTTAAGGGTGTCGTGGATGAATTTCGCGTTCCAAAACGAGAAGATCCAAGATTAATGGAGTTTATACCTTCATGGAGGTTCGCAAATGGAATGTTTGCTTTGGTTCTATCATTTGGCCTCCTGCTCACTGCATTAAGAAGCCGAAAGGCAAGATCATGGCGCTATGGGAGTGGTATGTAGATCAAAATTCAGATTTCATATAGAATACCGAGGGCTTTTAGTAATTACGATCAGTCGGTAATCTTGGTCACTGGAAAGATTGCCATATTCTTTTGTTCTTAAAATCATTTTTGCTGACAGGTTGGCTTAGAAGTTTAATAGCAGACTACGGTGTACCCCTCATGGTTCTAGTATGGACAGCTGTTTCTTATATTCCGACAGGAAATGTTCCCAAGGGAATCCCCCGGCGTCTTTTCAGCCCAGATCCCTGGTCCCCTGGTGCATATGAGAATTGGACTGTAGTCAAGGCAAGTTCTTCACATTTTCCGTCATCCGGAAAACAAAGAATTCTATCTCCACATATTAAACTAAACTAAACGATTAATTTTTTTTCTTCACATATCAGGAGATGTTAGATGTTCCCATTTCCTATATTATTGGAGCTTTCATTCCTGCTACGATGATCGCGGTGCTTTACTATTTTGACCACAGTGTAGCATCTCAACTTTCTCAGCAGAAGGAATTCAATTTGAGAAAGCCATCTTCTTACCATTATGACTTGCTTCTTTTGGGATTTCTGGTATGCAGATTCTCCCTTCTTACTAGAATTTCCCCATCCTACTGGATTTTCTTTTTCCGAACATTCATAATATTTTCATTAATGATAACAGACCTTAATGTGTGGTCTTATTGGAATCCCACCATCGAATGGAGTCATTCCCCAATCTCCAATGCATACAAAAAGTCTGGCTACTCTTAAGTACCAGGTAATCTACCCTGAAGTCCAAGGTTCTTTCAATAGTCAGTATCGAAGAAATAAATTGTCTAGTCCTGTCGTCGTGGTAACTCTGTGCATTAAATCTTTGGTTATTATGCAGTTGCTTCGAAATAGACTTGTCGCAGCGGCACGAAGAAGTCTGAGAAAGAATGCCAGCTTGGGACAATTGTATGGAAATATGCAAGAAGCCTATCAACAAATTCAGACTCCTTTGATCTACCAACAGCCCTCTCAAGTATGTTTGAAATTTATGTTGCTGTTGACCATTTTGCTTTGTCCTTAAAGTAAACATGATCGTCATTTCGGAATTCCTAGATGAAATCAAATTATCTAGTTTTGCAGAAAGTAATTGAGAATTGCAAACATCTTGTGCAGGGTCTAAAGGAATTCAAAGAATCAACCATCCAAGCAGCTACATGCACAGGCCATATAAACGCCCCAGTCGATGAGACAGTATTTGACATTGAGAAGGAAATTGATGATCTATTGCCTGTTGAGGTCAAGGAACAACGTCTAAGTAATTTGCTTCAGGCCACAATGGTTGGAGGTTGTGTTGCGGCCATGCCCTTTCTCAAAATGATCCCAACCTCGGTCCTTTGGGGCTATTTTGCATTTATGGCAATTGAAAGCTTGCCTGGTAACCAGTTTTGGGAAAGAATATTATTGCTCTTCACTGCACCAAGCAGAAGATACAAGTAATAACTTCAAATCCTTCATCTTTCACAGTTCCACTTGTCTTGCGTAATCGCTTGTTGTCATGTTTAAATTAACTCATTTTTTTCTTTCAGGGTACTGGAAGATTACCATGCCACATTCGTAGAAACAGTTCCTTTCAAGACAATTGCCATGTTTACAATTTTCCAGACAGCTTATTTGCTGATATGTTTTGGTCTCACTTGGATACCGATTGCGGGCCTTATGTTTCCTCTCATGATCATGCTTTTGGTTCCAGTAAGACAATACTGCCTTCCCAAGTTTTTCAAAGGAGCACACCTTCAAGACTTAGATGCAGCGGAGTATGAGGAAGCACCAGCTTTGCCATTTGATATCGCTACAGTAAGATTCCTTTTCCAACATAATTAAAAGGAAAATCCATCCTGCAATCACTTTCACTTCACATTTACAATTGCTTCACTTTGTCTGTAGGAGGCAGAGCTGGGGGAAGGAGCTGCTTATGGGGGAGATGGAGAGATTTTGGATCAGGTTATCACCCGAAGCCGTGGAGAGTTTAGGCACACAAGTAGTCCCAAAATCACAAGCTCCACTGCAACACCAGCAAATAATCCTAAAAGCCACCAAAGCCCACGTCTCGCGTACACATATAGTCCTCGTATAAGTGAATTAAGAGGGGAGAAAAGCCCCAAATTCGGTGGAATAGGGCTTACAAGTCCAAGGACTGGAGATCAAAAGTTATCTAAACTGGGGAAGAGTCCTTCAAGTTCAGAACAAAACTAGTGGCAAAAACATTTTGGCTTATCTACCACTAAGGAGCTTTAGATTTGCTTGTGCTTGCACCATTTCCCTTTCATGTGTGTTCTTTTGGTTGTAATTAGTGTAAAATATTCCTTCTTTCTGATCTTCTCCTTTAGAGGAAAAAAAAAACCGTGACTTACAATGGATTAGTTGCTTTTGTTGTAATAAGTGTGCAAGTATATATCGGTGGCGGCAATAGTAGCTCAATGACACTGCCTTTATGATGAAATTTAGTTGCTCTTAATTAGAATTCCAAATAGTCAATTTATAGTTCAGCAAAGGCTTACTTAGTTTTGCTCCTGCTGCAAGGATCCCATCTTGATTTTACTTCCAACCATATTACCTGATGCTTTCCTAAGCAACTGCAGGCATGCCAAAAAAAGGAATCATTGCAAATTTGTCAATGAGATTCACCTAATCTTGTTTAAAACTAGTTTTGAGTAGCAAGCTGCCAAAGCTGTTGTTCTGTTACTATCGTATATATCAGTTTAATAATCAAAACTGAAAAACAAAACTGAGAGACTGGTATATTTGATAGCTGAAAGAACTTGATCCTCTTGGAAAGAAATTCTGAAACGCAAGGATTTGGTCACAACTGGACCATGATTTTGGGGGGACCCCCCCCCCCCCCCCCCAGTTGGACAAATGAAATTGCTAGTGTCCTAAAGACTAGCTATTTATAAGTTTGTTTGTTTTAGCAAGCTGATGTGGGTGAGGCCTGTTCTCCTGTAGTTATACTTGCAATCCTAGGGTCAACGCTTCAGTGAAAAATGAATCATGTAGAGGACTGGTCTGGAACACAAACTAGATTTGAAAAATGGGACTTTTAGAATAGCTGTGACAGAGAAGATGTGGTTCAGAATTTATCCCATCAGGAAAGCTGGTTACTAGGTCCTACATTATGAGTGAGTGAACACGACTGTACAGGGTTTGAGTGCTTTCCATAACATAGATTTTGGTTGGCTGTTGTTCTTCACGTCTGCCATTATGAATTACAGTGGAGCTCAAGTCCCTTTCTAATGATTTCAGTATCTCTGTCGGTGCGCAATTCAGAGAAACGTTCCAAAAGAATAGCTTGGTTTATATATGTATGTTCAACTTTCAATTCCTTGCAAAAAGAAAGTTGCTTAAGATCAGATTATTCGAGTTTCGATTGGACAAAGGAGTTGACCATCAAGAAGTTTTGATTTACTTTATTGAGTTTGAAGGAAACCATATAATGAGAAACAGCTACCATGCATTCATTCCCACATGAACACTCCTAGTCGGTCTCGCCATATGCACCACAATAAACTACGAGGAAATCATGAAATATTAGGTGTGGAAAAATGTGGCGGTGAAAATTTACTATCATTCCCCACAACATCCACCTCTTTCAGATTAGAACAAAAACTTTATTTCTCCACACTCGAATTGCTCGACTATATAACAATGACCAGTTGTGACGGCAAGTTCAGACAAATAATTTAGATACAGAGATGATATTGTTAAGTAATAATTATGTTGATTTATTTAGTAGGTAGAATAGTACTTTATATTTAATTTATATATAGTTTATTTGTAATTGGGTTAAATTAATAACTCAAAATTATACTCATTTATATGTTTTTATATTTTTGCTATTAATTATTTCAACAGATATAAATTGAATTCGAAATTGTACCGACATGAGAATTAAGAACACTAGTGATCAGCTGAATGATAGGTCTACGCCCCCCAGAAAAGAATACGGAACAACATACATAGTATTTAAGAACTTCCAGTACTGCAGTTCTTCGAATTAAAACAGTAATAATATAATACTGTAAGTGAGCAAAATGATCAAGTACATGAAATAACATGCTTGACTTAAGCTGTCTAGCATGGTTGAATAATCAATAATTACCTCAATATATGAAGAAAATATATAAAGAGAGAAAAAAAAAAAAAGCCCATCAGAGTGAAAGATTGAGATCTAAATCTTGATCTTTCCCTTTCTGATCTGTCTTGGGTTGCTGTTCTTCATCAATATTCTTAGAAGGAGGAGGAGGAGGGAGCGGGAGCACTACAAAATTGCCTCTGAAATGCTCATGATTCTCAGCAAAATCCTCCCAGGTGAAAGATGGGGTCCAAGTAGGTTTCATTTCTTTTTCCTCCACTCTCCCTTTCCCTTTCGAGCCATTCAACATCTGATTACGGGCATCTCTTATATTTCTAACCAGACTGTAAAAAGTGTTGATCTTCTCTTCTTCTGCTTCCTCTTCTTCATCGTCAACCACTTTATTTTCCTCTTTTCTTTCTCCTTCCATGGTGTACTTTCTCTTCATGAACAAGGTGGTGGTATATTTATTTACTATTAATTAACAAGCAGAGGGAGTGAATATATTTCCTTTCATGGAGATGGCAACATAATTTAAGAAACATTTGTGGACCGTAGCTGGTAGGAGAAGTTTCTGAGAAACACAGGGAACTCCTGGAATGACCAAACTAGCCTTTCAAAGAAGATGACACAACAACCTCAATCTTGGAAGTACATGGTCATTTTGGTAAACTAAGTGGCTTATATCACAGAATCTCATGATGACTTCAGGGAGAGGTTGCACCGGCGGGACGGGGGCGGTTGTGTCAACATACTGTTTCCACGTAATGCCACTTTACTTTAGCGGTCAGCATGGATCCTGCGCAAGTGATACTTGATACCACTGCTGCATTTTGAAAGGCTTATCACAAGTTACCCATTGACACGTCGACCTGAGGAAGACGTGGCACTCCGTAAATGGCCAGCGTCATATGATGATGACTGGCGAGGCGAAAATGGGCTTCAGTTGATCGGTGAAAAAGGAAGTGGAGACAGTGGGATCTGTATGTCTCCATGGAAAGGTCTTTTAGTGATGCCTCTTGGTTTTGTTGTCTACGAATTACTTTTATACTATCATTGTGTTTATAATTATTTTTTATATTAAAATTATATTTTTAATATCATTATATTAAAAAAATCTTAAAAAAATTTATAAAAAACATTTAAAAAAAATATATTTTTAAAATACAAAAACAAATAAGTTATTAGTAGAGATAAATTGATAATGTAGTTATTTGAATATTATAAATATGATATTTTTATTATAGTTATCAATACCGTTCCGGTCGCCGTTCCGGTTTTTCGATTGGAACGGAACGTTCTGGTTTCAGAGCGTTTCGGCATGCCGTTTCGGTGTCGTACTGTTCATATATAATTAATTATATATATATGAAAAAAAAATATTAATTTAACAAGCATAATTAAAATTTGAATTTCTTTTTATTTAAAATATTTTGGTGTTTTTAAATTATTTTGATGTATAGATGTCAAAAATAATTTTTTTTTTAAAAAAAATAGATTTTGAACCTGGAACGGAACCGAGGCGTTCCGACCGGAATTTGACTGGAATTTCCGGATCGGACCGGAATTAAAACCGGAACGAAAACGACGTCGTTTTGTCCCGGTTTATTGAACGGAACGGAACGTTCCGGCCATTTCGACCGGAACGGAACGGAATTAATAACTATGATTTTTATAAGTAGAGATAAATTGATAATGTAGTTATTTGAATATTATAAATATGATATTTTTTTATCTACTTGATATCAGCACACCTATTTATTAGCTGTAATGAAAATGATATAATTTCAAATGAAATTATATTTTTTATAATATTTTATTAAATATATTTTTTTATTCATATATAAAAATATTAATTTAACTTCTCATTATAGCTGGAAAAGAGAGAGAGAACCCACAAATATTGACTTCCTTTTGTTGAAGTTGCCCTAGTAATGGCCGAAAAGCCAAATATTAAAATACGTGAAGCGTCGATGACATTAGCGAAGATTCTTCGTGCCTTCCTACTTTTCTTTGTTTCGTTTTAATTATTTTTTCTCTTTTTTATTCTTTTTTATTCGATTTTATAACTAGTTTAAGATTATTTTTTAATTTAAAAATATTTTTTATTTGAAAATAAATTAAAATAATTATTTATATTTTAAAATTTAATTTTAATATAAGCACATAAAAATGATCAAAACAAATATAAAAAAAACATATTAAAAAATAAAAAAAATAAAAATATTTATAAAAAAAACATAATATTAAACAGAGCTCTTATCAAACTATATATTTCTTGGCCCATTACCAAACTAATGGGCTATAGAATAAGATACCAGTGTTTTTTTTATAAAAAAAAACTAAATGAAAATTATATTTGAAGAAAAAAATTTATTATATTCACAAATAGGAACTATAATATTAAAGAAATTGAACAAGTTCTCTTTGTTATTTATTTTTAGTAGAGTGGTCATTTGAGGAAAATAAAAAAATATATAAATCTAACCTTTTTTTCCAAGAAAAATAGATTTTTAAAAACATTTATGAATGGTGTTGAGGGATAAAATATCTTAATCTACATCCTCTTATTGAACTTTTTAAATACATATTTAGTTATCATTAATAACTTTATTTTTCATTTAAATCATAGATAGTTATCGGTTTATAAATGTATAATTGTTTTAATTAAATTTAATATTTTTTATATTAAAAAAAAATGTTTGAAAATACTTACATGTTTAAGTTTTTAATTGAGGATTAAAAATATCTGGCTCGTAGAGGAACAATTATCAAATAGCTAGTTAATAGCTTGAGTCTCGTGGACAAAGGTCTAGAATAGTGAAGGATCAGTTACAATGGGCCCAGATATCCATTGTTCAAAATATGAAGAGAGAAACCAAATTAAAGCCCAAATATGAGAATGAAACACAAGTCCATTTATTCCAAAGCTTACCGGCCCATAACTCCAAAATGTCATGATAGAGTCGATTCTCCTCCTTTGACCACCTTCACTATTCCTATTCCTCGAGACATCACTAATGCGTTGATTTTGGGTTTTTCCACGTGAAAATATAAAAAAATATTTTTAATATTAATATATTAAAATGATTTAAAACATAAAGATATAATTAGAATTAAATTATACAAGTTTCTTATTCCACTCTCAAATTGTAGAAAAAATTAGTTTCTAAATTAAAAACGGAATGGAATTATTTTGTGTTAAAGTGAAATTGAAATGATACGAACCAAGTACGATGTTTTTTTCTTTATCGAAGAGAGAACACACCACCATAGAAAGAAAAAAAGAAGAAGATAATCGATAAAATAGCAGACGTCTCACAAGTTTTGGTGGGGTGAAGGCATTATCTCTATGGTTGTTAAACTCGTGAATTGACTCATAAAATCAGATAATTTTACGAGTCAACTTAACAAAACATGTTAAATCGGGTAGAAAAATCAGCCCCTATAAAAATAAAATAAAAATCAAAAAAATCAAGTCTAGTCCAATTTTATGATCTCTTCATTTTACCCAAAATTCATCCCTTCTACGATTCTACCTACACCTACCCACCTAGCCATGTGCGGCTATGCCCCGTCCCCCTCTCCCTCTCCCTAGGCTAGCCCCCCTCCCTTTCTCTCTCCCTAGGCTAGCCCCCCAGTAGGCTAGGTGCCCCCCCTTCTCTCTCTCACCCCCCCCATTTTAAAATAAAAAATAAAAAAAATTATTATTTTTTAAATACTAACATAATGATATAATTATTATGTATTTTTAATTTTTTTTAAATCATGTATAAACCTTAACTAATAAAATTTTATGGTCATAATTATTTTATATTGTATTCAAAAATATTTTACTTATGATTTTATGATTTTTCTACCTACACGATTTTAGTTGTGATTTTATAATTTTTGTACAGTAAATTTTAAGTACGATTCCGATTTTACGATCCGAGTTAAAAAGCAACTTTCAATTTGTGTTAAAATCACGATTTTGACAATGATCATCTCCAATGCTAAAGCTAATTGCATGTCTCTAATTGTAGTTAATGTTATTTTTTAAAATAATTTTTAAAAATATATTTTTGATATCATGAAAATAATATAAAAATACCAAAAAATTTTAATTTAAAATAAAAATAAAAAAATATTCATATTTTTTAAAGAATACTTCTAAAATACAATGTTAATTATCCCTAAATTGAAAAGATGCCATTTTTGGCTCACCATCCCTGTTTTATGCACCCTCTAACGTATAAAATGCCTCATTTCTCCTACAAGAAATTCATTCCTATATATGTTGAAAAAATCCGAAACTCAACTAGCGCGCGCGCACACACAAAAAAAAAAAAAAGAGCAGAATATACTAAAAAATGATATTTCTTCAGTACTTGAAATATATTATATTATAATTGGATTTTCTAAATAGTTATACACTATTATAACTTAAGCTAAGAAAATAAATATTTATAATATTAAAAAAAATCATATTATATTCTTCTGTAACATCCCATAAATTAATTTAAAGGAGAAATTTTCATCATTAAATGTTATTACGATCTATCACATGATTAGCTAATTTGGTCGGCATCAGAGAGATTATATTTTAGACGGATTTTTTTTATGATATATGATTTGATTTCCAAGGAAATGGAATCAAGATAAACGTAAGATGGTGGCAGCAAGATCAATATCAAGCAACATTTGGATTAATCCTTAAATAAAATTATTTGCAATTTGCAATGATTATTATTTTTTAAAGTATCTATCACTTGAAAATATATTAAAATAATATATTTTTTTAAAATTATTTTTGAAATCAATGTATAATTCAAAAAAAAAATCAGTCCAATTTTTACCATGAATCCCATATATAATTATATTTTAAATTTAGTTTTATTGATATTTTACACGTACAAACTCATTTTTATCTATTTTAATAATAAAAATATATGTTTTCAAATCACAACCGTCTTTTAAAAATCTATTTCTTACAAATCAACCAAAATACCACACTCACAAACCAAGTGCCTAGTGTAGTTAAAATTTATTTTTAAAGTATTTTTTGTTCAAAATTATATTAAAATAATATTTTTTTAAAAAAATTATTTTTAATATCAATATATCAAAACTCTCTAAAAATTAAAAAAAATATTTAATTTAAATAAAAATAAAACCCCCTCACGAACCGAGACTAATCCCAACATCAAATACGTTCGTCCCCAACAAAAGAGCAATACTTCATTTAATTAAAGTTTAAAGAATACGAAGAAGAAAATATAAAGAGAATGATATATTATAAATATTGCCCTAGTACCGAGAAATAAGTATAATTAACGAAAATAAAATAAAAATACAAGGTGAGGGGTCCCCACCTCGATTCCTCTCCACAAAAGAAAGAGTCACCCCTTTTGATTTTTGAAGCATCTAACCATCAGTTGACCAACCTCCATGCTTTTCAGAGGCGGAGACGTGAGCTTTTTGGACACGGAGTTTCTCAACTCTTTATCTTTCATACTATCATCAACCCTCTTCCACAAGTTAACTAAAATAAACCTTGCAACCATTTGCAAAAGAAATTCGCAATTATCTCGTCATTTATTATTTGATATTTTTTTAATACTAGAAAATCTTCAAAAATATATTTTATGGGTTTAAATGAGTGGATTAAATTTTAATTATACTAAATTTTCATAAGAAATACTACACTTAATTTCATCACATCATACCCTTTAAAAATCATTTATTATTTAATGTTTTTATAAGAATCATAAATTCAAGTATGGGTAATTTCAAATATCACTACTATATGCTAAAAATTAAACATCAATTTATGTGCAGGTTAAAATAAATATATTAACTATATCCTAAAAATTTAACGAATAACGTAAAGTTTAATATAATAATATCCATGATATAATTCTAAAACCAAAATCCCAGAAGAAAGCAAAATAAGAATCAGAGGATACATAAAAGAAGAAGAAAAGGGACAGCGTTAGAAACCATGCAATGATTAATTGAGCAACAACGTAGAGCATTAAAGAGCGAGTCTGAGTTCTAGATCGTCGTCTTCTTTAGGTTTCTTGCCATCTAATTTCTTCCTGTTATTACAAGGACTAGGGAGGATGAGAGGAGGCTTTATAAACTTAATATCCTCTGTGAAATCTTCCCACTGGAAAGTTGGCACCCAACTTGACTGCGGTTCTTCATCATTTGAAACTCTTACCTTCTTCTTCTTCCTTGGCTTCTCCACCAGTTCATCTTTCCATCTGCTACGTGCTTCATGAAAACTTCTAATCAACGCGAAAAACTGCTCCATCTTCTGGTCTTCTTGCTCGTCGAGGTCGCCCTTGCTGGGAGCACTTGCCTCGCTTTTCTTGTTTTCCATTCTAGGTTACAGTGTACCAGCGGTTGGAAAACAAAGCTAGCTGAGAAGAAAATGGGCTCCAAAATGCAAGTTTTCTAGGTGGTGATGGAGTTTCTTGTTTTCAAACATCTTCGAAGTTGGGCAATTTATAGTGGGGTTTTTTTGTCGTCGGCGAGGACGAAAGGATGAAAATGCCACCACCGGCTAAGTTTGGTGGGCATTCTAGATTGTGGGCATAAAAGTAATTTAAGTGAGGTGACGCTATGGGGGGGGGTGCGTCAGCAAAGAGACGTAGGCGTGGAATGATTCCAGTGTACCGAGGCAAGGAAACGACACGCGCCTCTCTAGTTGATGTGTTTGCAGAGGTCATACTCATGACATCATTCAGTGACGTGTGGCCTACGTTTATTCTGGCTTTGCCAAACGTGATCCGCGGAGCGCTATCACTGATCATTGATCTCCACCGCTCAAAACGCGTCCCGTTTCAGTCAGTTTCTGCGGAATGATCATACCGCGTGTGGAAACAGCAGCATAGAAATGATTGTAATTAGAACACCAAGTTTTTGAGGTCAAAAAATCTCATTTAACAGATATTTTTGGTGGTAGTATTCGATTCTATTGAAGTAGGTGTTTTATTTTTTTAATTAAAATAAAACATTTTAATTTTAAAGTGTTTTAATATATTATTTCAGGGTTGTATTATATATATGCTCAAATCCAAATAGAAAATTATTTAAAAATATGCAATTTAATCTAAAAAACATAATAAAATAAATTTTTTAAATAAAATTATGACCATTTATAATATTACAAGAATATCATCAGCAATCTCATAAAATCATTACATTCTTTGATTACTCCAATTGTTGGAAAATTGAAAAAAAACTCTTAAACCAATTGTTGAAATGTAGAGGTGTTGACTATTTTAATTGAAAAATTATAACCCTTAGCTAAGAACAAAGAACAAAGAATTGTAGAGATCAAACATAAAATATATACATATATATCAAGAAACTTCTCGTAAAATTTTATTTTAACAGTCAGATTAAGAGATATGATTGATATTGTAAAATTATTCATTATTTAAAAAAAAATATATTATTTGGCTGAAATGGCACGGACAAAATGATACCGGCGCGTTTTCAACCGTTATTTGTCTGAAAATTTTGGAATTAGCCAAGATTTTAACCAAGATAAAAACAATATTATTTTATCTATTTTTTTAACTAATACAAAATGTTTCGATCGTTTTGGCATGAACAAAAAAAAAACTGATAAATCCTAGTTGATATTATACATGCTTACAATTTTTATATTTTTTGTCATTCTAATTTTGGTTTGTCAATTTTTATTTATATAGGTCTCTAAGCTACAAAAAAAAAATATGAAAGAAAGGCATCTAAGTAATTGATCCAACAACTTTTTAACTTCTACAATTAATGTTTTTTACAAGGAGAATTGATGGTTGCAGATTTTTCTCTTAGCATCCATGCAAAAAAAAAAGAATTAATTTTGGTTTACTTTTTTATTCAATTGATTTTGATTAAAAAAAATTAGTGATTTTGGGGGTGTTAGGTGATTTATAAAGGATTTTATGGTGTGTGTTTTTATTGTATTTTTACATTGAAAAGAGTTTTTTTACCAAAAAAATATATTTTGTGATTTCTATCCACATAGTGATGACTAAAATCAAGGTTTCATCACACAACATGTTATATATTTTTCAAATAAAGGTCTTGCTTAAAAAAACATAAATAATTAGTAATTTTCTATGTATCCACATGGTTAAAAAGGAGTTAAACATTATAATTTTTTTATGATGTTGTTTGATGTTTATCTAGGTAATATAAAAATAAAATCTTGTCCAATATTGTTTCAGTGAAGAAAATTTTGTCCCACTAAAAAGGGAAAAATACATTTAATCAATTCTCTACACGAAGGTTAACTTATACTTATTCAATTTTGTATACAAAGGTTAACTCAGGTTCATATGAGTCAATATAAAAATAAAAATAAAAATTATTATTATAATTTTAAAATCTAATTTAGAAGGTGACTCGATGCAAGGTCTGGGTCATGATCCGAATTAACAATTGACCCAAAATAATATAAAAATAAAAATAATTATTATCATAATTCTAAAATTCAACTCATGACTTAACATGAGGTAAAGCTTGAGTCATAGTTTAGGTTGACGATTGACCTATATCAATGTAATGATAAAACTAATTATTATTATAGTTTTAAAACCTAACTAAGAGGTTGACTCGAGACTAAACCTAGGTCACAATGTTACATTAGCCATTGACCCAATCAATATAAAAAAAAATTATTAATATTTTTTTAAAACTTAACTATGGTGTTAACCTAAGACAAGACCTAGATCACAAGTCATGATGGTCAACATAGATTTCACTTAAAGCAATATAAAAAATAAAAATAATTATTATCATTGTTTTACCTGCAATATAAAGATAAAAATGAGTGTCATCATTGTTTTACATGCAATTTAAAAATAAAAATTATTGTTATCATAAAACATGAATGAGAGATTGACATAGGAAAAGACCTAGTTATGAGCTGGGAAGGGCAACTCGGGTTGAATGGAGTTAATTTAAGAATAAAAGTTTCATTATTATATTTTTAAAACTCGGCTTGAGGTTGACTCAAGGTAAGGCCTAAATTACAGGTTAAGATGGTCAACCTAACTTAAGGACTTGTTCCTTTACTTTGCATCAGGGTTCAAGTCTTACCATGCACGTCTGTCATCCCTGCGGTGTCTTATATTCTCACTAGATTTGCAGGATGTTCAGTGAGGTCCCGGGATTAATTATGATGCATGTAAACTGATACGAACACCCCAATTCCCCAATTATATATATATATATATATATATATATATATATATAGAGAGAGAGAGAGAGAGAGAGAGAGAGAGAGTTTAGTCATGCCTACTCTGCTTCAATAAATATTTTATTTGACATACCAAATACAACTTAAAATTATTTGTCTTCTCTACCGCGGAGTTGGAGTATATGCTCACGTTTATATTTTTTTTCTCCATTTTGTTAATGTTTTTAGTATGACCATACAATATGGTAATAAAAGTGGCACAATTTATAATCATGTCCGTTCATTTTCACTAGAAACAAATTTCTAGGGTTTAAATTTAATTTAAAATTGAATTTGTAGGGCTTAAAATAATTCCAAATATAAAATTTTCATTTAAAATTTAAATCAGAGATTTCAATCCTTTTGTTAAATTCAATCAAGAGATTCCGATCATATTGTTAAGCATTTGTTGAAAAAAAATTCTACACTTTCATAATTTGTAAGAGAATAAAAAAGTATAATAAATGGAATCCCGTGACTACTGAAATCACGCTCCTTAAAGGGAGCTCAGTTAAAGCTTTCTAATGGCGGTAAGAGTTTTCAAATATGAATCGATGCTTCTTCTTCTTCGTCTTCTTCATTTTTAATTTTTTATATCAGGATGCTATTCAGTCTTGACATGGTGGTATCCCACAAAATAGGTGAGAGAAGGATTTCTTATATTGAAAAAAACTCGATGGCCCGTTATAAATTAAACAACAGCAGGCTTAACCACTGGGTCAAAAGCAATCATTCATTGAGGAATATGTTCATAGCATGTTTCCATTTTACCTTCATGCCAGCCATTTTTGACCTGCAAATATTCAGGCACTGCTAGTGGAAACAAGATGAACAACCCAAATGTTTCAGTAGAACACTCCATATGAACACAAAGACTTCATACAAATGTAGAACAACCTTGTTATTTTTGTTTTCAGTGCTCATGTTTATTGTTGGAACTTGATTCTCTTGGGAAGCTCCCATCAAACCGTAAACTGGAAAAAAGACATGATAAGGACAACAGGGATTCAATTATATCTATATCTATATATATATATATATATATATAAATATATATCAAGCAACAGTTTTATAACTCATGATCATGGTTTTCAAGATTTGGATTTTCTCGCGCATGACCGATCAAGATTGCACATCTCACGGTTAATTTTGAGTTTTATATTAATTTAGATCTGAAGTTAATATGTTTATGTCACATATCCTTAGTTGATGATTTAAATTTAAGAAAAACAATCAATGTGAGAAAGGGAAGAATTTGATAATCAGAATTCGTTTTACAATCCATTGTTTGCTGGAATTAGTGAACAGTCACTTTAGGCGTATTGCATTCTAAAATTAGAAAGTTGGAGATACAATAAGAAAGTGCTGCTGATCAGCACAAAGTAACGAGCCACCCACTTGAGTAACAAGGGAGTTGGCTTTCTCAGGACCTTGCAAAACTGTTGCTAAAATCAGCACTAAAGTGAGAGGTTCAGGTCCAAGCTAACTTTATTATCATCATTCTTCACAGCTTCCTTTCCTTGAGAAGAATCCAGCAAGCTGGACGACAGAGCTGCAGCTGGGACCAGGTCTTTTAACTTCTCCGTCTCTTCCATGAAGTCTTCACGTTGAAACAAGGGCTTCCAAGCAGAAACCTGCTGCTTCTCTTCCTCAAGTTTTCTCTTCTTGTTCTTGCCATCTATCTCCGGTTTCAATGCTGGATCTGGGACGTTCATTAGTCGATCACGAGCCTCGCGAATGCCTTTGATGAGCGCAAAGAATTTCTCTATTTTTTCTTCTTCATCTTCTTCATCAAGATCCTCATTGAAAAGTTTTCTCTTCTTGCCTGCACCATCCATGATGATTTTGGTTGTCACAAATCACTCTTCTTGCCTGCATCATGCAGCAGCGAGCCAGGAAGAAGGCAGTCCCAAACAGAAGAAATACACTCTCGAGGTTGCTTCTCCGATTCTTCTCGGAGACCCTTATTTGTACACTAGGTTATAGGGTCAAGCATGAACAGTGATTTGTCACTTTCGTTGGACCTAAACGCCCCCCTTCATCATGTCAGAGCCCATATGGATTGGTGCTCGAGCTGTCCCTATTAAAAAAAAAAGAAAAAAAAAGAAAAGAAACACTGTCGTTTTGCAAGTTAAAGGAGTGATGGACATGATGATTCGAAAATATTTTTGAAAAAAAAGAATTTAATCATTTTTTTAATATTTAAAAATAAATTTTAAAAAATATTATTTTAATATATTTTTGAGAGGAAAAAAAAAATCAAAATAAAGTCGATAATATTTTGAAACAGCTGCATAATCTTTAACTGTTAAATTCTACAGCGAAATGCCGCCCTCGTTTGAGTGTATGAGAGTTAATTATTTAACCTGTGGGTGTTGTTTCTATTTCATCTCTTCCTAAATCCCGTTTCTAAGGGTTTTTTTTTAGTTTATTAGTAAAAATGGGTGACGAAACTCTATCTAAAGAGTAGATACATGTAATTAATAAGGGAGTTCTGCAAATTCGAGCCAAAGACATTCATATAATCCTACTGCTCTTACAATCATCTTGAACGCCAAAGACATTTCAGAAGAAGGAACCTTTGTGTGCTTCAGTTATCTTAAGGTACAAAATAATCCTACTTCAAATCCAGATCGAACAATGGCGGTCAGGTATTTTTTACTAATTAGTATCAACTTTGGAAACTACGGTATCTTCTTACTCCATTTGCATTCCTTGCCATGAGAAAGATGGTTAATTTGCAGAAGCTTTTTCTCTCATTCTGCTAACTCTTTCTTTCTCTCTGCTTCAAGGGATTTCAAGATATAACATGCTGCTGCTCCTACAATCATCTTAAACGCCAGAGACATTACCGAGTTATCTTGAGCACAACGTAAGCTACCAGAAAAAACAAGTACCGAACCCGCTTCAGATGATTCAGAGTTACACAAACTGGTGTGTGCGCGTAGACAGGAAGATGCCTGGGCAGCAATCTCGTTCAGAGAAGATTCCAATCCTGCAAACAAAGTCCCCGTCTAATCAACACCAATTCTGTTAGTCGCTTTATCCCTCTTCTAATCAACCACTAGCTCATCATACTTTTTACTTTATCATGAAATTCTCTATAATAATCAATGTCACGCCCATCATACTTATGACATAGGCGGAAGTCATCCTTATTTTTATCACGGTGTTTGAGAGTTGGCTTTTAACACCTTTTATATCTCTGTTTTCAAGATACGTGACATGATAATAAAGAATTTAAAATCTATATAATAAATTTTGAGTTCAAGTTAGTATCTGATTTTCTTGTAAAAATTTAAAATAATTGAAATTTTCTTTGCTCATTTAGATTATAAAGTGTATTTTCTAAAGGGTAGAGTTTCTTTAAATAAAAAAAAAAAACCTTGTGTATCTCAATAATGGCTATCTTTAAAACTTTTTCTTCCGTCTTTTCATTCTCTATAACATTATCATTTCCACCTCTTGAAGCATCATTAGGAAAGGGATTTGTATTCATATTGGGTGCAATGTTAAAAGTGATCCAACCAACTTCGATGAACAGAAAGACCTTTGTTTTAAAAAACAAAGTAGGCTTCAGTGCTACATCCTAGAGCATCAACATGATATTCACACTTTAAGTCGGGTTTGAACCGGTGGAGAAATGGTGGTTGCATGGCTACGACCAGGATGGGATTCATTTGGCTATTTTTCCAATTTTAACAGTATGCTTTATTTATTCATTTGGCTACAATCACAGTACCTGTGAGATATCGGAGGAAAAACAACTGTTAGAACGACCTGCACAGAATCTCTCGACGTCATTGCATATGCAGAGTTGACGCATGCTTCTCCACACCATTCCATATGCCCTTTTCTTTTTGTTTCTTTACTCGCTTTATAAATTCTTCAACAAAAGATTCTGCAGGTGAAGAGAAGACATGCACCAGAGTAGAGGAGTGTTTGTCGATGCATATCAAAACAGAAAATAATAATAATCTATTTTTATGTCGTGATTAAGGAGTCAGTATATAATTTAATACTGGTTAAAAATACACCTCTTTATATTATTATTATTATTATTATTAAATCTCTTTTATTTTATACTTCACATACTATTTTACATCCTGCATAAATCCCTAAAAAAAAAATGTTTTGAAAAGATAATCATGTTACCAAATACACAATGCCAAGTGTTTTTAATTATGAAGGGGAAAAAACAAAAAGAAATTGACGGGGGACGATAAAGTCTAGACATATTCAACACTTTTTCTGACAAAAATAGATATAATTTTTCACCTAACCTTTGAATAGACTAAAGTTTAGCCTACATGTTCTACATGTCGTTTTTATCTGTAGTAGGTCTATAACTATTTGGGGGTCGTTTTACATGCATATTAGGTTAAAAACATTATTAAAAAATATTCTGCATTTTTTAGATTTTTTCTAATTACATTCTTGGTTAAGTTTCAAAATTTAAATTAACTAAGTTAGTTTAAAATCTATTTGAATTTTTTATTAGTTATTTTCAAGATAATTTAAATAATTATTGAATTTAAAAATTAATTTTTTATAACTTAGAATAATAATAATTAGAGCATGTGAAATCCCATTTCTTTTTTCTTTTTTTATGGTAAGAAATCATCTTCATCAGCAATCAAGCATGATTTTACATTAACTTAATTCTATCAATTAATTTTTCCTCTTCTTTTCTTTTAATTTTTAAGAAATTGTCAACAACCAAACATAGTTTTACACTATTTTATGCTATTAATTAATTTTAAAAAGTAAAAACGATAAGATTTGAATTCTTAATTATTTAATCAATAAAATTTTAATATTATATTGAATAACCATGAAATTGTTTGATAAAATTTTAAAATATAATTTATATTATTTTAAAATAATTTTTGTGAGCATTTATGCTTCATAAGCTCATGCAATGAAACTCATTGAAATTCTCAGTTCTAACCTTTCCATTTAACGAGAGTAGATTCTAAGAGAGAGAGGGAGAGAGGGAGGGGGGGTTAGATTGGTAATACCATTGAGAGCATCTTATATATTCTTGAAGGTGATTCTTTTTTACTTTTCAGAACTCTTATGGATCACAGCAGCCGAAGACTTGGCAAAGACTTCGTTAGATGCACCAAACAATTGGTAAATATAAACATGAATATTAAGAAGAGGAAAATTATTGTAATTATTAATTTAATATTAATTATAAAATACTATTACTTAATTTAATATTAATTATAAAATACTATTACTTATAAAATATGTATTTTATAATTTCAATTCAATATTTTAATATTAGATTTATTAAGGATTGAATTTATTTTTTTAATTTACTTTAATTAGACTATTCTGATTTTATGGTCTCAATAGTGGGTTTGATGGGTTAATTTGGTTAACTAAAGTTATATATATATATATATATATATATATATATATATATATATATATATTTGATTTTTCCCCTATAAGATTATCCTCATTTCATAACTTTTAATTATGAATTTAACGGATTAACTTGAGTAATTTTGTATGTCTTTCTTTAACTATATATATATATATTTTTTATGTATCTTTCAACACAAGGTTGATTAATAATTGAGCTTTATAAAAAAAAAAACTATCGGGTTATCTTGATCTTATTATTTGAATTACAAATTTGACAAGTTAACTCATATTGACTTAGTTTTTTTTTAATTTTATTATTTAATTATGAGTTTATTAAAATAGTCTTATGACTTAAGAAATAAATTGATAGGTTCACTCGAATTGATCAAGGGTCATTTTCTTGTTCTTCTTTTTTTAAAATATTATTTTCAATCTTATCTTTTAATACTAAGTTTATTGGAAATTAAAATTTATAATTTATTTTATATAGTGTTATTATAGACAACACAGTGCATGCAAATAATCTAATATATATATAACCAAAAATCATTATCTTGTTTAATAATGAAGAACGAGTTGCACTGCTCATGGAGGCCGACAGAAGGTGTTGGTGGGCTACCACATTAAAGTGAGTACAAGACACGAAGATTCAAGGGGTAGGTTAGGGAACTTTTCAAGAGAACGTATCTGAAAACAAGCAAATAATGTCACTCGTAAAGACTTTGAATCACCGGGGCCGGGGAAAAAAACAAGAAGAAGACGACCATGGCAGGTGATTGGCGTGGAGTTGATCTGCATGCCGGAGCTTTGTTCACACCGGGACGATGCGATTGAATGGATCAGCTGGTTGCTTTCCTTCCGGCTGTATACTCGTTTTTTATCACTCTAAAATAAATAAACAATGCATCGAATACTTCATTTCTCGATGAGTATAGGTTAAAACAACCTCTGTCCAGGTATCCGTCGACTCGCCGGCCCCCTAGTGAGCCTGCCAATATAGTATGGAGTATGAAAGTGTTATTTATTTATTTATTCTATGGTTAGAAAAGGTAAGGTAACCTGCTCATTAAAAAAGAAAAGCAAGCATATGAAAGATATAACAATACACTTCAAGGGCACTTTGGTTGGTGGCCTATCACATTAGATCTCTTTAATTTTTATTTTTATTCTTCAAAAATAATTTATCAACTTGTATATCTCACTGAATGATTAGACTAAAAGGCATTGAAACTTCAAAAGTTATCAATAATTAAGGCCCAACATCATATAATATTTGTACAAGTGTAAAATGTATGACAATTTAATATCCATATCCTGTATTTATATGTAGCATCTAGGTGACCACAATTTCATGTAAGGCAAGTTATGTGTGTGTGTGTGTGTGAAACAACATTTAGGATATTTTATATTAGTTAATTTTTCAAACTCGTAACTCAAGTTATGAGATCGGGATAGCCTCGTGGTAATTAAATCAAAATAAGTTAAGAAGCTAAATTTTAAATTAAATAATATTGAATTTTCAAATTGAAAATAAAATTCAAATAAAAAGGCCACACAATGAAATATCTCAAGTCAATACGAATTAACATGCCAAAAAAATCCATGACTTAGTTTATGAGATTGTGATAATTATATAGTAAGTAAATAAAAAAACATGAATCTTAATTCTCAATTAATCTAATATTTAATGATAAAATTAAAAATTAAAAAAAAATATTTGGGTTTGAATGGATTAATTTTTCAAACTTGTGATCAAGGTTATAAAACCAAAATGACCTCACAAAAAGCAAATTATTTTTTATGAAAACTACTTCTTAATTAACCAAAGTCTGAACAATAAAATTGAAAAACAATTCATTAAAAAAAACACAAAATTTGAAGGATAACTTAAGTTAACAAATAGCTTTTAAACTATTTTCACTTAATTACATGATAATAAAAATTATACTCTCATTAAATTTAGTACAAACCAAATATTAAGATGTTTATTGAGACTTTAATAACCTTATTGAAAACTAACTAAAATAAATTATGAAAGTTAATTTAGAATCAACAAAATACTAAATGATGTAATTTAAAGAAAATAAACTCAATACATATCAAGTATTGAGAGTTGAAGTTAAAAAAATCAAAGAAAAAAGATGAAAAAAATAAAAAAAGCAAAAAGCCCAGCAGGCCTAGGCCTTAAAAAAAGCCTATTAAGAACTTTCTATAAACACCCTTCATACCACCCAAAGCCAATTCATTATGAGAAAAAAATCTAAAAAAAAATTAAAATACAAAATTAAATTGAGAAAATTCTATCTCGCCATCCATGCTTTCATAGAAGATGAAGGCAGAACAAATCGTTCCCTCTTGAATTTTTTCGTCGAATAAAACTTTTTTACAACAAGCAACTTTCTCTCTATCACTATTTTCTAAAAAATAAACAAAATAAATTCTTAGATCAAAATAAAAATTGTAATGGATATAAGATTAGCCATGTATTTTCTCTGTGCTTTACAATTTAGTCCTCTGTTTTTTAATTTGATATTCTTAGCATAATGTTGAATCAAGTTTCATCTACGGGGTGTTTGGGAGTGTGGTTGCTTTTGAAAGTTCTTTTTATTTAGAAATATATTAAAATAATATTTTTTTTATTTTTAAAAATTATTTTTGACATTAACGCATCAAAATAATCTAAAAATACATACAAAAAATTATTTAAAAAAAAATAAACAAATAAACAATGGTGGTATAACCGCAAAAACAAACGGCACCTAATTAGGAAAGGAATTATTCAATTGAAGGGGAAAAAATTGAAATTTAAAAATTATAAAAACTACGGCACTTCCATTTATATGAACAGCAGAGCATCGTGGGGAGAGTAGAGGGTAGAATATGTTATAATTATGACCATTAAAGTCAACATAACTTATGAGAAGGGTGTGAATATGAGAGAGAGTGCTGCTGGTGGGCTAGAATATGCCTTTTATTTCTTTTTTCTTTTTTTAATTTTGAAGAGATCGACTCTGATAGAATGGTGTTAACTCTTTAGACAGCTTTCTATGCTGACCCATATTAGTGAAATATTCATGCGTCCATTATCTTCCGTAGCATTGAGAGCTTCAGTGATATCCTCACTGTAGAAGCTGCAGTGGACTCGAACCATGAATCTTGACATCTGCTATTCTTTTTCTTGTCCGCCATGGATTGTCTTTGCCTATCTGAAGTGGAGCAAAGATGCAGTTTGTGTCCGAAAAATCAAGTAAAAAGACAAGTCAACGCCAAAATAAACTCTGATATGGGATCTTCTGTGTTTCCTCTCTTTGCACAGACAGAAACATTTTCAGGCATGGTAGGGAGTCATTTTCATGTTCTTCCAATTCCATAGAAATCCTGATTATAGTAGCGACATGGTAGGAGATTGAAATAATATTACCTCGTTTTCATGAATTATGACCATCAATATCATTATATTATATGTTGAAGATGACTAGGCCAAGGTTGATGACTTTGGATTCGCAATTCCGATCATGATTTCATGATTTTTTTTTTATTAAATTTGATATTAAGATGAGTTTATATATATCTCGACTAATCCCACGAGCACACTAAATTAAACAATTAATTATTAAAAATTAAAAAAAAATCATTCTAGGCTCACTCTACTCCACTCAATAAAACCTAATAATTGTTTCTATATTTATATATCTTTATTATCTTGACATCATAACAAAACCAATCAAGAAACTGACTGTTATAATTTTTATGGCATCGCTTCTCTCTGTTTTTTTTTTCTCCACCACCACATAAAGCAAAATCGGGAACACCACCACAAAACAATTTAACGATGAAGGCAATTTTCTTGAGGTGAGAAAAGAAGTTATAGGGTTTTTTAGAGAAAAGAAAGAGACGTATTTTTTAAATAGTACTTTTTATTTGGAATTACTAAAATGATTTGTTTTGTTTATTTTTTTAAATTTATTTGGAATCAAAACATTGGAATTAATTTCACTCTTTGTATTCAATTCAATTTCAAGAGTTATGAAGAGATTGTGAATAAATTGATCTCATAAAATTGTTAGTAAATAAGATATATCATTGTTATTAATTAACTCAGAGTAAAAATATCCAACACAAGGTAGATCCTGTATCGTGTCTCGAGTGCTTTGCATATATGGGAGTTTTTGCCGTCATCCCCCCCCCCCCCCTCCCCCACACCAACTCCCATGTCATGTGGAGACTTGGTATATTCTGCTCTCTGCTTCGATAGGTGCCGTACATCACTAATATATGAATGCTTTATGGACATGAAATCCCTGAACCAGACACTGTTAGGCTTTTTATCTTGCTGCTATTCGTTGGAACAGAAAAGAAAATCTTAGACCTGCTGTAAAAATATTGGTGGGTGTTTGGCATTCTACGTATGCATGCCAAGAAAGTTTGAGCAAAAAGTTGAAACTAAACTTGTTGTATATTGTAGTTACCATAATACCACAGTCATGGTTTTTTATTTCAGTTATATATACACAGATCATATAATATAGAGTTCACTTTACATGTAAATCTAGCTAGCAGTTGAGTCAACAATAATTTTTATTATTTTTTGGATTCAAGAAAACTTTTGAGCGTATTTTATAGGTCTAATTATCCCATGTTTTTATAAAAGACACATATCCTGATTTGAATTTGAGACCTAAAGTCAACAATAATGCATGTCATTATTCAAGATTGATCCGGGAATGCCCTCAATCAAGCAAGAAACTGGGGGAATAGTTAGAGTTTGTGAAACCCCATATGCATTCCAACAATATGGATCCAGTACTAAATATCCTTCATCAGGAAGAAGCTCAACATCTGAGAGTGTTATGTTGGTGCATGGGAGTGAGTCGCTGCACGCAAAATGCATTGGTGGGCTTCGAATATTGTAAGTTCCCCTTATGTTTTCATAGAGGACTTCTGATACTGAAACAGCAGATGTTTGGTTGTTGCACCTCTTGGTGAGGCAGTAGAATTGGTCAATTATAATCGGATTCCTGACGTTGTCCATATGAATATTGCTGAATGTTATTCCTGATACTGCTCCTGATCCACCTTGCCATGTCTTGATCCTAACTCCATTATCTGAGACTCTAATCACCGAGTCCCGGACTGTGATATTGGAAACACAGGCTCGTGAATTGTGATTTCCTAGACTCCCGATGCTGATTTTAACACGATCAAAGGTGAAATTTGCAAAAAGATTAACCAGTAAGTCGAAGGAAACTGTGACAGACAAAATTCCAAGATTACAGCCAACATTCTGTACATACCTGATTCCATGACCCGGTCCACATGTGATGTTCTTTATATCCACATCAAAACAACCTGAACCTATTGATATACAATCATCGCCTATGAACAGGTAAATATTGAACAACTTGATGTTAGTGAGCTTTTGAGGGAAGCTGTTAATGGAAATGAGAAAGATTTAAATGTTCTGATCACTAACCGTTGGAGATCACTGAATCATATATCCCAACACTATTGGTGTTCTCTATGTGAATTCCATCAGTGTTGGGACTTAAGGCAGGAGCGGTGATGCGAATTGATTCTACATGAACATTCTTGCAGCTGTCAAATCTGAAGTTGAACTGCGGGCTATTCTTGATTTTAAGTCCTTGGATAGTTAGGTTTGAGCTCATGAAGAACCTTATGGCCTGCATTTCAAATGTTAGGTTTACTGAAAAAACCCAAAAATATTTTTAATTGGGCGTGAAAATTGAAGGCGACTTACAGTTGGACTATCACAAGGTCCAGGCATTGTTGTTCCATTTATTCCCTATGCCATAAATGTGAATCAGCTTTGTGAGTGATGCTAGAAAATTTTATCATATATTTACAAAATTAATGTGTCCCATTTATTCCTGACATGAATCGCTAACACGAATTCAACTCAAATTTTTCAGGTTGAAAGCATTATTTCAGCAGTACCTTGTGTGGTTTACAAGGAAGATCCCACCACTTCTCTCCTCTTCCATCTATTACACCGCCTCCTTGAAGTGACATTTCATTTATTCTGTAAAATACAAGCCATTGACGTCTACTGTTCTTCTTCGGCCAGGAATCAGGTCCATCAGGTGGCATAAGAGTCCCATCAACCTTCACCATGAATAGAATGTAACCAATCAATTTCCAGAGCTAGCAAGTCTTTTCAAACGTTAAAAGGAACAAAGAACAACCTGACATGGCTGGCAAATATTAGTACCTGAAACACTAGACCATCATGGCAAGGACCAGTGAAAATTGTAGATTGGATCATGAAATCAAAACCAGAAGGAACAAGGATGACAGCAGAATCAACTTGGTTGCAGGCCGCATCCCATGCCATCTTGAACGCGTCCGTGTCATCTATTATACCATCACCTATAGCCCCAAAATCGCGTACATCAAAAACAGCACTAGAGTTATAGCCACTCCCATCTGAAGGATTAGCGGGCTCAGGAGGAGGAGTTGGAGGTTCAGAAATTGTGGGTGATTTGTGATTATCATTGTGTTTGTGGTGTTTTGTATGGTTATGCCATCTAGCTTGGGTGCAAAGGAAGAAGCAAATGAAAGAAATGCCAAATAGCAGTAAAGAGAGACGAGAATGCTCCATTTTAAGCTCAGCCTGGTTCAAGTTTAAATGCCGGAAACAAAAAAGAAATGTTTGAATTGCTTTTGCTCAACGAGTTATCAGAAACTAGATCAAAAGACTGCCTGACAACTAATGCACCCCAAGTTGTTTGAAGTTGAAACAAGCAAGTGGCTTGTTCAAGTGACCACTGCGAGCACTATAGCAACTTGCCAATGACTAGGTTTGGCTTTGGAAAGTATGCGGAACCAGAAGGGCATGCTTCCATATTTATAATAAGAGTGGATAGTGGAGGTGGCTTTGAAAAACATTTGCGGCGGGAACCGACCGAAATCCTTATAGGATTTGGCTTTTCCTCTCTCTTTTTTCTCTGAGAATGTGAGTCTGCAGATGACAGTTCGGGAAAAAGGTCAAAGCAAGTTTGTCGATTTTTTTTTTCATTTGTAACAAAATGTTTTTGTTTTGAAGTGTGTTGGCATTTGGTTGCACTGTTTATATATATATATATATATATATATATATATATATATATATATATATATATATATATATATATATAATAAAGATATTTAAAATTGTGGAATTTAAAATTCAAAATAAGTAAAAAAATATAAAAAATAAACTAATATAACTCGATTGACTAGAGTTTAAAGATAACATGGAAAATTGATAAAAAAAATCAAGTTGATATCTTAGAAAAAAAATATTGAAATGACAATATATTAGATCAACTCGTGTCAATCTCGGTTAACTTTTCAAATGTGTGACCTGCATTATAAAACCATGATAACCTTAAATAAAGCAAATCAGAGCGAATTATAGAGTTTAATTCGTAATAATCTCATTGTTAAATAATAAAATTGAGAAAATTTTAATATAAAAAAATACGATAAAATAATATTTTTAAATAAAATTATAAATCTCGATAGTACTATGAGAATATCATAATCAATGTTGTAAGGTTGTTATATTCTCTTATTACTCTGAAATTTTAACATAATATATATAAATATGTTAAGAGACTCCTTGTAAAATTGCATCTTAATCTAACAATCAGATTAAGAGATATAATTGATATTGTAATATTTTTTATTATTTAAAAAAACAATATTTAACCGGAACTTTCTAGACAAAATTCCAAGAACAGATCGAGATTCTTAGCAAGATGAAATATGCTCCGGTTCATTCTGTTTTTTAAATTAAAACAAAATATACCGGTTATTTTAAACGAAACGGGATGAAATTGACAATCTGGGGTAAATTAATAGCAAGAGTCGATAAGCCGCCATGTTCCTCTCATGACTCTCACTTTCTTAGGTCCCCAATTTGATTTTACCAGCGATATCACATACTATAATAGGTATAAGTTTGACACAATACCTGCATGAGAGGATCGAAATTGATTTTGTGACTGCCCTGAAGTTAGTATAATCTCTATCTAGATTTCATCATTGTTTAAATTAAACAGTATAACAAATGAAGCTCTATCCAAGAACTCATCTAGTTTGGAGCCTATGAACAGTTCAACACAGCTGATCAATAGCCACATGCACTTATGGCTGCAAATAATTTCTATTCGGTTCCCCATGATGATGGCATAACCCTTGTTTGTGGGAAAACAGATTACTTACAATGCACACAAATGGCTGTTGAGCTGTATATGCATTTTGAATATGATTATTAGTGATCAAGGAAATGTTTAACCTAACACTTATGCTCTACTAATTATTTATTGAAACATGGAAAATACTTGTTAGTTGTCAAAGGCTTTTCTATCGCGTATTGCAGCATTTCCACATGGAGGAATTACTGTCTCTGTAGGGGAAATAGCCTGTCGTGCAAGGAATGAAATTGATGGGTGAAAGGATAAATGTAGGTAAGTTTCATTGCTCATCAGGTAACTATCAGTTTTTGATTGAAATAGCTTAAAGAATTCACAACCACTTCAACAGCTTGATTTGCAGACACAACGCTCGTGTATGACTCGACAAATACAGATAGGCAAACATCAACTTTCTGGAAGTGGTCCGCTTTAGGAACTGGAGGATGAATGTCTGGCTAAAATTAAGTTATCTTTCGTTGTAGTGGAAACTTCACTTAGAGCTCTGGTAAGATTTGTTGAAGCTTATTTTATAACCGACCAAATCAATCAAACATGTCTGATCATGGTTTCTCCTGCGCCCCTTTCGGTGATGTTAGCCAATGATGTCCAATGTGATGTTCCCATACGCTGCAAATGGGATCTGATTGCTTTCAATAGAAGATCGGATACCACTTGAGGGATTTCCATTCTTACCAGAAAAGAATTCAAGATAATGCACATTTAGTGCTTGTCATCTGTAGCCATGAACAATCTTTAGAAGCATGTCTACTAGTAATATAGTTTTAGTATTCAATGAAGTAACATTTTCTGTAAGTTAGTCAAAGCAGAGCAGAGCAGAGCAGCACCGAATTCAAAGTGATAATAATTGACATGTCCATTTCCAGTGCTCAGATACAGGGTTCCTGCACTAAAGATCAAATGCTTGACGCGAAGATTGGTTTGGATCACCTTGTTCAGCATTTCACTTAGGTTCCTAGTATTTTAATACAACATGCTGCATGGATTCATGGATTCCGTCATCTGTAGTATAATTTTATCTTCTAATTAATATATATATATATATATATATATATATATATATGTTTTAATCGTTTTGATGCGATATCAAAAATAAATTTACATTTCATCAAACATGTCTCCTCTTTGAAAATCATACTGACTGGATTGCTGATTCATACCAATGCTGTGGACACCATGAAAGAAATAACTCTGCTCTAAGAATAGATCGAATTTAAACCAAGAAAAATTTCTGAAGCTTGCTGAAGATTATTTTCTTAAAAAACAAATACTATCTCCACTGCTATGGTAGGGGGTTTATTTAATCATTTTTCAGATCACTAAGCCTGACATGGAGAAGAGGCAAAGTCCATATTGATGCCCATTATTCTTTAACTATTCCTTGTCAACAGAATATGGGAGGGCGGTTCCATCATTACTTCCAGTCCACGCATGTCTAAAAGCGCTGTACACAGGAACAAAAGTAAAACTTTGATGCTGCTCGCCTCTGAAATTTGTGAACCAAAAAATTCGCTGCATAGCATGCCTTGCCGACTTATAAAGTAAAAATTCTCAACCCCACACTGGGAGTATTCATTTAATTCACTTTCTCATGTCAAACGCCATTTGCTCTTAACCCTTCCTGTTGCATTTCATTGAATAAATCATGTACGGACAAGCATATTTGGCATCCATGAATCGTGCAATGGGAATGGAAAACAAGCAGAGAAATAAGGGCTGCATTATCTGTTTTGCAGCAAAAAATAAGAGGAAAAAAAACACCAGAAACAGAAATCTTTCTTTCAATGTAACCCTCGCCACAAGGGAGAGAATTGTAGCCAAGAAAATTACTTAAGTTGCAGTTTGTCTTTCAATTTAAAATTGAGGGTCAGTAATGCCATGGGGGTCTTTAATAACATACTACGCAGAACCTTACCTGCTCTCTACACAAAGATAGATGATGAACATAAACTAAAATATATATATATATAAAAATTGAAATAAATGAGCTGGGGATGCATAACGAATAGCACAGCTTGAACATGGTTCACATTAACAGACCACTAGCTAATTCTCTACAGTGGAGCACCATTTTCTGCACGTAGCATCCCGCTACAAGGGACATCATCACAACCCAAGGAAGGCACACTGCTTTCTTGCATGCTCTGGGATCAGCTTGACAAGCATCTCAACTGGCACTCCTTTCAGCTCTGACAAGTAAGAGTTGAGAGAAATCAACAACAATCATAAACAAGAACTTCAAAGGAATTAATGAATGAATATTGAGAACAGTTCATACCATGAGGCTTAAAGTTGAACAGTGGTGGAAGGAAGCGTCCATTAGGTAAACGGGTGCTGGGATCTCGCAGCTCATCAAAGAAGGGATGGATCAAAGCCTCCAGCTGCATTACAAAATCAATTATAAGAATAAATAAATATACCAAAAGCATTGCCACTAAAAAAAGGCAGCTACAAAACAAAAGCTTACAGCTAAAAACTAAAGAACTCATTCATTCAATCAATCCTACACTGCACATACAATAGAAAGCTCAACTACAAGTCAAGAAGGTGAATGCCCAATTGGGGTTCCCTATTTCCCCAATAATCTGCAGAAAAGCAGCACAACCAAAGCGGGGATTCCTGAGATCTGTTTCATATCCTAAATGGTACGGTTTAGACAATGACAAAAAGATGCATTATTTGACTGGAATGACTTAAAGAAAGAAAATACAAAGTGTCACGGGCATGAACTTGGAGGTATCTTTGTACATGGACACAACACCTTTATGAACAGAAAAATACAACAGAGCAGGTATTGAGGGAAGAAAAGGCCATTCAAAGAATAATTTTTCATTTGATCTAGCTGGAATTTTATACTCACAGCTGTGCTTCGGAGATTTGGAGAGTACTGTAAAAGTCTTGAGACAAGGTCCACAGCTTCAGGGGGCATGCGCTTGTGGAATATCTGGCAATCACATGTAGGCAAATAAGTGAAAAGTTCATGTCGTTTGTACAGCTTATTTTGTAGAGACAAGGTAGAAGCAATATTTTCAGGTACCTTGTGCCATGGGTGAGCTTTAATTTGAGGAAATTTGAATTCTGTGTAATTAGGATTCATGCACTTAATTTCCTCCCTTGTTGGGGTACCCAAAACCTGCATGAGAATCACATAAGTTGTAAGGAAGAAAAGAACTTACAGCACAGGCAGTTAACGAAAGCTAGAAATTTCAAATCTCAACATGTCAAGGACTGCTCCCTCCAAGATTATAGAATTAAAACTTCACCTCTTGACCAGTTGTGCTGAATGGGAATTGTCATAAAATAGGCCCATAGGATTTAGAAATTGCAAGGAGAATCCCACTTTTCATAAGATCTATAATCAGATGACAAACTGAAAATGGGTTTTTCTTATACAGACCAATCTAGCACTTTTTCAAGTATCAGAAACATTTATATACCTTTATAATTTCAACAAGCTGGTCTACTCCGCTCTCACCCGGAAAGAGAGGCTGTCACCATTAAAAATGTGTCACTTGATAATTTACTAACCCCAAAAATATACAGCAAAACAAACCTGTAAAAAAAAAAGTCACCTACCTGTCCGAGCAGTAATTCAGCCAGAACACATCCGGCAGACCAGATGTCAATGGCAGTGGTGTACTCAGTGGCACCAAAAATAAGTTCGGGTGCTCGATAGTACCTAGAACATATGTAAGATATGTTTGGCTCGCCTTTAACCTGTCAAAAGTAATCAGAATTAGAATAGTATATCTTATACACATCGTAACCTCAAAGAATGATAATTATTCCAGGATAGAAAAATTCATACCAAAACTTTTGCACTTCCAAAGTCACATAGTTTCACTTGGTGCGTATGTGGGTTCACCTATTACAAATTAAAAAGGAGATTCACAATAGAGAAAGTAATAATACAAATAATGAAATAACATTGACATGTTACAAGAATACAACAATGCCATCTTGAAAGCACATTTAGTAGTTTGCTTCACGAATGTTCTACATTGCAGGTTCTACTCCAACTAAAAGAAAAACCAGGTAACCTTGTCAACGTACCAATAAATTTTGAGGCTTTATGTCTCTATGGCACACTCCAATACTATTGTGAATGTAAGCAAGAGCTCTACAAATCTGTTAATGAGCAAGGGAAAAAGGGTCAGATAAGAACCATGAGCTAATAATTCCACTTGTTAAACCACTTATAATACAACCTATATCTAGTGTAACAAACACAATTCAAATACAAAAGAAAGCACATATACAACTCATACCTGATAAAAGTGAAGTTTGACATATATCAAAGGCATCCTTTGACTCATCTTATAGTAGTGTTTGATTACACGATGGATGGTCTCAGGTACATACTCAAGTACTAGGTTAAGATATACTTCATCTTTTTCAGTTGTTGAGAAGAAACAGTGTTTCAAAGACACTACATTAGGGTGGTCTAGAAGACGCATGGTTTGCAGCTCCCGGTTCTTGTACCTTTTATCTTGCAGAACCTTTTTAATAGCAACAGTTTCACCAGTCTCTAAACATTTTGCCTGAATACCCATAACACAGAGAATAAAGAAAGAAGAGAAAGTTTAGTGCCTCATCCAAACAATATGAGAATCATACAGCTAAAAAAATGAAAATCAATATTATATCTAGATAACAACTTACCTGGAACACTAGTCCAAAAGATCCATGCCCGACAACGCGCTCAGCCATATAGCTTATTGTCTGCATTCATCAGGGATTAAATTGTATCGTCACAAAATGAAAACAGCACCAGAATCCATTAGACCAAGAGGCTAGCATTTAAAGATAATAACCTGCTTTGGCTGGCCATTTTTGCCACCAATGGTTGTGACAATTATATGACCTGTCTCAGTTCCATTGCCATCAACCATAGCTGCTTCCATCTCCTGTCCAACATAAGAAATTTTCCTTCGAAGTAAATAATATTGAAACCAAGTAATGAACACAAGTTATGGGTAATGAAAAGGATGATAATATCAAGTTAGAGGAGATGGCAGCTTGCATACCTTGTCATCGCTAATTTTCATGTCATTCATCTCATCAGGCAACTTATCAACACCAGTTGTGTTGCCACTTTTATCTCGCAATCCAGAGGCAGGGATAACACTTACAGAAGCCATTTGCTCAAAAATGAAAGCAATCAAGAAGAGCCTCTTACAAATTCACCTTGCCAGCACCATAAAATTCAGTAACTCACCTGTGTAAGAGATTAATCAAGGTTAGTTGTTTCATGTAAAAGAAACAGGGTACATCATCAATGCATAAGCAGAATGAGTTACCCTTCAATACTAAATACAGTTTGCAAGCTGATAAAAGATGATTTTCACACAACAACAATCTTCACAATGAAGAACAACAAAAACAAAATGCACAAGGAGCCATCCACGCAAACTGCCAGCATTACAGCACGTAGAGGTGCATCCTACTTAAATCCAAGAAATGCGTCGTTATTAAGACCTTAGTAAGATCACATAGAGTTAATTAACAAAATTCCATGCTGAGAAAGTACTCTGATTATGAAAATCAAAATGTCATAAAAGATTACTTTGCAGTAACAAAATAATTTTGCAACCAAATCATCTGCTTCTTACAGACCCTAAATAGATAGATTTGAAGATCAATTAATCATGGGGTAATAGATACTGTCAAAGTTTAAGAAATTAATCAACTTAAAATAGAAATTAATAGCCAGAATCCATTGGACAAAACGTTGCAAGCCAAGCTCCTATCAGCACTCAAGTAAAAAGTCAAACACTAAAATTCATACGGTATTCTGACACTGAAAAGGGCAAGGAAAGGTGATAGATGTTAAATTTCTTTCACCATACACACAAATCTTTAATCTCAAACAAGTTTGGCGTGGCTAAACCACATCCTTAGTTCAGTCAGCTCTTTCTCATCTCTCTGCTAATCCCTGCCAACAAAAGGCATTAGAGATAGCAAAATAAGTTTAACTGAGATGGGGTTTTTGTCAGAGCAGCCAAAACCGCAATTTGCTAGAGATGGGATTTATTAAATTTTAGTTTTTTTTCCTCTTAAACAAAAATGCAAGTACGATTTTGAAAATGTAAGTGTTTTTGAGAAGCCAATTAGTGCCAAAATTAGAAAAAAGAAGAAAAAACCAATGAAACACATTTTGAGTGGAGAGAAGAGGCCAAACAAAGCCGAGAAAAAATAATTGAGAAGATAATGAAGATCCACAAGTCTCATAAATTCTGCGCAAAACCCACAAGAAGAAATGGATAAAACAGCATAGAATACTAAGTAGTAAAAGAATTAAAAGTAAGGATCATTCCTGGTGCACACACAGATCAAAGCATAACTATGTAAATAGCCTGATCCAGAAACTAAAAACAAAAGGACTCGACTTCAAAAAAAAATAACCACTTGTAAAAATTCCATCAAAAAGAAAAAAAAAGAGGAACTTACTTAGACTTGCAGATCAGGTCAGGAAAATGAGGGGATGAAGGGACGGTATTGCAGGGAGAGGCCAATTCATGACCGGATTTCAACAAGCATAATGCTTTAAAGAATTGAGTACGGTTCTAAAGAGAGAGAAGAGGGGGGGGGGGGGGGGTAGAGAGAAAGGGTTAGAAGGAAGCAGTTTGATGTAGCTTTCTTTGGTTTGGATTCTGGAAAGTTTTTAGCAAGTACTCCTCTATTTTGTTCAGCACAGATAGAAATAGAAGACATAAATATGTGTGTTCTTGTATTTTTCACTTTCCTTCTTTTTGACCGTTCAACCCTAGCTGGACCCCACTCTTCCACTTTCAAACTTTCCCTGTCTCCTCCCTGTTTTTTTTTAACTATTAGTATTGAAAGGAGAGAAGCGCTGTAAGCTTACAAAAACCTTGGAGTAACAACTTCAAACGCATGATTGGCAAGCCAATCTGCCAAATTGATAAGCCCGGCCATGGGCGCTGAAAAAGAAGACAGCTGCTGTAATCACCCTGTAAAGAAGTCGAAGAAGTTAAAAAATGAGCACCGACAGCAGTGTCAGGCTCCACAAAAGCTTTCCTGTATCCTTCCTTCATTCCAGCCTATCTCCAATCCTAACAAAATACCCCAATGTTCAGCGCAAAACACTGAACGAACACCAATCTGATGAGAGAAGCCCCCGATCCAAGTCCCTGAATCATCCCGCGAAAGGCCCCGCAGTGGCAGTAACCAAGCTCTTATTAGAAGACCATCGGTGCTCAACTTAACCCAGCTTTTGGATCGCCAGCTTAATCCATCCAGTCACTTGTTCATGGCGGAAAGCAGCGGATTAGAAGCAGCAGCACCATTCACCACCTGTATGGGATAAGCAAGAATGCAATGCATGGGATAATTTGGAAGGAAAAAATAGCTTCAAATAAACTTTTATTTCTCCAATACCATAAGCAGCATCAAACACTCTAACCCGCTGTACCGCACTGTCATTGACAGCTCTTAGAATCCGAAGATGAAAACACTTCCAATCCTGAAGATTTAGCTTAAAGAAATTCGGACAAACCATAGAAGCTCACAAGAGTTTCATGCAGCAGAAGCATCAATGCCATCACGAAGAAGATGGGGGACTGTTTCCGAACCAAAATCGCATCTCAGGCAGCAAGGGTTGTCTGTTAGCCTTCTCTTCAAACGACGTTTATTTGTTAACAGCATATCTTGTAACCCTAGCCTTATGAAAGCTTTAATCCTTTGAGGACAATTCCAATTCCATACAAGGCTCCATATTTTATCCATAGATAGAGAATTTGTATCGGGAAGAATAGAGGATGTTTTCGGAAGTATAATTTTTATTTAAAAATATATTAAAATGAATTTTATTTACTTTTTAATATTAATATATTAAAATGCTCTTCTTCTTTTTTTACCAGGCTTGCAACCCAATCATCTCAGGCCTAGCATCCAGCATGTTTTTATAATACTCTTTAATTTTTTTATTTTGAAAAAAATACATATTTAAAATATTATTCACTTCTACCACAATCTTCAAATAAGATTATATTTCTTATAATGGTATTAAAAACACTGTCAATTATTACATATTAACCTAATATAATATGCAAAAAAAAATTATAAAACAATATGCTCATGAATATTAATTAAATTAAAATATTATTTTTTTTATTTTTTATGTCAGTTTTTTACATGATTTTACCAAATTACTTATTCTTTTTTATTGTGTACATGCTACTGGATTATGGTTTTCTATATTTTATGGAGTCATGCTTTTAAGATCATGATAAGTTTCTATTTAAAAATAAATAATTACAATAAAAATATGTTTTTTCCAAAATAAAATGAGAAATAAATAGACAATGAAATTGAGTTTTGATTGAAGAGATATGTTTTCCCTCTCTTCATCCAAGTATTTAATATTTTTATGAATATTTTTTTTGATATTTTTTTAATTAAAAAAGAATGCTTCTAATAAAAAAGATATTTTTTTTTATAAAAATAAAGAGGTGCATTAATTAGAAATTTGAGATTCATCTTATAAAATATTACTTTTAAAAAATTTAAATCATTCATTATTTCGAAATATATTTACTTAACTAGTAGTAGAGAACTAGGTGAACCAATACAACTTTTATAGGGGATAAAATATACTTACTGTTCATTTATTAAACCGTCTCAAGGTTATATAACAATAAGATTAATAATAATAATAATAATAATTGTCAGGACAGCTACACGATAATTTAAACTTAATTACTTGATTATCTTTTTAACTTAATTAGCCATCTCTCCCAAGTTTAAGCTTTGATCAGCAAGTTTCCGACTGCTAAGGTTTCTTGTTGATTACAAAAAAATATTGTAATGTAATAATTTACAGCAAGAAGGCTGGACATGGAGAGGAGTGTTGCTGTGAAAGCAAAAACCCGCGGCCTGCACTAGTTTATTGGGCTGGATCCATACTGGGCTTTTAAGAAGGTCAAGGGAAATTAATTAGCACAATTAATTTAGCAAGCTTTAAAGATTAAATGCATCCCCAAAGGAATCTGATTGCGTGTAATTGTTGGATGGTGCAAATAGCTCCACTTTACTCAGAGTCAGAGGATTATAAAATTGTGATAATAATAATAATAATAATTTTTTTAATTGGTAAAATTAATAATTTAGAACTAGGTTTAGTGGACTTGGTTAATATAATAATATTATTATAAAATAAAAATACAATGATCAATAAAAAATACAAGGCTTGCCCGTGTCATGAAATACTCTTTATAAATATTTTTAATAAATCTTAACGGTTTGATTTAATAATAAAATGATAAAAAATTTTAAATAAAAAAACATATAGTTAAATCAAGCTAGTATTTAAAACTTGTGTCCCGAGTTATGATACTAAGTTATCCTATATAAGGCAAACTCGTAAAAATTACAAAGAAAATTCTCAATCATACAAAATAAATAAGTAAATAGTAATTAGAAGAATAAGGATTACATGTAGTACAAAACTTAAAAGAAAAAAATGAGGGATAAAATTAAAAAAATCAAGAAAATGATTAAAAAAATAACAATTAAAAAAGCAAGGATCAAATCCATTATTAATACCAAGTGAAATAAAATAATGGGGGATTAAATTCAAATAAAATAAATCAATAAAAGGATAACAAAAAGAGAAATTAAAATAACATATATCAAATTCAATCGATAAAAAAATCAATTTTATATGTTTATCTATTTTTGTTATCTTTTGATTGAATAAAAAAATTATATAAACACAAATGGATTAATATTTCATGTTGCCAGAACAAATATATTGATTGCATATATTTCTTGACTTATTAGATTTATTTATAGTTATCATGAATGACTTTTTATTTGTTTATTTATTAGTATAGATGGTTCTTGATTTTTTTAATTAAATACTTGTATAAGCTTTTTATTTACACATTGAATTTTTTTATGTAAAACAAAACATAAAAATCAATTATATCAAATATTTTTTTTGAGAAAAATATACTTCTATAGTGAAATACGGGTTAAATAGCTACGTGTAGCTAATTTTTTTTATGATTTAAATAACTTGTCAAGATTTGATTTTTTTATATCGCTGTATATAAATCACAAGAACAAACATATTAAAATAAAGAAACTGAAAATTGCTTATAATATATAAATCATAAAAAACATTGAGAAAGAAAAAATAACTCAATATTAATTAATTGAGAAAAAAAACATATATGAATAATATCATTTTCATACCTTACATTAATTAAATCACTCATAATTGAAACTACTCCAAATTTATTTCCCATTGTTGTCCCAATTATGGTAGTCAAAATCGTGATCTTGACACGACATGGAAGGCGCTTCTAAAACTCGGAACGTACAATCGTAAAATCATACTTGAAATTTTTCATATAAAAATCATAAAATCACAACTAAAAATAGTGTAAGTAGAAAAATCACAAAAATCATAAATAAAATATTTTTGAATACAATACACCACAATTATAATCAATTGGCCATAAAACTTCATTAGTCAAGGTTCATATATGATTTAAAATAACTTAAAAATAAATTACAAAACAATTATGTCCATGGAATTTTAACAGGTAAAAACTAATAAATTTAAAAAAAATATTTAGATAGCGTAAAATATAAATTAAAATCAATCTCATTTTTATATCCCTTGTTATTTCTAAAACTTGCATCAATAACATCACTATCAAAATGATTATTAGTGCTACCATTAGTATGAGCACTAATACTAGTATTAGTACCGATATTGCTAATATTAGCTTCAACTCCAACAAATTATTTCAGCATCTATACATGAAAATAATTTAAAAACACTAAAAAAATATTTTAAAGAAAAAACTCAAAAAATTATTTTTTTCAAATTCTAAATATAAATTTTAAATTTAATATATAAATCAATACATGAGAATCAAGAAATTTTTAATGTATAAAAAATAGTTTATGTTCAAATCATTTTAATGATAACCCTTCCCAAATAACTAAAATATATTGAAGTAAATTGGAATCACTAATCCTTAAACTTATTTTATCATCATCACCATTATTATTATTATTATATATTAAAGTATTCTTGCTTATGTGAAGAGAGATGTTGATTGTGTAGCCTTGGTTTTCTCACCGGAATTCAAGAGAAGGAACAGCCTGAGAAAGCCATTTTCAAAAGAGACTAGGAGGGCATGGGCTAGCCTAGGTTTGGGGGGTGACAGGGTGTGTGGCCGGCGGGAGGGGGGCATTGGCTAGCCTAGCTGCCTAGGTTGGGGGGGGGGGGGGGTTATGGACTTCTGGTAGATTTCAGGACAATTTTCGGTCCAATTTTATGATACAGATTGATTTTAATTTTATTTTTTTTAAGTTTAAAGAGATTCAATTTTTTAACTTAATTTAATAATTTTTACTGAATTAACTTGTAAAATTATAGTAAGTTTAACAATCATAGTCCTAATAGTCACCAAAATAATGCACATTCCACGTGAAGCTTGGCCTTGCATCTGCCCTTCTTCTTGTTATTGTTTAAATTTGCATAAATAATTATTTATAAATATAGTTAAGATTGTTTTTTAAAGTATTTTATTTTTTTAAATACTTTTTATTTTTTAAAAAATATTTTTTATATTTAAACATCAAAACAATTTAAAAATATATATAAAAAATAATTTAAAATAAAAAAAATCTTTCTTTTTTACAAAAATATTTTTGAAATGGGGTTACAACCATCCCGAATTCTTTCCAATTTTCAAATTGGTGTCTTTTTCTCTCAAAAGTGCGTTCTTTTGTGGAAAGATGTCATGAAAAGAGATTAAAGATAATTAATGTTCACGTTAGTGTATTAAAAGACTAAATATTCTCCCTGTACGATTTATCCTTAAACTAATCCAAGCATGTTGTGTTAATTAACAAGTCGGCTGTGTCTCACACAGCTGACGAGCATTTCAATTTCCTACACAGCTCTTAAGATGATACTGCCATGACGCCTGCTTCGGACAGTAGTCGACACAGCTGACGAGCATTTCAATTTCTTACAAAGCTCTTAAGATGATACTGCCACCACGACTGCTTCGGACAGTAGTCTCGAACAACTGATGAACATCTCTATCGTTAAACATCGGGCAGGCACAGAATGTTGTTCATCTGGGAGGCAAGTTCTGGGATTTACAAGGCTAACGTGAGTCAATGCATGGTTCAGTAAGAAAGAAGTCAGTGGATGCTTACTATTTTGGATTCATCTAGAGATGACCTAATTAGTGCATGATTTGGCGAGCATTGCAAGTAAAATATTTCACTGGCATTATATTTCTAACGAGCGAGAGTTAAATATAATTTAAGAATGGATGATGGCCACCATGTCTGACATGGAAAGCTTTTTAGGTAAACAAGACCCTAACACAGACAAAACAAAACATTAAGAGATTATCGATTAATAAAGAACGAAAACAACTTTCACATGATCAGTAGTGGAAACCCTAATCAGATGATCACGAGTGAAATTTCGTAAGAGTTTGAGAATCTATGGCTTCTGATGACTGCTGGGACATTTTTTTATTGCTTGATGCGAGACAGAGATCGAATTTGCTGTTCATATATAAGAAACTGGGCATCAAGGGTCATCACTTTAGTTGACCAATCTCGTGAAGTGGTTTGGCTAGCTGGATCTACAAACCACTCACGCCTACCTTACAGTAAGCTGTGGGCTGTGGTGTGTGGAGTGGGATCGACCATCTCAGTGTTTTTGAATATGCGGCTCACAAAGCTCCGTAGTCACTATTTGATGGTTTACTAGTATGATTAATGTTATTGTTTTTTTAGAAATATATTAAAATTATATATTTATATTTTTTAAAAATTATTTAGATATTATCATATGAAAACGAGATAAAACATTAATAAAATAAATAATAAAAATAAAAAATTATATTTTTTAAATTATTTTTGAAATACAATACCAGTAATTTCATATTCCTTCCTTAAAACAGTGCCCCGAGTATATTTTAACTAGCCTAAAATTTTCAACTCTCAAGAACTAAAATACTTGCACCTAAAAAACAATTAAAGGCGATTTAGATGTTTGGAGTTGGCGTTGAATATTCCATGCATTTTTTGGTGATAGTCAATGATTTTTTTTTAATTTTATCATATTAAACCATATTTATCTCATTAGTTTTGAAGTTGACCACCAAACAGTGACTTGAACCCCTGTATTTGTACATTAATTGACGGGAGTATTTGTTTTTACGGTTTAAAGTCTTTATTATTATTATTATTATTATTATTATTTTGATATATAAAATAAAAATAAAAATAATTTTTAAAAATATCAGTACATTAGCAAACACATATGATTTAATAAATGTACATGATATGATACAAATTGAAACCTTGGTGATTATGATAATTATCGATCGTGAACGTGCATGCTCGGCCAATTAATAAGCAGAAGCTGCCATTCCCCGCACGACTTACCTACCTTTGTTTTCAGGGAAGGGAAAGCAGACAAATAAGTTCTTCTTTTATCATAAATAAATAAATAAATGCGTGCCTCGGGCCATCATTAGGAAACACAAAAATCCAGTACCCTAATATCATTCATATTAGTTCAAAACTCGAATTATGGCTAATTTAAATAATTATTATTAAGTAATATGAGATTATAAAAATAATTTAAAAGATCAATTATTCTTAAGAAAAATAAAAATATGATGTTAATTGATATTAAAATTAATAAAAATAATCCCCACTCCTCTTCTGTGTTTCTTGGTATTGCTGTTATTTTTCACATCACTAGTCATGAAGTTTATTAATCCCCAGAAGAGTCCGGATGCATCTTAACCGTCCAGAATTATCTTGTGGACACCTACTCCTATCAACGGTGAAGAAAGTTGCTGTCGCGTGTGTGAATTCATTTCCCCTCGCCGGGCTAGCCGTATCCCACCTTATTGATATGTAGGTAATACGATGGAGATTGTTTTTTTAATTAAATTTTATTTAGAAATATATTAAAATAATATATATTTTTATTTTTTAAAATTAATTTTTAATATTAATATTACTATATAAAAATATTTTTAAAATATCGATATTTTTATTTCAAGTAAAAAATAAAAATAATTTTTTAATTTTTTTTCAAAAACGATTTTGATTTAGTAGATAAGCTGTTTGTTTTTATGTTTTAAAAATATTTTTGATAAAAAAATAATTTTTTATTTTTTATTATAATTATTTTTTATGTATTTTTAAATTATTTTAATATGTTGATATTAAAAATATTTTTTAAATAATTAATTATTATTTTAATATATTTATAAATAAAAAAACACTTTAAAAAATGAATGATTATCATATTTATAATCTCTCCGGTCATTAGAGAAATTTAAGATTCCATGTACGACTAGATCAGATTGCAAATCGAGAAGATTAAAACTTAATTAAACTTTTTAATAATTTGAATAATCAAACTCAACCAACTTTAAATTCAATTGGACCGTAAAAAAATATTTCCCCATTATATACACAAAAACTCGATATATTAAGATTTTAAGGGCAAGTCCAACGTAGAAGCCATCTCTAGAGGCAAGGCTAAATTTTTAAAATTTTAACCATTTTTCTTCAATTTAATGTCTCTAACAAGAGAGACATTCCGAGAGAAAAAAAACCTTTCATTCAACTGAGAATGCATTCCACATATGGGAGAATGCAAAGCTAAAATAAATAGATCCTTTGCAATTATATCATTGCTTGTGCTTGTTGCCTTGATCCGGAACACTTGAGAGTTGCACTAGATTTCTTTATCAAATTGAAGCACAAACCTTGGATCAGGAAGTCTTATCATAAAAAGCACAATCTAAGATTGCAAAATAAAAAACTAAACACCGGACCATTGAAGGCATGTATAAAAACAGAACAAACTATGATCCCTAAAAATTAAAACAGAACAAAAGAACTGCCAAGATTTGTCAAAAAGGAAACAATGACTAGCTAGCACAGATTCAAGTAATCTCAGAAAGCCAAAAAATTGAAATGCAATAAAGAGACCAAAACACTATGACAAATCAAGATACTAAGATATAAAAAGAACAGTGAAAGAAAGTGAACAAACCCGACAATCCAAATGACGAAGCAGACAATGATGATAATGAGGGATAAAATGGCAAAAGGTAAAAGAGAAGGTTTGTGTGTGGGTGGGGGCCGGCGGCGTAAGAGGGAGAAAAAAAGAATGGTGTGGGTAGGGTTTTTTAAGTTTGAGGAGGGAAACGGATGGATATTCGGGGGGGTGGGGTTTTTTTATATTAATTATAATAATAATTATAATAATAATAGTTGGCATAAAAATAGGGATATTAATTCGTAATTAATTTGATTGAATTGTTTGTAATGAAATATATTTTAATTAATTATGTTTGAACTTATTAATTATTATTAATGTGTTCATTTTATTTTATTAAGTTATTCTAGCACTTAAAGACAATAAGTGACATTAATTAATTTCAAAAACAACAACCATAAAAACAAACAAATTACTTGAAAAACATACAATAAGTATTTAAATTCATTTTTTAATTTAAATAAAATTAAAATAATAATAATTTTATTGTTTGAAGGTTTTTTAAAAGCAATTATTAAATTATATAACTTACTCCTATTAATTATATAATTAATTGTATAATTAAACTATATACAAAATAATTGAACTTTATTTTTAAATAATATAAAAAAATAGCTCTCCAAAATGACTTTTATCATTGGAGTACACATTAACAAAAAAACCATATATATACTATTAAAAGAGTCATTTTAAAGATTTGGCTCTCCAAAATAGTTTTTGCCATTGAAATAGCCATATATATACTATTAAAAGAGCCACATTAACAAAAAAAACTATATATATACTATTAAAAAAATCATTTTAAAGATTTAGCTCTCCAAAATAGCTCTTGCCATTAAATTTATCCTAATAACAAAACTATGGATTCCAGTTGTTATAATATGGATATTTGAAACTTTAAGTTAATTTGAATTTCGGATATTTGCTAATTCAAACTTTAAAGCCTTTAAATTATTATTTTTTATTAATTAAAATATATATTAATATTGAGGTTGACAGTTGTGCTGCAAAATTATTTTTGATATATATTATATCATTGATTTGATTCCATTATTTGGCGATTAATATTCTTTTCTAAATTGATCTTCAAATCATGTATTATAACTATGACTTGTACCTTATTTGTACAGCTCTTACTGTCCATTAAAATATAATTAAAAAATCAAATCGAGGATTCAAGGGTCCATCTAAATTATAATTTAAAATATATTTTATTTTAATAAAAAAAAATTATTTAAAATAAAAGTTGGCTAGCTTCATGTTGACAGGCAGAAGTTTTTTAATTATTTATTTAAGTGTAAGAAGAAGTGAATATAAAAAGTCACTTAGCTAAAGTAGCACAAAGTTTATTTTTTATTTTTTTTAAAAGGTAAAAAAGCACAATATTTCATTCGAGCCCAAAATAATTTAAAAATTTCTATATCAAATTATTAATCCTAGAGTTTTCAAATTCCTAACCATTCTACATAATAAAAAGATAAAAACAGTAAAATATATTAATTTGAAATTTTAAAAATAATTTAAAAAACATAGTCCAACTATATTTTCAAACAAGATTTTATGAGATATTTGAAAATATGTTTTAAAAAATTTAATTTATTTTTTTACTTTAAATTAGTTTTTAGGGTTTTTTTTATATTTTATGATATGATGATATTAAAAATATATATTTTTAAAAATATTTTAATATATTTGTAAAGAAAACTTTGAAGAACAATATATATCATCATGCTCCTAATCATGCCATTAGTCAAATAGTCCTTGTTTTTTCTACTAAACCCTACAAATAATTGTATTTCAAAATAATTTTATTAAAATAAACTTTTTTCTCATGCATTAAAACCTATTTTGTTAATTTATTTTACATATATAACCTTTTTCTTAAATATATTGTTTTAAAACCGCGACACCAAACGCATTCGCCCAAATGACCCCTCTACACGCTCCAAATCCAACCAATAACACCCAACCCGCGGCCAGCTCAAAAAACAAAAAGTCAACGGGGACAGACAACTAATTCCATGGAAGGACGATACACTTCCGGCAATGGCACGCGTCAACCCAAGAGCAGTCACGTGTCAACGAAGGAACTCGATTAGCGTGTGAAAACAACGGTCTCTCAGGATCCCATGGTTTCAAAACGCACACGTGTCCAGTTACCGTACTGACTTTACCTGTAGCCACCGGTCATCTCTCTTACAAAAAATTATTAAAAAAATACTGAGTCCGTTATATATATACATTGTATATCTGAAACAATAAGTTTCAAAATTTGATCACTCAGAAAATCAAAAATCAAAATCATTATTACCAGCGAAAGAGGAGAAGAGAATTTGTAGTTGGAATCTTTTAAAAAGAGAGAATTGATTGATTTTATTTTTATTTTTTTCGGTGAATGAAAGATGGTAGTTGAAGCAGAGGTTGTAAGCGTGCCGGTGTTGGATGTTCAGTATTTTGCTGCTAAAGGAAACAGTCCTGCTCATGAGATTGAAGGTGCTGCTGTTACTGTTTCTTCTTCCCCAAGAAGGTTAAGTCATGTTCGCGTCTCGGATTCTACCTCCGCCGAGTTGTCCGCCTCTCAATTGGTCAGTCTTCTTCACCATCCTTTTCTTTTTTGCTAGGGTTTGCTTCGTTTGAGAATCTTGAATATTTATTAGTTATAATTGAGAATTTGCTACTGGTTTGTGTGCTGAATTACTTTTTTTTTTTTAAATAAATAAATATTCATAATGGGTTGCTTAGATCCGGTTTTGTTTATGTTCCAGCTGAATCTGAATGAAAATTTCGGCCTTTCTAATAATTTATTTGTAGGGGACAGAAAATATAAATAGAAACTCACTTCTGGGTGTCTCCAATGAACTGCTTTGTTCCTGCTACTATTTACTAGTATGCTATATTGCAACTGTAATTATGAATTCGATGGTGTGATCTGTGTCAATGATGATTGAAAGATGTTTAGATTTTGATTAATTGTGCTGTAGGTGAAAAACTTAATGGTAAATCATCTCCTTTTGCAGGATATTACATGTTCAGAAAAAGTTTCAGATGCAGAAACTATTGAGTCCGCCATCCTGGAGTTTGTTCCCAGTATTCGTTCTGGTAGCTTTGCTGACATTGGGCCTCGAAGATACATGGAAGATGAGCATATACGCATAGATGATCTGTCTGCGCAATTGGACTCGGTCTTTAAGTTTCCCAAGCCCAGTGCTTTCTACGGGGTGATTGTTGATCAAACCTATGGTTGTTGAATTGTATTTAAATGATAGGCTGAAGGAATTTTCAACTGACTGAGAATGAATTTATTTGCAGGTTTTTGATGGTCATGGAGGACCTGAAGCAGCGGCTTATATCAGAAAAAATGCAATGAGAATATTTTTTGAAGATGCAAATTTTCCTCAGACATCTGAAGTTGACAATATATTCTTGAAGGAGGTTGAGAACTCCCTCCGAAAAGCATTTCATCAGGCTGATTTGGCTTTGGCAGATGACCACGGTGTGAGCACTTCTTCAGGGACAACTGCACTTACCGCTTTTGTATTTGGAAGGTATATATGTGCTCTTGAACATGATAATATAACCATGTGTATGTGAAAGCTTTGTTTTACCTCGCCAAAGTTTTGCTTTTAGGTATATTTGTGGATGCGATGTTGGTCAATCACCACCTAGTTTATCTACAATTAATGTTTTATGAAATCCACTATTCTACATCTCACATCTAGTCTATGAAGTTATGCTAACTAAGGCTGTCTTGTTTTTGTCCTCACACATGATGCTTTACCTGAACCTGCAAACATTTGAGTTAACTTCCACTAATGGTTAAGATGGCTCAAGCCTTCCCACATCATCTTTCAGTGCATTGCTCTAGTTGACTTTGAAAAACTAGAAACTTCCAAGTGCCTTTTATTTTGTGCTTCACGTTGATAGATTTGCAGTATTTCCTGAAAATGATTGTTTCTCCCCTCACAAGCATCCTGATCATGCTTTCATAATCCAGGCTATTGATGGTTGCTAATGCTGGTGATTGCCGAGCAGTTCTATGTCGTAAAGGAGAGGCAATAGACTTGTCCCAAGACCATAGGCCTATTTATCCATCAGAGCGAAGGCGGGTTGAAGAACTGGGTGGGTATATTGATGATGGATATCTTAATGGTGTACTGTCAGTTTCCCGAGCCCTTGGTGACTGGGACATGAAACTCCCTCGGGGTTCTCCTTCGCCTCTCATTGCTGATCCAGAATTCCAGCAGCTTGTTCTAACAGAGGATGATGAATTTCTCATAATTGGTTGTGATGGGATTTGGGATGTCATGTCAAGCCAGCATGCAGTCAGCCTTGTCCGCCATGGGCTGCAGCGGCATGATGACCCTGAGCAGAGTGCTAGGGACCTTGTCATGGAAGCCTTGCGTCGTAACACATTTGACAATCTTACTGTACTTATTGTGTGCTTCTCTTCTGTTGATTATAGGGAGCCATCGCCACCTACACCTAGGCAACGGAAACAAAGGTGTTGCAGCCTCTCTGCCGAGGCATTATGTAGCTTGAGGAACTTGTTGGAAGGCAGTGCCAACCGTTGAATGTCGTGGAATAATTTGGTAATTTCTCATGCTGATTAAACGAACTGTTTTTGGCTGCTTCAGTTTGATGATAGAAAAAGCAGCTTGCAGTTTTGCTGATGGTGATTTTCAAACAGTAAGCATTGAGTATTGGGCTGATGTACATACCGGGAGGGTGGATGCTGGTGGGGTAGAGATCGATTCAGATGTATGTTTTATTAATGATGGATGGATTGTTTTGGCATCGCAGCCAAATTTGATATATTCCATTTTTCAACTTGATATGTATCTGTACAGTTCGAATAAAAATTTCTTATTATGTGTGGTCTATTTCCCCCCCTCCTTTTCAGCCAGTGAATGTGCTCGTGAGACCCCTGTTGCATTGGAATTGGCTATCATGCCTAATTCAAGTTGCTTTGGAATTTTAATATTCCAACTTTCCCACCAGGGATCTTTGACTGGGGAGTGTATATTCTCGTCAAATATGATGCCTCTCTATGTGGAATTTCCTATTTCCAGGAAACGACTGATTCTCGAGCTGCTGTTTGGGAGGGTGCTTTCTAGGAAGGATGTAAACAGCGAAGCAAGTTAAAGAAAAGGCTGATGTAACGACTCCTTCAGCGATAAGACTAGAAAGATGTTCAATACGTTCGTTGACTTAACCTGACGCAAAACTCTCAAACAGGGCATTTTATTCATATCAAAAACTTTTTTTCTCAAAGCCAACAGCTAAATCAAATGGAAATGGTTCATAAACATGGAAAGCTACCAGTGCTGATGGGGCATGAATACCTGAACCCAAAAGCTCCCCAGAGAATTTCAGAATTTTGGTCAGAGAAATGTTAGAGCTGCATGAGAAACAAGGATAAGCAATTAAACTGACCGATTCAGACTTTTATTGATACTATCAAAATCAACAGAAGCAACAAATGAAATGTTCCTATAGAGTTCTTAAGTTGGCTATCTTTTCATAACCCCCCCGAGGATTGAAGGTCAGACTTGAGCTCGAGATAAAGTCATCAATCTTTTAGTTTTGACAATGTAACCCAGCTTTCCATGGTACAAGTGTTGGTAAATCATCATCATTACATGCAATCAACCCCTTTTAGTTATTTGAAGACTGATAATTAAATTACAATTGATTCAAGTAAAAATCAATTATCCTGCTGAGAAATGGTTCTTTTTTTAAGATAAAATTGTCATTATCAAAGCAAAGAGAGAAAAACTAAACTTGACATGATCATCCTTTTCTCTCCCCTCGTAAAGTTCCCAAAGGTGTTTCTCTTCCTTAAATGAAAAAGGTTGGTTTATCCGTAACATATGACATCTACCAAGATAAAATATCCATAATAGGAAAAACATGTTTGTCTCTTCCAAGGTAAATTAGATTGTAGCATTGGAAAGACATTCATTACATTTAAAGTAGATGTATGATTACACTAGGGAAAGTAAATTCATCCCATCTTTATAAAATTTGATGGGGAGAAGGTATTCATTCTCGTTGTTAATGCAATATACATCTCATCCTTGAAGAAATGTGTGATGGCATTTGAGAGAACAAGTCAATCTCTTTCAAGGTAAATTGTTTGGTAATGCTAGAAATAAGTTTGTTACTTCCAAAGTAAATGTGCCATAGCCTAAAAAGGAGTGAATTCATTCAATTTTTGGAAGATTTTGAGAGGCTTGAGACTTCGAGAGTAGAAAACATTGTTATTTATAACAATATAATTCATTTACAAGAAACTTGCATCTATATTCATTTATCATAATACATTCTCATCCTACTTCGGGGTGCAACCACTTAGAAAAATATTTTTATCATGGTTATGCTCTTGGTCTTAAAAAAGAGGGGTTTAAGTTGCATTGATGGAGGTTTTCTAGATAATTTTCAATAGTAATCTTCCCAAGTAAACATAGTTTCTTATGTTATTTTGAAAACATGATTAGCGGAAAAAGTAAAAATAACTCCTTTATTTAGGGATCATCTCCCTTGTCAGGTCCACTTACTTGGTAGGATTCCTCGGTTAACAATAACTTCTCAAGCTATATTCCATGGTAGGATTCAGCGCTTGGCTGTGCCCTAGAAAAAATGAGTCATAACCCTGTCATGATCAATCATTTAAAGAACAACTTTAAACAAATAAAGAAAAAGCAATAAATATTGATTCATCGCCACTGCACCCTAACAAATCTTAAATCCTAATGCAGGTGTGTTAAAACTATTTTTGAGCAGTAAATTTAGCAGCATGGGTAAGAAGAGAGGTAGAACAACAGACTCTCACTGAAATTAGGGAGTGCAGGCAGCCGAGGAAAACTCATGCTTATAACACGAGCTTTTCATAATTTGTGGGATTGGTCAATCATCCAAAGTAAGGTTGTGAATACATCTAATGGCAAATTAATAAGAAATTTTTCCCTTGTAAGGTTTTGAATACAACTCATGCTTCTACAGGGAACTATGCTGCCAGTGAGAAAGAATCATATTCCAGCTGAAAACATTGTCGATGATCATTCAACATTAGTTCCAGATTCCCCATTGAGAGCATAGGTTTCAGTCAGCCAAAGTGCTTTTTGCAAGTTTCGCAAACCTTTCCAAGCCCCCTCTTAGTAAGTTCTCAAGAATAGGTTGCACTGCCTGCAAAAATCACAATAAAATAAAATAGAATGATTCCTCTCTGCATTGCAAGATAAGGAAAAATTTCCATCTTCTTCGCCGCAGATTACCGTTCATTGTATGCTTTTTTACAGTCTAATTATGTGGTGCTCATTTCAAAGTAATAAAATAGCATCTAAATGGAAGTGAGAATGGTTACCGTTGCCACAGGAACCAAAACTTCAGGAACTTCATATGAAACCGTTAGCTGAAATGGAAAAATACAATTATAAGGGATTGGGCTAGGTTTTAATTGCAAGAAAAATGAAACATCATGTTCTTTTCCTTGTCATAGACTCACAGAGCCGCATATTCCCATCACAAGCCTGGGAACATATGAAGTGTCAGAGACTAGAAGGAGAAAATCGTATCAGATTTATTTTTCTTTCACTACTTGGAAGTGAAATTACATAGGCCTAGTTTGGGAAGTCTTAGAAACTATGCAGAAATGGCAATCTTATCGGAATTATCTAGTAGATCTCTCGAGAAAATTAACAATCCAGTTGATCTACTAAACTGTGGGCGATGAACTGTGAATGGTGTATCCATGAAGATTGAACTGAGTGCAGTATATGGGAGCTCACTTCAAGAAGACATGATGAAGGACCTTTACGGAAAAATCGAATGGCGCCTCTGCAATGTAAGAAAACGTTAATTAACATTCTGCTATCATGCTAAGGAAAACGAAATGACATTGTATCTTGCAAGGCACTCAAATATGAGCAAAATAGTATGATAACTCTTTCATGACATGAATCCTAAGTTACATGGGAATGGATTAGCTCAACAGTGTCAACAATCACACACGTTCCTTACAAGCAATCTGACACTCAAATAGTCAATGCACATGAGATATTCTTCCCAGCTGAATTCATGAAAACCCCACCGAGATTTGTGTTTTCTAACACCATCAGGTCCAACGCTAAAACTCATCAACATGCAGCAATGAGAATTTTAAAGAAAGGTACAGGCAAACTCCCAGAAAAAAAAAGGACCTGAGCAGGTAATAGAGAGAGCAAATTGATATGATGAACCGACTACAATGAATTAGAGCTATTAATCTATGTCCATAGCAGTCCAATTGGTCCCCATTCCCTCTCTTTAATATAATTAGGGGCGTTTCGTAATGGGACCCCCCCCCCACACACACACACAAAAAAAAAAAGCAAAGAAAAAAAGAAAAAAAGGTGCTTGCCTCAGCATCACTAAGCATCTGCTAGACGTTTACAAAGATTAATGGCGCCAAGGCAGATTCTATATATTGTGTTCATCCAATAATTTAGTCCCGGGTGATTTTTTTTCTTTTCATGAAATTCACACACACTCGATGAATGGCTATTTTCTGTGAGTTATTCAACTTCAAGTCATGTAAGTGTATCAGCAAGACTACTTCAGCTACAGGCAGCAAATACAATAGGCGAGAGATTTTCCATAATCTTGTGATGGTAGTATATTTCTGTGGAATGAATTCTTGGACATCTTGAACTGAAAATTTAGCAAAGGAAATCTCATATTTTCATTAACTAATCATACGATGGCTAAAATGTGTGTTCTTGATGTTCGAGATTGTGGGGTAATCGTGAACTTTTGTTACCTTCTCTTTCCAGTTACCTGTTAGGAACACCTTCCAGAGATCTCCAATGAATTTTCTGATTGGGAGTTGGCTGCAACAAGGTGAACAGAGAAAAATAATGAAAGGGAAAACAGTAAGGAGATCTCGACTTCACCTCTGATAACGTTGCGAAAGCATCATGCGTCCATGAACAATTAGTGAAAATGTTCCCATAAAATTCAAAGGATCATCATTACCTGCATATTTCTAGCCAGCCAAGAGTATTCGATATTCTGACCAAGTCCTTCATACTTCAGCGACCACCGTGATAGGTCGGGTTTGTCTTTGAGTACCTAATAAATAGAATCAAACATCAACTTATCCTCCATGTACGCGTTTATGGCTGTAATACGTTCAAGAAAGATTAATTTTTTTCTAGATCATCATACACCAGAATGAAAATTCTTGATTCACGATGAAATAATGAAGCATCAAAATTGTTGTGCACCTTTACAGATGAAATGATGGGCATCCAGCGAGGAATTGATTCACGATCTGAATAAAGATTATAGGCCACCCCAACAGGCACGTCAATTTCCATCTTGACCCTGTATTTAAACTACAGTGTGGTCACACAAACATCAATCATTGAAGAACCACTTCAAGTTTCAACAACAACAAACTCCAGTTCCCAATTATTCCTACAGTTTCACAGCCCAGCGAAACTGGAAACAATACGTTAAAAGCAAAGTATAATGAAATACTATTGGTATATTACGAGCAATCTTGCCACACCATGACTGGAGAAGAAAAGGGCTTGAAACCAGTAAGAACCGAGTTTCTCTTCGAGTAACCATATCCATACTGGACTTTACTGATCGATGATGGTGGTGGTGATTTGATTTTGCAGGTGGTTATGGCGTTTGATAAGATTGCCGTGCTCTTGTTTTTAGTGGATGATAATTGGCTGCGGCCGAGAGAGGTTGGGGGGGTTGACCAATGTGCAATGGCCGTTGCAGCAGCAGGCATGGTCAATGGCTGATCAACTGATTCTATTTTTTTATTTTATTTTGCTGCTGTTTTTATTATTACCAGAAAACAGACTCTGAAGGATAGAAGAAGTGCACTTGCCTGTCCGAACTCCATATCCACAGAGTATATTATAGGATGAATTATTCTTTAGTCCCTATATTTTGTCCTTAATATAAAGTAGTCCTTCATTTTATAAACCTCATTGCATCATCCCTTGATTCTTGCTATTTTGACAGTAGCTTTATTAACAGATATTGGTATTTCTTTGTAAATCCAACTGTTTTCAAACATGAAATAGTAATGTACAATCACGCTCATGAATCAGGGACTAAAAACTTTTTTCCACAATAGAGAGGTATTTGGGAGTGTGATTGCTGTTGTTTTTCAAAGTGCTTCTCGTGCCGAAATATATCAAAATAATAATTTTTTATTTTTTAAAAATTATTTTTGACATTAATACATTAAAATAATCTAAAAATATAAAAAAATTTATTTCAATTAAAAAAAATTAAATTTTAATAAAACATGATTTACATCGCTAATCCAAACAGCCTCAAGTCTAACAGGAAGCGCTCGATACATTACAGGTGGTCAGGCCTTAGAGGATGATAATTGTTGGGCCATTGTAATCAGCAAGAAAGATCCTAGCTAAGAATGATCTTATTGGGCCTATTGGGCCTCTCCCATCGCATCATTTGTCTTCTCTCTCACAATTTTATTTTTTAAATCCTGATAATTAGTCACATCAATTACGTCCTCTCTTTTTTTCTTTTTTTCTTTTGGAACCAGCAGCACAAAGCATGATGTTCAAAGCTTCCAAACCGAACAGTCAAACCTAACACTCCTTCATCGAACCTTCCAGCTTTAGATGACTTCCAGCTAACCAGGGTTTCAGATACCATCAATGGTGCCGATATTCAGCTTTCACTGCAGACGTTTCGATTTCTAAGGTCTCCATCGGAGGGAAGATCCAGGTGGGGTGAGGCTATGGCATTGGTCATCTGCTGGTATGATATCGTGTGTCTTGGCCTTGTTGCCGCGTCTCTTGTTGTGTCCTTTTGGGTGCTATGGAGGAGGGAACTTGCCTCAAAATGTGACGATAACATCATATATCAGAGCCTCCTCGTGGCTCGACCGGATATTAATGACCGAACCGTGGTTGCAATGCCAGGGAACCATGTTGGCTCTTCCCAGCTATGGACCAGTTGCTGGAAAGCGGTGCACCCAGGGTGGCTCCTTGCTACTCGTTTCATCTCCTTTCTGGTCATGGCTGGACTCTTGTGGAGGGATATCGTGGAGTGGGACGCTACCATATTCATTTACTACACCGAGTAAGTTGTTGTTCTTGATTTTAAAGCCTAGATAACTCCACACACACACACACACACACACACACCCCAGTTGATTTCTTCGATCGTAACAAGTCTCGGTAAAGTAATTAAACTGAGAAAGAAAGAAAGAAAGAAAGTAGATTGGTTACTTTTCTATGTAGATTCAATCTTGCAATATTCATTTCATAGATTGTCAAGTCCATCGAAAAACTCGAGTTTTCAGTTAATCGTTTGTGTTTAAATTAGCAACTAACAAATATTAGTATTAAAGACGCTACACTTGGGGAGCTACTCTTCCCAGCTATAATTCCTTTTCTTTTTTTCGAAGAAAGTAAAAAAAAGAGTGCAGTAGGGTTTTTAGAACTTTTCAGGTGAATTTTAAAAAATATATATATATATATATATCTAATAATATTAATATTGGTCTTAATTATAATATCAAGAGATGGGCCTGAAGGGGCCTTGCCAGCAGAAGTGGGGAATTTTGACGAGTATAAAAAATTCTGGTTCTGTGGCCATCCACTTCTCATTTCTCATCTCAAGTGGTCAACTCTCAAGACGAGAACCAGTTTAGGTGGGATCCTGTATCCATCCATGTCCAATACTTCAGAGGGACTTGGGTACTGGCTCCGATGGCAAGTCCCAGTTTGTGCTTTAGCTATCATCTGCCCATCTCTTCTTTCCTTTTATGTAATCAAGAAAGCAAAGACAGAGCCACTGTACATCCATGAACTTTGGAAGTCACGCTGGAGATGTCTAAATCCTCTTTGGCTTCTCGTTTATAGATTTTTCGCTCTTCTTTGCTTGTCTCCCATGCTTTATCGGATAGTCTCCTTAGATGGTGCTTTTGCCTTCTATTTCTACACTCAGTAAGATCAGTACCCAAAAAGCTTTGCCAAAACTTATCCTCCTCTACAGCTCTTGATTCTGAAATTACTGTATAGAAATATCAATGTCATTGTGATCTGGTTTCTAATTTTAGCTTCTAATTTATCTGCGCAGATGGACATTTATGTTGATTATGATATATTTCGCGGTATGTCAAACATTTGTAGCACTATTGTTTCCATTTTATCAACTGCATCGGGTAAGGACTAATGCTTGTTCATTCGCTCGGCAACCTTTTTCTTTTGTAGCTGGGCACTGTGATGTCTGCGTATGGATGTTGGGTGTCCTTTAAGCAACCAGCTGTGTCTGAACATGGCGAAAAATCTGTTTTCTTGAAAAGGGATGTGGAAGAAGATGGAACTGCAACCTCTATAACTTATAAGGAGAACAAAAGTGAGGGTACCGTAAAGTTACGTAGTCACTGTGCTGAGGAGGCAATTCGAGAAAGAGCTGGATTTTGGGGATACCTTATGCAAATTATATATCAGGTTAGTCATCAAGATTAACTTGCTTCTTGTGCGTGTATGCCATGTATATTATCTATATGTTGGTATTTCAGTAGTGCTTCATCGATTTAGAATTGCCTTTCTTCTGGTTGAAGTGAGCTAATTTATATTTCTCTTCTATTTTAACAGACTTGTGCAGGTGCTGTCATCCTGACGGACATTATATTTTGGTGTGTTATAGTCCCTTTTTTATCAAATTCGCACCTTGGCCTCAATGTGGTGAGAGTCCTCCGATGAACTGGTTTTAGCTCATTTTGGTGCTTGAAATCTTTAATTTATTGGAAGTTTTGTCGGGTTTAGTTCTCTATATGTTAAGCTTCTAGTTTTCTAAGATCAATGAACTGTCTGTCTGTACATTGTTGGTACTGGTCTGATCATACAATCCCTAGGAAATACATGGAGCAAAATCATTACGTGCTTCAATCCTCTGGTGGAATTATTACTTACTTTTTGATGTGCTCGTGTTTTGCAGTTGATGGGCTGCATGCATTCTCTGAATGCTGTATTTCTTGTGATAGATACCGCTCTCAATAGCCTTGTAAGTATTGCACTGCTAGAAGTGGAATTCCTTTTGTGTGACTTTACATGGATTCTACGGCATCAATTTACATCAAAGCCATCACTGTATTTTCTTTACATTGAAAGAAATTTCATAATCATCTATGAATATCTAGATACAATAGATAACACGTTCCCTTGGAGAAAAATGAATCCGTTCAGGAGAGCATGGCATTGTTAACAAACCAGTCTACAAATCCGTTAGCATTTCTACTAATGAGCCTAAACACAGTTAGAAAGCCTGGAAACCATTTGCTTGATGTCATCAGCCTAGAACCCATTTGTTTGATATCATCCACAATTGAAGGAAACTTCCCAATCTGGAATCATATTGATCTCTGAGACTGCATTGACAGCTTGTGAGGAGTCCGATTCTTTGTCAAAAGAGGCCACTAGATATCTATGAGATAATTCAGCTGCTTATTTGATTGCTAAAACCTTCTTCAGCATGATAAAACTGCAGAGACACTTGTAAACACTTGCGTAGTTCATAGGAAATCCTACTTATTATCGCATTGCTGAATTCCCTAGAAAGGAAACAACACAGTTCAATTTGAATCCTTAAAGCTCAGAGGAATCTGTCTTGGAGCAGTGAACGAGTTTCTGTGTACAAAAGTGCTTTAAATTTGAACAAATCCTCTCCATCCATCTGCTGACCTTGAGCTTAATCGTTTTTTCCTTCAAGAGCCAAGCTGTTTATTGCTTTCCACATGTCTGGGCAGAAATGGCACATGGGAGCAACGAATCCCTTTGTATGTCCAGCGCTTAGATTGCTTTGAATCTTCCACCTTCAGTGTCTGAAACTAGTGAAATCAATTCTGTTTAGGCAGTACCTGAGATTACTAGAGAACCAGGTGTGAGTGCAAAAGACTCTTATTTCTTGTGACATTTGACAGAGAGGAGGAGCCTCCACCAAACTTGTTCGTGTAAATTTATTGACTAGGGAACAATATGCAATCCTTCACAGCCTTCACGTGAAATTCCCAATTTTTGCAAGTGAAAAATATAACTGCTTTGATAGATAGGAGAGGGTAATGACTTGATGGCTTGGTGCCTTTGCCACCCAATACGTTTATCTTTTGCTGTAAAGCAGACATCTTTGGATCACCTCTGTGGCGATTCACCTTTTGTCTTGGTTTTTCTTTCAGCCATTTCCTTGGTTCCGCCTTGCATATTTTGTTCAGTGGAGCTGCCTCTATGTCATTTTCCAGTGGGTTATTCATGCATGTGGTTTTACGTGGTAAGCATAATGTCTTGTTTTTGTCTTCTTTTCCAATCACTAGATAAAAAGACATGCTCTCTCTTTATTTTTATTCTGGTTCAAGTACTGGTAACATTTTTGTGCATCTTTCTTAGGTGGCCATATCCATTCCTCGAGCTCAACACACCTTGGGCTCCTCTATGGTATATGTTCATCTCACTTTTATCTGTTTTATTTGAACTTTGAATTTTATCATATTTAATTAAAGAAACTAATGATTTTCCACATTGTACAGGTATTTTGCGATGGCTGCAATTCACATTCCTTGTTATGGGATATATGCACTGATTTTTAAAGCAAAAAATTCATTTTTTCCAAGATTGTTCCCTCGTGCTTTTGTGAGATCATACTAGCTGTTAAAGGTGATCACAATTTTGGTGGTATGTCTGTGTAAGAAGAGGGAACACTCGTCCATTCCCTCAAAAAATTGTGTTTCAAGTACAATTTACAATTGGATGAATGATTATTTGTGTCCTGAAATGAAGCTCTACCTGCCACTGTTCCCAGGTCTCTAATCTTTGTTCTTTTTTACTCGGAAGGATCTGTAAATGAGCTACAGTATGAAAAATGAAAAATGCCAGGATTTCCCAAGCTTTTGCCCCAGAAACAGATCTGTTAGACTATCTAAGCCTTGATATGAGGTGGAGCAATGAAGATGAGATGACTCTATTTATTATTATCATTGCCTGACGTTTTAATCAACCAGGCTGCCGATACAAGTATATGGAGATCAAAGGGTGAAAATGAAGAGCGTCATGCTTGCAAAGAAACATGGAGGGCAATTTTGCAAAAGCCATAGGGATTATCAAGCCAACTTTCATGAACATAAGCTAAATCTCAATATGGATAACGATTTGTAAATCTCAAGAAAAAATGAGGTGGAGCAATGCAGATGGCTGTCTCCTAATTATGACAAAGTTAAAAAGGAATTAAAATAATCATAAAAATGAAATGGGAGGCAACATGCATTATTTGTCCTCAAAGTGAATGAACGGTTAGACGGGAGATTGTTTTTTAAAATATTTTTAATTTAAAAAAATATTAAAATTATTTAAAAATATATATAAAAAATTAGTTTAAAATAAAAATATTTTTTAAAACAAAAGTTTCTATATATAAGATAAATAAAGAAAAAAATCTCCGTTCGTATAAAGAATTTAAAGAATAAAAGGCTTATCTTTTAAGATAAAAAAAATATTTGTGGTTATAATAAATTAAAATAATAATAATAATAATAATAATGACACCTTCCTTTCTATCTGCATGGGTTGAGATTCTTGCCTATTACAATTCAAACCCCCTTCCCAGGGAAAAAAGAGAAAAGCCATCATCCATGTCCCTGCAAAAAACAAATAGCTCTGAGGCTAAAAACGTACTTTCACGCCACTAAACCAAAAACCCTAATATCACCATCATCCTCCTCAAATACCCCTCCGTCGTACACGCCACCAGCTGAAACCATCTCTTCCCATTCTCTGCTCTGCATCTACAAGCGAAGATGCAGATCTTCGTGAAAACCTTGACGGGTAAGACAATAACCCTCGAGGTTGAGTCCTCAGACACGATCGACAATGTCAAAGCCAAGATTCAAGACAAGGAGGGCATCCCGCCAGACCAACAGCGTCTCATTTTCGCTGGAAAACAGCTCGAAGATGGCCGCACGCTCGCTGACTACAACATTCAGAAGGAGTCCACTCTCCACTTGGTGCTTCGGTTGAGGGGTGGTGCCAAGAAGAGAAAGAAGAAGACCTACACCAAGCCCAAGAAGATCAAGCACAAGAAGAAGAAGGTCAAGCTCGCTGTCCTCCAGTTCTATAAGGTTGATGATAGCGGCAAAGTCCAGAGATTGAGGAAGGAGTGCCCTAATGCTGAGTGCGGTGCTGGGACTTTCATGGCGAATCATTTTGATAGGCACTACTGTGGCAAGTGTGGGCTTACCTATGTTTACCAGAAGGCTGGTGGTGATTAAACTCATTAGAATGGTTCTTTAGCTTCTTTTTTTGCTTTGAAGTATTGAAGAAGAGTTTTGGCCAATTTCTCTATTTAGAACATGTTTGATGTTGAACTCAACAGTTATGTTTTTTTGGCATTGTTAACTTGGAGTTTAATTAATGGTTAACTAGCTGTTTGTGTTCTATGGGTTTTCTTAGTTATGTTCGTGGTTGTTTGATCTCCTTATTTATGTGATTCGTTTGAGAAAAGGGAGAGTCCCATGGGAGGTGCCGATTTGTTAGGTTAAATCGAATGGAAGTGCATGTTTTTGAGCTCTTCAAAATTTGAAGGTTTTTTGAGTGATCATGATGAACTCTGTTTCACTCTGAAAAGGCAACCAAAATAAAAGGCGAAATAATTTGGGGTTTGACAACGAGTCACTGAGCTTGCTTGGTGGCTCTGTTTTCCAAGGGGTTGGTTCTATTATTTACACTCTGATTCTTTCCTTTTTTTCCCCTGTTGTTCATGGGATGTATTAGGTTAATTGAACAGAACAAGGAATTGAAAAGCATGAATGGCAAAAGCTTTCGTTAATGCTTGCTCTGTGTGATCATTTCAAGTTCCTGTAATGATTATCTAGTTGTGTACTCTTACCAGCAACCTTATACATGAGCAGCAACCTTGTATCTGCATATCTGTAAGTGGGTTTTCGAACTGCTAGCAGATTTCCATGTGGCTATGGCCTCCAGCTATGGAAGCATAAATGGCAAAAGCTTTCTTTAATGCTTGTTCTATGTAGCATTTCAAGTTCCTATATTCTTACCAGCATTTTACACCTTATACATACACAGCAACCCTTGTATCTGCAAATGGGTTTTCGAACTGCTAGCAGATTCCACACGGCAATGATGTTGGTTTGCACTAATGAATAATCAGTCTGCTTAATGCAATGGGAAAAATAGGATTGAAAGGATAACCAGTCTACTTACTCGAGGGAGGAGATCATTTCTCTGGAATAAGGTTGGCGGCAAGGGATTAAGTGGCCGTTTGCTATTGTGTTCCAAACAGCGGTTCAAGAAAATAAGTTGTTTTCATGTTTGGCTATCTTTTAATTACAACCGGAGTTTACATGCGACCCATATTTTAATGACTACAAACCATGGATTTCAAAAAGCAATACCAAGCTGCTTTCTAGGGCAAAAACTAAACAATTTTACCGTTGAAAATTTATGCCAAATTAAACCTTGGATCTTATGTGCACTCAGCAATTGAAGGATATAGTGGTGATCGTCCTTAACGCCCAAATCATTCAACCCCGCCAGATTTTCTTTCTTTCTCTCCCTTTTCCATTAGTGTATAGAGATTCAACAATCGATCCGTGAGCAGGGGTTAAAACTAGTGTATTTCCAGGCTTTGTGTGGGAGAGCAGAATGAAACTCGATGAAGTAGAGGTGGGTGTGTTTCCAGACTTGGAAATCTGATAGCTTTGATAGTTCAATTCAGATTGCCAAGGGGAAAAATACATATCTTTTTTAATGATTTTAATATTTATAAAATTATGAATTATAAAATTATGATTATATATATATATATATATATATATATATATATATATATTTATAATTAATCACTTGAAATTTCTTTTTATTGATCTCAAACTCAATTATATTTTTAACTAAATAATTCAAAAATTATTTTGAATCATAACTAAATTATTATTTTTTTAAATCTTAACCATAAAAATAAAAATAATATCAAAGATACTCTAATACAATACAGAGAAATAGGGTGGAATGAGATTTAAGGAAACATTGAGTGTGCAGGCATGAGATTTTAAGCAACATTTTACCCGGCATAGAATTCTGTTCCAAGATTGAGAACACCCACCTAGGATTTCGATTTCAAGAGCCTAGGATTTCAAGCTTTGATTTTGTCAACTATGCTGAAGCGTGTAAAACTGGATTAACAATCCACATCAAGCCTTGATATAGAAGTCAAAGCGAAAAGGTTGAACTAGTAAATGTCTGGAGCTCGGAGCTCACTTTTTTCTTAAATAAAAATCCCTCTGCCCGGAAGGTCAAAGAATATGAGCGCTCCGCTCTCCTGTGCCATTACTTCATTTTTAGGGCAATAAATACTTTGCATTTCAGACAAACGATCTCGATTCGGGTCAACATTGCTTTTTATTAGAATTATAATATATAAATTAGTTTAGAATTAAAGGGCTTTGATCGCTAATACGATGATAATTTTAGTTTTATATAGTTTATAACATTAGTTGAAATATATGTATATATAAAATAAAATAAAATAAAATAGAAACCTTGCTAGGTTCAATGTATACATCTGGAATAGTGGAAGAGTAGACCAGTTGAAGAGATCAACGTTGAGGAATCGAATGATGTCCTTTCATAGACCCACACACTCGAAGCTTTTCCGTGCTCTTCGGCAGGCTGGGCTCAATAATTGCATGTAATTTAAAAAATAAATTGTTTATAATGCTAGCCACATGTTGTAAAATAACACAAGGGTGCATATCTGGGAGCTCTACAAATAATTTTGTATTTAATTATATAGTAATGAAGTTATTTCTTGTAAGAAAATCTTTTGAAAAAACACTTGGAAAAAAAGAGCAAGAATCTGTCCATATTTGATCGATTTCTAATGAATATTGTTTTTCTATGATCGTACGAGAATAGTTGAGATTGATTTTGAAAGTGTTTTTTATTTTAAAATATATTAAAAAAATATTTTATTTTAAAAAAATCTTTTTGACATCATCATGTTAAAATAATCTAAAAACATTGAAAAAATAATTTAATATAAAAATATTTTTTGAAAAATACTTTTTAAACATGGTGTCAAATAAAATAACATATCAGTTCAAATCACCTCGCATCTTTGTTGTTCACTTTTACATTATATAGTAAATTAACATCTTACTCCAAAATCATCTTCTAAATGAAAACATTTGTTTTCTTTTAACGTGTGAAAATTTATTTTGACCTATGTTTGGAATTGTTTTTTATATTTAGTGTTAAAATATATTATCATGAGTGACCCTGAGACGGGTCAAGTGACCCCATAAAACCTTAATTAGAGTGTGAATGAAGAACTTTTGACCTATTTTAAACATAATTTAATGATTGAGTTTCTAATCTAATTTTTTCATTCATCATTCTTTATTCATAAACTAAAAATTGAGTTTTACTATCAAACCTGTTCCAAAATCAATGCCATTGATTTTGGTAGTTTTTTTCTTTAATAAAAACATGCCTGGAGTCGTTTGGACAAATTTTCACAACAATAAACCATCTACTAGGCTGTCCAGTAATAAGAACTTGAGACTAAAAGATTTTTTTTCCATGTATTATTAAGTTCACGTTTTGTAATTGCTGATATGATCGTTACTGGAGGCTTATATAGTCGTTAATTTCAGGACACGTGAGATTAATCGAGGTATATACAAGTTGACCTAAACACCCATGTTAAAAAAAACACATGAAACATTTTTATCATATTTTAAGATGATATTTATCTTTTCTTTTCTTTAGTATAATAACTCCCACCTAGAACTCTAAATACTAATTAAGATTCTTTATTGCCATAAGATTAAGTAACAACTCTTCATCTACTCTTATCTTAAGTTTGTTGAGCTGTCACTTGCAACCACTGATATTTAAATAAAAATATAATGTTTATTTCATTGTTTTTATACGAGTTTTTTGCATTGTTTATATATATATATATATATATATATATATATATATATATATATATATATATATATATATATTCATTCAAGTGCGTAAAAATAATCAATTCATGATTTATTTATTTTTATTTAAACTTACTTTCATGATCATAATAAGTTTTTATTTAAAAAACAATATTTATTATTAAATAAACATGTTTTTTTCAAAACATAAAAAGAAATGCATGGATAAGAAAATGGTGTTTTCTATTAGAAAAATTAGTTTGTTGCTCTTTAATTCGCGTCATTAGAATTTTAACAGATATTTTTTTATTTTTCATTATTTGCTCTTTAATAAACCATGCTACTAATTAAAAAGATATGTTGTTTTTTTTTTAAAAAAAAAAGAACGAGAGAATACAGTTTTGACTAAATTTGTTTCAATAGAATTTAAATCATTGCATTTTTTGTGAATATCTATTTCAATTTTTATATAATTAAATAAAAGTATTTTTTAAAAAATATTACGTGTCATAAGGCAATCCTGTCAAACCCACGAGATCGAGATAATATTTTTTTTAAAAATATATATAGAAAAAAATATTAAAACCAGCTCTCAAATAAAAATAGTATGTAACCCAGTAAAAAAATGGTAAAAATTAGAAACTATAATTCTCATAACAAATACTACTAAAAGATAAATAAAAAAACTTAACCTATTAAATGTTTAAAATTAGAAACTATAATTCTCATTAATTAAAAGTTCAGGCAGCATGTCAAGCCAGAGAGTGATCCCTTGTTTTTTTTTTTGAGATATTTAAAGGATTAAAAAAAGGAGATCCAATAAATTATCTATATCCAAAATCAATACTTTCTTTAACTAGTAAATATTCCAAAATAAAAAAAATACTTTTTATTTGAAATTAAGATTTTTTAAAATTATTTTGATTTATTAATATTAGAATTAAATTATTATTATTTTAATAAATTCAAAAATAAAGAAAATATTTCAAAAAATAGTTATTACTTTACTTTAATAACACTATGTTTTAAGTGATCGGTGAGTGTGGGCGGTTGGAGTTGATGTGTTTTGGAGCGTGCTAATTGAATTGTAGAGTGAAATGATTGATTTGGCTGCCCTTTAATGATTGGAAACGAAAGGTTTAGGGGGTGTTTGGGAAGCCATCCAAAAGCGTTTTTGGGTGTTTTTGGTCTATTTTTTTTATCATTTTAATATATTTCGGCACGAAACATACTTTCAAAAGCTACAGCAACAGCTCTCCCAAACACCCTCTTAATCTTTATGTCAAGTGGTAAGTTTGCTATAGAATAATGGGGTTTTTGTTTTATGATTTGCTCATAACATTAAAATTCAAAAAATAAAATAAGAGTTATATTAATATTTTTTTAATAAAATACTATTAATAAGAATAATATTTATTTTTGTCATTTAAAGTATAAAAGGTGTTACCAGAACACCATGCGCTTGTTCATCATTTTATATTTGAATGTGGATATGTTGTTCAATTTTTTTCCTTCTCAATATGATACATAACCTTTTTTATATGATTGTATTTTTTGAGTTCAAATCCAGAAAAAATGGAATTAAATTTGTTGACTACAGATAAATTAAAAGACGGGGAACAAAGTAAAAAAAAAGGTCATTCAGTTTCAAAAATTAATTCCATCCGCTGTTGTTAAAATCGCGTTTTGACTTCTAAAATTATACGATTTTACGAGTTAAGATAACAAAACTTGTTGAATCAGGTAGACAAATTAGACTCCATTAAAATTGAATAAAACCCATATAAATCGAATCGGATCAGTCCGAGTTTATAATCTCATCTTCCACCGCCCCCTGTGACCCCGCCCCGCCCCCCATCTCTCTTTTTGCCCCATGCCAGGACTTGTTTTAAAAATAAAAAATTTAGTATTTTTAAATGCTAACATATTTTAATTATTTTATAATATATTTTTAATTTATTTAAATCATGTATTTTAAATATTAAAGTTTTATGCCTATAATTGTATTTGAAAATATTTTATTTATAATTTTTCTACATGCACAATTTTAGCTGTAATTTTATGATTTTTATATGGTAAAATTTCATGTATGATTTTACGATTCTGATTTTATAATTTGAATTCAAAAACTACTCCCGTTTCATGTCAAAATCATGATTTTGACAGCCATGATTCTAGCCCTCGATATTTTTTCCAATTTAATTTTGATATAAGGAATTATTTTTATTATTTTTCAGTATTTGCTTTAAGAGAAGAGAGAAAGAGGTAGTTTTTACAAAGATGTCTAGACTATTTTTAGATGTTTTTGTGTTAAAAACAATTGGGGACTGGGTTTTCAGTAAAAAAAAACCTTCAATCATGATTTTCAACCACCATATTTACTCGATAAGCTATTTAATTTGATTTTTTTCAAAGAGGAATTGGGACAGACAACATATCCTTCATCCCATTTACAATAAAAAAAATATTAAAAGTCAAAGCGTGCGAGCCCTTACATTATGTATTAGAAAACACCTTTAAAACTTTTTATTGATTTGTTTTTAAATTAGCATTAATTCTCTCTTTTATTTTGTTTTCATACCTTCTTTTCAAATGATGATTGTTTTTAGTTATTTTGTATGTATTTGACTCTAAAAAAAATATAATTTTTTTATATAAATAAAATATATTTATTTTTTAGTAATATTTATAATATGTGTAGCCTTGTGTGTGTGCGTATCTAATTTTTTATTATCATTTGATTGATTAAAAAATTAAATTAAGTAGACAAAGTCATTCAACATGGATAGGTCAAAGACCAATGTTGCAATATCAAATATTTTGACTCATTAATATCCATTAGTTTTTATATTTTTGTCTTCGTTTGTCATCAATGAATATTTTTTTTAACATATATAATTATTAATTGATTTAATTATATACTTGCACAAACTTTTCAATCTATACTTTTAATATTTTTATATACAAATACACATTAAAATCACCTACATATATGTTTTTTTTTAAGAATAAATATGCTTGAGTCGCTTCATAAAAAGAAATAACTTCAACACGCCATCATTTCACATCATTAACTTTACTTCCATAACGTAACCTTGTTGAAAGTAGCACAATTCAACTAGTCGTGAAAATCTTGAAATAAATAAATAAAAGGGTTGCCATGTTAATTACATGTTTATTATTCTGTTTTAAAAATATTTTTTTTAAATATCATTATAATATTTTTATAAAAAAACACTTTAAAAAATAATCTCAACAATATTTCCAAATATACTCTACAAATAAGGCAACTTTGAGAAAAATAAAATAGGATAGCTATGTTTTCGTGACTAAATACATATTGAAAAGGATGTATGACAAACAACCGGTCAAACAAAATTGTTCGAAATGGCAAGCAATATCTTGGTCTGACGGTCATAAGATGACTTATTTTCCTCTCACCTTATATTCGAGTCCTATTATGCATGTTTATTATTTTTATAGTGTCTTACTTGCTTATTAAATTTATAAGATATTTAGTAGATTCGAGAATTAGTTGTGATATACGCAAGCTGATTAGGACATCTTGGTTATAAAAAAATTTGTTCAAAATATAACTATACAGTAGATGATTTAATAATATAAGCTCAAATTTAGGAGTTTGCTCCCCATGCGGTCTTAAATTTAAGTCTTATGATTATTAATATAATAATCACTGAAAATTTATATAATAATTAACTTTAAATTACAAGAAAAAAAAATCGAAATCCACGAGTAAAATGAATTAAGTATCTATGTTGATCTAATATATGTTGAAACTGTATGTCGTGCACGTGTCTAGCTAACACTTATAATGACATAAATATCCCTGGGGTGGTCGTGCTGTGATCGTTCTCTCCCGGTAATTTGGAATTTTGCGAAATATATTATTATATGATATCCCATGCATCGATGACCGAATTTTATTGACTATCTCTCGTCTGAAAATCACCCCTCCCCCACCCTAAACCTTATATATCTTTGGAAAATAAATAATAAAAAGAATATCCCTTCGCCCCACCTTTACATTATATATTTCTGGGAAAATAAATAAATAAATAAATAAATATCCCTTTACTTTCACGCCGGTTGTGTTTTTGTATTTTTCGAGCCAGTTTGCTGCAGAGTAGGTGCCTCATGGGTGGGTGGCGGCAGCTCATACGATAGAGCCATTTTCAATATAAGAGGCATTTCTTGCATTTTATTATAAAAATATTAAATTGAAAAACATGAACTAAAAACTATATTATAAAAATTATTAAGGAAAAAAGAAATTGTAAAATGCATCCGTGTGTTGTCTTTGCATCATTATCGGATCGAGGAATTTAGAGGATAACATCGAGAAATAGACAGCCACCTCAGTTTCAACTTTCATGAAAAGAACATCATTATTTACTGAATATACAACAAAAATCGTTCGACCTGGCTTTCCTGTTTCTCTATAAAGTTTAAACAGCTCCAGAGCACTGATTGCTCTCCTTTCCTGTTGACTCTTTATCCATGGCTACCAGGAAGATATCAACTTTGCTCTCTCGCTCTTTCTCTTCTGCTGCTCCTTGTTTCTTTTCAAGAGGTGGATTGATCGCGATCTAAAGACTCGGCCCTTTTTTTGTTTTTTTTTTCTCTCCTTCTTTACTGTACCAAACAAACAGGAATGGTTTGACATTAGTTTTGGTTGCGCTAAATTATTTCAGGGAGGAGTGTTGCTGGCCAGAGCAGATTAATCTGTAGATATAACAGTACTTTGGTTGCTGTTGAGGAGCCAATCATCCCACCAGTCTCTGTTAAACACACTCAGCTCTTGATCAATGGGCAATTCGTGGATGCAGCATCAGGTGTGTACTTTTCTTCTATCATTTATTTCCTAGGATTTTTATTTGAAGATCAGTTGCTCTGCATTCTTTTCTGTAGAGTAGCAATTGTTCACTTGTTGCTAGGAGTACGGTGATTTCCTTTTTTAGATCACTTGTTGTCGCTGTTCTCCTTTCTCATTTTTTTTTTTTTTTGGGTGTGGACCACCGGGTGTTAGGATGCGCTGAGGTATAGGTAGCCTCGTATTAAAGGTGACCCAGTGTTTGTTTCCTTCCAGCTAGGTTATTAGCACCCGTTTTGTTGATGGACACATTGATGTAGAAATTTAAGAGGGATCCGGGAATAGATTTCTGAGAGCATGATTTATTATTTTTCAAAGGGGATCCAACGATTCTTGGATTTGACAGCGGAGGTAGTCCCCCCTGAATTACAACATTTGTGACCGCCAACAGGAAATTCCAAGTTTTAACTGTTGGGGTGTCCTTGAGGACTTAGTAGTTTATTTGTCCATAAATTTAGACGCCGCAAGCTCTTTACTCTTTTATATATATATATATGTCCTGAGAGCATCTGTTGAACTTTCTGCATGGGATGTTCTTTGCCTACAGGGAAGACGTTTCCGACTTTGGATCCGAGGACAGGGGAAGTGATTGCTCATATTGCTGAAGGTGATGTTGAAGATGTGAACAGAGCGGTCTCTGCTGCCCGCAAGGCTTTTGATGAAGGACCGTGGCCAAGGATGACAGCTTATGTAACTACTGCTCCTCTTACATTTTGACTTTTACTGGAGTAGTTGTTTTGCTGTTTAGGGGAAAAAAAGATCTTTGGGTTGAGAATTTTCCTTGTTGTGTTTCAGGAAAGGTCAAGGATCATTTTGCGTTTTGCTGATTTGCTTGAACAGCATACTGATGAAATTGCAGCTCTTGAAACGTGGGATAATGGCAAACCATATGAGCAAGCTGCTAAAACTGAAATACCAATGACTGTGCGTCTATTTAGATACTATGCTGGTGGGTGAAGTTGAAATAAAGAGATTCTATTTTAGTACTAGTGTATGCTTGAAACTTTTCTCACATTCTGCCCACAGACATTTTCTTTCTTTCTTTCCTTCTTTCTTTCTTTTTGGAATTCCTAATTAAATATTTTTCTCCTCCAAATTTACCAGGCTGGGCAGATAAAATCCATGGTCTCACGGTTCCTGCTGATGGGCCATATCATGTACAAACCTTGCACGAACCAATAGGTGTAGCAGGTCAGATTATTCCATGGAATTTTCCAATGCTCATGTTTTCTTGGAAGGTTGGGCCAGCATTAGCATGTGGAAACACTGTTGTTATAAAGACAGCAGAGCAGACCCCATTATCTGCTGTGTATGCAGCCAAGCTATTTCATGAGGTAGTTTTGAACATAATATATGTTCACATCTTGCATTCACTAAATTTCTGCACAATTCTTGATAAATAGTTTTCTCAGTGTTGACATTATTCCAAATGATTGAGAGTTTTACTACAAGTCATGCCAACCATCTATGCCACATATGCGCTTTCTCACTTGTGCATTATGTAAAATCTGGGCAGCAATTGTTTAGGCACATGTATTTTCTATCTGTGTTTCTGATCAGTTAATCCTTCTGATAGGCTGGACTTCCAGATGGTGTTCTGAATGTGGTTTCTGGTTTTGGTCCAACTGCTGGTGCTGCTCTTGCTAGCCATATGGAAGTGGATAAGGTATATGCAGCCTTAAACATTTTTACCTTTTCCTTTATAGTGATAAGCATCCTCACTGTAGACATGTATTGAACTTGCAGAACTTGAACCTCAAGGTTTAAAATTTGTTGTGTGTTAGTTCTCTAAGCGGTCATGACTTGAGATCAAAGGCAGGCACCGATCATTTCAAATAGTATAAATATATTCCCATGGATCCTCTCCATTATCGATCAGTGATTTTAGAACTGCATGGTGAATGCACGCTAATATTTGGTTCAGCTGGTCCTTGTACATAATGCTTGAGGGGTTTTGGTTTCCCAAAGAACTTTTGAATTCTAGCTGTGGAAATAGATTTTACTGCCCAGGGTTACGGAGTTTGAGAGCAGTTGTTTCTGCCTGGTAGTTTTTTTTCATCAGTAGAAATCTTATAAATCACGGTAGTTATTTGAATTGGTCTGCTAAAGTGGTAAATCACTTCAAAAGATATATAGCTTAAAGCATGCTTGATATTTAAAATTTGCTTTTAGAAATTTGAAATATAGTGGCTGTTATTATCGTTGATGGACACGCCTCTGAAGATAGAGGATGTAACATCTGCATAGTTTGTAAAAGGATACTAGTGCGCTGCCCTATTTGAAGTATCAGTAGTAGGAGGCACTTATTTAGAAGCTTATGTTTGAAACATGATTTCCATTTTCTCCTAATCTGCAATCTCTTTCCAGCTTGCATTTACAGGATCAACTGATACCGGGAAGATTGTACTTGAGTTAGCATCAAAAAGCAATCTTAAACCAGTAACTTTGGAGCTTGGAGGGAAATCACCGTTCATTGTCTGTGAGGATGCTGACGTCGATCAGGCTGTAGAGCTTTCTCACTCTGCTGTATTCTTTAATCAGGTATACTCCAGAAAGTTTTTTCTTAAAACTGCATGGCTTCTAGAAATAGCTAAATCAAATCGAATTGATTAAAATTGTATTAAAGAGAAAAAATACACCCGGTGGTTTCCGTGCTAGTTCAATTACTTTATGAATCGCACTTTTGTGCACTTTGCAGGGCCAATGCTGCTGTGCTGGTTCTCGTACATTTGTGCATGAGCATGTGTACAATGAGTTTGTGGAGAAAGCAAGGGCACGTGCCATGAATCGTTCTGTTGGTGATCCATTCAAAGTGGGAATTGAGCAAGGTCCTCAGGTAAATTAGCAACTCATCATTTAAGAATCCACACATGAGGTGGTTTTCATACCGTGATTAATCCACAAACTTTACATTTGAAACTCGTCGAATCCATTATATGCACTAGCATCCCCAGGTATAGTTTTGCAAGTATGTCAAGTCATTAAAATTTCCTTCAAACTACAAAGAACAAATCAAAATGCATGAAAATGAAATTTTGGCATTCACCTTAGCAACTTTCCAATGGTTCTCTGTCAAGTGTTTCTGGTGCTACTACCTTCTATGGTTGTGCTGAAAGTGATCTACTTGAATGCTACAGGTTGATTCAGACCAATTTGAGAAGATTTTGAGGTGCATAAGGTCTGGTGTCGAGAGTGGAGCGGTCCTTGAAACGGGAGGCGACAGATTTGGCTCAAATGGATATTATATCCAGCCCACTGTTTTCTCAAATGTGCAGGTATATTTCTTCTCTGGCAACCATTTTACGTCCTAGATTGGAAATTGACTGTGAATCTAATACGATCACTGAATATATCAGGATGAAATGTCGATAGCGAAGGAGGAGATATTTGGGCCAGTTCAGTCCATCTTGAAATTCAAGTGAGCAGCCATCCTCTTGTTTAGCTAGTTAAAAGGGTGCTATCCTTTAGTAGCACTAATATTTAAAACAATTGCAGGGACCTGGATGAAGTCATAAAAAGGTCCAACAACAGTCGCTACGGACTTGCTGCAGGGATTTTCACACATAACTTAGACACTGCCAACACCCTGTCACGTGCATTGAAGGTTGGAACAGTATGGATAAATTGCTATGACGTCTTCGATGCTGCAATTCCTTTTGGTGGATACAAGATGAGTGGAAATGGTAGAGAAAAAGGCATTTACAGTCTCAGCAACTACTTGCAAGTGAAGGCTGTCGTAACCGCACTCAAGAATCCATCCTGGCTATAGGTCCTTTTAACTCTATTCAAGTACTTCTTTTGCCTGGTTCGTTCTATATAATAAATCCGAGGTTGCGATAGCACTATTGTGAGATGATCATGATGATGGTGTCAAATGATATGATGATGATAAAATGGTCGCTTGTTTGTGGAGAATTTAGGACAGTTTTCTCTGTCGTGTTTCGTTTGCTTCTTTTAGATGAAAACCTTCATTTCACTTGGTAATATTGCCGTTCCTTTTTTCTTTCTTTGTTCATGTTTCAAGTTTAAGGAAAAATTTTGCATTATTGATGGGGCGGTGTTTGAAATGCTGAGATTTGACCCAGTTATATCGCAAGTCGATGGGCAAACGACAGATGACAGTTGATACGATACTTGTTATTCTCGTTTCGGCTGTACCGGTTAAAAAACAAGACAAAGATGAAATGTAATGGGTTTTGTTGCGGTCATATAATTATTTTTATGTTTAAATAATGAATAATTTTATAATATTAATTATATCTGATTATTATATTAAGATAAAATTTTATGAAAAGTTTTTTGATATATTTATAGATATTATGTTAAAATTTCAGAGCAATCAGAGAATGTAATGATCTTATGAAATTAATGATGATATTCTTGTAATATTATATATGTCTATAATTTTGTTTAAAAAAATTATTTTATTATATTATTTTTAGATTAAATTGTATAATTATAAATAATTTTATTTTTGAATTTGAATTAATATATATATATAAAACGATGCATTAAAACATTTTAAAACTAAAATATTTTATTTTAATTAAAAAAAATAAAACACGAAATTTTTAAATAGTATTGACAGCTCCATTTATACAAGTTACAACGCATATTGACAAAAATAAATAAGCCGCGTGAGAGATTCACCGTAGCTCAATATTATTGTTAATTATTATTTTGCCATTTGATTAAAAAAAGTTAAGCTTTTAATTTTTTTTTGTTTTTTTCCCTATTCATTTGTCATTAAACGATTATTTGAGGTACACAAATACTCCAAACAGCTAGAAAATGACAATCAATCCTTAAAATTTTAAAATACCCTTGAGTCTAATAATTAATTTTTAGCGTATTGAGAGCAAAAAGATAATTATATAATTACACTCTATAATAATCTGAATTTATTGATATAATTTTACTTTTTTTGTTAATATTTTTTTATTATATTAAAGTAATTTTATTTGTATTTGTATTTACATTATATTTTATTGAATTAAATAAAAAAATTCTGTAAATACAATCAAATAAATATCTTATTTTGTAGAATTAAATATCTTGATATACAATAATTTAATTATCTACAATAATTTAGTTATCTACAATATTTTTTTCTTATTTATTTACTTGAATAATTGATAGTTTATTTAATTAGATGTTTACATATATTTTTTTATCTAAATTTTAATTTCTTTATAATAACAAACAAATCTAAATATTCTACATATTTGAAGAAAAAAAATTATGATCCGAATTCAAATATATAAAACCCAAATTCTCTTAAAGGCGAAGTCTGAAGTCTGAACTCGAAGGCGAGGCAGCAGCAGCAACAATGGAGGAGAACCGCTGCAAGTTCTGGCTTCCCAAAAAGAACCGATTTTGTGCTAACTCCCCTCTAAACGATTCCCAGTAAGTGTACTCTCATCCTCCTGTCTCTTCTGTTTTTTTCTCTCCCGTTCTTTGTCTAATTTTTTAACGGGTAATTTTCACTGAACTGTTTGCAAGGTTCTGCGGCAACCACAAACCGAGGTCCATTGAACAGTGGATCCCATGCCCCATCGACCCTTCTCAGTAATTTCCCATCTTTGATTTTTGCGCTTTCAATTATTTATTTATTTCGGGATTTCATTTTTTTATGGCTTTTCTTGCTTTTGATAGTTCTGTTCTAAAAGAAAATCTTGGAAGCCATGTTAAGAGATGCCCTTTATTGAAACAAGCTCAATCCTTGTCTCTTCAACCATTTTATCAAAAGGGCATTAATGCTGGCAATGGAGAAGAAGAAGATAATGTTAGCTCTGAGATGAAGAGGAGTGCTCTTTATAGCATGACTGTGGCTCAATTTTGCAAACTTATTGACAAGATTGAATCTGTTCATGCTTCGACATGTAAAGATATCTTGGAATCATATAAAGTGCCAGAAGCTTGTAATATGTGGATTAAAAGAGAAGTGGATAGGTATATATGTGATGTTAAGATGAAGATTGTTGTTTGATTAGATGATAATTGGTTGGTTCTGTAAAATGAGTTGCTTGTTGGGCAGGAAATTACCATTTCAAGAGAAACATGTAGCCCAACAAGCGTCGATTCTTGGGAATTTGGAGGACTTTGGGGTGATAAAGAGTTCAGTAGGAAGTAAAGAGGCTGACAATCAGGGGTTTTGTAGTGATCATAGCAACTTTGTTCACGCAGTCGTTGAATTTGGAGCAGGGAGAGGGTACTTGACACAGATGCTGGCAGACTGTTATGGATTTGACACGGTGTTTCTGGTTGAGCGCAAGTCATACAAACTTAAGGTTAGTTGTGTTGAATTCTGCATTGCATTGTTTATGAGAAGGAGTATCTATTGGAATCGAATGAAATTCAACTCGGAGATGTTATGTGCTCTTTCCACCTTAATTGATCTGTAATTTATGTATTGCTTGTGTTTACATGCTATGGCTACTTCTAGGCTGATCGATCTTTGCGGCAGAAGGAGAGCTTGATATTAGAGCGTTTGAGGATTGATAGTAAGGTTTTTCAAAATCCTTTTCTTTGGAATGGTATTTGAATTTCCATATCTATATCTTTAGTTCTATCTCTCTCCCCTTCTCCAACTTAAGTCTGGAGTTGGTGCTAAACATAACCTCAATTACTCTCTCTTGTTGGAGCATTCAGTTAGCCTCTTAAAAGCATTTGGCATGGTTTTCATGCCTTTATTTCCTACCTCAGTCCTTCAAAGTTAAGATTAGATGCTGGCAGGTGGCTCAATTTCAGAGCTCTCTTGAGTGCATTGTTTTTCCTTGACCTTGCCTTCATAGTGTGCTTATGAGAGGTGATTTTAAGGGGGGCATATAACAAATTGTTGCTGCCTTTTATTGCTCTGTTTCTGTACTCTTCCAAGTTGCAGTTAAACAAGGTCTTGCAGTTTTCAGCATTATTTTATTGTGCATATTATATCGAGTCTTAACTTCTAACATTCCATGCCACAGCATTAATTTTCTACAACTTTATAGCTAGCTCATTTCTCTCAACTAAGTGCATAAACAGGTTTGTCCCAGCTTCAAATACAGGGCTCAGCTTATAAATTTAACCATGTATTTCCTCTTAATTTTGGGTGATATCAACGGTAGTCTCAAGCATTAATGACAAAATATGTATATTCATACACGATGCCTGTTCTTGTTTGTCTTTTATTTTTCAATTCATAGGCATGCTTGCCTCCTGTAAGGTATTAGTGAAAAAATGGTATTAACACTACCTTCTATCTGATCTCTCTGCTAGAAAAAAGCTCTGCAAACTCATGAGTTCTAACACTACCAAATTCCACCTTTTCAGTTGAGGACTTAAACTTGAATGCTGTTGCGTCTTTAAGGGGAATCCCTTATTTGGCTATTGGTAAACATCTCTGTGGGCCAGCAACTGGTGAGCAATATGTTTTAAAATACCTTTTTTCCTGAACAGTAGTTCAGACTCTGAAGTAATTTTTTGGCATTTTAGATCATTATTTCTCAGTTCTGGCAGATTGTTCCATTGAATATCTTCCTCTGCTGTTTTGTTTTAATACTTGCGCTGCAGATTTGACACTGAGATGTTGCCTGTCTGAGCATTGTAATCAAGGTAGTTTGCAAGATTGCAGGGGCAAAGCTAACCTTAAAGGCCTTGCTATAGCAACATGCTGCCATCATCTTTGTCAGTGGAAACATTACACAAGTAATCAACACGTCTTACCCTGCACATTCTTACATGCACTACTAGAACACGTATATTCTTCTATTTATGAGATCTCAATGTAACTTTTACTTCCTTGCAGACAGAAGGTTCATGTCCGATTTGGGGATCACCAAGGGACAATTTCATGCAATCACATGGTTTACCTCCTGGGCAGTAGATGCTGACCATGGTTCAGATCTTTCTGATATTACTGATTGCAGTTTGCATTCACAATCCATGTAATCATTTGAACTTTTTATGTTATATTTCTCCTCCCCCCTATCTTTTGACACCTGAATAAGGTGCATTTATGATCGTGATTTCCAATTCTCTTCACACAAATGGTTTTGCCATTCATCTCTTCTGTTCACATATTTAGTATTTTGGTTCTTAATTTTTCTCAGTTATTACAGCGAAGAGAAACAATGCTCTGAGGACGTACATGGGGTTGAAGATGTTGTGAGGAATATGAAACCAGTTGAAAGGGCAATGTTGGGTTTTAAGTGCAAGCAGATCATCGACGTGGGAAGGATGATGTGGGCAAAAGAACATGGATTAGACACACAGTTTGTGAAGTATGTCCCTTCAAGCATCTCTCCAGAAAACCATTTATTGCTTGCCAGACATGCCAAGTGCTTGTAAGATGCACATCATTTACTTCAAGGTTTGGGTTGTAACCATCAAAATCTCTTGCCCATTATATGTATAACCTTCTCTATTTCCATCTAGATGGACATGGAAAGGAATGTTATACAAATTTTTAACCAGGGCGACTAGAAGTTTACTAGGCTTTTATTGGCATCTGTGGTTCGATGGGGCAGATACATACGTGGCTGGGGATTGGATAATGTTCATGCACTTGATTTGCAAACAATTTGAAAAGGTGGAAATTTATTTGCTTGCTTGACATTTATTTTAAAAAATACAAGTGATGGTCGTAAAACAATTTATTTTATAAACAATTTATTTGCTTATAATTACGATTTTAAAAATAAATTGTTCGGTGACCATTCGATGCTGCAAATCATGTCTTGATGGTCGTAAAATGCCCGATGCTTGCTTGCGTTGTCCTGATCTAATATCTACATAAATTAATTAGATAGTCCCGCGCATGCATAAAAGGAATGGAGATGCGGGGGATCGAACCCCGTGCCTCTCGCATGCAAAGCGAGCGCTCTACCATTTGAGCTACATCCCCATTTGAGAATGCTTGTTTTTTTATATATACAAAATTATGAGTATCTGAGTTACCCGATGCAGGCTATGAACTTTTGGTAGTGGCCGGCGTATTTGGAAATTTCGTATAAATTATTTTGTTTTCTACGAATAATTTGTTTTCCTCCATTCCTTTCCGTATAATACACAATAGATAAATACAGTACAGCCACGTCACCTCTTACGCACGCATATTCATATATCCTTCAACCCCACCTCCTCGTTTTCTCCTTCCACCTCCCTCTACTCGACTCCTCCCATCCCAGAAAAAAAAATGGACCCCAAAGGCACCATCATCTTCACCACCGTTGGCAGACCCCACTACGGCTTCGACATTTTCTCCCTCAAACTTAACCATCATCACTCCGGAAAACTCTTAATAACTCCAGAAGACGAACATGGCCTCACTGATAGCACTGGTATCAACTTCAACGCCCAATTCATCGACCACCTACCGCATCATTCCATTGTTTTCGTCTCCGAACGATCTGGTTCACCCACAGTTTACCAAACCCACCCCGACCAACTCCCAGTCCCACTCCCATCCATATCCCATTCCCTTTTCCATGACCGCCCCATTCTCAAAAACAACCGCCTCTATTTCATTTCTGCTCATGAAAAACCCGATCAACCTTTCAAAAGCTGGTCCGCTCTTTACTCAACCAATATCGATCACAACAGTACCAGCAGATTCATACGTTTGACCCCTTATGGTGCTGTTGACTACAGTCCTGCAATTTCTCTCTCTGGCAATTTCATAGCTGTTGCATCTTATGGGTCTCGCTCTTGGGGTGGCGAGTTCCATGACCTGCACACAGATATTGTTGTTTTTAAAGAATCCGACCCGAGTACTCGGATAGTTGTGTCTGACCATGGTGGATGGCCCACTTGGTGTGGTGAATCAACAATTTACTTTCACCGCCAAGCTGATGATGGCTGGTGGAGCGTTTTCCAAGTCACTTTACCAGAAAATTTCGAAGACTCTGAGCTTCCAAAAGCTGCTCCTGTTCGGGTCACTCCACCAGGTGTCCACTGCTTCACTCCAGCTGCCTTTCAGGACGGCAAAAGAATCGCTGTCGCTACACGGCGGAAGGGTAATAGTTACAGGCACGTTGAGATTTTTGATGTCGAGTCAAATACGTTTTATCCTGCCACTGCGTTGGTGAACCCGAGTTTGCATCATTATAATCCGTTTGTCTCTTCGGATTCGATGTTTCTTGGGTATCATCGATTCAGAGGTGAGTCTACTCGGGGTGAGTCGAGGATTCCACATCTCGACCCCGTCTTGTCTCCGGTCAAGGATTTACGGATGCTTAGATTAAACGGAGCATTCCCTTCATCGTCTCCAGATGGTGATCTAATTGCTTTTAATCAAGATTTTGATGTCAATGGCGGGCTAAAAGTAGTTAAATCAGACGGTTCAAAAAGATGGACTCTGATCAAGGGCCGTTTATCCTTTTCCAACTCATGGGGACCTACGGAGAAACACGTTATTTACACATCCATCGGCCCGATTTTCGAGTCAGTGAAAGCGACGGTGCAGATTGCGCGTGTATCTTTTCACCCTGGAAATCTTAACGGTGATAGCGAAGAGATCGCGTGTGATGTAAAGATTTTAACTCGAGAGGAAACAGGGAATAACGCCTTCCCGTCATGCTCACCGGATGGCAAGTCTATAGTTTTCAGGTCTGGGCGGTCTGGTTATAAAAATTTGTACATAATTGACGCCGTTAGTGGCGAGTTTGACGGTGGTAGAATTCATCAATTAACAGAGGGGCCTTGGATTGATACGATGCCCAGCTGGTCACCTAAAGGAGACATTATAGCGTTTTCTTCAAATAGACACAATCCCGGCAACGTCGATGCGTTTAGCATTTATCTGGTGAAACCGGACGGCTCCGATTTGAAGAGAGTGTGCGTGGCAGGACCAGAGGGATCGAGTGACGTGGATAGGGAGAGGATTAACCACGTGTGTTTTAGTCCGGATGGGGAGTGGCTCTTGTTCTCGGCCAATTTTGGTGGCGTGACGGCTGAGCCAGTGTCCTGGCCCAATCAGTTTCAACCTTACGGGGACCTGTATGTGGCGAGATTAGATGGGACTGGGTTGAGAAGGCTGACGTGGAATGGGTACGAGAATGGTACGCCAGCGTGGCACACAGGAAGTGAGCTGGACTTGGGACGCTTATCCATGGGTCACGAGGCTGGGGATAAGCTTAGAGGTCAATTTGAGGATCCACTGTGGATATCTTGTGATATTTAGAATTTTAAATTTAAATCGTGTGAAGGTATGACTGGATTGATCAGGCGAGTTCCAATGCGAGTCAATATAAACTTAGATTCTTTTTTAAAAATAAATTAAAATACAATGTTAATTTAATATTTTTTATATAAAAATACTGAGATGATGATGTTCTGGATAAACTCAAGTCAAATTTGGATAACTCATCTAATTTATGACACAAGCTATGACTTTTAATGAGTTTAATAACCTTGTTTTTTATAATAATTATTTATTTAATTAAATAATAATAAAAAAGACATTTTCAAGAAGGACAGCAGATAAGTTTATTAATGAGATTTCCCCCCCCAATCAATACTCCATTTCCTTGTTAATGTGTATCGATTTTGATTATAAATATTATTTTTAAATAAAAACTTATCATTATCTCAAAAGTTTTAAAAAATATATTAAAATAATATTTCAATCTCTTACATGTGATTAAAGAAATAATAAATGTGATAAAGTCTAGTGAAACTACATATAAAAAAATAAATTTATAAATTTTAGCAAAATAAAATAAAATAAAAGTAAACTAAACAATGCCTCGTTTGTTTTCCAAGATTTCAGTCACCAAGTAGGTTCCTGGAAAATCAAGGTGATAGTTTCTTGATTTAGAAAACCATTTTTAAATCTATTTTAATCTTTAAAAAATATAATAAACACCCTTAAAATTTTAATAATTAATTTCTCAACTAAAAAAAAATCTAAATCGGTTCAAAATATAAAATTAAACAAAAACTAATCCTCCAGGGCCTCAACTCTCATCTATTTTTCTAAGCAATATAAAAGATCAGCATTTCTGATACAAAAAAGATAACGCTTTCTGATACAAAAAAGATCAACACTTTCATAGGCATGCGACAATGAAGTGAATGAACAACCCCATTATCTCAACCACACATTAACAGTACAAAAACGAAATCGAATAGCATTCATCACCTAAATGGTGAGCTAAACTCAAAAGGGTATCACTTCCAAGGAATTTGATGGAATCTCTATTGTGCGCTTGTTTAATAATTGGCACGCTTCTTTACTCTGTCTGATGGAATATTTGCTCATGGAAAGAGTTTCTGTCCCCCACCTTTTCTCCAGACTCCACGCACAGGTAACCCTCCCACTGAGTTACTGCTATCATCTATCCTGTTCCCCACTGCTTCGTGAGGATCAGGATCAGAGTTTTGGAGATCCAATAGGGCCGCCATTGAGCCATCACCAAGCCTTGCTCTGTGAAACTTGGAGGCTTTCTTCCGTTGCTTATCACCACCCCCATCTTTTAAGTTTTTACTAGATCCATCACTGGCAGACACAGAACCATTTTGGATTCTTGGTTCCACTTGCCGCTCATCTAGCATGATATTTGACTTACCTTTGGCAGCCCGATACCCATCCTTTGACAGAAGCTGCACCTCTTCTTCCACGGGCTTGTAATTTGACTGCAGTGCTCGAACAGTATTAATAAAGCTATCTGCCAGTCTATCCTTTGAACTGCTATCTTCATCAGCTATTCCCTTGCCTGCCTTAGATCCATTAGTGCCTTTTAACTGGGCACTACCCTGGCCCCGGCCATTCTCTTTCTTCCCACTGCTTCTCAAACTAGCATTGTAGGTTTCAACGAGCTCTTTCTGTTTCCGAGCATCAGGACAAAGTCTAGCCAGTTCAGGAATCAGACTTGATAGGCCAAATTGCTGGACATAGTCCAGGTACTCTACTGTGTCAATTGAACCCTGACGATACTGTCCAGATATGTCTTTAAAAAGAGTATATCTATCCTCATCATTTTCAAGAGCGGTGCGTATCTTTTCCACCAAGGACTTGTTTGCAGTTTGAACATCTTCCACATTCAGCACAGCCTGGCTACTAGTAGGCATCTTGTGCATTGGAACTGCAGCAACTGGAGGAAAATCTGAAATAGAGGGCTTTAATGACCCAGAGTCAGCAAGATTTGAGCCTGATGCAGAGTGTCTTATCCTACTTGAAGTGCCCGAGCTCCCCACCGATGAACCAGCCGAGGGATGCCCATGGACTGCCGCAGGTCGAGTCTGAGCCTGAGATTGAATAGAACTTGCATAACTAGAGAGACCAGGTCCACTAGCAGAACTCCTTGAACTCAAAGGTGATGTATCTACTGTAGGCTTATATAGTGCTGGACTACTTGATAAATGCCCACGCCTTGCCACCGGCCACTGCTGAGGAGAGTTGATTACAGTTGCATTTCTGTTGTTCTGACGCCGAAGATGTGTCGCCATTGTATTATTAGGCAAACTTTCTGATTGATCTTTGGACTTTTGTTGATCACTGATTGTAGTCATAAAGAGTGGAGGAAAGGAAGATTCTTGCAAAGGTGCACTACTAGAAGAATTCCCCAAGGCTTGAAGATATCTCAATGTTGTTTCAGGATCAGTTGCAGTTAATGATTCAAATGGCTGAACTATTGGATCAATATCACTTAAATCTACATGATCAGAGATCACTCGTGAACTGGATGATCGATCACGAGATGTGCTTTCTGATTGTGCTGTCTCCAAGCTAGCCTGAATGGCTATGGAGAGTTGGTTTTCTGATTGATCCCGACGGAATGTTCGTCCCCTTCCATGACGATTATCTTGTTCACTACTTCGACGATATCGAAAACTAGTTGGTATCTGAGTCATGGAAATCAAAAAATGAATAACAAGAGAAAAAAAAGCCACAAAAGGTGGCACATAAATGAGAGAACCAAAAAAGAAGCAATAAGGTGATCAGATATCTTAAAGGAAAAACCAAATCCATTAAGGAGTAGTTCTGAAAGTAGAAAATAATATGCACCTGGAGAGCAGCATTTCGCTGAGAACGAGACATATGACCAGCATGTTCAATCGTATTATGTCTCTGAAATATAAAAACAAAATTAAATGAGTTGAACTGGCCAACAAGCAATAAGAAAGGAAACTAAATCAACAGAGATCCCCAACCCCAATCCTGCCCCCTTGTGGTGCTTGCGGGCACACACAACGAAACTGTAGCTTGAACAGTATTCATAATCAAGAAAGTCAATGGAGCTTTCTCAATCACCTTCAACTCTGCTTCAGTTTGAAAGACAATAAACTTCTTGGCAAGACAACCCTCATCATCACATAGAAAATGGTCTCGACGGAAGTGAATCTGTGACAGACAACTTTCACTTGTTTAGAAAAATATTCTCAGTTAAAGAACACTCATAAAGAAATGTTAGTGCCATAACCTCATTAACAGAAAGAAACAAACAAATGCAGATGAGCAATCTCACCTCTAGGTCATCATAATTCTTGTAATATTCATATTGTCCTGGATGCTGCCTGCATTGTACATAACACAGTTATTTGAGATTATCTAAAAATGTACTTAACTTATGGTATCATGTGTACAAACTATAGCATGTATCACCTCTGGCATAGATGACAGGTGTAGTGTTCGGTTGACATATGTGTATACAACTCATTATCTCCATAGAATGGTTTTTTACAGAATTCACACATGGGATGTCCCATGAAGCCACCTCTTTCACTTTCACTTCCGTCAACCTCAGAATCACCTGTGCTTATATGCTGATTCAATTGTGCTCTAGTGTATAGCTTTTGCTCACAAATAAAAACCTGTCAAATTCAAAAGAATCCAAAAGTTGTTACAAAACTACCCCAAAAAACAAAAAGGATAAATTTCTTTAAGATAACATTAGTAATCTACATAATCATGTAAATCACTTTGATAGTTGCATTAAATAAGATGCCTGAGAAATAAAATAAAGGTTATGAAAAGAAAGATTAGTGCCCAAATTCTATATAATCTCAAGTTGATTATACCTAAAAATGACTTTTAATATCCAGTCATTTCAAACAAGAAAACATAAGTCATACAAGATCATATGCATGAGGATCTTACCTTTCGTCCTTCTAAGCATAAACTACACATGTGCAATTTATGTTGATGAAATAAATGACCCTTCAGCTGATTAATATTTCTAAACTTCCCCCGACGCTTGGATCCATCATTTGATTCCTCCTTGTCACATACACTACACGACAATCTGCACATGGCCTTTATCATTTTATAATGGTCAACATCATCAAAAAATGCTTGTGTGTCCTCATGGTACCAGTAAGATCCCATTCGACCCTCCTTTGGTTCAGGTGGCAAGAGCAAAAAGTCATTAATCATCCTTGTATAATCCCCTAAAGCCTGCAAGAACAGCAAAACATAAAGCTTTTTCTGTCATTAAATCCATGTGATGAACAGTAGAAATCACAAATATGAACAAAAGCAGTGAAGGAAATTGAAAAACTAAGCATAAAACTACATGTATATATCACTTACTTCCCATTAAATGCATTAGATTTGCAACTACAATAAAAAATAACTTCAAAAGGAAACTAAAAAAACAAATATCATTCATATTAAGCGCAAAATACAATAAGGGCTATCTTAACCATTTATTATAGGCTCTAATAAACTCTGCCCATAAAAGCCTGAGCGATGAGTCCTCTGTCTTGATTTGATTCCACTGACTCTACGCTCCAGCAGTGATGAGCTCTTTTTAAATAAATAAATGCTGTATCTGCAAAAGGCTTGTTTTCTGCAAAATATCTTTGGAAAATTACCTTCAAGGTCCAGTTTCCCAGCAATTACATTTTATCTTTCAAGTTGCATATATGTTCTGGCTTCAATATACCAATTTGCATTTTCTTGCATCGTTATTCTTTACATATAGCATTCGCTTCCATATAGCAAAAATGCTTCTAACAGTCCATAAACTAGTCGGTTAGGTTATAAGTTTTTCTTCGGTAAGGGAAAAGTCTCTTGTGCATTCAAAAAGTAGCTGCTTCACTATGACTACGTCTTAAGAGGGTCTATCAAAAACAAAGAAGCTTCACATGGCATGGTAAATACTCAAAACCAGAAATCTATTTTCGCCAACAGATGAAAATTAGCCCTTAGAAGATTACGTACTTGTTATTGAAAAGCAGAAAAAACTGCATTACCTAACTTCAAATTTGGGTTATCGATAAACAATCAGGCACATCCATCATCATAACTAAAAATCATTAGCAATCCAAACCAAAAATAAAAGTTCAAATTTGAAAAAGGCAGGACTAACCTTGGTGACAAAAACGATAGATGACTCGGTCTTGCAGATACAGCAGCGGCGATCGTCGCATATGCAACGGAGCCGAGCCACGCACGTGGAGCAAACGTCACGATGGCCACACGCGCCGTATGCAACCCATTCTAGAGCCTCAGCACACACCGCACAGCTATCATCCATCTCCCTCTTTCAAAAAATTGATCGGCAATTGAGAAATGGGAGGTCGACTGGCGACGATAGATCTAGGGATTTGGAATAAAAATTACAGAGGGTCGTTAGAAATTAGGCAGGCACCAATCGTTTTGTGTATTTACGTCCTTACATGCGTGTTTTTATACATACATACATATATTATTATTTTTTTCTATTTAGATTTAGAAGATGAAGCGGTTTGCTTTGAAGCGGGGAAAGAGTTCGGATTTTTCTAGAATCTTGTAAAACTCAGGGCACCGCACGATCCTTCTGATTTAATAAGGGTAATTCTGTAAATACATTTTTGCTTAGGAAAATATGGATTGCTACAAAGATGGAGGAAAGGCAAATACTTATTTGCCAAGTATTCGAATTTGATTGGGTCCCCAAGTATGGGCCCGTTTGCCACCTTTAGTTTTTGTTGGCACGTGGTGGACCGGTTCCCCTCTGCTTTCTATTTGAAAATTATATCGATTTGTTTTTTTTTTTTTAATAAATTTATTCTCATAAATTTAACACACCCACGCAAAACTCTATCTCTAATTTGTAAATTCTATGCTAACCCGAGCCCTAACTCTAAATTCCCAAATTTTCTTCTCAGGTCCCTCGCCTCAATCCTGCTTCTTCCCCTCAAACTCTACGACCACCTGACGGTCGAATGATTGGTCACTCATGAAGGCTCAGGGTAGTTTTTGTAAATATAGAAATGGTTACTAAATATTAAAATAATATTTATAATCTAATATATATATATATATGATTAAAAACATAAACGTTGCGGAGAACACAATTTCAAAACGAGCGAGGATGATGAAGATACAGTATTTGCTTAGAGTGTGAATGAAATTATATTTTAAAAATTATTTTTAAAATGAGCGCATGAAATAATTTAAAAATAAAAAATAAAAATATTTCTTTTTTTTTTTGAAATACAGTCCAAACACCCCATATAATAATCTCCCAGTTTGCCACATCCATTTTTTTTTATCTTGGACAGAAAATACAGCAAATAACATATATGTTTATTTTTTTTCAGGATTTACAGGTGCAAAAAATAAAATAAAAAAGTTCATGAAGCAGTAAAGGGGCTTTAAACACCGATCCACAATGGAGACAGTGTCATTCATTTGTTGACCATTCGGACCAGTATAACCAAAGGTTTTTTCACTGCAATAACGCATGTATAGAAATCCATCTTCGTCCTTCTGGGATTCATAAACGGCGTCCATTCAGGAAGAAGTGAGGGGGGCCAGATATTAGCTAATTATCATGGTGAAAACATCATGGGACAGAATTTTAAAGAAGATGAATGGTAGTGAATTGTGAGTTGACTTGTTTGAGGTAAGGTATCCTTGACAAACACAACGCGGGCTTTCCCAGGTGTCAAACGAAGCCTGCTGCTTAAAATGTGAATGAACTGCCCAACAAAAATGTCTCGAGGAACCAGAAATCTATATGAAAGAATGAAAGAAAGAAATGGATACTGAGATGTAAAAACCAAGTTGTTCATTTATTACTTATGAGTGAGAAAGTAATGCGTGTATGCAACATTCATCAGCATTCACAACATCTCCATCCCGTCTTCCCATGATAACAAGGACTGTTTAGATTCAATGAGATGCTGCAAGGCCTACAGATGCATGGATGATAGATAGGATTGACTCCAGGATGATTTCATAAAGGAGGATTTTTATTTTTTGTAATTAGCAGCTCCACTAAATCTCTAGATTGTGCTTATGCTCACAAAAATTTCCATATAAGAACAAGGTAAGTTCCTAATTTGTAAATCAGATGGCATAACCCAAAAAAAATATAGTCAGCAAAATTCAAACTCTCAAGTCTTAACCTTGAGAGAAAAATACCTTTTAAACCAAAGACTTTAACCACTAGGCTAACCCTCGACTTGAGGTTCATATAGGAGGATGCTACTCTAAAAAGATGCAATAATCAGTTGTAGCAGATCTTTCAAATTTGAAAACGCTGCAATGTGCCCGATGATTTTGATAATGAGGAGGGATCTCCTCTAATATATCCATCTCCTCCTGCCTCTTCCAAAAATCCATTTCCCCATCCGAGGAGAAAACAAGCACAAACTGAAAACCTATCTCTGCAAGCAATCGTTGCTTCCCATGGATTCCGAAAGACAGCATTTCACACTAATATTGGAGATCAGAAGACGAAAATATAATAACAGAAACATGTCACTTAGTTTTATTATGATTGACTTTGTTACTTATAACAGTGTTTAAACTCTAGATATTCGAAGGTTACATCAATTCTATACTCATTTTAAAAGAAGCAATCCCCTTGTATAGCTACCAGCTCATCTAATCATCCTTTTCTCTCCTCTCTCGGAAGACTAATTAATATCATAGCCCCCCAACTGAAAAGGAGGCTGCTCTTGCCATCTAACTTCGTCCACTGATTCTGAAAGCAACTCTTAACTTTGTTCACTAATTCTGAAAGCAACTCTAAATAGCACTTCTAATGTGTGGAAGCTTAAGAAAGAGGGCTTTCTTCTGCCTTTCCTTCCTTTTACACCTTCGATTAGGCCACTTAAACGACGGAGACAAACCTCTGGTCTAGTCTCAAAATCAAGAGATGGAACCACGCTCTTCGGGTTGTAGGTAAGAGTGCAAATCTACTCCCTCATTATGTCCTTCAATTGCAATCATCCCGGGAGGATATTAACATACTGGAAGTACGGATTAAACAATAATTGAACTCAAAAAACCGCTGACGACGACGAGAATCCATGCTATCAATTCAACACTTGAGAAAAGAAAATGAGAATATCATCTCAACAAGGCTGGTCAATAACACAGGAATGTAAGCTTGGACAATGACCCACAAAATAAAATAAAAAGTTTTAATCATCAAACAGTAAGGAACATACATCTAATATAGATAGGCCAAATCTGAAGACAAAATCAAGATTTACTTCTTCTTTTCCATCTCAGGAAGGTCAGTTTTGCAATATCTTTCAACGACAACCAGCAGAACGACTAAAAATTAATTAAAACTCAAAACGTTTAGATATGGCATGAAAAAAATTAATTAGAAAAAAGAAAAGATCAAAGAGCCCACAGGAGATTTTAGGGACTCACGGGAACTCGAAGGGGGTACGTGGCAATAATATCTTGTGATTCTTCCAGCATTTGCTCTGTACATAGTCAGGAGCATAGCTATTAGCTAAAAAATGAAAACAACAACGTTGAAAAGATGGAATAACAATAATAATATAGAAACCAACGAACTGAAAGTGAACTCATCCTTGAGAGACTTTCGCATTGCTGTTGTCTTGTTTCTCACTCGATTGCACAGAGAGAGATTAAAAAGAATAAGAAAAAAAGATGAGCATAAAGCAGCCAGGATGATAGCTATATATTATTTGAGAGACGCTGAAAGAGTCCGTCAATTATATAAGAATATATAATAAAATATTTAGTAGAATAGTATCAGGCGGGGATAGCTCAGTTGGGAGAGCGTCAGACTGAAGATCTGAAGGTCGCGTGTTCGATCCACGCTCACCGCATTTTGTTTATTTATTTTGGACATAATTTTATACGTTAGTTTAAGTTTAAGCCCGGCCCACAATAGTCCCTCTCAGCTTCTTTCTTTAAATAAGTGTTGTTCACGATTTTACACCTCTTCAGCAAACACTACACAGGCACAGAAGGCAGCAGCCATGGAAGAGCAGCAGCAGCACAAACAGAGCAAGTGGAAACTAGAGAGAGGGCAGTACCTTGGCGAAATATCAGCTCTCTGCTTCCTCCATCCTCCCTCTAAAATATTTTCTCCCCCTTTCCTTCTCGCTGGTACCTTTTTTTTTTCTTTCTTTTTTCCTCTTTATTAACTCTCGTGTTCGCCTTGTTACTTACAGTTTACATTTTCTGAATTCTTAGCATTGCTTCTTATTTGAATATAAAACAGGCACGGGATCGCAAATTCTGCTATATAATCTAGAATCAGGAAAAATAACAAAATCCTTTGAAGTTTTTGATGGAATTCGTGTCCATGGAATTACTTGCAGCTCCAGTGAAGAAGAGTCATCGAATAGTCCTTCTTTATCTGTTTCTTTCAAAATTGCAGTCTTCGGTGAAAAAAGACTCAAACTTTTCAACTTACACATTCAAACTCCTTCCCAAGTGAAAGCAGATTTAGCTTTGATTCATTGCTTGCCCAAGTTCACTCATTGGGTCTTGGATGTTTCCTTCTTCAAGGCAACTCACTTCTCTTTTCTTATGTTTTAGCGTTCAATGTCATTACTTTTATCTTAAAATAGTATTTTCCATCTTGAATTGGCAATAGAGCTATGCAGTCCCTTCAAGTCAGGAAGAGAGACAATGTCTTGCAATTGGATGTAGTGATAACTCTGTCCATCTTTGGGATATGTCGGTGTCTAGTGTAATTCTTCAAGTTCAATCTCCAGGTTAGTTTTTCCAAAATTTATTGCCTGTCTGGTTGCCCTTCTTATTTCACCTGCCCTTATGTATTTCGATATTTTGTGGACTTGTAGAGAGATGCCTTTTGTATTCCATGCGGTTATGGGGTGACAATTTGGAAACTTTACGAATTGCTTCCGGTACCATATTCAATGAGGTGCCTGACATTTCTTCCTCTCTTCTTTCATCTTTACCTGATCAATGTTTTTTTCTGTAATGACACTGGTTATTGATAGTTGAAATTGATATGGTTCCTTCTACTTCATTCATAGATCTATAATTTATCTTTGATTGGGTTAGGGTAGATCATCGTTTGGAAAGTGGTTCCTGTAGAACCTCAACTTGGTGGACTGCCTTCAACAAGTCTCTTGGAAGATGACATGTATTTGAGCTGTTCACCACCCGACTCTTTCCAGCTTCGTTTTCAGCAGCATAAATCTGCTCATATGTGCAGACTTGTTGGACATGAAGGTTCAATTTTTCGCCTAGCATGGTCCTCAGATGGATCCAAACTGGTTTCTGTCTCTGATGATCGCAGGTGAAGAATTAATTCTTGCACTCCATATTTCTATTTTATGAAGTGGTTTCAATAATGCAATTTCCTTATTGTTACAGTGCTCGTATCTGGGCTGTTAGTGATGAGCTGAAAGATTCAGATAACAGAGAGGAGGAGGTTGCTGGCCCTGTTCTGTTTGGTCATAATGCTAGAGTTTGGGACTGCTGTATCTGTGATTCTGTGAGCAATATAAAATCCTGGTTTACCTGTTTTTTTTATACGATGGTCTTTCTGATTAAAATAATAATATAATGAAAGGAATTCACATTCTGACTTCAATTCAAAATTCCTAAGAATTTCATTATAAGAGATTGCTGATTCTTTGTCCCTTTCTTTCTGTCAGAAAACAACTCACTTGTGCTGCATTTTTAGTATTTATTTTCTTGAATCCATCTTGCTCTATTTTTCCTGTGTATCCATCTTGCTCTATTTTTCCTGTGTATCCATCTTGCTCTATGCCATGCCCAAAGAATGACTTTGAATGAATGGAGTTGATAAATTATTATTACTGCAATCAATAATTAAATTTCCTTCAATGGTCAAGCTCATGATTAGAGCAATTAAGCATGAATGTCAGGGGAAACATGTATTTTTAATACATCCTTCAATAAATCCAAGTTGATAACTTCTTCCATCGTCATTCATATGCACTTGTGTAGCATCTTCTATCATTGTTTTGAAATTCAATCCTAGTTAGAAATCCAGCCCTTCGATTTTCAGAAAGCAGAATCCTTCAAGTAGATTTAGATAAATGTTTCTTTTTTGGCAGGTTCATTTCCAATAAACTATAACGTGTCTTTAATTTGTGTCAGACTGAATTGAATGGCATCACATAAAGGACCAATACTATTCAACCACATCCTTTGTTTACTGATCTTGTAAATCAATTTAATGTCCTTATTTTCTTTTCTTCTTGTCTGGAACTTGTACTATAGGATTGGAGCTGACTCTTCCTTCCATTTATTCTATTAGGTAATTGTCACTGCTGGTGAAGATTGTACATGTCGTGTATGGAGATTGGATGGCAAACAGCTAAAGATGATTAAGGAGCACATGTAAGTCGCGTTTTATTTTTAATTCAGATTGGAGCCTATTTATTGTATAGATTTGACGTTACAAAATTGGGGGGGCCTACTTCCACAGAATGAAGTAGGAGCCACCAAGGTCATGATTCCATAACAATTTTTTTTCCATTCTTAACCTCTCAAGAACAGGTTTTTTACTGGCCTTGTAGAAGTTCACTGCCTAATCAGTGAATTCTTGGTTTTTTTTATATACAGAGGAAGAGGTATATGGCGTTGTTTGTATGATCCAACCTCTTCACTTCTCATTACTGCTGGATTTGACTCTTCAATAAAAGTGCATCAAGTGTCTGCTTCTATTTCCCAGAGCTTGGAAGGACAAATTGAATCAAGACCATTCATTGACAGAATGGAGATATTTACTTGTCGCGTCCCAAATTCATCTGAATATATTGGTCTCATGGACAGGTAATTTATATTTAATATCAGAACTTCTTCAGCTTATTATTATTATACAATAACAGTATTAGAACTGGAGGAGGCTGTAATTATAGCTTAGCTAAGGTGGTTTTGGCACTGTATTAAGACCATGTTTTCTCCATCTGTTTTGCTTATTATGGCTCTTTGTTAATCAGTTGTGGGGTTGATTGAAGAGTTATTTGTCTTTAGCTGGCCTGAGCTACTGCTCTAAATTGCCAATGAGTGCTCTGGTTCTTTTACCAGTTTTCCACTTGTTTTTCTTATTCATTACATGTTTAGGTAGCAAAATCCTTAATGTCCTCTACCTTTGTATACAAACCAAGAGTGATTTAGCTGGCTATGATATTTTGGTTTTGGTGCTGGTTCTGGGCTCCAATTTCTCTGGTTTCTCATTTGCAACAAAACTTACATCTTCATAAACTTTCCATGTTCATTAATTTACCTAGTTAATTTGTGTTTCCTTATTTTTTTATTAAGGTACTTGCTCTCCTGTAAAAAAAAACTCTTTATGGCTTTATGCTTTTAAACTCCAACTCCTACTCAACATCGGGATTCCTCCTATTCAGTTTGTTCTTTCAGAATCTGTTGATATGTGATCAAGATTCAGCCGATAGCAGATGCATTAATAAAGTGCCTTAAAATTTTACAAGTATTTTTCTATAATTTTCTCTGTCTCACTACTGTCATTTCTTTGAGTAAAATTGTTATTACTTATGGTTCTAAATTTTAATTTTAATTTATCCTTGATGTTTTGTTTCACCTTTCTCTTAGGTTTTTTCTAAGCATGTTCTGTAAGTCATCTAATATTAACTATAAAGATAAGATTTGGATTTATTTGTTTAAATCTCTGACTTGGATTTTTTAATTATAATCACATAATGCAACTTAATTATAATAAACCCATGTAGATAAGTATCATCAATTAGATTTACAGTTAAATCACAATATACACCTGCAGCATCTTGTGGGCAGGCCTACTAGTTACCTGTAATTTACTATCTAACGATGGTAACAAGGCTTTTCCTCTTGAGCTGAGAGGCTGGGGAATGGTTTTTACGTTTTGGTATTCTAACATGAGATCTTCCATCTCATTTTGATTTAGGCCCAAAAAAATTGGTTGAATTGCACTGGGATAGGTAGATAGTGATGGAAATTAATTTGGGATGTTGCTGGGACATCTCCAATGTCAAACCCATCAAATGTTGGCTCACATACCTTCATACTCCTTTGTGCAATAGACCTTGTCATTGTCTTACTGGTGTCTTCATTATTTGCTATTCTTCTCATCCTGTATAATATTCATATGTGCTTGGATTGTGGCTTCTTTTATTGCAGCAAAAGTGAATATGTACGTTGCTTGCATTTCACATGCAAAGATACTCTTTATGTCGCAACAAACAATGGTTATCTGTACCATGCTAGATTACTTGGAACCGTGGATGTAAAATGGACAAAGCTCGCTCAGCTCAGTGAAGAGGTGCCAATTGTTTGTATGGATTTGCTGTCCAAAAACTTCCCCAAACATTCTGATATAGTTGATGACTGGGTTGCTTTAGGAGATGGTAAAGGAAACGTGACAGTTGTGAGAATTATGGGTGATGTTTTCACTCCTGAAGTGGGTTTCACCTTCACCTGGTCAGCTGGGAAAGAGAGACAACTCTTAGGAACCTATTGGTGCAAGGCATTGGGATGTAGGTAATGATGCCACTAGTGCTATTGTGCTAAAAATGTCTCATTTGTTTTTATTTTTTAATCCTTTCCCTGAGCAGTACATGGATAACATGCAAGAGCGACAGGATTTGTCACTAAAACATCATCCACAGATTTATTTTTTGTTGTCTTTTTTCTAATGGTTCAAAAACTTTGTTATTACATAGTATCATTTTTTGATTGATTTGTCTGCTACAAATATTTAGGTCATATTTTTAGAAAAAACAGGTGATTCTTAAATTATACCATGCCTTGTATCATATTAAATTATGCTTTGTGCCATGCAATTCTGAAATGCTTGCCAGAATGCCTTTGCATTATCATCTGGAGATCACTCATCTTGCCTAGCTACTTTTGTTTTGGTTGCGTCTATCTTTATTATTCATATCAAGCCATCACCAATCTCTGCTATGCAGGTTCATTTTTACAGCTGATCCTAGAGGAATTTTGAAGCTATGGAGGTTAAGCAATCCTTTACCATCTGGTTCTCTCCCTTATGGAAGAACATTTGATGTATCCCTTATAGCAGAATTCACATCATGTTTTGGAATTCGGATTATGTGTCTAGATGCATCATTTGAGAATGAGGTATCTTCTCTCTCTCTTATGTTTTCACTCATGAGTATGTACATGTCGCTGCATGTACTTTTATTCTCAAATGTTTTTGAAATGACCACAATTCTTCTGGAGCAAGAGAAAATAAGAGATCACTATTCCTTCTTACAAAGAGATAAAGTAAAGCTTTTTTTTCCCTTCTAATTTTATACCTGAGGGGATTTTTGGTTTATTAAATATGAGAGTAAAAGGTTTTACAAATCTGGATTCTGTATTGCTTGAAACCAATATGTAATTTCATTTGCTTTGTGAGCTCACAGTGACTTCTAAACATTCATATTGCATCTCATATGCTGCTTTGTTCATTATGGCTGAATGTAGGTGCTGGTATGTGGGGATTCGCGTGGAAATCTGGTTCTTTTCCCCTTATCAAAGGACTTGCTGCAGGACAAACCTACTGTACCACAAATAAAAATTTCACCATTGTGTTATTTTAAAGGATCTCATGGAATATCAACTGTATCCAACATTTCTGTTGCTAAATTGAGTTCTGACATGATTGAAATACGCTCGGTATGATACAAATCACTTTATGAGTGCTCTCTGGTAATGATGAATTGTTATGATGAATTATACGGACTTCTCTTATGTTCAGAGTGGAAGTAAGAAAAAAGTTCAAATTGTTTTAAAGGATGGCTATGGTTCTCTAGTGATGGAGAGAGAATCATGCTTGCATGTTTTCTGTTTCCTAGAGTGCCAAGTTTGTATGGAAAAACTTTCATGTATTAAATTTTTGTCATTACAATTATTTCAGACTGGAGGTGATGGTTGCATATGCTATTTAGAATATGACCCAGACCAGCGTGGTTTGGAATTTATTGGGATGAAACAAGTAAAAGAATTGAGTTTAGTTCAATCTGTCTCTGCCAATAACAACTGCCTCAATGATTCGGCTTATTGTGGATATGCAATTGGTTTTGCAGCAACAGATTTTATAATCTGGAACTTAATAAGTGAGGCAAAGGTAGTTTCTCTCTCTCAAGCATTCATCCCATCCTGTGTTCATAACTAAACATTTGTTTTATTTCTACTGATGCTTGGAGCAGGTTGTGCAAATTCCATGTGGTGGATGGCGACGTCCTCATTCTTATTATCTTGGTGATGTACCAGAGGCGATGAGCTGTTTCGCATATGTCAAGGTACCTTTTGGTTTCTATTAGTTTAACAATACATTCCAAGCAAAATTTAGGGAACGGGCTCCTGGACTTATCAGCAAGTGGTACTGCTATATTTTGGACTTGTGTGTGATGAAATTAGGACTGCTATGTTGTTGGGTAATTATGCATGTAGTTTACCATAAGAACTGGTTTTGTGTGACAGTTAACTCTTTTTGATCATCAGTAAATATGTTGCATACCATTATAGAATTAGGACTTAGATCACCAATGAGGTTGTGTACTTAGATCACCATTGAGGTTGCGTACTTAGATCACCTGAGCCACTATCCAAAACCATATATTGATGTACCACATAAATGAGATTGAACAGAACCCTACTTCCTCATTTTGCTAGAGGTAAATATATTTTAAACATTGATAAACAACTTTATTAATTAGACTTTTCATTCACCTTTGTGAGTTATATCACCTTTGTTGCAGTCTGTGCTACAAAATGTTATTATGCTATCCAAACAATTGTTACCATTTCATTGATTTTGTTGACGTCTTTCTTCTGACATTCTGTTTCCTATTGTTTTTCATTGACTACAATACACTTTTCATCAACTATGCTTTTAAGTCTCCGCCAAATTCCTATAGTCTCCTTATGTTGTAAACCTGATACAACTCCATAAAAACTGGCTGTGGAATGACTGCTGAATGATATTGTAATACTGTAGCGTTTCCTTATCCTAGTCCCCTAATGTCGAGGGCTTAATTTTGGAACCTACTTAGTGTCATTGTAGTCCCCAAACATTTCCTTATGCTTATTGTTTCCTGGTCTCATATATTCATTTCGTTTTCTCTCTCAGGATGAGATAATCTATATTCATCGAAAATGGGTACCAAAAATTGAGAGGAAGATATTTCCCCAGAATTTGCACATCCAGTTTCATGGGAGAGAGATGCACTCCTTATGCTTTGTTTCTAAAAATACACTTGTTGAAGCAAATGGAAAGAACTTTCAGTCTGATAGATCTAGTTGGATTGCTACTGGGTGTGAGGATGGAACTGTAAGGTTGACTAGGTAAGTATGTATGCAATTAGTTGCCATTTTAAATGAAATCAAGTGAGTTTTTAATGACATTGCTGTTGGTGTGTCCCAAGAACATTGGCATGTCTCTCCTCTTATACATATTTAGAGTGCAGGTCTCTACTTTTTCTCACAGTACTTCATTCCTCCCCTACCTCAACCCCTACTTCTTTATTCATTTTTTTGTCCAAATGACTTGTCATTTATTGTAACCAAACACGGGCAGCTAATTTTGTGATTGGTGCAGGTATGTTCCTGGAGTTGAGGGTTGGTTTACATCAAAATTGCTTGGGGAGCATGTTGGCGGATCTGCTGTGAGATCAATATGCTCAGTATCAAAGATGCACATAATTGCTTCAGACTTGACCAACTTGTCAGATTGGACAAAGAGACAAAACACTTGTGCAGGGGACATAGATAATCCTTTCTTGTTGATCTCAGTTGGGGCAAAGCGGGTGCTAACTTCTTGGCTACTGAGAGATAGGAATCTAAACAAGGAAAATGTATTTGTTGAACAAGAAAAAACAGAAAACAGAAATGGCTATAATCCTTCATCAGAAGTATCCTCATCAATGTCTTTCAAATGGCTGTCAACTGACATGCCTCCCAAAAATTCCAGTGCTCATGGAAAAACTAAAGTAGCTGAGAAGATACGAGGAATAACCAAAGAACTTAATATGAATATTGATGCAACATCAGGACCACTTTTACTGGAAAAGGGAGAGAGAGAATCAAAAATTTCTTATGATGATAAGAACGAGGATGACTGGAGATATCTGGCTGTCACTGCTTTTCTGGTGAAGTGTGCTGGCTCCAGGTGAGATGGGACATCTTTAATTTTTGTGATGATTTTATCTTGGCATTGACATATCCAAATACAATGAAATAATACTCAGATCTATTTCCTTCAGGTTGACTGTGTGTTTTGTTGTTGTTGCCTGCTCAGATGCAACACTTGCACTGCGAGCTCTTGTCTTACCACATCGGTTATGGTATTTGTGACAACAACTGTAAACCATTAATTGGTGCTCTTAAATTGTTTTTAATTTAGTTTTTTTTTTGTCCCTAGGGGAAATCACTTTTTATTCTTACTTCCTTGCAGGTTCGATGTGGCTTTGTTGGTTCCTTTATCATCACCAGTTTTAACATTGCAGAATGTCATCATTCCTAGCTCTCTGCCTTTTGAAGGTTTACATATATAACTTGCTGATTACTGCTAGAACATAGCAAAAAAAGTTTTATTAAACTCCCTCCCTGTCCATCAATTAAATACGTTTTGGTATTTTGTGGTATTTTAATGCCAAATTCTTACTTGGAGTTATTATTTTTCGTGATTCACAGAGAATATTCGAATTGGAAATGTTTATATTGTGATCAGTGGAGCTACAGATGGAAGTATTGCCTTTTGGGATCTAACTGACAATATTGAGGCTTTTGGTCAGCAGTTATCAACACTGAACATAGAGAAGTCAATAAATTGTCAAACACGACCACGCACTGGAAGAGGAAGTCAGGGTGGACGATGGTGGAGAACATTAAGCAGCAGTGTACCTAAAAATAGACCAGGTGATGGTTTAGTTGCAATAAAAGCTGGAGAGAGGGTTAACTGCAATTTGGCAAATCAACCTATGAATGGAGCATCAACAGAAGTAAGTGATGCAGAAAGCTGCACAATAGTTTGTTCTCAAGCTGTAGACAACATGCCTCGTGAACCAGAAGTGAATAGCGTCAATTTCTTGCCAGGAATATGTGAAATAAGGCCTTTCCATGTCTTCAATAATGTTCACCAATCAGGGGTCAACTCTCTTCATATTTCGGACACACAGGATATTCAAAGTTCTGAAAATGGTTTTGTATTCAGTTTAGTAAGTGGAGGCGATGATCAAGCACTCCACTGTCTTAAATTTGATTTGTCACCGTTATCAAAAGGGAAGGATTCTTATGTGACATCAAACCTCATCAATTTATTCACTAGCTCTGAAAACATGGAGAATAATTGCTGTAGACAAAGCCAGACAAACAAGTACAGGATCAGATTTTTATATAATGACCGAATCACCTCAGCTCATAGCTCTGCCATAAAAGGTAAAAATAGTAATTACTCCAAATGAGGGAAGTTTGTGCTGTTTCATTAATGTCTTCGGTCTCATGTTCATGGCTGTCTAAATGCTGTTACTATAGATTTTCTAAGTACTCACCCCCTCTTTAGTTGCTGGTTATTTGTTGAACACCATGACTGATAAGTCTGTTTATGTGGATATAGAAGGCTTTAAAAAAAATTCCCTTTCTATAACCCTCCATATAGTGGATCTTTTCAATCATGTTCTTCGTAATCTTGATTTTGCATATTTTAATAGTCTTTTTCTGGCATTGGCATGACAAATGTGAACCATACGAAAATCTTGAGCAAGGTCTTCTCTAGATATGATGTATTGGATGCATTTGTTGTGGCCATTGACTGATTGAAATTGGCTTTGTTTCTTTCAGGTGTTTGGACAGATGGCACATGGGTGTTTTCTACTGGTCTTGATCAGCGCATCAGATGCTGGCTTCTTCAGGATAACTGTATATTAAATGAACAAGCTTGTTTGATCATCAGTGTTCCAGAGCCAGAAGCACTGCATGCTAGAGCCTGTGACAGGTGAGCGTAGCCAGTTATGTGCATCAGCTGTCAGCACAAGCATTTTGGAGTTATGATTCTGATTTTATGACGTGATTGTTTTATGTATCTTTTTTGTCTTATTTCAGGAACCACTATGAAATTGCAGTGGCTGGAAGAGGAATGCAAATGGTTGAGTTCTCTGCATCTTAGGCTGTGGATGGGACAGGTGCAGGTGGTTTTGACAATTGGGTTCTCCCAAGTTAATTTTTTTTGACAATGGTGCTAACTGTCTTGGTATGACCATGTGCACCTTAAAGTCTTCATGTTAACACTCAATGCTGACATAGCGATGTGCTGAACATGCCAGCCTGGTCTTCAACACCCAAAAGCACAAGCTGGTTAATCGGTTTTGAGAAAATGGTTCCTGGCAAAACGAGGTCTGTAGCCTGTTCACCGTTCTCTCGTATTTCCAATTTTCTTTTCATCCTCATTAAGAGAAGGGTGGGCAAATTTCTGAACAAACAAGCGACAAGATCCCGTTGACCAGTATAATATCAAAACCAAATACAGGACCTGGGATCAATCTGGGGTTTACATGTAAATCAAGCCAGTTTGTTATTTAAGATTTGGTTTCATTTTCTAAGTTTGAAATTTCATTGTATGTGGGTTTTAATAATTGTATTCAGTAAATTCTTGGCATAAATATACCGAAAACTTCTGTTACACTTGACAAGTATCAGTTGCCTAATTGAGATGTCCAATACATCACGGTTAAGTTCACTTCCCAGGCACAGAGTTGGTGGCATAAGCCCAAACATTGTTGTTCACAGGGTCAGCAAGATGGTCGGCCAGGTTCTCTAGAGATCCCTTCCCAGTCACAATGGCCTGCACAAAGAAACCCTAACATTGAAAAACATGGCTAGTCTACCATCATTGATTTCTTTAACTTTGAAGCTCTGCAAATACCTCTGGATCATCAGCAAGCCCCAAGGGATCAAAGCTGCGGCGCAGGGGTTAGTGACCTCACCGAGGGGGCTTCCTGCGATGCGGTAACCCTCGAGCACCTACGAGGACTACCTGCAATGCGGTCTAATTTTAATTTTTATAAGTTGAGGGGTGGAATTGAAATAAATGTAAATAGTTGGGAGTTAATTACGAGGAAAAGATGAGAGGCTAAAAATAAAATATTTACAGGAAATATGGACAAAGTGCAAATAATAGAAATTGAGGGGTATAAATGTTTCTCTCTTTTACGCTTGATTTCGGCAGAAATGAAGAATGGAGGTTTTGAAATTATTCTTGCTAAATTAAGAAGAATTTCGAAGAAAAAAAAGAGATTAAGTGTTACCCAAAAACACAAGAATTAAGAGTGTTATTGGAAGAATAAATTGGGAGAAAAAGCTTAAAAAATAACCGACAAAAGCAAGAAGAAAAGGAGACGAGAAGATTTTGATTTTATAAACAATTAAGATTTAAATATTCCTATGCATGATGCTTCTTATATTCATAAAGAAATTCTTAAGTTTATTGTTAGATTGCATAGTTTTCTTTATGAGATTAGGGTTAAGGTTTTTGGATTTTTTTTTTAGAAAAAATATATTTAATTGATGAATATGACATAAAATAAAATGTAAGTAGCAAAATAAATGAAAAAGGAAAAGGGGAATCCTCCAAGCAAGGCCATTGAAAAGAGCAATTAAGAGGGAAATAATATTATTTTTTGCAAAACATTTACTGTAATATATTATTTTGGATATGAATGTTTGTGTATTGAATGAATTGAGCATGGATAGAATGAGAAAATTCTTGTTTCTCTAATGCCAAGTGTTCAGCCAAAAGTGTATAAAACAAAAAGAATATTGAAACTTCTAGTTAGTTTTTTAATGTGCTCATATGTCTTGAAGTGATGATGACTGCATGCAGAAATAACAAAGCATGAGTTAGAAGGATGTTGTTTGTAAATTTAACAAAACTTACAATTATGCTCTACATTAATCCCATGAAGGAAATTGAAACAAATAAGGTAACTTAATTTTAAAAGATTTTTTATTATGTTATTAGGTATGTGATGTGGTTAGAAAATTAAGATAGATTAGAGAAAGTATTATTAGGAGCGGGGAAATGTATGTTAACAATTTAGGCAGGTTCATCTCTTGATTTTTATAGGGAATCTGAGTGGAAAAATGAGAAAATTAGGGTTAGTTTCCATCTTAGTAGTTGTAGTTTTGGTTGTATACCATCAAACAAAACTAATTTCATTTAATTTGAAATTTTAGAACTCCATTTATGGATCACCAAACATGACTATTCAGGGTAAACTCTACAAAGCAATAGGTTTGTCATATTTATGATAAATTTCAAGATACAATTTTCCTCTCTTTAGAAGAATTGTATCTTTATATTTTAGCTTTTCAATAAGATCAACCTCACTTGAAATGGAGTTCTATAACTCTAGTTATAGTAAAAAAATATATGGGTAGAGGTCGAAGTGCGACCTTTGCTAGCAAATTTGAGGAAAGAAAAAAAAAAGAGGTCTTAGAGTGACTATATTAAACACATTAGGAAAAAAAACAAGTTATGTTAAAATGTGTATTTATAATAATGTTTTGATTGGATAAATGTTACAAATGTTTCTATAAAATAAAAGGGAAATTATAAATTATTAAAATGCTTATTTTTATTGTTTTTGTGTGATCATTACAAACTATATCCTTGAATGAGAATAATTGTAGGAGAGACCACAAGTGTGGTGTAATAATAGCAACCAGGGATCATGAGCAAAGCATCCATAATAGGTAGATGATTTGTGCCTATTTTTTAATTTAATTTTCATAATTTAATGTATGAATTATGCTCAATATTTTTAATGGAAGTTTGAAAAGATGTGATTTTTCAGTAAAAATATTTAATACATGCATGTCAAGAAAATCAATTTAACATACATTTAGTGCACGTTCAAAACCCGAATAAGGGAATTGCCAAAAATTACTAACACACATTTATTATATATTAGGATCCCGGATAAGGAAATAATCGTAAATGACAAACGTACATTCAGTGTAAGTTAGAATTCTAGAGATAGGATCGCTATGCACAAACTAATACACATTTACTGTATATTAGAATCTTAGATAAGAAGATCATTGTGCATTGTCTAACATACATTAACGTATGTTAGGATTTTGTAAATGGAATTGTTGACATCCATAAATAAACATGATGATATATGTTAGGGACCTGAGAAAAGATCATCTTGATGACGTCGTTTGCAGGGTGATGAGGATACCAGCAGTGTTTAGTATCAGCAGTATATAGGTGAGAAAGTTAGTATGTGTTTCAATAGCTATACTTATAACTGTGTATAGTTGGTTAAATAACTTTACTGCTATATTTATTTGATTTTTATATAGAATTATCTTATATTTCCTTTTAGGTTCATCATCTACACGTCAGAAGTAGATTTTGTTGTTTGTTATCTTTTTATATCTCGCTTTAGGAGATCTATTTTAGTATTTTGTATCATTTAAGTGTTTTTTTAACTTAATATGTCAATCACCACTCTTTAAAAAGGATCGAAATGCAAGAATTTAATCCTGAATTCATAGTATCCTATTAAATGTGATCAAATTTATCTTAAATTCATTCTAATTGACAAATATTTTTAAAAGTATGAGTTTATTTATCATGGTTGTGATGAGAATGATGTTTTTAGAGATGTATACCTAGGATGTTTGGGTCGAGATTGAATGTGGATTTATTGGATTTTTCTTTAAAGGTTATGTTATATATCGATAACTTGTGATCTTCCAGTACTAGGGAGATTTTATCTTGAAATTAGAATGGAACCTTATAAATCACTAATGAAAAAAAAAACTATGTATTTTTATAAATGTGTATTTAATGGTTTTTTCTCTCGAAGAAGAAATGGATGTTATAAACTACATATTAAGATTCAAGGACAACTTGGAGGATCATCTATCACTATCGAATTCACTTATAATAACAATTATCATACTACAATAAGAATGGATCTTTACGAGACCTAGTATGGAAGAAAATATTAAACCTATTTTGTTGAGGTGGAGTTTGTGATATAAAGATAATTGGACAAGAGCTGGTACATGTTATCTCAAAATAAATAAAATGAAAACAACTTATGACATACAAAAGAGTTATATAGATGTCAAAAATAAGCTATTTAAAAGTTTCTCTTTGGATGCATATGTTGGGGTTTGGCATGAAGAAAAGGTTGGTGCTAAAGCACATCAAACTCTTTGAAGTGGTGAAGAGAATTGAACCGGTGGCATTAATTGCTTTTAACCTAATATCTGACTAGAATCAATGTATTTAATTTTTCATTGCTATAACATTGGTTGAGATAGAACTTTTTCGAGTGCAAATACAAGTTTTTTTTAGCTTAAAGAATACTTGACCATGAAGGTAAATCCAGTGAAAACACGGGATAAAAAATAAAAAGGAGTTGAGAAATAACAGAATTATTTTCACTTTGATTTAAAAAATAAAAAGGAGTTATATATAACTCACAGAACCATCTTGGATGATTCTCTTTCTGCTGATTCATACCTCAATGTTCTGAACATGCCATCTACATTTCCACGTTCAGAGAGATCCAGGCGTTATCAAGAATCTGCAAATAATAACTCAGCTTACAGCTCTGAGTTTGAAGATGGACCTCGCAGCAATCTGGACAGTGTTCGTTATGTCGATGGACATCCTTCTTGGCAGCTTTGACTCTGTCAGGTTGTGGTGAATATATTATTATTTTTCAAACGCCCTTATGTGGGTACAACCAAATGACTAACCAAAGTGGCATGTATACACCTCTTTCGTTCCCCAAAGATACTGCAAAATTTTGTAATGTCATGTATATCGTGTGGAGTATATTTTAAAATCATAGCAATGGCTCCAAATATGAAATAAACTAAAAACTCAAGGAAATTTAATTTTGCTTCTGAAATAAAACTGACTTTCCTTATCGGTTACAGAATAATTACTTTGATTAAGTAATTTCAAAATTTTCTTGAGAAAAAGCACTAACATTTTACATGCATGCATTAAAGAAGACTAGAATTATCTGCAAGTAATAATGTCTTGCTAAGAATGTTACTTTATAACTAGTTAGTTCAATGCCAATCAATAATGAGTATCTGGTGAGTTATTACATCATAACTTTTTCTTTAACATTTTTTTTTATATAATAAAATAAAATAAAATAAAAATTCTTAGTTCTCAAAAAAATAATTATTGGATATGCTTGTGTACTAAGAAACTAACAAGTCATCTTTTTTAGCATAGTAATATAATTTCGTTTTTTTTTTATTTTTGAATTATTTTTTCACCTTACTTATGGTGAGTAATTAGGAGATTAATCTCATCCCATTCAACAAATATAAATATAAAGCAATTGGCTTTATGTAAGATAGTGAATATACAAGCACAAATTATTCATGATTATGGACAAGTCAACAATTTTTGTTTATTAAGAAAATAATATGCATTACTTGGTGTCTACCACTTTATTACCAAATACGCATATGTAATTTTTTTCACTTTGATTAATAATTTAGAATTGATACATATATATACATACATATATACATAAATATATCCTTTCATAACACGAATATAGAGATATAATTAACTACTTAATAAATCAAGCTTAAAATGTAATTCAAGTTTGCTTCGGATATTATATTAATATATTAGCCACATAAAGGAGTTGGTGGACATTTTGTCCCTAATATAGTATAGGAGTGTATACTAGGTCCAGATTAAAAAAAGGTTAAATATCAATATTATTATTATTATCAAATTTAAAGTATTATTTTTTATTTAAAAGAAACCTAGTAAAACATATTTTGTGGGTTTAGATGAGCGAGTAAAACTCTGGTTGTCTCAAGGTCTTACAAAATATACACGTCCTAACTTGAACTCAAGACCCGCTAAGCAGATCTCAAGTCCTTTATTATCACGTCATGTTTAGTGGGGACAATTTAAAGTATTCATAAATTAAATCTATTTATTATTAAATATAAAAGATAAATAATATATATATAATCAAATTTGATAATCAATTAGGATATTATTGTCATAAAATATTCTTTTATTATTATATTTTTGCTTTCCACTACTCTTTGATTAATTAGTCTCTTCTATTTTTACTTTTATTTTGTTTGTTCTTTTCCCATCCACCTACCTCCATGAATCCTAACCTGGTTTACATGGCTTTTAAATTCAGGGGTCTTTGTCGCTTGACAGGTCAGCACACCAACTTGTCAAGCCCAACCTCTTGGGAGCTCCACGTGCAGCTTTTGTCTGGGTGGGGACCGCAACCCCTACCAAATCCCACCCGCTCCACTGACCACTTGGCCAAGTTGTTGCCACCTCATTTTTCAGGCCATAATCCTATTCGGCTTCTCTTCGCTGGTTTATATGACACGTAGACATGCAACTGCAAAGTTTTATTGGTGGGTGACCCAACTCCATGACATCAGACTTGGAAGAAGGAACTCAGGATACTGATTTTGACTTCAAACCTATACCTTCATAGTTGACGCTCACCAACCCCTACCAATTCTAAAAAATTGGTAGCTTTATAAAAATAGTTATTAAACATTTATTTGGGAATTTAATTGATGTTAGTTTTTTTTTTAAAATATAATTTTATTCATAAATTATTTCTGATATTAGATGATATCGAGAACATTAAGTATATAATATTTTAATTCTTTATTGAGTGACATATTTATCACTTAATATATAATTTTAAAACTACATACATGCAAATGTTATATATATGTATATTAAAGAACACAAGGTTTTCAACAATTCTCTCTTTTTCTCTCACACACACACATATATTTCAAATTGAGTCTGAATTAAATATGATAATATTTATATAATATACATTGAATAAACAAAAAGAAATTGATTGAAGTCAATTAAAATGGGGATATTGGAGTTTGAATTAAAATCCAAGCACAGGTAAAATACTCACATCATTGTCAATTACCAAATCCAAAGAGCCAAACAAGGAACAATTTGGGACCATCGAATTCACATCGTTGTCAATTACCTAAATCCGAAGAGCCACACACTTTCTCCCAAGCCGACCCAAGCTCATGACTCTAGCTACTGAGCCGGCTACCGCTTGAGGTTGGTGAGTAACCAGCCATGCCGGTTATTTCAATCAATCGAAACTATTACTATTAATAATTTTATTTTTTTATTTTAAAATTCATTTATTATTATTTTTTAAATGAAAATCTTTTAATTTTTTAAATCATTGTGATATGTAGATTTTTTATTATTATTTTTTAAAAAATCAACTACTATTATAATACCAAACAAACTCTAAGATGTGTTTGCTAAGATAAAAAATATTTTTTTAATATTTTTTATAATAATAATAAATCTTTAATAGACTCTAAACTATACCGGTAAACACTTTGCTTTTTTATTTTTTTTATTGTTTTAAAAGTATAGTTTTAAAAATAACAATAAATAAATAAAAATACATGGGTTTTGAATTAACGGTATCATATTTTTTTCACTGCACTTTTAAATGGATTCCTAAAATATTTTTAAGGATATTTTTCTAATTTAAATTATACAATTGGTAATTAAATCCAAACATAATATTGATATTACTGAAATTCACCCATAAGCTAGAAATTTAATATTAAACTCCTAAGACCATATTAAATTCGAAAAGAAAAAAAAAGTAATTGAAGAAAAACAGCACGATATCTATATAGTTTTACAAGAGTAATAAAGAAAAATACTCTCTCATTTTTATATATATCCCACCAACCCCAACCAATCCCACCCCGACATCAAACGGCTGTGTTTTGTCCCCCAAGGAAATTGACTTGACACCCACTAGATACAGAAGAGACCACCGTAGATTTAAAAGAATCCAAACCACTCCATCCGGTTACCAGTAGGTAGGGTAGTTGGTCTATAAATACCAAGTAACCAAACGGTTTTATTGTGCCACCGCCTGATTCTTTGGGACAAACTCCTCACAGCCTTTTTTCAGATCTGTACCGGTGACTCTAGTCGAAGGTATCTCTTGCCCTTCTACATTATATAGTACTGCTTACTGTATATCATGTTGCTTGCTCTCTTCATGGGTTTTCTTTGTGGACTCTAGAAAATTGAATGTTTAAAGACTGGTCTTTTAGTTTCCTGGTCTTAAGTTTTTGAGTAAACATGGTTCAGACAGTTACAGATCTGGGTACTTGTTGGTGTTTTAATTTATTGTTTTATCAGTTTGGTTTACTCTGGAGTCTGGTCTGTTATTGTCGGGTCTGCAGTTAAACATTTCGTTTTTACCGTTAGGGGGTGCGGTGCATCATGTCTGAAAGGTTAAAGTTGGCATGTTTCACTTACATTTTCATTAAAACACATCAGATCTGATTATTTCTTATCAATTTGATAGTTTTGTAGTGATAGAGTTTCTAAAAATATGTCGACAGAGTCCAAGAATGTTTTGTATAACATGAAAGGACCATGTAGGGTTGCAATCATAATCGTATCAGGGTGCCTCTTGCTTAGATCTAGTGTTTATTCATTTCTATCGTGCAATTGCTAACAAATTATACCAAGAAAAATGTAACTTTGCACTTCTGCCAGTAACTTTTGGTATCTCAACTTTTTAATTTAATCAATGATAGAAAAGAAACTGTTATAAACTGTGCAAATCATCTTCAATTCATAATGGGGCTTGCGATACTTTGGGGGTTCACTCTGTATGTAAGCTAATATTTTTGTTTGCCGTTTGGTACTTTAACCATAGCATATCATGTTAATACCTGGATTTTCACTATTGGGAGTTGTTTTATTGAGCATTTCATTCTTTTCCCTACTTTTTTTGACAAGTGATTCAATAGGCTTATCTCTTTCAGTGCTAAAGGAATCTTACTCTTTGTCCTTTTTTAATAGCTCTCTTTCAGGAGCATAAACTTTTGAGATTCTTATCATTTCATGTACTTTGATTCTGCCCGTTTATCACTTGTCTTAGAAAAAGTTTGAGAATCTAAATCCATCACGAGGATATGTTCAGCACTATTTGTTTTTCCATGTTCTCACTTGTTGATGGAATTTTGCTTGCCACACCATTCGAGCAAGCGTAGTTTGCACACTTTTGCCACATGTCACCATATTAAAAGGTCTTTATTTGTGAATTTTGTGACATGCAGCTCAAGAACATGGAAACCTTTCTATTCACTTCTGAGTCAGTGAATGAGGGCCACCCCGACAAACTATGTGATCAGATCTCTGATGCGGTGCTCGATGCCTGCCTTGAGCAAGACCCAGACAGCAAGGTTGCTTGTGAGACATGTACAAAGACAAACATGGTCATGGTCTTTGGAGAGATCACCACCAAGGGAAAGATAGACTATGAAAAGATTGTTCGTGACACATGCCGTAACATTGGATTTGTTTCTGATGATGTTGGTCTTGATGCTGACAAGTGCAAAGTACTGGTTAACATTGAGCAACAGAGCCCTGATATTGCTCAGGGTGTCCACGGTCACTTTACCAAGCGCCCAGAGGAGATTGGTGCTGGTGACCAGGGCCACATGTTTGGTTATGCCACTGATGAGACCCCTGAGTACATGCCTTTGAGCCATGTTCTTGCCACCAAGCTTGGGGCTCGCCTCACCGAGGTTAGGAAGAATGGCACCTGCTCTTGGCTAAGACCTGACGGCAAGACTCAAGTCACTGTTGAGTACTACAATGACAATGGTGCAATGGTCCCTGTTCGTGTCCACACTGTTCTCATCTCCACTCAGCATGATGAGACTGTCACAAATGATGAAATTGCCGCTGATCTAAAGGAACATGTCATCAAGCCTGTCATCCCAGAGAAGTACCTTGATGAGAAAACTATCTTTCACCTCAACCCATCTGGCCGTTTTGTTATTGGTGGTCCTCATGGTGATGCAGGTCTCACTGGACGCAAGATCATTATCGACACCTATGGTGGCTGGGGAGCCCATGGTGGTGGTGCTTTCTCAGGGAAGGACCCAACTAAGGTGGATAGGAGTGGTGCTTACATTGTTAGGCAGGCTGCCAAGAGCATTGTAGCAAATGGTCTTGCTCGGAGGTGCATTGTGCAAGTTTCCTATGCTATTGGTGTACCTGAGCCTTTGTCAGTCTTTGTGGACACCTATGGCACTGGAAAAATTCCTGACAAGGAGATACTTAAGATCGTGAAGGAGAACTTTGACTTTAGGCCTGGAATGATGACCATCAACCTGGATCTCAAGAGGGGGGGCAATAGGTTCTTGAAGACAGCTGCATACGGACATTTTGGAAGGGATGACCCAGACTTCACTTGGGAAGTTGTCAAGCCCCTCAAATGGGAGAAGCCTCAAGCTTAAGATAGATTTATTCTATCCCTATTGCGCAATGCTTGTTTTCTTGGTACTTGAGAATAATTCTGTTTGTCTTGCTGCTGGTCTATAATCGTTAGCTATCCACAATGGTCTAATCTCATACATTAAGATACCCTATTCATTTTCATTTCTTTTTGGTTTTTCTTATCCTTCTCATTTTGTTCCCAGTGTTGGTGTGAAAATGTGTGAAATTTTTGTTTGAGTTGAAGGCACTGGAAGTTACAAATGCCTGTTGAAGTTTGTATTATGTAGCTGTAGAACAGCAGCAAAATTTAGTAATGTGTTAATTGGACGAAACAAATTATTGTTCTCTCTCTTTCTGCTTTCAGCTAAGACTGCATTGTAATTTGATTGCCATGGCTTTCCTTTTAGTTTCTAGCATGGTATAATATCTGCTGTGATGTGCTCTCATTCTGTGTTGGCTCACAATGCATGTCTGCGTGACCCGTGTCATTTATCCTTAAATAGGAATCCTTGCAAAAGGAATAACCTTTATTTCATCGGTGTCTAGGACTATGCGCCCAATGCAGGTTATGTTGGAGGCACGTACCATTCCTCATGGATGCTACGAGGAGATCAACGGTTTGAATTTTATGATCTCCTTGAGAGTTTTTTTATTGTTATAAATAGGATGTCCGAGTCAATTTATATGTACCACAATTAATCTACGTATCTACTGAACATCTTGCAAGTCTAGTAAATAGGTAAGATATAATGGGAGTGATAAACATGCATAAAAATGCTCGAATCTGGACACAAGAAAAAAATATGTCTCAATCTTCGCTAAGCCAAGACCTCAAGTACATTTTATCATACAATACTTAAACATGCATTGTTTATGTCATGTAATATAATATCTTTCAATTGATGGTCTATCAAATGTTTTTTTTATTAACATGAGTGTTAATGCCAGTTTGTGTATATTTTAATTATTCATACATATATTGAAATTAATAATCATATAAATTTTCAATAATTATTATATTAATAATTACAGAGTTCAAACCTGAGATCATAAAAAATTTAATTTTTTAATCTCAAACTCTTATTACCGGTGACCGGTTATATGGTTGTCAAATGTCTTTCTTTTAAACTCTCTTAACCGGTAGCCATGCCCTTGCTGACCCTTCCATTGAAGATGTGTTTGAACAGAACTGCATGTCATTCTCTTCCAGTGCACTTGATCATCTCTTATCTCCATTTATTTTCTTGTAAGAATGCTCATCCATTCATAAACAGCTTAGTTTTCTTCTCTCATAACGGGATGAATTTACTAGCTCCTTGTTTTCTTTGCAGCATGCCAAATCATGAAAGTATAGACTTGTAATCAACTCCCATGAACTAAAATGTTTAGAACACAATCTGCTCTGATACGCTAACGAGTTTAAGACAATAAATGCCATGGGAACAGGTGTTATGGTTAGGGCAACTCCAGCTCAATGGGAGTGTTATTTGGAGAGCTAAAAATAAAAAATAAATTGTTTAGTTTATTTGCTTAACTTTTGATATTGTAACGGGAGTGGTAAAAATAGAGGCAAAAATAGCAGCTTATGCAGAGAAGATAAAATGGTCACATCAATATATATATATATATATTAGAAAATAATATAATTATATAAAAAATATTTGTTTTTGTTTTTATTTAAAAATACCTTAACAAGAGTAAAAAGTTATATACAAAATTAATAATTATATTGTTGGAGGGTTTTTTAAAAATAATTATTTAACTATATAACATATTCCTATTAATTGTATAATTAATTGCATAATTAAACTACATATAAAATAATTGTATTATATTTAAAATAATATAAAAAATAGCTATAAAAAATGGCTTTTACCATTGGAGCACACATCAACAAAAAAACCATATATATACTATTCAAAGAGCCATTTTAAATATTTGACTCTCCCTAATAGCTATTGTCATTAGAGTTGCTCTTATCAGAGACCCCAATGCTAAAAAATTAGACTATTAGCAACGAATTTTAATAATAAAAAAAAATCAATTGCTGATGTAGTAATGGATAAACATCATATTGTGTTTAATAACAGAATTTCTATCATTATTGCTAAAAATAATCTATAATGAATTTTCTTTTACTAAATAATTTGCAACGATTTTTTATTGTTGATTAAAAATTTCCAACAAATTATCCATTACTAATTAAAAAATTATTATAAACTTTAAAATACATACCAAAACCAAACGATGATGTAGCAATGAATAAACATTGAATTATAGATTTCATTACTCTTGTTAATATTAATCTGCAACAGATTTTATGTTATTAATTAAAAAATTTCCAATGAATTATTGATTAAAAAGTTATTTTAAATTTTATCCATTGATTTAAACCTTAGTATTTATTTAGGATTCTGGTTGGGGTTGAAATTATTTTTTAAAATTATTTTTGATATAATCCATTAAAAAATAATTTAAAATGAAAAATAAAATAATTTTTTTCAAAAACAATAGGTATGATAAACAGTCTTTAAAATACTTACCAAAACCACACGTTGCTGTCTCTCTCTCCGATTCTTTGCCACTCTCTCATTCACTCACTTAGAGCCTGTTTGACATAGCTGTTGTTGTTGCTATTGTGATTGGAAAAAATAATTTCATGAAAAACGCTTTTAACAGCGGTTCAAAACTAAAATTGAAATGTTTGGTTAAAACTTTGGTTGAGTTTGAGATTTAATAAAAAGCAGTTTCGAATTTTTGATTACCATACTTTTTATATTGTCGTCAACTTGTGAAATGACTTTAAAGGACACACACATATTTTTTTAAAAAAATATTGTAGATTTAATTATCATAATAATAAAATGTAATTAATAATTCAAGTAAATTACACTCATTTTTATTCTCAATATCATAATAATAAAATATAATTAATAAAGTAAATTACACTCGTTTTTATTCTCAATTAATCGAAAAGTAACGGGATTGTGGGGTAAAACAAAGTGACGCACCTTTCCCTTTTATCATGGTTGATCTCTATGTATACAATTTTTAATTTTTTTAAAACATGATTTTATATAATTTTTTTTTTAAATGGACTGGGTCTGTCCCAAACTAAATGGGTCGTACATACAAGTTGGGCCAAAAGGGCCTAACTCTGTTGGACTTGGACGGGGTCACGCCCAACCTAACCCAAAAGTTCAAAAAACAGGCACAAAACGCATCGTTTTTCCTTTTATTTTTGCATGAATTATTTGGTCATGTTACTGTTCACGTGAACAGTAACATGACTGACTGTGACTAGAAGGTCAACGGCCGATACTGATGGATAGAGGAGACCGAGGTGGTTCTCCCTATCGTGATGACATCGAAAATGATGTCCTGTTGTGGCCGGATAGGACGTTGAAAGTAGTCAAGTTGTGCTGTCGTTCACCTCTGCTACTTCGTCGTTGCCTTCCTGGAGCTGGAGAAGAAGGATTGGGTGGTGGCTAGCTGGTACTGGAGCTCACGGTAGAGCTGGTGTTGCTGCTAGCCTGGAGTTGTTGTAGGAGTTGGCGAAAAGAAAGAGAGCTTGTTGTTATAGCAAAGAAAGAGAGAGAGAGAGAGAGAGGCTGCTGTTAAGGGAAAGACAAGGAGAAGCTACTATTGTCTATCTTGATGGATGGTGTTGCTGTAGCCGAAGTTATGGAAGATGATGGGTGGCTATAAATCTTTATTCTCCCGGTCCACGTGTCTATATTTTTCTTTATTATTTTGTTTCCTTTGTGAGCGCTTTAAATCTTTGCTGTGTTTTTTATAGGACTCACCGCTTAAAATTTAACAAATATTTTATTAATTAACGTTTGGCGTTACGATGAACCTCAACTGCATGTCACAACTCAGCGCTAAACATCCATTTAAAAGTGCGGAAGACAGAATTCAGGGAGTAAAATTGATTTTGAATTTGATGTTCTGGATCCTCTGTTTACTCATCCATTTCGGCATCCTCGCCATCATCTTCGACACGGCATTCACTACACTTCTCTCCTCTCCCTCTAAACAAACCCCAACTCTACCTCATTCCATATTTCCTGTTTTTTTTTTTTTTCGTTCTATTTGCTCGCTATAATTAATTTAGCCAGAACTCCTGCGGAAATTAATTATTATTGATGCTAAAGTTCAAATACATTATGCGCAATTTGAATTTTGAATTATTGTAGCTGCTGCTGTTATATACTCCTATATTCTACAATTATAGATATTTATTTATTACTTTTTGTAGATGTTAAGTGGTGAAGAGGAAAAGGATTTGTTGTGGAAGCTTCCAGAGGTTAGGTTTAAGGAGTTTGAGAGGGTGGGTCTCTCTTTCGGCTTTGGTGTCAAACTCGTTGGAGGCAATCCATCTTCTTCTTCTTTCTGAATTTATCTATTTGTTAATTTTATTTTAAATATGCATGTGTTCTCAAATCTCATCATAGAAAAAAGAAAAATCTTTGCTATTAGCTATCCTTTTAATTTCTGTCGTTTCCTCTTTTTCCCGTTTTAATGGTTGCTCCTGTTCATAATCAGCTATTGGATGCTTGAATTTCCATGTCAATTGCTTTAGGAGTGTTTTGCCTATTTGCACGGAAGATGTTTGATATTTTTACAATTGCCATCTCTCTTTATCTCCCATCAGAACCCAACCATACTGTTTGGGTTGATATTTGTGTTACAATTCCACCTCTGATTTGACTCCCATTTTCTCCCTTGGCCATTTCATTTAATTTGTGATGACTGCCTTGTGGAACAAGTTCTTAATATCTTTTGTTGAATTTAAGGATGTGCACAGGCTTTGTGATTGCATTCAGCATCTTTTGCAGGTAAATGCTTTCAGGTCATGATGCATAATAGCATGATGTTGGGCACCTTTTCTCATTCAACAACAGGTGGAAAGTTGCTTAAGGATTTGCCATATGTCCCCTTAGATGCTCGTGTTAATTTACCACGATATAGTTTAGATGAAACGGCTGTTGTTTGCCATTACTACCATAGGTATGTAGAGGAATGCATATGATTGCCAGGTTGACTATATTAGTGATGTGCGTTGGCTGGATTCTTATAGATAATGCCGAAATTGCCAATACTTTCTCCTTGCTGCATTTATGACTTGGTGTTATTTGTTAACTTTTGGCAGGCAAGGATTATTTCCGTAGGAAAGCTGGAAGAAGACATATCATCTGTCAAATGGAAATGGAACAGAAATGAGAGTGAGTGCTACTTCCTTTAATGCAGTGACCCATTGAAGATGCCATTCTTAGATGAATTTAAACTTGAGATCAAGGATCGAAGCTAAAGAATTACATTGCCACCATGAGCACCATAATTGTAACTTTTTATTGTATTATGAATTTTATTACTTTGTTGAACCATATGTAGTTTTAAATATCAATGATATTTCAATATGTTCTACTACTTTTAAAATATCCATATATAATTAATTAATTAAAAAATTAAAAATCATGAAAATTCCTTTGCTGAATACAACCCAGCAACAAAAATTAGCAATGGATATTTTGTTGCTTTACAAAGCTCAACAATGCAAAATTTGATGCTGAAAATTACTCGGCAATAGAAATTAGCAACGAAATATCTATTGCTAATTTATTTGCTCTTCAACGGATTTTTTGTTGCAGATAAATTAGCAACGATATATTTGTATTGGATAGATTCCGCAGCAAATTTTTTTGCTAATGTTTGTTAGCAATGAATTTCTTTGTTAAATGCAACTTTTCCACCCATATCATGTATCTTGGCTACTTATTACTACTAATATTTAGTAAATGTGGTTGTACAGGTCCTTGTACTCGCATCTTTCTACTAGCTCGCAAAGATGGGCACCAACAAGCCCTGCCAAACAATTGAGATACAATCACAAGATTTTCTAGACTTGTGTCTACCGTTTTCGTCATTTTGGAATGTAATGGGTATGAATTCTGTTCTTCAAGCTTACCGAAAATGTTACCTGCGCAGCTTCTTTAACCTGAGCGTATCCGAGTTGAGTCTATGTTGCCATGTTTTTATTTTCCAACAAGGAAGAGAAAAAACTCTACTTCAAAATATAAGCAAGAAGATATTCAAAGTCAAAGGAGGAAGGTGTTGGCACCATTCGTTTTCGTTTCGCAAAAAGAGATTCTTTCTCATTCTCCGTTGCAAGATACGAAGAAATTTGAAAACCCTTATTGTCTCGAGCTCTCTGATTATCATCACAGTGGATAAGTACCACAGGCTGCAAACGACATGAACAAGGTGTTTCAAAGATATTTAAAATATATATATATATATATATATATATATATATATATATATATATATATATATATATATATATTATTTATTATTTGTTATTTTAAATATATTTTTTTAGTGTTTTTAGATTATTTTTATTTACTCATATTAAAAATAATTTTTAAAAAATAAAAAAAATATATCATTTTAATATATTTTTTTAATAAAAACACTTTAAAATTAACCATAACCATATTTTCAATGCATGAAGACACATATTAATTTGCTGTTGCTTAATCAAATGGATAAATTAAACATTGTACTAGAATTTGAACAGGGAGAGTTGTTGTTAAAAAATCATTTATTATTTCACCTAAAAATTTAAATTTTTGTTGTCAAAAAATCATTTATTATTTCACCTAAAAATTTCAATTTTTATGTGAGGTTTCAGAATATTATTTATATTATTTTCTAATATACCTATTTAAGTGAAAATCTTTTGGGTTTAAAGTTTGCATACAAATCCACACTACTTGATGTTTAATTTTTATTAAATAGAATTAAAGTGGTGAGATTTGAACTCATAACGGCTGAGTCAACAACACTCTAATACAGTATCAAGGAATCATTTTACCCAAAAACTTAAGTTTTTATGTGAAACATAGAATATGATTTATATTATTTTTTATCATACCCCTTTTAAATGAAAACTCTTTGAGCTTAAAATTTGTACATGTTTATACCACTTTGTGCTTTATTTTTATGAAATAAAATAAGGGTGATGAGATTCAAACTTATAACTAATAGGTCAGTAAGATTCTGATACTATATTAAAGTATCATATCACTTAAAAACTTAAAAACTTAAATAAAATTTTAAAATATAATTTATATTATTTTATTTAATAAAAATAACCATTGACGTGCCCTTCCAATGGGTGCTTTCCGGCTGCCTAGCAGAAGAGATTCGTGGCATACGAGGGATGTGAAAAGACAGTATCTGGACTGAAGCAAGCTACCACCTGGGAATATTGCCCCCACAGTCCACTCCATTTTACCCACAGCTATAATCTATGGTGCGCGAAACCTCAAAATTGCATGCCGGTGGCTGAGCAATGCGCCACGTGCCGTGATCATCATTGGCTTACGGATGAAGCACAAAGAATGCTATTGATTTGTTTCAAGAGAAGAAAAGAAAAAAGGTTGCCAATGAGGCTGGAAAAAATCATTTGAGAAAGATCGGTCTCAACATGCCATACAGTTTATACAGAATTACGTAGCCTATACTTTTCACACTCTACAAGTATAATTCATAATATACATTCATAATAAAACATTATATATATATATATATATATATGATATCGATGACTCATTTTTATTAACAAATTTCATTAGGAGATGAGTGATTTCAAGGCTTCTTCTCTTTAGAGTAGTGGCTAAAGAGTGGTGTGGCTTTCACGTTTTGTAAGCTTGAACTGTTGAACACCAAGCTTGTTCCTCCCTTGTGACCTCGTGTTTAACCATTATAAATATACGAGGAGATGAGTGATCTCATGGCGTGAAAATCACAAGGCCGGCTGAGAGGGTTTTTAAATTGCGAGAGTGCTTTGGGATTGGGTTTTGGTTATAAAAACTATAATATATCATATTATTGTTCTATCATATTAAAGAAGGGTTGCTCTCAATTAAAAAATTATTTGAATTAAAAATTTAAGTTGTTTGATGAGATTCTAAAATATAATTTATATTATTATTTAATTTGAAATTTACGCAAATCTACATTATTTTATATTTAATTTTTTTTTATTAAATAGAATAAAAATAATATAATTTAAACTCATGAACGTTATATAAATAAAATTTTAATATTATATTAAAGAATCATTAAAGTTTACGGAGCAGGAAAATCTCTGTTATTTTTCATTAAGCTAGACTGTTGGTGCTGATTTGCACTGAATCTCAAGCAAATACACCGAGTGATTTGTACACAGCGAGCTCATTTGACAAGAAAATGAAGCAAGAAAGTGTGCCCGTCAACCTCATTTCTGCCATGATTATGTCTAGTTGACAACATTCACGCGTGCAAATCCCTATAAACCCATAATTAATATTCATTTCTGAAAGGATTAATAAGATTATGCTTGGTGCCCACCAAACTGTATTTCTTACTGTATAAAGAAATATCATGACAAGTACAAGAAGCATCTATTATTAGAATTCCCATTTATATATACATGAGCCCTTTGGTATAGGCCATCCACCTTAATTAACCCTAAGATCAACGGTTGGCAATCCACTCCTGCATCAAATTAGAGTTCATGCAAGGAATTTAGATCATCAGATGCACCTTTCCAAGCAGTTTTTATTATTATTAGTATTCTGAAATTAAGGAGTCCTATGGTATTTTATATTATCATAATGAATGCAAATCACCCATATAGCATCTTCCCATCGTCAGATAAGCAGCTGGGAGGGAATGGGGCTTGAATAAACAACCACCCAACTCAACTGAGCCAATCACGCGATGCTGACTTACTTATTATTTATTTTTTTCCTTCATGATAAATTAATAGGGATTTTTCTTTTAATATCTTATTACCAAATTAATTATACGTAAGCCAAAGATACCAGTTATCATTTAAGCGAAAGGCTAGGGCTGGGCGTGGTGCTGCATGCTATCTCTATACGAGCTTTAACTTCTGGGTGCGTAACCAAAACTAAAGGTTGTCTGGCTTCTTCTTCTTCTTCTTTCTGCACACGTTTGATTATGGCTGCAAGTAGAGATTTAAACAGATGAGATGATAACCAAAAATGGCTACACAAAACCAAAACTAACACATGCACCATGCACGTCTCGCTTCTATACATTATCCAAATGGGGGGGGGGGGGGGGGGTGGGTGTTGGACAGGTAGATGGATGAGGGATACTCTTTTCCTCTGTTTCCAAGAATTTCAAATCTCCATGAAATCTGAGCATTTCGGCATTCATAGCACAGATACATGTACATGTACACACACGCACACTGACACACATACCTATATATGTATGTATGTATATGTATATGTATATAAAACCACAGAAGAAAGTGCGTGCGTGTGTGTATAAAGGTGGGCAGAGATGAAAGCTGTGGATGAGCAAGTTCTACTTATAGAATATTAGGACACACACGATTTCAATGAAAAAACACCACATTCTGTCATTGATTATTGAATGAAATATATACAAAAACAGAACGTATTTTAGGTAACTAATACATCTGTATGTTTGCTGTAATTTGAAAAGAAAAGCTAGAATGCTAAACTTGGATAGTAATCTGTGGCAGAATTGATGCTTAATAAATGCTATGCCAGGCAGAATTTGTGGAACTATCCTTAATACTGCCCCAGTTCTGAATCCAAGAACTTACTTGGTGATGCTCAAAGTTCTGAAAAAAACAATCCTTCTTCATCTTGAAATCTATATTAATTTGTGGCTCGAATCTCACTAAAAATGTAAAGTCAAATGCAATTAAATTATGGCATTATATTGACTGCCTAATTTGACATGATTTTTGTTTGGAAAATTCAAAATAATCAGGAATTATTTTGAAATATATAGTAGTGTTTTATTTATTTTATATATTAAAGTTGGAAAAAGGAAACTAGAAAATTATATTCAAATACAATATTTATCCATTTGAAACTATGAAAAAACAATTTCAGTTTTTCAAATTTATATAACTTTAAAAAACATATTTTATAGATTTTTAATAATTTTCTTTAAAGGAATTTACTTAAAGTTTTTTTTATTTTTAATCATTTTTCAAATGGAAAAAAATAAGAACAATACTTTTTTTTTCTTTTATATATAAGCATGTTTTAGCAGAATGATTTTTTTTCAAATTTATTTATTGTTATAAATTTAATTTTTATTATAAATATAGTATAAACTTTTTTTTATTTAAACATATACCTTTTTTCGTGATAATTATGTTTAATTTTATTGGAATAAATTAAATATTTTATTATTATATTATCAATTACAGAATATTAATTTGAATATCATAAAATAAATTATATTTTCGACTCTCATGAAAGTTGGTTGTTTGATGTATTGTCTTTGCTGGTATTTGTTTTCTTACCTTTATTATCGTTTTCAATTTCCAATAAAAAAATAAAATCGAAAATGAAAAAAAGATTCCTTTAATATTTTCCAGGGGGTGAAGGGGTGGGGAGGGGGCGGTGGTGGTTGGGGTCTTCATATTTGATCAACACGTGGAGCCTTGCTCCTCAGTTTTAGTGCACACTGAGCATACAAATGGCAGCTCCTGTCACACGAAAAAATCATAATACAGATACCATGAGGACGGAGTTGGAAGAGTCGAAAGAGAAAAGCAACACGACACCGTTTGATCATAACCATGCAACATCTTTGTCCTGCGTGAAAGAAAACGAAGATGAAATTGAGTTGCAGTGGGCAGCCATTGAAAGACTACCCACTTTCAGACGGCTTAGGCTGTCATTGTTTGACGAAAAGGGAGAGGACAAGGGAGAGGGAGGCAGGAGGGTGGTCGACGTCACCAAGCTTGAAGCTCTTGAACGCCATGTTTTCATCGACAAACTTATAAACAAAATCGAGGAAGATAATTGCAGGCTACTAAGCAAGTTGAAAGAAAGAATAGACAAGTAAGAACCTTGCCTGCCCTGCTACTCTATTCTTGGTTTTGTTATACGTATGAACATCGATTACGTGCATTAGGGGTATGAAACAAAGAATCGGAATCATTTCATTAGCAAGCATACGATTCCTTTTCTTTCTTTCTCCTTTTCTTTTTATTTTTACATGCAAGTCGCAATGAACTATCTGTTTTCTTCATCTTATGATTCCATTTCGAGGTATAACTTGGTTTTCATGAAGGGAAATCAAGCCTTATATAGGGTCTAGAAAAGACAATCTCTTGGTTCCCTGAAGCATGTAAGCTAGATAATGAGCTGCTCTTTTGCAGAACAAAGCTGAAAGTTGGGTCCTGAAAGGGCAATATGATTTCTTTCATATCTACAATAGAAATCTTAAGTTTTTGGCTGCTTGTTTAATTTTAATTCTCTGGAGCGAGTAGAATACAAGTTGCCAGGGGGTATGCTTCTGCTGTGATGACATGTATATTCTGATCATCGCTTGCATAAATTGCACTGTGTTTCATTTCACTTTGGATGTGTATCAAAAAGCCGATCGACTCATAAACTCTCCACAGATGACCCAAGACAACAGAAGGATCCTTTCTATCACCCAAGTTTCATACTTCTGATCAAGATTCCTTAATCCAACCTATGAAATCTCTCTATCCACTCCTTAACCCCAGTGAGACGCCCAGAAATTTCTGATAGCATGTAACTTATCATCGATCTATCTTCTATAGTCCCATATCTTCAGTACGTACGCAGTATATAATCATGACAACACCTCTTTCGGTCAAATTTGCATTCCTTTCATAGTAGAAAGTTCTTCTTTCGGAGACTTGAAGAAAGCATATATATTGAGAAAACAAAATTTAAAAATAGTAAACTAATATTCTCAAAGGAAAAATAGGGATTTACCATATACTGCTCCAGAAGGAACCGGCAACATAAATAATAACATTCACTGAATAGTACTGCAATGCTACCTCAAAATTTAAAACCTTACAGCTTGAGAGAACTGCTAGTTATTTATTTATAAACGATACATCCATGGATGTTTATGAGCATGCATCTTTTGTCTGCACATACATATTCTTATAACACGTCAGTACTGATCGAGGTTCAATCTTCAGGGTGGGACTGGAAGTGCCAACTGTGGAAGTGAGATATCGGAATTTGTCTGTAGAGGTAGAATGTGAAGTGGTTCACGGCAAGCCCCTTCCTACTCTGTGGAACACCCTCAAAAATGCTTTCGGGGTAAGTATCTTTCCTTTTCTTTTTTCTTTATAGCATCAGCTAATCTTTCAGAATTAGAAATTCACTGCTCAAACACTTAATTTTTAAAGAGAAATATAACTTGACTGCATTTAGCATAAAATGACAGGAGCGGATTGCATTAGTTTATTGAGTTGACTTAGTTTTTTTTCTCTCTCTCTCTCTCTCTCACATACATGTTCTGATAAGGAAAGATGTATTTTTTATGGACAGGGTATTGCATATATTACTGGATGCAAGTCTGTACCAAACAAGATTAAAATTCTCAAAAATGTCAACGGCATCATCAAGCCCTCAAGGTGGTTCATACATAATAATGCATCTGTTCGCGATGTGTCTCAACGGTTTTGAGTACTAATTTCTGCAACTAAATTATGATTGATATTTATGGGAGTTCATACATAAACTTACTTTCCATGCAGGATGACTCTCTTACTTGGTCCTCCAGGTTGTGGGAAGACCACTTTATTACAGGCACTTGCAGCGAAGCTTGACAAGTCCTTGAAGGTCTCTTACTTGAGCATAAAAATCCGTGCCATAAAACAACCTGAACCATCTCTGTAAAACTGTCACCTACTATGAGAATGAACTGGGACATCATTAACGCAAATAATGATGAAATTACAATTTGTTAAAAATATAATATAGATCAATAACTGTTTTTCATTTATAGGTCGAGGGGGAAATTTCTTATAATGGTTACAGACTCAATGAGTTTGTTCCTCGGAAGACATCAGTTTACATCAGTCAATATGACCAGCACATTTCTGAAATGACTGTGAGGGAAACTCTAGACTTTTCAGCTCGTTGTCAAGGAATTGGAGGCAGAGCAGGTAGGTTTGTTCCACATCTAGTGATAGTAAACATATCTTAGAGACTTAAACTGAGACAGCAGCTGTTTACTGTTGAAGATATCATGAAAGAAATCAGTAGAAGGGAGAAGGGAGCTGGTATTGTCCCAGAACCGGATATAGATACCTACATGAAGGTAAAAATTAGCATAAGAAACAAAGTAACTCTTTATCGTGATCTCATATTTGAGGTAGCTTGCTTCACACTTTCTGGTAGCAATATCAGCTGACAATCTCTACGAACAGGCAACATCATTTGAAGGATTGAAAAGGACTCTCCAAACGGACTATATTTTGAAGGTGATTCTCTATAACAAAGGAAGTATGAGGAAGCTCCTATCCTTTCCATTGACTAAGATTCTATTCTTCATGGCATTATAGATCCTTGGACTGGACAATTGTGCTGATACAATGGTGGGAGATGCACTGAGGAGAGGAATCTCAGGTGGTCAAAAGAAAAGGCTAACAACAGGTTGTGTGAAGTGCAAAGTTTAAATAAGTAAATACTTGTGACGGTCCTGTATATAGAGAAATAAATAAAATAAAATAAAAGGAGAGCCTCTACTGGAGATTTGTATAGCACTAGAGGTAGGTGTTACAGGAAATCCATTTCTTCTGATATTAAAATCTCTGCTATTCTCTTCTTCCAGGAGAAATGATAATTGGTCCAACAAAAGCGCTCTTTATGGACGAAATATCCAATGGCTTAGACAGCTCAACCACCTTCCAAATTGTTAGCTGTATGCAACAATTGGCACACATAACAAAATCAACCATGCTGGTTTCACTTCTTCAGCCAGCTCCCGAGACCTTTGATCTCTTCGACGACATTATTTTGATGGCAGAGGGAGAGATAGTATACCATGGGCCTCGAAACAACGTTCTGGAGTTCTTTGAGCATTGTGGTTTCAGGTGCCCACCACGCAAGGGAATTGCTGACTTCCTCCAAGAAGTATGTAACCTTGCTTAATTCATTTCAAATTATAAGAACGTTTCCCCCAGGATGGTTTTCCACCAGGACATTTTTTTCCTTGCCCGCAGGTAGTCTCTGAAAGGGATCAAGGACAGTACTGGTATAATCAGCAACCTCATAGTCATGTTTCTATCGATACGCTTGCAAAAAATTTCCAAGAATATCATGTGGGACAGAAGCTAGAAGGGGAGCTCTCTAGGCCTTTACAGAAATCTGAATGTCATAAAAATGGTCTGACTTTCAGCTTTTACTCCTTAAGAAAATGGGAACTGTTCAAAGCTTGTATGGATAGAGAATGGCTGCTTATGAAGCGAAACTCGTTTCTTCATGTATTCAAATCAATACAGGTAAAGACTATCTGTGTCTGAATTATCAGCATATTTTTACCTGAAACCCTTAACTAATCAGCAAATTGTTGGTGGTATTTCTTCATGCAGCTCGTGGTCACTGCATTGATTACAATGACATTGTTCATACGTAGTCGAATGAGTGTTGACATGGTCAACGCGAACCTGTTCATGGGTTCCTTGTTTTATGCTTTAATTAGATTGATGTGCAATGGGATTGCCGAGTTATCATTGACTGTACAAAGAATAGGAGTTTTCTACAAGCAAAGGGATTTATACTTTTATCCTGCGTGGGCTTATTCTGTTCCAGCTGCCATTTTAAAGATTCCGTTTTCATTGCTAGACGCTTTTCTTTGGACAGCTCTTACCTACTACGTGGTTGGTTTCAGTCCTGAACCAGAAAGGTGTTTTCTTGCAGAAAAATGCCATTTCTATAATGAAAACTATATTCTTTCCTAATTCTTGTTATTTTCATTGCTGTCAGGTTTTTCTACCAGTTCTTCCTTCTGTTCCTTGTTCATCAAGTGTCTGTATCAATGTTCCGTTTGATTGCTTCCATTGTTCGGAATCCATCTATTGCATCAACATGCGCTCTTTTTATTATAATAATCACATTTCTATTCGGTGGATTTGTAATTCGGAAACGTAAGCCCTTTTAGTGACACTTAGCATCAGGTTTGCATCAATTAGCCATTTAAATCAAATGATATAAACGCTTCTTTGCTGCAGCCTCTTTACCTTCTTGGTTGAGGTGGGGCTTTTGGCTATCTCCACTGGCATATGCGGAGATCGGTGCATCCTTAAACGAATTCCTTGCTCCAAGGTGGCAAAAGGTGAAACCCGACTTCTACTTTGGTTAAATACTTTGTTAGAAAATAATATAAATTATATTTTGGATCTCACCTAATAGCTTAAGCTTTTAGGTGAAACTCTTAGGTAAGTTGATTCCTTAATATGGTATCAGAACTTTATTGACTCAGCGGTCATGAGTTCAAATCTTAGTACCCTTATTCTATTCAATAAAAATCAAGCACAGAGTAGTGTGGACCTGTGCAATTTCAAACCCAAAAAGCTTTTATTTAAAGAGGTGTTAAAGAATAATATAAATTATATTCTAGAATTTTACCTAACAACTTAAACTTTTAAATGAGATGATTTCTTGACATGATCAATAAACACTTGTTGCTATAGTTGTTCACTGCTAATTGTCCTTGCAGGTTTCATCTTCCAATATTACATTAGGTCAGCAAATTCTCGAAAGCCGGGGACTATACTTCAATGAATACTTCTATTGGATACCTTTTGCAGCATTGATCGGGTTTTGGATGGTTTTCAACATTGGATTCACCTGCGCACTGAGTTATTCAAAAGGTAAGTTTCATCTTATCATGCGATGGATAACAATTTGATTCCTCGTGCTCATCTATATAAACTTGAGATTAGCAGCCCCTGGGAGACCTCGGACCGTGATTTCTCAAGACAGGCTCTCCAATATTCTAAAGAGAAAGCAAGACTTGAGCGACTTTCCTCGGGAAAAAACATTGCCTTACGCTGAAACACCAATATCTGCTGCAGAAAAGGAGAAAATCAGTGAGAACTCTTTGTTGATGTCTAATACCTGATATTCCATGAAATTGATGGATATTAATGAACAAACAGAATTTTTATACGATACTTCAATATTCATAGTGACTACATCTGGTTTGCAGGAACGGTTTTGCCTTTTGATCCCATAACAATATCCTTTCAGGATGTCCAATATTTTGTTGACACCCCTAAGGTAAGTACACGACTCATCAACACAGGACTTCCTTTGTCAGTATTTATAGTTCAACTCATATTGATTTTCATGTGTCACTCAGATATTAAGAAAACAAGGCTTTCCACACAAAAGGCTGCAGCTTCTTCATGATATCACCGGTGCCTTCAGACCTGGGATTCTTACAGCTTTGATGGGTGTTAGTGGAGCTGGGAAAACAACACTAATGGATGTTCTTTCTGGAAGAAAAACTGGTGGCATTATTGAAGGCCAGATAAGAATTGGAGGGTACCCTAAAGTCCAAACGACGTATGCTAGAATATCTGGTTATTGTGAGCAAACAGATATTCATTCTCCACAGATTACAGTAGAAGAGTCAGTAATGTACTCAGCTTGGTTGCGGCTGCCAGCTCAGATTGACAAAAGGACAAGATCTGTAAGATGCCTCATTTGAACTGTTAGTGTTGTTCAATTGTTAAACAATAACATTTTCCGTAGCTGAACTCAAGATCAATGTTCTCATTAACAGAATATAATTTAGATATGAGATTTTTTGTTGTGAGAGCATCTCCAGTGCATATTCAGGATTTCTTCTCACATTATTAAGCACTATCATCATTTCTTTCTGCAGGAATTTGTAGCAGAAGTTATTGAGATGATTGAACTTGATGAAATCAAAGATGAATTAGTTGGCATGCCTGGTGTTAGTGGTATATCGACCGAGCAGAGAAAACGGCTTACTATTGCCGTAGAACTTGTTTCCAATCCATCTGTAATGTTCATGGATGAGCCCACCTCTGGTCTGGATGCCAGAGCGGCTGCAATCGTCATGCGAGTTGCGAAGAACATTGTTAACACAAACAGGACAGTTGTGTGCACAATTCACCAGCCAAGTATCGATGTTTTTGAGGCATTTGATGAGGTAATTGGCTATTGCGTGCACCTGTAAATATCAAAAACGAAATCTTAGCAATATGAAAACTTTAGTGTTTCTTGCAGGTTGATAAAATCCACTGATGATGGGCCACATGTAAATGATCAAATGTGTGATCAATCAAGAGTAAAATTTATTAGCACTATAAGTGGCTAGTTAGGAACTGTATATGCAAGCATTAAGCAAGACTAGATAAATTTCTTGATATTGCTCGTGGTCCTTTTATTTATCAAAAATAGTAATTCTTGCAGCTCATTTTGATGAAACGAGGAGGACAAATAATATATTCTGGAGAGCTGGGTCAGAATTCAAGTAAGCTTATTGAGTATTTTGAGGCAAGTATCCATACACATGCAATGATTGTCTTCCAGGTTCGTTGTTTGTTATGTGTTTTCCCAGGGATTCTAGTTCTTTCTTCGTTAAAGAAAAAATTAACAAAAATAAAGTTGAAGAACTGATATTCATGTGTGTAGTTATTGTTGAAACTAAACTAGATTTTAGTTATTTTTAGAAAAATAGAAGAACTTGTATAGAAAATTAATCTACCAATTGAATTAAAATAATCGACAGACTTTTAGGATAATGGCTTCATGTAATTATGGTTAAGCAAGCATGAGAAGTTTTGCAACAATTAAACCGATGAGCTAACAATATAAAAAAGAAACACCTAAAAAAATTAATAGGTGAGTTTGCCAAAAGAGTTTTGGGTTGAAGTTATAAATTGTAATGTTTACTTGTCAAATAGATATATTAGAAAAGGCCTGAACGACATGACTCCATAAGAGGCATTGAGTAGAAGAAAACCAAGTGATACTCATTTAAAGGTATTTCGAAGCATTCATTATGTGCATCTAGGTAATTAAGTAAGGATCAAGCTAGATTACAAGTGCAAAATGATAATCTTTTATGAGATATGATCAAAAGTTCAAAAGATATAAGAATTACAACTTCAATAAAAAAAATATGGTGATTAGTAAGGATGTTGAGTTTGATGAACAAAATGAATGGGATTGAAAGGTAAATGATAATGAGAAGCATGCATTTTCACTAGTTCTTAATGAAAAGGAGGGTAAATATGGCAATCATTAAGAACCTCTATAATCACCAATAAGCTTAATGATGAAGGCGGAAGCTAAATATAACAAAAAAAAAACACGAGAATTTTAATAAGCAAAATAAAATATCGATGCAAACCCTAAATTCACAAGTTTCATTTTCTTTAGAGTAACAATCATCTAAAATCCTCTTTAGAAGGCATACAAAGCCTTAAATAGGCCTAAAACCCTACCTCAACTAGGAAACAGAATAAAAATATAAAATTACAAAGGAAAGAAGCATGAAATTCAAAAATAACAAGGAAAATCATAAAAACTACCAAAATCAAGGCCTCAGGAAGAAATTTTAAAAATCTAAAGAATCGACAATCAAAGTATATATTTTAAGGAAAAACCTTCGAAAACTCCTGTAAACATTTTAAAATGATTTGATGCTCGAATCAAAGGTTATACTCCTTTTAAGATGTTATTTTAGTCTAGCACAATCAATCTCCTTCTTAGACCTAGACTTATCCTATTGGTTTGTAAATGCATCTGTTAGACCATTCATATAATCTAGACGGGGTAGATTCTTATTTAGTTATGACAAATACACACCTAACTGTTTAAAATCACATATTATCACAAGCCCATCTACATCACTCAACTTTATTTTTATTTTTATTTCTTCTAGTTAAAGCTTAAGTAGTGGTAGTCAACCAAGTCCACCAAGAAAGATGAGGATCTTTAATAACTTATATAACCCTTAATTACTTATATAAGATAACTATGGGTTACAAAGTGCAGGGACATGAATAATTTGTTTTAAAATTGAAAAAAAACCTTGTATGGATAAAAGAAACCCCTAGAGTTTGGTATAACCGTATTAATGGTATTTTTTAAAGAATGAATTTGTAAAATGCCCCCATGATCTCTATAAAGATAAAGGAGAAAGATGATACTCTTATTGTATGCTTTTACATAGATGATTTGATCTTTATAGAAAATAACCTAAATATATTTGGAGACTTCAAACAAGCAATTATCATGGAGTCTGAGATGAAAAATATTGGTCTTATAACATACTATTTAGGCATTAAGATCAAACAATGAGAAGATGAAATCTTTGTAAGTCCGGAGATATTTTTAAGAAATTCAAGATGGAGGATTGTGCAAAAATAAATACTATAGATGAGTTTGGACTGAAGATGACTAAGAATGATAAAAAAGAGAAGATAAACTTTATAACATTTGAGAGCCTAGTTATGAGTTTAAAATATTTCTCATGCACTCTTCAATATATTATTTTTGGAGTAGAACTTATAAGCAAGTTTATGAAAACACCAACTGCAACACATTTCAAAACTTTAAACTGAATTCTTTGGAAACATCAAAGGTACTATTAATTTTGGCTTATTCAATGGATATTCTATCAATTTTAAAAGTTATAGGTTATAATGATGGTGATTAGGCTGAAAATATTATGATAAAAGAGTACTTCATGTTTTTTTTTCTATAAAGAAGACGTCACAAAGAATTCGAATAAACAATCCATGGTCACATTATTAACTTGTGAAGTTGAATATATAACTAGTATAAAATGTATTTGTCATTCCATATGACTAAGAAGATTATTAAAAGAGTTGTATATGTCATAAAAAAAAAAAAAAAAAAAGCCTAGATAAATTTACATGGACAACTCATTAATCATAACCTTAGCAAAGAATTCATTATTACATGACATAAGCAAGCATATTGATATAACATTTCATTACCTATAAGACTGAATAAAAAACAAGAAAGTTAAAGTGAATTATATAAAAACTCAAGACCAGGTCACAGATATTTTCACAAAATCACTCAAACATAATGTTTTTACCAAGATGTGATATATTATATAGGTTATAAAGAAATCATGTTTTAGGGGTTGTTGAAAGTAAACCACTTTTAGTTTTTATGAAAAACTAAATATTTGGTCTACTAGATGAGAACCAACTAATTGAATTGAAAGAATCAATTGACCGATTCACAAATTTTCAGCAAAATAACTTTTTATTTACATATTAGATCTTTGTTTTATTAGTTTAATTCTTTAATTTTTTAGAACTTGAGACCTATAAATAGATTTGTAGCCAAAAATATAATACATACTTGTAAATAAGAATATACAAAAGTATAACACTTAATAAAATTGCTTATTATCTAGGACTTGAGATCTATAAACAGGTTCGTAATCATAAGCATAATTTATAAGTATAGATAGGAATGCACAAGAAGAGAACACTTAATATGATAGTATATTTCTTATATTTTAGTTTTGTATCTTTGTTTTGTTGTCATAAACTATTACCACACCTATTTTTCTTCCAATAGTTATGCAGGTAAATATGTTTCTATGTATGTGCAATGTCTGTCAAATAATTTTGGAGACCAACGTACGTCTGTCATATTCGTTTATTATTTACTCATTTATGCACATATTTGCAGGGCATTCCGGGAGTTCCCAAAATCAAAGAAAATTACAACCCTGCAACATGGATGTTAGAGGTTACCGGTTCTTCTATGGAAGCTCAGCTTGGTTTAGATTTTTCAACTCTCTACAAGGACTCCCATCTCTTCCAGTAAGCTTAACTACATACGTGTGTGTGTGTGTGTGTGTGTGTGTGTGTGAACGAGGGGAGCACTTTCTAGATTGCAAGAGCTGCATGTTTGACAAAAGTTTCGTTGTCATTTCAAACAGAAACGAAAGAATTATTGGCCAAGTCATGTGTTTTTGCCTGATGTAGGAAAAATGAAGATCTGGTCACTAGACTGGGCCTTCCAGAACAGGGTTCGAAGGAATTGCATTTCTCCTCCCGGTTTCCACAAAATGCATGGCAACAATTTAAGGCATGTCTTTGGAAACAAGAACTGTCCTACTGGAGAAGTCCAAAATATAACTTGGTTCGGTTGATATTTATCATCGTGTCTTCTTTGATGTTCGGAGCACTTCTCTGGCAAAAAGGACAGAAAATGTAAGCCCTCTGCAGTAGAATTTATCAGCAATGTGAATGCTTAAATACCCCATAGAAAATGCTAACTAGTGATTACGCGCTCCTTGTTCTGAAGAGATGGTGAACAGGACGTCTTCAACATACTCGGATCTATTTTCATCTTTATTCAGTTCACCGGAATAGGGAACTGCTCGTCTGTTATGCCATTTGTAACTACTGAACGAGCCATTGTATACCGGGAAAGGTTTGCTGGAATGTACTCTTCGTGGGCGTACTCATTTGCACAGGTCCAAAGATACCACCAGAAAGAATTAGCATTAATATCCATGAAATCAGTCAATATAAGATTTTACAACCTGTAAACTTTAACATGAACTTGTTATTGCGAAAGTGCAGGTGGCTGTAGAAATTCCATATATATTGCTCCAGGCTGTGCTGTTTCTGGTAATTACATATCCAGCAATAAATTTCTACTGGTCAGCCTACAAAGTATTTTGGTACTTCTACTCAATTTTCTGCACGTTGCTTTATTTCAATTACCTGGGATTGCTGCTTGTCTCAATCACACCAAATTTCCAAACGGCTTCAATAATGTCTAGTTTCTGCTATACCTTGACGAATTTGTTCTCTGGCTACCTTATACCGGAACCGGTAAGCCAACTACTTTCATGACCTGCATTTAACCTCCATTTTTCAAGCTGCACGATAATAATAATTAAAGGAAGAAACTCATTAACCACTCTTGAGTATATACAAAAAATCTAATGCTCCACCGCAGTAGCTACAGATACAAAGTTTTGGTTACTATAAATTAATTTGTATTTTTGTAGCAGCAGATGTTTCTTTTTCATCCTAAAAGTAATGTATAATATTTCTCATGCAAATACATGTATCTTGCAGAAAATCCCTAGATGGTGGATTTGGGGCTATTGGATTTCTCCAGCTGCATGGTCCTTGAAAGGCATTCTTACATCACAGTACGGTGATATAGAAGAGGAAATTACAGTATATGGAGAGCGAACATCAATTAGTTTCTTCTTAAGAAGTTATTTTGGGTATAAACATGATGATTTAGGTTTAGTGGCAGTTGTTCTTCTTGCTTTGCCAGTTTTCTTTGCTCTCTCTTACGCTATTGCCACTGCAAAACTCAACTTCCAAAAAAGGTAAAGATGGGTGTCAGGCACTAATAGCTAGCTTCGATGTTCAATTCTAAGACCCTAGCTCTCTCCTGTAACTGTCCATGGAGTTATTACTCGTCTATATATATACTTAAAAACAGTACCTGCCTACAATATATATATATATATATATATATCAACAACTCAACTCTATTATATCAGGAAATTTCAGATTTCACTTTTTTCCCTTTTTTCTTTCACAAAATTTCCCTTAAATTTCCAAGTAATCATGCACGCAGTTTGTTTTGTAGATTGATTGAAAATTTCCCTAAAAGATGCAGTGGAACTGTGGAAGTTGAATAATTATGTCTATTAACATTACTGAATCTGAAGCGTTTGATTGTTAAGCGGGAAATCTCAACTTTACAGTCTATAAATAAATGCATGCAAAATAATACACACCCTATCATATGTCAATATTGCGACCAGCAACGATGGACCTCAGCTTGTTCTGTAGTCCAACGTTTCCCACCTGAAGGGTCGGAACATGTACAGAACCTCAACGATGGACCTCAGCTTGTTCCGTAGTCCAACATTTCCCACCTGAAGGGTCGGAACACGTACAGAACCTCGGGACAACTCTTGAACAAAAGAGCCACACAGACACAAACTGCAGCAATTGCCACCATTGAGAGCATTGCCGGCCTGTACAGCTGAGACCTGCTGGCTAGTCCATAAACCACCTTCTTACTGCAAAGCTTGCAGTTGCGCTGAATGGGTCTCAATGCTGTTTGTCCGATCTCAAGGCTACTGGTCAATCCTTCATTTTGTTTCTCATTAATGTTACTGTTTGAGAGATTGCTAGGGATGTCAAGCACAACATGGCCCCCAACAGCTTGTCTCTTGTTTATTTTCCTTTGTACCAGATGGATGTATGTGTAGTGGCCACGCAAGCGAGCATAATCTTCAGGTGTGAAGCCTGTGCTGTCACGAGCATTCTTCCATGCTTCAATGCCCACCTGAAATGTATCACACAAGTCTTTACACAAAATGAAGCCAAATGATAAATCTCTGCCAGAAAGTCACAATGATTGAAAAGCAGTCTTGGATTCAATTTTCCAAGATGTTATTTATTGACTGCTGATATAAAAAAAACAAATAAGAAAAATCCTTCCTGTCCAGACATTAAATAAAATAATAGAAACAAAAAATGAAGGCATCATGGGAAGTGAAGAACCATCCACTGGCTATGAAAAACGAAAGATGATATTAAGCTTGAGAAGTGGAATGATGATGAAAAGAGGCAGCTAAATTAAAGGCCTGCTTCACACTGCTATTAGTAGCTACGAGATCGGAGATGATCATGTAGCTGCAGTGTGACAAAAGCAACCCCCTCAATAAATTTCTTTTCTTTTTAGAATCAAGGTTTTTCATCTAATGATTCAACTATTTTTAGAGAGAGAGCATTGTTGTGACTAAGAGCAGTAAATTTACCACACTGGTTCACGTGAAAAGGTGGTATAGAACAATCAAATGAAGCAAGATTTAACTTCAACACATCGACTATAGTCACTTCACAGCACATCATCACTAAATTGAATTAAAAAGGAAACTTTGGGAACCAAAAAAAATGCGGGAGAACATCTAGCTAAACTAACAGCTCCTGATTATCTTCTCCATCTAAAGAGATCCTACACATCACATTAGGTTTACAAAATCATGCAATCAAAATAATTCTGATCATATTCCAATTCCTAGAGCTTACTATTGTTGTCAAAGCATAAGTATGAACACAGCGATCTAGATCAAAGAGACACTAGAATTGATGGTAGTGAATATTCATGCCATCGAGTATAAACGCAATATTAAGATAATTCTCCCCCTCGAGTATCCAGGGATTAATTTAACTAGAAAAAGGGTTACCATTCCAGGATCTTCAGTTAATGTCTCAAGTACATCTTCAGAACCATCTTTACCCGCTGCTATGTGAAGAGGTGTCAAACCAGCTGGGCCTGTAACATCTGGCCTAAACAAAATGCTCCCATGGCTTCCACCAACTAGTGCCTCATCTTCGGATCCAAATTTCTCAGGAACATATCTTAATAGGAGGTCTACAAGAGACCTGGAATTCCTCCTCACAGCTCTATGAAGAAGGCCCATTTCTGATAATGCTACATTCAGAGATGAGTGCTCTCCAGTGCCAACAATTCCGTTATGCAGAACATTCAAGAGTTTCCTCACAACAGCACACCATTCACGGTCCATGGAGAATTCCATAAGCCACTTGAATCTTCTTAGTGGGAAGAGATCCATACTAGGATCCAAGTGGCCCAATCTAGACTTCAACTGGACTCTGTGAAGAAGCCAGCCAATTTCATGAACAAAGTTCATCGCTTGATTTTTGGCTTCCATTTTTTCAATTTCCTCAAAATCTGCATCTGTTTCAGTAAACTCCAACATACCCTCAAGCATGCGGATCTCAGAACATACATCTTCCTCTGCAACTAAGAAAGGAAAGAAGCTGCTGCTAAAACCGTGATCTTCAATCTAGATAGAGAAAAGATTGAACTCAGCATACAGAAGCATATTCAAAAAAAGTATCAGTATCATACTAAGGCACATTAAAGACTGTATAAAAACACTTGAAAAACTAAAGAATTGTGTTGACTCAACATAGGGGTTAGTTTCAGATACAGTTTCAAGATAAGATTTTACTTGAGATAGGAATGAAGTTCGCTCCAAACAAGCCCAGATACATCTAATTCACAATCTCTTTGAGATAGTAATGAAGTTGGCCCTAAAATCAATCCAGATATATCTAATTTACAAAGACAGATGCAAAGTACTTAAATTACCTATCTGTTCACAAATTAAGGTCCCACTTTGATAAACACGCTCCTAGTTAAATAGTTAATGAGAAGAAAAAACACAGATTCAAATTAAACTAGCACGTATCCAACAAATTTTCATTGAATTATAGTACAAAACTAGCATTTATCAAAAATAAGGATAAGAAAAGAACAGGATTGAGATGAGCACAGAAGGCAACACCACCTCAATGAATCCCCTTCCAGTCACCGTGGGGATAGAGCAAGAAAACTTGACACATTGGACCTCATCATGATCTTCGAAGCTATCAACACCATCCATCACCTCCTGCTTTTTTTCTTGAACCATATAATTCCCTTCTACTGCACAGAGTAATCTGAAAAACAGGATTGGAGAACACAAAGTGTAGCTAAGTAGCACGTAACACCAACACAACAAAATAAAGACTACATAAAATTCAGGAAATCAAAACTCTAACAATTATATATCAGGTGAAAACCAACAATCATTACCTTGTGGCAGGCCGAGACAAGTTGATGCCCTTGATTAAAAACTCAGCTCTCTCAGTTGCAGTTATAGCAATCGGCTTGACACTTAAAATTTTGCTGCAGTTGTTGCTTGTGAGAGGCAAAGATGTATCAACAACCACCTGACCTGAAACACAAAATTTACAACATTTCATTCATAGGTCTTGTTACTAGAAGACAAAATTCAATATACTTCATTCATATAAGCCTTTTTACTACAAATCTATTCTTCAAAGTTTCTGAATTACTCAGAAAATCAAGGGAAACAGACCATTATAAACAAAAGCTATTTGATGTTGCACCCTAATATAGACCCATCCAGTTCTCCAGAAAGTGTCTTCTGATACATCTAGAAGCCTGCTCAAACTGGAGCCAAGGCCGCAGCAAAGCTATGCAAAGGAAAATTTGACTGTAAGGTCACAAATGTTGTCTGGAGAAGTTTAGATCAATAACAATGGTCAGGGTTTATGAAGCTTACTTCCTCCCATGCAGCCTCGGCTTGATGAAGATAAATGGTCAGAATGACACAACCAGGCCTGATGTAGCTTTCAATATCAGTGGGACTATGAGATAGCCAGTCCAGAATCTGAAAACCAAAACATTTCACAGTCATATTGTGTAAGTTAAGTAACACCAAACAGCAGCACAAAACAAAAATTAAATTGAGTACCTGCGCTCGCAGGACAAGAGGAAAATCATTTGGTTCTTTCCCAAATAATTTAAAAACAATTCGATCTGTGCGGCTCTGAAATGGTAGAAAAGGATTAGGTGACTGCTGAATCCTATACAGATACAACTCAAAAGTCAAAAGACTGAACAGATGCTCCATCCACAGATTGAAAAGTAAATCAAGGGGAAAATATAAGAAATCAACATTTCACCTAGTCTCAGATGAAAGATGATTTTTTCCTCTAAAAAAGAAATGCCTTGTTATTTTAGGACAATCATGCTACTCAGAATAATTCAAGCATCATGAAAAAATATTAACATCCAAAGGGACTCAAGGAATCAACCAAGAAATTCTTCTTGGTACTATACAAAATGAGTTTAGATGGGAAATTATAAATAACATGCAAGTACAGTATACCTGAGCTTCTCCACTGGAACTGGAAGGTGACTGTGCAGAAGCTGAATCTGAATTTCTGCTGGTCTGAGGAGGACTTGACTGGTGGGAGTCTTGTTGTACCCATGAAGGGCAATCAAGGGCGCTAGTCCTTGCATTCACAGGAGCAGGTGATCTCTCTACATCTTCAGTGCCATCATCTGAGTCAACATAAATGTCATTCAAATCAAAATTGTTCATCTTGACCTGCACCGCTGTACTCTCTCGAACTTCTGAATACGTTGTGAAGTTGTTTGGAATGCTAGGTTTCAAGGAAGATGTGGTCTGTATATTTGCACCATTAGCATCATGCATGCGCATAACTTGCTGTAGCATTCCAGACACAGGTACTGTCAGATGCGGTTTTAAATTTGAGGGGCCTTCACCATTTGAAAGTATAGTTGAGACTACCTCTGAATTTCCAAATGATGTGCTCAAACCTCGAGGTTCCTGCAATAGTCCAAATATGTTTCTTCCTCCATGTTCAACACTATGGCTCGCAAGACTCCTTAAAAGATGAGTTAACAGATCCTGATCAGTTGTTTCGTCTGATCTATTGGCTGTAGTTCAAAAAAGACAGAATCATTATGTAACAAATACAGGTCACTCATACAACAAGATGCAACAAGGTGCCCAATTCTACCAAGTAGCGAATGAAGCCCAAGGCACAAAACAGAAAATCAAGGTTATATCAATGGGCAAACAGGAAATTCTCGATGAATTAATTCTGACAAGTTCAAATGGGAAAACCATGGGGTTCCTTACAATGCATGTTTGAGAGTATCCTCAAGAGACGTATCAGCAGATAACCACTGGTCTGATCATCATTCATTGAACTTCCATTACCAACAGTATCAGGATTAGTCTTCCTTCTCCTTTTATTGTGACCAGCCAGACGTCGACGACAACTTCTCTTCCCTTCATCAAACTCTTGAAGGACATGAAACCTGCAAAATAAGTACTTTTGAAATTATAACCACCTGGCATCAGTTCGGTACTTTTGGCAGAATATAACCACCTGCAAACCAAGTAACTTTTCCCTAAATATATGAGTAATAATCCATTTAAAAAAGAAACTGGGGTTGGTAAAGGAAAATTGAAATTTTCAGTTCAAATTCATCTCGATCCAAAAAATTGGTAGTTTTCCAATCTTCCAAATCTATATTGAGTTTGGAAACACATTTTAGAGGTTCTCCATGGGCTTTTTTTTACAAGTTTTTCATTATTTTTCAAAAGAAGAAAATACATGAACAATACAATAATTTTATTTTATATATAAGCATTTTTAACAATATAAAAGATTAAAAATATTTTTTTTTACATTGCATATTAGTTATTGTCAAATTTTTATTATAAATCTAATATAAAGATTTTTTTTAGTAAACAATATAACTTTTCTTGATAATTTTTAAATTGAATGAAATAAAATTAAAATTCTACAATTAGATTATCAAGAATTCCAAATATTAAGGTGTCTATTATAAATTATGCTTTTGATTAATATGAAAAATAGCTGCAATGGCAATGTATTTCTTATTCTTCCAGAGAGAGAAAAAAAAATCGTCTTTATTCTCAATAAATGACCATGTCTTTCAATTTTTTATTGAAAAAAAAATGGAAATGGAAAAGGAAAATAATTTTAGGCCCTTTATTTCTACGGTTGTGTTTGATGCATTTCACACCCCAATTGGGCATCCAAATTATGAATATGATCTTACTATTTATGTTCACAATATGTAACTGTTTTACCATGGCAGTTAAAAGCCAAAAAAGATCTAAGCAATGAGCTTGTACACACATACCTACTGCACTGCTGACAGAAACGCTGCATAACGTTTCCAACGAGCGCTTTGCTAGCCTTGGAATGCATCTCACAAACCTTATGCCGCCTGTGATAGTCCTTGGCATTGCTCAGATCAGCACCGCAATCCTCCACCTGACAAACCGCCCGGCTCAAGCCACCCCCAACTAATTTAGTCTTCTTTCCGCTGCTTCCTTCCCAATCCCCCGCATCCCTTTCACCACCAAGCTTTAAACTAAGCCCCCCAGTTTCCTGATCATTCAAATTGTCGTCGTCAATGACAACTACCCTTCTCCTTTTCTCCAATTCCCTTTTTCCTTTCTCAACTCCCAGATTCACTTCATCGGAGCATGAGGATGAACTGTTGGACGAATTCCCAGTGGCCGGAACTCCGGTCCCAGCCCCAAGCGGGAAAAGTTGCCTGCTGACGCTGGTTGATGGTACCGGATTCAATGGACTGGCAATAAAAAGATCACCATCCCATTTCCAATCATTCAAATTCCATTCTAAACCTCTCTTCCCTACTTCCCGCTTATCGGTTGGGCCCATAGCATAGAAATGATGAGCTTCCCCTCCAAATCTAGTCTCCATACCAAATACCCAAACGGATCCCAAAAATTTCACTAATTGAACCAAAACTGATAACCAAAAAGAAAAAACAGCAAACCCCCAGATGAACTAAACCAGAAAAGATGAAAGCTTTAAATGAAAATTACACCTAATCAGCTTCACTTCTTCCCCGAAAGTACAAAAAAACCACACCCACACACCCATGATTCCAATTAACCGCAATCCACATGCCAGATTACCCTTTAATCAGCCATCACTCCCTCCAAAAATCCTTTAAACTAAAAACCATTAGCCCCACTTCAAGCTCTATGATTCCTCAAATGGGTCAATCATATAAAGGAAAGTAAGAAAAAAACAAATAAAAACCTTACTTGCCCGAAAGAAATTTAACAATCCTATCTGACGAGAAGGAGAATAGATCGGACTTGTTGCCGGCAACTGAAGACAAGTGAGCGAAAAGTTGAGGTGATGATAGAGGTGGTGGCGGTGCAGAAGAGGTGTGGAAATGGTAAGGTGTGGTTTGGTACTAGGAAGGCAAAAGTAATCAATTATCTTTGCTACTTTACTTACCGCTACCTGAAAGAAAGGAAAAAAAGTGATATAGAGGGAAGAAAGACAACAAGTGACAACAACAGTGACATCCCATGACACCACAAATTTGCTACTTTACTTACCGATACCTGAAAGAAAGGAAAAAAGGTGATACAGGGTGTCTGGGAAGCCACCCAAAAGTGTTTTTGGTCTTTTTTTTTTTTGAATTTTAAAAAACACTTTGAAAAGCTACAACAACATCTCTCCCAAACACTTTTATAAAGGGAAGAAAGACAACAAGTGACAACAACAGTGCCATCCCATAACAGCCACAAATGGTGGGTCCCCCCTCACACCTCGTATCTATCTCGCGCTCACCATAACCAAGATTCACAAAAAGAAAGGATGCCTTCCTCGTCCTCTGTTTTTACTTTTTCTTGTGTATTGTACTATTTTCATCTCCTCTTATGTTGCCATCGCTTTCGTTGTGCGTACTGTTACTGACGCCTCTTTTGTATAATTTCATAATATTCTAAATTATATATATATATATACAGATAGATAGATAGATAGATCTACATTGACAACTTTGAGGAATACTATTTAGTTTTATTCACAACGTTATGTTTGGGATGAAAAGAGATTTTTAAACAAAATGTTAAATGCGTAAAATTTTATGATATAGTTTTCAAAAACAATTTTCTAAAATGTTAAAACAAAGTTACATAAATAGGATTTTCATGACACTACGAGTTTTTTTTTTTTGTTTTAAAAGTGTTTATTTATTTTAAATTAGAGAAAAAAAAATTGTGTTCATGGATATCGATAATAATTTTTTAAAAATAAATAAATATTATTTTAATATATTTTTCAAGCAAGTAAAACTTTAAAAAAAATGATCATTACTGCAATATCAAACAGCTTGATATATTTAATTTGAGATGATGTTGTTTATAAAGAAAAGCAATATTCAAATATTTGATGATGTAAAAAAAATAATTAAGGACATCCTAGGATGATTTGTATAAAATCTAAAAAAATATGGATAACAATGGGTATTAAAAAAAATCAAATTTTAAACTTTATATATTGGCAAAGAAAAACATCTATATGTGATTTGAGATTAAAAAAATTTCCTACAGAGCAAAAATATCCAGAGCCATAACTATCATCTAGAGGGTGTTTAAGAGTAGCTGTGGTTGCTTCTCAAAGTGTTTTTTACTTGAAAATACATTAAAATAAATATTTTTATTTTTAAAAAAATATTTATAATATCAATACAATAAAATAATCTAAAAATATAAAAAAAAATATTTAAAGCAGAAAAAAATCATTTAAAAAAAACACTTTTGAAGTGTTTTCCAAATGCCACCTTAAAATCGTGTTGAAAAGTATATTGCTAGAAGTTAGAGCAGCTATTAAGGTAATTATAAGGTGTTTTTTGCTTACTTTAATGAGTCAATGTTAATGAGTGACGAAATGCATTAATGTCTTACAATGTGACAATGGTTTGTCATTGAAGTAATTTCAAGCTTAGGTTCCCTAAGTTTATTATTTTCTTAAAGGGAAAAATTGAAAAAATAGACAAAAAGACTTAATCGTAGACTGAAAGGCCAAATTGAATCGAGCTACCAAAGTTGGAAACTTAATTGCAATGATGAAGGGCTAATTGAAGAAGACAATAAGAATCTAGGATCAATTTAGATATATTAAATATTGGAGGAGACTAGTCAAAATAATTAAGTTCATGGACTTAATCGACTTATGATGAGCCTGATTGATTTAATCAAAGGCTTAATCAAAAGTAAAGTTAAGTTGATTAATTTGTCTTAAATTAGAAGAGATGGTTAAGCTCAAATAATTCATTAATTTTTTTTATGGGTCTCATTGATTTAATCAAGTGTTTATTTGAAGAAAAAATAAATTTTAAGGTCTAATTCAAATCATTTCATAAAAAGATTGAGAGATTGGGGCTATAGTTGAAACTTGAAAAGGCTAAATTGGTTTAATCAAATATTTAATTGAAATGAGTTTTGAAGAGTAAAAGCTGATGTAGGGTTAGATTAAAGAGTTTCAAAACTAAAAACTACTTTGTAAGAAACAAAGAAATTTAAGGATCTAACTAAAAAAAGGTCTTGTTGATCGCAAGGAATCTAATAGATTAACGACTCCATTACAAAGTTCCAAAGGTTTAGAGATGAAATTTAAAAATACCATAATTTTATTTATAGGATATATATCTTTTTTAATGTTTTATGAGATATATTTATTCATTGTTAATGTTACCATGAGAAAATAATGCTCTAATCTCTCCATTCAATGAGAATGCAAAGTTTAGATGATATATACACGCTATAAATTATCTAGGTAAATGGTTCATATTTTTATTATTCTATATTTATATTCTTATTTTTACAAAGCATTTATCATAATACATAACTTAAAACAAACACTCTTATTCTAAAAAAAAAAAATCTCTTATTTATCGTAAAATCTTATTAAAAGTCACTAACTTTACCATAAGAGAATCTCTAAATCCTATCAAAAAGATTGTTTTGCAGGTGTTAAATTTTTTATCACCTCTCCATCAAATTCTTAAACACTGGAGAACAGAGTATTCATAGAAATATCCGTGATAATTCTCAATCCAAACACTAAAAAACCATCATTAGTGATAATCTTAGATTTCAAAACATCATATACTTTAATATTTTCTATAAATAATTTATTAAAAAAACTTGTAAAATGTCAAAACAAACCTTCTTTGAATCAATTATTACTAAATTCTACCCTTCTATTATTTCTTACTTGTGTTGCTTTTGACTCATTTGTTATGATTCAAAAATTCATGTTTGTTCCGAATCCACTGAGTTATAGTGGTTTCTATGGCAACCTGTGTGATTTTATTTAGAGAAAAATACTATTATTTTTTTGTAAAAAAATAAAATTAGTGATAATCTCAAAAGTAAATGAACCGGTTTTTAATTTATTCTTAAATAAATGTCTTAATTATTAGTATTTTTAAAATGAATTTCTCACCTTTATGCCTTCAAAACTTGAAGATGAGAAGATTATAATCAAGCTTTATTCATAAGAAATACTTGTAAAGATTAAAATAAAAAAAAATAGTGCAAGTGAGACAACAAAATTGTCTTTAATAAAATAATCGAGATCAATCATATGATTCAATAACAGTCTGATAATATGTGATATTATTATACCATGAAATATTTAAAACATTATTTTATAATTTCTCATATTAAAAGGTATTTTAATTTTGATTTATTGAATATTTTTTAACATTTTTAAATTATTATTTTTATCTTCCCGACCTGCAATTGGGTGTTTAACATAAGTCCAATCACCTCCTATCTGTCATGCCCTACGATTTCACCGACATGCCATTATTTCTGTACTCATTCAATTGTCTTAAATTGATTCTCTCTCCGGCGAAATCATTTACCGTTTGAAATTATGATTGAGATTTTTTTTTAAATATTTTTTATTTAATAATATTTAAATTTTTTATATTATAACAAATCTTTAAGCATATGAACCCCGAATCAACCTGAGCGGTGCAGATATCTCCCGCCAATTATATGCCCGCCCTGTCTAATGTTCTCATTCATCACTTCTTTAACCACTCACATGCCATGAACCCACGCACCCAACCGACGCATATATTCTCCACCACCTCTCTATGATTTGGTTTCACCTCTATCCACTCTTTGTTTTCCGTTTGTTTTCTCAGAAAAATAATAAAAACCCAGGACTCATGACATGTGAAAGCATTAGTGTATGTCGACATTATGTCGTTTAGATTGTTTGAGATTATGATAGCGGTTATTTATTTTAAGTGGGTGTTTGGAAGTTTATTTAAAAGGTGTTTTTTTCAAAAAATAAAAATATTTATTTTTTATTTTAAATTAAAAACTTTTAGTGTTTTCAAATTATTTTTGTGTACTGATGTGAAAAATAATTTTTAAAAAATAAAAAAAATATTATTTTGATGTACTTTTAAGTGAAAAAATATTTTGAAAAGCAACCTTAACCATACTCCCAAACAACCTCTAAAAGTATGTTTAATTTGAAAATACATTGGAATTTTAAAAATTAATTTTGATATCGGAGGCATGTAAAAATAATCCAAAATTATGTATAAAAAAATAAAAGAATTTTTTAAACACAGAAACAATCACTCAAGATGATTTGCATATCACTCTTGTTTTTGTAAGGATACGTCATGCCTTAGTAGCTTCCAGCCTGACAAGCTGGTATACATTTAAAAACCACAATTAGTGTCTTGGCCTAATGGTTAAAGAGACTTGTTCCCATATTTTATACCAGGTTCAAGTCCTACCATGCACGTCTGTCACTCCCGTGGTGCCTTGCATGTTTATTAGGTTTGCAGGATATTCAGTGAGTCCGGTGACTAGTTGTGGTACACGTAAGCTAGTTCGTACACCCCAATTATATATATAAAAAAAACATATATAATATATGGGATATTTGGATAGGAAACTAGAATCATTACGAGATTGGTACCTCACGCTATATTTTAAGTAAGATTAATGTTTTTTGTTATATAAAAATGTTATCATTTGGATCAATGGGATAAAATTAATTAATAGAGACTTAATACATAAAATCAAGATAACTTCGTAATAAATCAAGGCAAGAAAAAACTAATATTAAAAAAAATAGAAAAAAAATAATTTTAAAAAATTAATGTAGTAGGAAAAACCTTGAATATGAGATCGCAATAAAAAAATAGATTTTAAAAAAATACATCGCAAAAAAGACATAAGTTAAATATAAAAAAATATTGAAAATATATTTGAATTAACTTGAGTTAATATGACTAACTTATATTTGAGATAACCAAATAGAAAAATAAAGAGAGAAAAATCATAGTGCTTAAGAGTCAATAATTTAATGTCAAAAGATAGAGCAAGAAAAGAAATCAATTTCATGAAGAAATTATCGAGATAAAAACTCGTTTAAACTTAAGTCAACTTAGCTAACCCGTTGTCCATGACATGAGATTGGGCTTAACAGAGTTTATAAAATTGAATAAATAATAATTAGAAAACTAAAAAACCTAAATTTAAACTAGGTTAATATTTTAAACTAACGACTCGGATATGAGATCGGAATTATTTAGTAAAAAAACATAAAAAATTCACAAATTAAAATATCCTATAATAAAAATATAGCAATCAAAATAAAAAATGTTATTAAATCTAAACGTGTCACTACAAACACCATTGGGGACAACTGATTTTGATAATTAGACAGTCCAACACACGTCATCAGAAAAGCTCAAGTGTTGTCAGTTGCTGACAAGAATATTGCATGTGTTAAGAATTTTTTTAAAATAATATTTAATTTTTTAAAATTACTAAACAACCCTGGTAATAAAAAATATATTTTGTTTTAATAATAGATTAATTAATAATTGAGTTTCATAATTTTTGTTTAGTTTTTTGTAATTCCATAACACAACGCGATGCAATAATTTAGATTTGAAAACTAAAATATCAATATCAATCAGAATCTCGAATTTCAAAATTAACTTTGATATAAATTTAAAATTATAAATAAAACTACATGTTTGGTAAACATATTTTATATATGTGTAACTTGAGTTGTTGAAATACATTGTACAAATCTATATAACACAATAATTATAAAAAATAAATGTTGTGGCAAAAAAATTATACATTAGTCTAGATTACAATAATGAATTGATAAAATTGCCCTTGAAAAAAATACATATAAACTATCTTCCTCATAGTATAATAGTTTTTTCACTTAACTCATTTGTCACCATATATTTGTCTAGGGCATCTTATTTTTTTTTTAATATAGTATAATTATCTAATTGTCTCGAAACCAAGAAAACATTGAGGTATGGTCAATAGGCTCATTTGATGATTCCCATCGAGCTATAGTCTAATTACTATTTTACTCTTCAATTTAATTTAAGCGTTAAATAGCTTGGCTTCAGGGGTTAATTGATCATTGCAAAAGGTTCTCTTAGTGATAATGTTATGGAGATAATGTTGTATTTTTAATATAAAAATAAAGAAAAGAGAAAAATAAAGTTAATCACATGTTCATCACCAAAAAATATTTTTGCCTTGTCATTCACTTTGTTTCACTATCTCTTTTTTTTAGTATTTATATTTATTTGAGATCTGGCGAGTCACAGATGATTTTATTTAACTTTAATTTTTTTCCACCTTAAAAAACTACGTTAGACCATCAAATTTCAATATCACCTTTTTGAGTTTATTTACTTTAACTTTTGTCCTTTTTTTTAGATTTTTATTTCTTTTGTTTTAATCAATTCCTAAATATCCTTCAAATTTTGATCATCTTATGTTTTATTCTTATTCTATAAAGTTTGACTTGTTTTTTTTTAAATGCCCTCTTTATTTTTTTTCCTTCTTTCAAATTTGATTCCATTTCTTTTCATTGCTATATGTTGTTTTACTTTGGTTAGTTTTTTACTTTAAGATATTTTTTTTTAAATCTCATTCAATATTAAATTTATTGAAAATTAAAATTTTTAATTGAATTAATGTTTGTGGTTTGACAAGTGGCGAACTAGAAAAATTAACCCGGGTTTTGAAGTTTCATTTGCATCAATTATTATGGATTGAAATGGTAAGTTCATTGCTTTGTCAAATAAAAAACACTCGTTCTCCTTCAATTATTGTGGATTAACAATTTTTTACTCTGTTAAGGTTATTGTTATTTCTTTGCAACTTATTTGCAAGGTGAAATCACTTTAATACCCTTAAATGCAAAACTACACCTAGCTTGAGCCTATTTTTTTATTTTTAAATATTTTGCTTAATATATTGCCCTTAAAAGCATATATTTTGACGCTTGGCTTTAGGGTCTTATTCGTAGTCGCATATTGGTTTTTTTTGTCTAATCATTTAGTCTTAAAAGTCAATTTGATTGTTTATTTAATATCATTACTATTTTCAAAATACACAAACATATATGTATGCATTTTTTGATTTGATTTTTTAACTTTATATTGGCTGAGAAATTGACATCATCCGTGATTTTCTTTTTATCTTGTCTATAGGATTATCACAATTTTAATTAATATTTTTTTTCAAAACTTCTAAGAAAATTCGATTCAACTCGCAACAAAATGAGAGCTAATAATGCATGTCTGAGATTGTGGCTGTGATTTTTTTTAAAGTGTTTTTTATTTAAAAATACATTAAGACATGTTTTCTAATTTGTAAAAAAATATTTTTAACATCAACACATCAAAATGATCTAAAAACACTATGTTTTTAATTTAAAGATAAAAATAAAAATAAAAAATTTTCTAAATTTTTCAAAAACGCTTTTAAAACGGAGTGGCAAACACAACTCACACATATTTTAAAAATACTTAATTGCATTTTTAACATTTTTATGAATATAAATAACTCAATTCAGGCATCAATTTATAAAGGTCATAACAGCAAAATTCAAATGCAAGTCCACAATTTGAATGAGTTTTCTCATTCAAAGGAATAGAAGAGAAATTCCATGTTAATAATTAAAATTAAATCTTTATTTGTAATAAGAATGGTGAGTTAACCATCTCTATATAATATTTTTCAGTTTTTTTTTTATGTAAATTCTATGATTTATTTTTAAAACATGGAATACCATAAATGCATTATTAATTATTTTGTATTTTTTTGACCTTGCTGTTTTACTTATAAAATTTAAATGATTCAATTAAATAAGTATATCCCCGGGAAAAAAAAACAGGCTGAATGAATGAATCTTCCTAAGACGACCAGTCAGCTTTGACCCAACTTGCCAATCAGCAATCAGAAAAATTGTAGACGGAGTCCAATGAGTTTAAGACACGTAATATATAACTCTTCGTACTTACGACATTGCAACCAGAGTGAAATCGATAGCTTGAAACGGTGGAGTCAATTCTGGCAAGCTGAGCGCGTAGCTACCAAATCTAATAATATAGTAATTATAATAATAATAAAAAAAACAAATAGTATTTAAATTTTGCAATTTCCCTGTATTAACTTCAAACTCCATCTAAAGATGTCGTAAAAGAAACCCTTTCATCTCCTTCTTCAGTCAATCTCTCCCTCCCTAGACTGCGCGCAAGTGGCCGCCTTCCACCTCTCAGATCCTCCTGCTCTCTCTCTCACACTGACTGATCAAGCATAGTGATTGTCAGCTCTTTGTATGGATCCGTCTCTTCTTCCTCTCTCTCTCTCTTCTTCTTCATTTCTTTTCGCCGTGCTTAATTGCTAAAGGTTGCAGCATGCGTTTAATTTACAGGGTGTTTTGTTTGTTTGTAAATTTTAGTAATTTCAATGAGACATACCAAGTCGTTGTCTTGAATACTCTTCTAATCGTGTCTTAATTGTTATTGCCTTTTTGTCGGTACTATATAGTAAATATCAGTTTTATGCATTTCTGGAGTGAGAGTCAGTTACCTCTGCTTTATTTGTCAGTTTTTGTTGAGACGAGTTCAAAAGAAAGGTGTGGGAACTGGGAATTGTGAGATTCTACTAATTTCATGGTATTTGAGCCTTGGTTTTAAATCCAAATTGACTTCTTTTATGGGGGAATACTTGCCATTTTCTCTGGAGTGTGGAAGACAATCTGTTGCTTGTGTTTATTTGTGCCTTTGGTATCTAAACTGCGTTTTATTTTGAATAAATTCATTTCTGATGGCATGTTTAAAAAACGTGTGGAATTTTCTTGTTTTGGGCATATTATTTTGTGCTGAAAACCATGCACATGCTAGCTCTTCTGATCTCTTTAGTGTTTGTTTTTGAAGGCTTTTTAAAGGTCATGCTAAATGTTTTGCGTTGCAGAGTTGGATTTATAAAGGTTTTGAATCATGAGTTGTTTCGGCTGTTGTGAAGAAGATGACATCGATAAAGCTGCTGACTATGGAGGCCATAATACAGTGAAAAGCTCAGCTGGTAATATCTCTTGGCTGAGCAGTTAGAATCGTTGTAGCAAGAGTAATACATACCTGTTCTCCATTAAATGTGTACACCTGTATGAATCTAGTTTCAAATTTGCTGGAAGAACTTTGAACAATTTATATGGTGTAAAGCACACTGCACTGTTTCAATCAATAAATGCAAATTTTTATGGTGCACTCAATTCCTTTTGTCTAAAATGTTTTGGTGAAGTTTACTCCCTTCTTCTGTTTTTTTGTCTGAATTCAGGTTTAGTTATTAATTCTATTTTCTGATTTGCATTTGACCAAGCAGGCAATGTCAGAAACTATCATGCATCAGAAACAGCTCCCAAGGGCGCCCAGGCTTTTAAAATCCAGCCTATTGAAGTCCCTGAAATATCAGGAGATGAACTTAAGGAAGTTACAGCTAACTTTGGGACAAATTCATTGATAGGAGAAGGATCGTATGGAAGAGTATATTATGGTGTTCTTAAAAGTGGGCAGGATGCATCGATAAAAAAATTAGATGCCAGCAAACAACCTGATGATGAGTTCTTGGCTCAGGTTTCTTCGAAACCCAAAATTGTTGTGTATTCCATTTCATTTGTAATTTTGAGTGGCATATCAAATGCTTGGATGACTTCAACAGGTCTCCATGGTATCAAGGTTGAAGCATGAAAATTTTGTACAGTTGCTTGGGTATTGTGTAGATGGGGGTTCCCGTGTACTCATCTATGAATTTGCTTCTAATGGATCTCTTCATGATATTCTTCATGGTAAGCCTCGTTGTGCCACTTGTCCTGTTATGAAATCATAATAAATTCATCTCATTTGTCTAGCCACTTTATGTTGTTTCTGATACAGACTAGTTTTTTATGCTTGGAGCTAGAGAATCTCTTATTCCTTTTAGATACCATAATTGATCACAGCTCCTACCCGAGTGCTGTTCCATGTAGTCAGGGAAAAGAGCTTCCACCATTAAAATTATACGATATTGGATCTGTATTTGATTTCAATGAACATTCTAGACACAATAATTTGTTTTCCCAGCATTCATTTAATTTAACATGGCAAACAAACCTTGTGGTGGTAAGGCACATGTTACACAGCAAATGTTCCTGGTTTGAAACCCATCAATAAAAACTTTGCTATTCAAAAAAGGATACAGTGGAAATTCATCAGCATTTCTTGTATGAAATTTTAATAGATGTCAAAACACCAGCACTAAAAGATTCTTAACGAAATTAGTGTTGCTGTTTTGGCGCTGCTGACAGTTTACGATGCTTCTATAAAATTGCAAATGCTCTTGTTTTCTTTGGTCTTAAAATGAAATTTTGGTTCTTGTTATCTGCATGATTGATGCTTTAGTTGTCAATGTCTTGTTAATTTAGGGAGGAAAGGTGTTAAAGGAGCACAGCCTGGTCCTGTCCTTACATGGCCTCAGCGTGTAAAGATCGCTGTTGGTGCTGCAAAAGGGCTTGAATACTTGCATGAAAGGGCTGATCCTCGCATCATTCATCGTGACATTAAGTCCAGCAACGTTCTTATTTTCGATGAATATGTTGCAAAAATTGCTGACTTTGATTTGTCAAATCAAGCTCCTGATATGGCAGCACGTCTTCATTCCACTCGAGTTTTGGGAACATTTGGTTATCATGCTCCTGAGTAAGCTATTTGGTCGATTATTTATGGTTACATTTTTTTAACATCTACGCTTCACTGTGTCAAAATCTGTTTTGGTTTTCTAATATGTGGTTATAATGAAGAAGCTAAAGGACATAGCCGCATATTGGATCCACTAACTGAGATTCTTACTTGATAATTTAGTTTCCCTTTTGGAGCTTAAAATCCAGTAATGCTCTATTGCCTGCCAGAAAACTTTCAGAGAAGAAAAGGAAACCTTCATGTTTCTGATAGTTATTCTTGGTTGAAAGCTTGTAAATTGTAGTTATAATTTGATTTTCTTGTGTTCCTCGCCCTGCTTTCAAAATCTTGTTGTGAGAGTGCATGCCTTGATTGCCGTGCGATGACCATCTTTGGGATTGATAGGTATGCAATGACTGGACAATTGAATTCAAAGAGTGACGTGTACAGTTTTGGTGTTGTCCTGCTTGAGCTTCTGACAGGGAGGAAACCTGTCGATCACACTTTACCCCGTGGACAGCAGAGTCTAGTGACATGGGTACTAATCACTATTTGTTGTCTCATGCCTAGCACTTGTTCTCTCTTTCTAAGCTTTTGAAACCTATGTTTTCCTTTTTTCTCCCAGTCCTGGCTGACCATTGAGTGTTTGCATGTGTCAGGCTACACCAAAACTTAGCGAGGACAAGGTTAAGCAGTGTGTTGATGCAAGGTTACAAGGAGAGTACCCACCCAAGGCAGTTGCAAAGGTACGTGTGTCACGCTTCAACAATTTCTTTGCAAACCATTTTAAAGGAAACTTGTATTATTGAAAAATTGGCTCATCAATTTGTTCGGTTGTCTCCTAAACTGCCACGAGAGATCCATTGCATCCATTCTGAATGAGGCATTGCATTGCTAGATGATTTATGTGGCCTTCATGGGATGGAAACCTTAACAAACAGCATGGAAAAGATACTGGATTGCAAATGTCTAAAGCGCTGCTGCTGAACTCATTTTGTCTTCATTGCAGATGGCTGCCGTTGCTGCCTTGTGTGTGCAGTATGAGGCTGATTTCCGGCCAAACATGAGTATTGTGGTCAAAGCCCTCCAGCCCCTGTTAAATGCGCGGCCGGGACCTGCAGGAGAAGCACCGAGTATATAATTCTTTCTCCCGGCCCAATGCATGTTCGTGCAGGTGAAAGTGGGCATCCATGTGCAAGCATAATATAAAGGTTCTTACAGACGGATGTAGCAAAACTTTCGGTCAACGTTCCCTGAGCTCCTATCATCGGATGCGGATTTGTTTTTTCTCTTCTTGTGTGAAGCGGTCCATCTTGTCATATGATTTTTTTCTTTTTTGCCAGAAGATTTTTTTTTTTTTTTTTATACCATCTCTCCCAGATGTGAATAAAAGCTGATATTTTGTGAATGAGATTTATTTATTTCTTTGAAACTGTGCTCAGCCTAAATAATTGAATGCATTTGGGCTATTTTTAAACTTTTAATTTTTATTTTGACTCCATGTGGGCCACGTTGTCTCAGCCTCCATTACCTCGATTTCTTTCTCTCTCTTTTCCTCCTGAGCCGTAGAGAGATTGCATCCCCTTTTGTGAAGGGTCTGTCCCGGTGGTGGAGCCGTAGAAAGGGGTAGGACAGGTCGAAATACACAGAAATATTAACAAAAACCCTAAAATGGTACTGTGAATCAAGATTGCTTTTCCTGTATACTTGCTACCGTAAAATTTTTATTTTAAATTAATTTTTTTTAATATTTTAAGTTATTTTTATATGTTATATCAAAAATAATTTTTAAAAAATAAAAAATATTTTCATATATTTATAAAAAAACATTTTCAAAATCATTTTTAATATCAATAGCAAATATACACCTCGTTCCTCTTCTTCCCGTGAGTCGTGGGGTCATTTTGATTTGTTTATTTTTTTAAAAAACAGGCATTAGTGTTTTGACACATGAGTGCTTTTACTATGTACTTCAATAGTTTTATTACTTTTCTTTTCTCTCTCTTATTCATGTGATTAGGTTTTGCTGTTTTGGGTTTTTCACTCGGGGCTAATATTTATCGAATATGTATGGTATCATGATTATTTTTCTAAATTAAAATTATTGGAATAAATGTAAGTGAAACAAAAAAATCTTGTTTTTTTCTCAATAAAAAAAATAGTTACCACACCTAGTATTTTAGTACATGGTCATAACAAAACCTAGGAATTTGCAAAGAAATGGATAGAGATACATGTGCCACTTTTAATGCATTATACTTATAATTAATTATTTTTTATTTATTTCAAGTCATGTTTGTATTCATTGACCAGTCTAAAGTTCGAGCAAAATCCATATCAATAAGAAAATTCTTATCTCTTCAAGTTTTTAGTCATTCTGAAATCTTAAATTAAAAGACTTGTTTGAAATTTTTGCCAAACCGTAGTAGGAAATTTGTGAACTTGTTGTGATATCCATTAACTGATTTTTTATTTTTATTTTTTAAAGTATGATGAAAACGTGATATTAATTTTCTGTATAAAATATGCATGAAAATTTTAGATTTTTGGCTGTATGCACACAAAATAAAATATACTTTTAGTATTTTTGAAATGTAGATTTGCTTGGAATGTTTAAAGATTTCAAGAGAAATTATATATTTTTAATATTAAATTTGCATCTTATAGTATAAGTTTAGTATAAGCTTATTGCTCAATATTACATAAAATTACTAAAAATTTCCCGTCTTGCATCTTATAGTATAGGTTGGTAGGGTTTGAGGCCCAAGTACGACAAAGTTCGGAAGTTTACCGTCTTGCATGCAATAAAACTTAGCTAAAGAAGAAGATATGAAGAGAAGGTTACCTAACTCAATGGAGGTGTTTGTTGTCGTTGCTGGCCTACCGCGAGGATGGCAGAGATGCTAGCGGAGCTCGATGCTACTCATGGTGCTGGTCCAGGAAAGAAATCCAACTTCATTATTAAAGTCTTTCACTGCTCAAACTGTCAAATATTATCCCTTGGTGAGTGAGTGGGATTCAAGGTTTGTGTAGACTGGCAAATGTAATGAATTCTTTTGTAAATTTCAAATGGAAATAAGAAAACATTTCGGGAAAAGGAAGCTTTAATATGGAAATGCACAATGAAACAAGCTTTAATAACAGTGAAACAGGGGAGTAAAAGGAAGAAGGGAAAAGTGCTGTACAACGCCATGCAAGTGAAAAAGGACGCTACATATTTGACCCATCAGCTACTGTGCTCATGCTTTTGTATTATGATGATGATTTAAGAGGGTATTGCGATATTCCCCAAGTATAAAAAGGTGGCATCAGATTTGTGTGATTCATACCAGCTGCCCTTCACTGAGGGCATTTGAAGTCAGACTTGAAGGCCGTCGCAGACCATTCTACGGCAGTAACTTTCATGATTGATTTTTATAAATCAAGGCCAAGAGGGTGTGGACTTTGTCCATGTTTCATTGGCTATAACTAATAATAAGAAACCCTGGGAGTATGACTGGAGGGGAGCGCCAGGCCTGAACAGCAGTGCAACGCTCGGGCGACGCTTGAAGACCCCGGCAGCAAGCTACCGTTATAGGTCTTCCCCCTTGAAAAATAAATTTAATATCGTGTGGGCCAATGGCCCACGTATCAGATATTAAACTGATAAGAACAGATACTACACTTGATCTTAGCCAAAAGGCCGAGAAAGGTATGCCTATAATTGTCTCGCGCTTCTCATTTTATAGACTCCGGCCACACGATACTTTCGGTTCTTTTTCCATGTGGGATATAATACCCTGGAATTGCAACACAAGCTCTGGACAGCAGCAGCCACCTGCCAACCTGTCATCGAGATGCGAGAGAGAGCACGCGCCGGTTTCTCAGAGGAAAAGCAAGGTGGTGTAGCCCAGATTCTGTGTCTCATCATCTCCTGTTAGAACTGGATGTTAGACAACAGCACCATTATCTGGGAATCGAATGTTGTCACTCCCAGGACAGGAAGTTTAGTTTTTGTGATTTGGGATTTGTAATATATTGCTCGTTGATGTTACAATTCTGCAAGTGTTCACCATCTTTAATCATAATGATGCTCAATGAATCTGAAGATGATTGTGTTTAAATTCTCTGGGAATCGAATGCTGTTCACCATCTTTCTGCAAGTTGTGGATTTTGTGCTGTGTTCTTCTTCCAATGACCAAAAAAGTAAGAGAAAAAAACATTTTTTACACACAAATAGAGGATTACATGACGAAGAACAATGCAGCTCCCCATTGTTTCCTGGAATTAAAAATCAACCTTTTAATGCCTTTTCAAGTTTTTTTTTTTTTTATATTAATAGTTATTCTCTCTTTTATTTTGTTTAAAAAAGCTCTTTTAAATGATTTTTTTTACTGTGTATGCATTATTTTCTTAAAAAGGTTTTTTTTATTCATCTATATTTTTTTTTTATCTTTTGTACAGAAATTTTATTTTCAAAAATAAAAAATACTTATTTTCAGATAATATTTTTTTATATATGCTACTTTGTGTAATATTTTTGTATTTTATTCAATCAATTTAATACATGTCTCTTTCTATCATCGTTTAATTGGATAAAAATAATATTTTAATAAACAAATTTGAAAAACACAATCACGTAAATGTCTCACATGATAAAATTCAACGCCATAATCCACACCCCTCAACTTTTCCAGTTTTATTTTAAATTATTGTTCAGGGTTTATTTTTATTAATAATCCACGTAGTTTTCAATTTATTTGATGACATATACACATAAAAAAAGTTATTTTTTCACGTAATATAGTTTTTCACGTGGTTCACATGTTCTTCGCGATTTTTTAATCCGAACTTTGTCGGCGTTGCCCTGACAAGTCTCGACGCTAATTGGAAACCAAGTCGCGATCCTCCATCAACACTCCAGTGAGGGTCCTAAAAAGGCATCCAAATGACAGGTTTCAGACATCAAATCAATACATTGTATAAGCTACACTGGAACTCAAGAGTTCAAGCTATGGAAATTATCTCACAACTGCAGTTTTTACATTTCCTAGTAACTGCCCACAATTTTATAGAGACGGCGAAACCTCAGAAGTAAATTCTGTTTGTAATTATTTTGTATCTTCAGTAAACATGATAATAAATAATGATGGGCATGAACACATCCATGAGCATCACCAAATGAGGAAATATACAAAAGCTCCATTAGTAACTATAAGTTGTAAGATATGACAGGGCCTTGTAGCATGCCATATCGTCAAACCACATTGACGCGATGCATCATAATCACAACCACAGCCTGATGCTGAAATTAACCATAACCTCTACATAATACCAAATGGATTCTGCTGAGGACATCACATCACGGAAGAAATGGGTTGTGAGAAGGATGCGCCTCTTTCTGCTTTTTGTAAGCCCTGAGAAGCAAAACAGTCAGAGATAGATGTGACCACATACTCTAAACAAAAGCTTCTGGCAAAAATTTGACAATCCTTTGGGTTGACACTGCTAATCACCTGGTTGCATTTAACCCCCCTAGCCCAACCGTTCCCAGAATAATAAAAAGGAAGGGGATCTGGATCAGAGCACGATTACTTCTTCCACCATGCGCCCTTGGCACTCCAGTCCTCACAACTCGAGCATATGTGGCTAAACAAGACAGCTCATGTTTGATCGAGGAATAATGTTGACAGTCAGAAAAAAGAAAACAAAATTGCAAGTAAAAAGCTATGTTACCTGAAGCTGAATCTTCTCCTTTTGCACCTGCGGTTGCCATACATGAAACTTTTAATAACTCATTCTCATTGGTACTAAATAGAAGTTCAGCTAAGCAATGGCTTCATTATCTTCTGAACAGGGTGATTAACACATAAATCGTGGTTTGCAAACTCTCCAAATGACATATTCCAATTAGACACGGCAATTGAATGATGTCACGCATCTCCAATGCTCGGGTAATTGTTTGTCTAATTTTTTAAGGGAACTAGATCTCCAACCATCAAAATGAACCCATACTCTTAAAGATGAGAGGCATTCATTCATATAAATAAGCTGATAACTTCATGAGCATGGATATTAACAACTTTAGTCTCGTAATAGTTCACTACACATGAAAGACTTGAATGCAACCTAAGATTATCTCTTATACAAGCAGCAAACATATATGCATATCAAATTAAAATAGGCAGAAGGACATCATTAACAAGTAGACCTGTAGTGCCAGCACCATCAAAATACCAAATCAAAACATACTTGCAAAACACAGCTAGAAAAAAGATCAAATAAACTGATTTGATCAAAGAACGAAGACAGAAAATATAGGTTACAATGGCTACTTCGTGGGGATCAACTACTATGCCGAAGAAATAAAAAATAGAAATCAGCATAAGGAAAGACATCTTGGAAATGTGACAGAATCAATTAGGACTCTATGAGGACCTTAACAATCACATACTGCATAACAAATACAAGAAGGTAATCAGTCTATGATATTACCGATTCACTGTGCTATCAAAATATTATGTGTATCTCACTGCTTACTCCAGGTTTGATGAGCCACATACATATTAACTAATCTGTCAAATCATCATCAAGAAAATCAAGACCGTCATCATCAGTGGTAACTCCTCCGGCAGCAGGAATAACATCCAAAGGCTCAAGTACCCCTGCCATTGTCACCATATCTGCAGGTCTCGTTTCTTGATGGTCATTCTCATCCATTTCATCCCCGTCAATTTGTTCCATCTCATTATAAAGGATCTCCTAGAGCAGGACCAGAAGTTTCACCAAGTTCTCAATCACTCCGTGATGAATTGAGGCAATGCACATGATAAAAGAATATTTTGAGAAAAAGTAGATATAATTGGAGGTACCTCATCTTCTTGCATGGTTTGTTTCTCTGACTCTACAAGCCAGTCATCCAGCATGTTTTCAGTAATTAAGTTGTCAAATGAGACCACATCACCGGGCTTTCTTCCTAGTTGGCGTTCTCTTATTTGCAAATTATAGTGGACAAAGGTAAGCTCGTTCCATCTCTTCCGAGATGCAGTACTACGCCTTTTACTATGAGCTTGATCATATATACTCCAAGTGTGTTCACATATGAGAGATGAGCATGTCTGGCTTAGTATACGAATGGCGATTCGTTGAAGCTCTAAGCAACAAATCCCATGTTGTTGCCACCATGCAGCTAATAAGATATTGATAAGTGTACGCATTTAGATCACCTCTTGATTTTGCATAATAATATAAGCAGTCAGACTTGATAATTTGATTTTTGCTCAATTAACGATGTGTGACACCTTGGCCAAATTACCTGGATCAAGCTCCATTCTAGTACTTATAGCCAAATCAGTTCCAAAATCAGCTTTAGCAGACACAAAATCAGGGATCTGCTGGGGTCACACATTTAAATATCAACAAACTTAAGAATACGTAATAAAACATCAAATCATGAGCATGAAAATAGTTCTTTCTGCTGCATTTTGTGGCATCATTTACCGCAGCAGAAATTAATGGCAGCCTAACCTTCAGACAACTAACTAAGCAAAAATATCTCTAATGTTAGTCCTGTCCTTAAACATGATACAAAGCAACCGAAAAGTAAAAAGAGAAAAAATAAATTACCTGCATGGATGCAGAAATTCTTTTGCTGTTGTCAACTTCCAGCCGAACAATACATTCATTTAGACCACGAATAACCTCAGGATTCTAAGACAAAGAAATGACATAAGGGCAGAGCAATAGGACATTAAGCTTTAAACCAAAAGAGGTGTAGTTGACATGGCTCATACCAAAAGGAAATCAGGTCGATAGCGGTAAGATGGATTTAGAAAGTAAGCAGCCATGTAAAGCGGGTGGTGAAACAGAGAGCTCCACTGGTTTTCTATCACAGCCCAGAAAGGTCCATATTTCCGTTCATCATCTCCATGAATAACTTTAATTGCAAGTTTAGCTCTGCACATGTCATTATAAATATATGCTATTGACTTCATCACCATCTATCTTATGAAGAACATGTGCAACCGGTTCTAAAGATTTTTTCACATGCCACACCTTTTTCCAGAATGTGGCATTTAAGACAATTTTTTCAACTTCTCTACCATCATCTGATTTGGGAAATCGGGAAGATATCCATTTGTTTGATTGGAACATTCTCTTAAGACCAACCCTTTGGTCCAACAAGCTTTGTTAAGTGAAGAATGTAGTGCCAAACTTAGTAACAGCAGGCCTGAGAAGTTCTTGTCACTTTGTGAATTCTTTTTTCATATGATTCAACAACCAAGTATTATTGTAAATAAACCTTGTAACTTTTTTAGCCTTATCTACGCACTCTCCTACCCATTTTATATTCAAAAAGTCCTCTAACATTTGATCAATGCAATGGATAGCACATGGTGCCCAAAATAAATTTCTCCTTTTCTCTTCAAGCATCTTCCCAGCAGTCTTAAAACTGGCAGTGTTTTTAGTGATTACCTGTGACGGAAACCAGAAGAAAACATCTTATCAGGCACCCAATTATGAGTGCATTTGAGTAACGTGAGGAATGTTAAGAGGTAAATATTTTACTACCTGAACAACATATTCCTCACCGATCTCTTCCACCACCTTATCCAACAACTTGAAAAGACTTGTGGCGTCTTCTATCATATCAGTGGCATCAACAGAAGAAACAAAGTATGCACCTCGGAGACAACAGGCCAAAAGGTTAATTGATGTCCAACCCTGGAGATCGCTCCAACTATCAGCAACAATAGAACAACCTGTAATCATCCAAGATGCCTTAAACTCTTCAAGATATTCTTTTATTGTAATGATCTCATCCTGAAGAAACCGACCAGATAGCAGTTGGCTTGAAGGTCCCTGCAGACCTGGCCCATATTGGCCAACCAACTCCAGCATTTTGAGGAAATATGGGGAATTTGCTGCATTTGAGGGGATTCCTGCATGATAAAAGAATTTGCAGATGGAAGAGATCACTTCCTTTAGAGCTCTCTTCTCAAAACTCATCTTTGCTTTTGTTTGCCTATAGTGGGATGATGTTTGGTTTTTAAGAGACTTCAAAAACACTGAATCCAATCTTGATCTTTTCATTAGTGGTTCAGCGCCGTTGCTGCTACTACCAGGGGACCTCCCCCTGATATTATTTCTGATGTCATAGTCTGAAATTTTATCATCAATGGCCAGCAAATCCGTACTTGAATATTGCATCAACCCTCCCTCTTGCTCCTCCTCTCCATCCTCGTCATCTGAGGTGGTATAGAAAGTGGATATCTCTTTAGATTCAGGTTTCCGAATCCTTCTTCCAGTACGGTGCCATTTCATGTTCTCCTTGATTCCAAGGTACACCTCCTCAGGTGCCTTGTCACAATAGGCAACTTCCCCAGGAATCCTAGCCAGATGTTGTTTAAAGCGGTTGATGCCTCCACTAATAATTTTCTCACAATAATTGCACTTCACCTTTTTCTTCTTTTCATCTTGAGCAATACAATGTTCCCAGCCTGGGTCCAAATATCCTAAGGATCGAAGAGTAGCAAACTTCATAACCAAGTTCTTGTCACCCACGACCTTTTTGCCTTTTTGTTTGTAACTGCAATGAGCTTCCTCCATGTCATTATACTCATTAGAGTGAAAAGATGCCTGTTCAAATTCAGCTTGCTTTCGCTTTTGACCTGAACGTTCCAGATTTTTTATCATATTGAAGCATACTTCCTCAGGAACCTTAACACAGTGAGTAACTTCACCAGACATTCTAGCTAAATGTTGTTTCAATCTGAATATTCCACCACTAACTATTTTTCCGCAGTAGTTGCATTTGACCTTCTTTTTTCTTTCATCTTGAGCAATACCGTGTTCCCATCCAGGATCAATATATCCTGATGATCGAAGTGGGACCATTTCTTCAAACATACGTGTATTAGCACAGCAGCAGCAGCTTATATCCTTGGCTGTTACATTCAAAGAAGCATTAAAATGAACAAACAGCTACAAGAAATGAAAACATGCAGGGATTTAAATTTTAGAGCAACCAAAAGACTACTATCTAAGGCGGTAATAAAAGCACCAGAGAAAGGAGCCTTCCTAAATCAGAAACAATATTATTGCAACAAAAGAAATATACAATGATAAAATCATCTCTTGAGATTGGTCATGGTTTTGGTGCTTCTAGTTTACTGGCAGATGTCCTTAATATAACAGGACTTTGAGCAAAACTGAAAATGATGGAGAAAAAAAATCCAACTAAGATAAAAATATATAAAATGATTATGGTTGAACAAATTATGATCCAAAAGACAAGTAGTGATATTGAGTTAGCTAAATGGGTGATGAATGTGATGGTGGAGCATAAATTAAGGACTTCAATTTGACATGAGTTACAATCTAAAAAAAAACTAAAACAAAATCCTTGATACCAACAATGAAAAATTCACCTGCCCTGTGAGATTTCCATATATTCCAAGCGAAGGTCAAAGTCATCCCACTAACAAAGATAGTTGGAAACTCACAACACTAGCAACATCCACAACAAAATAAAGAAAGAAAAAAAATAACATGGACAATTTTGAGTTTCATTGATAGCATGCAGCAGCAAAATAGGAACAAATTCGGTAATAGAATCAATTTACCATGTCATTACCCTGGTTATCCTTTCTCAAGTGCAAGGCTCCTGTTGCATGTACCTCAAAAACTAGTTGACTTGTATTTCTTCCTCAAAGTCAAAACCGTAAAAAGGGTCTTTCAAATAAGCCTGTGTTAGTTACAAAAGCTACAGTAACAAGTGAGTTGAGAGCCCAAAGACCAAGCAATGAACATGAAAAAGAGGGAACAACAAAAGAATACACCCACAAAGAAACAAGAAACAAATAGCAGATTTACTATAACAAAGTCATCTCAGCAGACAGACAAGAGATACAACAGCAAGAAATTGACACACAGTTTCTATTCAAAGTCTATCCATATCTCAATTACATGCATGCAAAATCATGAGAATACTAATGCAGAATTGCAACTTCATCCACTTCCAATAAGTTTTCTAATCCATTTTTCAGAGCTTGCAAACCACGATTTAAGTTTTTCGATATATCTCGTGATACAAAAAGAAATGAAGAATTACCAGTCTGCAAATAAGTGTAAGCTTCTGAAATCTGCAGCAAACACAGAAAAAGCAGTTAAAACCATGAAATTAATTATAAAAAACATCACCTGGCACAATGCACAACCTGAATACTCGCAACATATAGTTTGACATTATTTTTAAAAGAGGGAAAACAATACAAATAGAATTACTACAGCAAAATGTGCAATGATGCTATAATGGCCGTTCATTCGCCTAGGCCCTAAACATAATACAGATGCAAGCAAGCATTTTAGCTGCTCAAGGTGTGACAGTTTTACTAAAGTAACCATAAGTTTAGAAGATCACAAAACTCTTTGAAACACTGAAAACGAAAGGAGACAACAAAAAAAGAAGTTTGTGAACGCTTAATCACCATCTTAAACTTGGACTCGGCACCGGGCTTTTCCTGAAGAGGAAAGAGGTCAGGATGAGATTCCCATGCTTTCTTTCTGTATGCTGCTTTAACCTAACACATGAGATGGACACAGAAATAAATAAATAATTCATTTGACAACAACAAGAAATCAATGAGAAGAGCTTAGCTTAGCTCGAGAATCGTGATTGACTACCATGTATTCAAACCCTAGAACTAGAAATTAATTTTATTTATTTACTGTAGCTCATCAAATATAGATTCAAAAGAGAAACAACTAACGGAACAGGTGTTCTTTTAAAATCAAAATTGCAGAAAAATTGAAGATAAAGAAGAGGGGAAACTGACCTGAGAGAGAGTGGGGCGGGAATTGGGAGGGAAGCCTAGCAAGAGCCTGGCCTCATCACCCTGCATTTCTTTTCTGTAATAATCTCCGTTTTTCTCTGTCCTCTCTCCTACGTAGTTGAGTTTTCTTTGGACAAAATGTACTTTAGCCACTATAAATTTAAAGAAGTTTCATTTCAGCACTTATCCTTGTAGTATTTTGAATATTGGCCCTCCCTATAAAAACATCAACTAACATTAATAATAATAATAATAATAATAATAATAATAATAATAATCTTTTTAAGTGGATACTGTTAGCTTGATTAAATTACTATTACAAGATTTCGTTTGATAGATTAATTAAATATATATGAGCTTATGTATTACAGCTCGTGTTAGGCTGATTTAAGTTTTTGTTAATTTTAAGAAAGCTTAAAATTTTATTTGTGTTCATGACTATGATAGGAGAGTATGACACGTTTTAAGTGTTTGTTTGTTTATTTTTGTGTTTTAAAAATGTTTTTTTTAAATATTATTTTTTATATTTTTTCTTTGTTTTAAGTTAATTTGTTTAATATATTTAAATTATTTTAATATATTGATATAAAAAATATTTTTAAAAGTACCTTACTTTCAAATATATCCTAATTAAAATGTAGTTTAAAATCGACTTGAGTTTGACTTTGTTATTTGATAAATAAATAAAGTATTCCAAGTTCAAGTTAATTTATTGAATTTAATTTAAATTAGTAAATAAATTGAATGTGTGTAACTTTTTTTAGGTGGATTATGACTTATGAGAATAAAAGCCAAAGTCCAATCAAACAATAAAATTTTTGAATTACATTTAGTTTAATAAAGGTCTTACCTCACATGTAGAAGCCTCAAAGTTCATCTTGTTTGTAATTTTTTTTCTTAAGATTGTAAAAATACATGTATGAAATTAATTGAATATGAAAATTTATGCATGAAAAAACAATATAATTTTAATTATTATGCATGTATAACCATTAACCTTCAAAGGAATATATCCATTTATATTAGACGAGACCTCCAACTTTTGTCTCATATGGTAAATATATTGGTAGATGCTTTATTAAGTAAAAAAATAATGGAGGGAATATCATTTCAAGTTTCTCCAAGTGTTGTGTCTGTAACTTGTTGGAGTAGATATCTCTAAAGAAATGACTTATCTTTGTGAGCGCATCTCATATTCCATTTGTCAATATATCTCGGTAAGTTAATGGAATAAGTATTTGCATAAACACATGACAATCATGACTTTTCAGTCTATACAATTTGCAATCCTCCAAATTCACCAACTTTGATATCTTTGAGGCACGTCCAATAGGAAAACACAAACTTTGAAGTCATTTGTATATTAGTAGTTGTGAATTCTTATCCAGGACAAAATTGGTTTTGTACTTCACAACCTGTGATGCATCATAAACTAACTTCATATTTTTACGGTGACAAAACAATATTATATTCATTCTTGCCTTGATGTTGTCTTTGGTCAACCCTTTAACATCCGTAAACGTGTTAAAATGATCTCAAACATATTTTTTTCTATGTACATGACATCAAGATTATGACGAAGAAGATTGGTCTTACACTAAGGAAGCTCCTAGAAAATATTTCATTTTTTTTTTTATTATGGGTCAAACCAAAAATAAAAAACTTTCACTTATCGGATTGAAAACCATACACAGTGTCATTATACTCCGACATTATATAATGCAGTCTTCACTTGATGGTAGCGACAATGCAATATCCCTCTCAACTCTTCCAACATAAAAATATTTCTTATTCTTTTTGTATTTGTGATCCATTGACAAGAATTGTCAATGACAATAAAAAAATGTATTGTTGTCATTCATCAACATGAATGCTTTGTTGTTTCCCATACAATATGAATATACTAGTTTTTCACATGTGCTCCACCTAGAAAGCATTCCTTAAACAGGGAAATCATTGATAGTACACATCAAAGTTATCTTCATATAAAATTTTTATTATCTTGATACATCATAAGTCAAATCTCTAGATGATCACAATTGCTTCAACTCATCAATTAACAATTAAAGATAAACGTTAATGTTGCGACATGGACTGTAAGGACCGAGTATGATCATTGATAAAACATGAACTCTAATCTCACACATCTTCCCGATAACAAGTTATATACCATGAATATCATTGACTAATAAAAATAAGGAGCAACAAATGAACTAAATAGATTGAGTCCGTATATATATAAACTAAGACTAGTATTATTTGCTTCTCAAGTATATGAACTAAGACACGTATTATTTGCTTCTCAAGCATGTGCAGGATTCTGTCATTTCTTCACATTCCCGTATCTTTCCTCCATTACCTTAAAAGATTGCCTATATATTGGATGCGATCTGATTTAGAGAAGACGACCTTAAGAATGTGTTTTATGCATCAATGTTCATGGCAACGAGCTGTGGAAGATATTTATTTTAAGAAATTAAATATCTGGGGTGATAAAGCCCTGTTTCAACATGCAACAGAATGAAAACTAGATAGATTGATATTATGACTCCTTGCTAAGCAATTAATCAAGCAAGCAAATATGTTACTTGAGCTCACAAGATGACTAAGGAGATGAAATTTTAGACACTTGCGATAAATAGGTTCCATCGGCAAACTGTTTAGCCGCTTGTGTACTGACGGGTTCTTTTGGGTGATAGAGACATCATTTGAAACAAGGGCAGAAAATGCTAGGAAAAAGCCAAAAAACAGGCCAAACAATGAATAATTAAACTGAGCATAATATGACTAAACTGAAAGATAGAAACATTCCAAATATTCTAAAAAGATAAAAAAAATAATATAAATTATATCTTCATTTTTTTTTATAAGTTTAAGTAGTTTAAATTTTTAAATAAGATAATTTCTTAACATGATATTAAAGTCTTATTCACCTCGCGATCACGAATTCAAATATAATTATTCCTATTCTATTTAATAAAAATCAAATACAAATTAATGTGGAACTGTGTAACTTTCAAGATATAAGAGATTTTACTTAAGGATATGTGTTAAATAATAATTTAAATTATATCTTATAATTAAGATGACAGGGAAAAGGAATAAGCTAAATGGAAAATTCGGAATTATCATGTGAATAAATTCCAGGTGAAAACTGTCGTCTCATCATAGTACATAAAAATGAAAGAATTCGACCAAAACTTAATGTTAATATCAGAGACTTGTGCTGCTACTCCAAACATCACAAGTGCGAAGCTTGTAGCTCAACATGCAAAGAGGCAAAACTACACTGCATGCAATCTGCTTATTTAACTAAAGCATTATAATCATACAATGATACATTAATATACAGTCAAAATAGCAATGACATTAGAAACACCCTTTCCCAGAGAAGCCCCCCCTCCCTTTCCCTCCCCAAAAACATGCTGGAGAAGCCTTCAAAAAATAGAAGAAAAAAAAAAATCTTTTCCAAGCTATTCTACTTGCAAAGCTCCAGAAATAGGTGTTTATGTTCTGGAGGCTACGTAAATGGTGTCACAAACTTGTATAGGACTCACATTTTATGTGGCATTTGAACACAACAACATAGTCAAATCCCAGCCATTGAAGTCAACGGACATCCCGTTTCAAGCACTGAAGCTGATACTGGGACAAATGTTATGTTTGTGTTTCCCAGTAGTGTAATTCTTCGCCATGGTGCTCCAAAGAGTTTTCAGTATCAACAATATCATCGATGAACCTGGACTTAATCCATGCTGCTATATCGTCACTCAGCTCACTTGGCATCACCTTCACTAATTCGTCCAGTTCATCCAACAAGTTGGCACGACAATATAGTTCAATCATACATGTATAATGTTCTACAGCAGGAGTTATCCCATAGTGTTCTCTCATATATTTGAAGTACATATCACCCTCTCTTACTTTGGCAGTCTGTAAACAAGCGCATAAGACACCCACAAAAGTGATTGCATCTGGCCGGATTTTTGCCTCCTCCATTTTTGTAAAAAGAGAAAGGGCCTCCTCTCCATATCCATGCACCCCCAAGCTAGTTATCATAGCATTCCATGTAGCTAAACTTTTTATTTCCATCTCGCGAAATACTTGCCTGGCATTATCAAAACTCCCACATTTGCTGTACATGTCAATAAGAGCAGTCCCAAGGAAAGCCCCAAGGTGGAACCCGTTCTTGACTGCATAATCATGAATCCATCTACCCAATTTAAGACTTCCCAACTCGGAACATGCCTTTAACAAATTAACAAGCGTAAACTCATTGGGCTTACTATTAGCAAGCAACATTCTCCAAAACAATTCAAACGCTTCGTGAGGTCGTTGGTTCCTCACATAACCATTAATCATTGCCGTCCAAGAAACGACATTTCGTGTTGGCATTTGATCAAAAGCCCGTCGAGCAGCATCCAGATCTCCACAAACAACAAGTCCTGCAATATAAGTGGTCGACGAAACCACATTTCGAACACGCATTTTTTCAAACACCTTGCGTCCATAGCCCGCATCCCCGCAGCTGAAATAAAGATCCATCAAAGTGTTGCACAAAAAAATATCCTTTGAAAACCCAGTTTTAATAGCAAGGCCATGGACCTCTTTCCCTTTTCTGATGGAACCGTAGGCTAAACACGCCTTAACAACGAAAGGGAAAGTGAACTTATCGGGACGAAAGCCACGGCGAATCATGAGGTTATAGAAAAGGAGAGCTTTCAGAGGATATCCATGAATAGTGTACGTTCTAACCATAAAATTCCAAGTAAAAGTATGGGGTTCTTGAACTTGATCGAAAAGTAAAGCAGCATAGTCCAATCTCCCGTAAGAAGAACAGAGGTGGATCAATTTCCTAACAAGTAATTGATTAGAAGAGAGGGCATTGCGGATGATCTTACCGTGGACAAGTCTGAGATGATTGAAATTGGTGCAGTTTTGGAGTAAAAGGAGAGCTTCAGCAGAACCAAACTTAGGCCAACATGTAGAGCTAGTGTGATAGCGAGATTTCAAGAATGGGCTTCTTCTTCTGCTGGATATAATAAGAGAATCAGGTAGAGTAGACGAAAGGCATGCGACCATTATTCTTTTCAGCGCTGGTTTGGTGGTCGGACGCTTCACCGCTCTGCTAGCTGTGTATTGACCGCTGTTTGTTTATTCTTCTACTGATGTGGAGCATGTCTCGCGATAATCCTCGGCCTCACATGTAACACCCCATTTAGTTAATACATGAAAAACAAAAAACAATCAAGATTATATCATAAAATATTTCAGAAAAAAATAATAATTTAAGAGACTTGTATCCATCTAAAATTATATTCATTATTTTTTATAATTAATTCAGATTAATCAAAATAATATTATTCAGTTAATTATCATAACAAGAAAATTAAATGCAAATAATAGGATGTTGTCATCATCATTACAAACTCTTAATAATGAGAATAACATTAACCCACAATTGTTCTACAATTTATTATTTGACAATCCTTCATGGTTAATTTAAAAAAAAAACATAAATATAGAAGTTTTGCTGTTAAATAAAATCATATGAAATCCTACAACTAAAAATGATGACCATGCTAACTATTTTTGAAGATCATATAAAGAAACCAAAAGAATAAAAGTCACCACCTAGTATTATGATTACTAAAAATCTATTGATATGTAAGAGTCTAAATAGAAAGACAATTTATGACTAAAGAGGATGTAATATCCTTAAAATACCTTACTTAGAATGAGTTACATTGCTATTTATTTAAAATAAAATATGGTATTGTTATATTCTTTAATCGTTTGTCTGTCTAAGGTTTAAGAAAATCCCTCATTAGTAAAGAATTCCTTATTTTATCAAGTTAACAATTAACCATTTTAAAGTCGAGACATTAAAATAAAAAAGAATTTTCCTTTTATTTGATACCAAAAATACATCTTACATATAAGTTTAGAATCTCATATATTAATCATAATAATATTTTGGTAAAAATATTTACATAATATAAAATAAATGATAAAAAAAACTCTTTATTTAACGTCGAGAATATAACCTGAATAGAAGTTCATAATCTTAGGTTTTGAAAGAACTAAAATATTTTGTTTAGTGTTTTTGAAATTGATGAGATCAATCCAACATCAAGTGTAATCGCTCTAATGACTCATTGGTAGTGTCAAGGGACCCTAGGAAAAGAGACTTAAAGAGATATTAAATGAGTTAGTTCTGCACATATTGAGTAAGATGAACTTAGAAGGACAAATAACATCTATGGAGCTTCAAAGACAACCTTTAATTCATCTAATCTAAATTCTAGAAAGGTCCGATTCAAGTTTTGAAAAATAGTAACATGTGAAGCCCCAACTCAACCTTTACTTGGATTTATGTTTCTAATATTAAATTGGAGTCTAATTAGCATATTCACTTGGATTTATATCACATGAAGAAAAATAATATGAATTAGTACATAATAAATTAATTAAATTATCCAATTAATTTTAGGGATAAATCTATATGCAAGCAATTTAAATTGAATCGATTACACACGAAACATTTATGGACCAACATGGAAATCTCGCCCAGGAACTGAAAAGAAAAGGTGAAAAAATTGTCAAAGAGAACCTCTTAAATGATTTCTTAACAAATGACAAGTATATAGTTCTCCTATGAAAACAACTGCTCAAATTCTTATTTTTGAAATACAGGCTATGAATCACTTCCAAATGAGGAGGCAAAGCAGCCTAACGAGACATGACAGGTCAAACATTGGTCCATCGCCGGTGAATTTATTGGTGTCCTCAAGGTTGTCACAAAAACTTCCTAGTAGTCAGTTAATGGTAATACTGTAGTCCAAGAGTAGTTCACTAATAATACTCTCTTATTTGCCTTTTTTGCATCATTGTCTAGCACACTATTTTCCTTTCTCTCTGTAAATAATAATGCCAGATTAAACTGACACCATGCAAAGGTGTAAAGGCATCATAGTCAATGTTTGACATCTATAACTGTAAAATACCACAATTAGAACATGGCATGCATAACAAGGATTAAGAGTGGAAGCTAAGATAAATTTCTCGACGCTCATGTTCCAAAAGATATTGACAAAATGGAATTCAATACTCATAAAGCTTGCGGAAGAAAGTGAATGCGTAGATATTTGCAGAATATGACTTCAACTTCCATGGAGCTTTAGTTCAGTGAAAATCAGTCTATGATTTTGGTGAACTCCCTAGTCCCCTGTTCTAGATATACAAATTGACAGAGCTAACAAACTGATCTTGTGAAGTGAAGTGTGATTAGTCACCTGTATCATATACTAATCGTGCAAAAGCTATCAAGTAATGGCACTGTTGGCCTGTATAGTTAGACACAACAAAATTTAAGGTGGGCTTCGCATGTTATTTGCAGCTTAGGAGATTGGATGCCCCTAACAAATTCCTTTGAGCTGGCTACCCCACACTGACCAGATCTTAAGCTCAAAAGCCCTTTGAATTTGATGGAAATAGTGACGAGCAACCAATCATATATTCATCATCTACCGGCACTGATATCATACAAACACATTTTACCAATAATCCCCGCAAGAGCATGCTCCATCCTTGAAATGGTGGAATCTATGAGCATCTCTCACAATAATCTCCCTTCCAGTAACCTTGGAGATGAACTTGGTAGCAGTATGGCAATCCCCACATACCCTAAGATTTTTCCTGATCCTGATTACACTCTCGGGCCCCAAATTTATGAGGCCAAACACAATGGCCAACTTCTCACTATGCAAGTAAAGCATGCTCTCCTTTGTCTCTTCATCCACATCATGCAAGGCAAAGTTTATATCTGGTGTGTAACCTTCTTTACGAATCCTGTCCATCAATCTTTCCAACTCTGAATAAATTAGATCTATTTGTGGGTGTGACCTATCCCCAGCTACGAATGCATGGAGCGTGTTTTTAATCTCTATAACTGTGTATCCAGCAAACTTTTTCACCCCTGTGTTCTTCATAAGTGTTCTAATTGACTTAGCTTCTTTTCTTTTGCCAGCTAATGTGTAAATGTTGTACAAGATGACATATCTCCCAGCGTTATAAGGTTCCAAATCAAATAATTTTCTTGCTGCCATTTCAGCAAGGTCTACATTTAAATGTATTCTACATGCCCCGAGAAGAGCCCCCCACACAGCTGCATTAGGCCTTACTGGCATTCTCTCAATAAAATCGCTAGCTTCATCTATCTTTCCAGCTCGGCCTAGAATATCAACCATACATGCATAGTGTTCGGGTCTTGGCGTGACTCCAAAATCTCTAGACATAGAATTGAAACATTCCCATCCTTCAGCAACTAAACCTGAATGACTGCATGCTGACAATATTGATACAAATGTTATATGATCTGGCTTAACAGAAGCCTTCATTTGATCAAAGAGATTGAGAGCTTCTCTTCCCCAGCCATGCATCCCATAACCTGAAATCATCGCACTCCATGTGATGATATTTCTCTCCCGCATCCCATCAAAAACTTTTCTAGCATAAGTTAAGCTTCCACATTTCACATAAAGATCAATCAGGGCAGTTTCTACTGCTAGTAATTGATTGTAGAAGAACCCAGTAGTTATGATTCCATGAACTATATGAGCGAGCTGGAAAGATGCTAGAATAGAACAAGCTCGGATAACACTAAGAAGGGTGATAGCATCAGGGAATATCCCTTGCAACATCATTTGTTTTAAACAGCCTAAAGCTTCAAAAGGCAAATCAGCCTGGGCATAAGCCTCGATCATTGTTGCCCATGTCACCAAATCCTTACTCATAATGCCATTAAACAACTTTCTTGAAACTTCCATTCTCCCACATCGTGCGAACATTCCCGCGGCTGCACTCTGGACAGACTGATCAAAATCAAGTCCATTTTCTACAACTACTCTATAAACATCATCAGCTTCCTCATAACTACGAACACAGGCCATCGCATTCAAAATAGCACCCCTGCTGGGTCTAGATCCCTCACTTAGCATCTTCCAAAACAATGAAAAACCTTCTTCACAACGGTCATTCTGCAAGCAAGCGCCAATTATAGCACTCCACGAAACAACATTTTTCTCAGGCATTTCATCAAACACTTGACGAGAAGGCTCGTACTTGTCACATTTACCATACATAGTAATGAGAGAATTGGAAATAAAAACATGAGACTGGTACCCAAATTTAACAACATCTAGATGAACCCGAACACCGAATTCAAAGTGGCGGAGACAGCTGCAGGCCTTGATAATAAAAGGGAAGGTAAAGTTGTCGGGCTGAATGCCCAATTTCAGCATTTGTTTGTACAGAATAATGGCATGATGATAATGTGAATTATCTACAAGGCCACGAATCATGACATTCCAGAGGAAGAGATCGGCGGATAGGGTAGAAGAGAAGACGGAGTAGGCGTAAGAAACGGAGCCCAGAGAGGCGTATTGGGAAATGAGGTTGGTGAGGAAGTGAAGGTTGCGGCAGAGGTGGGATTTGAGCATGGCGGCATGGAAAGCTTTGAGGGAATGGAGGGAGGTGCCGCATCGCTTGATGAGTGATGTGCATGTGTCTGCTTCTATTGATGCTAATGTTTGTGTTTTTGCTTCTGCACAGACACAGCAGAAACCGCGACGAAACCACTGGTTTACCTTGTTCATATTAAACAAAAATGGAGGGAAATCTTCTTAACGTACAAGCCTGTATGATGAATGGATCATCATCCTCGGCTCGGCTGGCCATTTTCTGCATTGATCTTAGGCAAAAAGCCTAAACTTAGTTAGGGTACTGGCGCAACACTGGAGATACTACTTCAAATTATATTTTAATGCGAGAGAAGAAAGCTTTTGCTAAATGCTTTCTATAGTATCTAAAACTTTTTATTTATGAATTAAGAAAATAATATAAATATTTAATAAAATAAGTTATAAAATATTTAAATAATTAAAATTATGAAAACATAATTATTAGCACTAATTAAAAACTATATTAAAATTTATTTTTGTAGAAGGTAAAACAAATAGATACACTTTTACCACCGAGCACTTTTTGAATTTGTTTTATTTTATTATATAAAAATTACAATATATATTTATAAAAAAAGAGCTATTTATTTAAATTCTACAGAAAAAATGTGATCTTTTATCTAAATTCTCTTTTTGTGTTTTTTCTTATAAATATTTTTTATTAGAAGCATGATTTATTTAATAAAAACAAAAAACAACTAAAATAATATATAAAAACAATTATAATGATTTGAAATAAGAAGAAGAAAAATAAATCTCTTTAATAAAAAAATGCCCTTCTATTATTATTCACGAGCTCTTTTCTTTTTTAACAAAAACATGACTTTTTTATTAACAATGTTTTTTTAAAATAAAACAATTAATAAAAAAAACATGAATACATAATTTTAATATGAAAATATTAAGAAAAATAAATAAAAACTTACAATAAAAAATATAACAAAATAGGTAATTTATTTGCATCGAATATATATGTGAAAAGTTTATAAAAATAAAATTCTACATATTACGAGCATATATAATTAGTTATAAAGCTAATATTATTTGAAAGCTATGAGATATTTGGATAATTATTAAAATATAATCTTAATAAATTTATTTTTTTTAATTTTTTTATAAAATTTAAATTAACGAAGTGTTATTTAAATAGGAAAAAAACAATCAAGCATACTTATTGGAAGTGTGGGGGAATGCGCTTGCCCAAGTGCATTTGCTTGGAAAGCAAGGCTCGCCCTATATTTTAAAAATCAAAGGTGGACAACAAATCTTTTTGCTCTTGTTTTCTTTTAGTAAAATTCAGGTACAGCTCGGTTTAATTATTTATGCTTTATTGATAATTCAAGATAAATAATTTCTATATTATAAAATTATTAGTTGTAAAAAATCAAAACATACAAATTATACATTTAACCACTTCAAGATGAATAGTAAAAGTTACAGTAAACATATGGGGAGCAATAGCATGCAATAATTACACGGCCACTGGTGAGGATACTGAGGACGGGACCCGATTTTCAGGAGGAATCTCAACAAATTCAGAGAGGATTGCTCGGAACTCATCACCAGTCATAGTTTCCTTCTCCAGGAGGACTTCCACAATCTTATCAATTGCCTCACGGTTGTACTTTATGTGGCTCAACGCAATTTCATATGCACTGTCTGAGATCCTCTTCACGGCAGCATCAATGTCTTCCGCTAGCTTTTCTGACATTGAGTTCCTTGCCATCATTCTCATGATGACGTCAGCACTCTGAGCTGATGCATCCATGAGCGACCATGGGCCAATTTCAGACATCCCGAACGTGGTTACCATCTGTAACAGACCGGATTAATCACGCTCCTCATTTCAATAAAATATAGGGAGAATCACAAACAAATAAAAAGAAAAAGAAAAAAGATGAGGATAGAGATGCCACGCGAATCAATCAAGGAGCAAGGTAAAGACAGCAGATGACACTTCAAATGTTTAGGTACCTGTTTGGCCAGACCGGTGATCTGCTGCAAATCACTAGCGGCCCCAGTAGTCACCTCGGACTCACCGAAGATCACTTCTTCAGCAGCTCTGCCTCCCAAGCCACCAACTATTCTTGCAAAAAGTTGTTGCTTGGAGATCAAGGTTGGATCATCTGCAGGAATAAACCAGGTGAGACCCCGTGCCTGGCCTCGTGGAACGAGGGTGACTTTCTGAACTGGATCATGCCCTGGAGTCAAAGTTCTGAATAGAACAATAAAGATCGTTATGGATGTTCTTTTTCCAACAAAGAAGATATCTCCACAAGATCAAATGATGATTACCTAGGTAGAGAGATGATTTTGGACTCACAAACATACAGGTGACCAAATGAAGGAGGTGATAACAAGGAAAAAGGATCAGCTTATCGTTAGTTTTCAGATTTTTCCTTTCCTTTTTTTTTTTTTTTTTCTGATTTCAAATGTTTTGTTGGGGCTTTTGGCAAATAAGTCAGATGCAGAAGAGTATAGCTTTATAAAGGGTCAACACTTTCCAAGAATAAATTTTTGAAAATCAATCTTCAATTGCGAAAGTCGGGTCAATCAGGTGTCTTCATTCAAGCGACAATACAGATAAGTTTTTAGCGATGCATTTCATCACTGCCAAGTAAACTAGGATTGCATGCAGCATAGAGATGAAGCATCTCAAGTTACTAATAACAGGGCCACTATTTCTCTCGTTTCTGCAAGGATGCCGGTCAAAAGTTTGGAAAACAAGGCTGGGCTTTAGGGTGCCAAGGTTCTGTCGATTCATATTCAAGATGAGAGTTTTTTCAAGCATCAATTTCTACTGCTATTGAGATTTTCTCAGATCATTATATTGCTGATTTCAGTTCTCTAAGATCAAGTTTCTATTACTCTTGACTGATTTGCCGGCCACAATTCTGCTTCTCAACATGAGATTACCATCAAATTGAGATCCTAGCATCGCTACCCAGTTCTAATCAGAATTACTCAATGACATTTTTTTATATATAAAATAAGTTAGAGCCAACTCCAGATTTGAGATTTAATGAGGTGAATTTCCATGAAAAAGAAACGGGCTATTATCTCACATACCCGCAAATGGCATGGCCAACTTCGTGGTATGCAACAAGACTTTTACTCTTTCCATCTGTCATTACTGTTCCTTCCATTCCAGCAACAATCCTATCAATCGAATCATCAATTTCTTTAGATGAAATTGCTGTCTTTCCACGCCGACCAGCTAGGATAGCTGCCTCATTCAAGAGGTTTGCAAGATCAGCTCCACTGAAACCAGGCGTTCTCATGGCTACCACATTAAGAGACACATCAGCATCAAATTTCTTATTGCCAGCATGAACTTTCAGTATCTCTGTTCTTCCCCGTATATCAGGGACATCGACAGTCACCTGCATTAAAACTTCGTAATGAGGACTGCCCCAAAGAACAACATGAAACCAGTACGAAAATGATAAAATATTCTTACCTGTCTATCAAATCGTCCTGGCCTCAACAAGGCAGAGTCAAGAATGTCTGCCCTGTTAGTCGCTGCAATAACAATGACGCCAGTGTTACCCTCAAAACCATCCATTTCTGTCAGAAGCTGGTTAAGGGTCTGCTCTCTTTCATCATTTCCTCCGCCAATCCCAGCTCCTCTTTGCCTTCCCACTGCATCAATTTCATCCACAAATACAATGCAAGGAGCATTCTCTTTGGCCTTCTTGAAGAGATCCCGGACTCGAGAGGCACCAACACCAACAAACATCTCAACAAACTCTGAACCTGAAATGGAGAAGAACGGAACACCCGCTTCACCAGCAATTGCCTTGGCCAGAAGAGTCTTCCCAGTACCTGGAGGTCCAACAAGAAGAACACCTTTCGGAATGCGAGCCCCTACCGCAGTGAATCTCTCAGGCTTCTTGAGAAACTCCACTACCTCTACGAAATCCTGCTTTGCTTCATCCACTCCAGCAACATCATCAAATGTCACCCCAGTGTTTGGTTCCATTTGGAACTTTGCCTTAGATTGGCCCAGAGATAAGGGGGAACCAGGCCCACCCATTCCTCCTGATGAGCGTCGAGATAGGAGGAATAGACCACCAATTAAGAGTAAAGGAAAAGCCAGATTCCCAATCAAGTTGAATAGCACAGAACCAGAGTCCTCTTGAGCATTATGTGCTGCAAAGTCAATGTTCTTCTCTCTAAACTTCTGGAGCAGCTCTTGGCTGAGTCCTGGAAGTTGCACACGAACTCGCTGGACCCGGTTACCCAACTCAGGGGAAACAGCCTCTATAATAGCAATGGTTCCATTCTCATACAAGTCAACCTTATTCACCCTACCTTTATCCAAATACTCCAAAAATCTAGAGTAAGACATCCTTGAGGAAGAAACTTCTTGCTCATCAGCATATGCTCTCCCGCCTCCCAGTAAAGCGGACCCACCCATTCCAACATTCCCGACCAAAACCTTCAGAAAACCCCTTCTTCCATCATGCCGCCTCTTGTCCAGAGCTGCCTTTACAGTCACATTTTTTGAGGTCTTAAATGAAGGAAGAACAGTAGTAGAAACTAAAAGATGACCGCGACTGAACAACTCCTTGGTCAAATTCCGTTTGGCATTACTGGTGGCCGTCAAACCGTTTCCAGCACGGCACGCCGCCATCTGGTAGCAGGCGAAAGCAATAACTGTTGCAATATTAGATATAAACCACTCAGTTCTTTCTTTGTCGATAATTTTCGTTTCAAAAATGTTTTTTGAAATTGTTTTATTTTTAATATTAAAATTATAAAAATAATTTCAATTAAAAAATATCAATTTAATAATTCTTTTTTGAAATAAAATATCCTTGCACAGAAGCACAACACTTCCAAACTCTACTGTATTTAGGGCTCTACCTCCATCGATATGAAAAAAGAGAGGAAGGAGTTGGAGAAGAAGAAGGAATAGCGTAGAGTACTATACTGTACATACCTTGAAAGAAACAAACGAAGGAGAGGAGAGGACTCGCTAATGGCTGGCTGCTAATACCAGGTACAGAGCTCCTTCATATAATTATATATATATTGGAGTGGGTTTGGATGTGGTAGAGGATGGTATACGTGGCGCTGCTGATTCCCAGTAATTTCTATTCTTTCTTCCCCTTCTTTGATTTTGCGCTCTCTCTCTCTCTCTGAACACGTGTACCATTTGTTTAACTTCTGATTTTATGGGATATTTATTTATTTATATGGTTTTAAAGGATTTGATGATATATACGGCGCTATTAGTCAATCCATTTTAAAAATATTTTTTTTATTTTAAATTAAAAAATAATATTTTTAAACTATTTTAATATATTGATGTTAAAATTAATTTCTAAAAAAATAAAAAACTATTATTCTCATATTTTTTTTGAATGAAAAATAAAATATTTTTAATGACATTTTCAAATAAGTCATATATTTGATATTTTACTAATTTTTGTTGAAAATCAACTTCGATTTCCATTAAATTATTTTTCTTTCCTTCAAATTTTGTGTTTGATAGGCAATTGTTGTTGGTTTTGGAGGATGAGAGAAATACTGAATCACCACAAAAATTGAAATCTAGGGATCCAATTGCCAAGGTTTGAGATTTTTATAAACTTTTAAAAAATATGTTTGAGATTTTCCAGAACATTAAAATAAATTTCAGGTATTTAAAAATTATCAAATTATTTCTAGAGAAAAAAAACCTAAGAAACATTAACAAAAGAGTAAGCAAGAAAAACAATTAAATTCTTCTTCTTCTTCTTCTTATTATTATTATTATGTTAATGTTAATAATGAAAAAAATAAAATAAATGAAAGACTAAAAAAATCTTAAAAACTTTAATAAAAGATCACACAAAAAAATAAAATGTTTGGTAAAAAAAGTCATTTGACTTGAAAATAAAAATAAAGAAACAAATAGAAAAATTAAAAGAAAGAACAAAGGGAGAAAAAAATAGAAATATTAATTTTCAAATCATAAATACAAAATAAAATTTAAGAGCTCATTTTTTTGAAAAAAATATCAACTCAAAAAATAAAAAAAATAACAAAAATTAAAAATCAAAGCTAAGAGCACACTTATATATACATGGACAAAAGTAAAGATTATTCTAGAACTATAAAGGAATAAAGGGATTAAAATAAAAAATTAAAAATATAAGGGTTGAAATAAAAATAAAATATTAAGGGATTAAAATAAAAAATTAAAAGTATAAGGGCCGAAATGAAAATTAAATTTATTAATAATTTCAATCAAAGGATAAAATTAAAAAAGTGAAACTGATGTACAGAATAAATTAATATTTTTAAACTTACTCCAAAAATTAAAAGAAGGAGGACCGAGGTGAAACATTAACATTGAATTAATTTCAATCGAAGGACTCAATCGAACTAAATCAAAACTTACATAACAAAAATCAAGACCATAAACAAAATTAAAAGTACAGGGACTGAAGTGAAAAAACATTAAAACCGGGGGACTCTCCTGCACTTTGACGTGCAGGAGAGAGAGAAACGACTGCAGCGGCTTTAACCGGCCACCGACGCGTACACAGTTGTCGAAGGAAAAAACGCTCCACACCGGGAGGAAGACCAAGTGGCGTAGCATCGATTGAGACGCCGATAGCCAATCTCCGGCGACCATATCACCTCTCACGCGCAACTTAAAGAGTGCATGAAGCGGAATACTGTCAGTCGCGTGTGACACATGTGCCAACAGTATAAAGAAAAAAATAAAAAAGTATGGTCAATTACCGGTATACCCCTGTGCCTAAGTCAATATTTTTGTCTTATTAGGGGCTATATTCGTAATTAGTTATTTATTAAAAAATATAAAATAATAAAAAGGTCGACGGACCGGACTGGTTCGAAATTGTGCAATTACCGCGGAGCCCCTCCACCCATAACCGGTTTTTTTTATCTTTTTCGAGGGCTAAAAATGCTATTTTACTGTGCAAATAATGATAAAAAACCAGAAAACTGGCAAACTAATCGAACTGAACAAATCGAAAACCGAACCAATAAAAAATACACTATTACAATCTACAATATTTATACTCACAATATACATTGAATGCACAAGAAAAACACCACGCCAATTATATGTTAGGTAATGTGTATTCATGGCGAGGCTTTGAAATGAAGGGTAGTAATTCAGACACTCGTCATCCACATCATTCAGCCACCGGCAGCATTTATTTTCTTGAGTTCCTCCATGGCTATGCCTATGCCCGTGGTTATCATCATCATCCGCTGGGAAGACAACGGCGATGGGAAGGGAGGCAGTAGCTGGTGGTGATGGAAGTAAATTTCCACACGCATAGTTCACCAGTGCAAGCTGCGAGACACATAGCGGGCGTTGGGGAGTAGGATTCAGCTGGCCATTAACGTCGAGCACCGAGCACAAGTAATAAGAAGACGACGAAAAATGTAAGCACAAAAACCTTGAGATTCTCCATATGCGCTACTGTATCTATACATGCGCCACAAATTGAATGTCACTGAATCTGATATAAATTCTTGCTAGCCACGGCTTCTTTATATGCTGATGTTCTGCAGTCATAACCTTTGAGAACAGTTACAGAATGGGCATTCGTTTTGCGTGATAAACAGTTAGGTTTTATACTTTACAAAGCATGGAAGTTCATCTTGGCTATTTGACTAGCAACCTTGTTCCTGCCGGTGGAAACCATTTTATTCCACCAAGCAAGCCATCGATTCAGAAGTTTTACGACGGAAATTTATAGTTTGATCGTTGCCGCTCACCTTTTCCCTGGTGGCCTATAAGGGGTTCATCTGTCATAGATTGCACTGTGGAGGATATTGTATTAGATTAAATAAGGTAATAAATTTTGTAATAATTTAATTAAGTTAATAAATTCTGTTTTGATTGGTATTTTGTTTTTTTTTGAAATATTTTTATTTTGTTTTGGAGCATTTTAATATACCGTTTCAGGGTTGTCTTATATATATTAATTAAAAAAACTTAGTTCAAATTTAAAAATAAAATTATTTAGAATTGTATATTTTAATTTAAAAAACAAATAAAATAATTTTTATGAATAAAATTATGAATATATACAACATTACGAGAATATCATCATCAATCTCGCAAGGTCATTATATTCTCTGATTACTCTGAAATTTTAACATAATATATATATATATATATATATATATATATATATATATATATCAAAAGACTCATCATAAAAATTTATCTCAATCTAACGGTCAGATTAAAAAATATGATTGATATTGTAAATTATTTATTATTTAAAAAAATATTATTTGACTAAAACAAAACTAGTAGAACGAAACCGGAATATTTTGACCGATATTTAATTAAATAATCTAAAATATACCAGAATTTAAATTAAAATAAAAATAATAATATATATTTTTTTTAACTAATACGAAACTTTTGAATAAATACCGGACAAGAACCAGAGGCAAGGGGTGTTCGGCTGCCCACCACAACTGTTCTTTATGGTCTTGCACAATGTTATAAGCCCAATTACTTTCATTCCATAAGGGCAACACAACCTGAAAGACTAAGCATGATTGGAGTTGAATCCTGATATGCATTCTCTAATTAACAATTTTATAATGAGACAAGAAAGGTGCAACATGCATGCATGTAGTTAATAGTAGTTTGGACATCAAAAACCCGAATTGGATGCAGCCCAAATATAGAAAGACAAGAGGTATGAGTGCACAATGATACTCCTAGAATGCACACAAAACTTGAGGCTATTAAGAAAATCTTTCTAATGTCTAAGATCATTACATTTACATCTATAATATTTATTTTTTTGTCCTTCAAGCTATATTAAATGGGCAAAATCATTTTGACAGCAGGACTTGAGTAAACCCAGAAACTTAGAAGTCAAAAACTCAGTTGATTACACTGTTATTCTGCACAACCGTGACACACGTAAAGCCTTAGCCATTTTCATAAAGTGGACAAAGGGGTACTTCTGCAACATAATGGAACTTTATCCAGATTTTCTAAAATATATAGGCATCCGTGCATTTACCATGTGATTTTATATTAGTGTTGTGCAATATCTGAAATTCATATAAACGGTAAATAAAAACTTGCTACTTATCAATAGACATAATATTTGGAAGCTGAATAGTAAGAGATTAGAAAATCCAAAGCCTGTGTAGTTCATCAAACTACTACCTCATGGGCACTCCATCCCTGACTATTTGCTTTAAGACAAAATCAAGTCTCCTTGTTTCCTCAAATCGTTTTCATTTTGAACTTCCTTGCACGATACATGCAAAGAAGAAAGACATCTAGGAACTTTCATGAAATTTATCCTGTTGTAACTCGCAAATGGTAGGATTAATTGGTTATGCAATCTCAAGCCATCACCACTGGCCATCATGACCAAGCCCAACCATTTAATTGCCATATATTCATGGAAGTCCATAACCTTAATGAGATATTGAAAATCACGCCGTATGAGTCTAGCTCGGGGAAGATTGTTCTTTATCATTATGCATCAGCTCCTTTGCCTTAATTTCCTTCCAAGATCAGCATAACTTGTCACAGCTATTACTTGACTTCTTGCCCTTCCAATTCCCTGCGGTTTTCTTGTTCATCGGTTTCCCTATCCCTCATGGCCATCAACACTCTGTCCTTCTTAACCTCTTCCCTTTGTGACTTCAACTGTTCCTGTCTCTCCTGCCACCCCTCTTCCAACAACTGAACAAACTTGTCCTTTATTTCAAGCAAAGGGTCCCTTTGAATCAACTCGCTGTTCTTATATGCTTCCCTTAGCATTGCAGTCTTAATCCCTCCTTTCAATGACATGTAAAATATCCCCGAATGCCTGGTGAACACACTTGAAAATTCATTGGAGAACCTGTACTCGTCACTAAACTTCCCCAGTATGGGCACTGGAATCCTCTTGAACAACGAAAGCGATAGCAACTCATGGAGAACCCCAACAGTCCTCCTCTCCATTTCCTGTGAAGCTTGATCAAGGTGTGACACATCAGCATATGGTGATATGTAATCAAGTTCCAACCAATCCCGAACCCACTCTCTCATCTCCTTCCTCAAGAAGAATCCCGGAGGAAGCTTGTAGTAAAAATTAGGCCTAATACGGATTCCCGTCAACCTAAACTCGTCTTCAGCTCTTTGCTCGATTATTGATTTCGCAAACTCAGGATTCCATTCAACCAACTCAAGAAATGACTTTCCCTCTTCAGGAGGGCCAATTAGCCTAAAATATTTTGGATAATGAGGTACCAAATTAACCAAAAAGTCATTGGGAAAACCAAATTCTCTCTTCACATGCACCAATTTATCCACACTAAGGACCTTATCCTTAGCCATCATCAGCAACTTGCACAATTTCGAAACAATCCACCCCTCATTTTTCAAAATAATCCTTTTCTCTTCTTCAAAAAAATTCCTTAACCGATGGCTGACACGGACAAACCGGACAGGTTCTGTCTTGGGTTTGATTCGATCGTTGTAAACGTCAAAGAGACCCGGGTTATTTTTAAGAAAAGTAGCAATTTTAACATTGAGGCGCAATCTCTCGCGCCTCTTTTCGAGATAACGAAGTGGGATTACTTGACCCGGTTCGTTAAGGACCTCTTTGACAACTTTTGAGCAGATTTTGTATGGCTTATCTTGCTCAATGGCATGGTCTAGTTGAGGGTCCTTGCGCCACACAACTTTGAGGCTTGAAATGGGTTTGGTGAGGAGGTTGAACGCCGGGTTTATGAGAGATTTTTTATGCAACAAGTGCTTAATACTAGTAGTATAAATGGAGGAGGTTTTGAAGAGCATACCTGCAAGTGTGTGACTGATAGGCCGACCAAGACCTACAGAGGATGAAGATGCCCTGTCACTCTGCTTGTCACCCTGTCCTTTACGACTACGAACTACCGGCTTTCTTATAACTTAAGCCCGTAGGGGCACAGCGTTGTGTTATTGTCCTCTCTTGCTCGGTGATGAAGCCCATTCGATGTCGGCGCATGGCCTAGTTGGTTCGAATTACCTTTGTGGGCTTAAATGGTATGTTTTGTTCTGTCTCCACCTCCCGATTAATGGACTGTTTATTTATAAATAAGATAGTTTTTTTTAAAAAAAATTTATTTATAAATATATTAAAATAATATAATTTTTAAAAATAATTTTTGATATAAAAATGATTTAAGTACGTGTTATAAAAAATATTTTTATGTCAAAATGAAATTTTTATTTTAAATTAAAAAAAATCTGATATTTTTAAATTATTTTAATATACTGATATAAAAATATTTTTTAACAAATAAAAAAATATTATTTTAATATTATTATTTTAATATTAATAATAATATTAAAATAATATAATAATATTAAAATATTATAATAATATTAAAATAATATTTTTTTTATTTGTTAAAAAATATTTTTATATCATGTACTTATTTTCCCCGTAAAAAACCCCTCCCCCTCACAACCACACTCAACTACAAATAGCCAAAGCCAATCCCTTCCTCTCCTCTCCCAAGCAAACCACATCCAACTCTGCTGGTTCGTTGTCGCTCTCTGCATCCCATCCAGTTCGTAAACGCAAGGTCAGTGCATTTGCTTATAATCATAATTACTCAATTTGATATAATTGTTTTCTTAAAAAAAATGCTCTAATTATTTTCTTAACAAGCCGGAAGAACGTTAGTTTTTTTTTTTTTTTTTAATATTATTTATGTGCTTATTTTTTCGGAAGAAGTAGTTCTTTTTTCATGTTTCGTTTTAATTGCTTGCAGGTTATTGCTGTTTAATAATAGTAATAATATGGGTTTCAAAACAGTTTATAAATGCTTGGTGGATGTATTCCCTCAGGTATATCTTCCCTCCCGGTCTCTTTTTTTCCATTGATTACTCTCCTTTTGATCTTCAATCCCTTTGGGTTAGATGATAACTAATTTTTCTGCGCGGATTTGGTTGATGATCGTGTGAGATGGTTGTGATTAAGGCTTTTTTTTTTCGTATGATGACTGTACTGTCCAACTCTTAGGAAGTTGAATTGTTTTACCATAAATTGAGAATCCCATTTAATTCCACTGCGTGAGGCATTAAGTTTGTGAAATGAATTTATTTCCTCTCTTTTGGCCCAAGTCTCAAGCAGGTTGTCGAGTTTTTACTCTCTTTTCTCATTGCTGTTGATGTTGTTTCTGAGTGGGGTGTTGCTGTTGGTTAAATTCATCCTGCTTAGGTTGATACACGAATTCTGAAGGCAGTTGCTATTGAACATTCGAAAGATGCTGATGTAGCTGTTGAAGTTGTTCTTTCTGAAGTTCTTCCTTTTCTTACCAGGCAGTCTGCTGTGCCTATTACTCGTTGTGTGAATACCGCCCCAGTTTCAGATGGAGAAGGTTTAGCTGAGCCTCATATCTGCTTGACAATATTTTTAACTATGTTTATTAAAATAAAACTGGTTTCTTTGTTTCTTTATTCTCAATTCAATGACGATGTTATGACTTTTCAATCATGTTCATGTGCAGCTGAGCATGAGGAACAAGCCACTGGATTGAGACATCGACAGGTTAGATTGGTGAGAAGTGCCGGATCTTCTTCTGAACCCAGATCAACATCTGAAAAAGATTCCAGGAAAGCTGATCTCAGTGGTATTCTTGGCAGTGATTCAACTCATCAAGAAAAAAGGCAGAATCAACCTATGGCTGTATCTTCTGATGCAAATGCTAACACCAATCAATCGCAAGGGCATATTGAAAGTGAGGAATTGATACTGGTTGGAGAACCTCGATGCCAAGAAGACAAGCCCGGGTCAATTCAGACATCAAAAGAAGTTTCAAATTCTTTGACGCAGGGGATCTATACTGATCACAGTCAAGCCTTTGATTCCCAAAACAGGGTCCCATCACCTATGGATCATTGCGTAGACATTAGCATCAGAGTTGGGCATGAGCAGATTCCCCTAGTTATGCCAATTAGTTTGGTAAAGGAAAATGGTGATTTGAGTGGCAGATTGGCTGATTCTCACAGTCAATGGAAAGATTTTGATGGTCCCAAGGATGATGAGTTTGATATGGTTACCCATCCAGAAAGCTCTCTTGGAGAATCTTGTGCAGATAGCATTGCAACAGATGTAAATAATTCCGTGGCTGAACAGATGCCAGATTCTGCAGAAGGTGGTCTTCATTCAGCTTTTTGTGGCATTTCCATTTATGATTCTGAAAATATGAACTCCAATCAATGTACAAAAATTGAACTTATTGAAGAGATTGTCAAAGCTGCTAAAGATAACAAGGTATTGCTGGCCTTGAATTTTATTTTTGGTTTGAATCACAAAATTTAGCACTTGGAACTTATGTGTACAATATGCATCTACTAGTCATGGGAGTAATTTATTATTTCATGTTGCTTTACTTGTAACTAAAACAATTATATGCGTTATCCTGTCATGCTGTCTTGTTTTCGTTAGTTGATCAAATTAACCAAACATGAAGGTTATATTTACATAAAATTTGAAGATATTTCTTCTTCGTACAGGATTGAGATTGAGATTCTTCTTCATCTACAAATCCAAATCAATTAAAGAACACTTCCTTTTGTAATTTGTTGCAGAAAACCTTGTTTTCAGCTATGGAATCGGTTATGAACATGATGAAAAAGGTCGAACTTCAAGAGAAAGCTGCAGAACAAGCAGAAGAAGAAGCTGCTAGGAGTAGTTTGGACATTCTAGTCAAGGTGGAGGAACTGAAACAGATGTTTGCTCATGAAAAAGAGGCAAATGACATGGTAGGAAAATTGTATCTAATCACTGGTTGTGGATTATACTCCTTTAATTTTAATTGTCTCTTTTGGTGATGATGTTGTAGCATGCTGGAGAAGTTTATGGAGAGAAGGCAATTCTGGCAACTGAAGTGAGGGAGTTGCAGGCTCGACTACTTAGCTTGTCAGATGAAAGAGATAATGCTTTAGCGATTCTTGATGAGGTATTGGCCTTATAATTTGATTGTGTATCTCTGTTTTAGATTTTTTTTCAGGGGTCTCCTTTTGATATTTCATTGAGGAGGTATTCCTTTGTAATTTTATGGTATCCTTTTCTTTTGCCGACCTGTGTCTACATGCTATACTGTAATTATTTTTCTTTCTTAACAAAGTTCTTGGTTTACTAATGTATTTCAAGTGACAGATCACATATTTGTAATTTTATTGTTTTTAACTTTGAAAGGAAATTTTGTATAGATGCGTCAAACCCTTGAATTACGACTAGCTGCAGCAGAGAAGCTAAGGAAAGCAGCTGAGTTGGAGAAGCTGGAAAAGGAGGAGACTGCACGAAATGCTCTTGCTGAGCAAGAAGTAATAATGGATAAGGTGGTGCAAGAGTCAAAAACTCTGCAAAAGGAGGCAGAAGAGAATGCTAAGGTAGACACTAATTTCCCTGTCACTGAGTATTTTAGGGTCACTATCAAATTAAACAATGACTACTATTTGACCAGTCCCTTTAATTTTAATTTATTGCAGCTGCGGGAGTTCCTTGTGGACCATGGTTGTGTTGTTGATACATTGCAGTAAGTCTTAAGGTTTTTTGTCGGTAATAGTTTTTTTGTTGGTAATAATGGTATCTCAAGGCTGCAGAAAATCTGCTGTCCTTCGTAATTCCTCCTATTATGTATCCTGCTATCACTTTTTCCTTCATATTTGTGGCTGCCTTTGCAAATTACTTCCCTTGTTGGGAAAATAACACTTTTCTGCTAATTCTCTATTAATGCTTCACTGTACCTTTTTTTTTATTTTTTTTTTTTTTTTGGGGGGGGGGGGGGGCCCATGCTGAAAAGATTGAAGTTATGATATACTTTGCAATCTGTGTTTTTGCAGAGGAGAAATATCTGTTATTTGTCTGGATGTAAAACTGCTGAAGGAGAAATTTAACGAGCGTGTTCCATTGAGCAAATCTGTTTCCTCAAGCCAGACTAGTTGCATTTTAGCCTCATCAGGTTTATCCTGTAAAAGCATGGCATCCTATCTGGCTCCTGAACTAGGCGACCCATCAGAGTGTCCGAAAGAACCGAGCCCCACATGCTCGGTTGATGCTCAATCACTGAAGTTCCTTCCTCAAGTGGTGGAAAAGTATTTCTCGAATGAGAAACAGCTTTCGGATGATGGATGGGGTTTCATGGAAGAGTGACCATGAAAACTGAAGTTGAGCACTGTAAATGGTTAAATAAAGAGTATAGTTACAGGGTATATATAGTATAGTATAGTATTCACGATTCTGATTTTAGATTGTTAGGTGATTTTATCATATTCTATAGTTTGCTGCTGAAGTTAATTTTTGTTGCATCCCGCATTTGATTGGTAGTTTATAATGCAAATTCATTTCGTTATGGTCTGAAGAATTCGTATATATTTTCAGAGCAATTCATATTTTGCTGATATTTCAATTCATGACACATTCTAGTTAACCATGACAAACACACGAAATTTTTAGAAACCAGGTTTATGTGCTGAAGAGTGGTGGGGGTAATGCGAAAACCAATGTCGAGCACACGCATCAGGATATCATTGTCAGTTGCTGGGTTGCGGTTAGATCGATTATTGTTTTAATATAAAAATATTCAAACATTACTAACATTTTTTATAATAAAAAAATATTTCATCATCGATTGAAGTTAATATGATTAATATTAGACAATCTCTTATATATATAATATTAATATGGTAACATATTAGATGTTATTTACTTTTAAATATTGAGTGACATATTCTTCTCAACTTAGTTAATTTGTGATTCAGATGATATGATCATAATAATTTTATAATAAAATAATTTATAAATCAATTTCTAATCGATCTAATATAATGTTGAGGGATAAGAGTGAAAAAAAAAATTAAATTAAATAAAAAAAACTTTTCACTTGTCAAATCTAAAACTAGATCATCAAATTAGCATAATTATATATAAATTAAATCAAAAAAGTAATACTTAAGAAGCCAAGTTTCAAACAAATTAAATGTTGAAAGAAAAAATCTTAAAAATATCTATTAAAAAAACCCAAGTCAAGCTCTTGCAAACTAGGTCAAGTGACCAAGAACATAAAAAGAAAATAAAAAATTTATGATGCTCAAATTTTAAATTATCTAATGTTGAAGGTTGAAATTGAAAAGATATATGTATTAAAAAAAAAGAATGAGTTATTGGAAGGTAAAATTGAAAAATAAAAAACTAAGTTAACCTAGATCAATGTGTCAAATCTACGATCACAGTTATGAGATTAGAATAAACTTGTTTAAAGCAAATTAAAAAAAACAATTATAAAACCTAATTAAAAAAAATATTCTACAAAAAAGAAGAAAATCAATTGGAGTTAACCTATGAAACTCATAACTCGGGTCATAAATCGAAATTGCTTAAAGATAAAATTGAAAAAAAAATCTTGATAAAAAAGTGAAAAAAGATCTTTATAAAAAAGTGAAAAAAAATATAACTTGAGTTAATTTAGGTTATCTTGTCATACTTGTAATATAGGTCATGAGATAGAAACAAATTATAAGGACTATTTTTCAATAAATTTAATAATAAAGAATAAAATTAAAAAATGATACTAAAAATAATATGAGTCAACCCATATTAATCTTCAATAGAAAACAAATTGAAATAAACTATAAATTACAATTCTCAAACAACTAGAGTTAAAAAATAAAAAGAAAAAAGAAATTAATTAAAAAAGAATAAAAAAACAACTTGAGTCAATTCAGGTAATTCATTAAATGATTAGCTTAAATCATAGGATAAAGATAACATCATAGAAGTTAAACTAAAACAAATCACAAAGCTTCATCCCCAATTTACCTAATATTGATGGATTAAATTGAGAGAAAAAAAATGAATTACAAAAAGAAAGAAAATTTAAGTCAATCAATTTAACTCGTTAAACTTATACCCCGAGTCTTGAAATTAGGATAACCATATGAAAAAAAAATAACAAATATATGAAGATCAAACCCAATTAAATGTAATGTTGAAGGATTTAATTTAAATTAGAAAATTGATTAAAAAATATTTTACTTATTTTTATATACAATATGACCATTATATATATACACACACACACACACACACACAAAACACTTTTATTAATAAAATTTCAAAGTAAAATACTTAATTTGAAATAAATAGGGTAATGAGATCATTAATCTTATATTACCATATAATTCTACTCCTTTTTTCCCCCTAGCTCCATCACATCATACTCCTTTGCTTCTTAAAAAAGGTTATCAGAGAAATATGAATATAAAATCATACTTCTAATATAAAATGATAATAAAGACATGTAAATAATTCTTGCTTTCTAAAATACATACAACAATTTAATTTTAGCTAAAATAATTAAAAATAATTTTAGTTAGTATTATAAAAATAGTATTGTTATATTCTTGCTTTCTAAAATAGATACAAATATTATATTTTAGCACGAATAAATCTAACCACGACATCCACTAATATAATATCAACCATTAAACAACAGTTAACAACCATACCACTACACCACCGATAATGTGGTTATCTGAGAGAATATAGTTGAAGTTATTTTTAAAAATATTTTTTATTTATAAATATAAAAATTAATATTTTTAAAAATTAATTTTAATATTAATATATAAAAATAATTTTAAAAAATATCAAAAAAATTAATTTAAAATAAAAAATAAAATTTTATTTTTTTTAAAACAAAGTATCAAAGAAACAACTAATAACACAATCCATAACAATACTTTGAAAGACTAATTAGCCTCCTCGTCATCCAATACACCGACAGAGTCGTCATCAACACCATTTCCTCACAATTATAGTATATAACTATTTTGCAGTGTGGTAGATGTTGTTTTTTAAAGTATTTTTTTATTTAAAAATACATCAAAATAATATATTTTTTATTTTTAACAATTATTTTTGACATCAGCACATGAAAATAATTTAAAAATACTAATTTTTTTTAATTTAAATTAAAAACTAAAAAAAATATTTTTTATAAAAAACATTTCTGAAACGAACTACCCGCCAACACACCCATCCAAATCAAGGTTGTCAATACCGTTCCTGTTTTTTTATTGGTACAGAACGTTTTGGTTTTGGAGCATTTTGGCATGTTGTTTCGGGGTTGTACTGTTCATATATATATATATATATATATATATATACATAATTAAAATATTAATTTAATAAGCATAATTAAAATTCAAGACAAATTAACTTTAAATTATACAATACAAATACAAAGTCAAATAAACATAATCTCATAATTAGAAAAAAAATCACAAGTTAATTAAAATAAGAAGGATTTTAAGGCCAGAACAACATACACAAAACGGTACCGAAATATTTCAGCTGGAATTTGGCCGGAATTTTTAGAATAAGCTGAAATTAAAACCAAAACAAAAACAATATTATTTTATCTCAATTTTTTAATAAATTTTTTTTTTAATTATTCTGACCGGAACGAACAATATTGATAACCTGATCCAAATATCTCACCATCACTGTCGCAACGAACCTAACAGATCAACTTTGCAGTTATAAACATTTACAAAGCTAGCATTTTGAGTTATAAAAATAATAAATAAAGGTAGCATTTTGAATAGATGAGCTTTGCAGTCCTTAAAATTTGCAAAGGCAACAGATAAAAATAAAGTATAAAATAAAAATCCATCCAAACCAGAGACGGATCTCTCTGTCATCATTGAACACACCTTCACTTCACTCTAATTAGTGAATCGGACTTTCTCTCTCTCGTTTGTTCCCTGAACTCATTTCAATGAATAATCCTTCATAGATTGATGTAAGTTCTAATTGCTTTTCTGTTCATGGGCTTCAACTTGTTTCTGAATTGGCTTTAGATACATTGCCTTCTCTTTATTCCCTCACGCAAATCACAGTTGTTATCTGATCTTAAATAAGATATTTGATCATGGGATGCATCTCTTTTGCTATTCTTCCTTTTTTTGTTAATTTGGGTTAGTTTACTATCAGTAGGAAGGCATGGGGTTTTTGACTTTTGGAGGAGATAGGGCATCTCTTTCTCCCGTACTTGCAATAACGCCATTATGCTTCTGTAACTATGGATCTTTAGAATCATCTAAATCGATTCGTTATGTCTGTAAAGCTAAAAAAGCCAGACCCACAAGTTGGTTTGGGAGGATGGATGTTGGTAAAGATTCGAAATTGTTGTTTGCCAGATCAAGACTGGCTGCCCAGCCAACTGAACAAATGATGTTTACTTCAAGCAATTCTTTAGTTGACCAGCTAAAGAAAGTTTCGACTTATCTATTTCGGACAGAAATTGGTGGTCATGTCAAAATTTCTGTTGGAAAGATAAACGGGAAGTATGCAGTTTATGTTGAAGTTTCATCCTTGGAATTGGGAGCTAGTGATGATATTAAACTGATGCTTATCTGGGGGATATACACGTCTGATTCGTCATGTTTCGTGCCTCTTGATTCATCCTCTGATGCCAGGACCATAGAGACTCCGCTCCGACAGAATTCTTTTGCTACGTATGCTACTGAGTTGGAGTTTGAAGCTAAACAAACCCCCTTCTACCTCTCGTTTTTGCTCAAACCTACATCGAGTGGTGTGGAAATCAGGAATCATAACAAGGCTAATTTTTGTGTTCCGATTGGATTTTATCCTGGTTATCCAGCTCCACTTGGTCTTTCCTTTTCTACTGATGGTTCCATGAATTTTGCCTTTTTTTCAAGGAATGCGGCGGGTTGCGTTCTCTGCTTGTATGATGATAGTACTTCAGGCAAGCCTGCTTTAGAGCTTGATCTAGATCCATACGTTAATCGATCAGGTGATATCTGGCATGCCTCACTGGAAGGTGCATGGACTTTTCTGAGCTATGGTTATCAATGTAAAGGATCTGCTCTTCAGAGTGACGCAGATAAATTTGATGCTGGGCTTGTTATTTTGGATCCATATTCTAAAATTATCATTAATTCCATCACAGATAATGTATCTGGCCTGTTGCCTAAGTATCTGGGACGATTATGCACGGAACCTGTTTTTGATTGGAATGATGATGTTCCTCCTAACTTGGCAATGGAGAAACTAGTTGTTTATCGGGTGAATGTGACGCGTTTTACAAAAGACAACTCTAGCCAGATATCCAGTGATGCTGCAGGGACCTTTGCTGGTTTGATTGAGAAGTTGAGTCATTTTAAGAATCTTGGTGTGAATGCAATCCTATTAGAGTCAATATTTCCTTTTGATGAGCAAAAGGGGCCGTATTTTCCATGTCATTTCTTTTCACCATCAAACATTTATGGTCCTTCAAGTGGCTCTGTGGCTGCCATTAGCTCGATGAAAGAGATGGTAAAGAAATTGCATGCCAATGGGATAGAAGTTTTGCTGGAAGTTGTTTTCACCCATACTGCTGAAGCTGGAGCATTACAAGGAATTGATGACTCATCCTACTACTGCACCAGCATTACTACAGATTTGAAATCACAAAATGCTTTGAATTGTAATTATCCTATCGTCCAAAGGATGATTCTAGATAGTCTTCAGCACTGGGTTACTGAGTTTCACATAGATGGTTTCTGTTTCATAAATGCTTCATCTCTGTTGAGGTCCTTTGGTGGTGAATATTTGTCTCGTCCTCCCGTGGTTGAAGCAATAGCCTTTGATCCATTACTCTCAAAGACAAAGATCATTGCGGATTGTTGGGATCCCAATGATCTGGAGCCGAAGGAAACTGCCTTTCCTCATTGGAAGAAATGGGCTGAAATGAATACAAAATTTTGTTATGATATAAGAAATTTTTTGAGGGGTGAGGGTCTTCTTAGCGACCTCGCAACACGGCTTTGTGGGAGTGGGGACATCTTTTCTAGCGGACGAGGCCCAGCTTTCTCTTTCAATTTTATCACCAGGAACTTTGGACTTCCTCTTGTGGACTTAGTCAGCTTCAGTGGCGATGAGGTAGCTTCAGAATTGAGCTGGAATTGTGGAGAAGAAGGACCCACAAACAAAACCATTATCCTTGAAAGACGACTGAAACAAATCCGTAACTATCTCTTTGTTTTGTTTGTCTCACTTGGTGTTCCGGTTCTTAACATGGGAGATGAGTGTGGCCAATCTTCTGGGGGTTCCACTTCATATGGTAGCCAAAAACCTTTTGATTGGGATGCGCTGTCAACAGGTTTTGGCATCCAAACCACACAGTTCATCTCATTTTTGAGTTCCTTGAAAATGAGGCGAGGTGACCTCCTTCAGAAGAGAGACTTTTTGAAGGAAGAAAATATCGACTGGCATGGAAGTGACCAGACTCCTCCAAGATGGGAAGATCCATCCTGCAAGTTCCTTGCCATGACACTTAAGGTTGACAAACCAGGGAGTAGATTGATCTCAGAATCTTCCCATGTAGAGGGTGACATGTTCATTGCTTTCAATGCAGCAGGACGCTCAGAAAGTGTCACTCTACCCGAAGTTCCTGAAGGGATGGCATGGCATCGCTTGGTTGATACAGCTCTTCCATTCCCAGGGTTCTTCTCAAATGATAGTGAGCCTGTCACTCGGCAGCCTTATGAAATGAAATCTCACAGCTGTATACTGCTTGAAGCCAACGTCCATGATGTCTCATTTTCTTCAACAGGCATGCATTTGCAAATATAGGATCAGAACTCCTTTGTTGTAGATTAATTCTATATGGGATTGTAAAGCAGAAAATAAGAATGTTTTTCCAATACTGTGAGTGCATACTATCGTTTCTTTTAACTGAAATTATTTTCTGTAATTCTTTTTGCATTTTCTTTAATACATCGAATCAGGACACCCGTCAAGCTACAACTACATGTTCCAACGAGTTTAGCACGTGTGTGGTGTCAAGGTAATTGTCTTTCCGGATTGTAATCTTTAAAGTATAAATGAAAAAACAAGAGATTATTATTTTTTATTGGTTAAAAAGATTTAGAGCCGTTACTTAGTGCAGTATTTTGATAATTAGAAATCCTAACTAGCCCTTAGAATTTGAATACTGAGACTGGTTGTATATAAACAAGATAATATCATCAAAATATATTTTATTTAAGATAATTTGCATTGTTTATCTATTTGATTTCTAAGATATTGGTATGTTTTTTTAATTATTGATCTAAGACAATTCATCCTAGTTGAGTGAACCACGATTTTATGGGTCAAATCTAGTCTAAATATATTTTTGCATTTGATTCATGCAATATTTCTAATGCTCGTAATTTTTTATAATGAAATAAACAGTTTATTTATTTATTTGAAATATAAGTCAAGTTCTCATGAATTTACTACACTTGTTATATATATATATATATATATATATATATATATATATATATATATATATATATATATATATATATATCCCTTGAAAGACTCTTATTTCGCAATTTTCTCCCTATAAAATATTGCCCATCAAGGACTGATTCTATAAGTGTTGATTAACCCTTAGTAATTCTTTTCTCAAGTTTTTTTATCACAACATGAAGGATTAGCTGGTGGTTGAATACAGAAGATTTCAAACAACAGTAAACATGGTGGAAAACAATAAAATGAAGACTATTGAAGAACATGGATGAGCAAATTCAACAGTTGCAGACATCAACAAAGGAACATAACAAGAGATTTGATCATGTCAATACACAGCTGGAGAAGATCTTGGTGATTTTGAATACTATCTCAAAAAGTCAAAAAGTTTAAAGTACTAACATAAGTCCTAACACAAGTCCTAAGGATTTGATTCTGAATCAGAGGATGAACTAGTGAGGGAATGAAATTCTAAATCAAATATATAATATGATAGGAGTTCAAGATGGATCATGGGTAGGCCATAATACGGCTATGACTAGAATTGATCTACCAAATTTCTATGGAGAGAATCCTACAAGTTAGATATGTAAATATAAGAAGTTTTTCAGGTTAGATTTTATTCCAATTCAACAATGGATAGAGATAGCATCATTTTACCTGGATAATGAGTGTTTTAAATCGTTCTCTTCTAGAATGATATTGTATTTCAAGTTTTATTAGTTGATTTATGAAAGATGTAAGACTAATGTTGAAGATCCTCAAGCCTACTATGTTGTTACAAGCCTTTGAATAAGATAAGTAGCAAAAGGAGTCAAATATTACACTAGCCAAAAAGATCATATTCTTGCAGAGAGGTGATCCAATCAACAACTTTAGAAAGGCAACAAGTAATTCTTACTCTAAGCCTTTATTTATTTCAAAGAATGAGGTATTGGCCAATTCAAAATCTACAGAGACATTGTATGAACAAATAAAAAGGCTAGGTCAATGTTTTAAGTGAGGTGAGAACTTCACACTTGGGCACCATTGTAATGTTAAAAATCTACACATGATAGAAGGTTGTGATGAGAAGTAAACTAGTCTACATATACATTTTATGAGAAACAAGTACATTATTCAAGCATATCATTCCAAATATAATGGTAGCTATTGATTTTAAAAAGATAGAAGCTATTAAGAGTTGGCCTATACCCCAAATAATTAAAGAATTGAAAGGACTCATTTGTTGAAAAAAAGTTGTTTTCATTGTAATGATGACTCATAGAATTGCCAAATTTCAACAAACCATTTCTTTAAAGAAATAGATTTTTGTGTAATGGTTTGAAGGAAGTATTGTTTTAGGAGAATAGGTCATTATCTTTCTTCAATAAGGCTTTGAGTATTAAACATCTTAGGTTATCAATCTATAACAAAATTATATGGCAATTTTGATAGTGGTTGACATAGAGGCATTACCTTAAGCATGATAAATTCATGATTAACATTAATCATGAGAGTTTAAGACATTTATTGAAGCAGAAGATTCACACTCTAATTCAGAGGAAAGTCCTAACAAAACTATTATGGAATAGATATCAAATTCTTAATAAAAGAGAGAGAAAAATGTTGTAATTGATGTGTTGTCAAGAAGAGTGGATGAAGAATTGAAAACAATTATAGTTGTGCTACCAACTTTATAGGAAAAATATTAAGGAAACTTATAAATATTATTTTTATATAGTTGGCCAGATTATATTTATCAAAAGAACTATTAAATTTTAAAAATATAGTGGTAATTGGTTTTGAGGATAATATAAGAGAAATTGATAATGAAAGCTCATAACTCTTATATTGAGTAGCATGTTAGCGTCCAAAATTTACACAAGAGACTAAAGATTGTATTATATTGACCTACAGTGAAGAAAATAGTGGAAATAATGGTGAAGGAATGTGACATTTGTAAATAGACTATGTTGGAAAGAATAACATATCTAAAACTTTTACAACCTTTTTAAATCTTAGAATAGGTATAAAGAGATATTACAATGGACTTCATATAAGGTATACCTTAGTCAAAAGGCAAAGACACTATAATATTAGTAGTAGATAGATTTACAAAGTATAGACATTTAATTTCCAATTATCATTTTTTTTTCATCACTCAAGATATGGTAAATGTATTCCTAGATCACCTTCACAGGCTTCATAGTTACTAGCAACTATTGTGACTAACATGGACAGAGTTTTTACAAGTCTTTTTTGGAAAGAAATATTCAACAAGTTGGGAGTCAAGTTACTTAAAGTTTTATTTACCATCTTTCATTTGATGCTTAGACTAAGAGGGTGAATTAGTGTTTGAGAACTTATCTTAAATGTATATCATTGCAAATGCCTTGGAAATGGCATCCATTGTTGTATATTGCTTATTGATGGTACAATACTAGTTTCCATTCAGGAATGAATTTATATTTTTTTTACGTATTATTTGGGTATCCACCACTTTTCTTTTATCATGTTTTCTATCTCTTAAAAATCATAATGTCTTTCTTTATTTGATAAAATCTCAATAAGATTCCACTTACATCCTTCATAATATGAAATTTGCTCACTTAATTGTCAACCTCTGGACAAGAATTAGAATCTCAAAGAGTTGCCCTTATTGATATTGAAGGCACCCTTGTTAGGTCTTAATGATTTGGATTCATATTTACTTTTGCAATTAACTTGCTATGTGGTAGTTTTGTTTGATGAGCTGCAAAAATATATTAGAGACTATTTTATCTATATAACCACTTTATCCGTCTAAGTTTAGAAAGTATGAATTGTGGAATTGACTCTGGTTTATACCATTGATATTAATAATGTTAAAGAATGGATTTTTATTCATGGAATCGAATATGATTAACTTGTAAAGGTTTCTTTGGTTGATATGTATGTAAAGGCATCAACTTGCAAAGTATTTGATGAAAATCCTTAGAGATTTTTTAATTATTTTTCAAAGTTATAATATTAGTATTACAATAGATTATAGTCATTAAATAAAAATAATGACAATTCTATAAAAAAATCAAAATTTTTGTTGACTCTTTTCTAGAAAGATGTCAAATGTTAATGTGAGTATAAAATTTAAATATAATTTTTCAAAGTAGAGAGGGAGAAAACACTATCAAATCTTATGAATTTTTTTTATAATTATCCATTTAATTTAGTTTTTTTTTTCAAGTCGAGCATCAACTAAGAGTCAAGTTTTTAATTAACGCCAGAGGTAGCCAAAACAAAACAACTAATCAAGCTAATGAAAAAAAAAATCAAGTGCAAAAAACAAAACAACAAGAAATTCCCCATGCACAATACACATCGGCCTTTTTTAATTTAAGTAAATGTTTGACATATACTCGACCAACATGCCATGAATCGGCTGGCAAAAAGACTACTACCCCCCCCCCCCCTCCAAAAAAAATAATAATAATAATAATAATAATAAATAAATAATGATGATGATGATTAGGAGTTCATTCTAGATTTAAAGTAGAATACAACTATCTGAATAGAAAAAACTATGAAAATTAAAGGTATATAAATATAGACCGGGGAAGGATGCTATCCCTCATCACGAATCTATAGCTCTTAACTACTTTCTAATAGAATTTGTTTGAAAAATAGCATTTTATACATGAGCTTTAACTTTACAGAAAGATAACTAAAGATGTTAGTAACTTCATATATTTTTCGTGGACCGAACCCACCTCGTCACTAGCTCTACCACAGACATGCTGTAATTAGCATTCAAGCTACATGCTTTAGACAAAATCTACAACCCAATTTCAATAAGCAGTTCAGCAGCTGCTCCCATTGTACCAACTCCACCTAGTCCCAGTAACGCTACAGCCAGTTCTTCTTCATTCCATTGCCTCAACCCCTTGCTTACCCTCTTCAATATATCCACATCAACCTCGACCACCCATTTTGGCGTGCAAGCCACCATCAAGCACACAAACCCAGATGTGTATGCCCATGCAGTAGCCCAATCACAACCAAGCGATATTTTCCCCTCTAGAGCACTTGCCAGAAATTCCAAGTGAGCTTTGAGCACTGTTGGCCGTTTTTTTGAGGCTGCTGATTCAGAGTCCACGCCCCAAGCAAATGTCCCACAAAATAGCGCAAAGTAAGCAAGTGCATAGCCCCTAAGCATTGCAACCATACCTCCAGATTCTCCGCCTTCCTGCTCCAATCCATGGACTGATATAAACCAAGAGGGTAAAGTTTCATTAATCAAAGACTGAACCAAATTTAATCCGCCAGTTATCCATACTAAAGAAGATCCAAGTGAAGCTGCAAGCTTGACACGTGTCATTGCTGCAGCAAGAGAAACTTGCCCATATCGCATCCCATATTTGCTTTTCTTCAATTTCTCCATTGCTCCTCTAGTCAACACACTACTTGCAATATCTCTAACAGAATGCATTAGAAGCGAGAGAATTTCTTCTGTCATGAATATGACATCTCTGACGGATCGATGAACTCGTAAGTAAAGAATTCCAGGGGCAACAGGAGCGATTCCACCAGAAAAGTGGGAGCCAAACCCGTGACCTAAAAGGGCACCCACGCCACCATTGCTGGAAATGTGAGGGGGGCTCAAACCAAGAGTGGATGTGAAGCAGCTCTTCAGAAGCTGAACTACAGCATCACTGTTGTGGTGGAACACAGTACGAGATGCAGAGAACACAAGGTAGTCACTCCAACGCTTAACCTTCTGGGCCCATAGAGATACTATAATGGGCATGCATGGCCATGGGCAACCAGCAGCAAGGGCATTCAAGGCTGGGCCAACCAGTGTGAGGAACCTTTCAGACATTTTGTCCAATTTATAAGTAATTGTGAGGCTTACTAGGGCAGCTAATGGCAAAGGAAGTGTAGCCAGATATGTACCCCCTGCAAGAACATGTATTGAGCCTCATTAATGGATTTAGTTTTTCTACAAATTAAATTCCCTTGTCAAAAATTAAACACATCTCATGCATACTCATTCTTCCTGCTTTATCATGATATGAAGATCTCTAGGTCTAACACATGAATGGACTTGAAAGTTGAAATTTAACAAAAGGATGAAAAATCCCAAACCTAAAACTGTACAAGTATGACTGTTGTCTTCAAAAATGCAGTTTGTTGTGGTTTGTTCAATGCATAAAGAACATACAAGAATAATTTCCATTTATCAAGAACTAAAAACCCTATAGCCTTAAAAAAAGGAACAGTAATCTGCATGATAAAGAATTACCTACAGAAAGGCTTGGAACATCAACACCAGTGGCAGCCAGTATTTTCTTTATCTGCTGCTCAACAGAGGATAAATTTACAGCTGGGCTCGGCCAATCAGTTCCATTCATAGAAGCTGGCTTCCATATGCCTCGTGTAACTTCAGCTGACAAGTAGCTTACAATGGTGGCCAAAGATGCCGGTAGAAAATCGGCAAGATCTTTAAGCCCTGTGATAAAAGGTGCAGGTGTAAATAGATTAGAATTGAGCACATAGTTATCAGGGCAAATATTTTTTTACATTTTGAAGTATTGATACAATTAAACTTTAGTCTCTTCACGTCTAAACCAACAATATGATCATTTGATGATTAATGATTTAAGATAATGTGAAACTTTAATCCCTCTATACTATCCTCTGCTCTAATATGCCCCATAGCCACATAATGATTACAGTATTGTGTTAGTTTTAAAAGAATAAGGCTAACCCTTTTAAGATCTCAGTAACACTAATTTTCCTAATTACAAAGTTCTTTCACATTTATTTCAATCACATACCAAAACAGTATTCTTGATGTCCTCTCAATATTTTCTCTAAGGCACCAACTTCTTCCTCGCATGCCAACTAGTCTCAAACCATAGACTTAATCGATGAAGGAAATCTTGAGCAAATTGCACAAACCTGTAGCCAGTTCACGGGGAGAGAGTCTTCCATGGGCACAGGCTGTCAGAGCAGCATCAAGGGCAAATGGAGTTGCTTCTAAGATATCCCAAGCGGGTATTTTAAGCCTAGCTTGAGCATCTTCAGCACCAGGGCCGGATGAAAGACTACTTCCAGAGGTTGTAGAAGTTGAAGGCTGAACGCCTCTATTTATCCTTCTGAACATTAAATTGAGGAGTGCATCAACAATCTGATGAACAGGGGTTCCATGTACAAGACCGGAAAAGGTAGAAGCAATGCATTCCAGATGCTGCCTGTACCAGAGTTTCAACTTCGGGAAAGAATCCATGAATATGGGCTCTACAGACAGACTCAACAATTTTGAGTATCTCCTACGTCTGAGTTGACGCCTGGTTGAAGTTCCAAAGGATGATAAAAGGGAATTCCTTACAAGCAAGAGGTATTCAGGGCTTAGATGGGATCCCACTGGTGGTATATCTCCCATCACATGATCAATAGGTGGATGGTCAAATCTCCACAATCTCAGAAGAAGTGTAAAGGCATTAGAAAAAACTGCATGACAAGAAAGTTCTTCACCTGATGAAAGAGTCCATGAAACCTCAGGAACAGCAGAGCCAAAGGCCTCACAGATGGGCATCAATGCACCAGCAAGTAGTGGAACCTGTCAATAGATGTTTAACATCAGTTGAAAGACAGCATAAGGACAAATTTTTCATTTATTTTTGCAGTTTGGTTCTTCTCTTTAATTTCTATTAACCTTTTGCTTTAATTATTTTTTTTAATTTCTGTTAATTTTTTTCATTGACTTTCTCTTCTGTGCATATGGATCTCACCCATGATTTATAAGTTCACAAAATCAAATAAAGGCACAATTTTTTAGTTTTCATGCGTATTGGAAACCTCTATATTCCATCATGCCAAACTCTTTATTATACAACCTCTTCATGAACTTGATAAATTTTCTTTTCTTTGTGTAAAAGGACACAGGGGCACCATTCAGCAAAAGACATGCATTACAAATACATACACAAGTCAGTAAAGAAGTGATGATAAAATTCAACCCACCAAACCATGTAAGGATAAAATCTGCACACAATCCACAGATGATATTCCAACAAGAAGAACATTTAAAAGCGGAGCATAATTTATTAAGTGACTCTCACTCCCAGAGTAGTCAGCAGGAGCTGGAGGCGACAGCAATTTTATAATGAAAAGAATTGTATGTTCCTGTAAACAACAGTAGAATTAATTAATAACTTCAACTGGAGAAGGAGTGGGGAGGAGGGCTTCTGAAACATTACCTGAATATTCCAACCACGAACAAGAGAGGCTCCACAAAGAATAGTAGCGGCAGATATCTTCTCATCATCAGAACCATTGGCTGCAATCTCATATATTTTCTCGATCGCTGATAAGCTTCCATCAAATCCATCTTAAATTCAGTTGCCATACCAACGGGTAAATATACAGAAAAAATAGAGATTCTGACATGCATGGTTCAGGGAAAGAATGGCATAACTTAGGACCAGGTTAGGAAATTAGGGAATAGCATTTTGAGCAAGATGCTATGACCTTCATCGTATGCACATGTATTTGAATCTTCCTCATGCGTAATTACAACATTATGGATGACATATCCTAATCGTAAAACCTCTCGACTTGATTGTATTCAAGTTATGCAGAATTTTAAAAACCTCCATTATGGAATCTGTCAACACAACAACATTCAAAACACAAAAGCACTTCTTGAAACAGCCTCTTTCAAGGCATTCACATGATAGCATCACCGACCAAAAAATAATGACATTAAGAGCAAACCTCTTTTAAGGCATTCATAAGATAGCATCACTGACCAAAATAATGACATTAAGAGCTAATTATTATGAAGCTAATTAGATCAAGTTGACCATTGTTCATTGCTTTAAATTTTGAACACCCTACACCATAAGAATAAACAAGAGTCTTATTCAAAGAAGATAGGAAACTCATGCTGTCTCGATTATAATGATAGTGCAGTATTCTGTTCATCATCCATGCAATAAAAAAAACCCTGGAAAATTTAAAGGGGTAAAGGAACAGATGAATTCAAATACAGTTTTTAAACAATATCAATGGCAGCATACCTGGAAGCTGGAGTTGAAACCAAAATGTTTATCATTGAGAGGGTTAAAGGTGACCCATTCATCAATGATGACCAGCCGGGTGTTTGACTGGGAACACTCCTAGGTACTTGGTTGGCAAGAGTCACATAGCCTGGCCATAAATATGCTGATGTGTCCAACATATTTCTTGCAATACAAGCCTCAACAATCAAGTGCCTCAAGTTTCCAGCTGCAAAGTAATAAAATGGAAAACAAGACTAGAATCCAGAGCCACAGAAAAACAATAAAGACTGACATCCAGGGCCAACAGGTTGAGAACAAAGAGAAAAAAAAGCAGAATAAACCTAGAAGAGCAGTGGATAGATAATCATATTTTGGGAAGACATTGGATACAAGCCTACCATAAAACTATAGACGAAAAATAGTTCAGATTCTAGCAAAAACAACTATTTCGTTGTTTTTGTCACCCTCTAAAGTCTGAAATGAGTAAAAGGAAACAGTAAGTAGCAATTGAAAAGACTGGTTAGAAAACAGATAAAGGTTCAATTAGCTCATCTAATTTTAAGAAACCCGCTATATAAAAGGGAGCTTTCTAAAATGTACAGAACAAAAAATCAGGCTGCCAATTCAAGTTGTAACATTTTGGTGGCAGAGGAAATTGAACCAGTTTAGCAACATCATTGGAATTATCTTGTTTCCGCACCAAACACAAGGTTTGATAATATGAACTGCAATGTTAAGGAATGTAATAACTTACAACAGTTGACTGGCATGTCATTTATACTCATGCTATAACCATTACTGACAGTGAGGCCTGAGATAAACATTGTTGCTTTTGCGGCTGCTTGATTAGCTACTGAGCTAACAGGATGAGGCGGAGTCAACAACCCCTCATAGTCACCCAATTGCTGCAGGGAAGTAATTAGACCCTTTCGACGTTTCCCCTGTTTTTCTTTTCTTTGATTGGTAGGGCTCTGTTGCGTTTCATCAATCAATTCACTTTCCTCTTCCTCAATAATATTAGCCACTACAAGGGTTGTGATGGACAATAACATGGACAAGCCTGTATCAAGGCGAGGTACTGGACCCTCACTAGGATTTCTTTCCTGAAAGAACGCAAATAGGTTATGCACTGAAAGATGCATAAATCATTCAAAGTTAAAGAAGGTTGTGTACAACTCACAAAAATAAGGAGAAAAAAACCATTCCTATGGGAGGAAAAAAAAAAGAATAATACTCCCTGAAAATTGATTTCATTTGATTCCCTAGTCCAAGCTAGTACAATAAAAAGACTTCAATTGCCTTGGATCACTTTGTTGCTTTATTCTTAAATTTATCACTACAGAATCAGTTTTTCTCTGTGTTCTTATTGAAAACATATATTCTGTCCCATCCCTAAAATCCTGCTTTATTAATGCTTTCCAAAACATTGAATGAACACCACCAACTATGTTTTTTTCTGGGAGTTAACGAAACCTACATGAACAGCACATGAGAAATAATAAAATAATGAAGCTTGTTTAAGATGCCATATAATTTATATTCTTCAAAGAATAGCTATTCTATGACAAGCAAAAATGACTGATGGATGAACCAAAAATGATATAGAATATACCAATGAAATTTAGAAATCTTGTTGTTAACTGGATTACATTTTGCAGTTTAGATATTAACTTTTATTTCTAGTCAATCGTCAAGAGTGGTTTTTAGGTATAAACTTTATTCTACTACCTCCTTGGTAATTGACTTTAGTGCCCATTAACTCAAGTTTAGCATCACAATTCCATTCTAATTTTCTCATTCTGCTGACTTCACCCCTTTCTTCCTGTTTACCCCTTGGATACACCTCATGTTATATCTCATACTTGTGGGAGTGCTTTGTCAAGTATATGCTCATTTGGGTCTGTGAAAGACATTAAACATTTCAGAAGCACTAGTTTAAGCCCTTGTTCAGTATCTAATATACCAAATTGCTGTTTATGCAAGAAGATATATAAAAATTAGTGCCCTAGGGACTCAAACTTTCCTCTACTTACATAACAAAGGGTGTGATAGTAAAAGATTATTAAGCAAAATAAATTAAGGAGCTGTGAAACTACTCTTCGCACAATCCAATAAAATTTTGAGAAAAAAAAATCATTGTAGGAGACATGAAAGACTGGTTTGTGTACATCAAAGTCAAGGGAAGCTAATATCCAGCGTTAGAAATTGAAACAGCAGATTCTAATAGAAGAGGTTGAGAAAAATTAAAGAGTGTTGAAGACAACATAAGTTGGAAGGAGAAAGATAACAAAAACATGAGAACAACATGGAAAACTAATCCAAGAAATTTTATACTTAATCATTACAAAGCTCAAGACCAAGTTTTCTCCAACTACACTTGAATGGTGAAAGATAAATTTCTATTCAAAAGTAAAATAACAGAGCATCTTTATATTCTTTCCTATTCGAATGCATTTCTTTAAGATAAATGAAACACCCACCATCCATATTAGGTCAGTCTCATGTTATAAAAAAAAAATATAGTTGTAACTCCCTCCTTACAGTTCTTTTTTCCTCCCTGTTCAACCCATGCTCCCTTAATTTTTCTTCTCTTGCTTTACAGTATTTTCTTTCCTCTCCATTCTTCTCAAATGTTTTCTACCCAACATTCAGGCTCAAAAAAATATAAGGGTGAGTTTACTTTCAGAATTGTTTTGTAGTTCTCAACTTTATGTTTAGTTCCTTCTTATGACCATGGAAATATAAAGAAATGAAGTTTACTAGCTACTAGTTTGCTGAAACAGGAAAGGAAGAGATGCTTAGCTTGCCTCTAAAATAACCAGAGATCAATTAAGAAACAGGTGAACCAAACATGGCCGCTTTTTTTTTCAAAATAGAAAACACACTTTTCCAAGAAAAATATTTTTATTTTTAATTTGTTCATTTTCTCCACTTTTTTTTCTCTAAAAAGTCTTCTAGAACTGAAAAAATTTCCACATGACACCCATAGATTTTTTATCAAATTAGAACAAGTACGCACCCTTTGAACTAGCCGTAAAGATGCAATCCATAGGCCTAGAAAAGTATCATGCCAAGTGGTACAATTTACTGCTTGCAGAGCTTTGACCAAACCTGCAACATAAAATTGGAACAATAAATTTTCATTTATCACCTACAGTCCTACTCTATAAGTTTGTAAAAGATCTTGGCATAAAAAAATAGATGAATCATACTAATAAGATTTTCTACAGCACTAGTTGTTGTCACTTGTGACCCATCCATAGTGTCTTCTAGAAATAGATCAATAGGTAGCCAAATTGCAGACTGACTTGCCCCGTGGCATTGACCAACAGAAGATTTGAGAGACCCTGAAAACATGACTGCATGAAACTCATGTTGTGAAATTGTTTTGCACTCTCGAGACAAAACCTTGCAGGTGTCATGTGTCATCTGCAGAAAAGCATCTGGTGTTACATGTTTTGAGTTCCTCAAAGCTGCAGAATGCACAACAAGCAGTTGCAATCGCTCGATGAAGCTTCCCCAATGTGAAGGCCTAAAAGGATAAGAGAACATCTATTAAACATGTTTCATTCATTAAATTTCTCCAATTTCTAGCATTAACCACCCTAAAGTAAAGTTCAGAAGACCATGCCAGGTTAGGCATCATTTAGGTTGAGCACGGAAACCACATTAATGGCTTGTTCCCCACTTCTTCCTATAAAACACAAGTAAAACTAATCATGACATTAGATATATCTTACATGTTTTGACGTGCCAAGTAAAGTAGCCTGGAGGTTAATTTGTTCTTTAGAAACTCTCCAATTAGCTCTATAGCCATTGTAGTATTTACTTTGTGCAACCCCTCGTGGTGCTCATTACTCTTCTCACTGAAGTTCTCATGACCATCTATCTCCATAACCTCCCGTCTAGGTAGCCATCTAGAATTCTTTTCTGCACTTAGCTCCAGCAAGCCTTCATCATCCAAGGAAGCATCAAGTAACTGCCACATGATTGAAAAGACAAATTCAACCAGAAGAAGGCCAGTTTCACACAATTGCTCGCCAAATATTTGGGAGAGATGAACAACATCATCTATTGATTTCATGATCCTGTAATTGCAACAGAAAGATAATATCAATAATAGAAGTTTAAAAGTATACCATAAAAAGCTAAATGGAAGGATTCAGATAATCTTTCAGGATTTTTGTTAGTCATTAAGCAGGCAAAGAAAGATTCTTTATCACAAAGTTATTTCTGCAGACTGCCAGAGAAAAATAAAAAGGACAACTTTTAATTCCACAGATGAGGCAACAATTGGCAGGATTGCTAGGACCTCAGAGTATCCAAATTGAATGCATTCAAAGTCTGGATCCCGGAGTAAACATTAATGAATCATCTATTTAACAACATAAGCACAGACCAATCACAAATCTACAATTTTCTACCTAATTGTTTCTGTTTATCATCTTAAATGTTTAAATCATTGCATTATGTTACTGTTTTAAGAGATACATCCACATGCGACCCATGCACATAAGTTTTGTATAAAAAAAAGAAGAGCAGCAGTAGTTTTCAGCTTGAAACTGCAGTTAGTTCTTTGAGTTGCAGCCGTGTAACCATCCATGGTCATGAAGAAGGTGAAAACACCCGTGTAACATATGAAAGGCTGCAAAGATTGGTTGAAAGTACCACAGTCCACAGCAATCACCGAAGCCTGCCAACTCCTTGTGAACAGAATGGCTTAGCAACTACTCTCGTTCCCATTTTCCATATTCTAACTCATGGTGGTAGTGATGCAGTTTCCTCTTTAATCCAACAATGGCGCCTACTATTACCAAATCTCCTATTATCCCGTCTCGTCATCGTCTCTCTTTCAACATTACATTTTCGTTTCATCCAGAAAAAGAAAAGAAATCACCACGCATAACTGGACAATTTAATACTTGCTATATCTGTCTATTCCAATCAACAATACCAAATTTTAGGAAATAAGTCAGCATTTGCAAAATCATACAGAAACGAGGAACGGAAAATCAGGTCAATGTCGTACTACATAGCACCATAAGCAGCAACTAAGAAACCCAAAAAAAAAAAACTCACAGTTGATGGTTTGGGGTAGCAATTAGAGCTGAAAAAGAAAAGGCATGTCTCTTTACGAGTTCCATATACAGCCTGTATGCAGCCGGGTGGAGCTGTCGATTCGGAACAACCCTGTAAATAGATTGAATAAAAATAGAATAAAAACCCTTTGTGGCATAAGATTGAGATAATATCAATGAAGGTGATGCCCTGCCTGGTAGAGAGAAGAGCGAGGACAAGCAAAGGAGGGACGAGGTTGAAGGAGAGGGCCTTCTCGAGAAACTTCCACGTGATGGGCACGTGATTATCGAAGCAGATGTGAGAGACTAATAGTTGAGCCAGCTCCACTGAGGGCAAATCAACGCCAGCAGAGTTGAGATTGGAACTGAGTTGGATCGCCCATAGTTGCGGGTCACAGTTCTTGACCTGAGCTGACTTGGTGAGTTCAAGTACCGAGTCCCATACGGTACAACTCGCCGCCGCCATATCTCAACTCAATTCCTTTTTGGAAAGTGGATTTGGATTCCCTGTTTGTTGGCGTTGCTTTGGTCTCTGCTGCTGAGGTCTCTGCTGCTGAAGAGAAAGGGAAAGGAGTAGTCCACAGAAGGCTGGACTAAAACACTCGGGAACAGGCGGGCATGGCATCACGTGTAGTCCAAGTTTTGGGGATTTTACTTCCAATTTTTTTTTTTTTAACTGATTTAAAGACTAATAAAATAATGAATTACGTCTTTCGTTACTTGTAGTGTTATAGTGTGGATCGTATTAATTCTTTTAATATAAAAAATAAATCAAAGAAAAAAGGTTCAAAAAAATTATGATCACTTTGAAAAATAAATAATAATCAATTAATCCTACATCAACGAAAATGAAATATATCAAGAATACTAATTTAGAACTCATTTTGATTATCCACTCTCTCTCTCCCCCCCTCCATTATCCACTCTCTTAATTCCAATGACTAAAAAATAAGACAAATAAACTTTTTGAATCAAAATTAAATTTCATAAAATTACATATTGATGGTAATTATTTTGAATTTTGAATGTAAAAAGTTATAAGACTAAAATAAATATTTAATCTAAAATCCTAGATTGTTAATAAGTTTTCTTTATGTTTAATACTTCAGTCCCTATCATTTTCTTTTAAAAAAAAAAAACTCAGTTTGCTAACACAAACTCTAATTTTGCCTTGAAAAGCGTGTTTGGAATATGATTTACATGTTGTTCCAATCCTAAAATGAGTTTGGTGGTAAATTTATATACTAATTGAATGCATTTCTTGTTAATGAGCTAGTCTTAACCTTAAAAATTAAGATTCGGTAGCTTATCTACATCGGTAGACGAATATAACTATGTTACGTAACGAATGTTCACCCTTGACCATTGAATAACATCAAGTTTAGGAATCTAAAATCAGTAAGATAAGAGTAAATTATATCTATGTAGTCTAAATAAGGTCTCGTATAGGTTAGTTGATGGACCATAAGGTTGTTTAAGTGCCCCTAAAATATATTATGGATGAATCCTATCTAGTGAGGTATTAGACATTGGATTGCTTGGTATCATTTTTTCAGCCACGTTTTTACGCAAAAAAAAAAAATCACAATTTATAACTTGTGCTTTTGAATTAATTCCAACTTCTTCCACATCTATATATTTTCCTAAATTTATTCCAAGTTTTGGTGAGAAGCTACTTTTATAGTTGAGTTGTTTTGGCCAAATTGGCTCTTTATCAACTAAGAACTATTTTATTAAAATTTTATTTTTTAACCTCTTTCTCATGTATGTGGCTTTTTACTTTCATTTTCACTTGTTTAAATATCTTATTAACTATTTTTATCAACACATGGTTAAAATAAGATATTATTTCATCATTTCCACTCTTTATTTTGGTGCCTAACTTAAGATTAATATTTTTTCAGTGTTTTAACAACTTCTTGAAAATAAATGTTATCAAAGTTATGTGGTTCTTAAGACTTTCTTTGATGCCTTTCAAAATTTTCTACTAAATTCCTTTCACACATGTCTTTCTGTAACATTAGATTCTAGTACAATATGAACTCACCTATCATTCATCACTACAATCCTATTGTAATGATCATCATAAATTTTTATTCTTGTTTTATGTCTTTCATCTATTTCATCAATAACGCGTCAATATTTTTCATCAATGATTCAGCTAGTTTCTTCTAATCTTTGCCTAAGACATACATATATCTCTTCTAATGATTTATATATGTTTTTGTCCCTTTTATTTTCTGATTTTATTTCTTAGAAATGTTTTTATTTCATGTTTTAGTCCACCAATAACATTAATTACCTCGTCTCTCTCTTCTAAACTTTATAGTAATTTTGATTTTTTAGTGCTATAATTCCAAAGAATTAATTTGACTCTCCCGTTGTGGTCGCTAATTTTTTTTATGTAGGTTTTTTGTGTCCATCTTAATTAAAAGGACTTTACGATTTAAGATTGAAGTTTTAAGTCAATTGTTTTGAACTCTAGATTTAGTTCTAGATCTTCTAATATACTTTCAAATTTATTTTTCATAGTTATATGAGTATCGATATGACTAAATCCATTTCCACACAAACAATAATTCAACTAAAGAAGTAACCAAATAATTAAAACAAACTGAATCCAGAATAAACTTGATAGCTTAGGATAACAAAGGAATACTTACATTTATAAAATGATTCATGCTTTGATTATATTCATGAGTTGGAACTACTAGATAAAGAAACATATTTTTGGTATTTGTTTTGTTTATAGAATTGAAATTGCAAACTTACTAATTACAAAAAAAAATTACAAACCAACTTGATTATCATCTATAAAATTATTGTCTATAAGTCATTGCATTGCATGCTAGTTTAAGGTTTGAAAGGTTTTGAAAACTTTATAAAACTACAATTTAATTATTTGAGTTTTTTTTGTTGAAATATTAAGATGTGTCTACTTGTTACTACACGTCACCTGGTGTCAAATACACCCCGATGACCCTTGAAAATCCAAAGATCCAGGTATCTCTCATGCCTGATCATACTCATAATCACATCAATTATGAGTATGCAATGAATATCTTGGCTCTCTTTGATGAAGAATGTAGTGAAATATATAGCTGTAGACAAACACGAATAAAAAGGATAGGAAAACTTAATCTTGTTGGGACAGAACTACGCATAGAGCTGAATTTTGGGTTGAAAAATTTGACCACGTTGACAAGTGTGATCTCCCTTATATAATCAATTAAGTGATGTCAGATGCTAATAACCTCCTAACTTTTAGGGTTCTCCACTAATTATCTATCAATTGTTGCTAATTTCTCGTGTTTGAGATTTCTTTTTAGGATCTCACTTCCACTGATTTTCAATATTTTTTTCTTTCCAAGTGGTAGAATCTTTTCCTCTGACGTTCCCATAAACAAATCCTTTTTTTCTCTTCCAGCATAAAATGTCTTATAAAAATGAACACAATGGTCAACATTGATGGGCTGATGGCATATCTGTCAAGCATCTCTCTAATTCCAAGCCAGGTATAAGAAAAAAGAAAGGAAAAACAAAATAAAAGGGTTCCAAGTTCGTGGGAATTATATGGAACTCCTTTTTCCATCTCCTGGTGGGTTTGTATCATGCCATGACCAGAACCTACCACGGCATGATTGAGGATCTTGAGATTTTCGGGCGTGTCACGGTTGATAAAATGTTAGAAATTCTCCCGTTTGCTTTAGATTTCAAGAGATGTAAGCAAACATGTATAAACAACTATGCGAATATATGCTTCACTTTGCATGACTACAAAAACTGTGCATGAATCCTTCATTCCTAGCAGCACATCACGTCATTCCTATTTCTAAGAGCATCAAAATATTGTCCCGCTGAGTGCACAAAGATCAACAGATGATAAACTAGAAATCAACTGTTAAGCCCTGCTGCTTTCCTTGAATCTAGACACCAACATTTGTAGTCTGACTTTGAAAGCTGGTATAGCTCATCTGGGGTCATGTTCTCGAGTTCCTCTGCTTTCAGGGACTCAAAACCACTGTCTGAATTTGGAGTTCCAATTCCATTAACTTGATGATCTTGAGCACGCATTCTCTTGTACAATCTCATAACAGAAACACAATTTACGTATGGATCATGCTCCCCTGTCTGGATATTATACCTGTGATGCAAAAAACTTCAGGGAGTAATTTCAACTAGAAAACACTGCCCATTAATATGAGATGCAAGATGATCATCCCAAAAACTATAAAAAAAGATCAGCAAAAGGTTTTGATTTTGGTTAAACTCTCCACAATGACTTTATTTGTGAACCGATAATGACTTTCACAAAAATGTTTGCTGAAAGTAGTAGTATCTGAGTTCTGGAAAGCCTACATGTTAGGCACAAAGAAGATATCATCTTTCCCAAATCCTCTTTGACAAACAAGATGAGAAGTTCCAGTCGTTTCTGATGTGAATTGAAGAAAAAGTTACCAACTATATTTATAGAAGTATGGCATTTGAGCATGTAAATCCATGTGCAAAGAAATTGTCAAAAAAAAAAAAAAGATTATTTTAACTTGGGAATTGATTTGCATAATTTTAATTACATTTGAGTTGCATTTTAATAGAAAAAAAGAGAGGACAAGATAGCACAAAAGCATCATTTCTAGTTCAAGTATTGGTTGCTAATTAAAATAGTTAGCCATATAAGGATTCAGCCATCGTGCATGCAGGAGAGAAGATCCAATCACCATTAAGACATCACGAAAGAAACAAGAAAGAAGGAGCAACTTGCCCAAGATATGTTTTGGTGAGGTACTTGAGCGAGTGGCTAACCAGATTAGTTTTCAACAATGGACGGTATTTTGCAGTATCCCTGCTCCAATCAAAATCAAAGTGCATTGTAACTATACAAGAAGGAAAAATGAAAATCATAAGGTAAAAAATGCTTAAATTATTCAGATCCAAAGAAAGGAGAACATGCACATACCATTTGTGATGGATAACTCAGATATTATTACATTTCAAATTACAAGGATCTCCAGAACAAGATATAGATAGATAGATAGATATTTGACTCATTTTCTCAAACACCAGACATAATTTGGGCCAGTCCCCGAGGTTCTGTCTTGGCCTGTAGGGGGAGCCACTCCCAATATGGATGCCATGGCAAGATTTGCCAGCAGTTGAAGATGTATTATGGCACTCCTAACATGGGTAAGGGAGTTTAAGACATGGCAAACCTTATGCTCATTTAGAATGTGTTTGGATACATCCCATGAGAGACTAGAATGTTGCAAAACAGCAGTAAAGTCACAAGAAAACTTACCAAACCTTCAATTATTATCAGTACTCAATGTGCAGCAAAAAGCTCCTATTCAACAATATGAAAATTTGTTGGTTTAGTTCAGGACAAGTCAAAATGACCACTGAATGCCTGTATTCCAACAGCAATTAGTAGAGTTTTAGATTTGCTTCACCTAGAAGTAGACTACATGGTGGATTGGTGGTATTATAAAAAGGTCAGATTTGTAAAGCAGTGGTGCGGCTCAGTAATTGTTTTCCAATCCAAAATCATACGTATTATTACAAATTGTAGAGTTCCATCCCAAATTGCAATTTCAACCATCAGAAGAGTTTAATCTACCTCAGCAAATGACCAGGATAGTTTATCCTCAAGCAATCCAAACCATGCTTCAAGTCATGACCAACAAGCAGTCTAGCCTTTCCTCTGTCTGACATTAGTCTCCTAGCAGATTCTCCATTGTACAAAATTTCCAGAATTTTGTCTTGTACTTCCTTATGTGACTTTGAATTTCTTAGATGTTCTTCAGTTAATCCAGTTATTTCATATCTGAAAACATGTGTATAAGTTTCAATAAAAATAAAAAAAAGACTTTCCTAAATATATACCAAGGATTGTGTCAACACAGAAGCACCTGTAATCAGTAACAGTACTTTGAGGTTGAACATACGTATGGAAAATAATATTTTCATCTTCATCAACCAGACACACCCTTGCGCAAAGGTCAAGTGATCCATCAGTTCCACCACCAACCATTACACAGTTGAAAGCAATGGCTTTGGCATCTTTTGTGGTGTACTTTTCATCAACAGATCCTGCAGAATGCAATATATTTGTTCCCTGTGAAAAAAAAGGGAAATGTATGACATGACTTTTAGTAATTAATCATTTAAAATGCACAATAAAATGAAAACCACTAAAAGATAGACAAGTTACCATTTTTACATAAGAATTTACCAATCAACAACTTACAAGGGAAGCAGGCGCAGATAGGGGGCATATTTCTCTATGCTTGACAAGAGAACTGGGGCTATCAAAGAGTTTCAAGCAGAGATCACAACCTTGGGCAGAGAAAGTCCTCGAACAGCTAGCCCTTGATAATGGGCCTAAATAATTGGAGGAAAACATGGAAAAGCGAGAGAGAGAGAAAGAGAGAGAGTAAACTTTAACTGATAAAACAATCACAACATAGAATAGAATGATACCATTAAGGTGATTCCTCAGAGATTCAAAAGATTTGCAGTGCTTTTGGCAGACCCCGCATTTAGGCTGATGAGGTGTGTGGTAAGAAATCTTCATGTGCTCAACAAGATGTTCTTTTTTCTTGAATTGCTTGTAGCATGCAAAGCACTTGTGCCTGATTCCATGAAACAATAAGAGGACTTAAACAAGTTCATATACATGGCATGGACTTGGAGTTTCTGAAGAAGATAGCCCGAAGTCATTATCAAGACAAAGAGATGAATTGTAAGAACAAATTATTGACAGACATGAAAGCGAGAAAGACCGAGCGAGAGATACCTTTCGGTTCGCGATCTTGGTTGTGGGTCAGCTTCAGCATCCATGGAGATTCTTCTTAGGATTCGGCGACACAGAGCCAGAGGAGAAGGGGCTAGGATGGTTTTTGATGGTAGTATTTATTTTGAACTATTTTCAAACATGGCTTATGTTCAAAACCAACTTGTTTTAAGCAAAAAAAATAGCCATTTTTTTAATTTATTTTGTGTGTTTTGCTCTTTTTTGATAGGTTTTTTCAACTCTCTACTGAAATTGATTCTAGAACTTCTCTAGAGAAGCTTCCACGTTAGGTTCACCATCCTCTTTTATGTTAATATTAATAATTTAAATCCATAACAAAGTATTTTTATCAATAATTATGGTAATGAGTGATTATGCTAAATGTAATTACGATTAATTATAGCAACATTAGAGAGCATTCATGAACACATAGAGTAGTTTTGTGTTTGATCAAGTAGAATTTAACATCCAATTATAATATAAATTCTTATACTGTATTTTAAAAATATTTTTGAAAAAAAAATATTTTTTGTTTTTTATTTTAAATTAATTTGTTTTTAATATTTTTATATTATTTTTATGTGATGATGTTAAAAATAATTTTAAAAAATATTATTTTAATATATTTCTAAACAAAAAATAATTTTAAAAACAGACTGAACTATATTTTCAAATAGTCAATAATTTCGATGCAAGTGTTGGGTAAAGAGGATCCCTTGCAACATGGACTTTAATAGCCTAATAAAATGCATTGGATAATATTTAAAGGGTGTTTGACATTATATTTCAAAAGTGTTTTTGAAAAAAAATTATTTTTTTTATTTTTATTTTTACTTTAAATTAAAAAATAAAGTTTTTAAATTATTTATGTGTTGATGTCAAAAATAATTCTTTTTAAAAAATTAATACATTGAACAAAAAACACTTTAAAAAACAATCTTAATCACACTTTCAAACAAGTTCTAAAACGGTTGCTTTGTAAATAGCAGCAAAAAACTAACATAAAAAATTAACTGAAAAAATCAAATCATTAAAAAAAATTAAAAAATTTAAAAAATTTCTGGTTCGTCTAGGTTTATTAAAGCTAAATTAGTAAATCAAAATCAAATCCAACATATTCAAATTATAAAATATATATATATATATACACACACACTATAAAAACTTTTTATCCTGTTGGTTGGGGCTAAAATTAAAAAAAAAAAAAATTACTATTTTTATATTCGTTACATAAAAAAATGAACCAAAACCAGTAGATTTAAACCGGTTTCAGTTTTTTATTAATATAATTTTAATTTGATTATTTTTATAAATAAAAGCCAAACTAAATAGAAAATAATCACTCCATTCGTCTCTATGTTGAAAGTGGAGGACGTACAAATTTCTGTTTTCCAGTCATGCTAGGATTTGAAAATGAAAAACCTCATTGCATTTTCGTAATTCGCCCGCTCAGCTTCATCGTGTATATCTGATTTTTACAAGCGGTGGGAATAACTCAATGATACTGCGAGATCCTGAGCTGGACTTTTAACACTCTCAAGTGTCAAAGCATGGAAATTAGAATGGACCCGGTAATTTACTCGAATCATCACTTCATTCAGCCAATTCTTAACACTAACTTTTACAGACTCTGCCACCAGCCCTATCCCAACGATTCAACAAAACAAAACAAAACAAAACAAAAAATCAAGAAAAAAAAATTTCGAAGAAAGGTCAATTATGGTGTATTAGTCTAGAATCATTACTATTTTGTAAGGAATATTATTGAAAAATAAAAAAGAAGAGAAACTGGACTAAATGATCAAACCATGTCAATTAATTGTCTGAGACTGGTGTGGAATTTAAGACAATAATCCCCTTCATTTTACTCCATTTCAGACCACCAACTGTATCTTTTTAGCAGCAACTAGAAAACATTGCATCGATGCAAGCTCACTATCTGGTCTTCTTCTTCTTTTTTTCGAATAACAATCTGGCCTTCTAACCCGCCCCTTTAGGATCCTCGGTCACCAACACTCACTGAAGCACTTTCGAGACTACCCCTGCTCCAACTGTTCTACCTCCTTCCCTCAAGGCAAACCTTTGTCCTGCCATATCAAGAACATGCAATGTATCAATGCACAGTAACAAGGCTACAGCCCTTGGTCAACATCAACAGCGACAAAAATAACAGATTTATCAATGCACAGTAACAAGCGCACAAGACATTTGAAAAACAGAAATAAAATCAGTACATGGACAAACTTAGAGTTGACTTGAGACACAACAAGTTTCTCCAATCAGACATGCAACAGTAGGTCTGATTATAATGTCAATTGTCAATTTCAGATGTGATGTGCCCCAGAATTTAAAGTTTTTGCCTTTTAAAGTTGCATGGCAGGAGCAGGTTATTGCATCCAAGGAAGATCAATAGTTAACTTGCACCAGAAAATCAGAACTAGGGTTAGCTGAACAAACCTTTTTCAAGAGGAACTGGTAAGATTAGCTCAAAGACAGCAGTCACGTTGTCCCCAGGCATAACCATCTTGACATTTTCTGGCAACTCTACTTTTCCAGTGATATCTGCAGTTCGCAAGTAAAACTGAGGCCTGTAGTTGGAGAAAAACGCAGTATGACGCCCTCCTTCATCCTTTGTGAGGGAGTATATCTCTGCCTCAAATCTCTTGTAAGTTTTCACAGTTCCAGGCTTAGCAATAACCTACATAATGAGTGGAAACAAGATAGTAAAGCAAGCCTATATCAATTCAAACATCCATATACAGCATATTTTTAATAAGATTCTTTCATGCAATTAATGCATTGATCAATAATGACCATAATGGTGCCAACTGAAGTAGATATTATATGAGATACCAGATTTACACAGTATCTACCACAAGGATAAAATACTTTTGGTTCAAAATTACAGAGACCTAAGTAGTAAGAATCCACTATATAAATTTGATAAAAACAAATCTAGAATGAATTTATAAATTTGACGAAATGAAATCTAGTCCAAAAAAAAATTGTTTCCACTCTCTCATTAACCTTACCTGCCCACGTTGCACATCTTCTCGTTTCAAACCACGAAGGAGAAGACCCACGTTGTCTCCAGCCTGGTAAGATAAACATACTCACCAGTCATTTAATAACTGCTGTAAAGAAGAAACTATGGCCTAAAGTGTAAATATCACTCAAGCTGTTGACTTACCTGTCCTTGATCCAACAATTTCTTGAACATCTCAACACCAGTAACTGTAGTTCTCTTAGGACCTTCCTGCAAATAAAAGCCTTAGTACAAGGAGCACAATAATTTACAGAGCATTCTCACTCAAATTTCAAAGCCAGACTATATTTAAGCATGTAACAGCCTCAAGACTTGTTTAATATTCGAAGGAGTTGTACAGTAAATCACAGCTCAAGAAATTTGTGGATAGAAGTAAATGAAGGTGCTTGACAAGCAATTATAAATAAAAGGTTAGATGAACTTTTACTTTTGATAGTCCCAAAATTTCAACTTCTTCACCAACTTTGATGGTCCCTTGTTCAACACGGCCAGTCGCAACCGTTCCACGTCCCTTCAATAAATGTAAACATTCAAAATAAAGGAGAGCACACCTTTTTTTATGTACAAGCAAAACATACTTTACAGCAATATCAATTAAATAATATGAGAGGCATGATGCCCAGTTTACTGCAATGAGACATGAGCAAGCATTATGCCCAGTTTGAAGAATGAGACAGGCATGATGCCCAGTTTACTGCAATGAGACATGAGCAAGCATTATGCCCAGTTTGAAGAATGAGACAGGCATTATGCCCAGTTTACTGCAATATGACATGACATGATGAAGAAAGGACATTCCAAGTCAAAAATCTTATATGTAAAATCATGGTGAGAGTTTTGTATGAAGGAAAGATGGGAATTTAAAGCACTATCAAATGGGTTACCTATTTGATCACCAGCCTACTTCAGATAAGGAAACAAACTAAGGAAATGAAATCCCAAAACAATGAAGAAAACACTAGAAAGAAGGTGCTGCAGTCATGCAGTTAATTCTTGTGAACAGATAATCTACACACAATATGCATTATCTGCTTATTTTACCTGAATTGAGAAAACATCTTCTATTGGCATCAAGAAAGGCTTGTCAAGAACACGCACAGGGTCAGGAATGTATTCATCCACAGCATCCATCAACTTTAAAATGGCTTTCTTGCCTATTTCCTCATTTGTACCCTGTAACGCAGACAATGCTGATCCCCGAACAATAGGTATTTCATCTCCTGGAAACTTGTAGAAACTAAGTAGTTCTGTAAAAAAAATGTTAGTGAAGAGCTTGTGGCAAAAATATAAAAATGAAAATAAAACAGAAGCAAGAATAACTTTCCAAAAACATCATCTATAAAGGACAATACCTCGTACTTCCATTTCCACAAGCTCTATTAACTCTGGATCTGATACAACATCAACTTTATTCAGAAAGCACACAAGTGACGGTACACCAACCTAGCCAAAGCATTAAGAAAAGTAAGTTCAAGCTTGGATCATAAACAACATGTTAAAGGGAAAACTAAATATGCTTTAGATTCTAGCAGAAGAAGCCAACCTGGCGAGCAAGCAAAATATGTTCCTTTGTTTGTGGCATGGGCCCATCAGCAGCAGAAACAACCAGAATTCCGCCATCCATTTGAGCTGCTCCAGTGATCATATTCTGCAAATAAATTAGATTCATCACTAGGTAAAGCATCCATAATACAGTTTAAGAGTATTAGATTGTTTAACCAGCAAACTCTAGGAGATGTTCAAATATACTGGATTTTTCTGGAAAAAATCCCAAGATTGTCAAATCCAAAATAACTTCTCAATCCACAACTCATAACATGCCCAACACTTTCTTCACCAGTATTTCTAATGTATAGCTGCCAGCACTTTATGTAGGTCCAGGAAGACATTAGTTAAAACATGTAAGGTTCCTGAAAAGAACATGAAATTATCCTTGCCATGCATTCACCAGTCTTGCTACATATTTCTAGAGCCTCCTGCATCTTTAATTCTTTACATACAATAATTGCGACAATGCAGATTGAGCCTAGCATGTTATGCAGCCAAAGAATCCAAAAATTGAAATATATCTTCATTTTTCATTCAATAATGAACTAAATTCATGACTGACTTTAACATAATCTGCATGTCCAGGGCAGTCCACATGGGCATAGTGACGCTTAGCAGTTTCATACTCCACATGTGCCTGCAACATCATATTAGAAAATAAGAACAAAAACCACGTATATTTATTTAGAAGAAAAGGCAAAACCACAAAAAAAAAAATAGTCCATATTTGGCATATCCCAACTGATAAATATAGCACTAAGTACAGTGTTAAAAATAATGAATTTAGTATATGAAATAAATGAAGAAAATAAGGGAAGGGAAGGTCATTCCAACCGTTGCAATCGTAATTCCTCTTTTTTTCTCTTCGGGGGCCTTGTCAATTTCATCAAAAGCAATGGCCTTGGCTTTCCCTTCTTCTGCTAGCACCTAAACACAAACAAACACTTACGGTCCTACCCAATCGAATGTCCCAAACTTTTAGAACCAAGAAAATGCATGAACAAATCAAACCTTTGTAATAGCAGCAGTCAAGGTAGTCTTGCCATGATCAACATGTCCAATTGTTCCCACATTTACATGAGGTTTACTGTCAGCACAAAAAACAACAAATTATACAGTCAACAATCTAGTCAAGTCACTCCTTTTTCCTCATTCTTTTACCAGCTACCCATTCTTTCATCATCATTTCCCCCCTCTATTTCCTGATGGTTAGCACAATATCTCATCAATGTTGGTTTTCTCTTTTCACCCAGACAAACTTAATATAAGGCTAAAAAACAAAAGAAAAAGAAAACAATATAACGGATTTTGTTTTTCTCCCTCGAATCTTTTCTCTTTAAAAAGAAAAAATCCTAAGGATAAAAACGAAAAGGTTTCTAGAAAATAATAAAATGAGGGAGAAAATAGAGTAAACTTACGTTCTGGTGAAGGTGGCCATGGATCTCCACCATGGATAAGATGAGGTTCTGTCATTTGAAGAGAGAAGAGATTCAGTAAGGGAGGATGGCGATCCTCGGCAGCAGAAGTATATTTGTGAGGAGAATGGTAAGAGTCGCTTCGAATTAGGGTTTCTAAGGGCCAAAGAAGCCATCTGGGTTCTATTCAGAAACGAAATGTCTGTTAGAGAGAGAGAGAGAGGCGGAGAAGGGAGGAGAAGAGAGAGCAAAAGATTTGCTGTTCCAGTGGCTTGGGGGTTTAGGGGTTTTAGTTCTATGAGCCCGACCTGACTCTATATTTTGTGGCCCATCTTATGCAGGCCCAGGCCTCATGCTCTTTGTTTGGGTTTACATGGAAAATGGGATTGACTATCTAAGGATCTCATAGTGAGGCCAGGGGGCTCTACAACTCAGAGTGAGTGTTCCTCGTTGTATTTTAAAAATATTTTTAAAAAATATTATTTTTATTTTTTTTAATGTCAAATATAATTTTAAAAAAATCATTTTAATAAATTTTTAAATAAAAAATACTTTTAAAAACAATTTTAATCTCTCTTACAGATAATCACTCGCTTGCTAGTCTTTCACATTTTGGTATTGGACACAACGCCTTAGCCCCCATTCGGACGGGATACCTGGAGGGTACAAACAAATTGTTTGTTTTTTCATGGTATTTTAAAAGTATTTTTAATTTTTTTTGAATTTTTTTATTTTAAATTAATTTTTTTATATTTTTAAATATTTTGATATATTAATATCAAAAACTATTTAAAAATATAAAAAGAAAATATTATTTCAATATATTTCTTGAAAAAACAATAACAAAGAATATTTTATTATATATATAGAACGAGGCAAGATAAACGTCATTATATCTATCTTTCACGACAAATTTGCTGTCTTCGCTTGTCAGCCAAGTCTAAGCAGGAGCAATTTGTGTATCATATGATATAAAGAACGGTGCATGTTTCCGGTTGGTAATTATTGCTTCCGATCCCTTGCAAATTGCCATGGCTCTTAAATTTTCTGCCATCCAAACCTTACTGGCCTTCATTTTCTCATTCCTGCCTATTGTTAACCCTTTGAGATTCAGCTATCCTGCGGTTTTCAATTTCGGTGATTCAAATTCAGACACCGGTGGTCTAGTTGCAGGTGTTGCCTTTCCCGTTGGACCTCCTAATGGACAAACCTACTTCCGGCAGCCATATGGGCGGTTCTGTGATGGCCGCTTGATTATCGACTTTCTAAGTAATGTATTTACCTCATCATCAACTTCTTGCTTTTTACATCTTAAATCACTTACAATCGCATGATCAAAATCATTTCTTGAAACACTGAAAAGGTTGCGTTTATTTTTGCAGTGGATGCCATGGGCCGCCCGTTTCTGAACCCATATTTGGATTCTGTGGGAGCACCTGACTTTCAGAATGGGTGTAACTTTGCAGCAGGAGGATCTACCATACTTCCTGCAAATGCTGCTTCAACATGTCCCTTTTCATTTGGAGTTCAGGTGGCTCAGTTTGTCCGTTTCAAGGACCGGGTTCTTAAATTGCTAGCCAAGGGTATTTTCTATATCCTTCAACTGAATCTGCTGAAAATGCTTTTCGCTAATGGAGATATATTGATTGTTCTAGACAAGAAATCTCAGAAGTACCTCCCTCTAGAAGATTATTTCGAGCAAGGGCTTTACATGTTCGATATGGGTCAGAATGATATCGACGGCGCGTTTAATTCGAAATCAGAGGACCAAGTGATATCCTCGTTTCCAACCATTTTATCAGAGTTTGAAGCTGGGATTAAGGTTGTGATCCTTAATTCAAACAGTACTTGGGAGAATAGCTTAATTGTAGCACTAATCTTTCTCTTCTGTGATTTTTGGTGTTCTGCAGAGACTATACACTGAGGGCGCTCGGAATTTCTGGGTTCATAATACAGGACCTCTTGGCTGCTTACCTAGAATCATTGCAACATTTGGGACAAACCCATCAAAGCTTGACCAGTTTGCATGCGTTGATTCACATAACCGAGCAGCTAATGTTTTCAACTCACAACTGCATGATCTTTGCACAAAGTTTCAGGGGCAATTCCCAGATGCTAATGTAACTTATGTGGACATTTTCTCGATAAAAATGAAACTCATTTCAAATTTTTCCCAGTATGGTAAGTAATAAGTTGTAGATGGTTTCACTCGATCTCCCTACAGCATTACTTGCAAAATCTGATGAACCTTGGCTTCCAGGATTCAAACAGCCGCTAGCGGCCTGCTGTGGATATGGCGGACCGCCACTAAATTTTGACAAGAGAATTGCTTGCGGTCAAACCAGGGTTCTTAATGGCAGCACAGTGACTGGGAGCCCTTGCAACGACACAGCTGAATATGTTAATTGGGATGGAAATCATTATACAGAAGCTGCAAATCGATATGTTTCGGAGCAAATATTGGCAGGAAATTACTCCACGATAAATACTTCTACGCTTCCAACATCCGTGCTCGTTGGCTCCAAACTATCAAATTATATTATTTACAAGTCTCATTTATGATTAAAAGGTGATTGCAGTATTAATATTACAATTTTATCATTAACCCTGACCACCATAGCTAACATGTGTTTCTTCTTCGATCTTCAATGAGCCCACAAGAAATAATTGAAGCCATTATTTTTATTATTATTTTTGAAGCAATTGTAAAATACACCAAAAGTAAAAATATATATAATGCAATGGTAGAATGCAACAAAAATAAAAATATTTATAAATTTATCATTGCTATAATAATAATAATAATAATAAATACATTAAATTCTAAACCCAAGAACACAGAGCAACCTCCCAAAGCCAATTTTAAAATATGAAAGAAAAAAAAAAGAGTAATTACATGTATACAAAGCTAACATTTCTCTTACCTCTCATAAAAATTAACAATAAAACTATTTAGTGAAATTCCAGCATGACCTTTCTTTTTTTTCTTTTTTCTTTATCCATATCCAAAGTTTTATAAATCTAAATTAAGGGATATCAGTTCCATTTGATTCTTAAAATTTTTAGATATAATATATATTGACAAATAGCAAAGCTTTGCTAATTTTCTTAAAAATATGTCATTGGCTCTTTTTATGCCATTAAATGAATATTATATGGATGAGATTTTATCTTACAAATTAATATGCCTTTGTTAGTTATTCATGTGCTGAAATTAGGCTTCAGTTCTAAATTAGGTTTCCATGAAGGTTATTCTCCTTTAAATACCACACATGGCAAAATCCTTTCTATTTTTTTTTTTAAATATTTTAACATTGAAAAAAAAACTTTTTTTTCACTTATTACAAAAATATAAAAAATACAGAATTTTGTTTTTATAGTTTATGGTTTTCTTTTTATCATTCCCACAAGAAATACGAAATAATACCAAAACATCATGTGATGCATACTTGGGTTAGTAACAAGTTTATTAAACCTATCAGGACTTTCACTGAATTTCAAAAATACTAAAACTAATCAATTTGTTTATTTTTAATATCATGATTGATAAAATTATATTCAAGACATAAAAAATCCCTTTTCTCTCTCTCTCTCTCTCTATGTTTATTTTTAATATTTTATGATTATAAATGCATTTGTAAAATGTAATAAAGGAAATAAGAATATAAAATATATTCTGGCTTAAAATGTTAGGTTTGATCTATAAAATCATGATGCGCCTTACAAAATTGAATCCTCTCTAACCAGTAGATAGACCAGTGGTTAAAAAAACACATTAGAATCTTTATAATAATAATAAAAAATAAACAATGCAACTTTTATAAGGTTTGATGTATACACAATCAGTTCCTTTATACCAACTTTATTAATCAATTAGAGTTTTTAATGGTTAAAATATTGAGTGACAACTCTAAAGCTTTAGATCATAAAGGAAAAGAATTTCTTGTTCTTTCAATGAAGATAATAAAAAGATTCAATCCTAAAAATATAACCTGAAACAAAGATTTGAGCTAAGTTGGGGTAGATTCATTAAGTTCGTGGCCTAAGTAACGTGGATGAGTCAACCTTATAGGAAAAAAAGGCAACAAAATCATGGATCTAAAATTCAAATATACGGGATTGGGCAAACGAGTAAGGTGACTTAAAATATAACCCAAAACTTAGTTGTTTCACTTAAAAAATGACCTAAAAAAATAAAATCGGGTCAATCTTTGAAATCCGTGTTTTAGATTATAAGATTAGGATAGATCCAATAAAAGGTCATAAATCCTAAATCAATAAAATACATAAATGGAATAAAAAGTGTGTAAAAAAGAATTAAAAACAAAACAAACAACAATAAAAACGAATATAGACAAATTTTAAATAAAAATAAATTGAAACCAAAAGCTAAAAGATGAAATTGAAAAACAATTTCAATTTAAAAAATGATAAAAAAAATTAAAAAATTAAAAAATAAATAAAGACCCAATTTTATATAAAAACTTAATAAAATCTAATACTAAGGGATAAAAATGAAAAAAAAATTAACAAAAAAAACTTAAAAGTTCACAATAAGCCTTTTTCAAATTCCAATGCCCCCATGAAAGCCACTTGGTAGTTTGATGATGCCTCACATGTCATTTTAAAAGCACAAAACCTCTAACTTGCTCGCGCGTGTGGTAGAGGCCAGGCCGCTTATTTATATTCCTTATTCACCCTCATCTCTACATTTATTTTAGTTTCACTTTTGGTCCCTGAAACCTAATTGTTTAAATCCATCCTATTTTTGTTTATTTTTAATAATTTAAGCATTTTTGGAACACTAGAATTTTTCTTTGACATTGCAAAAACTTATTAACTAGGAAACCCAAAGAAACAACAAAGTCAAATTCTAAATAAATTTATTGTGAACTTAATATTTTTCTCATCTCTGAGTTTGGTCTAAGAGTATTTTAACATTGTATTTTAAAAATATTTTTGAAAATAATTAAATTTTATTTTTATTTTAAATTAATATTTTTTATTTTTTTAGGTTATTTTGATGTGCTGATATCAAAAATATTTTTTAAAAAATAAAAATAAAATTATTTTAATATATTTATAAATAAAAAATAATTTTAAAAACAACTTGATCACACTTACAATCATGCACGAAGCTACAATTCTGATTAATAAATATAATTGATTTTTATTTTATCAAATAAAACATCGAAATATTCTCACGAGACTACATGACCCAACATGCAGCATAAAAAAAAACTACAACCACCAATTCAAAATAAATGTAAAATTAAAGAACTGAATTAGAAAATAAAAAATCAAAGTGAAAAAAATATTCCGTATGTGAATCCATTGTGAAATTCCTCACAGGGTTACGATACTCATTAGTTTTTTATTTTTTATTTTTTTATTAACATAAATATCCGGGATAGTTTATGTTCACCTCAATTAATTCTATGTGTCGTAAAATTAAGAGTCATGAAAATTTCCAATGAATATTATATTAACAATTATAGTACTTAAATCTAAAATTACAAAATAATAAACTTCTTAAACTCAATTTCGTACCACTTAATCACCCAATAAACATTTTTTTTTATTTTTTTATTAACATAAATATCCATATCAATTTATATTCATTTCAATTAATTTTATGTATCGTAAAATTAAAAATCATGAAAATTTTCACTCAATATTATATTAGCAATCACATTACTTAAATATGAAATTATAAAAAAGCATAAACTTCTTAAACTCAAGTTCGTACCACTTAATCACTCAGTAAACAATTTTATTTTTATTTTTTTATTAACGTAAATATTCGTGTCAGTTTATGTTCACCTCAATTAATTTTATGTATAGTAAAATTAAAAGTCATGAAAATTTTCACTAAATATTATATTAACAACCACAGTATTTAAATATAAAATTATAAAAAAAATAAAATTTTTAAATTCAAGTTCGTACCACTGTATCACCAGTAAGCAATTTTGTTTTTAATTTTAATCTTATAGAATAATGCGTTGCAATACAGTCCAGTCTTGTAGAAGTTGAGAAATTTTGTTAACATCGGTTAGCACGTGACCACATTATTTTCTACGGGGGCTTGTTTACAGTTAGTGGAAAACAATGAGGGTCAGATTTGATGGCGAGGAAAACTTTAAATGACATGTCGTTTGGGAAAGAACGAGCTTTTCTTTGGAATCTGCTCGCCAATTCGTTGTTACGGAGGACAGCAGCTGGTTTTCCAGAAAAGAAAGAAAAGTCAGCACCAAGTTCCGACATTTCCCATCTGCCGAGATGTGGAGAAATACCTGCAAGCTGTTATCAAACCCTAATTATAATCATAATCTTCTGAAATCCTCCTCCTACTCCGCTTCCAATTTCAATATTGTCTTTGGGTGGGCACCATCACAAGCAACTCACTACTACTCATCCCCATCCTCAGCCACTTCTGGATCCTTAGAATTAGGGATTTCAAGTCACAAATCCGATGGGGTTCGATCCTTTTCGTCAAGTTCTGCGGCCGTCCCTGCAGTTGTTGATCATCTCTCCTCGCCTCTGACTTCGGCTTTGCAGTTGGGTCGCCACTACACTAGATGCTATTGGGAGCTCTCCAAAGCTCGCCTGAGGTCAGCTCTTTCTTGTCATGTTACCCAATTATTAATATTTTCTACGGAACATGTTTTAGGTTTAATCCATGCAATACTATCTACATGGGTTGATAGTTTAGCCCACACCAGTGCATTATATTTGAAGACCCGATTTCACTAATATTAACAAGAAGGTGAAGTTATTGTAAAATCCATTTTATAAATTATAAAATTGCAGTAAATGGAGGGGATTGATAATTTTTTAAGCCATGTCAAACTTTTTTTTTTGTGTGTGTGTGTGTTGGGGGGGGGGGGGGTGTCTCTAAATTTCTGTATTTTTTATTGATAATGGCCTCAACTCAAGAATATATGTAACAAAAATTTGGGGCGACAGCATGTTAGTTGTGGCAACTTCTGGAACGGGATATGTCCTAGGGAGTGTAGGGAGTGCTGTTGATTTGGCTGGACTTTGTTGGACTTGCGCTGGCACTATGATGGTTGCTTCATCCGCGAATTCTCTTAATCAGGTTTTTTCCCGCTACTTTCTCTTCGAATTTCTGCATTCATCATTTATTTTGATGCCCACTCATTTCATTTTAATTTAGATTATCAAAATCAATAATCTCAGAAGCAATTAATTCAAGCCTCTCAACTAATATTATAGGGTATGGAGTGGGACAACTGTTCATGAAAGAATGTGAGGCTCTTTTTTTATTTTGTGACTTCTGTTAATGTATTCAGTGTTACATGACTGACAGATAAAGTTGTAACAACCAATTCGCTAAACCATTTCTGTCTGTGATTTCCTTTTCCTTCCTTTCTTTATTGGGATTGGTGTTTGCTGTCATTTTTCTTAGTTGTCCGAGTGTAGGAAAGGGGAGAAAAAAAAGAACTGAAAGAAAATTGTTTTAGATTATGGGATTAGTAAGAGCTCAACTAGAAGTGAAAGTGTACTGACTCTATTTACCCATTTCCTTGGTTGATCTTGTATGGAGATTAACTGTTGATTTCTGATAACATCATGGAACTTTAGCTCTCTTTTCACATTTCAGTGAGACTTTTTTTATCTTCCTGCTAAGATATTGTCTTTCATGGTGATAGGTTTTTGAGAAGAATAATGATGCCAAAATGAAAAGAACCAGGCTAAGACCATTACCTTCAAGGCGAATGACAATACCTCATGCCCTCACCTGGGCATCTTCTGTTGGGGTAGCTGGCACTGCTATACTAGCTTGCAAGGTGGCCACATAGAGACACCTGCCTACCCTTATGTTTATTCTCCTTTGATTATAGCAACTAATGTTGCAGCTACCACGACAAGGTTGTTGCAGGCTAATATGTTGGCAGCTGGGCTTGGAGCTTCCAATCTAATCCTCTATGCATTTGTTTATACACCACTGAAGCAGATTCACCCAGTCAACACCTGGGTTGGGGCTGTTGTTGGTGCTATTCCACCACTTCTTGGGTAATTTTTTCCTCTTGTTTTTAATTTTCTTTTTCAAAGCACATAGTTTTCCCATAAACTTTTAGAAGCAACTTTATTGATGGCTCCAAAAGTCTGGCTTCCTCAATTTCAATACAAATGCTGTCCAGCTAAATTTCATATCTAATGTTGAAGCCTAAGACTGGGCTTCACATAATCCATTAGGATTGCTCCCATAGCCTGGGCTGCATCCATAAGGTTAACTTGGTCATTTGCTGACTGCATCAGGCTCAGTCTTAAGTCTCAGGGATCTGGGAAGTTCCAAAGATGGAGTCTAGTCATAGGCACTTATAAGCACTGCATTTAGCAGAGAATCTTGGTTATGATTTAGAACATATGCAGCCCCTAATAGACTATGCTTTGAGTCTAGTTGCCTTGGTAATGATCGCATAGCACTCCACAATGGACAAGTCACTTGAAACGAAACACACCTTGATATTGCTCATAAGTGAAGAAGTTTTTTCTGTGAATATGCCCTTGAGGCAAGTATTTAATTGGAAAACATTCTAAGATGGAAGGGAAGAGATTGAGCTGTTGTGGAAAGAGTTGTCAATTAGTAGCAGAGCTTCTCTCCCATCACCCCCAGGAAGATTCAGAGACATTGCTTTTTGTAAATGGAAAACTCTCGCAATATTTTTTTTCTTATCTTCACTGAGAATCTTGGTTTCTTTTCTGATTTTTCAGGTGGGCTGCAGCTTCTGGCGAGATTTCACTGAACTCCATGATTCTCCCTGCTGCTTTGTATTTTTGGCAAATACCCCATTTTATGGCCCTTGCATATCTTTGTCGTAGTGATTATGCTGCCGGAGGGTATGCTCCTTGATCTTAAAGTACTTGTCTATGAAAGCAATTTGTTGTCAATTTTAGTATATGACCACAGATGCAAATTTTCTCTGATCCATAATATTCCACTTTCCTGTGCTTTGTCATTTTAATTTTGTAACTTGCAACTTGTCACTGCACATACTAACTTTTAGAAAGCACTAGCTGTTGGAGATGTAGAAATGTTTTACACAGGAGTTGTCAAGATGGATTATTTAGGGGAAGGTGGGACCTTTGGGCATTTGAACGGTGGTCCCAGACTCTTCTATGATATTTACTTGGCTTTTCCCTTATTTTGTCTTTTTTTTTTCTTCTTGTGGCATTTTTCAGGTTCAAGATGTTCTCTCTTGCTGATGCTTCTGGTCGGAGAACTGCTGCAGTAGCACTGAGGAACTGCCTGTATCTGGTTCCATTGGGTTTTTTAGCCAATGATTGTAAGTTATAGTCAACTGAACTGAATAGACTTCCCTTTTCAGTAGTGTGTTCTTATGTGGAAAATGGCTGTTTGTGGTAACAGAGCTGTACTCAAGAGAACTTTGCATATGGGTTCATGTTGCATTATGTATTTTATGATTTCAGATATGCCCAGTTAACCTTATGCACTGATGTGATTTTAAAGTTGTTAAACTTGAGGTGCTCAATGGTGTGGATTAATGTTTTTTTCTGTGGAGCATATTTGGATACTGTCTGAGATTTGAACTAATAATTGAGCATGAATGCAGGGGGTGTGACTTCTGGATGGTTTTGTCTTGAATCATCACTTATTACTCTAGCAATAAGTGCTCTAGCATTTTCATTCTATCTGAATCGAACAACACAGAATGCAAGGAGGATGTTTCATGCTAGCCTTTTGTACCTTCCTGTTTTCATGTCTGGGCTACTTTTTCACCGTGTCTCTGATAATCAACAAAGCCTTTCAGAAGACAGTTTAGGTAGGATCACTGAGTTGGAGCCCATAGCACAAGGCAGTGAAAACTTCAAGCATGGGAACCAGGAAACTCGTTCCACAACTGGCAAGCAAGCACGTTCACCTGCATCATATGCTTCTGCAGCACCATTTCCTTTTCTTCCTGCACCGTCGTACGCAAATTCTTAAGTTGTGGGTTTTATGGATTTTGTATTAATTCAATAATCAGAAAGGCATCTGGAAAGGTTTTATAATGCCTGCTTCAACATTCTTTTGAAATGATTTCCTCATCTTTAATGTGGGATTTTTGTATTTTGCTTTTTTCCTCGTCCTTCTTGAGCGTGAGTGGATGGAGAGGGTGGGGGTGGTGATTTGATATGATAGGTCCTTTTTTTTTGTTTCTTCATCTTGTTCTTTTTTGTTTTGGTTAAATGACTAGCAGCTGCACAGAATGAGTTGCATGATATAATTGGTGCTATAGTTGTGAATTTGATATGACTGATATTGTGGTTCAATATATTTTTTTTAAATTAAGGGTAAAGTTAAATAATAGTAATAATATATAATATATAATCTTCAATATTTCTCCTCTTAGACCATTTTTTCAGACTTTTAAATTCAATAAATGTTTGCTGATTATTTCGTTGCAGTTCAATGATTCAGAATTTGTATTCGATCATTTTGAATTCCATGTTCAAAGTTAGGATATATTCATTAGTAAGAATTGATTAAATACAATTTTTATTTATCAACAAAAATGCCATTTTTGTATGTTTTAGATTCTCCAAACCATTCCTCTAGATCTGATTTTATTTTTACCCTTCCATATATATATATATATATATATATATATATATATATATATATATGAGGACATTTGTTGCGGGGTACAGGTATATAATGATGGGTCATAAACCTAATAAGTCAAATTGAGTTGTTTTATTTTAATTAGAAGAAACAAAAACCAATAACAACAAAAGAATTAAAAAAAACAATAATAAAATAAGAATTAAAATTAAAATAAAAAATAAATAATATAATTAATTGAAAAGAGAAATTGAAAATAACAATCAATCTACCAAAAGCACCTGAAAAACAATAAAAAGAATAAGAATGAAATATTTTTTAATTTTTTTAAATTATTAAAAAATTGTTTATTTATTTGTTTATTTTTTCAAAAACACTTTGATTTGCAGTGTAAAATACTCTATAACCATGCTGATCGGCCTCTCAGCAGACAGCAATTAGATTCAAACCATCACACATGAAGATTCAGCACAAAATTTCGGTCAAAGCAGCTTCCAAATATGCACGGTGTTCATTTTGCATATTACTATTAGATTTGAGCTAAAGAAAACTGATCTTGTTTTTGTCATTGTGCCAAAGCAGAACTCATAAAGCTTTTTCCAGGCCATGAGAAGGTTCAAACTTAGTTTACAGTACAAAGAACTTAAGTTGATGGCAATTGGAGTATTTTACATAATTCACATGAAGAGACCAGAAAGAATTGCTGACTGACTGGAACTCCTAAGGTTAAATGATTTTCTCCAGCAGTAGCTTCATTTTTTAAACCAGATGACCTGGGGCAAAACCGCAGCAAACCATCCTCCACATACAGAACGCCAATTTTGTTAAATAATAATGCTATAAATGGGTCATTACACATCAGTTGGGCATATTCAAAAGAGACCATACACAGACGATCTATTGTAGGCCAACCAAATAAAGAGAAAAAGTCTAAAATACCAAAAGATCCTACAAGTACAACCCTTATGTGATTGATAATATACTCTGAAAGCCTGGAAATACACTAGGAATCTTTAGTAGATTCATCTGCTGGTATATCATCTTCATCATGGTAGATGTTCTCTGCCATCTGCCATATTTGAAGAATGTTATCTTCAGCTACACTAGCAATAACCCAATCATCACATGGGTTCCATGAAAAATCTGATATTTTACTCGTGTGACCACCATGAATGAAAAGCAATTCGGGTGGGCCATCTTCAGCATCCTCCGGTGTCTGCTCGATATCAATCCTGCAAAGGAAGCCTCACATCAAATAAAGTTAATGTACTCTAAACAATCCCCACATAGTCTTGGCCTATCAAAGATGCCAAAGCAATCCTCAAATCTGGTAATCAGTAAACTTAAGAAATATCAAGCAACAGATCACTGGGTTTCTTCATGAACAAACCTGCTAAGATCCCAGACCATGAGCCTTCTTCCAAGGCAACAAGAAGCTAAGATAGTCTCATTCTTGGGATTCCATCCGACCTGGAAAACCTCCTCCCTGTGGTACATCACAGAAAAATGAAGTACAGAAGATATTAAATAGCAAGTTTTTAGGTGAATAAGATGTAAATGCATCCATGCTGCATGTGAGGGCACTTGAACACGTTACACACTGATAAATGCCCAGAAGAGAATTGGAGAATGCCCCAGGTGGGGAGGATGCTTACTTGTGACAGTTAAAGGTGTGAAGTGCAGTATTGATCTTCCGTATGTCAAATAACTTGACAGTCTTATCAGTAGATCCCGTTGCCACAATCCATTCATTAAAAGGATTAAAAGCCAAGCAGTTAACCTAAGACAACATCACAGAGAACTTTTCAATTAAACTAAAAAAAGAAATATAAACTTCGTGCCATGTCAACATTGGCACAATGCATGGTTTCTATAGTGAAAATCAAGTACTTGTCAACTTTCTAAGCAACAAAAACCTGCATACGTAGGAGAAATCTTTGTGATAAACATGAGGTCACCTACAACATGTCATATGAAACCTTCTGATGATTGTATGACAAAAGCACACAAGTTTTTTTAGCAATAAATAGCACGATTACACACATCAGTTCACATGGAACATGTCATGTCAAGTCAGATGGTAGTTGGATAAGGGGAAAAAACAAGTCCCAGCCACTGAACAATGAGTGCATTAGTTCTTTGAGGAATCACAAAACAGTTATCGAATACCTCACTCTGGTGAGCAACAACAGAATGGACAGGCTTAGTAACAGATGGAGTTCGGAGATCCCATATAAGCAGGTATTGATCATCCCCGACAGAACCAAACAGGTGTTCATGTCTCAAATGCCATGCTACATCTTCTACAACACCTTCATGAACCTATGAGACCACAGTAAGTTTCATAATCGTTATAAGGAATTGCATATATATAAAAGCTTATGCTTTATTAATCAATAATTTTAGAATTGCGAAAATGGAATCATTACACGGTGATCAAATGGGCATGGATACCAACCTTAAAGATTTGCATAGCATCAAGAGACTTGTTCTTAGGAGTGGCATTAATATCCCACAGGCAAATCTGGGCATCATCAGAACCACTAAGCAAATAACCTTCCTTAAACTTACTCCAAGACAAACCATAGCCTTCAGTGTTGTGGCCCCTCAATCTCAAATCAGGAGTGCATGCACCATCAAGAGGAGGCTTAGATGGGTGCTTGCTATAGTCAAAGACATAAACTTCAGCACTAACAGTCTTGGTAGCTATCATAAATGGGTTTTGTGGCATATACCGTGCCCTATTCACCTCCCCCTCATGATTTATTTGCTGAATTATTTGCACCTTCAAGATTAAAAATTGAACACACCAACTAATTAATTGATTCTGATAAGGAAATAACAGAAATAAAATAATAAAATTGAAAGGCAAAAGGAGAGGACCTTGCCATTGGCGGCGCCAAAGCCACCAAAATCGGAGCGATCGTCGTCGTAGTGGCGGGCGTCATTCTCGGCATCATCGAGAGGAAGCTGGACCTGGGCGAGCATGAGATAGTTAGGCTCGTTTTCGGAGGTGTGGGTACCAAGAATCATCTTTTGGACGGAGTAGTCCTTGCCAGGGGGCTCATCACGGTCTGGAAGCCATTCGACGGTGAGAGAAGGCCATTCGAGGGCATGAGTGATGACAAGATCATAGAGAAAAGGAGTGTTTTTTTTCCATATCTTGTACTCTTCGTTTATCAATCGTTCTTCTATCTCCCCCCTCATTTCCTCTTCGTCTTTTCCCATCACCCCCTTCAATTTGGATTTGATTCACTCCTCTTTCTAGGGTTTCTTATGTTTTGATTTAGGGATTTCTTTCGTTCTTTCTTTTTGAGGGAGAGGGTGGTGACTTAATTCATTCCCGCCAAAAGATTATCTATATAGCGATAGGAAAACAAACCCTAGCACCAAGCCCGGGACGTATATACAAGCCCTAAGTAAGTGAATGACTGTAACAGAACCGCTTTTTACGTGTTTCACTGATTTTTAAAAATATTTCTCAATTTTTTTTAAAAAAATATGTTTATTTTTTATTTTTTATTAAATTTTTTTAATCATTTTATATAATAATATCAAAAATATTTTTTTAAAAATAAAATAAAAATATTATTTTGATATATTTATTAAATATGCTATTATTTTTAGTCAGTTTGCGTCTTTATATGTTGGTTTTTTATGAATTGATAATCCATTATCTCTGTATTATTTGGAGAGATAAATGTTTTGGCTAATTCAATGAGGTATAATTTAAATTTGTAGTCGAGAGATATAATTAAAGTAATTTGTATTAAACTAAATATAGAAAAAAAAATCATTTATTTTGTTCGCATCTCGGTCTCTAAATTTACAAAATGATTGAAAAAGTAATAGGAGGGGGGGGGGGGGGAGAAACTAGTTGGTTAGCCACATTTTGACAAAATATTGTTCATGGTGTCGATAAGTTATATTTGACTAGAAGAGTTTTATTGAGGTGTTTTCATCTACTTTGCTGAAAAAATATATCAAGACTTCTAAGTTTATTTTTAATCATAGATGACTTCTTGATTTTTAGTAAATTAGATGTTGGTTTGAGATTATATACAAGTCTATTAAGGTGTTTTCAAGTAAAAAAATAGGGTGGTTTTTTATAGGCCTAAGTTTAGGAAATGAAAAGACAAGTACATGAAAATCAAGTAATGTTGCGGAAAAAAGGTTGGCTAACCATATTCTAAGAATAAGAAAATATTGTTCTATGTGTCAATGAGTTTTATTTGAAAATACGAGTTCCATTGAGGTGTCTTTACCATCTACTTTGTTGAGAAAATAGATTGGGGCTTAAAAGTTTATTTTTAATTCGTAGGTGACTTCTTGAAATTTTAGAATTCAAATGTTGATTTGAGATTATATATGAGTTTATTGAGGTGTTTTCTATGTGTGTTTAAATAAAAAAACATGGTGATTTTTTTTTGTAGGTTAGGATTGTTGACCCACTCAAGCACAAACATCTAACGTTTTTTTGTTTTTATTATTTTTTTATTTCTCACTAGAAGAAATTGATTAAAAATGCATTTGGGATTTTGTTTATTAAATACAATTAAGATAAAATGTGACGAGATCAAAACATAACATTTTTTAAACTATAATTTAGTGAGCTCAAATCTAAAAAACACTTACACAACTGTCATGTTAGTCTTTTCATAGACATAAGTAATCTCTCCGTATGAAATTTTCATGTAGGTCAATTCAATGTACATTTCTTATAATAAGTACATACATATTAGTTCTTTGAATCACCTATACCTCAACTTATAATAACAATTGTTTGCTTTTACAGAGAAAAAAAAAATAATATGTATAAGTCTTCACGACTTTGATAAATGTTTATTTTTTAAAGAGAGCATTGACCAGGGATATTTTATAAATAATGCTTCAATGCAATAAGAATCTCATAATTATAATAAATTTGTATCCTTTGCGAAACATTTTTGTTCCATGGACTTGATCCTTACTCTAGATTCATTAATCTAATATTATATAAATTTTGAAGATAAATTAAGCCTTTATTAATAATGAATATATATTTACATGAATAGAATAATGTCATATGTAATCAACCAACAAACTACAAGACATATTAAATTAACAATCTTCTACTTGTACCAAAATCAATCACTCATGTATCAAATACCTCCATATATCATTAATGTTTATGCATAGATAATGACTTAGTAAAGGGATCTTCTAGATTCTCTTTGATGGATACTAGTATATCCTTACATCTTACATTTCATTGATTTATCAAATCAAATAGAATTTTTAAGTACTTGTGTTGAATCATGGATGAGATCTTGGTTCCTTTACTTATATAATGATTTTATTGTTATCACAGTACAAGGCAACTAGATCAACAATATTATGAACTAGCCTAGTTTATTACTGAGCTTTTTAATCTAAACCTCATGATTTCCTTTACACATAAAGTTGCACTCTTATTTAGTTCTAGAACCGGTTTTGCTTTTTTATTTGAAATTTTTTCAACTTAGAGCACTATCACTTAGAGTAAAACATATATTCATTGGTATTTATTATTTTTTTCAATATTTTATTGGAAAAATCTTTATTCAAACAATTTTGAACTTCTAGTTTGTCTTATCCATAGATAGATCCTATAACCAAGTATAGGATACCATTTTCATCATATCTCTCTCAATTCGCAACTTAGAAAAAATGTCTTTGAAGTGAGGTGTTCCATGCAAGATAGATAAGAATCCAATCTTATATTCTTTCATACTAAGCTATTTTAACATTTAGTTTATGGATAATAAAAGTAACCTTCTAGATTTATCTCTATAGATCTCTATATCCAATATATAATTGCTTTTTCTATTATTTTTTTTATAGATAAATTCTTGTACAACCGAAAACCTTATTATTTAAAGTAAAGATGCATCATTTTTTTTAATAATAATATGTCATTTATAGACAATATCAGGAAAATAACTCACTCCCTATGACTTTTATTAAACATAAGGTTTATCTATATTTTTTATAAAATCAAATTTGTTGATTATACCATTAAAATTGGATTTTTTTACTCCTTAAAACTTGCATTGCATATTTGTACATCATCTTTCATGTTAGCATTTATCTTAAAGACCCATTTAGATCCATTAGATTTTACCCCTTCAAGTGGATCAACCAAGTTTCAAACTTGGTTAATAAATTAAGTCCATAACTTTAAGTTATTTCTTGAAATAAATATCATATATTACTTTCAAGTAAATGATAGGCTCATAAATTGTGAGTAACATGTCATTTACAACTCCTATGAGAGATCCTTATCTCATTGATGAATGACATGTCCTTCAAATTTATAAAAAAAAATTGTGTTTTTTTAAGATTCAGGTTAAACATTCAATGTGTCAGCCTTAAGAATATATTTTATTTGGATGTAGCGTTCTAAGAGGTGTTGAAAATCTCATTCTCTTTTAGATAATTCTTGAAGTGTTCAGTCAAATATTAACCACTTTGACCTAATCAAAGGTTTTTAATACTTATTCCAATATGTATTTTAATTTTACAAAAATTTAAATTGAACATCAACATTTTAAATTTAGGTATATATAAATCACTTATATAATTACCATTTTTCCTTAAAAATAATTTTAAATCCATTTAATACTAAATAAAATAGAAATAATGTCTTAAAATAACAATTATAAAGTTATAGTATCAACCTGTTAGGAAAAATAAAAAAACTAGTTTTTACAACTAAGTTAACAACTCTTACTTCATTGTTGAGTCGCACGTCAACTTTGCCTTCAGCTAATCATTTATACTTTTCTTAAGTTCTTGTATGTAATTTCAAATGTAAAAACCATATTTGGTATCCAATACTCAATAACTACAATGCAAAGTAGTAAGATAGTTTTCAATTATAAACATATATAAAGTAGAAGTTTCATTAAGCTTATTTCTCTTCATAGTTGCAAAGTATTCCTTGCAATTCCTCTTTCAATGTCCTTCCTTGCCCTAATGATGACAAATACCCCTGTTTTTATTGATGCCCCCAATAGGTTTGGTTGCCTTAGAGATTACACCCTTATTTTTCTTATCTTTCTTCTTATACATTCTAAAAGAATAAAATAAAAGAGCTAGACATTTTTTTTGTTCTTAAAGGCCCCTTTAACATTCAGAAACATATTAAGTAATTATGGCAATGTACTATCAAACTTGTTTATGTGATAATTTATAATTAATTGTAAAAAAATTTTGGATAATGACTGCAAGACTAAATCAACAGTTAACTCATGGTCTATGACAAACACTAGTTAGTCTAATTCCTCATGATATCAAAATAAAATTGAAGTAAATAGAAAAATTCAAGTTGATGAATCTTGAAATGATACATGTACCACAACAAACAAACAAAGCAACTCAATTAATATAAATTGCTATTTTTACTAAAAAGTTATGAATGAGTTGATAATTAATTTCAATTTAAATGTACTATGTTATAGTCTTTTCTGTGCATTCAATGTACTTTACAGATAGAGGAATACATAGTGTTAAACATAGTAAAATAAGAAATTGAAAGATATCGTTGAAATTATTCGTTTGAAAATTACTTGAAAGGCTAATCATAGGTTCTTCTCTCTATTAGAACAATAGGAGCTAACCATTTTCAAAACATGGGTATTCATTAAAGAAATCTTTGTCATCTCAATATATCCAATCATTTTCAAAATATGAGTGATCACTAAAGAACTATTTATCATCTTACAAAGAACACAATTCCTTGGTGGTTTTATACCTCTTAATCCTAGTAGCCTCATCAAATAATTTTTGAGATGCAAGATCATGATATAAACATTCATATTCTCATGTTCCCTTTGAAGTTAAAGTGGCATATTGGCTTACACCACACATGCAACATGTTTATCATCAACAACATGACATTGATGTTCATTTCTGAGTTATTCTTCAACATCCTTAACATAGGTATTTGGAATTGAATTTTCAAAAACATACAACCTTTTTACTTGATTGAGAACAATTCTCATATTTTAGTGTCAATCCAAGAAACTTGGTTCAATCAACTTCTTAGCATTAATAATACTTTATAGGTACATGTTACTATTTATTTTACAACCTATTAATGTAAACAGAGTGATTATTAGTTTAATGCATATATATTTAAATCTAAATTTAGATAAAGTCTTTAATCCTAATTTGATATCTTATTATTTTCTTGCAAAATAATAGCATTTCCTATTAATTTATGAAATTTTGATTAGACTTTCCGAATGGGTTAGGATCCCATTTGGTTTATCTAATCTTGGGTGACTCAACAAATCAAATTAACACCTCTATGTGACTCGTAAATAATTTAGTTAACAACTTTTTGTATAAACATATCTTATATATTTCATTTAACCCATGTTTTTAATTTTATTTGACCATGAGTGACTCATCCAAATCATATATGTTAATTAAGTAGGGATCAATTTTATAGCTCCATACAAGTTCAATTAATGGTAACACTAAGTGACTCAACAAATTATCCATGAATAAAACTCTAGTTTTATACCTAAAAAAATTGGAAGGCAATTATTTATATTCTCAATATGTACTTAATATATCAATAAGAGATTTATTATCAATTAATTAGCTCTCATACAAAATATAACATGACAAATATATTTCTCATACATAACAATTTTTATATATAAACATCTACACTTGGCATATTATTTTAATTTGATGATTATGAGCATATCTAAGCTTATCACTTCAAGCTATTGAAGGGAATTAGATTGTAATGTTCCTAGATCCAAAACAACCTACACAATTACTTTAAGTTTCAGGAAGTGTTTTTTGAACTATACAAAATATTCTACTAAAATTTCTATAAAGTCTCTCTTATATGAAAGATCCTGAGTTAATGACTAAATCACACCACACTTTCAATTTTTATATTTCACAATCCGATCCAAACACATCGTGGATCTCAAATAACTTATCATCAGCAAACTCAACACATTATATTCCATGTTAGAATTTAAAATTTAATAAGATAAAGACATGGCATCATTCAAGTTTCAAAAATATATCATCACATAAATTATCTAAATATAATGATGTCATATGATACAATTCAAGTAAAAAGTTGGAATTTATCGATAACAAGTATAAAATTGATGGTTACGTTTTAAAATACTAGTTAGAGTCATACATTCAAGTCTATAAACTTAAATTACATATTTGATTTTTTAGAAAATAAGTATCTTGAATTATAAAATATTTTTCATAACTAATAATAAAAGATTGACTAATTTTTGTTTAATAGTGGGTGAGCCTAATGTACTTGACAATAGCAAATAATATTCATATATAAATCGTTAGATTTTGATTGCATTAAAGCATTATTCCTAAAATGTTCTTGGTCGATGCTCTTTTAAATACAAGATATTTAGTATTATCATAAAAAATTGATATATATATATTATTTTTTAAGAAATAAAATAACTATTCTTATAAGTTGAGGTGTAAGAAATACCTAAAACTAATTTGTGGTTGCTTGTTATAAAACATGTAAATTGAACCAACCCCTTTGAGAATTCCATACGGAGAAATCACTTATGTCTATGAAAAGACTCACGTTATTATTTTATAAGTGATTCTTAGACTTGAAATAACAAAATTATCTTATATAGAGAATATTATGTTTTGATCATGTTACATGTTATCTTAATTCAGGTAATGAAAGGGCATACATTAAGTATAACATGAACTATATGAAGGTGTCTGAGCGATCAAAAGAGGATTCATCACTCTAGGTGAATTAGAGAAAATACTTCATATGTTCTAAAATGGTATTGATTGAGAAATCTTTGGCAAAGATGGAATGAAATTTGAATAGAGTTTCAATTCTTATTTAAATAATGAATTACTACTATGTAGAGAGCAAATATTAGTTAACATAACAAACATACTTCTTGTTTAATGTTAAATAAAAATATTATTTGTTAAAATATCTTAATTACACCAAGAAACCAAATATTAAAAGGTTAAGTCAAACTATTAATAATTTTTCTAATATTCAGAGAACCATGATACATTGTTAGACAATGCATTTGATCAACAACCATAAATTAATTAGTTGTTAAATTGATAATAAATTAAATTATTTATTTATAATTAGAATTTATATTTGGGATAATATATTAGAAATTTAATGGGTTATGCACGTTAAGAACCATAGCCATAAACTAAATTGGGATTATTTAATTTAACATGACTTAAATAAATTATATTTTATAAATTAAGGACTAGAATATAATTAAGACACGAATTATATTTATACACCTAGAAAAAATCAAGTAAGTTCTTGATGGAGTTAATTTATAAAATTATCTAAATTAATATATGAATATTATTTAGAGAGTAAATTGATATTTTTATAATTTACAAGGGGGTTTTCAGATTTTTTTTATAAATAGTAAATTATGCCGGTAGAATTGGTGTTTGTTAGACAAAACAAATTATACAAGTCACGAAATAAGGAATTAACACTCTACGCATATCAATCTCTTTCTCCTATATAGAGATTTAAAAGATTTCTCATTGATATTTTATATATATTACCGTTGAAGATCAAATAATTAGACGACTTATGATTTGTAATAATCTAATATTTAAAAAATTATTCAAAGTTGAAAGAGATTAATTTTTCTAGTAATTTTTTTTTACATTTTCATTATTTTTTAATTACAAGAGCTTTTTAATAATTAAATAAAAAATAGGTGTAATAATTGAGCCTTTTGAAGGTAAAGGAGTCCATTACTATTATTCTAGTAACTGGAAAATAATCAGTTCATTTTATACACTTATTAACTATTTGGAATAAACATGAATGAATTTGTTTTTTTGAAAATATTTTTTATTAAAAATATATTAAAATAATATTTTATAAATTATTTTTAATATCAGTATATAAAAATATTCTAAAAATATCAAAAAATTAATTAAATTAAAATAATATATTTTTTTAAATCCAAAATAGACCGACTCCTCTCTTGTTTTTCTAATTTACAAAAAGCCAGTTTTCAGACTCACCTACCTCCGTTCCTACCAACCATTGTTCTGTCACCACTACAATTTTTTACGCTTCCAGTCCCCATCAAGCCCTCTCAACCACCCTATTTTTGGATTTTAGGTGGGCATGATTTCGTGTTTTTTTTATTCCGTGTTTGGTAATAGATTTATATTTTATTTATTTATTCAACATTTTTAAATAATTAATAAACATTATTTTTTTTAAAATAAAATATTTCTAACCGTCATCGCTGATTGGAGGGAGTTGGTAAACACAGCACACATCCACGTCAAGTGCTTTGCTTTGCAGTATATTAAAAAGACAAGCAAGCGTCCGGTACGAGGGCGTAAATTACATTTCTGGTCAAGTTGACCTAAAATGGTGACGTCATATTTCTATTATTTTTCACCCGTCCGTTCACACTTCTGCAGAACCAGATAATCAAAAGAAGATCTTGAGCTTGACTGGGTAAATTTTTATTGCGTCATATATGAAATTAATTATGCAGAAATATTATCTCTAATAGATAAAAAAAAACACTATTACGGATAAAGATATTTTAAAAGTATTTTTTATTTAAAAATATATTAAAATAATATTTTTTTTATTTTTTTAAATTATTTTTGATATAAACATATAAAAATAATTTAAAAACATCAAAAAAAATATTTAATTTCTAATAAAATATATTTTTTATTTTTTTTCCAAAATACTCTTTGAACACAATGCAAAAACCTCGTGATACATTTATCTTCCAAGCCAACCCTTGAGAGGCATTGTATTATTACATAGATATTTAGACATGTTAAAATGTATTAAAATAATATATATTTTATTTTAAATAAATTATATTTAATATCAGCATAAATGATATGAAAATATATATAAAAAATATATTGTACTTTTTTTAAAATTGGTTTTCCAAACATCCCGTTAATGTATTAAAATAATATATATTTTATTTTAAATAAATTATATTTAATATCAGCATAAATGATATGAATATATATATAAAAAATATATTTTATTTTTTTTAAAATTGGTTTTCCAAACATCCCGTTAATTTTGCCCACATGCCTCGTTGACCATGAATCCTAGTAAAAGCCATCAATATCAACATAAAAAATGGTGTCCTTATGAATACAGTTCGTCTCTCCTGGGCAGTCACCGGGTTCCGCAATTATTTTCTCAACGCTCAAAAAGAAGAGGAAAAAAAAGCATTTTTATTTACACCATAAAAAATAATTATAATTAAAACAAATAACATGTATATTTTTTATAAGATAAATTAAAAAATATTTGTACTAAAAGAAAAATTACTACGCTAATTAAATTGTAATAATACATTGAAATAAAAATAAATATTTAAAAATATGTTAATATACAGGAATGAAATTATATTTCGGAAGGAAAATAATTGTTGCTTGTCCTTTTTTGCTATTATTATTATACAGCATCAGGACGATGAATGGATAGTTGTCTCCTTCTCTCTCTCTCTCTCTGGAAAACTCAACCAAAACAATAGCTGCTCGGTTATATATATATCGTCAGCTACTTCTCGGTTTGCATCATTCGCTGCAACAGAGAGAGAGAGAAGAGAGCTCTTGAAAAACACAGACACAAAAATGGAAAAGGCAGTTAATAGACAAAAAGTTCTTCTTGCTCATCTGCAACCCACTTCTCCTTGTCCTTCTATCTCTGTAAGTTTTATTTTCCTTCCTTCAGTCTTTCTTGTAATGGACTGAATTGAAGGTGAAAATGGATTTTAATATTCTTTTCTTGTTGCCAGACTTCAATCTGTGCTGCCGGGGACAGCGCTGCATATCATCGGACTGCTGCTTTTGGTGATGATATTGTGATTGTGGCGTAAGTTTATTTATTTATTTGGGGGGGGGGGGGAGTGGATGGAATCTTAACCAATCTTTTCATACATGTTTCGATATGTATTTTCATTTTATCCCTTGTTATCTTCATTAAACTTGTCGAATGACAAACAGTGCATACCGTACTGCTATTTGCAAAGCCAAGCGTGGTGGGTTCAAGGATACTCTTCCTGATGATCTACTTGGATTTGTATTAAAGGTTAGCTCTTCCCCCTCTATTATGAAAAAGAGGTGTTTTCTGGAAGGTTTGGAAAGGACCAGTTAATATAGACTACAGTCTTTGGATCTTTCCGTTTGATTAAAGTTTGGATGAGTATGTATGTTTTTGTGCTGATACAATTATGGTAATTAAGTATCATCCATCTTCATCTCTTGAGTTGACCGATTGTAAGGCTTGATTGTAGGCAGTGGTAGAAAAAACAAATGTGAATCCAAGGGAAGTAGGGGACATTATTGTTGGAACTGTTCTGGCTCCTGGTTCGGAAAGAGCAATTGAGTGCAGGATGGCAGCGTTTTATGCTGGTTTCCCTGGTATAGTTCTGGTTAAACCCTTCTGCATTAGCCCTTTATATTTTTCGTTGGCATCTTGAGTCCAATTTGTTCAGACTTGGACACAATTTTCCCGTGATTTCATGACCAAAATTTTTGATGTCGGTTGAAAGATCTTATTGACTCGTTTGCTCCAACCAGATACGGTGCCCCTCAGAACAGTCAACAGGCAATGCTCATCTGGCCTGCAGGCAGTTGCTGACGTTGCTGCTTCCATAAAAGCAGGATATTATGACATTGGTCGGTGTGATTCTGGAATTTGTATCGTTTGTGGATGACCCTCTTTTTGCTAAAACTTCATTTGTATTTTCAACGCAGGTATTGCAGCTGGGTTGGAGTGCATGACAGTGAACAGCATTAAGGGTGTTCCCAAAGTTAACCCAAGAGTAAATCCCAACTGTATTTTTATGAAGAAATTATAAGTTTTTGAAATGTTATCTTTGAACATGAGTTATGTTGTTAACAGGTAGAGACCTTTCAACAAGCCCGAGATTGTCTTCTTCCTATGGGCTTGACTTCTGAAAATGTTGCTCAGCGTTATGGCCTGACACGACAAGACCAAGATCAGGCTGCTGTGAGTTCCACAGATCATTCGAGGTTTTGTGATTTTTCAATGCTAACATATTCTTGTATGATTTTCTTGACACCTTATCTTTTTGAATAGGTTGAATCTCATAGAAAAGCTGCAGCTGCAAGAGCATCTGGTAAATTCAAAGATGAAATTATCCCAGTTACTACAAAGGTAAATAAAACAATGAATAGTCAAGAGGCTTGCATTCTTGAATATTATAGCTGTAGGTATCGTGGCTTCTAACCAATGATTTTTATAAACAGATCGTGGACCCAGAAACTGGTATACAGAAGGTTGTCACAATTTCAGAGGATGATGGCATTCGACCAAACACAAACCTGGCAGAGCTGTCCAGGCTGAAACCTGCATTCAAAAGGGATGGATCCACCACTGCTGGTACTCATAATAGACATTACCATTAAGGATCTCGTCAGAATGTATTCAATATATCTTGATCAGCACATATCATCAAATCTCATTTGAGTGCTAACTGTCTAAACAGGCAATGCTAGCCAAGTCAGTGATGGTGCCGGAGCTGTACTTCTTATGAAAAGAAGCCTTGCTGCACAGAAGGGACTTCCAATTCTTGGAGTGTTCAGGTACTCGTGTTTCCTTGCAAAGACATGTTACCTTTAGCAGGTATCACACAGGGCTCTTTCCATGTAAACCACGTGTTACTGAAAGTACAAACCTTGAATGCTGATATTGGGCCAGCTAGTTGATTCCAGAACTATTTTGTTTGGCAATTCTTTTACACACATTTTTTCCTTAAAAAAAATTATCAAAGCTAGGGCATTTTCCGGGTCACCGGAAGTGTTCTATTGCCATGGAATACAAATATGCTAAAGAATCTTCTGAAAGCAAAGTTAAGTCTACTTTTTTTCTTGGTATTGCTGCTGCATTATGTAAATTTTGAAGAAATTTCATGGGCCAGTTATGGTATAAAGTTCTTGGAAGAGTTTCCTAGAATAGAGAGATTTATAAAGCTAAGAAAGATGTCCTCCTAGTTTTTTAGACCTTGTATTGAATTTAATCTGGCATTTACTTCCGCGGGAAGAGAAACTGGCACCGTCTCTATATTTTTTTCTACATTCTGTATCTTCCTCTGAGAATGAGCATACTGCTTTATCCTGTTATTTTAAGTTTTCAAATGAATGCAACTCTTGGAAACATAGAATTTTTTATCCGAGAATAAGCAGGAATTCGATGCAGAATTTCACAAACGATTACCTCCAATCTAGGAAGGAACTGAAAGTTCAGTAGAGGTTGTCATTGATGAGTAAATAACATGTTGATGTGGAGTCAGGATTTCAAAAAAATTTCATGTTCCCATCTCACAGTCATATGTTTTTCCTACAGGAGTTTTGCTGCTGTTGGTGTAGATCCTGCTGTGATGGGTGTAGGCCCAGCCGTTGCAATTCCAGCGGCAGTGCAAGCTGCTGGACTTGAGCTTAATGATATCGACCTGTTTGAAATAAATGAGGTAGTGGACTCAATAACTTAATAATATATTCCTGAATCTGCAAGAGAGAATTTTTTGAGTTAAGGAACCTGCTTATCTCTCTTCAGGCATTTGCATCACAATATGTTTATTGTATAAAGAAGCTGGAGCTTGACCCAGAGAAAGTTAATGTGAATGGTGGTGCACTTGCTCTCGGGCATCCTTTAGGTGCTACAGGTATTCACACTGAATTTCTTGCGAGACTGAGTTTGTGTTTCAAATGCTTATGATTGTTTCTCAAGATAACTATTAGCTGTAAAATTAGTTTCCAAAGAAATAACACAACATACACAAATAATGTAGCATTAGCCCTGAGAAGCTCAGGTTGGTGTTGATTTCTTTTATTGTCAGTTGAGCACACTTTTAAGCCACTTGCCGCTACTTTTTGCTAGGTGCCCGCTGTGTTGGGACACTTCTGCATGAGATGAAGCGTCGTGGGAAAGATAGTCGCTTTGGAGTGATCTCAATGTGCATAGGTGCTCCCACTGTCCCCCTCCCTCATGCCATATTTACTCACTTGACATGGCAGGATATTACTACAAACGACTTCATTCAATTCTTGATCTTTTTTAATTGCTTATAAAATTTATGCAGGCAACATCAAAGATTGCATTTCTGTTTAGAAAGCAAATTATGACCAAGTCAGTGGGATTTCATTGTCTGGTCTGGTCCCTTTCATGGGCTTTTTTGGTCCGATATTTGACAGAACTTCATAAAAAGTAGCTTATATCAAATTGAATTGTTACAAGTGATCAGATATTTGACAGGAGTTGATCAAGCATGCCCACATTTTATTGGATCGTCTCCTTGCAACTAAGAGTGGTTTCACTACAACTAATTGGATGGTTTTTTGTAATAGTTGAAAAATAGTGAATTCAGAAGAAGTAGGGTTAATAGAGCATATAAAGATGCACAGATGTTCTGCAAGTTTGGGAATCCTAGATGAGCATTTTTTCCACTTAGTTTAGAGGAAACAGATAGATTGGAACTCACCATGCTTGTTTCTATTTTCTGGATCTCCTTCTGACCTCGGAGGTGCGGCTATGTTTGCAGGGTCCGGCATGGGGGCTGCTGCAGTTTTCGAGAGAGGAGACGGTGTTGACGCACTGTGCAACGCTCGGAAGGTGGAAAGCAACGACCTTCTGTCAAAAGATGCTCGTTAGATAAATTAACTTCATCAAACTGAATTCACCATGCTAAAGCTTGGGAGATTATCGAAATAACCATCTGCGAAAGCTGCAAGATGGAAAATCAAGCTAATCTTTATATGGGCCGAGTGTGTTGACCAGCTGTACCGTGGGTCTGCCTGATGATTGGTTTCATCTTTTAATTAATTTCCTCGTTGTAAAATTCGACAGTTTTTGAGAAAATCTGTTTGTTTCTATTATTTCGAGGCTTAGAAGGAAGTTCATAAATCAAGGAAAATCACTTATGGTATTTTTAATATTTAAATGATCATGATAGATTGTATTTAATCATCAAATATAAATTACTTAATTATAGAAATGATAATAATTTTATTTATTTAGTTTATTTAATCCTATTTTTCTACCATTGCGATTTATGTTTTGGCTGATATATTAGGAAATTCAATGGGTCACACACATAAAAATTATTTGTTGAAAATAAAAATGAAATGATTAATCAAGTGTAACTTTATTGTAAGTAAATTTAAAAAATTTAGGGAATTACAATTCTTTACTTGGAAAAATCAAATATAGATTTGATTAAATAAATTCCTAAATTTATTTTTCAATAATATGCGATATATTCGGAGGGAAAATAATATTTTTTCATTTATAGAGTTTTCAAAATTATCTACAAATAGAATGTTAATCCTTTTATTTTTTTGTCTAGAAACTATGCAAGTTATATAAAACACAACATAAAAAGTTAGCACTTAGAGTGAAAACAATCTCATTTGTCTAAAAGAGTATAGAAGATTTTTTATTGGTGGTTCATGAAGATTACCGTTAGAGGTCAGATATTTGTATAACTTATGGTTTATGATAACCTAGTCTTCAAGCAATTATTCCAAAGCAAGAAAAGAACATTTGATTTTCATGTAATCTTTAGGTTAATTTGACTTATTTAAGGAGTTAATGAAAATAAGTTATGTTTAAAAGTCAATTTGACCAAAGTTAGAAGAATTAATTAATTTCAAGGTCTTCTATAGTTTTTAACATGTTTTAAAAGTTCAAATCAAGGATTAAATTGATGAATTGATGAAATTAAGTTTTGGGGACTAATTCAGGTCAATTCATATAGGTCTAAAGAACAAGGACTTAGTTGAAACTTTGAGGAATTAAATTGATGCCATAAATATCAATTTACCTCCTAAATAATATCGTATATATTATTTCAATATAATGCCATAAATTTATTTAATCAAGTTCTTGCTTCCAGGTCAAATTATATTTTTTTGTATTAATTACTTTTGAATCCTCAATTTTTATCGAATCACATTGATTAAGCATCATATTTTAATTTGTAACCATATTTAAAAATAAAATAGGATTTAACAAATTAATTTATCATTGATTGGTTTATATTTGAATATCATGAACAATATCTAAGAATTTGCCGTGAAGCCATTATTTGACTAGATTATTCAATGACTAGTGTTTTATAGTTTAATTATTATTCATACGTCAATAATGTTTGATTTAGAATTCCTTGCCATTCAGCCTCTCTTCAGTGCTTAATCTACCCTAACCATTCACTGATATGTAAAATTTGATGCACCCCAGAAGCAGCTAATGAGTTGATTACCAGACGAATCACTGCAACGTTTTGAAACCATGACAAGGGAGGATAATTTCATTTTTCCACATCACGTGCCATTTAGTTTCGGTAAGTTTCTCCTTCACAAAGTTGATAGACTATATACACAGTATGCATTTAAGTACCTATACTGCTTGGGATGGCTGCAGGATCTCTCTCTCCTCCATTGCTAGCCTCCTGTGTAATCCCCGTTGATGCTCAGTGAACTCCATAAATAGATCTCTCAGCTGCTTTGCAGTCGTGTATTCCTCAGAACCAGGACAAACAACTTTTAAAACATGACCTGTGCTTCGGGGGTGAGGCTCACACAAATTATACTGAAAATGAAAAGAAAAGAAAAGTGAAATTCAACTATTAAAGAGCTCATACCAACACAAATGCTTGGCTATTTGGTGGTGAGGCTCACACACGTCCTACTGGGGAGCGAGTACAAGTTATCATGATGGTGCAGGACTTGAGTTCTTATCAAACATGAAATGAAAACTCAAGTTTGATTCTTACACTAGCTAATGACTATCATAAAGCAACCTGACAGCATAAAAGATGGAACCTGCCAAAATACTCTTTTATCCATTTTCTTGCATACATTCAAGGAGGAAAAGGCTGTCCATGACCATGTAACCTCTAGAACTCAAGGAGGCATAAACATCTTCACATACCAAAGTGGTGGCAACATCCTCTACATGTACCCAAACCATTTAGCCTAATACAGAATAAGAAACTTGTACAAAACTTGCCTGATATTTATGCATCAAGTTTTGAATTGACAATGCAAATGAATCATGCCCAGACAAATTCTCAGTTACCACCCACGGCCTGCAGATATGTATTAGGTTATCAACACTAAATGAATAAATGTCTGACAAATAAAGCAAATATACTGATACCAGAAGGTCAAAAACTTCATTCAGCTTCTCCATCAAATCTCATATACAGACGGGCAATAAAGTAGAAAATCTGGTCAGGTTTTCAATTCAAGTGCCATCAGATATCATTATGGAAAGTCAATAACCTAATAATACATGTTGAAATATGTGGCATGCTCGAGATCTGAACAATTAAAAGCCCTTGTTCAATAACAAGATACAACGTTTCAAAAACAATAACCATGCATCAATGACACCCAAGAATTATTGATGAGGAAAAAAAGAAAGACAGAACAATTAATAATAGCAAACATTTTGAGAAACTCCACTATACAGCAATTTATATAGTCAATCAGATTACCCATCACAATACATACCTTCCTCTCTTTGACGTGATAATATGGTTTTGACAATCTAGAAATTTGGACAATTTCTCAAGATTCTTTCTGCAATTCAACACAATGGCCCCCTGTGTGTACATCTCTGATGACATGCTTGGGAAGACACATGCTTGAACTGAGAGTGAAGTGTGTGAGTGTATGAATTCCACAATTGTCGAAGGAGATAGATTTTTATCTAAATTGTCAATCAACAACACAGAGCTATAGCCTCCGAGGTCATCATCTTCCCTAGGCCAATCACTGTGATCGTTACTCTTTTCCTCTAGTGTAAAAAAGAGAAGAATAAATAAATATATATATAAATAGAGAGATGCAGAGGAAAACAGAAAAAGAATTAGTGAGTTGCATCAAATACAAAAAAGGAAAAATGCATGTGTAGAGTAAAAGTTAATCATGGCAAGATGAATTAAGATTGTTAGTAGTTGATCCAACTCAATCTATGAATGAATTGATAGAAAACAAAATGAACATATTAGAGGTGCTATAAAGATGAATGAAATACAAAGAGCAATTGCATGGTTAATATTACCATCAGAAAATGAATTGGTAAGGGAATTAAAAGAAAAACTCAAGCAGAGTTCAAGTAGTTGAAATTAGCACATTGTTCAATTTTAAATGAGTTTCTGTAGCAGAAGATTTTAAGAGACAAACCATCAGGTGGCCGTTTCTTACAAGGAGACTGCTCGGCACACTTAGTACTCTGCAAAAAAGAAATGCTTAGACATGGTAATTATGAAATGTGTTTAGACATAGTAATTATGAAATATCACATATAGAATAACTTGCCTGGTTAAGCCATTTAGCAAAGCTTGTGACTGACTTCTTGTTCTCAAGTACACAGGATTCATTTTGAAGTCTTTCCTTCACCATCTTCAAGAAAAGCTGTAAATTAGGATCAAGGCATGCATAGGACTTTACAAGGCACAGGCTTTCAATTGTTTTGTTAACCAAACACCCAGCAACGGGACCATGCTGCATGATCACAATGTATGTGCACAAACACATTTCTCCTCCCTGTTCAAATGAATGCTCCTTACGAATCACCTACCAAAAAGAGCACCTGTTAACCACTAAAAGCTAAAATATTTTTTAAGAGCTACCAGAGCATCTTCCCTCTGTATGCCTATATTTTGCCCAACTTTTTCTACAAATTATTAGAAAGCTATTCAGATAATGAATAACAAAACCAAAATTCTGAAGTTCTTTTTTTTTTAGTATTTCTTCATTCATCCAGAAAGGAACCAAGAGCTATCTGCCCCAATAAAATACAAAAGAATGTGCCTATATTTTGCCCAATTTTCGAGTTTAGCATTCTGAGATGAACAGCCTGTATAACAGCTCTAATGAGGTATTGAACAGTAGCAGTTCCAGTTAGATGTATACAACTATTCCTCTCTCTCCTGGTTATATAGTATATTGTTCTATCCTCTATCTCACAAAATGATTAGATGTCTGTAGTCCATCTTCAAACTCATAGTCAGTTCCCTAGACCAGGAGACTATATGCAATCATATTTTAACACAAGCTTCAGATAGTAGTATGACCATTTCCATAGAGTGTTGGAAGCAGAACATGGGCATAGTACAGCAACACCATTTACAGTTCCTTTGTCTTCTTCACCCCCCACCCCCCACCTCACCCTCCAAAGAGAGCAATTCTAATTCCTTTTCATAGAAGCAGATTCATTTGGATGAACTCATTCATCTACAGTTAAGGAGCCTAATTAGATAACCAAATGATATGAAAGTGGATCATGACACTGATCAATTTAATTATTCTCATTAAACTCAAGCGCACTATTGCTAGCGTGCAAAGTTGATTAAGAATAATGGAATTAAGTTTTGACTATTTGAACACTTTTTATCCTTTTCAATCCATTCCTAATGAAATCAAAATGAGCAAAAATTCGATGTCGCAAATGTTAATCGTGAGCATAAAAAACAAAACAAATTAACATTTGGGTAAGGACAAGAGAAGAAACGCAAATTCATACAAGTAAAGATGAATGTGGGAAAAAGAGCAAAACTTTTTTTTCTTAAGAACACATCAAAAGATTCTCTTCTCTCTCGATAGTATAAAAAATAAAATACCAAATCCTGACTTAAATTTTCCAGAAAAACAATCTTCAAATTTAATAACATAAGCATTCATCATCAATAACGGAAGAGTATTAATTCAGCAACCACACACACACACACACACACACACACACACAGACACGCGCGCACACACAACAAATCATATCAACTAATAAATCCACGTTTCTTCAAATCATAAAAAAGTACAGTTCAATAATGAAGAGTAGACTCACATCGTCGACGATAGCGTCGTAAAAGCGGTTGTCAGAGCCATCGAAGGAATGCGAGACGCAAACAACGACACCTCTCACCACTTTGTGGCACTCGTTGTCCTGCAATTGAGGAGAAATAGGGCGGAACCGGTCCTTCAATTTCTCTAGTTCATCCAAAGTTTTGAGATTCTTCACCTCGAAAATGGAGTCCTCGTCGTCACTGAAATTTTGGTACTTGAGAGTGAGTTTCTCGCCGTCGAGAACCGTGCAAACGCTGTACCAGGCGTCGTCTGCTAAGCTACGAAACTCGACGTCGTAGTCGGATGGAGGAGGCACAGAGGCAGCGTTTGGATTCGCCACTGACATTGCTTTTTTCTTTTACGTTTTGGCGTTTGGCACATCGTGGAGACAAATTTTTAATAACATGATTAAAGGTTCGATTAAAGTTGTTTTTATAGTTTATACTAGCTGGGTTGCCCGCACTTCGTTGCGGGCATAGCAAAAACAACTAATATATTTTGTTAGTCCAGAAAAATATATCATATTTCTGCATATAAGATTTGATTGTATAAAATGGATCAACAATTGTCATTATAACAGTGAGAAGGCTGAAGCTTCAACATAAAAAAATAGAAATAGGCAATTTCTTTCAAACATTTTCAGCATAAAATTGGGGGAAATAATATCTGATAGAATAAAATACATCAATAAGCATCATTATAGCAGTAAGAAGGTCGAAGCTTTAACATAAAAAAAGAAAAAGCAGAAATAGGCAATTTCTTTTAAACATTTTCAGCATAAAGTTAAGGGAAAATATATTATTTCCCCAACACCTGCATTAAGCTTCATGATGTTGTTAGTTTATATACATGGTTTAATAGAAATAGAGGATAAAATACATAACTGCTGGATCATACTAACATATCCAAGCATAGTGATATCAACACAAAAGCCTCATAACTAAAGATATGGAAATTGAGAACTGATGCAAAAAGTTTTGAGCACAAAAATGAGGAAACTATTGCAAATTTTCCAGCAGCTTCATAAACATTCATGTCGCCTTGAGTCTAGTGTTTCTGTAACAAAAGAAAAGAGAATTACTTATGGTTTGAGAATTTTTACAAAGCCAGTATGATTATATTGGTAGTTATATAATTAATTGCCATAATCATTTGTGGTGATATGGAAGATAAATAAGTCATGAGTTGGAAATTGAAATTGTATGGTTTTATCAATGTAGGAAAAACGGTTGCAACATTGTGCCGAAATGAAACTCTATGAACAACCATAACATGCTAGTTGTTGAAAGTTGTCACAAAACATTGAATATATTCGAATATGAATCTAATTATATATCAATCTAGTTAAGTATGTAAAATATCTCAATGCCAAGTAGCGATGTCACAATAACAACACATATATGATCATTATATGCAAGTTTAAATAGAGGAAAGTAAATAGAATATGATGTGGTAAGAGTCGTTATAATGAATAATTAATTTGTTCATCATGCTTGTTGTTGCTAACTTTGTTAGGATAAAAAGGTGAGCTTAGGTTGTTATAGTTTGTTGCTTTTAATGTACCTTTATCAACTAATGGCAGTTGAATAAGCACTTTTATGGGTGGTGAATATAAGTTTTTAATAAAGCATGAGAAAGTGATAAAAGTTGGAAACAAATGTGAAAGCATACTAAAAATGTTATATAAGGTAGTTTATAGCATGTTATATATGGCAAGGATCAAACCTTTTTTTTGGTGAAAATATTTGCTTTCTGTTTCTCTGAAGGATTGCCCGCTGATTGACACGCTTGTGCTTGAATATTGTTTTCCGATGAGTTGTTTGATTGTGTATTACTGTGAAAGTATATTTTGTTAAAAGAATGAGCGAAATGTGTAGAGAAAGAAAACATTAATCATCATATATTGACAAAATATATTGATTATTATAATGTACAAACCTTTGCTGCGAATCATCATCATTGAAGTCTAGTCTCCTCTTTTTTCCAGCATTCAAAGTAATACCTTGTATCTGTTGCGTGCTAAGTGGATCAACCGTTAATGGTGAAGTTGTGAAGCTGTATTTCTGAGCAATATTGGTTGGCGTTAAAGGGTCGGATGTGCTTGATACAGCGGACACATTAATTAATTCATCAGCATTTGATATCTGAGACAACTGATCTTGTTGGATATCACCTGGTTCAGTTTGAACATCATCGAAAACATTTGTTATAAGTATATCACATCGATTTGTTGTTGATCGAAATGTTCCAAACCGCAATTGAAAAATATAGATCTTGTTTAGCTTTGATGCCATGGGTGGTGCGATCTTTGATGGGTCATTGAAACCTCTATCATACACATAATGATGTGCAGATGATCCAAAAAAGTTTTCTGCAACTTTTCCAACCATGAGAAAGTTTGTCACATCTATTTCATCAGTGACAACACAATCAAGACGAAACCTACATAAGTTGTAAAAATGATGCATGAAAGTTAATATACTAAGAAAATACTTGTTGTACATACACAATAGATATAAAATCATTAAATTTGATATTTAAACAAAAGCTCACCACGGCACAGGTAAAGATGTTATTGCATCATGATCCATGCAAACTAGATTGTTAGCAGTGCCACCTAGTTTTTTATTGCAATGAGGACAACTTGGGTACCACCACCCATTAAAAATATCGAAATCAGCAATTGATGCACGACATGTGAATCTGATATTCTATTATAAGAGGGGAAATAGAGTTAGCGTATGTTTTGCATAAAAAGCATTGTTGATAAATTTGAAGGAATTAAAAAATGATATGAAGAAATAAACCGGACCTTGTGCTCATATGGATTCATGCAAAGGATTTCTTTGATTGTTTTTCTATTTTCAGTAATCTGGTCTTCCAATTTGAAAACAGCGTTTGAGGATGAAGGAAGTTGGTACACCTCAACATGCAATTTCTCGAAGCTTTTAAAATAGAATTGATATGTACTTAGATGATCATAAATATAAGTAAAACATTCAAATCATTCAAAACCAAACTTAAGTTCAAAGAAAGAAACTTACTGGTGATGGTAAGGCAACACTTCTGGTATGTCAGGATTTATATACCAAAGAGAAGCAGCTGTCCCATTTAGATTTGGTTGACCTAGTGGTTGAAAAAGTTTGTATTGAAATTGGACAGTAAAATTAGAAAATATACCAACAAACAACAGTATATATAAAAAGGTGGAGATTTTTAGGTAGTGCAAGATATTGAAACCTCGATATTCTGTTACACGAAACCCTACAAAAGCCATCATAATTGGTGATTTGAGTGTTTTAAGAGCTGAATCATCAAAATCCCTTGCGCGATCACTCCATATAGTTATACGCATTTCATCACCCCTTTAACAAACATCAACAAAACTTGTTAAAAAAAGAATACAACTGAAAAAAATTTGTTGAGTTTGTTAGCAAACCTTATATTTTCAAGGATAAACTCTCTTTTATTTTCTAAAGTTTGGCCCCGAACCAGTACTTGTTCAAGCGGTTGAATAGCTTTAAGCCTTCCTAGAACATCTGAATAATAAAATGTATTCATGTTTATTTGAGATTGACGTGGATAATAAACAATATAGCAAAGTTATGTATAGCTTAGATATCACGTAAAAGGAACTAATCAAACCTGTCAGAACTCTTGAACCTTTTTTTAGAGAGAGAACGTGGGCAAAGTCAGTGAAGTTGAAGTAATATCTTGGCACGTCAGGAGTGAGAGGATCAATAGTCTTAAATTTGACCGAAGGTTTAAGCTCAACAACAACATCATTGTCAACAACTACATTTGTTGATCTGTTTTCATAGGTGTAAAAACCTTTAATCTCATAGTAAAGACCTTCGATAACTGCATTAGCGAAATTAGCAACATCTCTTGCTTTTGATGATCCTTGGATAGCTCCACCCTTTAAACAACAATGATTATGTTATGCACAAAAAATAAGTGCCTAGTAACAATTAAAATCTAATTAGATGATAATATCTGCATTGTGAAAGTATTTGATAACAAAATAAAGAAAACAATCTTGGTTGATCGTTGGATATACCTGAAAAGAAAATGGAAAGAGTATATGGGCAAGTATGATGTTCTTGTTTCAATATGCATGAAAGAAAAAGGTAAATAGGGAAAAAATTGCACCTGACTGTCTAAGAAAACACAATTAAAACTGTTGACTTGTTTTTCAAATCTTGAAATCCATACGCGACAAACTCGTGCCTGCATCAATGGATAAAAGGTGTACTTTTTGATATCTTTGATTCGCACGGCCATGTCTCTGCAAAAAAAAAATCTACATCAATAATAAGAAAACAGGATTGAAAAACAATAGTCATAAGAAAGAGAAAAAAAACCAAGAAAAGTGATAGATAACAACACACAAAAGAGGAAAAACTTGTATGAAATATGGAAAGCAGGAATGACAAACATATGTTGTAATTAAACATAGTTTCAAAATGTAAAACAAATGTAAGATTTAATGTCGGACCTTGAAAATAGTGATTATACTGAATGCACCATATAAGAGGTTTTGATTAGTATTCCAAGTGCTATAATATTAGCTTTTTATGACCGAGCTAATAATATCTTTGTAGACAATGTTCTTTGCGTAATCAAGAGGATTGCCTTTATCATCCAGTGTAATTATTTTAAGCCCCTTTTTTGATGTCACTCTTGAAAGAGCTACATAAAGCTGGCCATGAGTAAAAACTTGCTCTTGAAGAAAAACCCCTACAACCTTCAAAGATTGTCCTTGACTTTTATTTATTGTCATGGCATAGCATGGACGAATTGGAAACTGTCTTCTTCTTATTGTGTATGCACATCTATCATCATTCACTGGGAATGTAATTCTTGGGATGAATACATGGGTACCAACTTTGGAACCTGTTATTATCCGAGCTTCAATGACTTTTTCAGCTAGTTGCGTCACTAAAAGTCTTGTTCCATTGCATAAACCTGCTGATGGGTTTAAATTCCGCAATAACATGATTGGTGTTCCTACTTGCAAACAAAGCTTATGTGAAGGGACTCCATTGAATTCAAGTTGATTTAAAAATTCAACTGGATACAACAAATCAGCATTTTCTGCATCAGTTGACGACGTGCTAACACTGTCACAGCTTAAATAAACATGTTTGTTTTCTGGCAACATGTCAAGGATGAAATCATTAATCATGGAAACTGTAGAGTTTTTAGGAGTGACAATTGCTCTCTCTTGAAAATAGACAGAATCCAAACGATGATTGTTTATACAGGGATAAACTGAAGAAACTATAGATGCAATAGGGTTAGAATCTGCATCTAAAAGTAAATCTGGTGGTATCTTGATTAGAGATGTATCATAATCATCTTTAAATGGGATGTCAGATATTTCTCCATTGCCGATCATAAGAATCCATTCGGCAAATAATTGCAATTCAACCTTCTCAACATTAGAGAGTCCATTTGATGAAAGGCGCATGTTTTCATTCAGTGTGAAAATTTTAAATTCATGCCACAATGGTGAGCTGCTTAAAGAAGCATGGATTATATCTTCTCTTGTTCCTCCTGTAACCACTGGCAAGATTTGCCTAAAATCTCCGCCCAGCAATACTGTTTTGCCACCAAATGGCTGATTATGAGCAAGGACATCCCGTAATGAACGGTCCAATGCTTCAAAGCAACATCTATTATTCATTGGAGCCTCATCCCATATAATAAGAGATGTCATCTCTAAGAGATGTGAAAGGTTTGTGTTCTTTTTTATCTCGCATGATGATGTTTCAGAAACCATTAGCGGGATTTTGAAGCGCGAGTGCGCTGTACGACCTCCTGGCAATAATAAAGATGCTATTCCAGATGATGCAACTGCAAGCACAATCAAACCTTCAGATCGAATCTTGCTTATTATTGTATGCCATAAAAAAGTTTTTCCTGTTCCTCCATGTCCATGAACAAATATCAAAGCCTGTGTTTTTTGCATGACTGTTGCAACAACATATTCATAGATATTTCTTTGGCACTGGTTAAGCAGTGGGAAAGTTGTGAAATGTTGAGATTTAAGATCAACTATATCATAGTTTAGCTCCTCCCTTAGCAACTTATTTCTTATTTCCGCTAACAACCTTTCATTAGGCATTGGAAGCTTGTACTTTTCTAGAGAAGTGGATGCAGCATTGAAAAGCAATTTAAGTTCATAGAGTACATAGTTTCTCAACTCATCATCAGACATCAACAGATTTGGCATGTTCAAAGTTGATCTAAAACGATGTATAATGTCATCATACATGGATCTCCAAAATTGATGGAACAATTCATTTGGGTCAGTAACTTCACAAAAAAGAATCAGACTGACAAACAATTGTCTAATTTGTGGAGAAGTTGCCGTTGCAATGGCTTCGATCAAGGCATCTGCCCATTCTTTATCATCTCCTAAAAGTCCTAAGCTTTTGCAAGCAAGCTGGAATGATGGATACGAAACCCCCGCAACTTTTTTAAGGTCATCAAAACTTTGAGCCCCTTTAACATGACTTAAAAGTAATCTCAGAAAATATAGTTCTCCAGCTGCAGGATGAACATATGTTAGGCGACCAAGACTGAAACTTTTTGTTCTTCTGGACCATTGTTTCTGCCTGGAATCCCAAACAAATTTGTTTGGAAAATCCATATAATACATGTTTCGTGCAACTGAGTCATTTTTATTGCATTCAAACCATTCTGTAAGCATTGTTCTTTGAAGTCCGGGTCTTTTCATCACATTAGGCAGTGAATCATTTCCTGAGTAGATAATGGTATGCTCTAATGGCAAATGAACCTGTAAACGCTCAACTGGAGGATTTCTTGAATGAATAGGAAATTGAAAAAGTCGCCAAACAGCCTCATATGGACATATAAAATGACAGTTAAGATAAGCTCTAATTTCATCATCATTCTCTTTTTGCACCACCATTCGACACCTGTCTGATCCTTTACTAACATATTTGAAAAGATACTTTATGAGCATTGATTGACAACATATCTCAACATTGATGTGTGCATGGTATCTCAATAACAATTCTTTGTTATATGGAACAACATAGTTGTTGTGTAGCTGTATTCCATTTTTAAGCACAAAATTATCAAGTTGCTGGCGACGCTTGTAGTAGACAAAGCCATTATCATCAAAAACTGTTGCTGTCCTAAATGTCTTTGGAAAAGATTTGGAGCAGTTGCCTTTTTTCATGCACCTAGATTTCTGGTTTGGCAGACCACATGGTCCATGGATCATAAATTTGCATACAATATCATAACAAATGGGATCAGTATTTTTATCAGGAATTTCAGCTGAAACAATCGAATCAACATCTTCAGCACTTCGACATTTAAATTCTGCATCTAACCAAATGAGAAGATGGGTGTGTGGAAGCCCTCTCTTTTGAAACTCAACTGCACAAACATCTTTTTTTTTAAATGAGAAAACATTAGAAAATCATAAAAAATAGTTTAAAATTTTTAATTAACTAAACATCAAATAACAGAAGAAAGGCATAAGCACCTGCAATTGTCCTGCCAAATGGTTTGCCTGATTTTATATAGGCAATCATATCAATTACTTTTGCTCGAAAGATTCTTGTAACAATATCAGGCTTATCTTCTTGCCTGTAAGGTCTATATTTTCTGATATCTCTTTGAATCTCGGGCCAACATGTATTGCATGTAAATGTAATAAAAAGATCTGGGTTTCCGTAAGCTCTACAAATGGCCATTGCATCCTGATAATTATTTATCATATAACGCGGGCTACCAGTTAAGGAAGATGGAACAATAATTTTCCCAGCAGCATTACCCTCAACATCTCCTCTGAGTATCGCTTCATGTATTCCTTTATAGATTTCTGACCTTAAATCACTTTGATTAGCTCTTATATAATCAAGTCGATCCTCTTCTACATTAACAAAAGCATCAACCAGGAATTGTTGATAAAGACGTCCACCTTTGATGATAGTGTTTTCAAAATTTGCCCTCTCATGAATAAGATAAGCATAATAAGCTCTCATAGGGACCCGTGAACGTTTTCTTTGCGGTTGATGATCTTGATCAGCCAACATGATGTTGCATCGATACCCATCATCGCCATAAGGAAAAAGCAATGGATATTGCAATGCCATAAATTTTGGGTGCAGCTTAGAAATTCTTTGAAGAGTGCCAGAACATTGCTCGATGATAATATCACGTTCAGATCGGAAATTACCAATGTCTCCAACAATTAAACCACCAATATCATTTGATGATGGATCATCATATTGTCGCGAGTCATCATCTCTTTTACCAATCAACCGTAATTTATAATCGGACTGGTTATCACCGGAGAGCCTTTGCTTAGCATTTCTAAAAACTTTGACCAGTTGATTAATATTATCTAACATCTGCATTAAATCACCGATAATAGCTGCATTCAAAGAAGATGAACCTCTATCTGCTGTGAATGCGCTCATTCGCGAGCTAATTTCATCAGATGCATCATAGATATATAGTTGTGCAAATTTGGGTGTATCTCCTTCAGCTGGCAAAAGAGAACCCATTAAATGATGACAATGTCCATTAATCTTGAAGACATATGGACCATGCCCTTCATTAACAGAGTGATCAAGTTTTGCTCCCATTGATGTGAAAGCAAACATAGAGTTGTATGCCCGTATATTATCTCGAAATTTAATTGATGTAGATCCATTTGATGGATTGAGAAAATAGTCAAGAGGCTCTGGGGTTGAATGTGCACGTGGTAATGAAACTTTACCATCAAGGCAGCAAAGTGAGAAAGCTGGATTTCTTTTTGATGAACGTGTAAGACGTTCTTCAACCCAAAAAAGAGCTTTACAGTGCCGACACATAAATTTCTTCTCACCAAAATCGATATAAGAGAGAGAGGATCCTAAAAAAATAGCGCTAGTTAAAAAAAATATAAAAGTGAGAACTTGGAATAGGTGAAAACGAAGAAAAACAGGATAAAGAGATAGAACATACTCTTTCTTTTTCGTTGATATTCAGCTTGACCAGATGATATAGCTGATAATGGTTGAAAATTAAGTTCATGATTGCTTGAATCGAGAAAAGAGTTGTGATTAGCGACATGATAATCGCTAGAATGAAGGGATTGAGATGTTGAAGCTCTTGCAATTGATGCATGATATGAAGTTTGGGGATCATTTGATTGTGATTGATAGCAACCAAGCTCTAGATCGTTAGAGTTGTGTATGTCTGGGCAAACGCTTGAAGGTTCCATCGAAATATGGTCTTGCGTTTCAACAATGTCATGATCGTTAAATAGCATTGAATCAGAATTATAAAAAGCTTCATTGACATCATGAGATGAATACAAATTAGTGTCATTGTGTTGCTCTGGTTGCAGTCTTTGCCAACGACTTGTCATTACACAACTTGGTTATAGGTTGAAAAAATTCAACCTAGAAACCTAATAATTTTATTAAAAATAAAAGACAAAAAAAACATGTAAACATCTATACTTGATCGACTAAAAATCACCAAAACATTGAATGAAAATTAACTGAATAAAATTACAAAGCACTGAATTTGTAATTACATTAACCTATTGCAACACGAAGTTATCAACCAAAGGAGGATGAAACAAAAATTGATGCTTGAAACTGAAAAAATAGCCATGTTTTTCATGAACAAATGGGAAAAAAACCCAATGAAATATACAAAAAAAAAAAAAAAATACTTTGACAACATTAAGCACATATATTAATTTTCACATACCAATTATTGCCAAAGTTAAACATTAATCTTCTAAGTCCATAACTAATCAAAGATTAAAAATCTCTGCTGAAGGCAAACGACATATAGCAGTTATTCAAAACATCAATCTTCTAATTTCATAATTATTTATAGCACAAAATTATTGAGCAGAGGACATGCGTTGTAGGAAATTGTATTTGATCCATGAAAGAAAAATCTACACTTGATCAACTAAAAACCACAAAAACATCGAATGAAAATTAATTAATTAAAATGATAAAATACTAAATTTCTAATTACAGTAACCAATTGAATCATGAAATCATCCACCTAAGGAGCATGAAACAAAATTTGATGCTTGGTATAGCGAACACCATGAACACTCATAGCTAAAATCATGGATTCAAATTGCGAAACAGGGAAAAATAACTACATTTCAAACTATATTTCATTCATAGATAAAATACACAATCCAATGTAGGAAACTATATTTGATCCACGAAAGAAAAATCTATAGTTGATCGACTGAAAATCATCAAAACATCGAATGAAAATAAATTGAAATCGCAAAACACTGAATTTCTAAGAATATTAACCAATTCCACCATGAAATCATTCACCTAAGGAGCATGAAACAAAATTCAATGCTTGAAACTCAAAAAATAGCAATGTTTTTTGTGAACCTATAAGAAAAAAACGAATGAAATAGACAAAAAAAAAAAAACCTTCAACAGCATTAAACACATGCATTAATTTTGACATACCAATTATTGCCAAAATTAAACATTAATCTTCAAATTCCATAACTAATCAAAGATTAAAAGTGTCCGCCGAAGACAAATGAAAAACAACAGTTAATGGAAATCCTGTAATTTCATAATCACTTATAGCACAAAATCATTGACCCAAAGACATGCGTTCCAGGAAACTATATCCGATGCAACAGAGAAAAATCTACACTTGATCAACAAAAAACCACCAAAACATCGAATAAAAATTAATTGATTGAAGTCATAAAACACTGAATTTGTAATTACATTAACCAATTCCATGACAAAATCATCCACCTAAAGAGCATGAAACAATATTTGATGCTTGGTCTTGCGAACAACATGAACACTCTTAGCTAAAATCATGGTTTCAAATTGTGAAACATGGAAAAATAACTACATTTCAAACTATATTTGATTCATAGAAAAAAAAATACACATAATCCAGTGTAGGAAACTATATTTGATCTATGAAACAAAAATCTACAAAAATCTATAGTGGATCGACTAAAAATCTCCAAAACATCGAATGAAAATTGATTGAAATAGCAAAACACTGAATTTTTAATTATAGTAACCAATTCCACCATGAAATCATCCAGCTAAGAAGCATGAAGCAAAATTCGATGCTTGAAACTCAAAATATACAAATCTTTTTCATGAACCAATCGGAAAAAAAACCAACGAAACAGACAAAAAAAAAACCTTCAACAGCATTAAGCACATACATTAATTTTGACATACCAATCATTGCCAAAATCAAACGTTAATCTTCAAATTCCATAACCAATGAAAGATTAAAAGCGTCTGCCGAAGACAAACGAAAAGCAGCAGTTAATGGAAATCCTGTAATTTCATAATAACTTATAGAACAAAATCATTGACCCAAGGACATGCGTTCTAGGAAACTATATCCGATGCACCAGAGAAAAATCTACACTTGATCAACAAAAAATCACCAAAACATTGAATTTAATTGATTGAAGTTATAAAACACTGAATTTGTAATTACATTAACCAATTCCATCACAAAATCATCCACCTAAACAGCATGAAATAATATTTGATGCTTGGTCTTGCAAACAGCATGAACATTCTTAGCTAAAATCATGGATTAAAATTGCGAAACATGGAAAAATAACTACATTTCAAACTATATTTGATTCATAGAAAAAATCCAAACAAAAAAAAAAAAGCGGAAACTATATTTGATCTATGAAACAAAAATCTATAGTGGATCGACTAAAAATGTCCAAAACATCGAATGAAAATTGATTGAAATCGCAAAACACTGAATTTCTAATTATAGTAACCAATTCCACCATGAAATGATCCACCTAAGAAGCATGAAGCAAAATTCGATGCTTGAAACTCAAAAAATAGTAATCTTTTTTTGTGAATGAATCGGAAAAAAACCAATGAAATAGACAAAAAAAAACTTCAACAGCATTAAGCACATGCATTAATTTTGACTTACCAATTATTGCCAAAATTAAACATTAATCTTCAAATTCCATAACTAATCAAAGATTAAAAGTGTCCGTCGAAGACAAACGAAAAACAGTAGTTAATGGAAATCCTGTAATTTCATAATCACTTATAGCACAAAATCATTGACCCAAAGACATGCGTTCCAGGAAACTATATCCGATGCAACATAGAAAAATCTACACTTGATCAACAAAAAACCACCAAAACATCGAATAAAAATTAATTGATTGAAGTCATAAAACACTGAATTTGTAATTACATTAAACAATTGCATGACAAAATCATCCACCTAAAGAGCATGAAACAATATATGATACTTGGTCTTGCAAACAACATGAACACTCTTAGCTAAAATCATGGATTCAAATTGCGAAACATGGAAAAATGACTATATTTCAAACTATATTTGATTCATAGAAAAAAATACACATAATCCAGTGTAGGAAACTATATTTGATCTATGAAACAAAAATCTATAGTGGATTGACTAAAAAACTCCAAAACATCAATGAAAATTGATTGAAATTGCAAAACACTGAATTTCTAATTATAGTAACAAATTCCACCATGAAATCATTCACCTAAGAAGCATCAAGCAAAATTCGATGCTTGAAACTCAAAATATACAAATCTTTTTCATGAACCAATCGGAAAAAAACCAATGAAACAGAAAAAAAAAAAACCTTCAACAGCATTAAGCACATACATTAATTTTGACATGCCAATCATTGCCAAAATTAAACGTTAATCTTCAAATTCTATAACTAATGAAAGATTAAAAGTGTCCGCTGAAGACAAAAGAAAAACAGCAGTTAATGAAAGTCCTGTAATTTCATAATCACCTATAGCACAAAATCATTGACCCAAGGACATGCGTTCTAGGAAACTATATCCGATGCAACAGAGAAAAATCTACACTTGATCAACAAAAAATCACCAAAACATTGAATTTAATTGATTGAAGTTATAAAACACTGAATTTGTAATTACATTAACCAATTCTATCACAAAATCATCCACCTAAAGAGCATGAAATAATATTTGATGCTTGGTCTTGCAAATAGCATGAACATTCTTAGCTAAAATCATGGATTAAAATTGCGAAATATGGAAAAATAACTGCATTTCAAACTATATTTGATTCATAGAAAAAATACTCACAAAAAAAAAGCGGAAACTATAATTGATCTATGAAACAAAAATCTATAGTGGATCGACTAAAAATCTCCAAAACATCGAATGAAACCAAAACATCGAATGAAAATTGATTAAAATCGCAAAACACTGAATTTCTAATTATAGTAACCAATTCCACCATGAAATGATCCACCTAAGAAGCATGAAGCAAAATTCGATGCTTGAAACTCAAAAAATAGCAATCTTTTTCGTGAACGAATCGGAAAAAAACCAATGAAATAGATAAAAAAAAACTTCAACAGCATTAAGCACATACATTAATTTTTACATACCAATTATTGCCAATATTAAACATTAATCTTCAAATTTCATAACTAATCAAAGATTAAAAGTGTCCGCCGAAGACAAATAAAAAACAGCAGTTAATGGAAATCCTGTAATTTCATAATCACTTATAGCACAAAATCATTGACCAAAGGACATACGTTGCAGGAAACTATATCCGATGCAGCAGAGAAAAATCTACACTTGATCAACAAAAATTCACCAAAACATCGAATGAAAATTAATTGATTGAAGTTATAAAACACTGAATTTGTAATTACATTAACCAATTCCATCACAAAATCATCCACCTAAGGAGCATGAAACAAAATCCGAGCTTGGTTTAGCGAACAACATGAACACTCTTAGCTAAAATCATGGATTCATATTGTGAAATATGGAAAAATAACTACATTTCAAATTATATTTGATTTATAGAAAAAATACAGACAATCTAATGTAGGAAACTATATTTGATATACAAAATAAAAATGTGTAGTGGATCGACTAAAAATCATCTAAACATCGAATGAAAATTGATTGAAATCGGAAAACACTGAATTTCTAATCACAGCAACTAATTCCACCATGAAATCATCAACCTAAGAAGCATGAAACAAAATTCGATGCTTGGTGTAGCAAACATCATTAACACTCTTAGCCAAAATCATGGATTCAAATTGCGAAATAGGGAAAAACAACTATATTTGAAACTATATTTGATTCACAGTAAAAATACGCACAATCCAGCATAGGAACTTATATTTGATCTACGAAACAAAAATCTATACTTGATCGACTAAAAATCATGAAAATATCGAATGAAAATTGATTGAAATCGCAAAACACTGAATCTCTAATTACAATAACCAATTTCACCATGAAATCGTCAACCCAAGGAGCATGAAACAAAATTTGATGCTTAGTATAGCGAACACCATGGACACTTTTAGTCAAAATGATGGATTTAAATTGCGAAACAGGGAAAAATAACTACATAAAAGAGTGAAAACAAAATCTAGTAATGTCCACGCCCATGGTTTCAAGGGAAAACAAATGTCCATATAATGATGGATTAAATTTAACATCATAAATTTAGAAAATAGCGATAAGAACAGCCACAAATTCAAACAAAACCCACAAATTCAAACAAAAACCTTGCTTCAATATTAAAAATGCAAAAATTTAGTGTAAACAACGAAACATACACCAACAAAACTAACATTTGATTAAAAATAAAATAAAGAGTTCTTAATTTGTTTCTAAGTTTTTTTATGCAAAATAACGATTTATGGCACATAAAAAATACAACAATAACAACCCGGATCACCTAGCAGCAGCAACAATATCGCTAAAACAACCTACGAAAGCTACACAAAGTCCATCACCATTAAATTCAACCGAATTAAAACTGAAAACTGAAATTCAACATAACAAAAATGAAAAATCAAAATACAACTTTGTTACCTGTTATGAATATAAATTATTTTTCAATATAAAGAGACTTACCTTACAAAAAAAAAAAAAGCAAGAAGAGCAAAAACAGCAGCAACCACAGCTAGCTGACCCTGAAAAAACCGAACAAACTCAATATCAACACCACAAACAAAAAATCATTAAAGAAAACAGCATAACATCCAAAAAAAGCAACAAAAAAACAATATCCATTATACCTTGAAAAGAAACACAACGAACAAAGTGCAGGAAAAACCAGCAATCTATTCCTGCAAAGTCCATCACCATTAAATTCAACACAACTAAAACAAAAAACTAAAATTCACCATAAGAAAAACAAAAAATCAAAACCCAACTTTGTTAGCTATGATGAACATAAATAATTTTTCAATCTAAAAAGACTTACCTCACAAAAAAAAAAGCGGAAACTATATTTGATTTATGAAACAAAAATCTATAGTGGATCGACTAAAAATCTTCAAAACATCGAATGAAAATTGATTGAAATCATAAAACATTGAATTTCTAATTATAGTAACCAATTCCACCATGAAATGATGCACCTAAGAAGCATGAAGCAAAATTCGATGCTTGAAACTCAATAAATAGCAATCTTTTTCGTAAACCAATCGGAAAAAAACGAATGAAATACACAAAAAAAAAAACTTCAACAGCATTAAGCACATACATTAATTTTGACATACCAATCATTGCCAATATTAAACATTAATCTTCGAATTCCATAAATAATCAAAGATTAAAAGTATCCGCCGAAGACAAAAGAAAAACAACAGTTAATGGAAATTCTGTAATTTCATAATCACTTATAGCACAAAATCATTGACCAAAGGACATACGTTGCAGGAAACTATATCCGATGCAGCAGAGAAAAATCTACACTTGATCAACAAAAAATCACCAAAACATCGAATGAAAATGAATTGATTAAAGTTATAAAACACTGAATTTGTAATTACATTAACCAATTCCATCACAAAATCATCCACCTAAGGAGCATGAAACAAAATCCGATGCTTGGTCTAGCGAACAGCATGAACACTCTTAGCTAAAATCATGGATTCATATTGCGAAATATGGAAAAATAACTACATTTCAAACTATATTTGATTCACAGTAAAATTACACATAATCCAGCGTAGGAGTTTATATTTGATCTATGAAACAAAAATCTATACTTGATCGACAAAAAATCACCAAAATATTGAATGAAAATTGATTGAAATCGCAAAACACTGAATTTCTAATTACAATAACCAATTCCACCATGAAATCGTCAACCCAAGGAGCATGAAACAAAATTTGATGCTTAGTGTAGCGAACACCATGGACACTCTTAGTCAAAATGATGGATTTAAATTGCGAAACAGGGAAAAATAACTACATAAAAGAGTGAAAACAAAATCTAGTAATGTCCACGCCCATGGTTTCAAGGGAAAACAAATGTCCATATAATGATGGATTAAATTTAACATCATAAATTTAGAAAATAGCCATAAGAACAGCCACAAATTCAAACAAAACCCATAAATTCAAACAAAAACCTCGCTTCAATATTAAAAATGCAAAAATTTAGTGTAAACAAAGAAACATACACCAACAAAACTAACATTTGATTAAAAATAAAATAAAGAGTTCTTAATTTGCCTCTAAGTTTTTTTATGCAAAATAACTATTCATGGCAGATAAAAAATACAACAATAACAACCCGAATCACCTAGCAGCAGCAACAATATCGCTAAAACAACCTACAAAAGCTACACAAAGTCCATCACCATTAAATTGAACTGAAATAAAACTGAAAACTAAAAATCAACATAACAAAAACGAAAAATCAAAACACAACTTTATTACCTATGATGAACATAAATTATTTTTCAATCTAAAGAGACTTACCTTACAAAAAAAAAGCAAGAAGAGCAAAAACAGCAGCAACCACAGCTAGTAGACCCTAAAAAAACAGAACAAACTCAATATCAACACCACAAACAAAAAATCATTAAAGAAAACAGCATAACATCCAAAAAAAGCAATAAAAAAACAATATCCATCATACCTTGAAAAGAAACACAGCGAACAAAGTGCAGGAAAAACCAGCAATCTATTCTTGCAAAGTACATCACCATTAAATTCAAAACAACTAAAACTAAAAACTAAAATTCAGCATAAGAAAAACAAAAAATCAAAACACAACTTTATTAGCTATGATGAACATAAATAATTTTTCAATCTAAAAAGACTTACCTCACACAAAAAAAAAAAGAGAGGAGCAAAAACAGCAGCAACAACAGCTAGCAGAACCTAAAAACACCAAACAAACTGAATATCAACATCACAAACAACAAATCATGAAAGAAAACAACATAACATGGAAAAAAGGCAAAAAAACAACAACATCCATCATACCTTGAAAAGAAATACAGCAAACAAAGTGCAGCAAAAAACAACAATCTATTCCTGCAAAGAAATAATGAGAAAAAATAAAAAACTGGAACAAAAAATAAATTTAACAAACCAAGCTGAAGATGAAACAATATTAAAAAAAAAAAAAAAAATCAAACCACAGCAGCACAATACTCACCTATACAGCCTTGATATCCAGCACAAAAACACAGCAGTAAATATAAGTAAACACAGAACAAAAATAACACAAAATAAGACACGCATCAAATATAAGTCTCAGCACTGCTACAGGGAAAAAAAATATTTTATATTGATAACCATATCTATATACAGTGGAAAACAGTAAATCATGAGTAAACCTATAACCGCCAGGACAAAAAGTCTGAATAAAGTCGAAATTTTCTTTGTTAGTCAACAGCAGGTAATGTGTGCATTTAATGCACATCCCCCCCCCCTAAAAATCTCTGCAAAAAATATACAAAATTGCACACACTCACACGACACAAAAATAAAAACGACCAAATATTAACACAATTGTATACACACACACAATCAAGCAACTGTGCAACCATTCCGAACCATCATTAGGAGCAATTTGAACTGAAAAATCCAAAACAAACTTGTATAAAAACCAATCAAAAATGAACAACACAATGCCATAAATCTCAAGACACACCGAAGCCAAACCATCCCTGCCAACACACCGAAAAACACACACCCATAAAATCAAACCAACAAAATAAATTAACCCCTTTATTCATTGCTATTTTACAGCCATTAGCTTCTCTGTTTTCAGGCATAAGAAACAATAGCTGAGAGGGAAAGAACTTTTGTCGAGGCTAATTAAATTCAAGATCATTGAATCAGCCGTGATTGCCAACGTCTGCAAAATTGAAAGGATTTTTGTGGAGTTATTCATCCTCTGTCCCTAACAATAATCTCCATTAATCTCGGTCTCTACCTCCTCGCCCCTTCTCTTCTATATACATGATAACAAAATTGCTCACTAAACCTAGTAATTAACCCCTGTCTCTAACACTAATTTCCACTAATTTTGGTTTATGACTCCTCACCCCTTCCGTTCTATGTATTCTGCTAAACATAATAATCAATTCACTATTCGACCTTTCCATCAAAATTCCTCACTAAACCCAGTAATTAACCCAACAATTCACTCACCGAGCTTCCCATTAAAATTCCTCAAAAAACCCAGCAATTAACTCAACCAATTCATTCTTCTAGCTTCCCATCAAAATTAGTCACTAAACCCAGTAATTAACCCCTGTCTCTAACACTAATCTCCAGTAAAATCACTGATCCTCATCCGTTCCCTTGCATGTCTGCTAAAATCACTCTTCAAGCTTCCCATCCCATGCCATCTGTATCATCGTCTCTGCCATTCACTTCACAATCACCCGAAACAAACGACGCCGATGTGTCCAAGGTGACCCAGCAGATGGACATTCGCCAAGAAGCATGTGAAGAGAGAAAAACAAAAGTTAAAATTTTGAAAAGGCAGCCGAAACGAAAACAAAAGAGACAAACAAAAGTAGAACTGCACCGGGCCCCAATTTTAAAACGGTTCAACATGCAACCGAACCGGTTTGAACCGGGTTGAACCGAATCGAACCGAACCAAGCAAAAAAACCGAAAAAAACCGAGGTTACTATTGAAATCCACAGTAGAAATACTCAGAAGCTACAGTGTTTTTCCATCCTCTTTTAGATTATTGTATAATTTGTTTAAAAATATATTACAATAATTTTTTATTTAAAAAAAATAATTTTAATATTAATATAATAAAATAATCTGAAAATATTTTAAAAAAATATTTTTATTTTTCACAACCTAAACGTCTAATTTACACATTTTTCATGAATTAAATATTAAACATGAAATCAAATTGAATAAAATACACGTTTAATAAATAGGAAATTAAAATCAAAACCTTAATAAATTTGAATTTTCCCCTCACTCCAAGAAAAGTTGTTGTTATGGCTTCTCTTATAAAATCCCTGATTTATGCCTTTTCCTTTATATTCCTAATCCTTCTAAGCCACACTTAACATTTACTCTTATATCAAGTAAACCTCATTTTTAATCTTTAGCCTCTCTAATTTCTATGAAAAACATGATCATTTTCTCTCATTTTCTTATCTTTTTTTACCATGAAATAGAGAAAAAGAATGAAGTATATATATAATTCATCTATCTCTATTTACAGATTGACCCTAATATTTCTATATTTCTCTTTTTGTCTCCACTTTTCCTTTCTTTTATTACTTATTCTATAATTTCTTTTATTCTTTTAATTTCACCCTAATTATTTTATATTATAATTATTATGTCCTTAACTCCATTCATACTTGAGTAAACTCTATAATTACATTATATTTCAATCCTAAAACTCATAATTATACGTGTCGTTTGTTTTTAACTCTTGTAGTTTGTTTCTTTATTTATATATTTTTTATATCACTTGTCTTTGTTTTTTTAGGATATTATTTTTACCGGGGTTTACACTAGATGCATGGGCCTTCTAGCCTAGCCTACATGCCTAGACCTATCTTAATTTTTTTTTTTTTTTTTGTTTCTTAAAGTGGCATACCATTAAAAAAAATAGTATACAACATGTAGTAAAAATCCATTTTGACCCATAAAACACCCTAATACCTTGATAAACCTATCCATAGCTATCAGATAACATTTCAAAGACTAAAATTAACTCAAAAACTAAAATATTCTTGTGGTCAAATCAACCTACTTATTAAAGGAGAAAGGAAAAACACTTAGGGTCATATTACACTTGTGAAATTAATTTTATTTACACCAAAATGACACCTGGGTTAGCTCATTAGCCTGCACCCTAAAAAATATGATCAAACAAAAAAAATCTAGGTATTATTAACATATCTTTTAAGAAAATAAAAATATTTCATTTATGAATTTGAAATAGTTGCATATTAAACCATATTTTTATCTAAATTTGTGAAGGAAACACATTGGATTAACCTACATATTTTTTTTATGCGAGAAAACCCCACCCCCCGGAAAACACGTTTTTGTGGGGCCAGGTGAGCGAGTAAATTCCGTCTGTCTCAAACTTTTATAAAATATGCACGTTTTGACTCGAACTCAAGCCCTGGTATGCATATCTCAAGCTCTTTACCATTACATCACGTTCTTTGAGGATGGATCAACATAAATAATTTATGTTAACATGAGAAAGTTATGAGATAATCTTGAACAAACCAAAATACAAATCTAAATTTTATATTAATTCAATGTCGAGGGATAAAAATAACAAATTAAAGACATATAAGCTAACCCATTTCTTTTTTTTTAAAAAAAGGTGAATTTGAGTCAACTAAACAAAATCTCAATTCAAGTCATGCATATCATCAAATTCAATAAAAATCTTATTATATAGATTATTTTTCATTTATTAAATTTTCATGGCAATACAATGAGTATAATATTTTCCAATGAAATAATTTTAATAAGAAAGAAATGACAAGTGATTGCGACTAATACAACAACAAAAATCATTGATAACAAGGGATAAAACTATATTTTTTTTAATTATAAGTTAATTAAAATATAGATCTTCAATAGTAAAGGGTGAAATTTTATTTTGTTTAAAAGTGCATTAAAAAATAGACTAGAAATTGTGTTTTAACTTGTCAAACTTGTGACGAGGGTCATAAAATTAATCGAATTGAATTTTTTTTGTATATAAAAAAAAAGCATAAAAAACCTAACAAGGATGACATATGACCTAACACTTTGGACCTTTTTCTCTTTTAAAAAGGTGGAAATACTATTATATGCCCCTTCTTATTTTTTTTTTCTTTTGAAATATAGAGATGATATATTGCTCGTTAAGGTAAATGACGTGTCTTTTTCTAGATAAAATTTTAGGCATCTAGTTAAAAAATCAAGGTAATGAGTTTTAAACCTAGCAAACTATTTTTCCAATCCATCTAATGCTAAACACACCCATAAAAACAAATTTAAACCATGCATACACAATTTTAGCAACCTAATAGCAACTTAAATCACAGTAAAATTGAATCAATTTTCTCATCCTCAAATTAGATATATATTTCAGGTAATATCTTGAAATAGTTATTATAAGACTTTTTATCGTAGAGTGTAACCATTAACACAAATTCCAACCATTTTGTTGATTGCAATAAGTGTAAATGATGATTTTCTCTATTTAAACTATAGTCCAATGAGCTTCTTTTTTCTCGCATAAAATGATTGAAAATAAAGAAAATGAACTTTGATATCAATTTTTTTTTTTAAAAAAACTAAATGAACTAATCACCTATAAATTGAAATAGACGGGACTAGAATAATTTAATCATATGAAATTCAAACCCAACACCTATTTTTCACCATGATCCTCTAACTTTGAATCCAACCCTTCCCGGAAAATTCCCAAAAAAATATGCAATCGAATGCAAATTTAAGCTAAAAAAGCTTAATCGAGCAAAAATATAATTTGAGGATTAAATTGAAAAATTAACTATCCCAATTTACAGTGATTCATGAAAAAAATACACAACAAAATTTGTTAAAATAAAAACCCACATGTTTTAATGTACTGTTAATGCTTAATTTCAACTAAGGCCCTGTTTGTTTGCTGGAAAGTGGTTTCCTTTTGGAAAGTGAATTCTGGGGAAAATGAATTTCTAGAAAGTGAATTCCTAGAAAGTGAATTCCGATGTTTGGTAGTGTTATGGAAAATGAACTGGAAAACACTTTTCAGTGTTTGTTTATGTTATGGAAAATGATCTGGAAAATAATTTATTAATAAATTTTTTTTTCAAGTTTATTAAAATAATGAGGAACAAATCTTACAAATTAAAAAGTTGAATGAGAATGAAATTGAAAAAAAATATAATTTCATAAATTATCTCAAATAAAATAAATAATAATCAAAATAATAGAGATCAAATCTATTTTTTTTTTTAAAAATAAAAGGTGAATAAATTAAAATAATAATAATTAACATTTCATAAATTATTTCAAATAAAATAAGTAACAATAAAAAAAATGAGGACCAAATTTGATAGATAAAAAGTTTCAATAAAAAAATGATAAGAAAAAAGCAAATAGCAATTATAAAAATAAGAACCAAAATTAATATAAAAAATAAATTTTAAGAGATGGAATTGAAAAATAAATATTCAAAATAAATTATATATAGCAATCAAAAGTTTGAGGATCAAATTTGATATAATCAGCAAATAATGACATTTCTAAATTTTTCACAACTTCCGGAAAGTGTTTTCCGCCCAAATTTTCCGGAAAACACTTTCCTGAAAACCAAGCCAAATTCTTCTTTGACTGGAAAGTGTTTTCCGTTGACCGGAAAGTGTTTTCCGTCGACCAACTTTCCAGAAGACAAACAAACACAGAAAAGTCTAGAAAATGGTTTCCCGAAAAGTGAATTCCGGGAAACAAACGGGGTCTAAGAATGTTTATTCCAAAAGTGTGGATGCAAAATACAAAATATATTTAACTTTGTATGAAGGAAAACATGCAACTTTGTTTTATGAAAATTAAAGTTTTTTTTATAAATAAAATGTCATCGTAATAAAAATACAGAAACCAAAAGGCCCAACAGCAAACCATACTAAACAGTCATTTTGCTCCCCCCCCATTCCTCTCCTCTTCCTCTGTTTTTGTTTCTTCTTCCACTCCCTCTTTCCTTCACCTCTTGACATCATTTTTTTTTTTAAACCCTAATCAAAGCCCAAAATCACACTTCAACCAATTATCTGTCTCAATCAACCCTCTATAAACCCCTGTAACCTCTCATTCAATTATATATATATAAAATTAAATACACTCATTATTTATTTATAAAACACCGTTCACTTTTTCTTTTCTTTTACTTATTTATTTATATTTATAAGAGGAAGTGGGTGTGGGTGTGGGTGTGGGCGTGGGTGTGGGTGAGGGCGAGGGCGAAGATGAGCGGTGGTGGGGTTAGGGTTTCAATCCCGGGCAACGTGAGGAAGACGATCCAGAACATAAAGGAAATCGCAGGCAATCACAGTGATGAGGAGATTTATGCAATGCTCAAGGAGTGCTCTATGGATCCCAATGAAACCGCTCAAAAACTTCTCTCTCAAGGTCACTTCTCCTTGTCTTTACCATTTTTCCGTGTTCTCAGAATCTATTGTCTTAGACCTTGTGGATTTAGCTGTTTTTCATGTGATCCGTCGTTAAAGATTTTGATTTTGAATTAACTTTTAATGAGAAGAATTAGATGTACTTTTTAACGAACTTTGAAGTTGACAACTGGGCTCCTATAAATAGGTTTTTTTTCTTAGAATCTATCAGTTCAAAACGATGTCACAGCTTGCCGTGCAGGGGAAAAAAACACCTTCTGCTATGATTTTCATATATTTGTTCTACAAATTTATTTCAATTGCTTACTAATTCTCTTTCTTATTATTCGAGAAGTTAAGGATGAATTTTGATGCACATTGCTTGACATCATCTCTCTGTAATCTCTGTTTTCTTTTAAAACTAAGACTAATGGCTTTCCAGATCCATTTCATGAAGTCAAAAGGAAGCGTGACAGGAAAAAAGAGGTAAGCTTACTTGTTTCTATAAATTTCACATCTGCTGGGCTTCCAAAATCTGTTGCTTCTATTTTTATGTTTGATAAGGTTGGTGTTACATTGTTGTTGGGGATGCAATCCTGCTTAATCTGGCATATTTTCTGTCTATTTTTTATCCAATGACTTAATCGAGATAATGACTGTCTACTCCAGGGACATCACGAGTTCATATTTTTTGGTGTTTGGTATACTTTGGTGTCTGCATTTGTTATAAGCATTTGCATTGCTGCTGCAATTGGATTTGTGAAAGATGCGCATTTGAACAGCAACTTTAGAGCTGGAGCAATGTTATTCAATTTCTATAGGCTAACAGCAAGAAGCTCCTGGAATTAATGGACTAGGACAAGGGGATTGATTAAGGGGCTACAGGTCAATGATGAACAGATGAGATTGAGGCAGTCTGGATTTAAGTGACAAGGGTTTGGGCCTTAGAGAGATGCAGAAGCATATAATTTACTTGTTTCTGTTTGAATAAGTGGTTGACATCACATGGTTGCATGAACACACATTTATGAAGATATATTTATTATTTTCGTGCTTGAGCTACAGATTCTTAGTTTTCCTAGCGTTTTATTTCTTTCGAGCAGAACACGAATAATAGAGAGTTTGGAGATTCTCGATGGAGGTCTGGCATGCAGGGGCGAGGGAGTAGGGGTGGTCGGCCAAGCTTTCCTCTGAGTCATACATCACATGGTAAACAACTTTTTCTTAAGAGTAACAGTTTGAAGACTAAATTGCTGGAGTACTTCTCCTTTTCAAATCACGTGGTTATTCTTCTGTATTTTCACGTCTTGCTTCTGTTGGTCATTGTCTATATAAATATAGGCATACAAACACTTGTATCCATGCAAGTAACTTTGTACTGAGGGTTTAATGGATGCTACTTCATTGATTCTGTGCTCATCCCTCTTTCATTGACTATTTTGGATGTATTATTTGTGACCATAGATTAAATAAGTTGCTTTAGTTATGGCAGAAATATTGTTTTATGCTACAAATTTGATTGTTGGATGTGATCCTTGGTCAGATACTGGTGGTGGAAAGAATTCTGTTGCTGGAAGGGACATTGGAACCAACCATGCTGTGGAGAAGGGTGCTGGCTCTTCTTTGTTAGCCTCTGAAGAGAAACATAAAGAAACTACTCCATCAGCAAGGTGACTTGTAATATAAATCTCACTTTTTCAAGACATGGTTTATAAGATTTAACTGAATGTGCAATAATCACATCATGTAATTATATATTGCAGCCCTTCTGTAGTTGTGGCCAATGGTCCAACTGTTGTTGTTTCTGGAAACACTAGTGCAACCCTTGCCTCCAATTTACCTTCAGGAAGCAATCAACTTGAAGTGACTTTATCACCTGTTGTTGTTAATAAGGTGGGAAGGGCAGCACACCATATCAATGTCGATAAAGCTCCTGCTATTGCATTTGGAACTGGGGACGCATGCAGGGACTCCATGCCAAGCTCAAACAACTCTTCCATGTCTGTGATTCCAGCATCTTCTTCAAAAGTTTGCTTCTCGTCCTCGGATCCTGTACTAATGCTTTCTAATGATTCATCTCACCCTGGTACAGTGGGTACAATTAAACGTGAAGTGGAGATTCATCAAACTGTGGGGGAATCAGGTCAGGACAAGTGATAATTTGATTATATTTTGTGCACTTTTAGCTTTGTTGTGATGAATGGTAATTATCTGATGGCAGCTTCCGAGAATGGCATCCCTTTCATGCCAGGGAAGATGCCAAGCAAAAACCAAGGAGTTGGGAAGAGCCAGCTCAGTGATTCTTCCCAACCTTCATTTACATCAATCCAGGGTGGTTCTTCCAGTAGCCGGCCTTCCTCTAACTACAGTAGCAGGTCTCAACTGATAACAGGCCCTCAGAAAGGTACAAATTTTGTTCTGGGCTTTGCAATAGATATTTTTTACATTACTGTTCTGACAATGTTAAGTTCTGTACTCGTGTGACAAATCTTCTGTCAATGCTAAGGTTGAAGCATCAAGGATTGTCCTGGACCTCATTTTGTGCGTTTTTTATCTTCTTTTAGAGGTTTAATGTTGAAAATATCTATTTCTAGTGCAAGTATTCTGATTTTAAGGTGAACTGTGACAAGGATACACCTGAAATCCAGTCAGATATACTTCATTAACAGGCTTCCATATTTTGTTGTTCTACCGCTCCTTCCTGGTTTATTTCCCCTACTTGATTAATTATTAGATTAGGTACGTTCTCTTTTCTTTATGAAATACAGGAGGGCGTTCCATTATAGTTCAATCTGAGTTTGCAACTGAAAATCAAACACAACAATTTCAGCATTCAAGGTGCCCTTTTAGTTTGGCATGTAATTTTGCAAAACAGTTCTGCATGATGTTCTTTTCTTGCTATTTTTCTATAAAAAATAGGAGCCATTTGTTGGCCAGGTGAGAACATACAGTTAGATATTATAATGTGAGGAAACTGAGCATTGGAAATAGGGAGAGACACCCGCAAGATTTTCCATCTATCTGGTCTTCTGTTTTATATTTGATAGTGTTATTAGTAATAATCTTCTGACTTACTTGGGTCCTTAATAAATCACAGCCCTTCTTTCTTCAACAGTTGGCTCTAATAAGGAGTGGAAACCAAAGGCAACAAATGCTAATGTAGCACAGGAGTCTGTAACAGCTGGTTTATCTGACATTTCTAATATTCCACTCGAACCCAGTGGCCATTCACAGGTCTCCTTGGGTGTCCTTGACTCAGAAGAAGCAACTGCCAAACTGCAGAAGAAGCTGGAGGAGTTGCATCTTCCACAGCGTCAACATGTTATAATTCCGTGTCATATCCATGTTCCTGAATCTGAAAGAAACAAATTGAGTTTTGGAAGTTTCGATGCTAGTTTTGGAGTGACGTCAAGTTATGTTAGCAGGGCTGAGAGTGACAAGAGTTCTACACCAATGTCTGAAACTTCTCAGGGTATTGAAGAACCTATGGAGGAACAGGCTGAAAGGTTTATGTGAAATAGTGTTTTCAGTTAGTTTTGAATGTCATGCAGCATATATCCTAGTTCCCCTGAGTTACTGATTTTGATTGCATTTTTTTTTTCATGTTATGATTAAGGGTTAGTTAACAAACTGGAATATCATTTCACCTGTTGAGATCTGTTCTCCCTTCTTTATATTCTTTCGTAAAGAAAGGTGGAAAATAGAGTAGGCATATAGAATGAGGGAAAATCAAGAAATGTATCTTTTAGCTTTTCATTGAAGTAAATGATCGAGCGGTTGACAAATTATCCTAGGAAAGAAGTATATTCCTGGCTCATCCAGCTAGAATGAGTTAGTTACCTCTAGAGTAATTACTAATATCATCAATAATAAATAGATTAATGCATTCTAAGTGGTGTTTTGTGTCAAGTTGTATATGTTTTGTTTTCAGTTATTAAATTGATATTCAGCAAACCAATGTACCAACAAATAGTTTTGTTAGCCAGTCCTAAGAGTTACTGTTTTTAACAGAAAAGGTTGTTGCCCCATATTTATGGAGCTTGTTTGTACACAAACATAATTTTGATTTTTGACTGGTTTGTATTTTTCTTATGGTTTGGCGAGTATGCTTCCAACAAACTCAGCTTTTACCTTCACAGTATTTCCCTCTATTACTGATCTTATAATTCTTGGATTCAGCAATCAAAATACACCGGTGATTCCTGAGGAGGGAATTTATCCTGATCATCCACAGTTGCCTTCACATATACCTGGAAATTTATCAGCTGAGGGGGATGCGTCATCCAACACAGCTCCTGATTATGAGTCCAAGCAGAAGGCTGCATTGTTGTCTGGAGGCCAGCAGTACTCAGTGGTTCATACTTCTCCTGGCTACAGTTTTGGTTTTGTGCCTCCAATGTTGGGTAGTCAGATTGTGCCACTTGAGAACTCAGAATCTCAAGCATGTGATGTTTCTCACCTTCCTAGCTTCGTGGTAAAGTCTCCAAAACTTTGTTTGTTATGATGATTGCAGTTCGATGAAAAGTATCTAACTTAATCTTGAGTTAATCATAACTTAGTCCTTGTAATTTAGAAAAAAAAATTGTCCTCATGGTCTTTGACACCTTAAATTTAAGTACTATGTTTTTAAATCCATTTATAACTTGATCTTTCTATCCATTTCAAGTTCTTTTTTCAATTCATTTTGTTTTTTGCTTTTTATTTGTTTAAATAAATAGAAAAGGGTAACAAAGAAGTTGATAAGATGGAAGATTGATGAGAAAAGAAGACAATTTTTGAAACAAAATACTACTAATTAAGAATGGCCAACCATGGTTAGACACTATTTATTATTTTTGATGCTACAGAAATTGATTAATTGTTTTTGTTAAACTGCAAAGACTAAGTTATAATTAACTCATTATTTTTTGATAAATTGGCTGTTGTATTCCTTTGGTTTTAACACACTGGTGGTTATTTCATGGTTTTTGTGTCTAGGTCCAGCAACCATTTGACCCTACAAGTTATTATGCCCAATTTTATCGTCCAAGTGCTGATAGTGATGGTCGCATTTCTCCCTTTCCTGCGCCTGGAGTTTCTTCCAAATACAATGGGAATGTTTCAGTGTTGCCTCCTCATACTTCACAGCCTCCTCAAGAGGTTTCAATAGATAAAATCCTCTCTCTAATTAGGCACTTAAGCAAAACCTTTTGTGTTTTTGTTGATTGTATTTTTTTTCAAGAAATAGTACTATATTTTTTAAATTACTCTTTGTTAGCTGAATGTTTTAAATTTTTGAGGTATGGTTTGGGTTCTCATAAGTTTTTCCAAGCTTTTGTGTAGAGCATATTTAGCTCAGTAAAACTATCTTTTATTGCCAATTTATAGTATGGTGGTTTTCAACATCAGATATCTAGTTTTTTAACCATGTCAACATGCTTTGCATTTTGGATGTTCAAGATGGGTAATATGTCATTTGGATATTCTTTATTAATGACCTAGCAGCTTGGCATTGCATCTGAAGTCATGTTAGTGTTTGCAAGCTGATGCCCTGTATTGTTTTTTTTTTTTTTTTTTTTTTTTTTTTTTTTTTTATGATTTGGGAAGAGTCAGAGATTTCAAGGGGCAATATTGTTCAAGGATGGCCATTCTGGCTGCCTTGGACAATTGCTGTCAGATCTACTATCCCATGTTGAATGATGCTGTATTACTGCCAAGTTGGTCACAGGCTCATATGCTATCTACCTAAGTACATTATTAGTGAAATTTGTGGTGGCACTAATAGTTAGTAGAGCCATGATGTGTGGAAGCATTTGTAGGTAGTAGACACCCATGCATTTCTAGATCTGATCTTCATGAGAAGTGGAATGGTATAGCATGACTAAAACATCGATAGCAATTGCAGGTCCTTCTTGTTGAGGACACTACACCTAGCTGCTGGTTACAGTAATTGTGTTGTGTTTTGCAATGTTAGTTAATAATTTGTTGTATCATCTTCATCTACAAGCAACACTGGTCTTTTACGAGTTACTATAATCATATGCATGGATAAGCCATTTCGCAACGTGAGGCAATTACATGAGCTTATGCACATGCTTATGTTCATGTCAGACAGTGATGTGGTTCCATTTGGATGGAGTGCCTGATTGTGTGCCTGACATGAACATAATCATGTGTGTAGATGTTTTCATATGTTTCTGAATTCTAATAATGTGCATGCTTATTTTCAGGGTGGGAATTCTTTAGTTCTATCCACTGCAGGCCCCACTCCTCTGGTGACCCAAGCTGCTGGGCTCATGCAAAGCTCTATAGCTGTGACTCAGCAACCTGTCCCTGTCTTTCGTCCACCAACTGGGTTGCACCTGTCCCCTTTCCCCCCAAACTACGTCCCATATGGCCATTACATCTCCCCATTTTATGTGCCTCCAGGGGCCCACCAATTCTTAAGCAACAGTGCATTCCCACAACAACCTCAGGCTGGCAGTGTGTATCCACCACCACCACCTGCAGCAGCCACGGGGGTCAAATATTCACTTCTACAATTCAAACCTGGAAGCAATACAGGAAATGCAACTCACATTGGGATGCCAAGTGGTTATGGACCATATGGCTCCTCTCCGGCAGGTTATATTCCCAACTCTGCAGCAACAGGAGGAAACTCAACCACGAATGATGACCTTGGTGCAACTCAGTTCAAGGAAAGTAACATCTACGTTACTGGGCAGCAGGTAGGGTAATAGCTGTTGTTTCTGTAATTTATTATGATTAATTCTTAATGTCTTATATTCTTATCCTCCACAGCTGGAGAATCTAAGTTGCTCATATTCTTAACCTCTTTGGCTGGAGAATCTAAGTTGTTCATCTAAACATAGTTGGTTGCACCTCTGAAGGCTGTGATGTCAATTTTATGATCAATTTTGATAAATAGGAGTCTCTTTCTTGGAGTTAATATTGTTATGGAAGTATTTACAATATTGATTAGGATTCTTTTATCTTACTGCTAGCACCAGTGATGTTTATGGTGGCCTGGGAGGTGGAAACGGAAATGGTTGTGGTGATAGTGACTGGTAGCAGTTTCTGCTGAATACGTGTTTGGGGGGACAATCGAAGATATTTTGTAGATATTAATGTACCATGCCCTCACTATATAAAGCAACAAGACTCAAGCCAGCTTAGAATTTTATAACTGGATAAACTAATCAAAATTACAAATACCAGTTATTGTGGATTATGTAGGATTCAGAATAGCTTTCTTGCAGAAAACTTGTTTGGTATATAATGCTAATGCTTATTTGGCAAGAACACTTGCTTTAATTCTTTTTGGTTAAACATATAGAAATTTAGGTTCTTTGTTTAGACCAACTGAATTCTATATACCTTGAAAGATGTCGATGCCTGATGTTTTCTATAAGAGTACCTGTTCAAGATGCTTGTCAGGGCATGTGGGCAATGATAGTCATGTGAATACTTGTAGTTCCATAGGATGCATGTTAAGGCATTTAGACCTGCATTCCCTAATTTTTTAGCAGATACTGTTTGATTGTTTTTGCTTTAAAATGATATTTTGCTCTCAAAACTGATGGAGCTGCTTCCACAGAGTGAGGGTTCGGCTGTGTGGATCACTACTCCTGGCCGAGAAATACCTAGCTTGCCGGCAAGTACCTTTTACAACCTTCCTCCTCAAGGTCAGCATGTGGCTTTTGCACCAACTCAGGCTTCCCATGGCACCTTTCCCAATATCTATCACCCTGGGCAACCAGTAACCGCAGCAGCTGTTCACCCACTTCTGCAACAGTCTCAGGCCATGAGTGGAGCTGCTGATATGCTAGGACCTGCAGCCAGTGTTTACCAGCAGTCTCAACATCAACAGATCAACTGGCCTAGCAACTACTAAAACATGGATAAGATTTTTCTTTTTATATACCAGGGAAACAAAGTCCAATCTTGGGATATTTTTTGTGAACTCCAACAAGTTTGGATGGAGGTCAACAGCAAGATGATACAACATTGGCTGGATTCGAGAGTGTAAATGTAAAAAATGGGGCTGGAATTCTGCCAATAGTATCGTCTCATTGCTTGGATTGAGGCCATAAAAGGTGCAGTTTGCATGTAACTGATATTGACCATTTTAAGTTAGTGGAGGTGGGCATGTGCAGGTTTTTCTTTTTCTGGTTGCCGCCAAATGGTGTTGACATTTTCCATTTCAGTTTCAAGCCTTTGTCTCCCCGTATACTTTTTAAATCTTTAGACTTTTTCTAGGGTTTTATTGTTGAGTGGTGGGAATCTTTTCCAATTCTTTCTGATGTCGAGTTTTTTCAGGGCTCTGGAAGATAAGATACAGGCTGGTGGAGAATCGCTCCAATTCCTTTTTTCCTGTCTTTCCGCTGTCTTATATGTAAATTGAATTTTGATAGCAAGAAGCGGATGTACCGAACTGTTGTAATTGGTTTAAGAGAAAAAAAGGAACATTCTATTGTTTCAATCCACACGTATGTATATCTTGAACTGCCTTTCCAAGGAGGAAGTTTTCTGGATAGAATATTATTTTTGACTTGCAGTAACTGTTTTCAATATGAAGGCTGCTTGCTTGCTTCCATCCAGTAGAGGGGGTCATTATAAGACCATTTCTTTTATGGAAAGGGCAGCGTGTCCCTGTTTTGATGAACTGTGCTTAGGCCAAGAAAGTTGCCAGTGTTGGTCGAGGAAAATACTATGATTTCCTCGCTATGTGCTCTCCGTTTTCCGGTTAACAGAGACTCGACCATCACCCATTTGATTGAATAATTTACAACATAGGTTTAAGGGATGTTAATCTCGTTCTGTTTAGGCCGTTTTATATTAGTTAGAAAAAAGAAGATAAAACGATGTTTTAATTTTGGGATAAAATCTGGTCAATTCTGGATTTTTCAGTTAAATTCTTGCTGAAATGAGCTAGAATCGTTGTCTTTGTCATTTTGGTTAAATAGTATTTGTTAAATAATAAATAATTTTATAATATTAATTATATCTTTTAATTCAACTGTCAGATTAAGATGAAATTTTACTAGGAATCACGATATATTTATTTATATTATATAAAATTTCAAAGCAATCAGAAAATATAATGATGTTGTGAGATTGATGATAATATTCTTGTAATATTATACATATTCATAATTTTATTTAGAAAAATTATTTTATTATGTTTTTTAAATAAATTGCACAATTTTAAATAATTCTATTTTTAGATTTAAACTATTTTTTTAAATTAATATATTTAATTATATAGACATCACAAATAGTTACATCAAAACACTAAAAAATAAAAAAATATTCCAATTAAAAAAATAAAACACCGATCAAATCAGAATTTAATAACCTTGGGTTTAATAGCTACGTGTGTTATGAAGGTTCGTAGTAGGGGTGAGCAAACCGAACCGAATAACCGATTTAACCGAGAAAACAAAAAAAAACACACCGAAATAACCGAACTAAAAAAACAAACCGATTAAACCGATTGCAAAATTATAAAAAACCGTCCGGTTCGGTTCGGTATCGGTTTTGTACGGACAAAACCGATTGAACCGAACCAAAACGGTTCGGTTCGATTTACTCACCCTACTATAAATATAAACTTAAGAAACCCTAAACTCACTTTACCGTTCCGCCTCTCGCCTCCCTCCTCTCGCCTCTCGGTTCCTAAATCCCAGATTTTCTAACACAAGCAGTCTCCCTCCTCTCGCCTCCCTCTGCTCTAGTGCTCTGCCTCTCGGTTCCTAAATCCCAGATTTTCTAACACAAGCAGCCTCCCTCCTCTCGCCTCCCTCTGCTCTGCCTCACAGTTCCTAAATCCTAGATTTTCTAACACAAGCAGCCTCTCGTCATCACAGGGGTGGACTTAAATCACCTTGGTCGCATAGGAGAAGAAAACACGAAGTGGGGTATGTTGCCGTCTCTGCTGTGATTAATTTTTTTTATTGTTTTGTTTAGTTATTCATCAGGTCTCATGCTATTTTTGATGTTCCTTGTGCTAATTTCTTACTGCTGATGTGGTGTTTTGAAATAATAATGAAAGAGATACTTACATTTCTCATTTCAGTATACACATAGTAGATATGCGATACTAGACATTGCCATGTTAAACCATCAATGGACAGCTAAATTAGTGAAATGTCTTCAGTATATACACTTCAATAAATCTAGCTATTTTAGGAAATGTCTTTTCACAACACTGGAACACATTTAATGTTCAAGAGAATTCATTTACTAGATTTTTTTTAATTAATTGTTAGATAAATTATTAAATTAATAGCTAGATTTTAGAGATGAATCTCGGAGACCAATAGAATATTGTCAGTAGTTTAATCATGAAAAAGTATGATACAAGATTAATACCACTCTATTGTAGTATTTAAGTGAGCTTTTAAACTGGGTTTTTTCTAAGATATATTTTAAAGACAATCGTTAATTGATGTGATTGAAATCTTAATTCACAATTTTATATTGCAATTCTAATAAATGACAGATAATCTTTAACCAAATAAAAAAAAAAACACAACCAGAAAGATGCTGACTTCAACAAAGCTGCACTTTTGATCAAGAAATTCACAAGGGAAAACCATTTGATCATGGGAGCAAAGCACTCACTTGTGTTCACTGGTCCAACAGTGGCTTACTTGAAGAGCCCGTAGAGAATAAGCTTGTTCTCATTGGTTGTGTTTTTTTTAATATCCTTATGATCCAATAATAATAATAATAATAATAAAACTAGGAATCCATTTCATAATTTGTTCTTTTTTTGTGATTTTATATTTGAATTTTATGATTATTAAAATGATAATTACTAAAAAAAAATTATATAATTATCAATTTATATACTGTTGAATTTATCGAGATTTAAGAGTCATGAGATGATTGTAAACGTGGACACCCTCCCTCTCCCTTTCTTCTTCACCGACATAAATAGGTTAGGTAAATTTACACTACTCTTATATTGTGGACTAGACGATGCTGCAAATATAGTGTAAATTTATTATGCATATATGCTGCGAATATAGTGTGGATTTATTATGCATATATGCTGCGAATATATTGTGGAATTATTATGAATTTATGCTGCGAATATATTGTGGAATTATTATGAATATATGTTGTGAATATAATGTGGATTTATTATGAATATATGCTGCCGATATATTGTGGATTTATTCTGAATATATGCTGCGAATATATTGTGCAATCTTAAAATATATATTATTAACATGTTTTGATCTTTTTCATTTGTTAATTACAGATGGAAAACCAAAATGTTTCATCCATCGACACTACCCCAACATCAACATTTAATGCCCTCGCTTCAAACACTCAAACTACATCAACCACTGCAGGATCAGGATCTGTCACAAATGATAGAGGTAAACAACCTGAAGTCCTTATATTGGGAAAAAGAAATGTTGATGATAGGAAAAAGTCACAAATTTGGGATCATTTCACAAAACTAGATGGTGATCCTAATAAACCTAGAGCTGCATGTAATTATTGTAGAAGGAATTATGCATGTCATACTATTTTGAATGGAACAAGCAATATGTGGAGTCACTTGAAAGTATGCAAAAAATTCCCCTTTGTGGTTGATAAGAAGCAAAAACTGTTGGTATTAGAACCTAAGAAAGAGAATAATGAATCAGAAGACAAAAATATGAGCACTCTAAAGGCAATAGGTTATAATCATGAAGAATGTAGATTAGCACTAGCAAAAATGATTATAATTGATGAGTTGCCTTTTAATTTTGTGGAGGGAAAGGGATTTAAATCATTTTTGAGGACAATACAACCTAGATTTGATAGTCTTTCTCGTTTTCCTGTTATGAAAGATTGTTTAAAAATTTATGTTGACGAGAAGGAAATTTTGAAGATAGCACTTAGGGGTCAACGATTATGTTTGACAACAGATACATGGACATCAATCCAAAACATTAATTATATGTCCTTAACGGCTCATTGGATTGATAGTGAGTGGAAATTGCATAAAAGAATTCTCAATTTCTGTCAAGTTTCAAATCATACTGGTGAGGTAATTGGTCAAGTGATTGAGAATTGTTTGTTAGAGTGGGGGATTGACAAACTTTTTACTGTTACTGTAGACAATGCAAGCTCCAATAATGTGACTATTTCTTATTTGAAGAATGTGATGATAGATTGGCCATTTAATATATTGGAAAATTATCATTTGCATGTAAGATGTTGTGCACATATTGTAAATCTTATTGTGGGTGATGGCTTGAAAGAGATTCATGATTCAGTTGTTAAGATTAGAAATGCAATAAGATTTGTGAGATCTTCACCTGCGAGGCAACTTGCATTTAAAAAATGTGCTGAAAAATTGCATATAGAGTGTAAAAAGACTTTATGTTTGGATGTTGCAACTCGATGGAATTCAACTTATCTCATGTTGGATGCTGCAGAAAAATTTGAGAAGGTGTTTGTGAGGTTAGGTGAGAGTGAATCTAGGTATATGGGTTATTTTTTAGAAGTTGATTCAAAAGGGAATAAGAAAAATATAGGACCACCTGATTCGGAGGATTGGGAAAATGATAGAATTTTGGTCAAGTTTTTAAAGATCTTTTACACAGTTACATTAAAGTTTTCTGGCTCATTACATGTGACATCAAATTCTTTCTTCAATGAATTGATTTACATGCATACAAACTTGTTGAAATTGTGTAAAAGTAGAGATAATATTTTAAGTGGAATGACGATGAAAATGATGTTGAAGTTTGAGAAGTATTGGGGATATGATGCAAATCAGAATTTCATATTGTATGTGGCTAATGTTTTAGATCCACGTTTTAAGTTGAAATATGTTAAATTTTGTTTTGGTGAGTTGTATGATTATCACAAAGCACAAGATTTAACAACAAAGGTGAAAGATAATTTAGTTAGACTATATGAGTTTTATTTAAGAGCTGATGAAGTGAAGGATGTTAATAGACATATTTATGATGTTAGTGATGTGGATTGCAATGATACAGAGGTAAATGTTAATACTTTTGCTCGATTCAAAAGACATTTACAAGAGGAAAAAAGTGTAGAAAATAAAAATGAAGTGGAGAGGTATTTGAATGATGGTTGT